>JARCFY010000004.1:68215894-69465894 GCA_029233225.1 Lepidodactylus listeri | reverse complement strand
CTGCTTTGGAGGGTGGACTCTGTGGCAATATACCCTGTTGAGGTCTCTCTCCTCCCAAAACCCCACTGTCACCAGGCTCCCCCCCCCCCCCAAAAAAACTCTCCAGGTATTTCCTAACCCAGAGCTGGCAATTCTAGGCCCATATGAGAGAGAGATTAAGACTGACTCAAGTTTGAAGAGAAATCACCCAGCAACTTCCATGACAGCAACTATTCATGTTTTGATGGATGGGCTTGTGAGTACAGAGGCTCTTTATTTATTTGTCAAATAAAAGTCACATGGATTGCAGGTAGAAAATATCCCATCTTATCACATCTCTTTGTTCATTCTCACCTCCTAAGAGATCCCAAATTTGTTACAACAATAAAACCTTCAAAAATATTGTTCTATCTCTCACTTGCCTAAGAACAGTTACAAGTTGTATCTTAAATCCAAGCCACTTATCCAAAAAAGCCCAAACAGCATTCAAACAGCCAGTGCTCTTAGATTTGGTCTACCTCCCAAGTAGAGATGGCTCTTCTTTTTTTAGCTGCCTGAGCTGCTGGTCTGGGTTTTCCTCCTTGGTTATGCTTTCTTTGTTTTCTGCATTTTTTATCCCTCATGTCTTTTTCTAAGCAAAAGTATTCTAAAAATATTTGCATAGTATGGTTTGTATATTTCTTAATAATAGAGGGGGAGGGAAGGCAGCATGGAATAGTCTGATCTGGTCTCATCAGATCTTTGAATGTGCAACCTCAGTACTTGGAAGGGAGACCACCAAGGAAAACTCTGCAGAGGAAGGTAATGACAGGCCACCTCTGCTTCTCACTCTCCTTGAAGGCCCCTTGCTGGGGTCACCATAAGTCAGCTTGATGACACTCTACATGCGCAATAATAGAGAGGAATAATTTCCTTGTGTTGAAGTATTCATACTGTTGTTCTGTGTTGTGTGTGCTGGTTGTTTGGTGAATGTGCTTTTTATTTCTCCTGAAGAAGATAGCTTTAGATTGAAAAATGTCAGGCCATCTTCGCTGAGCATCATTTGAGTATTTGTTGCTTTTCTTGTTTTTCCACTCAAACAATACTAGGCTAGCTGGAACAACAGTATAAGGCAGCATGGTATGTTCATAGGAACACAACAATTATACTAAATAGTAGTTCCAAAGTTAAGCAACAGATAATGTCTGTATAGGAGAAGCCTGCAGTATACAACTCAGTGCTTCAATAATTTGGATACTTGAGGATGCTGCACCAATGCTATCATATCATATGCAAATAAATGGGTGGATACATGAGACTCCTGTGCACTGACTCTAGGCTGACAAAAAGAGTAAACTTCCTTTTATTTTTTCTTCCAGCAAAATTCAGATTTCCTTCTAGCAAAAATAAAGGCCATGAGGTCTGTTTTGCTTGCTTATCTATACATTCATAACTACTCTGGGTGTCTTGATATAAAATGTCTGGTGTCAGCTGACCTACTTAGAGAAGACAACATGAAACAGAATATTAACCACTTCCCACTTCCACTTATTTGTCACATCAGATGAGAAGCTTCTATGAGCAGGAGAATCGAATTATTAAGTAGAGCACATTGGTGTTTTTTTATATAAGCTTGTAGTTATATTTCTACTACCAAAAATGCTTTATTTCATGGCCCAAACAGAAAGAACAGTATAGAGTAAAAGCAAGCCAATGCTTTGGTTTCTGGCTGTTATGAGGAGAGCGGTTTGGGGGCTCAAATATTTTGGAGGGGAAGGCAGTAGGGACAGGGGAGTGGCGAGTCTCCTGCACCCAACTGTGGTTATTTGAGGCATAAGAGGGCACTTTTAAGCTGAGTTGGGTTAGTTCTGGAGGTAGGTTCTCTGGGGGTTATTGGTATGGCCTCATAGGCCTAATGGTTCCATACTGCATGGAATGAGTGTTCTGAGGGATGGAAAGCTGCATTCTACCTTCTCAGTATTTCTTCCCCATTGGCTTCATTTTCTTAACATAATACTCATTGCAGCTATTGGTCAGGCCAGCAAACAGAGAGAAGTACCCCTTGACGCTGATCTTCCCATCCCAGCATTCCTCCAGGTTCTTCATGATCCTGTCAATGGCCATCAGGTCCTTCTGGTTTCCTTCTCCATCAGTTGCTGAAGGTCTTCCTTTGTTAGATAGTTCTTGTTGCCAGCAAATTTGTGAAATGTAACACTATTTCCATGGCTCATTCCACCTAAGAGGGCATCTTTGTGCTGATCTTGGGCACATGCCAAGGTGCATCTGAGCAGCTGGAAGGAGAGAGAGGAGTCTGTGGCAATGGCTGGCCAAGAAAGTGAAATTAGCTGCCTCCTCTGCAGCCAGAGCTAGGCTGGGCAGTGTGTGGAGAGGGAGGATGGGCCCTCCAGCCAGGCAGGAAAGAGGACCGACCCCTTGGAGAGAAGCCACCACACTACTTTACTTGGGATCAGTATATGTCTGTATGAGAAAACTGAATCTGATTTTTTTTTCATGGGATGGCAATCATTAGAAGCAGAGTTGCCAGGATGCAACCTGGAAATTCCCCTGGTACCTTTATCCTGATGATGAATGGGGATCATGGGACAAACTTGACTTCTCTGGCCAGTTTCAAAATACAAAATCAAAATATGTGGAATATGTAGGATTAGTATACATGTTACCCTGGCAACCAATCAAATATTTAAAGATGAAATGTTATATTTAAATATTTGTTAAAGGGAAAATAAACTTGCTCAGGATGCAGAACCATGAACAAGCTCCAAATTGCTCTTTAGGAAATGAAGACCATGGGTGGGTGATGACACGAGGCGCCCAGAGACTCTGCTTCCTCAGCTTCTGAAATGCATGGAAAATCACCGTCATATGCCTCCTTTTAAATTTAACCATGGGGAGAAAAACATCAACAGAGGAATATACAGAACTCATTTCAATCACTGCTGGATTTCCTGTTAAAAAGAAAAACATATCTAAGTAGATATGGTCATGAATTAGTCTTTTTGTGTTTCTGTGTGTTAAGAATATGAACAGGAGATTGGGGGACTCCCTAGTCAGCAATATGTGTCTTCTTAGTGAGAGGGAAACACCCTGTAAGGCAGACAGGAGGGAGTCTGAATTATTAAAGCTGAAAGAATAATCTACTCCAACTGATCAGAGAGGAGCTCTCTGGAGACAGTGTGGGTTTTTCCACCGGCAGCCTGAACACATCATACGTGAGCTGCATTTCAAACAGCCAGCCATATTTCCATAATGCCATTTCAAGCAGAATTTGTCAAGTGAAGGTTTTCCTTTTAAAAAAAAAAGCTTTCTGCTTAGGGGAACTAAAAGTCAAATACAAAAATTATACTAGATAGTATTAGAACAACTGGATTTTTTTCTTCTCCAGGCATTTGATGTTTCCAAGGGAAAGATACAACTAAAAAAATGATGCAACTGTAAATGCAAAGGACAGCAAATATGAATATCGATGGGTGATCGTGTTTCCCAGGCAACTCCCATCAGATGCCTTCCTGCCTCTGGGAGATGCCTATTTCAAATGCTAAATGTCACAAACATACTTACACAAAAGCAAACAAAAGTAAAGAGGAATTTGCAAACCCATAAATGCTTGTTAAACCTTAACAGCCTCACATTGTGGTGCAGTTATTTGAATTTATAAAACTCAGGGAAACCTGATCTAACATACTTGAATAATAGTTCTCTGCTTTTCTATAAAGAGGTGTAGAATTTGAATTTTTTAATCCTTTCAAAAATTATTACAGTAATGAGAGAAGACACCCCTGAGGCCAATATTGGACTGATTCTATAAATCTAAACACATAAACACATGAGCATTGTTTGTATTTAGAATAACTTTCACCTCCCAAGGCATCATCTCAAGAAATGCCAGTCATACCGTAAACTAGGCTGATATATAAATCATCACTTCAATTGATCACTGGCTGAAAGATCTCAGTATACTAAGCATTAGCGCTGCTGACATGCTGCAGATCTTCTTCCCTTCTAGTAACTGTTTTGATATTAAATGATTCTGGAAATGTAGTATAGAATAAGAACACCTGAAAACTCCTTGAAAAGCTGCATTTTAGAATTGCTTCACTGGAGCCGAAAACTTTCAGAAATGCAAATCAATAGAGTGGACATTATGGAATCTGTTTCATATCCTGTCTTCATACACCATGCTATGTGCTTCAGCCATTTAAAATGATATTAGTCATAAAATTATATAGCATGACAAGGACAAAAGGCAAAGGACATGCATGCACAGGCACACTACAAACACACATGGGGCTGTTTATTTTCCTGTTTATTCTTCTCTTGTATTTTCCTGTGCAAACTATTCTTCTAAAAAGTAAATAATGTTGCTGAAATTTTAAAAGGAATAACCATAATAAGATTCCATGACCAATCATTTGTAGAAAAAGGAGGCTGAATTTACTTTTCAAGGGCCACAGCAGTGAAAGAATGAACAGGGAGGTCATTTCAGCCACGATTTTGGAACAATCTTGGCATGCTATAAAATCCAGATTAGAAGGGTATTTTTTGCAGAAACTGAATTGGGAAGATGGAAACCCTTAAGAATAGCCCTATATAATTTTTCAGTTCTATCATGTCACTAAGAAAACAGCACCACAATGGTCAGCGACAAGGCTGTCAGTTGACAAAGGAACAATCATAATCTGAAATATTAAATACTAGGAATAAGGCCCGTTGTGGAAATAAATACAACGGGCTCTAGAAAGAGGCTCTGGGAGAGTGCCCCAGCCTTGGGCACTCAGCGTCATTTTGCTGTGGCAGCCTCAGCAGGGTATAATGACAAAGAGTCCAACATTTTCTCCAGGGGGAGGTCTCTGTCATCTGAAGAGCAGTTGTAATTCGGCATGATCGCCATCCCTCCCCTGGAGACTGGCAACAATGGTTCCCCATGAGGGAACAGGTGGTTTGGAGGGTGGAGTCTATGGCACTGAACATGTCTGAGGTTTCACCCCTGCTCAAACCTCACCCTCTCCAGGATCCACCCCATAAATCTCCAGGAATTTCCCAACCTGGAGTTGGCAACCCTATCTCCCTCCCAGCCAACCATCAGCATATTGTTATCTGCCCCCTGGCTTCAGCTTCCCATCTCCTCCCCCCTCCCTCCTAGAGAGCAGTTGTAATTCTGAGTGCTCTCCAGCCCCCACCTGGATACTGGCAACAATGGTTCTCCATGAGGGAATGGTTGTCTTGGAGGGTGAAGTCTATGGCATTGTACCTGTCTGATGTCCCACCCCTCCTCTAACCTCACCGTCTCCAGGCTCCATCCCTCAAATCTCCAGGAATTTTCCACATGGAGCTGGCAACCCTATCTCCTTCCCAGCCAATCATCAACTTCATTCTTCAACTTTCCATCTCCCCCCCTGCAGCCTCCACCATGCTCTCAAGCCTTGACTTCTATGTCACATTGGCTGTCATAGCAGGTCCATCCCAGCAGGGTATAGGGACACAGAGTCCACCATTTTCTCCAGGAGAACTGATCTCTGCCATCTAGAGAGCACTTGTAATTCTGAGTGATTTCCAGCCCTCGCCTGGAAATTGGCAACAATGGTTTCCTTGGCTGGGAGGAAATTCAAAAATTTAAATGAATAAATAAATAAATTTCCCAGGAGGAAAAGTAGTCTTTCTCTGCAATGGGGACCAAAGCAGCTTACATCATTCTTTTCTTCCCCTTTTGACTTGCACAACAAACCTGTGAGGTAGGTTAGGCTGAAAGTGTGACTGGTCCAAAACCACCCATACAGCTTCTACAGCAAGAACCTGGATCTAGCAGACCCTGCTCTGAAGCACTGACTGCTACGCCTAGGGTAGCCAACCTCCAGGTCTAGCCTGAAGATCACCAGGTATCACAACTGAACTCCAGACAACAGATCTCTCCCCCCTGGAGAAAATAACTGCTTTGGAAGGTGGACTTTATGGCATTCTTTTCAGCTGAGCCCTCTCCCCTCCCCAAACCCTGGCTTCCACACCAGAAACACTGGCTTCTACCAGAAAATCTCAGGAATCTCCCTACCTGGAGCTGGCAATCCTAGTCAGGACTGGCCCCAGTGAATTCCTCACAAAGGCCTTTGAAGGTTTTCCTTCCTTTGTTTGAACCAAGCTACTGTGGCAAAATAGGCTCCAGTTTACAACTCAGCTGTTCACCTCCCACCCTTGTCCCGTGGGCGTATCTCACTCCTTAAGTTCACTGCCACCATTCACTGAATTGTCACTGCATTTTTAGAGTGACAGTGAGACCCCTGTGGCCAAATTTCCCTATTTAGAGATAGAATCCCCAATCTTTGGGGGATCCCTGGAAAGTTGGCAACTCAAGGGTCTGGCCTTTCCTTGCTTCCCTGGGCTACCTCCTCCTTTGTTATTGTGCAGAGCGGTGGAGACTATGTGGTCAGAGCACAACACAGCATTATTAGCCCAAATAAAAGAATATATTTAACTATTTACACAATTATGGAGCACACACACTAAATGAATAAAGGCACAACTGTAGGAGTAAGCACACACTATGAACCAACAGGGCATAAATCAACAGGTGTTAAACACAATCCTCTTTCCCAACACACAATACTCTCTCTACCTCTGGAGGTTGTGGGCTCAGGATAGGACCTCTCCTTGGATCGGCCTCTGGCTCTGCTTCAGCCTCTCTCTCTTGCCCAAGAGAGCAAGGAAATTTCCCTTCATTCCCGAAACCAGCCAACTGTGGAGTGGCTGAATCTCTGCTGCCTCCCAGGGTTCCCCCCCCCCCCCCCATGTCTCTGGCTTGTAGCCTGGGACAGCACAGGCAGCAGAAGCCTTTCCTAACCTCCTGTAGGATGAATGGATGGGCTGGAGTCTATATCAATGGTGCCCCACCCCTTGGGAGGGTCCCTCTATTCCTGCATTTTTTGGCCTTGGGGCAGCTGGGAACTGTAGGCCAGCAGATGACGGTCCAATGCGCACATGGCCTGGAAAGCCCTGAGCTTGGAGCCAAAGAACAATAGAAAATTAGGTTCCCAGTTGTAACCCAACCAGAGGCTTAGGATATTCAAATAGCCTCTGGTGGGAACTTAAACCTATCACTGTAATCGGGCGAGGTCGGAGGTGTGGCTCACCTGTGCATAAAAGCAGCCCCTGGCCCCGCTCTAGGTATCTTCCATCTGAACCTGAAATAAACCATGCTTGCTGATTTCACTGTTACCGGTCTCCGACTCCAGTACTTTTCAAGGAAGCCCCATTCAACCCAGTGAGTGATACCCCTGCAGGCCCCTCTCTGGAACTACATCTCAATTGAACCTTATGGGGGAACATTTTAAACAAACAACCACAGACAGCAGCCATCTATTAGTTAATGCTGCCATCTCCTGCCTGGGAGGTGGGATGTGTGCCCCTTACGACATCGGAAGTGTGGAATGTTGCGTTATACTTCTCATGGCTTGCTTAACACTCCCTGCACCGTTCTGACCTTGGAAGACTGCTGGTGCCTGCCTATGTAACCTTTCTTTTGTCTGCCTCTGGTTCTTCCCGCTTTTTCCTTGGGAACTTCGGGCCAGTATTTGAGCACCTTTTTATTTGATTATATGATTGGTTACAAGCCATCACCAGACCCCTTTTGAATTTTGTATAACAATCCTACTTGGGGTCACGCCAACCATTACTAACTACAAGAAGTGTAGATGACCATAGCAGACCTTTCTCAATAAAGCATTCCTGTTTAAGGACTGTCCCGTTCGCAGGACTTGCCGGGGCGCCGGCGCTTCCGTGGACCCCTCTCCGCCCCCCCCCCCCCGAGAAACAACCAAGCACCCCCGAAACACACCAGGAGGCAGGGGAGCCAGGACGCAGCAGCCCTCAGTGGTGGGCAGCGCGACGGGGAGCAGAGGAAGGAGCGGAGGTCCAGCTCAGCCCCCATACCGGCCGCAGACACCACGGTGGGCGACGCCCAGGAGGGCGCAGCTGCAGAGACGCGGGGCTCCAAGGCTGATGGCACCGCCGGGGGAGGAGGGGGGCGATCTTCTTTGGGCCCCCCCAGGCAGGCCCCGAGAGCAGACCGGGGGACGGGAGCAAGAGTGGCTGGCTGCAGGGCTGCTTCGCCCCAACTACTGGAGAGAGGGGGGTGGAGGCTGGGAGCCAGGACGAGCTGCGCTGGGCCTGTGGCACGGCAGCATGCAAGGGCTCCACACCCAGGGCTGCTGGGGAAAGACGGGGTGGACCCGGATGTTTCAGGGGAGCCTCGGCGTGGAGGCATAAGAAGGGCGGGGCCAAGCGGGGAGGGGAGAAGAGCAGAGGGTGTTGGGAGGTGAAGGGATATAAAACCAGGCAGCCGTTCAGAGCGAGGGAGGAGAAGCCTGGAGGTGATGTTTTGCTGAATGGTGCAGAGAGAGAGGGTGTACGCACAAAGGACTCACCCCAGGGGCATTGCCAGTAGGGTGTGGTGACTTAACCCCCCTCTGGGCGCCATATCTGAGGCTCTGGCTGCCAGTGGCGGGAAGCAGGCGAGGTGGCGGCACGAGGTGCAGCCGCCGAGTCTAGTGATAGCGACTCGGGATCCAGCGGCTCGTGTGACAAGGACACTTGTTGATGACTGACTTTGTAGGACTCTCACACCATCTTACAAACACAGGTAACTGCCATTTCGTTACACCTACCAACAGCCACTGAGGGAACAGTTAGTCCCACACAGGAGGCAAGCAGGAGAAGCATCTTCATCAAGAGAGAAAGCTGTTTGCCAGAAATTCTGACAGGGCAATGTGGCTGAAGGAGAGGGTGGGGAAGAGGAGCAGACCCAGCACCCAGCTAATGGCACACGAGTAATCAAAGCCAGTGGATAGGGACAGCTTCTGAGTGACACATCAGGGAGCCAACTGATTTGAGAGTGTGTAGAATGTTCAGGAGAGTCCATGGTGAAAACAGAATTATATATAAGGTGGATTCTTTTGATTTTGAAGAAGTAGTATTTTGAACTCATCCCCCTCCCACCACCTTAATTTATATTTTGGATACTAATCATGAGCTTTATCTTGGAATTACAGATTTCTTTTCCCCCAGAAATTGTATATTTGCAAACATTTCACCAGAAGACATTTTCTATACAACCAGTCAAAAAGGAGGGGCTGTACATTAAAGGGCAAGAATATTCAAATACGGCCATTTATTAAGTCAGAAAATTGACTGAAATATGTAGCAGAAATGGGACTGCTCCAACTGGGCAGCTCCTTTCTGGGCAGCAGTCTGATCTCCACCCCTTCATCATCCCTCTCTTCCTGCCACTCCCATTAACTCTCAGAGCAGACCAGGCACAATAATCCAGTAGCACCAGTCATGCCTGGGAGTTCCTTAACTTTCCCTTTCATTCCCTTGCCAGTGCCTTGTGTGTTGCGAGGAGGGTCTCTCTGGATTAGCAACTAAGTCTGGATAAGCAACACTGAACGCCATGACAGAGTTCTTAAAGCTTTATTAAATATTGCATTCAAGACAGAAAATCAGAAGGTAGAAAAAGTTGAATTTTTGCATAAAAGAAAGGTATCTCAAAAATGCTGGAAAGCCGCTGGCAAGGCAGGAAGCCACTGGCAAGGCAGTCCTCTGGCAAGGCGGGATATAAATATAATAAAATAAAGCCTACATGAAAATAAAATCTGGGCAAAGCAGTTAAACTTTGTTCAAAAGCCAGTGCTATGCAATGGGCAGCTCTGCATAGACAAGCGGAGAAGCTAGTTAGCTTGCATCGGAAGAGCTGGGGCAATTGGGCTGGAATTTAAATTGTGCACCTGCTCAGCAAAAAGAAAAAACAATGGGGATTTGGCCCAGAGTAAACAAACACCAGGAATATGATTTAAAATGGTAACCAGGTACAGAAAAAAACAGCAGAATATTCACGAATGCAGCTAAAATTAAAGTGGTCATGTACTAATTTTCTGATCTAGTCCTTGGATTCATTTGGCTGACCCATGCTCTCTGCAAGGGTGCACAGATTCCACCACCAGAAGCCTCTGAGCAAATGCAGGAAATAGACTCCTGAACTTCTTGGGAGGGAAGTTTATAGGTTTTGTGGCCAATGACTAAGGTTGCCATGAAGCCACCTAGGGCAAGATTCTTACACACGATGGCACTAACAGGAAGAAAAAAAAATTCACATCTCTATTCTGCAGAGGGGGGAAATTCCTGTTAAGCCCATGGCTGCTGGGTTGTGGCCCAAATGCCAGAGAGAGATACTCTGGGTGTCTGAGAAGGTCATTCCTTGAAAGAAATGGTGCTGGGGGCAAGGAGAGTCAGCGAAAACTGGCAGTATCCACACCCATCATTCATTACGAAGTGCTTTGAAATGCCCATTTTTTCATTATCTGCATACCAACAGCAGGAGAGTGACTGAAAGGAGTTTTTAAGGTTTTATGTGTGTATTTGGTTTTCATCTGATGCCTTTCCCCCCTACTCTAGGTATAAAGCTACAGTGCTTTTGTCAGTCATGGAGGAAGGCTGCCACCTAGTCTTCTGAGCCTCTCTTCTCCAAGCATGACTAGGGGGAAGGAGCTAAAGCACATACTGCTAACTTGAGTACACTGAGTGACAGCACCGCTCCATTTAATTGTTGTGATAGGTGCAGTGCTAGTAATGAGTGCGCGAATCATGTTCAGTCATGACTTACACTTCTACTGCATCAATAATACAGTTGCCAGATCCCCCCAGGCCACTGACAGGGGATGGAGGAGGTAGGCTTTCCTGATCCAGGCTGGAAAACTCCTGGAGATTTGTGGATGAAGCCTGGGAAGGGCAGGGAGCTCAGTGGGGTGCAATGCCACAGAGTCCATCCTCCAAAGCATTTATTTTCTCCAGTGAACTGATCTCTGTAGTCTGGAGATGAGTTGTAATTCCAGGGGATCCCCAGGTCCCACCTGGATGCTGGCATCCCTGAAGAAATTTATTTATTTATTTATTTATTTGGATTTATATCCCGCCTAGCCAGCACAGGTCTATCTATATTATATTGCTAGCCAGGTTTTTATTCAGAATGGCTATCTAGGTATAAAGGGGGTACTTTGAGCCCTAGAACATCACTTTTTGGCCAGGGGTTGGACTTGAAAACCTCTTGGAACACTTTTAATTCTGATTTCATGAAATAAATTGAACAGAGAACGAGCAAAACATAGTACCTGCAAGCTTCCAGAAATCCAGTAAACCACATATTAGTAAATACTATTTTTTTATAAGCAACCCCTTTGTCAGATGAGATCACCCCCTTTTATTTCCTGGCATCTGTGTTTAGTTTCATTTCCCCCTATTATTTCATTTCCTATTAGTCTTCGGTAAAATCTGAATCACTGTAACTCAGTTCTGAGTGTCCTTCGGAGCTGAATGTCATTCATCTATGGTTAAAACTTGGAGGGGGTATACATTCTCTTTGGCATTTCCACAGTTTTTCTTAATGAAACAGTCCTTTGTTATTTTGGAAGCTCTCAGAATAGGTGCCAAAAATGCAGTGAACAGCCAATTCTATTCACTCATTGAAACAATGAAATAACCTACTCTGGTTTGTGCTCTACTCAAATCAATACAGCTGCTGCTTGAAAATGGAGATGGTAGGCAAAAGCTCCTGGGTTTGGCCCTATGCCTTGGCATTTTGTGCTTCATGAAATATAAATCAGATAGGAGAAAGGCTGTTGACAAATTGGAAAGCATTCAGGAGGAACTCTACCAGAATAATAAGAAAGTTTAGAAAACAAGTTGTACCAGGCAAAAGCTGGGGATGTTTCATATGGAGAAGTAGAAGGAGTGGGGGGTGCATTGACAGTTTTCAAATATTTAAAAAGGTCATCAGTTAGGAGGACACCAGGAGCAACAAACTGCAAGTGTAGAAAAGTAGACAGAGGCCAAGAAAATCTTCCCACATACATGACAAGCTAATTCATGGAATCAGCAGCCTAAATCATGTATGGAACTGTGTTCATGACAAGTTTTCAAGAAAAGACTGGACAGTCACCTGAAAGGGATGCCGAAGGTTTACTTTAAAGATGAGTGAGTGAAGGCACACACATTCAGCGTATTTAGTTCTTCACAATCATGCACTGAGCAGGATTATTATTAGAACAGGAACGAGTCTTGAAAAAATGGATTTTACTGTTTTTTTTTAAACCTCTCCCATTATAAAAAGCAGAAAAGTCTCTTTTCCACAGCAAACATGCATATTTCCCATTTAACATTTTTGTGAAGGAACCAGTCCCCATTTTTACAAAATAAAATAAAATTCCAAGCAGCTGCTGCCAACCAGAGTAGGGGGTGCTGGATTAGAGGTCACTGAGCCTATTTAGAAGATTGCTGGCATCCACACAAAATATTTTCCCTGTAAAAAGGTTAGCAATATTTCTTGCAGCTCTGTGAGGTCAAGATTCCATTTCTCCCTTCCACTTAGCTTCTCCCCCTTCCACCACCCCATGCTTTTGGCTTCCTCATAAATCCTTAGTATATACTCAGAAAGGTCAACAAATTAATTTTTGATGCCATGATCCCAAAAAGATTATTAAAAAAAACTGATGAAGATTGGCAGAAACAAGGGCTGCTTAATTTGGAACAAGGGGCAGTTTGCGATGTTAACCCACACCCACAAGCTTTTCTGCTTTTTTCTGTCCAGGATCTCACACTACACCTTCTTTAAGGGCTGTCTGAACCACTGGTGGTATTCATTTTACACAGTGCCTTACTTTTATCTTTCACATTGTTGCGAAGAACTGGGCTACATGTCATGTTCTCTTTCAAAATGGATTTACCCTAACATGACTTTTTCTCTAAGTCAAATCAAACTGGAAAAGCTATTGTGATTCCAAGCATAAGACAATTACTGGTGAAAAGCAGACTGGCAACAGTGCTCTAGAGAAAGAGACTGCTAGCAGGCCATTTTGCTGTGCTTACTCTGGCCATTTGTGGTTTGAGGACAGACATTTCTGCATCATTTACTTACAGTCTCTAAAGCTTTGTTAGATCATCTTTCTCTTGTACGAAACTAGCATACATGAATTGGAAAAGAATACTCAGCTGTCAGAAACAGGGATGGGCACAAACCGTGAAAATGCAGTTCGGTTTGGTTTCTGGTTCATGGCGGAACCAAGAATTGATCCGGGAGGCTCATTCATGAACTGAAACAATCCATGGCCCTAAAAAACCTGTTGAAAGGAACTGTAGTCCCTTTAAATGGGGTTCGCAGAAAGCCCGAAAAACAGCTGAGTGGTGGGGAGTAGCTTGCTTCTCCTTGCTCAGCTGTTCCAGGCTGTCTTCTGTAGTATCTTTAAACTTTAAAGGGACTGCAGAAGACAGCATGAAAAATGGCAGCCAGCAGAAAGGAGGGAAGATCCCCCAGGAAGGGACTTTCCTCCCACCTTTCTGCTTGCTGCAGCAAGCCATGGTCAGCAGAAAGGGGGAGGAGTTCCCCCGGAAAGGGACTTCCCTCCCATCTTTTTGCTGGCTGCACCAAGCCACAGGCAGCAGGAAGGTGGGGATGAAATGCCCCCAGGAAGGCACTTTACCCCTTCCATTTAAACCCTCCTTTCTGCTCCCTGTGGCTTTTCATGCGGAGCAGAAAACAGGGCCATTTAAACTCCTGTTTACTGTTCCCAGCCAAAAGTCACAGCGAGCAGAAAGCAGTGGTGGTTTAAATGGCTCCCAGCGATTTAAACCCTGTTTTCTGCTCTTGTGAAAAGCCACAGAGAGCTGAAAGTAGGGTTTAAATGACTCCCAGTCATTTAAACCAAACAGCTGAGTGGTGGGAAGGCTCCCAGGCACTCAGCTGTTTCTCATGAAGAATGGAAAGTTTTCTGCTCTTCATGAATCATCACAAGTCATCACAAATTGCACCAAAATTAGCGGTAGTGCATTCTTTGGTTTGCAAACCACAAACAGCCCAAAGTTCATGGTGAACTTCAGTTCATCAGTTGTTTTGTGCCCATCCCTAGTCAGAAAGTTATATACTTACGTGTAAGATGCAACATGATAAAGATGATGCAGGGGCAAAAATAATAATGGGAATATTAAGTACAAAAGACATACATTTCAGGTTACAGAGTGCTAGAACATATCTGCTGCAGGAATTTCTCCAATACAAATATTAATACTTACTACTACTAATACTATCAGTATTTTTCTTCTGGTTTTCTGTTCCCTATCTCTGGAACACACCTGCATTAGCTTCTGCTTTATGACACAGTATTTTAGACATCATTTCACTGCACTTTGCATAGCAAACGATTAGGGACACCATTGTGCCTTTGTGAAAGGACTAAGCTGGGAGGCATGATAGGAAACTGGCTAATGGATACACAGTCTGAACAATACTCTGTTCTGAAGTACTGGAAAGGTTCCTGTTCCAGGTTATTTCTGATATCCAGGAGCACATGGATTTTCTTCTGATCTGAATTCTTTTCTTGTTGACTTCTCTTCAGTTTCCTGGGCACAA
Organism: Lepidodactylus listeri; assembly: GCA_029233225.1. Classification (NCBI taxonomy): domain Eukaryota; kingdom Metazoa; phylum Chordata; class Lepidosauria; order Squamata; family Gekkonidae; genus Lepidodactylus; species Lepidodactylus listeri. Next base: position 69,451,475 of record JARCFY010000004.1, on the reverse strand, counting down.
AAGATGGGGGAGGGGTAACAGCAGAAAATCATCATCAGGAGATATATGCTTTTGTGCAACAGAAAATTTCTGTTAATGCTAGGGAAAGGTTGACTTTCACCCCAATTCTGAAGCTTATTCCACAGAACAGTAGCAATTTGTGCAATGTATCAAGATCCTTTTGTTTTTTTCTGGTAAATTATGGGATGTACAAATTGGATTTTGTCATCTACTTTCTTTGACTTTATGAAGAACATGACTGGAGCCGCAAGGGAAGGAATGTTCCAGAAAAGAGAAGATACAGAACATTTAGAACAATTAATAAGGATGTAATGGATATATGATAACATAGTGCACACAAGCTTTCCCCAGATGACCACTTCCAGCAGTGCAGCTATGTTAGTCCATAGTGACAAAAAAATGTGGTATATTTAGATACTAAGGCTACTCTAGTGCAGCAGAGCAAGGCTGACAGATGTGCATCCAACACCAACCCATGTTCCCCAGTTCTGATCATCCAGTGTTGGCACTTTGCCTGTCCCTTATGTGCATGCTATTTATTCTGTATATTTTTACAAAAAGTAGACAAGACATCACTGGCTGGTGTCCATCATGTTAATCCTTCTGGCCAAGGCCACAGGCAGTGATCCACAGGCTCTTGCACTTTGGTTCATGCCCAGTTTGTAAATACTTTGTTACAGAGTAGTTCAGAGCTAGGCAAGCCCCTCTCTTTGTGACCATTTCTGCACAAGCGCAAACCTCCACATTGGCATTCTTAAATAACTGAAGTTTGAAGAGGGGTTGTGCAGCCATGATGCCATGCACTTCATCAGTGATGGAACCTTCTATTTTTTGTGCATGTGCAGTAACATTATTACATCATAACATTATTTTTAAAAGCCTGGATGTACCATGGGGAACAGCACAACTTTTTACCTCCCCAGGAATAGATACGAATTTAGGGCCCTGTTACCCCATGTTTTCCAAATGCACTTTTTCTGCGGTCCCCCCCTTCTTCAGATCTGAATTTGCAGTTTTCCAGTGAGGAATTCCTGATTTTGTTTCCTGCTGCCCTTTTGGGTCATCAGTATCACATGTTCACTGCCCTCCTGCCCCCCTCAGGTTGTCCCCTGAGCAATCCACTAATTTTTTTAGCATAATATTGCTTAATAACATAATATTGACTGTGTTACATCACAATTTTTTTTCTTTATAATATAGCAATGTTGTAACATTGGGACAAAAGAGGCAAGAGAGTTTCATGTAGCCTTCTCCATGCAATTACTTGTCCATGAAGTTCCTTTCCTTTCATTTTTTGGGGTAAGTAGGTTTGGACACCACACGCTTGTGCTGTTTCTTCAGTCTCCCCCACCCCCTCTCTTCCCCTATAGCTCCCAGTGTGTTTTCTTTTTTTACAATGTTATGATGTTATAACATTACTGCAAATGCAAAAAAAGAGGAGCTTCTGTACATGACAACACATTTAGTGTGCTTCATAATTATTGAATAACACTGTTATGAATTGGTGTATCCAGTTTGATGATCACCAGCCATTTTCGTAGTTGGCAACTAAGGAAGAGCAGGGGACCTTTGAAATGGCAGCAACCATACTGTTCCCCATGATACATCCAGGCTTTTTAAAATAATGTTATGATGTAATAATGTTACTGCACATGCACAAAAAATAGGTCCCATCACTGATGAAGTGCATGACATCATGGCTGCACAACCCCTCTTCAAAGGAAGTGGGTAGGGTTGGAGCCAACTTTTAAAAAAATCCCTGAAATAAATACCCTTTTGTGAAAGGGTGCCACAAAGTCGGAGCATCAGCTAGGGATTCAGCTTGCTGGGAAACAGTGGCAACACTGAGGTGCAGAAAAGGTCTGTGTCTACAGGAAATCAACTAGGTGAACTGAATGGGCATGCCAAAACTGTGGTTTAAAAAAGAGAGAGATGGAGAGGCTGGCACTCTTCACTTGCACTTTAGCACACAAGAAATGCAAAGATTAATCTGGATCTAATCTTACTGGTTCATTGCAGGATAATAAAGTAGTCAGAATCTTGGATGCTATCGTACTTTGTCTTTTCATTGTGGTCTGTTTTTCATGCTGTTGGTTTTCGGCAATTATGTGTAAGTAGGCAGCTGGCTGGCTAAGAGCCTCTCTTTTAGTAACTGTGAATTATGCCAGTTAAAGATTGATTCACATTACTTTTTTAAAGCTTGAGGCAGAGTGAGAATCAATGTGGTTTTCCCTGTCTATTTATGAATTGGAAGCTGGTTGTGAAAGCAGCTTAGAGTAGCAAAATCATTATGGCCTTCTGGAAAATGCCAATTCCCAACCTAGTAAAGTATTCAAGGCCATTTACCCATGTCAAAATTTAGAGGGAAAATGATTATACAAAGTATATCTCATTGTGCCAGAAATACTCAGAGTCCAACCATCATACAAGTTTACATACTTGGAAAAAAATGTTTCTTGTTTTAGTTAACTCCTCATACTGCTGGGACTGGTACATCTAGATGACATCCTGAGAAAGGAGAGTGATGGTGGAAGTAGAAGGATGACAGCCTCTTCTTGCAAGGACACTTCCTCCACAGTAAATGGCTTTGATGCCTAGAGAGTAGACCCCTAAACACAGGAACTGCCAAATATGCTGCAAATGTATTGTTCATTTCAGTTGAACCCCAGACTGGAAGAGCCAAAATAGTAGTAACATGAAGTTCCAGTAAAATTCCAGCTGCCCAAGGGCACTTCCCACAAGACAATAGAGAAGCAGCCCCATTGTGCAGGAAAGAATCACCTGGAAAGAAATTGTATCAGCCTCTTCCCCTCTCAAAATTCCAGGAAGGTCTCAGCAACTAGATTAGCCTAGCACAGTGTTTTTCAACCTTTTTCGAGCTAAGGCACATTTCTTTCATTGAAAAAATCCCACGGCACACCTGACAATATCTCACGGCACAGTGGTTGAAAAACACTGAAATACAAGATAAATGGGTCATTAGTTGCCTCAGCTCAAGTATTAACTATGACAGTATTACAAATACACGTAATAGCCACTCAGCTTGAAATCGTAAGTTACAGATCCAAAGTGTAATGGCTCCTTCCCATAACATTGACCTGAGTTTCAGAAGAAATATAATGTGGATGTATTTTAATACTGCGATTCTGCTAAAGTTTTTCAAATAGAGAGTTTAAACTCTTACTCTTATGTGAACGGCATTCTGCTGACCATAAGTGATTTGAAGAGAAGCACAGTACACCCATTCTTCGCTGAGGGACAGTTACTGATTTGAACCCCACCCTGACAGAAACAGCTAGCTGTTACCATCAAACATATTCATGTTTACTGGAATGTCTTGGTGCAAATCACCCTACCTCAGGCCGGCCACAGAGCGTGCAAGCGGAATCAGCGAGACCGCGCCACTGTTCTTTCTCGCATGCGCAAACGCGTCCCGGAGAGTCAGCCCGGAAGGCACATTTCTTTCATTGAAAAAATCCCGCGGCACACCTGACAATATCTCACAGCACACCAGTGTGCCGCGGCACAGTGGTTGAAAAACACTGGCCTAGCACACGAGAAGATCCACCAGCCAATTGGCCGTGTTGTAATGGTTCCCTGCACACAGCCTTCAGGCACTCCCAGACCTTTGTCCCACAAAGCAATCAAGTGGACTGTCAACTTGACACCGTGTATCTCACACAGTATAAGCACAATTTGGCTCTTCCTAATTTTCCTCAATACCACTCAAGTTTTTCTCCAAGATCCAATCCTGGCCCACTACTTTGCTAGCAGGATTCTCCTGCTACTGCCCTTGTGACATTGCACAGAACCCTCCATGGAGACTTCAAGTGGGTCTCAGTCTCTGCTCTGTTTTTCCTCCTTTCCTCTCTGCATCCCAGTCTCTGCTTCGGATCTTCCAATGCACTCTGCCGCAGTGTATCCTTTGCCTCCTTTCCCCTGGACCTCACCCTTCAACAGATCAGGCTTGTATGTTTTTCTTTATCCCCATTTTATTATCCCCTTTAGCAATTGCCTAGGGGGTGCTTATTGTATTCATTACTGTACTGTGGTGTGTGTATGTTTGTGTATGGCTGTTTTTCAGTGTGCCTCTTGTTTCTATTTGCTAATTTCCCAATAAAGATTTGCTTTTTTTGTCTGTTTTTCTGCCTGATTATTTCTGGGAATTTTTCTGTCCCCATAATGAACCATTATTCAATCTGGGATCCTTGTATACCCCAGATAGTAAGGTTAGCTAATGGGTGCATGTATGTAGACTTGACACATAAACAGAATGCTCCAAACATTATTAGAGAATCTACAAATGCATATCATTTGGCTAACAGTTTGGCTATATATATATTTCTATAGCCTGTATTATGTTGTTTGTATTTTAGGGAACACACTGAAAGCAAGCTGTTAGAGGGTTTAAACATCTGGAGTAACAGCTGCAGGTTCAGATAACAGAGCTTTAGATTTTGGCTTAATGCATACCTTATCAAATGCAGATCAACATGTGTACATTTTATAAGATGATAGTGGAGTAGTAAAATTCTATCTAAAAATTAAGTAGAAAACAGGGTTGCACTTACCTGTAACTGCTGTTCATTGAGTGGTCTTCTGTGCAGGCACACATGGGACTGCGCAGTCGCAGGCCGGCCAACGGAGAGGAATTAGCAAGCTTCTTTATAAGAATTTTCTAGACTCTCATGAGTGCTGGCTCCCCCTCCCCTCACAGCCTGAAATCACATGATGTGGGAGGGGCCAGCACTCATCCCTCAGTTCTCCTAAGCTGCCGGGTGAATTTTTGTCACCTGAATACAGACCACAGCAGGGAAGGAGGGAGGAATGTGTGCTTGCACAGAAGAACACTCGATGAACATTAGTTACAGGTAAGTGCAACCCTGTTTTCATCATTGCGGCTTCTGTGCAGTCCCACATTGGAGAGTAGCAAGAATAAATCATACCAACCGGAGGCAGGTGTGGGCTGGATCAGGAGAAGATTGATTGTAGCACCGCTCTTCCCACAGATACCTCGGTTCTGGAATGGACGTCCATAGCGTAGTGTCTCACAAAAGTTGAAGGAGTCGACCACGTTGCAGCTTTGCAAATATCTTCAATTGGCAGTGTCGCCATGAAGGCTGTAGAAGATGCCTGTGCCCTAGTGGAGTGGGCTGAAATGTGTAAGGGACATGGAACTCCTGACACTTTGTATGCAGCTCTAATTGTGGAAACAATCCACCTAGATAAGGACTGCGATGATGCCGTTTCCCCTTATTAGGGCCTTGGAAACAAATAAATAAATTTCTATCGATACGAAATGGTTGTGTGCGTTTCAAGTAAAATAGCAATGCCCTTCTAACATCTAATGTGTGCATGAGTCTATCTGCTGAGGATTGGGGATCAGGGAAAAATATGGGTAGTATAATATCCTGTTTCATATGGAACCTAGAAACTTCCTTAGGAAGGAAACAATATGGGGTCTGAGGACCACCTTGTCATTATGAAATTTTAGATAAGGGGGGGTCACATGATAAAGCCCCTAGTTCACTCACCCGTCTAGCAGATGTAATCGCCACTAGGAACAGTGTCTTAAAAGAAACCCAAGAGTCATCCGTGGTAGCCAACGGTTCAAATGGTTTATGGGTAAGTGCAGTCAGTACCAGAGATAAACACCACTGAGGGGTAGGAGGTACAACTGGAGGGTAAAGATTACATAAACCTGTATTGCTTGCTAATTCCTCTCCATTGGCCGGCCTGCGACTGCGCAGTCCCATGTGGGACTGCACAGAAGCCACGATGATGAATAATAGATTGCATCACTTCAAATTGCAGGTTGGGGAGAATCATGTTTTTGAATATTTCCGTATGAAGGGGGAAAAAATCTCCCTGCATTCATTAAACTGTTACATTGAAGAGAAGTTTATCATAGCCTTCTCCCTAATATACTATGCCATTGCATGGAGAGGGCTTTTTATCTAGAGAGCATTCAAAACATATAACACATGGAAAGAGTCTTGAAGGATGAAATGGTGTAGTCCAGAACTCTGCCACCTTAAGTGGAATAACAGAGATCATCACACTTGCAGAAAACAGCTACGTGCAAAAAACTAGTGCAGTGAGGAAGCTAGAATTTGCTTCCCTGACAGGCTAGGGTTTTTTTAGTTGCAGAGGAAAATGTGGGAACATTCCAAAAATAGTATCCATTCCTGTACCTAGAATCTGAAATGCTTTAATCTACTCCTCAGTCTCAGGCTTCTGCCACCCCATTCTTCTGTATTTGCAGACCAAGTTATACAAATTTTGAAGAACCCTACTGGATCAGACCAGTGATTCATCTTGTCCAGCACCCTGTCTCACATAATGGCCAACCAGTGCCTCTGGAGGTCCAACAACAGGTCATAGAGGCCAAAGCCATGTTGACTCCTGGCACTGGTATTCAGAGGTTTACTGCCTCTGAACATGGAGGTTCCCTGTAGTCACCAGAGCTAGTAGTCATTGATAGACCTATCTTCCATAAGTCTGTCTAATCCTCTTTTAAAGTTGACTATGCCTGTGGCTTGGTTCACCTGGGAGGGACTCTTTTCATTAAAATTGTGTAAAAGCTTTTAAAAAATTAGCTTTGTTTTGAAAAGAAGTATATTGGACAGGGGAAGAATGTTTTTATTATTCTCCAGCAACAGGAGGAGGAATCCTAGCAGGCAAATAGCTGTCACAGGTGAGATATTTGCCCATGTAAGCATCCCCCACATGACCTGTCACATAAAAAAATTACATTCGTCACAATAGTTAATATGTAGAGTTACGTACATCATCAATCAATACCACCATCTATTGGGAAAAATGGAACATCACACATGGACCATTTACATGAACAGCCACTGTGCTATCTCTTTTATAGTTGAGATTTCATCTGTAGCCCAACTTTAGAATGTGTAAACCACACACTAGGGTCTTTTTCTCTGTGTTGGAGACCCAGCCTTCATAGAACAACCCCAGATCTCAGTTCATCAACTGCAGCACAAGCTATATTGAGTTCTCCACACCCCACCTTCACCTTCTGAAGTTTTTGAGGGTACTAGCTATTTGAAGATTTAACATATACCAGTTTCCATAAATACCCAGTTTCTCAGGAAATATCAGGGTCCCCAAACTTTTTGCACCCATGAGGACCTTTGGTGGGTGGGTGCAACCACAAAATGGCTGCTGCAGGAGAAAGAGCCAACCACACAGAGGAATCTCAAGTGCAGGGGAGAAGGGGGGGGGGGTAATTTAAAGAAGAAGAGATTGGATTTATACCCTGCCCTTCTCTAACCAAAGGAGTCTCAGAGCGGCTTACAAACTCCTTTCCCTTCCCCTCCCCACAATAGACACCCTGTGAGGTAGGTGGGGCTGAGAGAGCTCTGACAGAAACTGCTCTTTTTCAAGAACAGCTGTGCCAGACCTATGGCTTGCCCAAGGTCATCCAGCGGGTGCAAGTGGAACAGTGGGGGAACAAAACCCGGTTCTCCCAGATTAGAGTCCGCGCACTTAACCACTACACCAAACTGTATTTTAAAAATACACTGGGAAACCGGAGAGAGAGAAAATAAAACCAACATAGTGGTGGCATCTGCACTTCAACAACATTATTTTAATCTGCCCAGCCAATCAGATCTCCAATGGCCACTCAGAAGCCCTACTGGGCAAATGCCCCATCTGGCTGCTCCTAATTTCTAAAAACACTTGGTGGGCACCAGGGAAGATGTTGGCAGGCACCATGCTGGGGACCCCTGGGCTTTATTTTTTTAACATTCAGATTTGTGCTTCAAATTGCCATCTCTTACCAAGTAAGAACACAGAAAAGTGTCAATTACTGTAACACTCTTCCTCTTACGTTTCAGAAGGTTTCATGACACAACTTCTGTTGTTCTACAGATGTCAAGCCACAGTCTTCCCTGGATGATAGCAATCACTATTCACCTGTATTTGTTCTTACAGAAGTGGCACACTTGTAAGAGGACTCAACTGCTTCTGTGCTCTGCAAAGACAAGGAGATGTGTAAGGCTGGGCAGCATCCTTATGGACTTTTCTGATTTATAGGGACAGCGTATGGACTATGCCATCAGTTATGTGGGACATGAGAGTACACTAGGTGACCAGTGGGAAGATGGGAATAGATGCCTACACTATAGTACCAGAGAACCATTTTCTGAGGTTGCCACCTCCAGGCGGGAAGTTGACACAGAGAACAAAGACACTCTCTCACACAAAGCCATGAGGTTACAGACTTACACCAGTGACTTACATCTCCATACAGATATACACTCCTTGCACGTATGCCTGCTTGTGCCCCCTCCTGCCAGCCTTCATCTCCATTTGCTACATCAAAGGACTTCACACCTGGGTGCGAAGACACCAGGATGCTTCCTGAAGATCGGTTCCCAGCGTTCCCAGCGTTCCTGTGATCCAGAAGATCAGTGCCAGATCCTGCTGGCAGCAACATCCTGCCCTGACCATCAGATAGATTTGAATATTGACCACTCCTTTAGCACCCCTTTAGTGGCTAGAGATAGCAAACGGACCTTCTATAGGTTTTTCTAGGGATGGCATCATATTGGGCCATCCTCCCAGGTACCACCTCCCAATAAAAGCTGCTCCCCAAGATTTCGGTTTAGTGCTGGTCTTAGTCTAGTTCCAGTTCCTGCCCTGGCTCCTTCCCTCCCTCACGGACCCCTGGGTGCACCCTGGGGTCCGCCACGTGGTCTTCTGCCGGTTCAGAGCCACTATTCCTTATCTCCTTCCCAAGGACTTCTCATCCTTGTTTTCCAGCCGGATTCCACTGCTTCTATAGAGGTAAATATCACCCTTGAAGGAAACCATCAATTACCTGCTCATGCACATGTCTCTATAACTTCTATCTAACTTCCTAGTACTGTATGCATGTATGAATGACAGAACAGCAGTGTCTTGTACAACCTTTTATTATATTTTAGTAAACAAACTATCTTACACCTTTTAAATTGAGTCTGTGTCAGTTCCTCAGAAGTATCAGTTAGCGCCGCCTCTGTATACACTGGTGAAGGTCCCGTAAGCCTGCTGCATATTGATAAGAGCTAATATTCCCCAAATATTAATAACATAAAAGAGCAGTCAGGCTAACAGATGGATGGCGTCAATCTGAATATTTATCAAAGGCCAAAAAAACTTGAGCTCCCTTGCAGGAAAGTGCTGAAAGGAAAGGCATAAAATACAGAAAATCAAGAACTCTGACTTTATAAGATATAGCAGAATAAGGTACATTAGAAGCCTCCAGATGAATATTATTCCCCTCATCTTCCAAAGCTCCTCCAATTGTAGAAAACAGATCTTGTGAAATGTCTTTTTGTGTCAGCTTAATACCCCAAAGTAATATGCTTTCTTATGCCAACACCTCATCATTAATTTCTGATCAGTTATAGAACTTTGCAGAAGAATACTGAAAAGCAGGGAGCAAGGAATCAAAAACCCCTTTAAAAGACATGTTGACGAGAATTAAGATGTGTTTTACTGCCCTGCCGCTGAGTTGCTTGGTGCAACTGGAATGAATATGACTTCACTGAGCACCAATCAGAAAGGCTCACTTATGTGCAATTAATTACAGATGAGGTAATGGATTCATTTTAGTTATAGCAGTCTCATACTAAACCCTGGCGCAATTGCTAATTCATATACACACAATACTCTCTGAATGGAAAAACTATTGCTGTATAAATTAATACATAATGTAGCTTTTAGTGAGGGCAGGTTCCAGTAGATCAGATACCTGACAAAGGCAGTTCATCTTTACGATCAGAAGACATGTGGTGCATTTCTTATGAGGACATGTTTTCCAGAAACAGTAGATCACAATTTAATTCTAATAGAAAGCTGGCAGTTGTATTTGTCCTTAGATTTAGTAAGACTGTTTTGCACGTTCCTTTTTTAAATTTTGGCTCCTCCCCACACACACACACACACACACACCATTTCTGCTTTTGAATTCTCAACAACAAGCTCTGACAAAAAGCTTTTTGTCCAAATAATTGACAGAAGATTGCCCTATCGAAATAGTCAATTTTCCCATTGCTGATTTTCAGAGATAAATGACACTGTGAAGCCAAGGGGCTGCCTTTGACTTTCAGACTATCTGCTGCCTCAGCTGAACTGTAAATTGAAGAGAATTTGCACAGTAGAGCTTTATTGATACGGACCTATTTTTATAAGGATTAAGCCTCAAACACTGCAGAAAAGCAGCAACATGCCTAGAGAGTGAATACTTCTTCAGGACTAAACTGATGGGCTTTACTCTGTTCGCTAGCTTTGTAACAAACTATACTGGACTTTTATGAGCAATTGCAATGTACAAACACCTCCCCCCCCCCCCCCCCAAAAAAAGAAACCTAAACTGACTCCAGAAAATAATTATCTAGTATTTTGGCTTGGGTGAACAGGCATTTATACATCAAATCTTTTTTCGTGTCTTAGTCCACATAAACATCATCAAATCTGGACAAACAAGCACTTGTTTTTGCAAATATGGAAGAAATGTGTATGTGCATACATGCAACCTAGCAGTACAGCCAATTCAAGGTGTCACTAGTGCAGAACTAGTTAAGGTAGCAGCAAGGAATCTTTTCTCCAGAGCTGTCAAAAAGATCCCCAGAAAGGACTCCTTCCAGTGGCTCTCTTTACACCGTCTTGAACCAATCCAAACTTACAAAAGTGAAAGAGACTTGCCTGATTCCATAGCCCCTCCCCCCCCTCCTTGAATTTTTTTCTCACCAGCATTCTTGTCCAACTAAGCATCCCTGCTTGTCCCTGCAAAGTCTGGGCAGAGACAGTAAAGATTGCTGCAGGGATACAGTGGAACCAGTCTTTTAGTAAGATTGGACAGGATGCGTTAGAATACATATTCTTAACATGAAAGCACAGCTATGGTTGAGGAAACCCTTGTCATGCATATCAAAGTGTACCCATCCATAACTTCATAGCCTTGCTTCACATTGATCAAACTAGCCTTCCAAGAGTTAATGTAGAGAAATAACTGAGATCATAGAGAGCGAGCTAGAAGTCCTCAGTTCAAGTCTCAGTTCTGAAATCATTGAGAAATCATGGTGTGGCTGTAGACTAGATACTCTTAGACTTCTGCCATCTACAACATCTGTGCTAGTGTTACTGGCCTAACTCACAGAGATATCATAAGGATTATTCTTCACACACATGCAGTGCTTTCAGACTTAAGTATATTAAAATATTTAAGCTTAGCATAACTTAGCCAGAAACAGACTGTACCAAACATTCATGATTTAGGACCAGAACTAGGCATGATGCTGCCATCTTCTCAGGACTTTAAAAAGGGAAATTGCAGCTGCATGGGTCCACCAATTTGGATCACACACTGGGGGGGGGGGAGGGATTTAACTCCAGTTTTTCCAGATTATCTTGCTCTCACACAGTTTATTACACCTGGAAAGGAACAAGACAGGAAAAGAGAAGGTACATGGTGTGTTTTTCCTTCCAAGGCAGTCTGAAGGGGGGGGGGGGCATAGGAGTGTAAATGTTAAACCCCTTCACCACTGATGCCATGGTACCATGCAGCTGGTATTTACCTTTAAAACTGCTCAGGAAATGACCATAGATCTTGGTTAAACAAGCCCTTAGTCATCCCGCATTCAAAAATAACAGCTGGCCCCAAAATTGGAATCTTCTCCACCACTGCCTACCATCTCCCACTACTGCCTTATACATAAACAGTGCATTCCCCTGCGGAGTTAAAAAAGGGGGCTTCAGCCCTTTGGAGGACCCTATGGGGTCTGTTGGAGAAACCCATGTATATCCCAGGGAAGACATGGGCTTCCTCAAATAGTGTCCTCTTGGGACTGTTTTGGGTTGGGACAATGGCTCAAGGGGGGAAGGCTCCTGCTCCTAATCAGGCACTATACATATAGAAATTAAGCAGAACCCATACTCAGTGTCTGACATAGGTTGGGGGCCCAGACTAAATGTTTGAAGTGGCTTTTTAAGTTATCCAAACTGAAGTTAACTTCTAAGGGATAACTGTTGGTTAGGTCTGAACTCTACATTATGTGACTCCTAATAAGAGGCATTGAACTATTGTTACTCATGGGCTTTGTTTGTTTCAGATAGGGAAGGGGATTGATTGTAGGAAGGGTACTAGCCTTGGTGATCCAGATACTTCTTTATTTACCAGAGTGCACCAGTCTTTAACGCAGCAGTGCTTGTCCCAAATCTACCATGTACTTGCAAGACTACAAAGTTATACAGGGTCATGCTCCAGTTTGAAACAAAATAAACTACTTTATTCTAGAAATACATGCTTGATAGTGCAGTATACAGATATAGAGACAGTTCCTAAGCTATCTAACTAGGAGATGGATCCAGATGCTGAGAGGCATCCTGCTTATTCATTTTGTGTTAAGGAAGAGAGAGAGAAAAATTGCTTTTCCCTAAAGAGTGTCGATCTACACTTCAAAGGGATTCTCAATGACAGTAAACGGGAAGATATTTAGTGTCTGCCTATCTTCCTGCAACTTTGTGGTCACTTGCTGCTGGAGACTGAGGTGCTGGGGCATCACATCTGGCACTTCCAACAGGGATGAGCCAACAAAAGTGCTGAAATGACATCACAGAGGTCAGATTTTAAAAGCTAGCTCAGATACTGGAAATTGCTCCATGTGGCAAAGCCGGACAGGCTTCATAAATGCAGCCACTTGGAATAACTAGCATCTGGACATGGTTGCAGCCACTTCTCAGCAATGACATTTGCACATATCAATGCAGTTAGATGCACACTACTTACAGCTGTAGATGTGGATGCATCAAAATGTGCATTACTTTATGCAGCTGCAGACCAGTTGAACTCCATGTGGAACCCATATCTGAATCTTGCCTATAGGATCAAAACTGGACTGTATCCCAAACTGCGGTGAACTGAAGACTGTGCTTTATACAGCCATCTTGCCTTCATTTCTGGCTATTGGGGTTTTCTTTTGCTCCCAATGCATATTTATGTGGATTTATATATTTGTTTTCCTATTGCATATCTATCTATCTATATATGTCACATTTTTATATATTTTGTATGTTCTGCCCAGGTTTTGTTCTATATAATGTCATCCACATGAACTCCTAAACATTTTAGGCTAGAATGCTATATACTAAAGTTGTCTTAAAGACGAGCACAGTCTAACCACAATTGAGCACTTCATATTTCAACTTAGCTTTCCCATTGAAAAAGTGAGATAGAGCTGTGGCTGTGTTATGTCCGGTACCTGACTCATTGTCCACAGAAGGGAACATGTCTGGGCATGTTTACCTGTACTGGGATGTGAGAACAACCAAGCTTCCGTCCCCAGAAAACAATGGACCTAGGGATCCTGCCGGTCCCCCTATCAGGGGTTGAGGATATTTGAATGGACCTATGACAGCCCCTGGCGGTAGACTACTCCCTATTGGACCAGTCCCCTCAAGGGGGAACACGGGCAAGGTGGGGTTTACCTGTACATATAAGTGAGTTACTCATCCCTTTGTCCCCATGCTCCATCTTGACCCTCAATAAACTACAATGCTGATTTCACCGTTACCAGCCTCCCGACTCCAATACTTTCCAGGCTGAATTACACACAATGTCTTTCTGAAAATGGGTGGAAAGAACTAAGTACATTCAAAGTTGAAGCTAGCAAAAAAAGAACTAGATTCCTTGCTATAGTCATGTTTTTAATTTTCCCAGGTTGTGTTCAATCAAGAGCGTAGCATTAGTGATTTTTCCTGAGTGTATGCATCCCATTACACAGCTCCAAAAACTTCAGCATACATAGCAGCCATCATAATTCTTCAAGGTTCTGCACTGTATCTTTCTGTATAAAAGCTCATTACTTCTCAGGATGGGGCTGTATGAGTCTTAATCACTGGGGACACTGAAGACAGGAGCACATTTAGCAGCACCACCAATGATGGACGTATCCCATTTACCTTCTCCTGTACAAGGGGATGGATGCCTTTCATTCCTATGCAGGAAGAAGGTTCCCTTCGGAGTTACAAAATCTGCTCCCCCCCATCTCTAACACTTGATGGCCCAGCTCTCACTCAACAGAGATCCTGCGGGGGTGGGGGGGGTGGGGGGGTGTATATTCACACAGAGAAGTGATGCAACATTTGGGACTCCTTGTAATATACTTTCACATTTCAACTCCCTCACCTTAATGATGGGCAATTTGCTAGTTATAAACATCACTTGTGACACAGAGCATATTGAAATATTCTGGACAACAGAAAGATTGCAGAAATGTAGGCTTAAGTATTCCCTTGTTTGTTTTATTGTTAAAGGTATTCCCTGTCCTAAAATTTATGCAACAGCACCACCTAGCAGAAAGAAAGACTTCGTTCTCACATCTATTTTTCGCTTCTTTATTATCTGTATCCTATTTGCTGCTATTCACTGGTCTTACCAAAGTGTTGTTCCAATATCAGCTATATACTTATCACCCAGTTACTTATGCATCTTGACTCTAAGTAGCCCTTCCTGGCAACTAAACCCACCACCACCACCACCTATATGTAACGTTTGAGGAAATCTGTTTCAATGTTTATGAAGGAGATTGCATCTACATATACTAAGTTTCTCAGTTCTTGCTTATACCCAGAATTGAACTTTATTGATCTTGGAGATGCCACTGCACTCAAACTTCATTCTCATATCTGTTAACTCTTGTATTTGTATGCTAATTTACTGCTATTCACAGATCTTACCAACCACCTTAATCCAATCTCAGTTATAATCTCCTAGTTACTTATGTATCTTGACTCTAACTAGCCTTCCTGACAACTAACCCCCCACCCCACCCTCTCTCTTCCTATATGTAAGGGCTGAGGAAATTCTGTTTCACTGTATCTGAAGAAATGTGCTTGCACATGAAACCTTATACTTTGTATAAAACTTTGTTGGTCTTAAAGATGCCACTGGACTCAAACTTTATTCTTATTCTTTTGCAGTCCATTTAAAATTTAGTCTGGTTGGCCTTTGTAAAATGAAGACTCAGAATTTTTAACAAATGTTCCACAGAACTCACTTGAAAAGGTTCCTTGAAGCTCAGACCTTACCTGCAAATATTCACTTCGCATAATTTAGGTCTGAATTGGCAGGGCCTCTCCTTCTGTGTCAGGAGGCAGCTCATATTAACCGCTTTAAGAGAAATTATGTACTTTTCACTTGTCAAAGTGTTCTAGGGTTGGAGGCTGTACTCCTGGGCATGTGTACTTGAGAATCTAATTCCAGTTTTGTTCCATCTACACTGGGTCTCAATTTGCTTCTGGGCCTAATTCTAGGTGCTGGCATTGACCTTTAAATTTCTATATGATTTGGGGCCAGCATACCACAAAAAATGCCTATTCCCATATAAACTTGCTTCTGATCCCCCCATTATCTCTGGGTAGACAGGTGGCAACCTGAGAAAGGGCCTTCTCAGTAATGACATCAGTATTCTGGAACTCCCTCTCCTGGGAGATTTGTCTGTCTCTTTCTATTGGAGGAGGTAAAGGCTTTTCTGTTTTTCAGAAGAACAAAAGAGGATTTCTAAACTGATCAATCATGTTAGGAACAAATACTTTATTTTGTTCTTGGCTCTCAGTTGTGAGGAGGAAGAAAAAAATAAGGCACTAGGCCCTTGCAGAAAGTATCTAGAAAAACAGACCCCCTCAGTAAGATTAAACACAATTTTCTGAGCCAGAAACAGCCACACACTCTTCTCTATGCCTTCTGTCTGAATATTATATATGACAGGGGTCCCCAACATTTTTTTGCCTAGGGGCACCTTTGGAATTATTGCACAGTGTTGTGGATGCAATGACAAAATGGTTGCCACAGGAGCGGAAGCTGTACACACAGAGGAAGCGCAAGTGCAGGAGAAAAGAGAGGTAATATTTAAAAATATACTGTAAAAGAGTGACAGACAATGAAAACAGCACTATGGCAGCAGCTGGAACTGAATTAGATCTCCGGTGACAAATCAGAAGCCCTGCTGGGCAAGAGCCCTCCTGGCTCCACCCTGATTTGAGGAACAATTTGACATGGGGTCCTCCTTTTATAGACAGAAGATCCTCAGGTGGGATTTGGACCATCTTGACTTTGAATTGGGTCAAGATAAAAAGTCTGAAGCTCACTAGCTGTTTTAAAGTTAACTGCTGTTAAACTGCAGTGGGAAAAGTGGGGGAAATACATTGATTAGGCAGGAGGAGGGGACAGAGCCTTTTCCAGGCATATTTTAGTCTTTTAGGGAGGACTCACTGGGGCTAGCCCTAGCTAGGAAATTCCTGGAGATTTTGTTGGAAATTTATGGAGATTTTGCGGTTGAGTCTGAGGAGGGCAGGGTTTGGGGACAGAGACACCTTGCCTGGATATAATGCCATACAGTCCAGAGGCATTGACTTTTAAAATCCCTAAATGGGGGGCTCTTGTGTGTGCGCGCGCAAAGCGCAAGCGCACGCCAGGACCATGTCCCCGCCACCTCTCCCCTCCCCGGGCCTGGCCTGGCCACTCCTCTCTCTGTGGGGCCAGCTGGGCACATTGCAGGGGCGACGCTCTGGCAATCGCCCTGAAACTCTATGGTGCCATAGAGTTTCGGGGCAATTGCTAGAGCATCGCCCCAGCAACGTGCCCAGCGTCTTCTAGGAGAACAGTAACTGTTGCTGTATACTAACTACTGAGAATGAGAAAAAATCCTAGGTCAATACAGTAGTCTTGACTATGGAGGTAACCCCTCTGCAGCAGAGTGACAAATTGCTCCAAACACACCAGAGTAAAAGCAAAACAACTTTATTCTAGAAACACCTTATTTACAAACTGTAAACAGGTAAATTCAAGACATGACTGTAAAATCATTTTTAGTCAAACTTAAAACAGATAGCTACATGGATGTACAATGGAAACTCATCTGAACATAAAAATATTAAAAACACTGAAGTGACAAAGCCAATGAATTCAAGTCCAGAATCTTTACTGAAATACTAACAAATTCCTCCGAGAACAAGAGCATTTCCCCCTTGCTTCTACTGAGACCATTTATTATGGTTTCTCCTCTCACTTAGCAGTTTACAGGGAAAGAGCTGGCATCTTTATATTACTAGCTTTGAAGACTGCCAATGATTATGTTTGTATCTCTGAAATGATCCCTCCTATTCAGAGTGCAGTAGGGAAAAAAAACATACACAGAGACAGTCCTATTTCAAGTTCAATGTGGCATTTCTCCTTTCTTCTTAGTGAACAGCAATTTAGACAACACTTCTAGAAAACACTTATATAAATAGATCAGAACTAATAAAGGACAAGTCATCATTAAATCAGAAATATGCAAAAAGTGCAAAGGACAAAATTTGTAAAAAATGAAGTCAGAAGAAATAGGGAAATGGTAAAGAAAAATAACACACTCGAAAAGGGTGTCTGTTCTGGAAGCAGAATATGGTTAGGCCTACGCCAAATGGTTGCATGAAAATGCCCATTCTTTCAATGTTACAGAGTTCATTTATTACTAAGTCAGCGTTAGAAGTCAATGCCCATTTGTAAGAGTACATAATGACAAATTAAACATCTTGAGTTCAGGCACACTCATCATGTGACAATTTCAACTGGATTTAATCTGATGGGAAGCGGCTCCGTCTACTGTAATGTTTCACTCATTATTTTGTTCTAGTAGCAGTAGTCGTCCTGAAAAAGATGCATTTCTTTTAGTCTGAACAGGTTCTAATTCAGACTAGTGAATGTTACTAATCACAGTTCCTTCTTCAGGAATATTAAATAGTTATAACACTATTCAAAGTTCACTAATGCTTTCAGTCTACTTTGGTATCCTCCATTTAATATCTGAAACATCATATGAAGCATTAAGAACAAACATCTCGCTGAAAATAAAAGGAGGCTGCAAGTTTTCCTTCAAACAAGCACACAGCATCAAATGCAGCCTGTACTGGAAGAACACCACTGAATACCAGAATCCATTTAATTACATTTCTGTCTTGTAGTGCACTGGTGATTTTAGCAGGTTGCATGCTTCACATGAGCAGCACCTATGGAGGAGAAATACAAAGTAGTTAAATTTGTCTTTATTTAGCCAAAAGGCAAGCCATAAAGCAGCCTTCTTTAGGCTGATAAATGGCAATGAGGCTTCTTCAAGTGTTTGTCAATGTGAATTAAGCTTATTCTAAACAAACTACTTTGTGGCACAGGAGACTGCAGAAGTTCTACATCTCTGTCTTCTAACCATAAAGACTAGTGCCCATGCATGGAGCCAACCTTTCCTTCATTATTTACAACTTAGGGGCAGGTATGTTGTACTACAAGTTCATCCATGATACTTGCATGACAAAAAATTAGTAGAGCAAAGGATATTTTTATAGAAATCTGAAAATTTTGCCTATCCACACTCTTCAGGAGTAAGCATACCTCAGGTCTAGTGCTGTATGTTCAATCAGCTGTGTTTCTCTCCCCCAAAGGAATACGGTCCCACAGCTGTAGCAACTGTTCACCAACCTGAGGTTCCAGTTCCTACACCAGAGGTGAAAAAGTCAAAAGTAGTAAAAAGGCTTTTGCAGCTGCTGAAAACATTATTAACGACATAGCTGCGACAATCTGATCTGGCAGGGATTGTCTTCCATACAATGCAAAAGATATCTCCTCTTTCACTCTAAAATGAACGTTCTTCCTTAACATTAATACCTCCAGTAGTGTGATAAATAATAACTCTGAAAAACAGAACTTACACTGAAGAGTGAAGGAACCAGAAATCTGGCCTTGATCATATCCTTTTAAACATACAGTCTCTAAAAAGTAACATACCTGGCCATCTCGGCTTATTTGTACCTTCTTGTTGTCATTCCAAGGGTTAAGCAAATGATGTGCGAACTGAAAGGGAAGACTCTCCTTCCGGATCCATTCCACCTTAAATACTCCTCCTAAGCCAGTAGATCCCCAGTCCTGACTTTTCTCACGTCCTATCTCTGAAGACATTCGAGCAAAACCCTGTAACATAGTTAAAAGAAAGACTGAAAATCTACACAACTTCAAGTACATTTCTACTTCTAGTGTCCGTTATAAAGGTGCTTAACATGTATCTCAGTGCAAAGCATAATCCCTCACAGACCATTCGTGTTTTGCAACTGAGAAAAGCAAAGCAAAGCAATATGTATCACATAATGTTACTTAGGTCTTTGAAAAATTTGTATTGGCTGCTTGCAGATTTTATTTAGTTATTTATTATTTATATTTCTATCCTGCCCATCCCATGAATGGGCTCAGGGTGGGTAACATTATATTATAATCAATACAATTAAAATTTAAAACACAATACAAACATTAAAATTGGTGGGTACAGCTTAAGACAAAAATCAGCTGGCTGTAAAAGATTCGGGCCCATTGGTACAGATTAAATAAAGGCCAGTTATCAGTGGGTGGGTGACAGCAACCTCAGGGAGGCCATATATGGGTGCCCGCTGCCTCAGCCAAAGGCAGAGGAGGAATTTTACTAAACTTTCAGATTTGCTGAGGAAGAAATAATTTTACTAATGAGTCCTCTTCTGGTATACAGCTGATTATCATATATTATAATCACAACTGGTGCTTCGTCATCTGGAGGGACCATAGTCAGGGAAGACAGCAGTGTTCTCCCTGCAAAAAAAGGGGGGGGGAGTGTCCCCAAGTGGCTCATAGGACAGTCCAGCATGGAAATTACTGGAGATCAGCTACATCTCCAGGCTGATGGTAGCAGCAGGCAATTCAGATAATTTTTAAACCATAGATCTTCTTCGGTCATCCAGCAGCAGGGCTGAGCAGTCACACCAGGAACACATATAGGCATTACCTACACTGCACAACAGAGCATCCATCTGAATAAACACCAATTTTTTGGAAACTGTAAGCAATGAATTCATAGACTGTTTCAACCCAGACCTGTTTGCATTCTTATTCTCTCTTCGTAGGTAAACATGGTACTTGTGAAGATTTACAAGGGCAATCCTTACAGCAAAGAGGATTAATAACAGGGAGTTGGGATAAGATCACAACATATTTGAGCTTTAATTCTCTTTTGCTTCGACTGTTTATCCTTTTAATTCCCATCTCAAAAGCCTCCAGCACTTTCACTGATGGTTATCTGCATTTTAGCCTTTCCTATATCAGCAAGGATAAAATACCTTCAGCTCTACAGTCTAAAAGATAATGCAAATTTTCATTAAAAATATCTGATAAAGTCTTTCCAGGACTTTACTGCTTCAGAAACTGTACATTTGAATATGCTCCCACATCTAAGTCTACCTTAAGCCTCTTTCAGAACATGCTACCTTTGCATGTACAGAGAAATTTTAACATTAGAGTACATTCAAATAAGATCACAACTCACAGGATGAAGAGCAAGAGAAAAAAGTAACCATTCAGGATTTCTGTAATATATTCTGCTAACAGTATCTGGATTTTCTGCTGCTAACAACCTTGCACTACAGCATATAGAATTCTCACCTGAAAATGTCCTGATCCCTGAACAGAAAATATCAAGTAAACAACACTGCTTTCCCAAAAGGCGCGATTCAATTTCCGCTCATTACTTGGAGTTGTAGACCAAATCCCTTTTTGCTGTGAAATCTCAAGGTTTCTTAAGTTGCTGCTTTTCATAATAAAGTACCGAACTGGCATGTTTGGCCTTGGAGAAGGAGGCTTGGAACCCTGCAAAGCAGATTCCTTTTATAATGTTTGGGCACATACAAAACATTATATAAGACACTTGTAAAATATCAAACAAAGCCACAGTATTCTTGAAGAAGGTTGCTCAATAGTTGGAAAGGGAGTATAGTTTGAATAGATTCACTGAAAATTCAGAAAGGACTGGATGCTGCAACCAATCAGCTACATTTTAATATGCAGCTTGGGAATTTGGTCACAACTGCAGCACAGAATCAACTGAATAACCCTATGCTTTCTACCTTCTGCTGTCAATAGGTTTCAAGAAGTAGCCTATAGATTTAGAGCAGTATTTTTAGCAAGAGAAAAAATTAATCAGCTGTTAAATTTTTGGACTTTTGCCAAATCTAGTCAGTTGATATATTGGAATTGAGAGGGCTGCCCTTGGTTTCAAAGCATAGTTAGTCTTTTGGTTCTTACACAAAAAAAGGTAAGTTGCTACAGCTAGACAAAAGTAAAACAGATTGGGGATAAGATTATATAGTTGTTACACCAATCAGACCCTGACTGCACTCTTCAAAATATTTTTAGAGACTTTGATTTTGCTTAATATCTCCCAAGCCACTACTTTTCTGAAATAATTCTCAATATCCACATGCAATACCAACAAATTTAGATAAATTTGGCAGCTTATGTTTTCAGGCAGCAAAAAGGAAAAGGCAACAAAGAATATTTACTCATAAGGAAGATGATTTTGAAAAGAACTTTTTGGGCTTTACAAAATGGGGGCATCCTTTGCAACTCACATACAAATTTCCCAGTATATAAAGTTGCCCTCATACTATTATTCAAGAAACAAAAGGGCACACAGTAAAATACAGGAATGTAGAAGAGAAAAAGACTGTGTGATACTTTCACTATGCAAAGAATAACTCAGTTGTTTATATAAAAAGACTTGTTTCCAAAGATTTGAACTACAAATAAAGTGAATAAAGAATTCAATCAGTTCTGTTTTGAAGGAAACTTGACTGCGTGCCCACTATCAGTTCGACTTTTCAGGAAACTTGACTGCGTGCCAGTGCAACCCACTGACGGGAAGCCTACATCTGCTCTCATTAGCAGCAATTCCTTGTCAGAGTATGTCACCTTCTAACCATAACAAGTAGGAAGACATATACATTCCTGTTATAATTCGGGATTGGCTGGGATATAATTGAATAAACACTGGTTCCAGTTTTGAGAATAGTGTTCAGATGTGACGCTGAAGGTGACAAATTCTGATGAAGAACTGCCACAAACGAGAGCAGACCTAGGCTTCTCATCACTGGGTTGCACTGGCACATAATCAAATTTCCTGAAAAGTCAAACTGAATTCATTGTCACTTTATTTGTAACTGAGGTCTTTGGAAACAATTGTTCACAACCTCACTTTGCCAACTGCAGACATAGTAGTTTAGATCTGGCTCCTGTATTGTGGATATCTGTATTATAATATTATGAATGTTGTAACAAGTAGTGTTGATGTGTATTTTGAAGTATTGTTTGTGTCACCTCTATAATTGTAAATTTTCAAGAATACATAACACAAAAGTCATTTTATATAAATGACTGATTAGTTCTTTGCAGTGAAAGTGGCAACGGCATATCATACAGTATTTTTCTCTTCTACATTTTCATACTATTGCTGGCAGGTTCCGCTGTGAGTGGCTGCTAATTCGACAGCCTGCAGAGAGAAACAAGTCATGTGCCTGTCACCATCTGGATCCTGAAGGCTGGAATTGCTGTCAGGTGCACTCTCGCATGCCATGTTTTGTGGCTGAGCCATTCAAAACCTATGTCAGCCGGGGAGGAGGCTGGAAGTAGTGGCCCTGTGTAAGGAGAGGCCTTCCTTGGACTAGGTGGACTAGAAGGAAGTCAAGAAGGAAACAGAAGGAGTGAAAAAAGACTTGTGCTGTGCAAAGCAGAGACAAGGAAAGGACACGTGGAGGCTAGAGATACAAAGGGAGAGGGGAGAAGTAGAACTTCACCTTGTCCCCACCCATCAACCCCTGGGGTACCACCAGGAGTGTCAGCAGCCCCAACAGCTGCTGAGTCCTGCAAAGGCCACCAGCATGGGGCTGGAAGGGGAAAACAGAAATTGGTGGGAGAGGGAGCACCTCTGGCTGGATGACCTCTTTGGGAGGGAACATCTTAAATTCAGGATGTTTCTATACTGGCTTCTCTTTTTTAAGGAGTATCATCTTCAAAAACATCTTCCTTTTGAGTAAATATGGTATATTTTATCCCGAAGAGCATAAAAAAGAGATCTCTAGAAAATGTGATGAAACCAAAACAAATCTTCACAAATATTGTTGGTCCATGAATTTAAACTTCCATGTATGGTGGTATCCCAAAAATACCAAAAAAAAAAAATCTCAGTATGTATTCATCAATTTTAAAATACATGTAATAGATTGAACCATAAGTACTGTACCTTCCCCGATGATGGAGGAGACGGACTGGCACAAGGGCTAGGGTAGCTGTTACTGTCTGTGGATTTCACAGATGACTGGTCTGACCTGTCATCTGTACTACGTTTGGAGTGCAGAACATTTCTTTCTTTGTATTTCAGTGGTTGTTGAAATGCAGGAGATGCAGATTTCATTAGAACTCTACAACATTTTAAGCAAGAAGGAATGGGAAAGTACATGTAAAAACAGGATATCATTTATTGAACTCTTGGATACAAAGTTTCTAAACTCTATAGCCATATGTATTTTCTTTGCTATCAATAATAATTAAAAAGAAAATAGAACGCCACATAATGAAAGCAGAAAAGATCAAATAAGGATATCCAAATATTTTAATGTGAGCAAAGTAATAGTGAGCAAAGTAAAACTGGGCTAGCTGGTTGTTAGGCAAATTATTTATTATCACAGAATGTACAGCAGCTGTTTGCAAGTTAGAACTGCAATTTATAATCAAGCAAATAAATGTATGTGTGCATGTGTGCGTGTGTGCAATATGCATAATGGTTACTACAATTCAGAGGTACTAAAGCTTGTGTTTTCAGGCAGCCTTCTGTTTTTTTTCTCTTTGAGGAAGACATTTTAGCTTTCTTTGAGAAAGAGGTAGCCATGTTGACCGACAGTACTTGAACTAACTTTATTTTTACATTTCCCTAATGCACCATCTATTTTGTCAAACTGTCCTTCAGTCTTCTGGAAGCTGTGCTTTTTAAAAAAAATTAAATTTGAACATGAGCCTAACATTATATTGTTCTTTTATTTGTTTCAATCATAATTTAAAGATGTTACAGAGTGGGACATCTAGAAAAAATTAGCAATGTTTGAATTGTTCTGAAAAAAAATTACAAGCATGTTAAGAGGATATGCTTGTCTCTGAATTATTCTTTCAACTTCGTATGTGTTTGTGGGTTTGAAGTCCCATTACTTTAAAAGGTAAACTGCAGGGAAACAACCTATTATAAAGTTGTTTATAATCTCTCATGGTACACTTGAATTACCAGCCATTAATGTACTGGGGAAATGTGAATTTATTTCAGAATTATTAAAACTTTTGGTTGAATGTGCTCCAGCAATATCACATACCTTTTAAACAGTACTGAAATTATGCAATTTTTAAAAGCAAAATACCTGCTTCTGACATATCATGGCCTTCTTTGTTTAGTTTTAAGAAGTATGAGTATGTTATGTGAATATGAGTGAGGGAGAGAGAGAGATCTGTTAGCGGGGCTTATCCCATAGTTGTCCCCAGTAACGAGGAACATCTTTCCTTAGAAGAAGTGTTTGGGTCCATCACTTTCCTCTTTCTAGAAACTAACACAAATATTATTATTCCACCAGGCTCTTAACAGAAAGGACTTTGTTTCACCAAACTCAAGAGATTCAAGAGTGGAGTTTATTGGTTGGTCTGTCTTTTGTTTTTATAATTTACTAGCCTGATACCCGTGCTTCGCTATGGTATTCAAGTTCAGCAAATCCAGTTATAATACTGATGATGTGAAGTTTGAAATGTAACATTTGTTGCAGGAATTCTAATGGAGAAGACTGTAGTGTAAAAAATGAAGTGAGACATATGTCCTGTTTTCTCTCTCTCTACTGAAGGACCTCTCTATAAGACCACATTGGTGGTTCTGCCCTCAGGTGCTAGGATCACCAGGCCGCTTGGTGAGCTCACTCTGGAGCAGGCAACATAGAACTGTCCATTTAAGAAGCAGTCGTCTGTTAAGTCAACTCTTGCCACCTTCCACGAAAGTGATGGCCTTTTTACTGGTGTTCCTGGATTGTTTTGCTCATATGGAGACTGTGTTGTTCTGAGCACCTCAGGGTGATCTTGCTGGTATTTGGCTGGCGCAGCTCAGTGTCCCACAGGAGTACTATGTGCAAATGTCTTTGTTGCATTCCTAAGTTGCCTCCTCCCTGTAGTGTTAAAGTACCCTGGGCCAGCAGGATCACTAAGGCATTACTGCGGGGGGGGGGGGGGGGGGGGAGCCTCTCTGTTGGCTTTAAGCCACCTGCAGCCGCTGCTGCACCTGACAGACATCCGCCTGTCAGGTGTAGGAGGGGTGTGTGTGTGTGTGTTTGAAGCCATGGGGTAGCTGGGCCAGCAGCATTACTGCACCTCACAGGTGGTTGTTAGCCACTCCTGATTTCCTCAACTGCCATTAGCTGTCTGCAGTCTCCTGTAACTGTTGGCTTTCTTTAACCTCAGAACACTGAGCTCTGCAGCTGACCAATCAGAGAGTGGGGGGTGCAAGTAGGCAGCAGCCTGGCAGACTCATAGAAATCAATGGGGGGAGCATATTTTTCCCCTTTTGATCCACTTAAGGGTTGAATTTCTAAAAATCCCTTCTTAGTGAGCACCTATGCCATGGTAGGAGCGCTCTCCCCAAATTTAGTGCTTTTAGGTCCAGTAGTTTGGCCTGGGCACTGATTTTACGGTGAGGTGACTTTCTTTTATATATATAGATGATGATGAAGAATGAAGATGGAGTAGGAGTTGGTTTTTATACCCCACTTTTCTCTGCCTTCGGGCGTCTCAAAGTGGCTTACAATCCTTCTCTTCCTCTCCCCACAACAGACACCTTGTGAGGTAGATGGGGCTGAGAGAATTCTGAGAGAACTGTGACTGGCCCAAGGTCACCCAGCAGGCTTCATGTGGAGGAGTGGGGAACGGGTTCTCCAGATTAAGTCCATTTACTTACTACACCATCTACTTACTACAACTACACCATGCTGGCTCTCTATTATCTCTTTACATTGTAAAATGCTTTGACAACTAGATATTGAAAAGTAGTATATAAACTTAGTAGTTTAGTATCTATACATATACATATGACAGAAACCTAATATTCTGCATCTTTTCACATAATGTCTCATGCTTGTACATCTGTCCGGATACCTTGTCTTCTAAACTGTTTCAGTGGGAGTCAAAGATACAAATGAGGTTCAATGCAAGTAAAAGTAAGGTAATGCACATTAAGGCAAAAAACCCTAACTTTCTAAGGATGTGCACTAGTACCAAAATCTGGATTTGGAATTAAAAAGGCAAACCAAAATTCCCCTCAGAAAACCTTCCGGAGGTTTCCCACAGCCCTCTGACTCTTTCCCAGTTTCTGTGTCAAGCTCGAAGTGTTGAGAAGATGTGCTGAGTACACACAGCAACAGCCACTATTGCCAGGCAACAATGCCAGGCATCAGGAAACAAGAAGAAGTGGGGACCCACAATACTCGTGTGGGGGAGAGGATTCCCCGTAGCTCCTCTACTAAAGCAGTAAGAGCTCCACATCGAGGAGGGAGCCGCCGCAGGTGAGCCCAGCCACCGGGCCCACCAAGTCTTCTCCCCCCACCCCCCGGCAACGGTGTTGAGGCACAGATCCCAGTACATTCTCTGTGCATGCGCAGGGGAGTGATCTTTTACTTTTGGGGGGATTTAAGCATCCTCCATATAGTTTTTTCAACATTTCAGGTTTTTCTGCACACCTGGGGAGTGCCCCAAGTGTGCCGGAAAATCTCACCCCACGGGAACCCAAATCAGGGGAAGAAGAAGTATAGCTGGATTTATACATTGCCCTTCACTCGGAGTGGCTTACAATCACCTTCCCTTCCTCTCACAACAACAGACACCCTGTGAAGTAGGTGGAGCTGAGAGAGCTCTGAGAGAACTGTGACTGACCCAAGGTCACCCAGCTGGCTTCATGTGGAGAAGTGGGGATTCAAACCCAGTTCTCCAGATCAGAGTCCGCCACTCTTAACCACTGCACCAAACTGGGGCCACTGAGCTATCTGTCCCTACCACCTTTGGCGCTAGGCTGTCTAGGGAATGCTTCCTTTTTCTTTCTCAAGAACCCAGGGCAAGCTGTCTGGAGAACAGGTTTCACTTTCCTCCTTTTGCAAACAGCCTAGCCTACTTTCTACAAGAGTCAATGGGATTCTGAATATTATGCATTTTCAAATATTTGGATTGATAAAATTCAGATTCTGAATTTTTCCTTATTCCAAATGTAGCACTATTTGGTGCTTCCAAATCCCAACTGCACACCATATATAAAGTGTATACACACACACACACACAGAGGGAGTGATGAAGTGTGAATTACAAGTGACTGGTCAGAAAAGAGAGTATTGTGACCTTCCATTCTTACTACGGTCTACTTGGGCAATCTAAGCCCCACTGTAAGGCTATTCAGGAACAAGAATAAGCTTTGCATGAGAAGGAAGCTGTGGCAGGAGGACACGGAGGAGACGCCAGGCCAACTGGCAACTTCAATGGTCTTACTGCTATTGAAGCTCTTTGTAGAAAAAGCCACTGCTGCCTTCTTGATTCTGTAACCTGCTCATTGTATAAATCCTATTAGAAACACATGTATACATTCTATGCATTCTGTGTGCAAAGAATGAGCTCTCTACAGGATAGCTATAATTTTGGACACTACAACTAAACATTGCGATATACTGACCTTTCTGCCGTAAAAGAGTCATCTGCAAATTCTGCTTCTGCTGAGCTTTTTCTGCTAGTGTTTGATCTCCATGAAGATGCTACAGGAAGTTCTTCAGATGACATCGGTCTCGGTCTCTGCCCAATCCCTGAAGGTTGCTGTAGACCTGCAGACTGTTCTTCAGTACTTAAGACTGCAATGATGGCTCGTATAGTTGCCTCATCAACTTGAGACCAGGGCTTTGAAGGCGCTCTCATGCGCCGTAGAAATAAACTATGCCATTTTTGTCTCAGTTGCAAGAGTAAACTAGCAGCCTGTAATGAAAGCAGTTTTTACTTTAAACATTCACTGCAGTTAAAAGCATATGTAACTTCAACATTTCTATGAGCAGACTATACGAAGAAACAAAATAAGTGACATGAAGTTGAAAATGGAGCCTACCATTTTAAATTTTCATCCTTTCCCCCTAAATATTTCTAAGATAAATGCACTGAAAGTAATATATAAATTGCTCTTCTATACACATATGAACATTTGCAAGAATTTACCCCATAATGGGGCAGTTATTGCCACAAGAGTAAAGGAAGTATAGTGAAGCAATTAGAAGCAAAGTAGACCAAGACTGCTTTTCTGAAGCACCACGCATATGGTTGTAAATAGTTGAATGGAAGGGGACATTTTAAACGAAACAGATAAATAAAACTGAATCCAAAAAGACCTGGACTTAGTGAAGGCTTGGGCTAAATTCAGTAATAAATTAAGCCACCACTACTTCTCCAACTGCCATCAGTCTTAAGAAACAAGTAATGAAACCCAAGTCTAGATAATACCCAACTGTAAGAAATAAGACTTGGATATTAGCTAGATCTAGTCAGCAGTGGTATGGTAATTTCTTAGGACAACACCTTTTTTTTAGTGAAAGAATATCTGTTTTTAGTAATTTACAGGTTAAAAAATTTCTTAACTCTTCACTTAAGAAACTTTGGTACCTTAACAGGCTCATCACCATTTGAACATCTGATTGCACCAAGTACATGAGTTACTCTCTTGAAAATATATTATCTATAGAAAGTAGTGGAAGGTGACAAATGTGAACAACATATAAAAACAGAGAGTAAGTCTTGGTTATTATTGGAACCAAATGTATGGTAATACTTACATATACATAGCTCCCTTTTCTCCAATAATTTACAATTAAGGAAAAATTGTTTTAAAATTATATATGTGGCATTTATCTCATGGAGGCTAAAAAAATTACCAGTCTAGGATTGCCAGATAGTTTCAACAAAAATACTGGATGCACTTGGTAAAAAAAACTGTCAACCCCCCACCCACTAAAATTTACATGATATGAATGTTCAGAAAGTGCCTCCCCACTACTCAATTATATATAAGGAGAGATAAGCCTCTATCATATCCCTCCTTAATCACCTTTTTTCCTAAGCCAAAAACTCCAAACACTTTACTTCAGCTTTTCTGCAAAGGGAGAATGCTCCAACATCTTGATTACTCTGGTTTCCCTTTTCTGCACTGTTTACCGTTCTATGGTAGCCTTTTTTTGAGATAGAATTCTAAATGCAGCACATCACTAATTAAACAAAAGCACTGCATTGTTTAGTTCTACCAGTGCAGACTGAGAGAGCTGGGGAGCAGAGAATTGCCTATTTCCTTTAATAGTCAAACGTATAAGGTTGAACTACAATTTCAAAAATTGCTTGAACATCTAAGTATTCAAGATCTGATTTTTTTTCTTTGTTTATTAAAAAGCAATGAAGTGCTGACCTCAGGATCCAGTTTGAAATTGAGCCATTCATCCAGCTTCAGTGAAGCCAAGTTAGCCGTTGTTCTGTCTTCCATCTCACTATCACTGCTGTCATTGAGGACACCATCCACTATGCGGGGGGGGGGGAGACAACAGATTCTACACATTAGTATTTTAAACACTGCACTCACAATGACTTTCATTTTAAATCTATATTTCAATAAAAATAACTGATCTCCAATTAAATCACAGTTTGAATTCCTACTTCCAGATTGGAGCATGACTGCGTTGTTCTTATGGAATCCACAAATAACCCAAGTCTTTAAGACTTTGATATAGCCATGTTATTTACTTAACTAGTCAGCCAGATACCTGTAGGATTAGAAAGTGACACTAACCACATCTATACATTTTTGCAGCAAAGTTTCCTAAATTTTCAAAGTATTAGTAGATGCAAGCTATTATGAAATAAAAAAGAAACCTGTGTTAATAAAGAAGTTTTGTAATTGCAGACTGCTGGAGCTTGCATAATACCCAATTAATACACAGATGCTATGCAACACAACCCAAGTATAATTTCAGATTAAGATACAACATACCAGCAGTGTCATAGGGATGTTTTTAGCTGACAGACAATCCTTGATTCACTTGCTGAATCCTAGGACGAATACCTGAAGATTTTCATTCTTCCTTAGCTTTTCTCCAATACCTTATCAATTATGACACTGCTGGTTTGCTAGATCTTAATAACCTAAAAAGGAGTAGTACGATGAAATAATATTAAACAAGTCTATAAAGAAAGGTCCAATTAGGTTTGATTTTGACATCTCAATGCAGCCCTCTTACTCTAACACAATCTTTTAAGTTAGTGTGAGAGCTCAACACTAACTTAAAAGATTGTTTTAGTTTATGATTCATGAGTGATATAATAAATGATGCTGGAATACACATCCTCATAATCATGTTTTATAGTAGTATATTTCTTCCTACAAGAAAATGGCATGACCTTTGGCTGGGATGCTGTGGGCAATCATGGTTTCCAAGCATCTGTACAACAGCCAAATACATTTTTTTTCACAGAAAAAAGTTTACACTTTTTACTTTTCCCTACACTAATGCTTTCCATATAAGAAAAAGATTATGCATGAAGCAACTTTCAAATATCAAGGTACTGAAGAGAACAGGACTTGTATCCTTATTAAATTTAATAAGAAGCATAAGCGCAAGAGCCACACATTTTTTACTTAACATCCATACAACTGTTCCATTTAAACAAAAATCATGTAGAAGTTTGCTCTTTAAGAACAAACATGTAATTCATGAAACTAATCTAAATAAAATATAACTTCTAAGGTGTGTTGATATTACCCAACTACTTTGACACAGCCAGGTTATGCACCAATAAAAAAAAGTATCTGAACATTTCTTACTCCCACTATAATTCTAAAAGATGACAGGAAAGCTCTCCTCTCTGTGAAAGGCAGGACAACTGGAAGGGGATCAAGCAGTTTAATTGTAACATCAAGGCCTGCCTACTTAAGCAAGTGTTAAGGGTAACCACATATAAAGGGCCCTTCCTTCACCAATGGAAAACAGAACACTTCTTATTCCCACATTATACCTCTGAAGGATGAAGGCTCCTGTAAAGCGTTACTTGGCAGCCTAGCTGATCCGCAGAAGAGGGCCACAGTGACAGGAGTCACGGCTGAACAGCACCTGATGTTGGCTATTCTGTGGGCTCTCGTCATCTCATCATATATAAGCCAGTCTGTGGGAAGTGCCTGAAGAGCTGCCACTTGACCGTTTGCTGGAGGAATCTGTTAACAGTAACAAATAAAGGAAGTTTTTAAAATGATTTTTTTTTAGGTCAATAAAAAGGGACCATAGAAAATTGTATCTAAAACAACATTCCCAATTATCTGCAAGAAGTGGGCTGGAATTCTACACAGCATTGTTGAAGTTACCAGACCAATAGCTGGAAGGGGGGACTAATGGAACTCCATCAACAAACCTCTGACTAGTTTAGTCATGAGACCTTAAGGGTTTTGTCGTTATTAAGACTTCAGTCTCAATCTCACTTACAAAAGAATCCAAGACTTACATCTCAAGGCTCTCTTTAAACAATCTGCTAAAAGCAAATTTTCTACTCATTATATCTCCATGCTTTGTGCTGTTAATTAAAAGGTCACTACCATCAATAAATTCCTAATGTGCTTTAGAAAGTTCATTGCTCCCTGCCTTGAAAATAAAGACTCAGCTTAAATCCAAATTCAAAAAAATCAGTACACAATAGCTGTAGCTATCACAATCTACATCACATGACAACGCATTTGGCACACCCACACTCCACATGCCATACTGTGGTTCACACAACAAATCTGGCAGAATGTTCGGACCACATACAGAAATATTAAAAGTCTACATAACACTGAAGTCTGAATTAAATCAGATAACACTGTTTTCATTAACTCTAAAGTTTAGCAGAGGATTTTAGCACAGTCGCTAATTGCACCATGCAAGCATTTTTTCTTCCATCATGGACTACTTATTTTTAAGAATGACATCTGACTTCTGATTCAGGGATTGCATTAAATGCATGTTTGAATAAGCAAAGCATTTAAAGCCATCAGGACTGGGCACTGAGTTACAGAGAAGCTTCTATTGCTACTCCACAAGTCTGTATAATTTTTAACTCTTACATCATTTTACCTTTTTATACTGAGGCTGGCTCAGAACAGAGGTAGGATGAAATCGGACTCTTTTTTCTTTTGGTCCCGTCAAGACAACGTTCTCTCTGTCAACGTGAACTACATTTGGATACATTCCAGCCACTAAGGCACCTTTCACCACAGCCCAGTTCTCCGAATTCGTGTTAACATCTCTTATATCACCGCCCCCTCTGGCTCTAACAAAACCTGGAAGATAAACAAGGAACAGGATACAAATTAGGAAAAACAATTCTCCATTTCTGGCATACGTATCTGGAATGGGGTAGCTTCTACTATTTTTAGGGTATATTGATTTGGATGAGTCCTGACCTGGATGGCCTAGGCTACAGCCAGTCTTGTCATAGCTCAGAAACTAAACAGGGTTTAATCTGGTTAGTACTTGGATAAGAGACCACCAAGGAAGTCCAGGGTTGCTACACAGAGGCTGGCAATGGCAAACCACCTCTGTTCATCTCTTGCCTTGGAAACTCTACCGGGTCTCCATAGGTTGGCTGTGATTTGACGGCTTTTTCCACCACCACCTATTTGGATGATGGGAATTATGTAGGACAAGAGGGGACCCACAACAAAATGTTGCTGGAGCCCGAGCCCTCTCCAGCATGGTTGATGCGGGCGAGGTGGAGCTAGTGGCTGGGTGGCTTTGGTCACTCCTCCTCCTGTGTGCCGCTGCTCCTGCTGCCGCTGCTGCTTCCTCCTCTCCCTCACCTAACAAAGTTACGGCTTAAGTGGGGGGGGGGGGGGAGTATGCAAGGCAAAAAGCTGGCGGGGCAGCCCACCAAACGGCCGCTCATTGCTCTGTTGGGCCCAGCCACTCCTCCAGTGCTGCTGCCCCTTTGAATAGAAGCCCGCGGTGGCCACTGATGGGGCGCAGGACTCCAGATGCTGGGCAGGGAGGGGGAGACAAACAGTAGCCCCGGGAGTCCCCCTACCATCCTCCTGTTTACTGGCAGTCCTGGTGGCGGGCGGGTCTTGCTGTGACAGGCTGAGCAGCAGCTGGGATGAGTATTGCAGCTCAGTAAACACGCATGCACACAGAATGCAGTTTTACTTTGGGGGGGGGATTTAAGTATCCCCCATACACTTTTAAAAATATTTTCACATTTTCTGCACCCCTGGGGATTGCCCCAAATTTATTTATTTATTTATTTATTGGAATTTATATTCCACCCTCCCCACCAAATGGCAGGCTCAGAGTGGTTAACAACAGGTAACAAAACAGGTAAAAATGTGCAGAAAAACCTCTTTATCCTCCATGTGCCCCAGATCTGCGGAAATAAGTATCTGCATGCACAGGGGACCCTTCACTATTAGATACATAGATTGTGATAGTAGCGCAAAAAAAAAATCTGACCAAGAAATTACAAACACATGGACACTGCTAGATTTAGCAGTATTTTCTTGTTTAGTTTAAAGCATCATATTGTTTACAAAATTTCGGTGCCAGGCTTTCCTGAATCTGGGAACCGAGAATATTCTCCCCTATATTTGACTTATGTTCAGAAAATTAGCTCATTTTCAGACATTTTTCCTGGTATCACATGGCTATGACTGGCATGAGCAAAAATATGTGCTTGAAGTAATTCAGAGTTCTTTTGAAATAATTAGTTGCAACAATATAGGGAGTTTTAATCTTTTTATTGTTTTATGTAATTACTCTGAAGTGTTTCACTCATGATAATTTTTTTCTGCTATATGCGTCAATTCATTTAAGAACGTAGCATTGCCCTTCAATATTAGTGCAAGATATTGGAGGCTTGCATACACATTGCATTCAAGTTCAATGGCTTATTTTAAAAAAAAAATTATTTCAACATATAAAACAAAGTACATACTACATTAAGAAAGGATCAATAACCTCCCCAGATAATGACAGTTTTCGTCAAAGGCTTATAATACAATTTTTACATGCTAGTTAAACTGATCAGGAAAAGAAAGAAAAAAGATTTTAAAAGACAACTTCTTTCTCACTCAAAGCCCCCTCTGAGTGACAAAAGATGAGGCCAGTTTCAGAGGACCCTCCTGCACAACATGTCATAAAGTCCAAAGGGCTGCCGTGAGTAGGGCAAAAAAAACCCAGCTCTTTTTTCCATCACTGGAGTGTCACATGCCAATGGAAGAGTTCCCATTCTTAGGTGTAGCCCCCAGGACACTCTACGCAGAGTCTGTAGAATCCATTCTGACAGTTCTTGGTACTTTCTGACAGTGTAATTTACCTCAGTAGAATGTTTACTACTTTTCTGCCACAATCATCAATTATTCAATAAAAATATCAGCTGTACCATAAACCCACACATGGCCCAATGTGGCATGTATGCCACAGAACCATCTTTGTTTTTATGTCAGGACAACCAAGTAGTAAGTAACTACAGTGTGATACAGCCAGTGTAAACTCACATATTCATTGATGGGACAAGGTCACAATCCACCACACCTGTATATATGAAATCCAAAAAGGGTTTTTTGCCTATTCTACAGGTTCATAATAGTTACCTGAAGCTCTAAGCTGTCCAAGCAACTGTGTTCTCATTCCTATAATAATCTCCATTGTTGCCTGGGAAAGGAAGTTCTTCTCACAAAAAGCTCTTTCCCAGCCATCACTTCGCGCTTTCTGCCATGCCTGCAGGATAAGTTAGTTTAAAAGTTCAGTATAGTTCTATAGGCAGGCAATATGCCTCCAGTGACTCTTTTAAAATACAGTATATGACATTAAACATGTTCTGAAAGCTAATCTAGGCAAACCTTTCTATGTGAAATCAAATTATGCTGTCTCCCAACAGAGCCTCTCAAACGTATCGCTTCGGGTCAAATTCAGTCCAGCTGACCTAGTGACTCTCTTCTCTGTGGGGTCCCAGATGCAAGTTCAAACAGGAATTAACTCTTCCTGCCCCCCATGAGGTAGAACACCTCTCTGCCTCTGATTGCCAGGGATTGAAGAAGTTCATTTTTTAGAACTTCTCCACATGGCTCATCACTGCTTTTGTTGAGACTCAAGTATACCTCACAGCAAGAAAGAAAAGCCACTAGAATACACGGTTTCTTGGAACACAAACACACACGCTCATGGACAAATCAGAGGTCCAACGAGCGGTACACTTGTGACCAGTGTTCCCTCTAAGCTGAGTCAGTGTGAGCTAGCTCACCATTTTTTAGCCTCTGGCTCACACATTTCTGTCTTAGTTCAGGAAGGATGGCTTCAGAGCAAACTAATTCATGCAGCAGCCAAATTGCTTGCTCATAGCTTTCATGCCAGTAGCTCACAATGTAGAATTTTTGCTCACAAGACTCCACAACTTAGAGGGAGTGTTGCTTGTGATGGTGGAACAAAGGTTTTTCCTTCTTGAGTACAATACTAGAATCATCTACCTTAGCACTCACTCATAACACCCCTTTCCCAGGGGACAGCCAACAATTTTGTCTTTAGCTGGCAGCATAAGGGAAGTAGATAGAAACAGAAGCAATATGAATAAGTTGTAGTTATTTACAATGCAGCACTAGTAAGCTGATCAAGTTGAGTTAGTTTAGCTAAGATGACTCAACTCAGAAACATATGAGTCATAAATGCAGATTTAGTTGACTAACATTACCTGGAAAGCACGAAGAAGGGCCATATGGTCACTAAATGTTCCTGCAGTAAATCGCTTTCTGCACAACATAGCTGCACGTTTTTGAGAGGCTTGCGTGGGTAGCACAAAAGGGTCACGATATGCAAGAGTACAAGCAATTGTCAGAATAGGATCCAGGCACTTCAGAACAACAGCACACAACACCATTTTACCAAGATGAGGCTCTACTGGTAAATCAGCCAGATGATAGCCAAGTTCAGTCAGATCTTCCCATGTATCCATAGCATCTATTGTCTGTTTTTAAAAAGAGCGGATGGGAGAGGTCAGCATAGAACAAGAGCACTATTTAATATCTAAGCAAATTAGAATTAGCTCATTTTATTTCTTCCGCCCTAATATCATCCAAGTATGCCTCATGAACTCAAAAACATTTGAATTCTCATTTGGAATGAGTTTCTATGATGACATCAGGAACAGCCACTTTTAGACATCTGCAAGAGTAGGAGGCAATTCCTTTTAGAGGCAAAGTATTAGACTCGGAAGTACTTGCAGAGATTTTCAAAGTCAGTAATTAAACATTTTTATTAATTTTGTTTCGGGTTCTAAGAAACATGATGAAAGCTAAAAATACAAGCTAGGTTTATTTCATTTACTCACCTTAAGCATCTGTACAGCATTTCTCACTATCAAAGCAGGTGGTGGTTCTGGAGCTTTCATTAAAAAGTCAGCAATTGGAGAGTTGATGGGAGCTAGCAATTTTGTATGCAAACAAAGCTCCTAGGAATTAAAGACACTGTTTTCAGAAAGTACTTTATCTAGAACATTTAGATATTTATTACAGGGATCCACCAGAAGAATCACTTCCCAATTCATGTGTAACCCATAAGGATCTACTAGAAGAATCACTTTAGGTTTCATGTGTAACCCAGAAATATTCCATCAATTAGTTCCTGTGTCTTCTAAAAACAACATTGACAATGGGTGACTTGCAGCTTTATGCAAACTTTATATACCCATTTGGGAAACAGTACTGTAAAATAAGATTAATAATTAAAGGATATAAAAAGCCACCACTGTTGCAAAGAAGTAAAAATTAAGTAAAATAGCAGCATTCTTTATATTGTAATATGAAAATGTGTACAGATAACTGAAAGATCCGTCACCTGTAGAGGCATTCTTAGAAGTTCTGGAGTCTGGAATTCAAGCATGTTCTGGAATCGGAGCTTACTGAAAAGTCGGAAACAAATTCCAGGCCGGCAACGCCCTGCCCTTGTTAACAGAAATTATTACTTAAGGTGAAATAAACATAGAAAGAGGACATTTAGCAAGCAACAATCAAAGATAACCTCTAAGATATCTTCAAAGTAGATAATGTTCCACAGAGAAACAGTTCAATATTTTTCAATAAAAAGAGGTATGTGTTTTTTTGTTTTTGTTTTTAAGGCTTCAATAAATATAGTATGGTTTGATAAATAGAAACTGTAAACTTATAACTGGTGGTATGAAATAAAAGTAGCTTAAACTACCAAAGAAAGATTACATCAGAATAGCCTAAAAGGATTCTTACAAAAGAAGAAGCATATGAGTCACTTTTATTAAAACTAGTTTCAAGTTAAAAAATTCTTACTACATTAGTAATTCTAAGAAATATTACGTGGAAGGAAAATAACTTTTCTACACTCACATTACAGATAGAACCAAAGAAGTATAGCATCTAATTTCATGACAAGAAACAAATTAACTGTACTTGCATTACCTGCCCTTCCTCTGGATGGCACTAGCTTTGGAAATCCACACCATCTTTAGCATAGTTACACAGTTCAATGCATCAAAGGATTTCTACAACATAAAAAAATGCTAGTATTAGAAAAGTTAGATTTAAAAAGACCAAGGCAGCATGAATATCAAAATATACAGAAGTACAAAAGTTGCATTCTGAAGTGACTGTCACAAATTTTATTTTGCAAGATAGTCTTTAAACCCCTCTTAACGCTACTACATTTTGCTTACATTATAGCATGTTATATCCCTCTACAATGCAATATTGGTTAATAATTTTTAGTTCAGAGCAAAAGTTTAAGTTAACATACCTCTTTCATCTTTCCAGAATCAATCACAAAGACAACATCGTTAACTGTGATGCTGGTTTCGGCAATATTAGTAGAAAGAATCTGCAATGACAACACATTATGTTGTAGTAACACAACATAGGAAAAACAGGTTCATGGGAACAGATGTAAAATTATTTGATACTTGCTATTTTGCGGATGCCTGGGGATGAAGTCTTTAGCACCTTCTTTTGGTCTGATGTTTGCATATTTGAATGCAACATAAAAACTTGGAACCTAGTGTCAAAAAGGAGTACAAATGACATGACATATCTTTTTGTGGTATTATTATGTCATTGTGTTGGACTGACAAGGGTTAATGCCTAACAGAGTCTGAGAACCTTTGAGTAACAGGCTATTCAAATGGAATTCTATTGAGATAATTTTGTTTTCTTATTATAAATGTTTATGTTTTGAAGTTTGTTTGGCTGCTGTATTTTTTAATTCTGTACGGTGTTTGTATCTTTTACATTTCTGTTTTATGTTAAGACTGCAGTGGCTTTTAGCTAACTGCAATAAATAAACATGACTGTGATAGATTGTCAAGGGTCTGAGAACCTTTGTGTGACAGGCTGTTCAAAGAGAATTCTGTGAAGAGAGCCAGTTAAGGAATGACAGTTGGGGAAGAAGAGACAATTAAGCACTGACTGTGGGCTGGGAAGGAGGCTAAGAGACTGAGTGGATCAAAGAAGACGCTCATTCAAACCAAAAAAGAGAAATAGCTCTTAAAGAAAGGAGGGATCCTGGGTCTGTGTATAAAGAAGGACTTGGGGAATTTGGTTTTATGTTCCTGCCTTCTAAACTTTACATGTTGGTGAAACTCAGAAACCTATGCTTGAGAAAGCCTCTCTCCTCAGAGTTTTAAAGACCTTGTTGAATAGCAGAAACACTTGCTTGTTGGCAGCAAATTATCTCATATTTGTGTGAATACAAAGTTACTTCAGTTTTATCATCTATTCACCTCATACATCCTACACTTGACTTTGCCTGACCTTTTCTCCTCCAAGTTAATTTTATTTTGAACTTTCAAAAGCCTCTCGTGCCATTTCAAAAGCAAAATACAAGACGGTAATTTCATATTTTCCTTCAGTTCCCTGGGCGGGACCAGCATCTACCTATTTAAAATAAAGCAACTGAGTGGGACAGCCACAGACAAACAAATAAGATAGAAGGGGAAATCCTGTGTGTAAGAGGGCAAAATCGTCATATTTGGTGGAGCTTCGTGATACAAAAATAAAACCCACAACTAGTTTGTTCCACCACAAATACAAACTAAAATAAGAAAATATTTTATAAATTTGGGAGGGTACTTCAGAATACTTTTCAGAAATGGCACCACCACACAGACCCAGAAAGGTACACGGGGATAGTCAGAGAGAGGAAGAAACTACAGCTAGGGAAAATCCTAAGCAGGAGGTGGAAATTATGAGAATTAAAATTGAATTGGCTAAAATAGAAGCTGAGAGAGAAAAAGAATAAGCAGAAAGAAAACAACAAATACAGTTAGCTAGAATTGCACAGCAGGAAACGAAAACCGAAAGAGAACAAGAAAAAGACATGCATACTATGAAGATGGAAATACAGTTAAGGGCAGAATCGCTACCGCTGCACAGGAATGGAGACAGGCCCACAGTAGAACAAAATAAATTTCCTCATTAACAAAAAGGGGACAATGTGGGGGCACTTTTCTTAAGTTTTGAACAAACTTGTAGAGACTTAGCAGTCCCAGATGAGGACAGGATAATTTATTTGTGCTCACAGATTTGTAGAGGACTGAGTGAAGTTTACACCAGTATGAGAGATGAGGAGGCATTTAATTAGGATCTCTAAGAGGAAGAGAGAGGTATTGTCTCACAACTGAACAAAGCAGGAAAGCTTTTAGAGAAATCAGAAAAAAACAGGGTGAAATGTACGCACAGCTAGGTTGTCATTTAGACAGAGCCTTAACCAGATGGGATAAGGGGAGCAAAGTAAAGACATTAGAAATACTGAAGCAATTAATTGGTTTGGAACAGTCAGGCCTCATTTCGGGCCGGAGCATACCAGAGCACCGCTCCTGCAATAAGAAACCCAGGGGGTGGGGTACAAGCAGCAAGCCCTGCTCCCTCCTCCCAGCAGCCCTCAGTCGGGCCATGAGGAGGAAGAAGCAGGAAGGTAAGTTGCCTGCAATGCCCCCCACTCCACCTTTAAGGTGCTCCCCCTGCCGCAACTACATTTCATGGGCCCCTGCCAAAGCGCAGGGTCCAGGGAAGGCCTCCAATGGCCCCCCCACCAAAGTGTAGGGTCCAAGGAAGGCTTCCAATAGCCCCCGCCTCCCCTCACTGCTGCGTTTCCTGGGCCTGGGCCGAAGCACAGGGTCCATGGAAGACTTCCAATAGCCTACGCCCCACTACCGCTGCGTTTCCTGGGCCCGCACCAAAGCGCAGGGTCCAGGAATGGCCTCCAATGCCCCCCCACCGCCATGTTTTCTGGACCCAAGCTGAAGCGCAGGGTCCAGGGAAGGCCTCTGATAACTCCACCACCATCACTGCATTTCCTGGGCCCGCGCTAAAGCACAGGGTCCAGGGATGGCCTCCAATGGTCCTTGCCCCCCCCACTGCATTTCCTCAGCCCTCACTGAAGCACAGGGTCCAGGGAAGGCCTCTGATGGCCCCACCACCACCGGGTTTCCTGGGCCCACACCAAAGCGCAGGGTCCAGGGAAGGCCTCCAATGGCCCCTGCCCCTCACTGCCGCTTTTCCTGGGCCCATGCTGAAGCGCAGGATGCAGGGAAGGCCTCCAATGGCTCCCGCCACCCCCACGCCACCTTACCTGGCCCTGTGTGTGTGTGTCTCTCTGTATCCCTCTGTGTGTCTCTCTGTTTCTCTCTGTGTGTGTCCCTCTGTGTGTGTGTGTCTGTTTCCCTTTGTGTCTTTCGCTCTCTGTGTCCCTCTCTCTGTGTGTCCCTCTGTGTGTGTGTGTGTGTCTGTCTGTTTCCCTTTGTGTCTTTCACTCTCTGTGTCCCTCTCTCTGTGTGTCCCTCTGTGTGTGTGTGTGTGTGTCTCTGTCTGTTTCCCTCTGTCTCTCTCTATCCTTCTGTCAGCCTCAAACCGTGGGATTGGGTGAGCAGAAAGTGCAGGGGGGGGGTCCCCTTAGTGCAGCAGTGGGGGGAAGGGGGAGAGGAAACACACGGTTGCAAAAGGTCAGATGGGGTGGAGGGGGAGCAGCACTTTATGTGGCTGACTTTGCCTTCAGTTGAGTGGGATGCCTGCTTCCAGGTGGGACCTTGGGATCCCCTGGAATTACAGCTCTTCTCCCAACACATTCTCTAAGCGTGACTTCACTTTCCCCATAGATTCAGGTGAGTAGCCGTTTTGTTCTGAAGCTATAGAATAGATACCTGAGAAAGTGTGCATGCACACTAAAGGTTATACCCAGAATTAAACTTTGTTGGTCTGAAAAGTGCCACTGAACTCAAACTTTGTTCATTCTCCAGAGTTCTCCCCTGGCCATCAGCATGTTTATGGTATTATTGGGAGGAATTCTAGAGTGTCACCTGGTCTGTTGGTGATAGGTCTGGGTTTTCACCCCAAAGTTCTGTTGATGTGTCATACAACATCATCCCTGACAACATGACATAGGAAGCTGCCTTGTACTAAATCAGACCCTTGGTACATCGAGTTTAGCGTTGGCTACTCAGACTGGCAGTGGCTCTCCAGTGTCTCAGGCTGAGGTCTTTCAGATTACCTACTGCTAGATCCTTTAAGTGGAGATGCTGGGACCTTCTGCATGCCAAGCAGATGCTCTGCCACTGAGCCACTGCCCCTTGCTCTACTGTCCTTGCACACTCATCTCAAACCAATCTGTTATGTTGAACCGCTGAGCCCTTTGTTCACACTTTCTCTGGTGGCCAGTATGTAGCCTGGAGCTATTAGGAGACCCTGTGGGTGTAGTGGTCAGATGTTTAAACTAGGATCTGGGAGAGCCAGTTTCAAATACTTGACTGTGCTATGAAGATCATTAGGTGATGGTGGGCAAGCCACTCTCTCAGACTAGTGTACCTCTAAGGGTCATTGTGAGAACCAAAGGGAGGACAGGAGCAACGCTCCCTCTAAGCTGTGGAGTCTTGTGAGCAAAAATTCTACTTTGTGAGCTACTGGCATTAGAGTTGTGAGTGTGCAATTTGGCTGCTGCATAAATTAGTTTGCTCGTGAGCCATCCTTCCTGAGCTGAGACAAAAATGTGTGAGCCGGAGGCTAAAAAAATGTGAGCTAGCTCACACTAACTCAGCTTAGAGGGAACACTGGACAGGAGACCAATATACACCCCCTGAACTTGACTATTTTCTTTGTACTTCTGAACCAGTTTTTCTCCAGGTAGGCTCACCAGCTCTGAGTTAGGAAATACCTGGAGATCTTTGGATTGGAGCCTGAGCAGTGGGTGTTGCCTTCTGACACACTTCCGGTGATGTCAGAGGGCGTGGCATATGCAAATAATTTATGCTAATAACTTATGCTAATGAGCTCCTGCACCTCTTTTTCTACGAAATGACCCTGGGAACAGTATTATAAACAAGTTCCCAAAATCCTTCTTTATTTGCAGACCCAGGATCACCCCACCTGTCACTCAAAGGTTCTCAGTTAAACAGTAACCCTTGACAGTCTGTCATAGTCATGTTTATTTATTGCAGATAGCCAAAAGTCACTTCAATCTTAACATTAGAACAAAAATTTTTAAAATACAAACACCACACAGAATTTAAAAATGCAACACCCAAACAAACTCCAATACATAAACATTTATAATAAGAGAACAATAAAGTTCAAGTTTCTTTCCCATAAAATAAATTAAACTACAATGAGTCTGACCAATTTATTGCCTGGTCAGATACAGCTATGGCCAAAAGTTTCTTAGCTACCCAAAGAGAAACCATGTGAGTTTTTTTTTGGGGGGGGGGGGGGATGTTATACAATAACTACATTATTTTCTCTGGCTCTGAACTCCAGTTTTAGTGGGTTAAGCCAACCATGAAAAATTTATATATACGATCAGAGTAGAGGGAGTTATACAAAACATAACATGGGAGATTCTCCAGTTCTAGAGTTCCACTGACACATAAGCGCTGATCCAGAAGTATTTGGGTACACTGACAAGTTAGCCTGGATGTTAGCACAGTTTGAAAATGGATAAATGTAAAGGCAAATCTAGGTTTATAAAGTGTAATGCTGTACAAATAAGAAGCTCTTTTATTGTCCCTTTTAAACAGCTGAAACCATAAAAAAATGGAACCAGATATAATTTGCCTCTTTTTGACTAAATATCCAGTATAGAAGTTTAGTGTCAGCCTGGAAAAAAACCCCACTGAAGATGTATCAGAATACAATAGTACTGAAAGATTTGTAATCTGCAGCCCAACTGTTAGAAGTATCATTTTATAAAAGTAAAAACTAATTTTTTAAAAAAGGCACAGAAATTTACCTGTGTGGATTATCAGCAAATCTCTTGTCATCAAACAGTATGCGATCCCTCAAGCCAACGATCTCATCATACCCGGGAAGGAAAATCAAGACTGCTCCTTTAAGATACAATTCTGAAGTTAAGGGAATTAGAGAAAATACTTGCACTGATTATGATCCAATTCAAGCTAAGTCCTGGCTGATGTGTTCATTCTACATACAGCATGAAGGTTTATACATTCAAGGGTCGTGTGCCTTTCTTCAAAATACACAGAGATTTTGACATGTGAAGCAAGACCTGCATACCTACATTCATATGCATATTTACTGCAAGAGATGGGAGGTGGCTTAAGCAAGTTGGACACGCTCACAAATCAAATGTAATCCTAAAAGCAGCCAGAAAGTACATCTAATCCAATATACTGCTTTCAACAGTAAGAAGCCAGATACTTTTAGGAAGCTCATAAAGAGGTCATGCAGTCCTTGATTCATACTAGACATTTTGTGCAGTGGAGTCGATGCACCAGTACATACAGTACGGGCAGGCAACCTTTTCTGTTCCAAATACCCTTATCTACCTCTGAAGATGTTGGCATGCTGGCAGAGGAGGGTGGGGACAAGAGTCATACTTGGCGAAAACCTGCAGACAAGCTGGGCCTTACTGCCATCCCCTCAGTCCTGTGGGTAGAGTCCTTTGTTCAGGCTTGCTGAGCAAAATGGGCTGGTGTTCAGTAGACATGCTGGGGGTTGCCTGCCATTGGCGTAGGGTGAACAAGTCTCTTATAATCAAACTCTGACCCTCTGATCCTCAAACAATTTATTAAATTTAAAATAAAATTGTATTTGTTTTACCTGCATCACAACTATGACAGATATTATATAGCAGATGCATA
This sequence comes from Lepidodactylus listeri, assembly GCA_029233225.1. Taxonomy (NCBI): domain Eukaryota; kingdom Metazoa; phylum Chordata; class Lepidosauria; order Squamata; family Gekkonidae; genus Lepidodactylus; species Lepidodactylus listeri. The sequence continues at coordinate 69,407,386 of JARCFY010000004.1, read as the reverse complement.
ATGAGGTCAAGATCCACCTTTTCATCATCAAAACTGTGATGATAAGCTTTCAAGAGTTCTCTGTCTTCTGCACTAAGTTCTCCAGCATTCACATGGACCAAGGAACTTTCGTCTAGATTACCAAACTCTAATGAAGCACTGAAATATATACATACAATACAAATAAAAACACTTGCACAGTAAGGCAACAGGTGTCAATCACCGAATACACATCCTGAAGCTCCTCAAGGGTCTATGGTATTGTCATTTCTGGTTCAAATTCCATTCATATGAATAAAATAGACACCAGAAGGGAGTACTTATACAGGCTTTCATTAATGGTCTATAGAAATGACAGGTATTACATTACGCACAAAAACAAACCGGGATCACAGTGTAAAATCTAATAACAAGCAATCACTGTGATTTGTGGCTACTGTATTTCATAGTTCATAATACAAGTGGTCCTTATATATCACGTAAGTAACAGAAAGAATTGTTATTGTAGCTCAAATGCATTGCTAAAGAGCAGTTTCAAAATAAATACAACACACAGGCCAGGATCCAAGGAACCATCCACAGTTCTGTACGGTCTAGAGGGCACTACGCTTGTGTTTTAAGAACAGCTACTGCTATAATAGGGGGGGTTTAAAACTGAGGAGAGAAATTTGTGATATTGGCATAGCTGGTCTAAGCATGTGAGCTGATGAGCATGCCTAAGTCGTAGGATACACTTCAAACAGCATGCCCATGTCTTCAGGTTGCAACAGCTGACATTTATCCAAGCAACAGCAACTAGACTGATCTTGGTAACACTGTGATATTGAACTGTTGAGATGTTGAAGTACAAACTAGATTCCATACAAGAGATCCTGTCTGTTAAATGCTCTGCATACAAGTTATAGCGAGCTTCTGAATTTCCGGAGTCAGATGGAGCCTCTCAGTACCTAGCTGTGTTAGACTGCTTTGTACAGACCTAAAGGTGGCAGAGAAATGAACCTGCTTCATCATCATCACCACATAATAGTCACAAAACTGGGCTCTGTGTTTGAACCTATTCAGCATGAGTTTTCTTCCATTAGCACACTAGAGGTCTGCCAATCTGCTTAAATAACCCATTCCTTAGTGAACCAAGGAGCAGAGTAGGCTCTGCAAGAAGGGAAAGTGTCAAGTACCTGAACCATCTATGAGTTTCAAAGAGCATACAAAGCTTCAAAAAGGAGGCAGCACTATACACTGCATTTAATTCTAAAATTAGGAAAAATTACCAGTAGGATTCCAACAGGTCAACCACTTCTGTTTGTCCAAAGTGTTTAGCCCAGTCCAAAGCTGTCCTATAATAATCAAAATCAATTATTTTGCTTAAACATGAAAGCAGCGAAAAGGGTTTTCAATCCTATTCATCTACATTCAGCATAATATTTCTTCTTGTACTGCATGATTACTTAGGCTATAGATGACAGAACATGGCAGTCATTCCATGGCACTTACACAAAAAATGGCAAGGATTTTAGTTGCCTGTACATTTTGTGGCAATTTATACAAGCACAAAGACCAGTCAAAAGCTGAATGAATACAGAACGCAACCAAATTTATGAATGCCAGAAACAACATAACCAATGGTATGTGAAGATGCTGCTCTTCTACTTACATACTGGGTAAGTTGTAGTCTTTCCCATCTCCCCTACTGCCTTTAACCAGGATATTAAGATATTGTATCCGAATCTCAAAATTTTACCTCTATTTATTTGTAGTCACTTTTAGAAACAAATGTTTATCTAATAACAAAATGAAAAAATAATTATAGCACAACTCTTTGTACTCATTTCTTTTTCTTACCAGCCATTAGATGATTTGATGTGAACATTTGCACCCATTCCAATCAACTGTTCAACCTGGCTCAAGAAACCTCTTCCAGAAGCTACCATTAAAGTTGTTGCACTTGTCTCACTATGCCTGTAGTCCACTAGAACAGGAGAAAAACAGAACATTAATGCTTTTTTCTTAAAATAAGAAAATATTCAAGCAAGTGTTATTCTTTCAGATGTTGTCCAAAACTTATTACTGTCAACTGAAACCTTTTAAAAGGACAGACTACATCTTTTTTCATAGTCATCTTTCATTGAGCTGTATCATTACGCAGACTGCTTGTCTATGTGCATGTACACGGCACCAAGCCCTGCTGAGCATAGGGAGCATAGCAGAGAATCATATTAAGAATATGGAAGCTATAAAAAACACTGGCTGCATCCAGGTCAGACAACACATTGATTAAACAGAGACTGGCACAAAAACAGCTTGTTCCTGTGCTCACTTTGTTTCTCCCGCCTCCCTCAACCTCCAGCACAGGGGTCACCATCACAGTGCCCATGGGCACTATGGCACCCTCAGATACCTTTTCTGGCATCCGTCAAGTGTTTTTAGGAAGCGGGTGGGGCCAGATAGGGCTTTTGCCCAGCAAGGCTTCGACTGACTATTGGAGATTCGATTGGCTGTGCAGATTTTAAAAAAAATGTTTCTTTGGCAGCAGCTGCCACCACAACACAAGGATTGGTACTATGCTACTGATGTTAAGACGTGGCAATCATTTTGTGGCTGGCTCCACCTCCTGCAGCAGCCATTTTGTTGCTGTGCCCGCCATGCCATGTCAGAATGCCAAATGTGCCCACAGGCTCCAAAAGGCTTGGGACCCCTGCTCTAGCATATAGTACTTGACTGAAAACTTCCCGGTTTAGTCAAGCTCCAGTTTACCTTGACATTCAAATGCCTTGATTCTAAACTAGGACTGAACAAAGGTTTAGATTTTCAATTTGTGGGAACTAAATATGATTAGAAAGTGGGTGGGGCAAGGTGGGTCTTCTGCCCATCGAGGCTTCAAATTGGCCAATGGAGATTTGATTGGCTGGACAGATTTTTACAAATATTGCTTTGGCAACAGCTGTCACCACAGCATAAGCATCTTCACTGTCTTAACTGAAGGTAAGAAGCGGCTGCCACTGAGTGGTTGGCTCCACCTCCTGCAGTGGCCATGAGTCCACCATACTGTTTCAAAATTCCAAAGGTACCTGCAGGCTCAAAAAGGCCGGGGAACCCTGTTGTAGAATATTAAGACAGTCTAAAAATATTTTAACTAATCTCCAGAGAGCTGGTGGCATTAAAAATAAAATCACACCTGAATTATGGAAAGAATGACTCTAGTAATTTTCCAAGCAAATTATTCAGGCATATATGGCTTATAGTTTTAAATGTATGATTCAAGAAGAGAAAACATTACCTGCAAGAACTTACCACTGACATTTTCAGTTAAAATAAGGTGGAACACTTGTGCAAAGGCATCGACATCTTTACGCAACCAAATATCAGACAGACAAGCATCCATCTCTTTAATTAACCAAGGTTCAAGGCAGTTGACATCTTTTTCAGCCTAGAAAGAAAATACAGAACACTTTACCATTACCACCTGATTCTGAAAGTTATAAGGAACTGGCAAGGTATTAGGCGCCAACATTTCAAATATTCTTCTAGCTTCACTATATTGTAGACACTTATTCAGGATTAAAAGCCGGTGCAAACAATCAAGACTACAGGCACAAAGATCCACAACTATAGCTGAAATCTTTGCTGTTTGTGTTTTCTATTCTTAATGGCACCCCCACCTCACCGCATATATAATCAACTACAGATGGAAAGAGGAGCTTTACTATGGCACAATGCCAGTCTCTATTTCAGGAGAGAAAACAAGCTCCTAACACAATAAGTTAAGTAGGCGGGGTTCCCCATCACCAGCAAATGGGGCAGCTCCATATACTACCAAACACAGAATTAAATAAAAGACACAATGACAAGATCACTATAACTGATGGTTTAATATTTTAAAAGTACACTAATGCCATTTGGAAAGGTGATCTTATTCTCCCTATAGGTTAGCACCCCTTAAATTCACAGAAACCTCTGTGCATTTATCTCTACTACATGTGTGGTAATACACATCACTGCAGTGAAAGAGAAGGCTAGGCAGGGCGCTTTGGATCGAAATCATACTGCTTCCATTTCTTAAAATATTTCCACCAACACGAAATCTTAGAATGCTTATAAAAGCTTGTACCAATTGACTAAAGACTGCATCACCGCCGTCATCCAACAAATCATATTCTTCAGCTATATTTGGAATTGCTCTTTGTCGCTGAGATTCTGGCTTGCTGTCGTCTTGTGCAGAATACCACTCAGTCAGAGTTGTCTGTTGCTTCTCCTCTAGGTATCGCAGAAAGAAAGAAGTTAAAATCAAAAAGGCATTGCAGTCCTTGTATATATCACATTTTACAACTTCTTTTTAATAGTTTTTAATCAACAAAACACTTTCCATCCAGCACCTGCATATTCAGCAACAAACCTCGAAGTTTTTCCTTTTTGTATTTTATCATCTCTTTATTTGTATAGCCTGTACTTCTTAATATATCTTCCAAAAACATCTCTTTGACTTCAAATGGTCTTCCTGGTACTGAAAACATAAAAGCCACATAAATAGTTCATGCGTTACTTAAACGATCACTAGTAGATAAATCAGAAATGCGAACACTGCACAATTTCATTGGGATTCTGTACTTTGTTCTAGTACCACCCTGCCATCCTATCTTATAAAGCAGCAAATGTTCCCCATTAGAGGTGAAAGGCTCGGACACTGCTTGAGGACACTACTCTGAGATCAACCACAGCCAAGCCATTAAACAGAGGGTTCTCTCGCTATTACAGGAGTGCAATGTAAATATCCAGGAAGCACATGCAAACTAAAATACCAGCTGCATGCTCTATCCTTCTCCTTTCAGTTTAATTGGAGATGCTAGGTAACTGGGCTTAAGACTAGAAAACCCCTGACTCCTGTGTGTATTTTGGTTTTGGGTTTCTGGCGGAGCCATCCTTATGGGTAAACTCTTCTCATTGTTCTTTAGTATGCATTCATGAGCTGTACACAGCAAACAATTGATGCAAGGTCAATTATTCAACAACTCCACATCCACAATACTTTCAAGAGTCTTTGTCTTTCTGAAAGCATAGAAGCTGTGAATTCAGTAACACATATTTCCACAATTTAGCTGCATGTGGATTTCATTATATAGTGGAAGCAGCAGAAGCAGCAGCAGTGGAGTTTTTTATACCCTGCCTTTCACTACCCGAAGGAGTCTCAGAGCAGCTTACAATCTCCTTCCCTTCCTCTCCCCACAAGAGACACCTTGTGAGGCAGGTGGGGCAGAGAGAGCTCTGAGAGAACTGCTCTTGAGAGAACAGCTCTGAAAGAACTGTGACTGACCCAAGGTCACCCAAGTGCCTTCATGTGGAGGAGTGGGGAATCAAACCCGGTTCTCCAGTTTAGAGTCTGCTGTTCTTAACCACTACACCACATTGGCTCTGTGAGTTTCTGAAATAATTCTTAATTTTTCATTAAGATGAAAAAGCTGCCCAAGATTCAACAGGGCTTTTTGTTTGTTTCATTTTGTTCATTTTTTGCAGGGGGAGGGGAACACTGCAAAAAAAACTGGCAGTGAAGGAAGCAAATTTCAACGTGAGTACCAAAGGATAAGAGAATACTTAGCCAGTTTGGTGTAGGGGTTAAGTGCGTGGACTCCAATCTGGGAGAACCGGGTTTGATTCCCCACTCCTCCATTTGCAGCTGCTGGATGACCTTGGGCAAGCCATAGTTCTATCACAGCTGTTCTCTCAAGGACTGTTCTGAAAAGTGCTCTTTCAGCCCCGCCTACCTCACAGGGTGTCTGTTGTGGGGAGGGGAAGGGAAAGGAGTTTGTAAGCCAATCTGAGACTCCTTCAGGTAGTGAAGGGCGGGGTATAAATCCAGTCTCTTCTTCATCATCTTCTTCTAGTAATAAAGGCTGCAGTTAAGTGATCTCCCTTAGGCATGTGACATTTAGGGAATTCCAGAAGCTCAGTGAACCTTTTACTCTGAACTGCTTATGCCTATGATGCATGCCAAACTGCTTTTTCATTTATTTATTTATTAGAATATTTACAAGTGGGGAACCCATGAGACTCACATTCCATTCTCCCTAGCTCATTAGTCTGTCCTGCCTACCTGGCTCATGTGGCAGCTGACGAAAGGAAGCACCATCTGTGCTCCCCCAGCCCTCCAAAGTCCCACCAGTCTGGCTTACGTGGTGGCAGCCTGGACTCCCCCTCCAGCAGTGCCACCACATGGTCCCATTAGAAACCTCCAATGGAGGGAGAATCCCAGTGGCAGCAGCGCCCCACTTGCTCAGTGGTCCCCTCCCTGTGCTGCTCTGCTTGGCTGCTCACTGCTCACAGTACCTTGATGTTGTGTGTATTCCTTTATGTGAGAGAATTTAGCATCCCCATCCATTTTTTAAAAATACATATATTTTTCTGCAAATCTTTCGTTATACATGGCCCCAGTCTCCATATTTAAAGATCCACAGCTGGTGCCATGTTGAAAATTTGATATGACAGGCCACCTTTGTACTTAAATAATGTACTCAAGGCTACTTACAATATTAAAATTCATACAAAACAGTTATCTATAGGTAACAACAGCCATTAAAAACATAAGTACCAGAGATAAGATTTAACAATCACAATTTTGAATTGCAAAGTGAGGGAAGCACTACCAAAAATAAAGTGCCACTGGCAATTCTATAGATTTCATGTTTAAGTATTTAAGCCACTATCTAAAGAGCTACACTGTTAATTTCAGATATATGGGGGGCTTTGGATTTGTGTGTTCAGAATCGGCAGTTTACCATTCCATAGCAAAGTGATTAAACAATCATGGAATATGCATTTTAATTGGAAAAGTCATGCTGGACACATACAGTCTTAAGAGATGCTAAAATATCTCTTTGGAACTCTGCCTTCTTTTAGGAATGAAGATTACAGAATTAAAATTTAAATCATTACGATAAAACATTACACTATAAAAAACTCTACATTGCAGGCTCGATAAAAAATGATTCATTTAGAGAACAGATGAATCAGAACACAACTTTAATCTGTTGCATCTTTGCCACATATTCCTGTAAACAAATTCTTACATTTCAGTCATTTGTTACCAGGATTTGGCTTGTACTAAATTTAAGTTGAAGAATATATCTTAAAAATGAATTTACTAGCTAAACTAATATTTAAACTTACTATAGATCACTGGACATCCTGCAAAATATCTGACAAAGAGGTTCACATCTAGCGCAGCACTAGAAAGTATTAATTTCAAAGATGAATGTTTTTGTAATGTATCTCTTAACTTGGTAAGTAAGAAGTCACTGAACCGATCTCTTTCATGGACTTCATCCTGCAACAAAAACAAGTAAACATGCTCTTTAACAACATTCTGACACATCATACCATGTAACCCTCTGTTATAAAATTAAACATTTCTTGGTTATAATTTTATATACTTTGTAAACATCAATTATACATGATTTGCTACCATACAGGCAATATTGGCCTCAGTAAGGATCATAAAAGTACAGAAAGGTAAAATGTTTCTACAAACTTGGAGGGAGCCCAAGTTTACAGAAAAATCTCAAAGCTTACAAAAATAAGTTTAGATACTCCAAAACACAGAACAGTTCAGAGAATCTACAATGTCTCAACAACAACATGACCACTGATGGCTTGGGTAAGAAAATATGCCAAAGTACTTTCTGTGCCAAGCATCACTACCCCCCCCCCCAGCAACTGCCAGCCACTAATGGGGGGGGGGGGAGGCTGGAGAAGAAAGCGTGTCGGGCACACTTTCTACTCCAGTCTCAGCTTCTACCACCTCCAGGAACAGGTAGTGTACAGGACATGTTTGCAGCTCCAAGCCTCCCTATCCTAGCCATCATTGGCTACTTGACAAGGGCAAAAGTATGTTGGCCACACTTTCCTGTCCAAGGCTCCTCCTTGGTAGTGCGAGGCAGGTTAGGAATGGAAGACATACCTTTCATGCATTCTTCTTCAAGTCTCCTCCCCAGCCAGCTTATCAAGGGAGTGGCTTACAGTAGTTTTTTTGATACACTTTGTGCTCCAAGCTAAGCACCCCCCATCACCTGGCCAGGGGCAGCAGAATAAGTTTGGAGCTTACAGTACACCATGCATACTCTCTGCCCCCAGCCACTGCTTATCACTGTGGGGGTTACAGGAACCAACAGGGACAATGAGATGTCCCACTCCCCTAAAGCCCTCATGGGTTGCCCACTTGTCTATACAGAGATCATGCTTTTACTCAGAAATGTTTATCTGTATCAAGTAATTGCACAACCTTCCTCTTATAAACAGAAATGTTAAGGACAGATATAGAAATGCAAAAATAAATTTTAAATGTCTTTGTTGATGTGTTTGTCAGTTAGCACAACTGAAACACTCTTACTTTTGCTACTACTATCTGAAAAAAAGCATATTGGATCAGAACCAGTAATTCTGCAAATAGACTAAACTGGCAGAAATACTTCTGCCACCTTCCATTTTCCAGTGGAACCAGCACTCCATGTCTGGAAAACTATTCCAAGGAACCATCGAGAACAACACAGGATGTGGGAAGCTGAGCTTGAATGGAAAATGGGCAGAAATAATTTCCCCTTAATCTTTTGCATGAGATTTTTCTCTGTTTGCAGAAGAGTGGGGGGGGGGGGGGGGGGGGTTACATGACTCTATAATAATTTAAAGTCACGATTTAAAGTCACCTTGATTTAAAGTCATGATTTAAAGTCACCTTGATTTAGATCAATCCACCACATGAATAAACTTATAATTCCTGTTTATATAGTATTTCATTTCCCAGTAACTTGCTGCAGGTAAAAGAATCCTAACCATTTATTTCAAGACAAACTGTAGGTTCTCATTACAGTTATTCCAGACATTCCTTCAGTTAGAACAAAATCAACTGAGTGAAAAGTGTCTCATGTTCATTGATGACCATCTGATCACTAGCTTTCATTTTAACAGTTCAAAAGAACCCACACAAAAAATTAAGACAGATTAATATCTTCAACTACTTTGAATACTATTTTCACATGTAATTAGAGCAACTTACCACAATAACATGTGTTACAGTTGACAGTGCACTATCCCCGGCCATTAGTGTTCGAAGCAATACACCATTAGTACAAAAGGTCAACAGTGTCTTTGGAGAAACTCTGTTTTTAAATGAAAAAAAAGGTGATTCCAGAGGGGCATTTTATTTTATTTTGCTACAATTTAGAACACGGAAATTCTAAAGAGCTTTCTAAAGTAAAAATATTCAGTAGACACATGTAAAAGAACTCACTGCAAATATCTACATTCTTATTACAACATTAGTATCCTTATGTAACATTACTGACGAAGTGCACCAAGTGCTGACCAGCCACCGGCCTGGTCACACGTGGTAAGAACTGCTCCCAGGCAACCCCATTCTCTCCTGTATCCTTGAAGAGCTTTCTGAGTTTAGGTGGTAAAAACAACACCACTACATTAGGTAAGCTGCAGTCTGTTCTGTTTTGCTCCTGCTTCCTAGAGCACTGATCACTGCCCTCAAAACCTGGGCCTACTCATTAAAACAAAAAGAAGGTGGATAGTTTTTGAAAACAGCCAGGAGGCCTGTTAGAAGACTTCTTCCAGAAATCTCCTTGTTTTCAACCTCACATCTACGAACTCTAAGACTGGGAAAGTTGTCCCTACATTTGGCTTTGAGAATGCTGCTCTCCTGGCATCCTCTGAACTGAAAGTTTCTCTACCACAGGAAGAAAGAAAAAGAGCTCACAGCCTCCAGAAACCAGAGGCAGCATCAAGGAGGCAGCTTGTGAGATGAGAAGTAGTCACTATTGAAATTAGGCAGTGCCAAGCAAAACAGCAATAACTCACTGCTATTCTTTGGAAGAAAGATAAATGTCGCCCAATGGAGGAAAGTACAGTATGCAAAGCAACGAGTGGCAATGGAAATAGGCAACCATCCTCCCCCAAGTTGATTTGCAAGACTCATAACAATAGGTATTGGACTCTTACTTCAATTTTCTTTTTAAAAGCTTCTAAATTTCTTTCAAAATACACAAAAAATACTTGCTAGACCTGCTTTCCAATCGGATCTGATAGCCAGTCGTCTGCCCAATCTTTTCTCTTCTTTCGGCAGCAACCCTTTCTGCCACAGCAATTGCTGCTAAGCGTCTTGGCTGAGTGCAAAATATTCGACATGGTATTCCATTTTTGTAACAATCATCCAGTAAGAATTGAGGAATCTAAATACATAAATGGTGTGTTAATTTTAAAAAGTGAAACAATCACATCAAGAAAAACACAGAGATGTTTTACTAACATGCATTCTTTACTATTACCCACAGTAAGACAGATATAAAGTAATACTATGTTTGGGGGGCGAGTCTAACTGCTGACATTCAGTGTTTACTGTTGAGAAATTCCAGACAAAGTCCAACACATTTGTTCTGTAGGAATCCAAAAGTCCACAAACCCCTGGATTTATCATGCTGTTTTCCCTTGTGCAGATTTCCCCACCAGACCATCTTTTATACAACTGCCAAATTTCTAAAACAATCTTCAGTCAGCTGTGGAAGCTGCTGAAATAAAAGTGAACCAACCTAACACTCAAGCACAGCCACATATTTAAACGTTCTCACTGATTAGTGGGCATGTGTCCTTACCGTATGAGTTAATTTGTACAAGCTCAGTGAAGTTAATGAAGCATGAAATTAATATAGGTGTTGATGGAGGTCACTACACAAGACAGAATAAGCACTAAAGTTTTTTTTACGGAGCTTAGCCCACAGAATTTTAAAGTCCTCTCCTGGCTCCTTTCTGCTTGTCTCGCAGCACAGTAAAAAAAACCCTGTCCTGGGAAGAGTTGCTAAACATTCATTCAGCAACATGGACTAATATATCTGAAATATGGTGTAGAGAAAACAATTTTTATTATTTTTAAAAGGGTAAAAGCCCCTTTTAGGAATTTATACCCAAAAAGTGGGATACAAATTTAAGCTTATTATATTACAATAAAGGTACCCACTTCCCAAACGACAGTAGCCAGCTTTTCAAGAGATTAGACGTGGAAAAGAGATCAACTTTCCAATGTTTAACTCACAGATGCAGTGAATACCAATGTTGGCTGCTTGAGCTCAGACACTGAACTGGAGAGTGTCCTGAGAGGCATCCACCATGAACTCCACTAGTCTTTTGATCTTCAGCAATATCGTTTTGTGGGTGAGGGGGTCTGGGTCTAGGTTTTACAGATCACCTGCCCATATCATAATAGTTCTGCAGAAATTTGAGAGAACTGCAGAAGTTCTAAGAGGTGGGGGAGAGCCTCATGTAACTTCTTCAGGCTTACTGTGGAGTCTTTTAAGGCATTATCTCCATCCTTAGATAGCACAGCCTCAGAATGCACAGCAGCCACCGGGGCATCGACCAAGGGAACTTTTAAGTCCTCCATAACAGAGCCAGGAAGGAAGGAGCATTTTTAGGTACAGTAAGCAAGAGATAGAGAGGCCTGTCTGAACACTGGAAGCCCGAATGGTCAAAGCTGAAGCCTCGACTTCTGCTGGGCCTGCGGAGACCTCTGGCAATCCTAGCCAATTATCACAACCATGTGCCTGGAGCAATGATGGCTTGGTCTGGCGTGGCTCTGGAGAGGCAAGGAGCAAAGAACCAGCCTTCAAACAGGCCTTGGCCTTTTTGCTTTTGGTTGCTACTGCAAGAAGCTTTAAGGCTGTGCTGAGGCAGTTGAAGGTTTTTTAACTGCCTTTGGTATAGTTAATGGCTGGAAGAAGCAAGCTCCAAGGACCCCAATAAACTAGGTCCTCTCACTGTTTTGGGGGGCCCTACAAGATGGGAGTTGGCTAAGCAAGTCTTGCCTGGAGCACACGAGGCTTTCTGACTGGGGACGATCCTCCTCCTACTGGTCCTCTTAGGGATCAGATTAATCTGCATAAACCCTGCCTTGGAACATGCAGGAGATGTAGCTCAGAGGAGGATGACTTACCCCCACTGAAGCAGAATGTTAAGGTCTACGAACAACTTCATTTAAAATGAACTCCATAAGAACACAAAACTAAATTACATTTAAGAATTTACTTGTATTACTTATATATGAATGTGTTTATTAGGGATGGGCACGAACCAGGAAAATGGAGGTTTGTCCCAGTTCATGGGTTCTTATAACCCACGAACCCTCTTGAACCTTCCCGTTTAACAAATGGGTTCATGAGGTTTATGATGCAGTAGAGCACCCCCCCCCCATGGGCTGGAGAGGCCAAACTCACAGCAAGGTCTCCAGCTGACTCTCTTCTACCTGCCCGCCAGGTCTGGTGAGGATTGGATTTAGAGGGGCTGAGTTACAGCCCCCCAAAACAGGTGCCCCCAGGAATGTGCTCTCTGGGGAAATCACAGTCGCAGGTCAGGAGGGCGTCAAATGCACCCCCCTGCAAGCTGGAGACATCAAACTCACAGAGGACTTCCTCAGAAAGCCCCTCTACCTGCCCTCCAAATTGTGTACAAATTGGCTTGGGGGGACGAGTAGCGGCCCCCCAAAAGTAGATGCCTCCAGGAAAGTGCTCTCTGGGGAAATCACAGCAGCCATAGGTTCAGAAGTGTGTCAACTCAAACAGACCCCCCGCAAGTCAGAGGCCTCAAACTCCAGTGGACTTCCTTGGGATGCTCCTCTACAAAAGGGGGGGAGGTCTAGTGCAGGAGGGGGGTGGAAAATTGGAAAACCAAGTTGATGGACAGGTACAGTAAGGGCAACTGGTGATACCAAGTCCATCCCCCCTGCTGCTTTGACAATTAATTGATCCCCACCAGCGTGTCTGGCTCACAAATCGCTGCCATGAACCTAACAAGCCTCCATGAAAAACATGGTGGTTTGTAATGCAACCTCACAAATTTGGGCCTCATGAACCAGCCATGTTTGTGACAAAATTAGGTTCATGGTGAGGTTTGTGCCCATCCCTGGTGTTTATATTTTCAAATTATAACATATTTCTATGTATAATTTGGATAAGCCTGTTACATACCTGAGTAGTTTTACCTGATCCAGTTTCCCCCACAATCAAGATAACCTTATTTTCTTTAATAATTCTAACAATTTCATCCTGCTTTTCATAAACTGGCAGAGATTGCCGAAAGGAATCAAATTCCGATTCGCCCCTTTTAACCGGGATTTGAGGGATGCCATTGTTAAGTCTGCCACTTGTTTTGCTCATTTCTCTATTTTCTAAGAAAAGACAGAAGTAATTACTGCATCAAATTAGGTACTAATGTGCTTCTGATTCTTCAGTTACACAAAACTGAATGTTGCTGACCAACACAGATAAGTATACACACACACACACTTTGATCTAAAGGAGCAGTAGTAGCACAAAATCCAGTCTCTATGAAGAAATATGGAAGTCTTTTTGTAAGGAGGGATACAACTAATCAGAACTGCTCATCCTCTAGAACATCCAGATTTTTTTTTTAAGGGCTTGATGCACAAGTAATTATACTACACTTATAGCCTTCTGCCACTGTGTACAGTCAAATCAGGGACTAAAATACTATACAGCTTAGTAACCATGCAACTTTAGTCAAACTCCTGTGGCTGGTCATATGATTATAACAGTAAAAAGGTAAAGGTTTCCCTTGCTCGAAAGCTAGTCAAACCCAACTCTAGGGGGCGGTGCTCATGTCCGTTTCCAAGCCGAAGAGCCAGCAGCGAGCCACCGCGGCCCCTGATTGTAACAGTACCTTAAAAGAAAACTAGCATGACACAGGCTTGGAGCTTTGGTCTGGAAAGTGTTGTCAGACCATCTGAGAAGTATTTTAAAAATGAATGCCACAATTTTTTCATTTTATCAGAAAAGCTAAATTATGATTTTGCATATTTATGTTTAACCAGATGAACATATGCAGCTTGCAGGACAGCAGCTGTTACTCCTACATAAAAATATCACCTGACAATGAAATGCCAGCAGGGCAGTGCCAAATATTCAAGGCTTTTCTAGCATCATCAAACAGGAATTTTGACACAGTATTGGACTGGATGGGCCATTGGCCTGATCCAACATTGGCTTCTCTTTATGTTGAATGCATGCGCACCACAGGTACAGCAACCATCATATTTATACTATAAACTATGGAATTACAACAGTGATGTCATATGTACATTAGAAACAGCTTTCTAGGTAGGGTAAAATTGAGAACAATGTAAGCTGCTTTGGGTCCCCATTGGAGAGAAAGATAAGAGGCTAAATGAAGTAAATAAATACTTAAACAAATAAATAACATGTACCAAACATGATTTTTGATATGTTAACATCCTTCTTCATTTATTCACTAACAAGTTTATCAGAATATACATACCAGCTTCAACAGCAAATACGTTTCCTCTCTCCGTCTTTGGTAGAAGCTCCGTGCGCTCTTTATTGGTAACAGGAAATCGCTGTACAAGGCTTCTAATAGCATGTTTTGTGGTAGGGATCAAATTACATGTCATCATTGTGTGTGCCAACTCTGATCCATCTTTTTTCTTCACAGTTAGATATCTGTTTGCTCCTTTCCTGCAAAGTTGAGTCATTTTGTATTTGGCACAAGAAAAAATAGATTTATCAGAACTCTACTCTTCAACTACCATAGTTGTCTCAAAGATATGGTAGGGGTGCTTGGATACATAAAATAATGTCTACTGACATATTAATGTGTTTAATACAGATACAGCCCACACAGTCTCAGATAAAACTATTTTACCTGTCTTCTATCCAGCCTCCCACATTTGACATTCTTGGTTTAAATTCTTTGCTTGCATAAAATCATGGAAAAAATTAATCTCTCTTAGTTTTCAGTCTTAGGTTTTAATTGACGGTAGATTCAGATGGGTAGCCATGTTGGTCTGAAATTACAGAATCAAGTTTGAGTCCAGTGGCATCTTTAAGACCAACAAAATTTTATTCAAGGTATAAGCTTTTGTGTGCATGTACACGAAAGCTTGTATTTTGAATAAAAATTTGTTGGTCTTAAAGGTGCCACTGGACTCGAAGTTTGTTCTTAGTTTTTAATTGTTTCCGTTTCAATGAAAGTTTGATTGGATTTTCATTCTCCTTATTTTTCAATAGTGCCTCAAATCTCTTCACAATGAATGGAGAATGAGTTACATGGAAGACTTATTTAAGCAAAAGGACTGAGGTTATTAAATATCTATGCTAGAATAAGTCTAGCATTATGGAGTCTCTGTATCCTAGACATATATCCATGAAGGCTCTTTAAAAAAAAAAAAAACACCAAGTTTTACTTCCTCCTGTATTTTGTATACAAAGAATGGAAAACAGAATAAGAAACATCCACAAACCTATCAGAATAACAGATATCACACAAAAATACAGCTAGACAAAGAATTCTAGGCCAAAGTACTTCAAATTTACCCATCCAAAAGCTGCTTCAACCTCTGGTCCAACTTCCAAAAATAAAATAAGCTAATAAAATATATTTATGTCCGACTTTCTTCAACAGAGGAGTTAAATATTTTACTACTCTAAAAGGTGTTCTCTTAAAAGCCTGAAGAGGCAAAACTACACCAGCTGTATACACTATAAGAGCTATTTTTGCCACTGGTCCCTAACTGGCTTTAATAGCATGTTGTCAGTTATTGCTGCAATGGGTCACAAAATGTGATCAAAGCTTGAAGGACCCCTGTAAGTAATTGGTTTGAGATAGTAGCAGATGTCATTCCTCAGGACATAATTAATAGAGATCCAGTACTCTTCAGTACCAGAAACATTACTTCTGAGTCACACATTAATCCGTTTACATTTGAAGATGTTATTTAATGTACCAACTTACCCCTTGCTTTTAGAAATCAAACCAAGAGACTGACTTAAACGATGAATAAAAGCTCTTTCAGTACTGGTTAAAGATGAAGGAAATTCCATTTCTAGAACAAGAAAACATAGTAAGAAACAACCAGTTACTATATTTCAGACTTAACCCTGCTTAAAGACAATTGTGTTTATTTATATATTTGAAATGCAGCCAGTAAGACATGGTGAGTCTTCAGAACAACTCATTTCACTCAAGATGGGGACACAAAATACCTTGTTTGTCACCAGCTTAGGGCCACTGCAGAAGTTACAATCCAGTATCTCGGTGCAGACTGCTGAAAAGTTTCTGCTTGGTGGTGCCCCACATGGGTGCTCCACAAAACTGCAGAAACACCACTGGAAGAAACTGTCATTTATGCAGTAATTTGTATCCTCTGGTGATGAAGACAAGAGAATGGAGCTGATGGAAGGAGGAGTAAGGAACACACACAGTCACTCCACCTTAGGGCTGCCAAGTCAGTCCGGGGGGCGGGGGATCCCCCGCTACAGGGGTTCCTGATCCGCCAGCCAGCATTCGGCCGGCAGGGGGAACCCCACCCCCGAAGTCGTCCAGCCAGGACGACTTCCCCAACGTAATGACATCACCCGGAAGTGACGTCATCACATTGGGGGCGTTGCCAGGGCGACGCTCTGGCAATCGCCCCAAAACTCTATGATACCATACGTCCCCAACGTGCCGACGTCACTTCCAGGTGACGTCAGCGGGCGCACGGGAGGCTCCTGGAGGATGGACGACTCCCCCCCGCCAGTAAGTAAAGAAGACTTGGCAACCCTACTCCACCTGTTCACCAAACAAGGCCATATTTGCCAGTGCTGAAGCCCAACTCACTACCACTTATCCGTGGGTACTGTGACCCCTCCAGAATTCCAGAGGCAAATTGCAGAAGACTAGGACAAAAGAGATAGGAGTACCTATGATGTTATTCTAACTTTCAA
Organism: Lepidodactylus listeri; assembly: GCA_029233225.1. Taxonomy (NCBI): domain Eukaryota; kingdom Metazoa; phylum Chordata; class Lepidosauria; order Squamata; family Gekkonidae; genus Lepidodactylus; species Lepidodactylus listeri. The sequence continues at coordinate 69,390,632 of JARCFY010000004.1, read as the reverse complement.
AAGCTAAATATTAAATAGAATCATCTTCTCCAGTAAGAATCAGTGTGTCAGTTCATATGATTGAGTACAGTCTCCAGGTATTGCCACCTTCGGGCATTAGTTAAGTATATACCAGGAGGTCTTTTCTGTAGCTCCACCACAGTTATAGAACTTCTCCTACGAGATCTTTCCTTGAACCATCCTAATAATTTTTACATGGCAAAGTCAGTTTTTTCTGTTCAAGCATTCAGTAGTTCCCACTCCACCATCATTTCTAGAGCCTATTTTATTTTTATATTTATGACAAACTGCAGCTGTTTTAAATTTCGTTTTTAACTCCTGTCTTCAATTAATATTGTTGTGCTATGTTCTTACTTTATATTTTGTGCTGCCTTGAATGCCCAATGGAGCAGCAAGGCAGCATGCCTGCCATTATTTATAACCCTCTATGCTATCTCAAGGCACCTCACAATAAAATACGCACATAGTAAAATGAGTGAACACCAAAACAGCAGAGCAGGAATGCCATAACAAGGTCAATCAAGAGGGCAAAGGGGGGAGAGAGCTCAATCTATCACCAATAGCTTAGGAAACAAGATCAACAGACTAAACATCTAGTAAATAGATACAAGGAAAAAGACCAAATAAAGCACCATGACAGAGAACAACCTATTTTTTAGCAAATATCCATCTAATTTCAGAAAATATGGACACAGAGCAGGGCTTCTGCTGAAGATCTTCAACAACCAGGCAAGATGAAAGCGGACAGTCCTTAAGTTACTCTGGTCCCATGTCATACACGGCTTTAAAAGGTAGGAATCAACACTTTGTATCATGTTGCATCATGCCAATGAAAGCTGAAGACTGACAAGATGTGCCCTTAGTAACCTATATTAATCAGTAACCTCTCAGTTCCATTCCTGCCCAAATGAAGTTTCTGAACCATTTTCAAGAACAGCCCCGTGTGAAGTGCACAGTAGTAATATGATTGTTATTGTGGTGAAATGGTTAGCATGTCAGACGAGGACACAGAAGACCCAGATTCAAATCCCTACTCAGTCACGAAGTTCACCAGATAACTTTGGCAAATCACTCTTTTTCAACCAAACATATATTGGAAAATTGATGTAAAAATAAACTAGGGAGCAAGAGAACTTGTGCATCTTAAAAGGATAGGACAATATGTTATAAAACTCACCTAATTCAAAATATAACTTTCTTTCTATGGGATGTGGCCTGCCAATGATCCATCAAGGCAACTCTTATAACTGACCAGTCACTATGCTTTGTTTCATGGGCTTCTGCATGTATATACACAAATGTGAAATAAGCATTTTTCTAAGAGTTAATGCCCAAATCTCCTTGTTTTCCTCTTCCCTTTTGCATTACGTTATTTTCAGCTGTAAACTGCTTTAATGTAAATGGAAGACAGGTGGTGTATAGCTGTATCAAGCCCATGGGACTCTAATCTGATCCATTTTAAATTACTGCAATGCACTTTACATGGTGCTGCCTTTGAAAACTGTTCGGAAACTCCACCTAATCCAAAATGCAGCAGCCCAGCTATTGACACGAGCGAAACACAAGGATCTTATCATCACTGCACTAAAAGATCTGCACTGAATGCCCACCTGCTGCCAGGACCGATTCAAAGTAGTGGCTCTTACCTCTAAAGCCCAAGAAGGCTTGGGGTCAGCATAACGGAAGGATCACACCCTTTCCCCCCTCTAGCCTACCACCCAAGGTCCTCTTCCTGAGCCATTTTTCTGCTCTCCTCCACAGAAGTGAGGCGGGTGGTGACCAGAGACAGGGCTAATTTAGTGGTGGCACCTCACTTCTGGAATACATTAGTGTCCTTTAGCTGGCAGGCCAAACCCATTCTTTTCATCCAGACCTTTAACTGAAAGGTTCCCCTCCCCATTTTTACAGCCTGAGAACAGTTTTATCAATACCATTTCAGGTCACTGAATGTTGTTCTATGCTGTTTTTGTGGTTTGTACATTACTGACTTTACTGCCAATTCATACGTTGTTTTATTATATTGTTTCTATTTTGTGAGCCACCTTTGCAGGATAAATAAATAAAATGCATAGGTTGCTGTATTTACAGTGAGCACCTACAGTGGATGTTTCTGTGTCTGAGCCTTTAATAATCATGCAGATGAACCAATTTACACCTAATCTACACAGCAACAGAATGAGGTGGAAGAATTCTGAGGCAGTATGCAATGAGCCATACCACTGCAGGTAGGGAGAGCCTCATTTCTAATGGTCTTCCATGTAAAAACTTTCAACATATTTAGATTTAGCCCATCAGGAAGAAAGGTGATAGCACAGTCCTCCCCATGATATGGCAGTTCTCCGATTTATACGGGATTATGAACAATATACGAATCTTCTCCCCTGCCCTCTCTCTCAGCGTTCTACCACCTCAGTTTCACCGTCCATCCAGACCGAGCCACGGCCAAGAGAGGGACGCGACTCCTCCCCCGCCTGGGAACAATAAACAGGCTGGTCGCTGTGCGCGCTTTAAAGAGCACTCTCCCCCCACCCCCTTCCCAGGTTAAGTCAGGCAAAGGGCCCCTCCCCTCACCGCGCTGGTCCCCATATCGGAACCGCTCCAGGGCGATGTTGACGGCGATTTTCACTTCTTCGTCGATGCGAATATCCTTGAGCCCCTTGGCACGGCCACTGCCGGAGCAGGAGGACGACGAGGAGGCGGCTGAGGCAGTGGAGGGCCCCCCGCTGGGCGGGCCGCAGCCCGGAGGCCGAGGGGAGACGCTGCTGGGGCGGGACATGGCCAGCCAACACTCGCGCCCCGCAACTATCGCCGCGGCAAGAGGCCGGAGGCGCCGCCCCGCTCCTGAGAAGGAAAGTGAAAGGAGGAGGGGCGGCGTCTGAGGGACGAGAGGCGGGGCCTCGGATGGGTCGCGGTGACGCCACAGCCTGCCCGGCGGGAAAAAGGGGAGAAAGGGAGGGAGGCGACCCGGGCGAAGGGGGCGGGGCTGGAGGAGAGCAGCGGCGTGCCTGAGGATGGCTTGTCATGGGTCAGATTGGGGGAATTGTCTGACTTTGGAGGTCTTCTTCTCCCTTTACGATAAAAAGGTTGGAGAGAGACTGCAGAGTTCTTCAGAGACCGGAAGCTCCTGTTCGTAAAGCCCCCAAACGCTTTCTTCCATTTAAGCTATTTGCGGAGATGGGTTGCCAGGCTAAGTCTCTGTTGTCTCAAAAATAAAAACAGGAGTCCAGGCTTGCCGCAAGAAACCAGCATACTAACTTTCTTGCCTCTCTCCCTCCACCTCTTCATATTTGTCTATACGTGTGTAGTGGTTGTAGTGACTAAGTACCTCCATGTACCGCAAAGAATTTGTGCCACACTAATAAGTCCGATAAGGTGACGCTAGACACCACCACCACCACCCCTTTAATTTGTGAAAGTACAGTTTTTGAAAGCTCAAGCCTTATTGAAGATCGGCGCGGGGTGGGGGGGATTGAACAAGTTTTACTCATATACCGTCATGAATGAGTATGCCACTTTCATTGTATCATGATGTAGTGGTTAGACCTGGGGAGACACAGGTTTGACTCTCCAGTCTGCCACCCATGGAAGCTAGCTGGGTGACCTTGGGCCAGTCAGGCACTCTCAGCATAACCTGCCACAGTGAAGATAAAGAAAAAAAAGTAAAAGCCAGATCTACATGGATCCTCTCCCCACCACCACCACCACCACACTCCCCTAAATCCAGTATCAAAACTCATGTCAGGACCACAGACTAAAACCACGGATCCAATATTTTGCAGTACAGCAATGGCACAAAAACATGGATCTGAGAAATGGATCCTCATGAAGTCATATGATTTTTGTATTGAAACAAAATAAAACCATTTTCATATTGTAGATCATGTCTTAGTTTATAATCAGCACCAGGGGTCCTTTCGTAAAAAAAGAGGTGCAGGAGCTCATTAGCATAACTTATTTGCATATGCCACACCCCCTGACGTCACCGGAAGTGTCATAAGGCCACACATCCCTGACGTCAGGTGTGTCAGGAGGCAAGAAGGGAGGGAGGGGGAAGGAAGGAAAGGAACAGGAAGGTAGGTAGGTGGGGGAGAGAGAGAGAGAAGAAAGAAAGGAAGGAGGGAGGAAGGGGGGGAAGGAAGAAAGAAAGAAAGGAACAGTAAGGGAGGTAGGTGGGGGGGAGAGAGGGAGAGAAGGAAGGAAGGGGAGAGAGAGGGAGGAAGGAAGGAAGGGAGAGGGGAAGGACGGGGAAAGGAAGGAACAGGAAGGTAGGTAGGTAGGTGAGGGAGGGAGAGAGAAGGAAGGAAGGGAGAGGGGAAGGAACAGGAAGGTAGGTAGGTGGGGGGGGGAGAGAAGGAAGGAAGGGAGAGGGGAAGGAACAGGTAGGTAGGTAGGTGGGGAGAGAAAGAGAGAAGGAAGGAAGGAAGGGACGGGAAGGAAGGGGGAAAGGAAGGAACAGGAAGGTAGGTAGGTAGGTGGGGGGAGAGAGAGAAGGAAGGAAGGGGGAGAGAGGGAGGAAGGAAGGAAGGGGGAGGGGGAGGATGGGGAAAGGAAGGAACAGGAAGGTAGGTAGGTGGGGGAGAGAGAGAAGAAAGGAAGGAAGGGAGAGGGGAAGGAACAGGTAGGTAGGTAGGTGGGGAGAGAGAGAGAAGAAAGGAAGTATTGAAGGGGGGAGTATTGAAGGAAGTAGTGAAGGGGGGGAGGAAAGGGGCTTCCTGGGGCCAGCGGCGCTCTGCCGCGGCCCCGGGAGCAGTGGGAGGGGGGAGGAAATGGCCTCTCCTTCCCGGGGCTGGTGGAGCGCCGCCGGTCCCGGGAGTATTTAAGGTGGGGGGGAGGAAAGGGGCTGGGGGGGAGGGGCTGGGAGGGGGGAGGAAAGGGCCTCTCCTTCCCGGGGCCGGCGGAGCGCCGCCGGCCCTGGGAATATTTAAGTGGGGGGGAGGAAAGGGGCTTCCCGGGGCCGGCGGCGCTCTGCCGCGGCCCCGGGAGCTGTGGGAGGGGGGAGGGAACGGTTCTCCTTCCCGGGGCCATTGCTGGGGGAGAGGCCGGGGGGGAGGGGAGGGGCCTTGTTAAGTAACCGCCCCCCCGCCTCCTCTCTCCTGGACCGTCGCTCCGGCGCGCCCCAGCCCCAACGGAGCCCTGATCAGCACCACAAAAGTAATCCATCCATGGTGTTGTGGCACCATGGTGGCATAAAAACTTATTTCTAAAGCATGGATCCTCAGGATTTTTGCTTTGAGTCATCCAAAGCTCAACATCAAATAATGTATCATGTCCATAGCCGTATATTACACTAGAAATATCAGAGATCCCCAGCTTCATGGTGTCACTATGGTACAAAATTGTGGTTCCAAAGCACAGATCCTCATGGATCCTCAGGATTTTTATGTTGGTTTGCCCAAAACTGACTATCCAACCATACATCATGTTTATGGCCACAGAATACATGACAAAAAACCTGCATCCACTGCTTTGTAGCATCACCATGACACAAAAATTTGGCTCCAAAGCACAGATCCTCTTGGATCCTCACCGTGGCAATACCACAAGCAATGCATCCATGTATTTTGTTATGCAACCTGTGGCCATGGGTGTGATAAGTGATTTGATGGTGAGTTCTGTGTGACCTCACTTGAAAAATCATGAGGATCCCTGCCTTGGCCCCATGTTTTTGTGTCATGGTAGCACCAAAAAGTAGTGGAATGGTGATTTCTGTGGGGCAATATGTGGCCACAGGTGTGATGAGTGGTTTGGTGGTGCATTTGGGGTAAACCCACATAAAAATCATATGAATTCATGAAGATCCATGCTTTGAATCATGTTTTTGCACCAGGATGGCACCACGAAGTGGTGGATTTTATTTTTATGGTGCAATCTGTGGCCATAAATATGATGAGTAATTTGTTGGTCAGTTTGGGGAGACCTAACATAAAAATCCTGAAGATCCATGAGAATCCATGCTTTGGGACTATGTTTTTGCACCGTGGCACTGCCACAAATCAGTGGATGCATGACCTTTGTGGTGCAGGCTGTGGCTATGAATATGTTATATGATATGATGGTGAGTCTAGGGTGACCCATTGCAAAAATTCTGAGAATCCATGAGGATCTATACCTAGGAACTACGTTTTTGCACTATGTTTTTGCCATGAAGCAGTGGATCTTTGATTTTTCTGGTGTAATCTGAGGCTGTGGACATAATACATGATTTGATAGTGAGTTTGGTATGACTCAATGCACAAATCCTTAGGATCCATGAGGATCCATACTTCAGAACCACATTTTTGTGTTGTGATTAGGGATGGGCACGAACCAGGCAAATGCAGTTTGGTTCAGTTCACTATGTGCCCAGTTCGCAAACTACGAACTGTCACAAACATTTAGGGGCTAAACAAACTGGTTTGGTTCATGATGTTTGTGATATAGTAGAATCCCCCCCCCCCCGGCATGCTAGAGACGCCAAACTTGCAGGGGATCTCTTGCTGACTCTCCTCTACCTGCCCTCTAGGTTTGGTGAGGATTGGATTTATGGGGTCTGAGTTATGCACACACACACCCAAAGAAGACACCCCCATCCTCCATTGTTTCCAATGGACTAAGGTCAAACCAGAGAATCTCTCAGTACAAACTGAAAATGGGGGCATTTTTCCAAGCCCAGCAGAACCAGTGCCACTGTAGCAGTGCAAACCCAACAGGACTAAAGTCAAGCCAAAGAACTTCTGCAGTAGAAACTGAAGGGGGGACATTTTTGCAAGCCCAGCAGAAACAGTACAATATACTAGTGCTCAGCAAAGGGATGTACTAAAAGGATTGACAGGATTGCCTGTTGGAAACAATAGGAGAGGCTTGAAGGCCCATTGATGGGAACCAAGAATGCCAATATAGTGAAGCATGGGCTCCACTGAAATATATTACAGCACAAAATACTTGCAATGAAAATGAGGAATGAATTTTCAATTAATGTCTCTGGGCTCAGGTAAACTGGTCTAGGACTGGAATAACAGGTCCCAACGTTGAAAGATGGTTCCCAGAAATAGAGTGAGTGCTCTGGGACTAGAATGACAGCCCCTGGAAGGAGCAAAAGTGTTCTGGGGCTGGAATAACAGTCTACAGAGTGTGATGATGGCCTCTGGGAGTAGCAGAAGTGTTCTGAGGCTGGAATGACAGCCAAGCCCAACTGAATGACAGCCACTGGGAGTAGCAGAACTATTCTGGGACAGGAATGAGAGGTTCCAGAGTGAAATGGAAGACCTTAGGAGTAGTAGTAGTGTTCTGGTACTGGAATGACAGCCCCTGGAGTGGAATGACAGCCCCTAGGAGTAGCCAAATTGTTTTGGGACAAGAATGACAGGTTGCAGATTGGAATGACAGCCCCTGGGAATAATAGTTTCCAGGTTCTTACCAGGAATTACTCTATCAACCTCTTTCCATGGTGACTGAAGTATGTACAGGAATGCCCTCTGCTATGGTACCTTTTGTCAGTAGCTGCTAAAGATACCAGCAGATGGTCAGCTTTCCTATAAGAGTCTTACCAGGGCAACTTCACACCATAAGACCATAAGAGAAGCCATGTTGGATCAGCCCAATGGCCCATCCAGTCCAACACTCTGTGTCACACAGTGGCCAAAACCCAGGTGCCATCAGGAGATCCACCAGTGGGGCCAGAACACATGAACATGGTGTTCTGTTGCAGTGTTAGCAGTTAGATCCCTCCTTCTGCTGATGGGTAGTTTATAGCTAAAAGAGCCAGAAACACTTCTCTATGTATTATTGCAGTACCTTAAGTGCAGGGCGCTGCTTGGGCCAGATGTGGACCAAAATGGATGCCAGCCAGGCATCAGCCCAGGAAAACTGTTTTCTAGGTGTGAGTCGGAGCGGCTGACTGGCTACTATCCCTCCTTGCTCTGGAAAGATGCAGGACTTTAGGACAATTTGTCACCCAGGACCTAGTGATTCATTCACTATAATCCCATAAACACCCAAGCCTAATTTCCCCATCACTCATTACCCTTGATTAAGCAGCAATTATTAAGTGCTTAAGTCAATTCACCTTCCCAATTACCCTTCCTGTCTGGTGCTTGTAGAGCCTTCACAACTCTCCCACTTCCCACCTCTGTCATTCCTATCCCAAAACAGTTCTGCTACTCCCAGTGGCTGTCATTCCAGTTGGGGAAGCTATCATTCCAGCTCCAGAACACTAACTCTGTTTCTGGGGGACCATCTTTCTACTCTGGGACCTGTTATTCCAGTCCCAGACCAGTTTATCTGGGCCCAAAAAAAGGGGCGGGAGGGCCCTCTTGAAACTGACATAACTGTTTGAAACTGACCAGAGTCACAACTAGAAATGGGCACAAACCGGCTCACAAACTAAAGCTCATGATGAGCTTTGGCCAGTTCATGGCTCATAGTTTGTGACTGGTCAACCCATATGAACTTTCCACAAACTTTCAAGCTGTTTGAGGAGGTTCTTGCCAGTTTGTGAATGGATGCATCTCCAGACATATTCTCCCATCAAACAAAATGTTTACCAAACTTCAAATCAACAGAGTGTTTCGTGTAAGGTGTGGCTATGGACATGATACATGAGGTAATGGGGAGTCTGGGATGACCCAGCACAAAAATCTTTAAGATCCATGATGATCCATGCTTTGGACCCATGTTTTTGTGCGTGGCAGTGCCACAAAGCAGTGGATCTGTGATTTTTCTGGTGTAATCTGTGGCTATGGACTTGATACGTAATTTTATGTTGAGTTTGGGATGACCCAGCACAAAAAAAAGTCACGAGGATCCATGCTTTAAAACTACATTTTTGAGCCATGGCAGCACCACAGAGTGGTGGATGCATGATTTTTGTGGTGCTTCATATAAACTAAGACATGATCTACAATACGACTGTGGTTTTATTTTGTTTTAATGTAAAAATCATATGAATTCATGAGGATCCATTTAAAATTACCTAGATCTGACTTCTACCCAAACCCTGAGATAAAATGGAATAGAAGAGTGGAAGAATAGAGAATGATGTTAGATACTTTGAATCCCCATTAGGGAGAAAGCCAGGGTATAAAGGAAGGAAGTAAATAAATGCTGAATATAGCACTGTGTATGTACAGGCAGGATGTACAGGCATTCCCTGGGACATGAACAGGTATTTTGTAGATGTATGTAGAGGTGAAGATGTTCTTTAGACACTGAATGTAGAATTCTGCCCTGAAGATGTGTAAAAAAATTCATTCAAATATGTCAAAGGTCAGTGATGTTACTGAATTACAAAAAGAATGACAACAAATTTAATGTTAAATAGTTGACCTAAACCAATAACCACCCCTTTGTTCAAATACATATACACATATATATATTAACACAGTGAAGACTTTAAACATCAGACAAACTGTAAACCAATCTGTGCGTTATGACCAGAAGTTCTATGCATTTCTGCTGCAAAATTGACTAAGAAACGGTCCCATCGAATAAAAGTTAAGTGTAAATATTTTAGTTTCAAGGGTCAGTTTTTGCATCGCATAGGCTAATCTCAAGAACACTTTCTTGCAAGCAAGTCCGCTTAAATGGACTTGAGTAGGTTTCTGAGTAGACCTCCTTAAAGTTGTCCTCCAGGTATCCCAAGATGATAAGGCAAAAACCAACTGCTGGAGGCACAAGTCTTTTTGTTTTCTGCATTGGGCTTAAGGTTAGTTAAAGTACAGTTTCAAGTCTTTCCCCACAATCTCTAAACTAACAAGGCCTAACAAAAAGTAAAGTGATTTTTTGCCTTCCTACTAAAGCAGCATTTCTTAAGTATTCATTTTTATCATGCATGCCCCTTCTTAAAACTTGGAGGCCAATCTATTCTCTGTGCTAGTTTTAATGTTAAATGAGGGTCAAAAACAGGCTAAAAGAGGCTTTTCAAAAATATCATCAGCTTGGGTAAGTTCTCAGTTTAAAATTAATAAATAAATAACAATTGTAATTTTAATGCATGTGGGAGTTGGATTATTTGGTCCGCTAGGAAGATAGCACTGGTATTACGCACCAGGGTTTCAGCTCCAGCGCAGGGGTGTATAACATACTGCAGATAGAAAACAGGTTTTCCCCAGTGGTAATTTGAAAGAGGGATCCCTTGCAATGATGCAGATATTCATCTTACTTTTGCATAAACAGGTTTTGTAGATTGTTTTGTATTTCAATAAAACTCCACAAAATCTGTAACAGGAAGGGGACAAGAGAAAAAACCATACAATTTCTTGTTACCTCAGTTTTAAAAATATTGTTGGTTTCCAGCTGTAGGAATTTTTCAGTAAGGAATCTGGGGCTTTATGGTATTGCGCATATAAAATAAATTTGCCACAAGGTGGTGCTGCCATTCTCTTTCAGGTTGAAATCACTGCACCAGGATTTGAGAATATTGTCAGGATAGTGTTAAGAACTTTGTTTCCCAAATCTTGTCCAATCTGATTCAATATACATTTACTAGGATTGCAGCAATTATGCAAGTCAGTTTCCTTGAATGTTGGGTTTCTCCAGCTTGCCACACACAAGATTTTCTTGAAGCAGATTTGGACCATGAATCAGAAACAATAATAGAGTATTTCCATGTACTGAAAAAGAGGTTAGGTCTAGGTGGGCAGCCATGTTGGTCTGAAGCAGCAGAACAATTTTTTAGGCCAGTGGCACCTTTAAGACCAACAAAAGTTTATTCAAGTTACTTGAGGAAACTTTTGTTAGTCTTAAAAGGAGCCACTGGACTTAAAATTTTAAAAAGAGGTTGTAGTGATGGCACAGAAAGAAAGAGAATCAGTCAAAACTCTTGTTAGGCAACCAGGTAATTGATGTAAGAGGCAGAAATAGCATTAAGAACTGGTGTTTCCTTATCATGAAAGGTTCAGTCAGAAGAAATGGATGCCTACCATAGCTTTAAGGTAGGTAAGACCACTGTGTTCTGAGATCAAGCAATTAAAGCTTTGTCTGCACAAGATTTCTGTGAAAGAAACATGAAGAACAAAAGTGCTTTCTTGTGCAGCTATCAGAGTAGCAGAGTGGTGGCATAACAAGAGAGAGAGAAGCAAAAATTAATAATTTGGGTATCTGAACTGAATTTTAGGAGCACTCAGGGAATAGGTGGCACATGGTGATTTAGGACACATAGACTCCACCAGCATGTACCAGAACTATCATTTTGGATTTATTGTTTGTGGCTGCGATCTCACACCCACAAAATAATCCACTTGCAATGCACTTGCAATGCACTTTCCAACTGGATTTTGCCAGTTCACACAGTAAAATCCAGTTGGAAAGTGCATTGTAAGTGCATTGTAAGTGGATTATTTTGTATGCGTGATCACAGCCTCAGACCCAGATTAGCATTTTCTTGTAAATCAGGATTTCTGCCAGCTGCACATCTTTCCTTTCACTTCCTGCTGTCCTGTAACAGCGTTCCGGCTGGCTCCTGTGCCTGCCCCGCCACTCCCCGCCGCCTGGCTCCTGCCTCCTCATCTACTCCTGCTTCTCCTGGGGCTGGCGGAGTACTCCTGCCATGCCTGCTGGGCAGCAGCAGGCTGCAGCCCAGACAGCAGAGGCACAGCAGCGGCTGAAGGAGCAACAGGGTGTAGGCAGAGCTGGCCATCCCACCCGCTGCCGAGGGGAGCAGGGAGCTGCTCCGGAGGGGCCTCCCAAGGCTTCCTTCCCTTTCCTCTGTCATCCAGGAAGAGAGGGAACAAACAGCCACGCCTCCAAGCATGTGCACTGAAAACCGCGTGCTTTACAAGTGGAGTGGGTGGCCCTGCACTGCCTTCCTGCTTAAAGAAGCACCCCCCCTGCTCCTACCATTAGACCCCTGATGAGTGAGTTGGTGGTGGGAGCTGTCTGTAGAGGAGCTATAGGCACCTAGGACACCACACCTCTGAATGCAGGCTCTTACTCTGAGAACTCGTCAGAGTTGCTGTGCACCATGGGGCTTAGGAGAAGGTAAGATCCCCAGAGAAGCGGCTGGCTGACTGGCTGGCTGGCTGGCTGGGGGGGGGGGGGGTATTGTTGCCCCTATCTATGCCTCAGCCTTCGGAAGAGCCGTGGGAGGAGTGAAGGATGCAGTCATGGGCTCCTGTTTGCACTCCAGCCTTGCACAAAACTTTGTAGGTCTTAAGATGGCACTGGAGTTTCTAGGCTCCAGCTTTCTTGCCTTGTATACTAAGACTTGTTTGCTCCCAGGAGAAGCAAATAACTTGGGCGGGGATTCTTGTCCCTATCTATGCTTCAGCCTTTGGAGGAGCTGTGGAAGGAGGGAAGGATGCAGCCATGGGCTCCTGTTTGCACTCTAGACTTGCACAAAACTTTGTTGCTCTTAAGGTGGCACTGGAGTTTCTAGGCTCCAGCTTTCTTGCCTTTACTAACATTTGTTTGCTCCCAGGAGAAGCAAGTGGGTGGATGGGGGGGGATTCTTGCCCCATCTATGCCTCAGCCTTCGGAGGAGCTGTGGAAGGAGGGAGGGATGCAGCCACGGGCTCCTGTTTGCACTCCAGCATTGCACAAAACTTTGTTGGTCTTAAGTTGGCAACAGTGGTTGGGCGATCCACTCTGTGTTCTTGTCCTCAGTATGTGTGGGTCAGCCAAGGAACTAAAATTTGAGGAAGTGTGCACTCCAGCCTTGAATACAACTTTGTTGGTCTTAAAAGGTGGCCCTGAAGTCTTGATTCCAATTTTGTTTGCTTTTTCTATGAATTAAATATGGAAATGGTCTTTAGGGGAAAGTTGGGAAGCAATCATTATGGCTGTATTAATTACAACAATTCATAACCCAAATAAATGCAGGATCCTAGTGTAGGAAATATAAAGATGTTTACAAGAGACAAAGGCATTTGATCCTGCAATTTTAAGCTGCAGATAAAAATAAATAAAGTATAGACTCTTCTGGAAATATCCTGAGCTGGGATCAGTTCCCACATGCAGACCATGAATTAGTGATGCAGAATATAATTTTCCTCTCTGTGTTTGAGTGCATTCCTTGATCATGTTTTATAGCCTGATAATAAATGGCTACAGGAAGGGTTTTTTTGATCCACCCCCCTCCCCACCATGCAAAGCCTGACTGCAAAGGGTCTGGGGAAGGGTAAGCTTGAACATTCTCCGTGATCAATTTCTTGTGCTCTCCCTTTAGAACTTGCTGTTCAGAGCTGTTGGGGAGTGTGCCACCTCATCCCTACCCCAGTCTTGTGATGTTACTGGCTGTTGTTATTGGAGCACCTCTTTACAATATCCAAAGATTGTTCAGGGCTGTATTTTTCTGTGGCATCTCCATTTAAAAGGGCCAGGCTGTATGTGGTATGAAATACCTCAACCTGAGCCCCTGGAGAGCTGCTGCTAGTCTGAGTTAATTATACAGACTTTGACAGACCAAGAGTTTGATTCTGTATAAGGCAGCTTCATATGTGTTCCACTTTCCTCAGTGCTCCCCCCAACTAAAAGTCTCCTGGCCATGGGCCTTCGCCAAGGCTTCTTCCCTAGGGGCATCTGGAAGCGCTAGGGGCGAGCTCGCCGAGGGGTCCTTCCTCCCCTTCACCTCAGACGGCAATCAGGCCCAGAGCAAAAGCTGGCATCTTCTGCCACAGGGGCTGTGCGGGGGCAGCTGCCAGCAGGGTATCTGGAGCTGCGCCACTGTTGTTTCCAAACTGAGGATGGCTTCCCTGTCCCGCTGCCAATTTTGAGGGGACAACAACAAGGTAAACAGAATAAGAAGCAAAAGGTGAGTGTGGCTGGATGACCATACTTCTGGTAACATGGGGGCATGGCTTAATATGCTAATGAGCTGTGCTGTCAGGGGTGTGGCCTCATATGCTAATGAGTTTCTGCTGTTGGGTGTGGCCTATTATGCTAATGAGTTCCTGCTGGGCTTTTTCTACAAAAAGAGCCCTGCTAATAGGGATGGCCAAATTCAAAAACAGGAAAGGGCAAGCAATTATATCTAAAGCACTTTTCAGCATCTTACTAAAGCTGACCACACAATGACTTCACACAAGTCCTCTGGGGTAGCTTTGACTGACAGTCACTTTCCAAGGCCACCATACTGGGTAAAGGTTTGTGGTGTTCTGAAAAAAAGTTGTGTGTAATAAAGAGTAGTTTCAGAATGTTGCCAAGTTACCAACATCTAATCAATCAACATGCAGCATTTGCAGAAATCTGGGTCTTGGTTCAAGCAAGTATTGAAAAGCTTTTTAGGAAAGGCAATTTTGATCTGGCATACTTGATTGAGATCTGGGTGGATGAGGGTAAAGTGGTGGCTCTCACTCAGCTGACCCCCAGGATTCTTGGCCCATCAACCATGAACAGGAGGACAGGGAGGTAGCAATTCTCTGGGATTCTTTCTCCTTCAAGAGGCTTCCTGCACCAAACATTGCCAGCTCTGAATGTGTAGGCCTGGCTTGGGGTGCCAGGGAGAGGGTGGGAGTCTTGTTGGATTACCGCCACCCAGCTTCCCAGCTGACTCCATGCTGAGGTGACAGTAGTATGGGCTTTGTGTTTCCCCAAACTGATAGTTTTGGGGGACTTCAGTGTCCACATTGATGCTGCATCATCTGGTGCCTCCTTGGAATTTATGACTGCCATGGCATCATTAGGACTCTCCCAGGTTATATTGGTCCCCAAGCACAAAGCAGGCCACATACTGGATCTGATCTTTTGTGCAGGAAGTGTGCAGTGACGCTTTGCAAACTGGTGCCATAGTGCAAAGTACTGGAGTTGGAGTAGGGCTGCCAAGTCCAACTTGGGAAATATCTGGGGACTTTGGGGGTGGAGCCAGGAGACTTTGGGGGTGGAGCCAGGAGAAAGGAAGTGACATCATTTTGTGATGTCACATCCTGTGATGTTGCTTCCACATGCTGACACATGAACTCATGAAGTTTCCTAATACTGAATCAGGCCATTGGTCCATCAAGGTCAGTACTGACTACTCAGACTGGTAGTGGCTCTCCAGGGTCTCAGGCTGAGATCTTTAATGTCACCTATGACCTGATCCTTTTTTAGCTGAAGAGGCTGATACCTCCTGCATGTCAAGCAGATGCTCTAGCACTGAGCAACGGCCCTACTGAATCCTTCCTCATCTTGGCAGAATATGAAGCACTAAGTGCTGCACAAGTGCTAAATATGATTTTCATATCATAAGAACAGGAGAGAAGCCACAGTGGATCAGGCCAACAGCCCATCCAGTACAACACTCTGTGTCACACAGTGGCCAAAAATACCAGGTGCCCTCAGGAGGTCCAGCAGCAGGGCCAGAACTCCAGAAGCCCTCCCACTGTTGCCCCCCAAGCACCAAGAATGCAGAGCATCACTGCCCCAGACAAAGGGTTCCATTTAGACCTTGTGGCTAATAATAGCCACTGATAGACCTCTGCTGGATGGGGACAGAGAGAGAGAGAGAGACAGTCAGACAGCTTTTTCACTTACTCTTGCCCAATTCCCAGGCTTTATTTCTGGCCCTTGTTTCACCCAGCTGTTGTCCATGTAAGTCCCATAACTTCTCCCCCCCCCCCCAGCATAGGCTTTTTGGTGGCTAAAGAGGACCTTTGTCCTCTCCTTTTCGCCAGCAGAAAAGCTAGTTGGATCCATCCCTAACTTAAAATACCGGTTACTTGATGTACAAATGCTTTTAAAAATGCAGATTTTTACTGCCGGGGGGGGGGGGGGGGACACGGTTGAAAGAAACAGAAAATTGGCATAAAAATGAGGAATCCCAACTTTTATTTGCAGAAGGGAAATGAGGATTGGGGGGACACAAACAGCCACGACAAGACATTTTAAACAATCCCACTCCCAGACCTTCCACAGGCAACCTCTCCTTGTGATGTTTACCTCTTTGGAAGTGACAGTTTATTCCTTTGACAAAACCACAGTGGACAGACAGACAGAAAAAAGAAAGAGGGGGAGGGGGAGAGACAGAGAAGGAAAAGAGCTCGCAGACCCCAGCAGCTTACCCCAGCAGTTTACTCCAGCAGCAACCTTGCACGCAAGCCCTTCAGTAGAAAGAGCTTAGTCCCTCCTTAATCTCTGGGCGGGGCTCTCTTGCTTGCTCAGCTCTTAAAGGGGAAATTTCCCTTTTAAGAAGTTCAAGAGGCCAGGGCAGGCTCCGAGGTTCCCCTGCTGGCAGGCTCCGAGGTTCCCCCCGGTGGCCAATTTTGAAAAAGCGGGGGTAAGCTTTAAAAATCGGTGTTTCCCCCGCTCTGCCGGGGGACTTGGCAGCCCTAAGTTGGAGACATGTTGGAGTGAAATCAGCAAGCATAGTTTATTTGAGGTTCAGATGACCATGAAGGATAGAGGTTAGGGGGCCTGCTTATATTCACAGTTAAACCACACCCCTGACCTCGCCCAAACCGGGTGATTGGATTAGTTTCCCGCCAGAGGCTATCATAGGACTGTTTGAATATCCTAAGCCTCTGATGGGGGACAATTAGGATCCTGGTGGCCCATTGTTTGCCAGAATGAAGCTCAGGCCCTACCTGGCCATGTGCTTGGCGGTGGCCATGTGGCCATCACCACTGCATACATTACACATAGACTGATCATTACGTTATAAAGGTTGGTTTGAGATTTGTCTCTCCCCTCTGCAGGGGCAGTAAGCAGACAGAGACTCATGCATTCAATCAGAGAATGCTCTGTGGGATTTGTTGATTGATTTATTTCTACTGTTTTAAGTATTGAGTGGGAGGCAATGAATCAAACAAACAGGCTTTTATTCAAACCATTGCTTCAGCTCAAAGACAGCTCTATGAGAGCGGCACCTTAATTTATACTGTTTCCAACTCATAACTTCAAACAATGTAACTATGTACAAACAATCCTATTGGACCTAAGCGAGGCTCAGCAATTGGTTACCTAGAGTGGCTTAAGGACCAATGAGAGTCTTTATTTGTTAGCCAATCAGAAAGGGCCTTTTGCATCCCAAAGTCTCTGCAAGCTGTGGCTGTAAAATAATAAGAATACAACACTCTGAGGCCTGGAATCTGGGTCTTCAGCAGGCCAAGTCTGTTTGTTTGTTTGTTTGATTGACTGATTGATTTTTATCCCGCCCTTCCCACCTCGCAGCAGGCTCAGGGCAGCTACCAACAATACATAATACATAAAATTCAATAAAACCGTCACATTAAAACATACAGTATAAACTTTAAAACTATATTCCAAGATGGCACTTCATCGCCCCCACCCAGGCAGCGTCACCGGGCACTCTTCAGTTCTCACTCAGTGCCGATGATCCTTGGCGGACTCCAGTAATTGGGCCAGAGCTGTAAAGTCGAGGGGGGCCCTATTTGAATTCGAGGGGGGCCCTACTGGTGGAAGAGCTCCCTCTTGCAGGCCCCCCAGCACCCTCTTCACCTGCATATTTCCTTGGTTCCCTGGTATACAGATGAACTAAGGGTAGAATCTGTGCATCCTACCCTGCTTGTTAGTTGATAGATTTCAATTGTGAGAGATTTTTAATTGTTTTATATTTTTAAAGTTTATTTTCTGTATTTTCTGTATTGTTTTATCTAGTGTATTCTGTATGTTTTTAGCTGCCTGGAGCCCCGTTCAGGGGAGAGGGGGCAGGATATAAATTCTATAATTACATAGATTTGATAAATAAAGTCGGTCACAGTGTTTTACATTAAGCTCTTTGGGAAACTGAACTGGGCATTTTGCTGACTGTGCCTATGGATAAATTTCCAAATAGAATACCTCACTACAGAGGCTGAAGAAAATTGACATGGAGGGGGCTAAATGCAACTTTTCTTCTTTTACAAATATGTTAACAATAGAAGCAACTACTACTCTGTGGGCACTTACTTGATCTTTAGAAACCAAGTCTCTGCCATTTATTTTCTAAGAAATTCCTCCGTCATGTAATGAAGCATTAAAGAAACAAAATTCGTGTTGACTGCAAGCATCTTATTTCAGCATTCATTGCTAAATGTGCTTTGACTGGTACTTTAAACGTTTTTATAGATTACTAACTAGCAAATACTGACTAGCGTCAGTATGTGTTAAGTCTCCTCTGAAATAATAAGTGTCTAGAAGATCTGATGACCTAATAAGTAACCTATGAACAAGTAACCCATAAACTTCAACTCAATAAAAACAATCCTTGTCTGTAACTGAAACTCTGGAGGACCTGAAAAGCCTTTGATCTTTTCTCTGACAATTTGGAAAGTGAAGCTGTTATCCAAGTTTGCATGCTGTGCTTGAAAAGGAAATATGTTAATTGTGCTCCGTATAATGATTAAGTCAACTTTTTATATGCTTCTGGCATTTCGAAAGGTGGCAGGAACAAAGCTGATTCATTTGAAATGTGGCATTGGAGGAGAGTTTTATGGACACTATGGACAGCAAAAAAGACACATAAGTGGGTTCTAGAACAAATCAACTCTGAACTCTCCCTAGAAGCTAAAATGACTGAACTGAGGCTGTTGTACTTTGGCCACATTATGAGAAGACAGGAGTCACTGGAAAAGATAGCAATGCTAAGAAAAGTTGAAGGCAGCAGGATAAAAGTAAGACCCTGCATGAGATGGATTAACTCCATCAAGAAAGCCTCAGCCCTCAGTTTGCAAGACCTAAGCAGGGCTTTTAAAATAGGACATTTGGGAGGTCATTCATTCATAGGGTTGCCATTAGTCAAAAGTGACTTGATGGCATTTAACATACACATACTTCTGGACTCTTGAATAGTACAGTATTGGTATCTGTTATAATACACTGAAACTGAAGTCCAAAAGAAAAAGAGACTCTAGAAGTTCAAATAATTCATATCCTTTCATGAGAAACCAATGTGGTATAGTGGTTAGAGTGTCAGAATAGGCATTCAAGATCTGGGTTCAAATCCGCAATTGCCAGACTTGCAGGGAACCTCCCCCTGGTGCTCTTCTACATGCCCTCCAAGTTAGTGCAGATTGGACTTTGGGTGGTCTGAGTTATGCTCCCCCAAAGAAGATGCCCCCAGGAAGTGCTTGGGGGAAAATGTCAGGTGCCAGTCCAAAATAGGATTGGATCCCCTGGAAGCTACACACACCAAACACAGAGGGAACCTCACCCTGCCACCAGCTCCTCTACAATCTCTCCAAGTTGGGGGCGGATTACATTTCTGAGGTCTCCTGCATTTATACCCTCCCACCCCTCCTGAATGTGAACACCTCTGTGTGACATGAGGGTGAATGTGGGTGCAAAGGGTGCTTGTTGTGGGGGGGAAGAAGTCCTCCACCCCCTGCATACCACAGAACCCCATCCCCGGGTACCAAACCCATCCTGCCAGCCCCCTGAAGCCTGGCCCTAGCCAAGCATCACCAGGGGTCTCAGAGCTTCCTTCCCCTGATCTGTTTCTAGGGGTCTCCACAGAGGCAAAGGAGTTGTTAGCAGTTACCAGAGACTCCAGCATTGCTAACACTCTCTGGAGAGGAGGACCCTGGCAGCAATGATACAAAGGATGGGTGAGGGAAGCCCACAGTTTGGAAATATTTCCACACCCTCCCCAGTGACCCCTGTGTGGCAGAGCCCCAGGTGTGCCACACCCAGGTGCAGAGGGGCACAACCCCCCAACATTAATCCTCCTCCATCGTCTGCAGGCACCTGCCAAGGTTGCACCCAACAGTGTTGCTGCTGGAGGAAAGAGTGGTGACCAGTAGGAGGAAGAAGAGACCCACTCCCTCTCAGCAGGGAGAAGTGGAGGGGGAGCAGGAGGCCCCTCTAAGAAAGGTTCCCCACACATCAAGGTGGGCCATCCTCCAAGAAATCAAGTGAGAACCAGAGAGGATTGTGAGGCACTCCAAAGGGATCTGTCAAGGATGGGCGAGTGGGCGACAATGTGGCAAATGGGGTTCAGTGTGGCCAAGTGCAAAGTGATGCACATTGGAACCAAAAATCCTAACTATAAATACACGTTGATGGGGTCCGAACTGGCAGAGACTGACCAAGAGAGAGATCTTGGAGTCGTAGTAGATAATTCAATGAAAATGGCAAGATAGTGTGTGACTGCAATGAAAAAGGCCAACACTATGCTGGGGGTTATTAGGAAGGGAATTGAAAACAAATCAGCCAGTATCATAATACCCCCGTATAAATCGATGGTGCGACCTCAGTTGGAGTATTGTGTACAGTTCTGGTCGCCACACCTCAAAAAAGATACTGTAACATTGGAAAAAGTGCAGAAAAGGGCAACTAGAATGATAAAGGGTTGGAACACTTTCCCTATGAAGAAAGGTTGAAGCGCTTGGGGCTCTTTAGCCTGGAGAAATGGCAGCTGAGTGGGTGACATGATCAAGGTATACAAGATTATGCATGGGATAGAGCAGGTAGAGAAAGAAGTCCTTTTCTCCTTTTCTCACAATACAATAACTCGTAGGCACTGAATGAAATTGCTGAGCAGTCGGGTTAGAACAGATAAAAGGAAGTACTTCTTCACCCAAAGAATGATTAACACGTGGAATTTCACTGCCACAGGAGGTGGCGGCGGCTACAAGCATGGACAGCTTCAAGAGTTAGATAAACATATGGAGCAGAGGTCCATCAGTGGCTATTAGCCACAAGGTATAGATAGGAACTCTCAGTCTGGGGCAAGTGATGCTCTGTATTCTTGATGCAGTGCGAGGGCTTCTAGTGTCTTGGCCCCGCTGCTGGACCTCCTGATGGCACCTGGTGTTTTTGGTCACTGTGTGACAGAGTGTTGGACTGGATGGGCCATTGGCCTGATCCAACATTGGCTTCTCTTACGTTCTTATGTTTAAAAGGGCTACATGGAGGGCCCAAGAACCAGTCACTTGCCTTGTCCATGACGTTATTGCTATGGATGGCCAACCCTTCTCCCTTGTGGAGGATGTAGTCTTTTGCTGGCTGCAATGGCAATGGTCAAAGATCAGCTCTCCAGAATGTAAGGCAGAACTGTGTAGTTCACAGCAGACCTCTGGAGCAGCCAGCAGGACTGTCAGGGCATGGCCCAGGCCCCAGGACAGTCCTGCCACCAGACTACAAAGTAGTTTTATTCCATATGGAGGGGATGGATGCAGACCACATGGCACAATACATGTCTGCCATAGTACAGAATAGCCTGAGGGAGTGGCTGGGCAGCAGCAATAACATTCATGGCTTCATGGTCACAGACGCCAGCATCAACATGCTGGCAGCAGTGAAGGCTGTGCACCTTAAAGGCATTGCCTGCCTGGTGCACATGCTTCACGTAGTGGTGAAGGATACTCTGAAGCTGGGGGGTACTGTCAAGGCCACTTGGGATGCTGCCCCCCTCAAGATGTGGTCCTTGAGTGAAAACTGCCGGCACTTGGCTGACCACTTCTTGCACAGCATCAAGTCTGCCAGTCTGCTGTGCAAGATGCAGGGGGAAGGGGATGAGGAACTCCGCCTACACCATGGCTGTGGTCACACACACTAAACAATCCACTTCCAATCCACTTTCAGTGCATTTTCCAACTGGATTTTTACTGTGTGAACTGACAAAATCCAGTTGGAAAGTTGACTGAGAATGGATTGAAAGTGGATTACTTAGTGTGTGTGACCACAGCCCATGATTGCGCATTTGGTGGAGTGGAATATCACTGCACAGGATGTCATCTCCTCCGGAACCATCCTGCACAGGGAAGAGGAGCTCAGCATCAGCTCCAACAACTAGCTGACTTTCCGCAAATGGCATATGTCTTCAGACCCTTCCAAGTCACCACCAACGTGCTCTGTGCCCATAAGGCCAGCCTGGGACAAGTTGATACGATAAAGTTTATTGTCTGTGGCCAAGGCCATTACAATCTGACAACAGCAGAGAGGGCGAGATAGAAATCAAATAAATAAAAATAAAATGTTACATAATTACAAATATCAGCATTAAAACAATCTAACCACAAAGCACTAATCAAATAAAAACTTCACCTTCTTTGGATGTGACTCTAGTCCGTATTTTCTTGGCTGCTAAAGCAAAGGGTGACACTCTATAGGAGACAAATGAATCAGCATCTGAGAGAAGAAAAAGCTGCTT
Source organism: Lepidodactylus listeri (assembly GCA_029233225.1). NCBI lineage: Eukaryota > Metazoa > Chordata > Lepidosauria > Squamata > Gekkonidae > Lepidodactylus > Lepidodactylus listeri. The sequence goes on along the minus strand of JARCFY010000004.1, from coordinate 69,368,650 downwards.
CTCTGAGTCTGCAGAAAAACTTAAGCCCATTAAAAGTGCTGTGAGAAATTTGGTTCTGGGCTCTATATAAAGAGGACAGAATAAAATATAGTGCAATAGGTCCTCTAGAACTGAAGCTCCACAAACACAAAGACGTGAAGCCAGCAGATTTTGGGAGTAACATCCAGCTAGCAAAGCCATTGGCATAGTTTGAAACTGAATTGAAGAAAAGGCTATTCCGAGGTTATAGAGGGAGATATTAACCAGGTAGGAGGCTCTAACATAGTCCCTTTTAATCAGTTTGAACTATGGGGAGAATTTAGACTCAGAAATCGACTGCCTGTCTGTTGCAGCATCACACTTAAACTACCCAGTCACAAATGCTGGAACCAGCCATGGGGACACCCTGGGTGCCATTTGGTATAGAATAGAAGTGGAGGATGTTATTGCAGCAGGCTATCTGGGCAGCATCATTTTGCAACATCATCTCATAACATTGCCGGCAAAGCAGATTGGTGGTGTCATTGCTTTGCTTTTCTCAAAATTTTATCAAGGCTACATGTACATGGACCCTAGGTGAGGGCAAACCAACTTCTGTTTGATCAAAGCTGCAGGAGTACCTCTAGGTAGGATTCTCTTTAAGAAAAGATTTTGAATAGATTCCAGTTTTGTGATCAGACAATCATTCTAACCCCAGACCTCTACACCGTACAGGAGTTGAGGGTCAGCCTTGCTTTGATATCATTTCAAAACTGGATCAATTAGAAAATTTGCTTTTGTGTAATAAAATTCCAGAATACCACCTTTTAAGTATTGAGCAGGAGGCAATGAATTCAAACAAACAGGCTTTTATTCAGTGACATTGTTCAGCTCAAAAGACAGCTCTATGAGAGCAGCACTTTCATTTATACTGTTCCAACACATAACTTTCAACAATGTAACCAGGGATCTTCTTGTAGAAAAAGCCCAGCAGGAATGTATTAGCATATTAGGCCACACCCCTGACAGCACAGCTCATTAACATATTAGACCACACCCAATGTTCCCAGAAGTGTGGTTATCCAGCCACATCCACCTTTTGCTTCTTATTCTGTTTACCTTGTTGTCAAAACAGTTTTGACAAAACCAATAAAAACATTATTTTCTGTCCCATCTATACAAAACCTTGCCTGAACCAATATCTTATGTCCAACAATTATTCCCACAATGGATTGGAATCAATTCCTAAGGGTTAGGTTCCCATGGAAATCAGGTTGCCTCCCTGCAGAACTAGTACGCTGAATATGATATTTTTAGGGTTGCCAACCTACAGGTGAGGTCTGGAGATCTGGAATTACAACTGAGCTCCAAACTACAGAGATCAGGTCAATGGCTGCTTTGGAAAGTAGAGTCCATGGCATTATGCCTTGCTTAGGTCCCTCCTTCCCCTAAACCCCACCCTCCACTCCCAAATCTCCAGGGATTTCCTCAACCTGGAGTTGGCAACCCTAGTTCATGGGCAGAACAACGCTAGAAGCCAGTTTGGTGTAGTGGTTAAGTGCGCGGACTCTAATCTGGGAGAACCGGGTTTGATTCCCCACTCCCCCCTTGCACCTGCTGGATGTCCTTGGGCAAGCCATAGCTCTGTACCAGCTGTTGTCTCAGAGCTCTCTCAGCCCCACCTACCTCACAGGGTGTCTGTTGTGGGGAGGGGAAGGGAAAGGAGTTTGAAAGACGATCTGAGACTCCCTTGGGTAGTGAAGGGCGGGGTATAAATCCAATCTCTTCTTCTTCTAGGTTTGTAGATGCACTGGATGGGAGTAGTTTGTGGACTATTTTATTCAAGGTACAAAATTTTATTCAAGGTATAAGATTTCATGTGCCACCCACACTTCTTCAGATGGAAGACATGTGCATGCACACAAAAGCTTATACCTTGGATGAAACTTTGGACTCCAACTTTGTTCTGCTGCTTCAGACCAACACAGCTACCCACCTGAATTATTACACTATAATACTTTTTACAAGCAATTATGTACCAGTGGAGTGGTTACCATGCAGAGTCTGTCCCACAGGTAAAATTATCCTGTGAACAGGTGGTCTTTACCATAAAAGTATCACTACCATCACAAGATCACCAATCGTTGGAACTCCTCAGAAGCAGAAATCTCTCTTATTAGGAGGTTTAAGAACATCAACTTTGCTGGCCCATTAAAGGCAGATGTCAGTCCAGTGGCAGGAGAAGAGGGACAATCATCTTCTTCAGAAACTCTGCCCACTTTTTTACATTTCACAAAACAGGCAATCTCCAAAATGCTGCTGACCATGCTCATTTTTAGTTACAACTCTGTTTCTCTGCAGATGTCCCCCAAAGATGTCTCCCATGCAACAGTCAAGTGTTCTGCCAACACACACAACAATGAAGCTACTTTTTCAGATTTTTCTCTTACATGGCAGTAAGCACCAAACTGCTTTAATACAGACTTTAGACACACATATATTTGCAAGCCATTCCCAACAAGACACAACAATGAACTCAGGCTTCAAACTTACTTTTCTTAAGCAGAAGATGCCATGAGAAAACTAAAGAGATTCTCAAAAATTAAAGATATTGTCAAAACCAGCATTTCCTGGGCTCTCTGCTTTTTTACATCCCCCCCTTTTCAATAATTTTTTTATAAAAACAGAAAGAACAAAAGGAAGGAAGGAAGGAAGGAAGGAAGGAAGGAAGGAAGAGGTAGGTGGGGGGAGAGAGAGAGAGGAAGGAAGGAAGGAAGGAAAAGGAAGGAAGGAAGGAGGAAGGAAGGTAGACAGACAGAGGAAGGAAGGAAGGAAGGAAGGTAGGTGGAGGAGAGAGAGAAAGAAATGAAGGGGGGAGGGAGAGAGAGAAAGAAAAAGGAAGAAAGAAAGGTGGGGACAGAGAGAGAGAGAGAAAGACAGAAAGAAAGGTGGGGTGGGAGAGAGAGAGAGAAGAAAAAGAGATGGGGAGGCACTTACTGGAGCAGGGAAAGCCACACAACATCGGCAAGCCAAATGCAAAAAGCCTAGCCCCTGTGCTTAATCTCTGGGCGGGGCTTTCTCCTGCTGGCTGTTTGCTCTTAAAGGGAAAGCACCCAGTGGAGCTTTTTCCTGACGGCTCTCTGCAGGAACTTTCCCTTTAAGTGTAAACAGCTCAGGCCGGGCAGAGAGGGGGTGGGGCAGGCTCAGACGCCAGCCGAAATGGCGTTCCTGTGCGTTCCTGCTGAAATCGAGCCCTGAATGTAACTATATACAAGCAATACTATTGGACCCAAGCAGGGAGTCAGTGATTGGGTATCTAGATTGGCTTCAGGACCAATGGGAGTCTTTATTAATCAGCCAATAGGAATTGGAGCTTTAGGATACCAGTGCCCTTTTCAAGCTATTACTGCTTCATATTCTAAACAAACACAACACCACCTATTGATCTTAATACCGTAGATCTGGTAACTGCCAAGTGAACTCTTCAGGACAGAGTTTCTCTGAAGGTTACCCCGATATTTGAGCCCCAATTTGATGGCTAGATTGGGTGCCGACCTCTGCACTGGAGCTGGGCCCTGAGGGGAGGGCTGTTCTCCCAGGGTTCAGGGCCTTGGCAGAGAGGTTGCAGGTAGGAATCACCACCAGGTTGCATCCTCTCTGTGAGCAAGGGAAGTACATGCTGGCCTGTATCTGTGACCAATGCTCCCTCTAAGCTGTGAAGTCTTGTGAGCAAAAATTCTACTTTGTGAGCTACTGGCATTAAAGTTGTGAGTGAGCAAGTTGGCTACTGCATAAATTAGTTTGCTCTGGAGCCATCCTTCCTGAGCTAAGACAAAAATGGGTGAGCTGGAGGCTAAAAACTGTGAGCTAGCTCACACTAACTCAGCTTAGAGGGAACACAGTCTGTGACCCCTGGATAAAAGGCAGGATTGCTCTACTGAATGCAGAGCTCATGAAACGGAAGCATGAGCTCTGCAAAAAAGTGCAAAGGCTACAAGCCGACAGACATGCCCAGAGGGAACAATGGGTGAAAAAGGCTGGGGAGAAGGAGGAAGAGGAGCCATAGTCCAGCACCTTTGCCTCAAAGAGCCCCACCAAGGAGAAGCCCCACTACTAGTTGTCAGTGGTGAACTGGGACATCGGCAGTGTTGGGGATACCAGGCACCAGGCCTGTAGCCACGAGGGGGTCCATGGGGTGACTCCACCTCCCAAATGCACCCTGGCCCTTCATCTACTGGTTCCCCTTCCCTTCCCCCAGGCAGCCCCAGCTCACTTGAGGGGCTGGCGCAGTCCTACAAGGAGCCACAGATGCTCACTGGGATGCTGTGCCCAGCCCAAAATTCTTTGGCTGGGAGATCCCCTTGTGAGCATATGGCTAATGTCTAGCTGGCATGTGGAAGGTGGCAGGGCAGGACAGTCTGTAATCCCTGCCCCCCCCCCCTTCCTGGAGGGGAACTGGCAGGAAGGATCTCATAGGAGCTATCCAAGAAGTCACTGAGCCAAGTTCCTGCCTCCTTGCCTTCCTCATTCATTCCCCTTGTCAGCGGCTGGTACACTAAGAGCAGCTCCTTCCTGGTTGTTAGATGCAAGCTTGCCTGCTTGGACTGCAAGCAACAGAAGCTCGAGACTGCATGAGGCAAGTGGAAAGAGGCAGAGATGGGAAAGTCCTCCTGCCCTTATTTTATTTATTTTTTATTTTATTGTTTTTGTGATGTCAGAAGTGACATTATGCCCCGGTGCCCCACCAAAAATTTTCTGGCTACAGGCTTGCCAGACATGCAATAGCAGAGGATTCAGCAGAGGTGATGGTGATTGAGTATCTATCCAAATCTCCTGAGTCCATATAACACCCAAACCCCAGCAGGAGAGGTATAAAATGTGAGTCCTCAGTCGAGACACTCAGTAGCTAAACCCCCACTACTCGGCGTGAGCAGAGAGTTGGGGTAGCTCAGAGCCCTGAGTCCACCTAACACGCAAATCCCAACAGGGAAGAGATGTTCACAATCAGGAAGATATAAAATGTGGGTCCTCAGACAAGGCTCCCAATGGCTAAGCTCCTCTGCGTCGTGTGAGCAGAGAGACAGGGTGGCTCAGAGCCCTGAGTCCACCTAACACCCAAACCCCAGCAAGGGAGAAGTGTTCACATTCACAATCTTTCCTTATTATATAAAGCCGTTTTCAAGTGGCAAGATTCCATGGGGTGCCAAAGTCAGTTGGCTGGAAGGACTGCCACTCAAAAGGGGTCCCTGGCCACTGACTGCATTCTCTCGCTGCTTTGCCTCAGTCCTGCCCACAGAGCCACCAGCCAGCGTCTTGGCCTCAGTCTGGAGGGAGCCAGCGAAGGGGATGGACTGGGTGCTGGGTCCACTCTTCTCCTCTGCCCACTGACAGGTGGGTCTAACTGTCCCCTCAGTGGCCTGCTTCTGTCAGTGAAAACACAATGGACTTTCAGCATAACCCCCCTCCCCGCCTGACTTTCTGACTTTCCTGTCAGAATAAACTGAATATTCCTGTCAGAATAAAGGCTCTCTCTCCTGCTTAGCTCCGCCATGGCTGGCTGGCTAATGAGGTGGGCCAGCAACCATCAAACCATTCCCTTCAACCCACTGCTGTGTGGCTGACTTTCCCCCTATGGTTGCCAATCTCCAGGTGGGACCTGGAGATCTTCTGCTGTTACAATTGATCTCCAGATGACAGAGATCAGTTCCCCTGGAGAAAATGGCTGCTTTGGAGGGTAGACACTATGGCATTATACCCTGCTGAGTCCTTCCATTCCCCCCTCCCAAAAAATGCTGCCCTCCACAGGATCCACCCCCCAAATCACCATTTAGGGGTTGGCAACTTTCCCCTCAGTGCCTGTTGCTAGGCAACCAAGCTTGCTTCTCTGAAAGCCCCTTTCCACACCCAGAGCTCTTTTTCTAGCAGGAACTGCTTTGCATATTAGGTGACACACCCCTAATGTAGCCAATCCTCCAAGAGCTTACAGAGCTCTTCTTACAGGGGCTACTGTAAGCTCTTGGAGCATTGGCTACATTAGGGGTGTGTTGCCTAATATGCAAAGGAGTTCCTGCTAGAAAAAGAGCCCTGTCCACACCTATGTTGGCCTCTGGGAGAAAACTCACTGGGGCAGCTGAACAGAATGCCATAGAGGCCACCCTCCAAAGCAGTCATTTTCTCTGGGGGCAGGGGGAGATCTGTTGTCTGGAGTTCAATTCTGATACCTGGTGATCTTCAGGCTCCACCTGGAGATTGGGTACCGCAGGCGTAGCAGGCAGTGCTTCAGAGCAGGATCTGCTAGACCCAGGTTCTTGCTGAGTGGATGATTCTGGGCCAGTCACAGACTTTAAGCCTAACCTACCTCACAGGGTTGCTGTGCAAGTCAAAAGGGGGAGAGGAGATTTATGTCAACTGCTTTGGTCCCCATTGCAGAGATCTTTTCCTGCAGGGGATCTATGGTTGCCAATCTCCAGGTGAGGGTTGGAGATCACTCAGAATTACAAGTGCTCCCCAGATGGCAGAGATCAGTTCCCCTGGAGAAAGTGGTGGACTCTGTGTCCTTATAATGGGCTGAGATGGCCCCCCAATGACCGCCAATGTGACATAGCAGTCAGGGCTTCAGAGCACGGTGGAGGCTATGTAGGGGGGAGATGGAAAGTTGAAGAGTGAGGTTGATGATTGGCTGGGAAGGAGATAGGGTTGCCAACTCCAGGTGGAAAATTCCTGGAGATTTGAGGGATGGAGCCTGGAGACGGTGAGGTTGGAGGAGGGGGTGGGACCTCAGACAGGTACAATGCCATAGACTTCACCTTCCAAGCCAACCAGTCCCTCGTGGAGAACCATTGTTGCCAATTTACAGGTGGGGGCCGGAGATCACTCAGAATTACAACTGCTCTCTAGGAGGGAGGGGGGAGGAGATGGGAAGCTGAAGCCAGGGGACAGATAACAATACGTTGACAGTTGGCTGGGAGGGAGATAGGGTTGCCAACTCCACATTGGGAAATTCCTGGAGATTTGAGGGTGGACCCAGGAGAGGGTGAGGTTTCAGCAGGAATGGGACCTCAGACAGGTACAATGCCATAGAGTCCACCCTCAAACCACCTGTTCCCTCATGGGGAACAATTGCTGCCAATCTCCAGGGGAGGGATGGAGATCACACCGAATTACAACTGCTCTTCAGATGGCAGAGATCAGTTCCCCTGGAAAAAATGGTGGACTCTGTGTCATTATATTCTGCTGAGGTTGCCACAGCAAAATGACGCTGAGTGCCCAAGGCTGGGGCACTCTCCCAGAGCCTCTTTCTAGAGCCCATTGTATTTATTTCACAACGGGCCTTATTCCTATCAGGAATAAATGAATGAACTCTGCTTTTAACAAGTTTCCTGCCTCTCTGTCTAACTGCCAACGGCGTAGAGGCTTCGGAGCTGAGCTGAGGGCATATATAGCTGATCCCATAGAGCCGAATAGGAACTCTATCATTGGCAGGCAGCAGTGCTTTTTAAGCTTTGTAGGGGCCCTATTAGTGTTTCCAAGGCTGGAGAATTCCACCCCCCTGTTGCTTTGAAGTTTTGTTAACATTTTAATTGAACGGAGACAGTCTGTCTAGAAATATATCCATTCATGAACAACCATGAACTGCCACGAACATCATGAAAGTCCGTAAAATATTTGTGCCAGTCCCCTGCCAAAAACTGCGCTTTGTGAACCACAAACCTGCCAAAATTTGTGACAAACTTTAGTTTGTGAGCCAGTTCATGCCCATCCCTAATCACTACAGGAGCCAGTTGCCTCTGCAAACAGCTCAGGGCCAGTTTATATGTTATATTTCATTTACAGATTTTTACATTCCATGTTATCTGCACACAGGCTACACTTCATTTTCCTTATGTACTCTTAAGTGACTCCTTAAGTGACTCTTAAAACAACGGCATTTTAGGGATTGTGCAAAAAACAAACAAGTTGTTTGCAAATGATATATGTATACACAGTACCTGTTTTAGGGAGAGACCAAATGAAACATATAGAATTTGTTATTTTGCTGACTAGTTAGATGTTCACTTAACAAAAAAGATGGGATTAATCAGAAACTGTTTGAGCTAGAACGCCTCTGGATGTTCTATAGGTTTTCAGAATGCTTACTTACAGTTTACACTTCAGATGACGGGTGGGGGACCCAATCTTTACAACCAGGAACCATGTGAAAAATACAGATTTACTGAAGGTTTGATTTCCCAGATCGTTTTTTTTATTTATTCTAATGAAATCTTGAAATAATCTGGCATAAAATGGTCTGAAGCAAACCAAGACAAAGCTATTTCAAGTGATAATACTAGCCTAGAATGGTAACATTTCTAGAAATTTTGGAGCCATGGGAGGAAAAAATAGTTTCCAGAAATCATCTGGTAATGTTGGGGAAAACTGAAATATATAATTAAATGTGACACATTTGCAGAAGAAGAAGAGATTGGATTTATACCCCGCCCTTCACTACCTGAAGGAGTCTCAGAGAGGCTTACAAACTCCTTTCCCTTCCCCTACCCACAACAGACACCCTGTGAGGTAGGTGCAGCTAGCTATTTTAGGGAACTAAAACACAAGAAGATCTGGGAGCCTTCAGTATTTATTCCAGCTCAGAGCATCAAGTATCCTTTCAAGAGTCAAAATAAACTTTTAATTTCAGAGTTATTGGCTATTATGCTAATAAATTATCCTAGTAAATTATTAATGTGCATGTCTCATGAGATTGTATGAACCATGTAAAATTATTACAGGAAATGACTAGTGGATGAAAATGAGCTTGTATTTCTTTCTTGTACTACTCTTTTTAGAACAATGGTTCCCAGTTTCTTAAAACTGTTGTTGGACTGCATTTTCTTTTTGTTGCATTTGTTGGGGGCCTCACAGCCAATCAGAAGCGGGACAGTCAAAAAATACAGGTGCAAAATATATACATATATATACGTTCAGTATTGGTATTTCTTATAAGTGAAAATTTGTGGAGAATGCCTCCTCCATATATTTTGGTGTTTGTTTTAGTCTTAGTTTTAACAAAAATAAAATAAAGAATGGTTAAAAAGAAAGAAAGAAGCTAGCCCAGCAAATGCACAATTGTACTCTTTTGTAGGATCCAGGCCTAAACTGGGTGTGACAAGCACCCTCTATTATCATTATCCTGTTTTGTTTTAGCAGACTTGAGAGGCTGACATTGTCCTTTCACCTCTGGCCATTTCCCAGCCCAAAATTACCTCAATCTGCCTTTCTCCCTCTGAGGGAATACAATTTCTCCATGAAGGAAATAAAGACTAACGTGTTAGGGGGAAGGTCACTCCTAAGACTCGATGGTGTCCAGCTGACAGCTGTAGACCCTATAAGGAACCTCAGGGTGTGGTTGAATTCTGCACTATCATTGGATAAACAAGTTTCTATGGTAGCATGGTCAGTGGTTTTTCACCTATGGCAAGCCTCAGGGGCGTAGACCTTTGTAAAATCCGGGGGGGGGGGGGGGCTCTTTAGCGTGCACGCTTTGCGCGTGCACTCGCTGGGATGATGTTTCCCCCCCGCTGGGAAACCTCCGCACCTCCCCAGGCCCTTCCAAGGCCCGCCAGCCGCTGCTGCCAGGGCCTCTCCCCCCCCCCCACTCCTTCCCTCTCTCTTCGCCCGGAAAAGAGGGAGGGAGAGGGAAGGATGGAAGGGGGGGGAGAGGCACCGGCAGCAGCAGCTGCCGGCCTCAGAAGGGCCCCGGGAGGCGCGGCGGCAGGTGCTATGTTTTCCCGGGAGGGCTCAGTCCCCCCCCCCCGGGAAATTTCGGGGGAGGCTCGAGCCCCCCCCCCCCCAGTCTACGCCTATGGCAAGCCTGTCAGCTGGCTCTTATTTATCTGAGTCAGATCTTGCCACACTGATCCATGCAACAGTCACCTCCAGACTGGACTACTACAATTCACTCTATGTAGGACTATCCTTGAAAATGCTTTGGAGACTGCAGGTGGTCCAGAATGCAGCTGCCCTGAAATAGTTAATAGTGCCCATCAGAGAGTTGATAAATTGGACAGAAAGTCTTTAATGGTTGATCAAAATAAGACATCAAGTAATAGGATGTTTTGGGCTCTTGATTTTACTCCAGCTGCCAATCAGGTACATCGTACTATATTAAAATATTGGCATTTAATACAACAAGTTCTAGGCTGCCAGTTACCCCCATTTATAGGGTACAGAAGAACTCAAAAGATTAAGAACATTAATATAAGATCTGATATTAAATTTGAAACTCAGTCCAACTCATTTCCTGTTGGACACTATAGATGTGGGAACTGCAAAGTTTGTCCTCAAACATTGAAAGGGTCTTAAATTGATGTCCCTGAGAGACATATACATGGTACTCTAAGACATTTTAGTACCTGCAAAACCTCAAATATTGTATATTTAATAATATGCAAATATCCTTGGTCTATGTAGGAAGTACAAATTGCCCTCTGAAAGTACTATTTTACAGCTCCATTCTTGTCTCAAATTAAAGGTGCCAGACACCCCTTTGGTGACTCATTTTCAAGAATATGGGCATGCTGTTGATGACTTTCAATTTTCAGTTCTTGATGTTTCTGACAAAACTAATGTTAATGCTATTCTGTTGGATCTTCTCTGGCAAGAATGTTTCTGGATATTTAAACTAAATGTACCATTGCCAGATGGTCTTAATATTACCAATGAATTTTCCTGCTTCTTATCAATAACAGACATGATGGAGTGTTTCTCTTTAAGTGGACAATGTTATGTGACCTTCAGCTGTTTTCAATGATTCATGGGTTTGTTTCAAATAGTTGCAATGGGAGTCTGTTATTCCACCAGCCTCCCGGGAAGAGTGCTGCGTCAGAGAAAGTTCTCATGTTTAAACTGCTGCTATTAATTGTAAGTATAACTCTATAAAATATTGTAAAACATGGTAAGGTTGGATATGTGGCCTTTATTTAACATTTTGAAATATTTCTTAATAGTGCAAAACATGATGCTTGTATCCTGAATTTTTCATGCTTTGAAAAAATTGTTGAAACACGGCTTTATGCTGGCTTCCGTGTCAGCGGGATCTGACGTTCTTCTAATTAGGATACACTAATGAGGTGTGAAATGTATCTTCTTCTCTTTAAGAAGACTATTCCCAATTGATGAACTTTCTGCATATTAGGACTTAGTTCCTATTGATTAATTTTCCAAAGGCTTTGGATTTTTGTACAAGAAAAAATGTTTGTCGTTTTCTATTAAATGTATTTTTGATTTTCTCATGTTATATGTATTGCACTCTTTATTTAAGAATATATAAAAATACATAATGAACTTGTAAGAACTGTGATTAGTAAGGTTATCATGGTTTAATCCCATTTGGCATATATGTTTCCATGATTCTATATCTGTGTTTGTTTTAGGTTGCTGACTGGAACATCATGGTCAGCTCATATTACTCCAATACACGGGCTACCTGTTAGTCTCTGAATCCAATTTAAAGTGTTGGTGCTAACCTTTAAAGCCCTTAGTGGTCTGGGACCTTCACATACTTATGGGTTCGCCTCTCCCTTTACAACCCCCTGTGCTCCCTTTGGCCATCCTTTAGGTGCCTTGCCCCAGGATGGTGTGGTTAACTGTCACCAGGGGCCTTCTCAGTTGTGGCCCCCATCCTGTGGAATACATTCTTAGATGACACCTGTACCCTGCCAGACTTGTTTAGTTTCCTCAGGGCATGCAAAGCCAAATTGTTTAGGTTAGCCTTTGGAGGGTAATCACATATGTGGGCTGTTTTTATTAGTGGTATGGTGATAGCCACATATTTTAATAGTTTAATATTTCAGTGTTAATATTTTATATTTGTTATTTATTTTTATTTATTTATTGGATTTATATCCCGCCCTTCCCGCGAACGGGCTTTTAATGTTTTTTACCTTATTGGTTTTAATGTTGTAAGTCTCCATGAGACCCTTTGGGTGAGTAGCAACTTAAAAAATCTAATAAAAATCAATAAATTGAGACTAAACTACTGTCATGCACTGTACATTGGTCTCTTCTCAAAACTAACTTGGAAACTCCAGTTGGTCTAGAATGCTAGGTGACTAGATGGAGCACTCCATTGGTTGCCCATTTGTTACTAAGCTCAGTTAAGCCCTCCATGGTCCTATTCGTGGGACTGCCTCTCTTCCTATGCTCCACCACAACAGCAGGGGTTTCTGCAGGTAAAAAAGGTAAAAGGTAAAGGTTTCCCTTGCTCAAAAGCCAGTTGAATCTGATTCTAGAGGGCGGTGGTCAGCAAATGGGCAAAATCAACAACTGCCTGTACACATGCTTTCTCTGTTGTGGTTCCCACCTTGTGAAATGTCTGCCCAAGGAGGTCCCATTCTCCTGACCTTCTGCAAACTATGTAAAGTTGAACTATTCAAGTTCCCCATCCTTTGGGGCTTAATCAGGAACTTGAATACTCTAGTTATTTATAAATAGGTTTGGGAGTGCTGGTCCCTTTAAATGTTGATCTAGTTGGTGAGCATTTGTCCAGGCTATATAATGCTCTTCCCTTGTTACCCTCATGGAGGCAGACCTATTATAATTTGTGAGTTAGTTCTCATCGGAATTTATATAAAGGCGGCCCGACAGTAATGCATTGTTGGTGAGCATCTTTCTTGTATCTCTTTTTTAAAAAATCATTGTATGTGGTTAAGTATTACTTAGGGTTGTATGTGTATTTCCTTATAGGTATGTTTGTTTCCTTGGAAGTTCTTATCTACTGTGATGTGAAGTGTTGCCACTTGAAGCAGTATGTTTAGGTATGTGAGTGTTACAATGTATTGAAAAAGGCATTGTGAACTGTTATTAGGAATTCCATTTTGTAAGTATGTATGTCACTATTTTATTTTCCTTATCTAGTCACCTTTGAAGAAGGACTACCAAACAAAGCAAATATCTAGATTCTCTGTTGTGACTTTGCACCATGACTTGTTTGTATTTTACACACAAGTTGTGACTGTACTGGATTATGAACTGAGACCTTATTGATTTTGACCTTGTTTGGATTTCTTTTGTATAGTATGAACCCTACCCCTCATGCATAGACTCCTCAAGCTTGAAGAAAATATAGGGTAGCAAACTGATAGAAAGCAAAGGAAGTATTGCCTCAGAAGAAAACTGGCTCTGTCAAGATTTCCTTGGCTTTGAATTAGAGGAGGTGTTTTTCAATCTGCCCCTTAGTTTGGTTGATATTAGCTCCCAGAAAAACTAGTGTGGATATTTTTAAAGCAGTTGTTCAGCTAAACAACCTCCAATCAGGCAAAGTATCTTGGCAGAAATAGTAAATAATAGAGGAAACTTTGGCATGAGAAAAATCTTTATTAGTGTAAATAAATCTGAGGCCCAGTGCTAAGTTTCTGGAGGCCTAGGTAAGGGAACAGGGCTTCTGATGCTGTGATTCTTCCCTGCTGCTACTGCATTCCTACAGGGATATGCAGCACTGTCATGAAAGTAAGAGTAATCGTTCAGTCAGTGTGTGATCATATATATATATTTAATGGATTTGTATCCTACCCTCCTTGCATAGCAGGCTCAGGGCGGGTTCCAGACACACAGTTCTGCAATAATGCAGATTTAAAAATTAAAACATATCCATCAGTACAGCATTAATTAAACTCACTCAAATTAGTAAAACGCTAAAAACATATAATGTAACAGATTATATTAATTCAGGCTATGTTATAGTGCCAGTTGGCTTCTGGGATCTGCAGTCACTGGAGGAGGGGTCAGATCGAAATGGGTGCTCACTGCCTCAATTAAAAGTCTGGCAGAAGAACTCCATCTTACAGGCCCTGCAGAACTGTAACAGGTCCTGCATGGCCCTGATCTCATAAGGTGACTCATTCCACCAGTTAGGGGCCAGGGCCAAAAAAAGCTCTGGCCCTAGTTGAGGTGAGTTAGACATTCCTAGGGCTAGGGACTACCAGGAGATGCTGGTTCATAGAACACAGTGTTTTTCGGGGCTCATATGGGGAGAGGCAGTCTTGAAGGTATGCAAGCCCCTGGCTGTATAGGGCAACAGTCTGAGGAGCGTTTCCATCTGGCTCCTAACGAGTGGCATGGATGACATCTACAGAGCTGTGGAGTTTCCTGCTCCTCCTACTGGCCCCTGGTTGCTTGCTGAGGCTGATGGTACTGTGACCCAGGGATACCACCACTGCCATAGATCTGACCACGCAAACACCCTCAATTGGTCCATCTGGTTTTGGGACACAATTGGTGAGGGTATTTTTGGAGGGAGCACCAGGGGTTGACCAGACAATTGGTTTGTGCATTCCTCCCCAGTTTGTCTCAGCTTGAAATCTGGCACTGTGGCCCGACTTGGGCCAGAGCGGAAGTTTGCAACCCAACTGTGCTCTATCCTGGTCTTTCAGAGCTACCAACACCCCAACGTGGGATCTGTATGCCTGTCATGGTGTTTGCTCAGCTTAGTCCCAGTCCCCTTTGAGTGTTGCTGCTAGCCCTGGAAGAGACTGTTGGATGGAGGGGCAGCAGAGGGAAGTGGTGCAGAGCCTGGACTGAACTGGCTGCTATTTGCAGTGTAGCATCTGTCCAGGGTTGCGGTCGGGGAGAAACATTTGTGAAGCCACTGCTGCTGAACATTGTGGATTGGTTATTCAACCACTTGGAGACTGATTAGCAGCCTGCTTGAACGACTGACATGTCCTTACATTAAATGTATGTTTTAAGCCTCCTGCCACATATGCCTGGGTTGCCAGCTGCTTGAATTAGTTCTGACTAAAATGATTTAGTAGCCAAATAATAAAATCAAATCATAGCAATGTATCTGTCATATTTCTTCATACCATGTATGACTGGTTTGAGAGAAACTGTGTATAATTACTGTGTAATATATTTATAGACCCAGCTAATATTTGCATAGCAGATCTCCAAGAATACCAGGGGTGTGTCATGGAGACAGGCAAGGGCAAACCACCTCTGAATGTTTCTTGCTTTGAAAACCCTACAGGGTCCCCCTAAGTTAGCTGTGATTTGATGGAAAAAATACTTATGGACATTAAAAGGATTTTTGTTCCCAACAAACGTCTATGTAATCCAGCATTTAGTCTTCAATAGTGGTCCTTTGACTCAAGAAAGTTAACACCTTGTTTTGGATGGTGGTAGCCATTCCATTTTGTTAGTCCCTAGGATTTAGCAGTCAATGTATACTGTCACTGAATATCTATATATCTAATTCACAGCATGGCCAAATCTGTGGATACTTAAATCCAGAGACTAGATCTTTTTGCAAAACTGAGAAAAGCCCAGGGCTTGCAGTTTTTAATACTTAATACTTCCTAATACTTCTGTTATAGCAGAAATTTTAATTTTTTTTTACATAGTCAATGCATTTCAGAACCACAAGTCATATTTCTGGAACCTTAGGCTGCTAACTACAAGCCCAGTTCAAGGGCTAAGACAGTTTATCTATAACACTCAAAATGCATGGTTGCCATCAATATTCTTGTGATTTTCTGGGGAGGCATCTACTATCAATATTCCAACTGTCTCTGTTAACCATTCTCTATGTTCTTGTTCCTGGTAAATCCCTGATTTTGTGATATGGAGGAATCCTTTTAAATATTTTATTAATGTGCACTAAAGTTGTCATTCTTCAGAGACATTGACTGCCTACCCAAGCAGTTTAATACTGCATACAGCAAGTGGAAAAGAACCCTTACACATGTTGGTGTAATGGTGGGGTACTCAGTACTCAGGCAATGTGAGATTATGGAAGATGCCAACTATCTTAGTTTTACCTGTGAAAGTTGGAGGGGGTATGATATAACACTTGCAAAGTGAAAAGCATAGTGTTAGAATATTACCAAAACAAAATCTAATTAAAATTATAATTTACAGTTGTGATGTTGAGAATTTTGTACCTAGAGCCACATGATGACATAAAGCTTGATGACAGTATAGTTCCCAGTGCAACCACTCTGTGGGGATATATACAGATAGTTATCACAGCATTAAATTGTTTGTAACCTTCATGCTGAAAACATTACTGTCAGTGACAGTACACTTTGATTACCAGATGGGGAAAATAAGTACATCCAATATCTTTGGAACAAAGTTCTTCTTGACAGTTCTGAACTAGATTGTTTTGTAGAGTATTTCCAGGACACAGAAATCTAAACAAGTGAAAAAGACTTGTTAAAAGTGGCTGAAAATCTACAGTCTGTGATTATAGAAATGTTGTCTCCTTTTTAACCTTAACTAATCATGCAATCTATTCCATCGGATCATTCAAAATGAAACATGCAATGATTGCTGTGGCATGGTGTCATAACTTGCTATCAAGCTGTTGTAGTGAGCAACACAAGTCAAAGCAGCAGCCACCCAGTTGACACAACAAAACCGCCTGAAACAAAACAAAAGTAGACTGAAAGATGAATCATGCACTTTCAGTCTACTTTCAGTGCCCTTTAGTAATTGTTTGTGAGGGGATTTTGTCATTTCACACTGTAAAATTCAGTTGCAAAGTGGACTGAAAGTGTATTATTCAATGTGTGTGAAATGGCTTAGGCAGCATCTTTGGCACAACCGTATGTTTGATTTATAGCATAGTTCAGTGCATATTTACTTGCTAGATAAGTATGCATAGAATCATAGCCTTAAAAAAACCCCTTACTTATACTACAATCTGAAGCACAGTTACAGCCTTCTAAGCCAATTCACATCAATAGATTTAGATGGGTACCTCTATTTAGGATTAGAGTATTATACTGGCACTGTAGCTGGAAAGTCTTAGGGCTTTTCTATATGGGTTCTTTTGCCAGTTCTGGCCCCATACTGTTTTAGTTTATCCCTTGATTCCTGCACACATTTTTGTGCCTTTAGTTTTCACCTTGGTTTTGTTTGTTTTTCTGCCAGTTCCTCCCCTCCCCTGCTGTTGTGAGACCACTTTTACTTCAGGGTTTTTTTTCTGGAAGCCAATTTTGAGTCAGCTTTTAACTAGTGTGTAATGTTTCTATTGGTTTTCTTTGTCCCACCCACCTCCACCCCACTTTTCAATTGTTGTCATTGTTAAACCACTCCTCCCCAACTAGTGAGTTCAGGGGGGATTTTTTAGTCCCTAAAATAGATATAATGCTGTAGTGTTCCCAGCTTTCATTTTTTTAAAAAAGTCTCAAGCTCCTTCCCTTGTGGAGATATGCCTTTTTCCTTATGTTAGTATGAAGGAAGAAGCTAGAGACTTACTTTAAAAAAAAAGCTGGGAATTCAGAGAACCTATCTAAACTATCATCACAACACTACAATGTTATATTGATATTTTAGGGCTTTTTTAAAAAAAAGAGGGGGTGCTGTGACTCCACTGATAACACTGATGACAGCACCCTTCCTTGAAAATCCTAATTATTTAAGCCACATGTGGAAGAAAATAAATGGACAACAACTGTAAAAGTGGACAGGGGGGCAGACATATGGAAGCACCCTGCCCAGATCAATTCCAATTATTGTGAATCAACTCACAAGAAAATCAGAAGTAATTTGAGCATATGGAAAGCTCTTAACTTGGTTTGTTTATCTCAGCTTATTTGAGATTTAAGATGTGGTTTCAGACAACCAGACTTCTTTTAAGTGGAGGAAATGAAAACATGGTTAGATGTGCTCGGGGTGGGGGGAGAATCTGTGTATCCAAGCGGATGCTATCATAATAATACACTTCAGTTGTTTTCTTGTATATTAAGATACAATAAAAAAGAGATGCAATAATTTAATTTAATAATTTAATAAATTAATGTATCTGGGGGCGGGCGGTAAAGTCACCAACCATATGAAAACTAAGGAAAACTTTCCTGGGGAAAAGCATGATCCCATCAATATATAATCACATTCCTAACTGTTATTAAAACGCAGCAGTGGCCACAGGATTGGAAAAGGTCAGTTTACATTCTAATTCCAAAGAGGGGCAATCCCAAAGAATGTTCAAGCTATCGCACAATTGCACTCATTTCACATGCTAGCAAGGTTATGCTCAAGATCCTACAAGCTAGGCTTCAGTGGTACATGGATAAAGAACTGCCAGACGTACAAGCTGGGTTTCGAAGAGGTAGAGGAACTACAGATCAAATTGCCAACGTTCTCTGGAATATGGAGAAAGCAAGGGAGTACCAGAAAAACATCTGCTTCATTGACTATGCTAAAACCTTTGATCGTGTGGATCACAACAAACTGTGGCAAGTCTTTAAAGACATGGGAGTATCAGACCACCTCACATGTCTCCTGAGAAACCTGTATAAGGGTCAAGAAGAGGCAGTCAGAACTGGACATGGAACAACTGATTGGTTTAGAATAGGAAAAGGAGTACAACAAGGATGTATATTGCCACCCTACTTATTTAATTTATATGTAGAGTATATCATGCAAAATGCCAGCCTGGATGAATCACAAGCTGGGATTAAGACTGCTGGGAACAACATCAACAACCTCAGTTATGCAGATGAAACCACTCTAATGGCAGAAAGTGACGAGGACCTAAAGAGCCTCTTGCTCACGGTGAAAGCAGAGAGTGCAAAAGCTGGCTTGAAACTCAACATCAAAAATTCTAAGATCATGGCATTCAGCCCCATCACTCCTTGGCAAATAAAATTCCTGGGATCCAAGATCACTGTAGAGTGTAGACAGTGACTGCAGCTATGAAATTAAAAGACACCTGCTCCTTGGGAGGAAAGCTATGGCAAACCTAGATAGCATAATAAAAAGTAGAGACATCACCCTGCCTACAAAAGTCCGTATAATAAAAGCAATGGTATTACCAGTAGTAATGTATGGCTGCAAGAGTTGGGCCATAAGGAAGGCCGAGCGCCGAAGAATAGAGAGAAGACTCTTGATGGTCCCTTGGACTGCAAAGAGATCAAATCAGTCAATTCTAAAAGAAATCTACCCTGACTGTTCCCTGGAAGGCCAGATACTGACGCTGAAGCTCAAATACTTTGGCCGCCAAATGAGAAGGGATCACTCACTGGAGAAGACCCTGATGCTGGGAAAGATTGAAGGTCAAAGAAGAAGGGGACGGCAAAGGATAAGATGGTTAGCCAGTGTTATCGATGCAACAAACATGAAATTGAGCAAACTCTGGAGGATGGCCGACGACAGGAGGGCCTGGTGCGATGTGGTCCACATGGGGCTGCGAAGAGTCGGACTCGACTGTGCGACTGAACGACAACAAACTGTTATAAATTTTGATTTTATATACAACTGGATATCTGCATGTCAAAGTGGATTATTACAACCACAGAGTACATTCGAAGGCAATGAATGAGAGATGTAATACAAAGAAGGACAAATACCTTTAGGATGGCGGAATGTTCATAATTTAGTGTGATTGCATAGCAGGTGTCATAGGGAAGCAATAAGAGCCAGAACAACTTTATATAGCGATAAAAACCAGAACACGCATATACAGAATATGGCTAATGCAGAGGGTATACCGGGCACCGCTTTCTGACGCAGGTGAGCTACCCTCGTTCACTGTGACCATCTCACTTCCATCGTATTCACTGCCATAGAGGGGCAGGAAAATAAACAACGGAGCTCTACATAGTCAATAATGCTGGGGTGCAAATCTGCCTCGAAATCTTTCACTTTCAAAAGGTACTATCCCGTGGATATTCAAGTTGTTCATAGACAGGCATTCAAGACGCGCGCTGGAGTTCAGCTAAACGGACAGCCTGTGCTTGATAGTTCAGCTCTGTCCCCCGCCAACTACAGACGCGCGACCTCCTCCAATCTGTGCTTCCCTCTGCCTTTCTCAGAGAGCGCGCAACCCACTTCCCCCCTCCTCTCAGCGGCGAAGAACGTGCTAGAGCGCGGCTGCTTTTGCGAAGGCGCTCTTCGTCAGTAAGATGCCGCTGATTGGCGCGTGAGGCGGCGCGCGCTGAATTCGTGCGCGAGGGGAGGCGAAGCGGCTGGCTCCCCCCGCCCCCTTGTTTGCATTGTGCTGGCGCTTTGCACGCGCAGCGCCAGGGCAAGCAGGGAAGGAGCGTCTCTCTCGGGCTGAGGATCCCGAGCAACTTGGGCGACCGTGGCTGTTGCTGCTTCCCTCGCTGCAGCTCGCACGACCACCACGTCCTCCGGAAAGAGAGCGCATGATGGCGGCCGCCCCGGCGGCGGTGGTGGAGGTGAGCGTGAGCAGCACCGGGAGCAGCAGTAGCGACACTTCCAGCACCGGCGAGGAGGAAAGGATGAAGCGCCTTTTCCAGACCTGCGACGGGGATGGCGACGGCTATATCAGCAGGTAATAGCCGCCGCCAAGGCTGGTGTAACAGTAGAGGGTTCCCTCTGTGAGCCTCTAGCAAAGTGGTAGCTCAACTTCGCAATAAGTTTCCTAGTGGAGAATTGCGCTTCGTAGAGTGGTGCGGGGAAGGTGGGCATCGGACTGGGCTAATTAACGCTTGTTGGCCTTTCTTGCGAACAAGCTGTTGCAATTATAAAGCAGCTTCTGTAGAACTTATGGGTGACTACCTAGTTCTCAAGAGATGCTTTATCCCTCGAGCGACTGTAACGTGGTTAATTTCAAAATACTACTAAGCCTAAACGTTTGTGTTGTGGTTGCAGAGTGGTATTTTGTGCATGTTGAAAACCCCTTTTTGTTGTTACTTATATACTAACTTGATATCGTATGGTGAAGAGCCCTGAGCCGCTGGATCCCTGATAACTGCCCGTGCTGGTTTCCCCCCTCTACAACACCTGATGTGTCTTATGTCATCTACAGCAGACCAATGGTACCGATGCAGAAGGCTAGCATTTTATCATTATAGCTGGTTTTATCATAACGTTTTAATGTTGTACTTATTATATATGTATTTTGGAATTTTATCTGTTGTAAGCTGCCCTGAGCCGGCCTTGGCCAGGAGGGTGGAATAAAAGTCTAAGCAAATAAATAAATTCATGTTCTGTGCTTAAACAGTGTTAATCTCTGGTTCAAATGAAGTTATGTGGCTGGTTTTAGATGTCTCTGTACAAAAACCATTGATATTAAAAATGATAGGCGGTTTTACCCATGAACTCTACATCCAGTTTGCTGACTGGGTGTTATGGTGGCATAGCCCTAACCTAGATAGCCTAGGCTAGCTGGATCCCGTCAGATTTCGGAAACTAAACAGAGTGGGCCTTGGCTAGTATTTGGAAGGGCAACCTTCAAGGAATATCAGGCTCATGATCAGTGTTCCCTCTAAGCTGAGGTAGTGTGAGCTAGCTCACAGATTTTTGTCTTAGTTCAGGAAGGCTGGCTCCAGAGCAAACTAATTTATGCAGTAGCCAAATCGTGCGCTCACAACTTTAATGCCAGTAGCTCATAAACTAGAATTTTTGCTCACAAGACTCCACAGCTTGGAAGGGAGCATTGGTCATAATACAGAGCCAGGGAATGGCAAACCACCTCTGAAATGTCTCTTGCCTTAAAAACAAGTCTAGCTCTCCATATTAGCCAATGCTGATCCTGCTTGGCTTCCGAGATCTGATGGGGTCAGGCAAGCCTGGGCTATCCAGGTCAGGGCTGTTAGACAAACTAAGATGCCACGATATAATACGCAAAGTTTTGAGTTTTATAGAACGCTTCATCGGGTTGGATGTTAAGGGGAAAAAGAAAGAGGGAGAAAAAAAGGCCTTGCAGGCCATAACCTTAAGGCTTGTCTAGTGAGGCGCTTATACTGGGAAGCTCTTAATGGCAAACTGAGCTTTTTATGGGACAAGCCCAAACTTTACTAAAGTCCCGTCCTGGTTCATAAAAACTTGTCCAGCACCATAATTGCCCATCACTCTTCTCATTTTCTTAGCAGCAGTGACAAGGATTATTGTCATGACTAAAGGAAATCTCCACATTCAGAGGCAGTAAACCTTTGAATACCAATCCTAGGAGGTAATATCAGGGAAAGGCCTTGGCCTCTGTGTCCTGTTGCTGGCCCTCCAGAGAGACTGGTTGGCTACTGTATGAGACAGGATGCTGGACAAGATGGACCACTTGTAATCCATCTGGGCTCTTTTTATGTTCTTATGACAATAGCAACCTCTCTGTAAGGCCTCACTTTTCGATACCTCAGAAATAACTGTGCCTGAATCTGCATGTGTGTTCCAGCATTTCTTATGCCTGGGTGCTGTTTTGGGTGGGTGCAAGAAGCACTGAGACATGTCTTTCTGTGGAGGGCTTGATTTCCTGTACTGAACTGAAAAGAGTGGACTGCATCCATTACTCTCCCCCTGCCCTGTGATTATACCTTTACTGGGATTGGAAGTTGAATGCTCACTTCTTGACACAGAGCACCTCTGTATGTCACTATTTCTGTTGTAGAAGAATTTCCACACTGATGCTGGAGTCAAATTTTTGTGGGCTCTTTTCTTCCTGGAAGAAAAAGTGCCTGAGGAGTGGGAATGCAGTGTTTTGTACTGAGGTAGCAAGGGGCAAAGGTGTAATGTATTGAAGGTGGAATGAAATGTTATGCTTTTAATGGGTTTAAAACACAGTTTTATTATGTATGCTTTAAACTGTTAGCTGCCTAGGTGGCCATTGAAAGGGCAGATGGAGATAAAGACATATCCCTTCCTCAAAGTATATAGAAAGTGGAAACTGTTGACGTGAGTCCTCCTGCTATGGTCATGTGTTCTTGATGTCCACCCAATATTTTCTCTCTGTCTTAGACTGTACTTCTACTGGTAGATTGCATAATTACTCCCACAAAGACAAAGAGCCAGTTTCGTGTAGTGGTTAAGTGTGCGGACTCTAATCTGGGATAACTGGGTTTGATTCCCCACTCCTCCACTTGCAGCTGCTGGATGACCTTGGGCAAGCCATAGCACTGTCATAGATGGAACAGCTATGGCAAGGACAGCTCTGGAAAGAGCTCTCTCAGGCTGAGCATTGCTTGCAGCATAAGAAGCATTATGGATAAAAAATGTTTATGTGTACTCTAAGCAGGATTATCTTAAATAGATGCTGGCTGCCTTGATCTCGCTGTCCTGTTCTGCTGTATTTTTTTGTCCTCCCAGTTGCTGAAACAAGTCCCTAGGGATAGCTTATGTTTCCTTGCCACCTTTCAAGACGTAGACATGGCCCCAGTAGAGGTTGCAGGTTAACTCTTATTTCCAGATGCAGGCCTTCAGGCTTTACTCTGCAATAAAGAGTTTGAACATCTGTATTGAAGCCAAGAACAGAAACTTAAATACTGGACCACCAGTAAATTCTAGGTTAGACCACCAATGGTCACAATGTACAGCTTAAGAATGAGCGGAATGCCTTTTTTATTAATGTAATTCCCTGCAGATTGTGAATATTTTCAACTTTAAAATTAATTGTAGCTCCAAAATCAGTTTAACTTTGCCTGTGTTTTCCTTTTTGTTGCTAGCATATCTGTGTGGTTGCTTCTCGGCTTTAAAAACCTTCAGAAGTTCTGTAAGAGAGCGTTTTTTTTTTTTTTTTTTAAACCCTCTTGCAATAAAGAAAAGCACTTCATTGTACACATCTTCATTTAGCATATGGAGACGAGTTATTTGCATTCCTAATGAAATTATATGAAGTCTCAGCTGTGGGAAACCCATTGTTGTGTATTAAATTGGAAACCTCTTTAAATGTGATCTGGATGCTGGAGTCACATATGGAGAGAACAGGCACCTCCCGAGAGAACAATTAATTGTAAGTCTCTGAATAGCTAAGCTCCCATTTTATAATGACAAATAAAAGAATAATTCCTGAATGATCTTACAAAGGAATTGAATCTGATGATTCAGGAATATTTTGGAATCTGGTCTTGTTATACTTTCCCACTGAAATACAGAACATTTTGTAACTATATTGTCAAAATGCAAGAATTTCTACTTGTAAGTGGGATACTATTGTACATGTTGTTATATGTGAGCAAATCAGTATTTATAAGTACTAATATTGCAAGATTAGATAGACAGATATATTATTTTTGTTACAGAGTACTTGCTCGTTAAATATAGACACGGTCGATTATGACCTTCTGACGCACTGCCTCACCAACGTGAGGATACGGGGAACTGCTTTGCGGTGGCTGTCCTTCTTTCTCCATGGTTGGGGACAGAGGGTGGTGCTTGGGGAGAGGATTTCGGCACATTACCCTATGGCAGGGGTGGGCAATTGTTTTGGCTCGGGGGCCACTTTGTGGGAGCAGAGGTTAGCGGAGGGCCGCACCTTTTAAAATGATTGCATTCATTAGTTAACGTTGCATTTCAGAAAAGGTATAAATTGTATCATAAAAATCAATAAATATAAATTAAATTAAATAGTGGTAGTTTTATTCAATTTATTTATTGTGCTAATTTCATATCATCTGTAGCTGCAAGCACATTTAATTTTAGAATCACTTTAATGAGACAAATGTACCCTATCACACAACATGGCCAACTGTCTTGGCGGGCCGCAAAAAACTCTGTGGCGGGCCGCATGTGGCCCCCGGGCCGCAATTTGCCCACCCCTGCCCTATGGTATGTGGCATCCCACAATAGGCAATCCTCTCCCTGATGTTATTTAACATCTATTTGTGCCCCCTTCCCCAGTTAATCTGTGGATTTGGGCTGGGTTGTCACTAGTATGCTGATGACACCCAGCTGTATCTGCTGATGGATGGCCAGCCAGACTCTGCTCCGGATATTTTGGCTAGGGCTTTGGAAGCTGTGGCTGATTGGTTACAGCAGATCTGTTTGAAACTTAATACAGCTAAGACCGAGGTCCTGTTCCTAAGTCATGGGGGATTGGGTTCAGGAATCTGACTCCCAGCCCTTGGTGGGGCACCAGTGGTGAAGAGTTTGGGAGTGATCATGGATGCCTCCCTTTCTATGGAGGCTCACATCACTAATGTTGCCAGATCAGCCTTCTATCAACTTTGGCTTGTCAGGCAACTGGCCCCCTACCTTTCCTCCCAGGACTTGGCAATGGTGATTCATGTAGTGGTCACTTCCAGGCTTGACTACTGCAACTTGCTGAATGCAGACCTACCCTTGAACCTGATCCAGAAGCTTCAGTTGGTACAAAATGCAGCTGTGTGCCTGCTGACTGGAACGTCTATGTGGGTGCACATTCAGCCAGTGCTGCTTCAGCTGCATTGGTTGCTGGTTGAATACTGGGTCAGATTCAAGGTTATGGTATTAACCTTTAAGACCCTATGCAGCCAGGGACCAGCATACCAGTGGTACTGTCTCTCCCAATATGTGCCCCGAAGAGCCTTGTGCTCTTCAGACCAGCACTTTCTAGTGGTCCCTGGCCTGAAAGATGTCTGCCTTGACTTGACCAGGGCCAGGGCTTCTTCAGACATAGCTCCAGCCTTATGGAACATGCTCCCAGTTGAGATCAGGGCCCTGCGGGATTTATTGCAGTTCTGCAGGGCTTGTAAAATGGAGCTGTTCCACCAAGGGGCATATCAAATCATATGTACTAGATAAGGGCTGTAATTAGAAAGGCAGGTCATTATAATGATAGAAAATTCAGCAGAGTAAAAAAATAGTCTGTGTGCAGAATTCTGTTATCTTTTTGTGTTTGTAACTGTGGTGATGACTTTTTGATATTCTTAGGAGAAGGGATCCTTTATTTATTTAACTTAGTAAGTTCACATGCAAAGTGTTAATTTATACCTACAGAGCAGCACAATGTCAGGACAAGCAGTAGCAATGCAAGCTTTTTAGTTTGAGGTATGCAAGGTAGGCCAGGTAGAAAGTCAGTTTTTTAAAATTTGCCCACTTTGTGATTGAGTTACCCAGATAGCTAATTTATGAATGTTTGAGAAAGTACTTCCTGAAATTGTGCTTCCTTTCAAAAGAAGCAAACATGGTTAATTTTCCCCATTACATTAGCAATGACATGCTATTGCCAGACCAGAAAGCTTGTAAAGAGTCTTGCAGTCTGCATTCGCTGATTCTCCCCTGACAGTCACACACAAATTTGACTGTAGTGTTGAGCCGGTTTGGTGTTTGTTCCTCAGCCATATTATTGTGTATGATGGTGTGACAGACTGCACTTGGAAAAGCTTAGAAGTGCTGTACAAAGAACTAAAGGACTGTGAATGGTTAATTCTTCACAGAAACTGAGAGCCTTGAGTGACAGACTGCTCCAAGCAATCTGATTGGTTAGCATCAGCAGAGCAGTGAAAGTCTTGAGAGAGCTGCATGCTGAGGAAAGATTCAGTCAGATTTCTGCCTTGACTGAATCAAGTACTGAGAGTCTAATTTCAGCCCTAGCTGAGATGAGTCTAGTATGACAGTTTCGGAATTCAGCCTTAGATGAGAGCAGTTTAACACAAACAGGAGAACTGGGTGAAAATTGGCAAGAAAGTTTGGAAAGTAGTTGAAGACTCCCATTTTGACCAAGGAAAGGGAATAGATTTTCTAGAGCAGGGGTGTGAAACATGTGGCCTGAGGGCCAGATCAGGCCCCCAGATGGCTTCTATCAGGCCTGCAGTGGAACTGGCTGTCTCCTGCTTCTTCTTCCAGTTCTTCTGCTGCTGCGTTATCGTAGCTTGCTTTGCCAGACTCTCTCAGTCACTCTGGAGAGACAGATAGGCAAGCTTCTATTCTCTGCTCTGGCTGAGGTTCCTCCCCCTTCCAGGGGGAGGGAGGGAACAAGTCAGAGCTTGCTTCCTGGCCAGGCTGCCTCAATCGCACAGGAGAGAAAGGCAAGCCTTTCTTCCCTTCCATTGGCTGAGGCTCCTCCCTGAAGTGAGGGAGGGAAGGAGGGAGAGCTTGCTTTGTTTGGCTGCCTCAATTGAATGGGAGAAATACAAAGCACCTTAAAGACCAACAAAGTTTTATCCAAGGTATGAGCTTTTGTGTGCCTTACTACAATATGTGTGTTTTGTTAGGCTTGTTATGCTGTGGCTCTCCTGGTTGCAACTGGGTTCCCTCCCCCTTTTCACTGTATTCATGCCCTCATGATCCAATCTTGTTCAGTAGGAAAGCAATATGAATTATTTAGATGAGGAATAACAAGAAGCCAGTGAGGTGGATTAGGCTGAGAGTGTGTGTCCAGACCAAGTTCACACAGCAAATTTCCTTTGGGGATTTTGAACTTAGACTTCCCAGAAAGTAGGCTGATAATGACTAATGAGGATGACTAGCAGGGGTCCGTTGGGGCCGGAGCGAGACAGAGCGAAGCTCCGCCAGCTCAGGAGTGGCCACTAGGGCAGCCACGGGCCGAATCAGATTCTCTGATCTGATTCGGCCCACTGCTGAATTGCCACCGAAATTGCCACTTTTTCCCAGCATAGAGAACAATGGAGGGGATGGGACAACCTGTTTTGGGGCCCGTAGAATTGGACCCCGTGGTCCAGTCTTCTTGAAACTTGGTGGGTATTTCGAGGAGAGGCCCCAGCAGCTACCCTGCAAGTTTGGAGCCTCTCCCTCAAACCCCCTTTCCTCCAGCCCCTCATATACCCTATGAGTTTTTGCCATTGATTTCAATGGCTCATAGGGTATAATGGGGCTGAAACTGACATTCCCTTTCTGACACACTTCTGGTGATGTCAGGGGATGTGGCATATGCTAATGAGTTATGCTAATGAGCTCCTGCACCTCTTTTTCTACGAAAGGACCCCTGATGACTAGTTTTGTAGAAGTAGCCCTCAGTCTGTGTCATGGTGCCTTCTTAAGTTTTTGACCAGCACATGAAGCAATTTATGTACAAAAGCTCACAGTACTCAGCCATTTCATGTTTTCCCTTGGGCCCTAAGGCTCAGAACTCTGAGCGTGAGATTTCTGTAGTGAATGTCAATAAATCAAAAGTAGGTTTTGATTACAGCTTACAGATAGACACTTGAACAGCATACTCAAGACTGCAACAGCACAGACGTTTTGATGGCAAGAAGTCAGAGCAAGAGGTGTCAGTTATCAGACACTGTTAAATAAACAAAATATTGCAAGAGTGCTAATGTTTTAAGCATTTTTTATTTTAAGTAAAAAAAATCTTTGTGTTTGTGTCCTTTATAAGTTTGTATCTCCACTACCTGGCATTACATTTTATGATACACGTGGCCCAGCCCAACAAGGTCTCATTTATGTCAGATCTAGCCCTCATAACAAATGAGTTCAACACCCCTGTTTTAGAGAGAGAAAATTTTTTTCTACCCAGTCAAACAGGGAGTTAGCTCTGAAGAGTGCAGAGATCCCTGGTTTGGTGTGGTTAGAAACTGCCTTTAGAGACCATAAGAGTCAGTTAAAAACTCAAGACAAGTACTGGTGTTTCAAGAGAAGGGGTTTAGGTACTGGAAAGAGTGTACTAGCCTTCTGGAAACTAAAAGAGTTAGAGAATACTCATAGAAAATGTGCTGAAATGTTTGGGGAAAACTGGAACAAAAGCCTCTCAACATAAAGATTTAAGTCACTGTGAAAAGCTTAAAAAACTCTCATTAGCTTGAAACATAAGAACTAAAGTCTGTGCATGTACTGATTTTATCTCAGAATTTTACACCGATTTCACCTGACAGTTCCCCTTTGTGTTGAATAAAATATTTTGTTCATTTTGAATATATAAACTTCTCGAGTGCCATTTAAGTCATATAAGTTACAGGAGGCTCCCATTCCTACCCTCAGGTTCCTGAGCTGAGCAAACAGTCAAAATATTATACTGTGACAATTGGGACAGCTAGAATTCTTCAAAAAAGAAGAAAATAGGCAACTAGGATGGCTCAGTCGCAGAAAGCCAAAGAAAAACGGAGGGAAAATCTTGCCTCTGAGGAAGGGAAATGGAAGGGGCCATCATAGATGGTTTCTGTAGGAATAGAATGCAAAAGGTTACAGTAAAGTCTGCTGCTAAGTAGCTGACGGGTGAACCACCGTGCTGATCGGTTTACCAGTTTACCAGGAATGCCAGTTTGGTGTAGTGGTTAAGTGCGCGGACTCTAATCTGAGAGAACCGGGTTTGATTCCCCACTCCTCCACTTGCAGCTGCTGGATGACCTTGGACAAGCCATAGCTCTGTATCAGCTGTTCTCTCAAGGACAGTTGTCTCAGAGCTCTCTCAGCCCCACCTACCTCATAGGCTGTCTGTTGTGGGGAGGGGAAGGGGAAAGAGTTTGTAAGCCACTTTGAGTCTCCAAGTGAGTGAAGGGCGGGATATAAATCCAATCTCCTCCTCCTCCTCTTCTTCCCTTCCCTCCCCGATCTGGCTCTCTTCTCTCTCTGCTGGGGAAGGGAAGGCATTTAAGCATGCCTTCTCGCTCTCCCTTCTCTCCCCATGAGTATAATAGACCCGAATATATTCAGAAATACCAAATATTTCCCCAATCCAAGTACTGTGCCAGTATCCATACTTGGGAAATTCAGTATTTGCCAATATTTTTTGGGTCTGATATACTCAAATCCAAAAAATGCTGATTTCCCCCCCTTTCACACCCCTGTTCCTGAGCTGCTGAATATCACTGTGCTAAAACACCTCAAATGACAAGGTGTCTTGCTTTGTAGAGTGGATGAGATTGGTGTGCAGGTTGTCAGCTTCCAGGATTGCAGTCCAAGAATTCTTAAATCCAGTTTTCCATTGAACTGTTCTTCCAAATGTCCCTGTTCCCAAGGCCACTTACCATCTGTGCTGCCTGTCTGTGAAGCAGCTCAATAGCGCCCACTGTGTTTCACTGTTCATCCAACATATCCATGTTAATGTGGACTTTTGGCCCTTATTCTGGGTTGACATTTAGTTGCCCCAGGATCTGGGGGGGGGGGGGGCGGGCGCAGAGATAAGTTCTGACAGAGGAGCCTCAACTGCAGGCTCCTCAGAGGAAGCCTCTGGAACAGATGGGGCAGAATGATCTACTATGTAGGGGTCTCCCTGAATTTCTTGCTGTCCCCCAGGCCATGTTTCTGGCTTCTACTCTGAGGCTTCTGAGTGCAGAGCCAGCACAATGGGGGTCATGACACCATGAAAAAGTACTCATACTTTTTCAGTTTTCTAATTAAAACTTTTGGGTAGAACTAAAAAACATTAGCCCTCTTTTAGACCTCTACAACACTTTGAACTTTTTTGTTTAAGTGCTAATTATTTTGCAATGATTAATATGCTATAATGTGTTTCATGACAATTCACTATTAAGGAATTCAGGTGCTGCTGGTAGTCCTGCCTATATGAGAGAGTTTCTGTCCAAATAATACTGTCTTTTCTTTACCACAGAAATTGCTTTCTACTTTTGTTTTATTTTTTTCCTACCCCTTTGGCGGCAGAAGTTAAAGATACATGTACTGTGACAGAACAGAGTGCAGCATTTTGCAAATTTTTGTCAGTTACTGGATATACTTGCAGTTTTTCTTATAGAGAATGAAGATAGTTGTACTTTTAAATTCTATACATTTTCTAAAAAGTACAATTTTATGAGAACCAAATTTTAAATAATCTATTTTATGTTAAGTTAGTAAAAGGTTTGATACAAAAGTAAGTAAGTATTACATACATTTCAATTTCCCCCCAAATTTCCACTCATCTACCAAAAAACTTTTTTCCTCTATGGCTTCAAAATTTCTGGAAATTTTGCATCTCAGTCCACTGCTTGGCCCTGATATTTGGGGGCTTAAGGTTTTGAGACTTGTACATTGATATAGATGAGAACTGTAATGGCATGGTGTGGCAGGGACTGCCCCTAATTTTGCTGCCCAGGCAGAACTTCTAGAAGGTGAGGTGTCCTTGGGCTTTTGGTGAGCCTCAAAAGAGCTGTTGGGGTGTGTGTTGTTGAGAAAAATCCCTAGTTTTCTCAGAAGTATTCCTTAAGAGGTGAACTGCAACCTCACATAGTGGACTGAATCTTAGTTCTTTGATCAGATGTAATGCTAATTAACAGCAGTACATTAGCCTTTATCCAGCCTATTGCTACTTTTAAGTACCTGTTCAGGATGTCCAACACCTAATTCTGTCATTTGGAAAATAAAATATCAAACGAATTATTTGTCAGTTTTATTTTAATTGGGTAATTTGAGAAAAAAATGGCAAAAAAGAAATATTTTTATTTTAAAATATTTTAATGAAACTGCTTAATATAGATAAATTGATCATATATGTAATCAGTTTTCTTTGATCCTAAAAACTTTGCTTGTGGTGTTTTGTGGTTTTTCTATATTGGTTTCTCTGAAAACTTCTTTTATTGGTTTGCTGACCAGATTTATATGGTTAGGCAAGGGGTCATAGTTAATTCAGGAATCTAGATGTTTCAGGCCTCCTGATATTCATATAATGAATCTTAAAATATGACTTTATTAGATACTCATACGTTGAAATCCCTTTCTGTCTTCATATCATTCAAGAGTGGCCTGATGATAATCAACATTTCCCCCTTCCATCTTTCTGATGCTGCATACATTAGCTTGCAAGGATTAAATTTCCACCTTTTCCTAGCAATGTGTTATCAGACAATATTTCTGTTATAGAACTTGTGTATTAGGTGAACCTGTCAGATAAAGTCTGAGAGTCCATGGGGCGGCAGCAGATGACTAAATAGTCAAGGAATGCTGAAAATATACAATATCTTTCTTTTTCTTATACCACTTATCTTTGAAAGAACCATGAAAATTTATTCCCTATGTGTGCGTCCAAAAAAAAAAAAAAGGATCCAAAAAAAGCAAGCAAAACCAGACATGGCCCATAGACTGGAAACAGAATTTACTTCTAATTCTGAAAAAAGGAGACATCAAGACTGCAACAACTATTGGGTTGTTGCATTAATTCTCATGCGAGTAAAGTGATGCTCAAAATCTTACAACAAGGACTCTTAATACATAACGAGAAATGCCAGATGCTGAAGCTGGATTCAGAAAAGGAAGATGCACTAGAGATCATATTACAAATTTGCATTGGTTGCTGGAGCATATGAGAGAATTTCAGAAGAAAATCAGCTTGAGTTTCATAGATTACAGCAAAGGTATCTGAAAGTGAACAATGACTCATGAAAGCCCATACCCTGCCACAAATTTTGTTAGTCTTTAAGGTGCTACTGGACTCATGCTGTTTTCTATAGCCAAAGCTTTTGACTATGTGGATTCTGAAAAAACTGTGGCTGATTTTAAAAGAAATGGATGCGTCATGGCATCTGATTGTTTTGATGTGTAACCTGTGCTCTGGACAAGAGGCAACTGTTTGGATAGAATATGGAGATACAGAATGGTTTCCAGTTGGCAAAAGTGTCAGACAAAGCTGTATTTTATCTTCCCATCACTTCAATTTATATGTGGAACATATGATAAGGAAAACTGGATTAGATTTAGATGACGGTGAAGTGAAAATTGGTGGAAGAAACATTACTGATTTGAGATATGCAGATGACACCTCTTTACAGGCAGAAAATAATGAAGACTTGAAATGACCTGTGATGAAGGTTAAAGCAGAAGGTGCTAAAGCAGGATTACAGCTGAATACAGAAGACAAAAGTAATGACTACTGGGGAATTACACCCCTTTATTTGGCCTACCGCCACCTTTTTAGAAAAAAAATTACTCAGCACCCCCCTGGAAATCTACCTTCAAGAAGTGGACAACAAGATACAGGTACAGTCCACCACGATCCACGCAGCCAGGCAGGCCAAGGCAGGCACAGAGCAGCAGCAGCTGAAGGACTAAAGCCAGAGGCCAGCAAAAGCCACCACAAGAGCCCAGCAGCAACACCAGCCTTGCAAGGGTGCACATGCATTTGCAGTTTGCAAATGCATAGCTGTGATTGGCTGTGGGGACCCCTCTTCACTTCTCCCTCCCTCCCTGATCCCAGAGAAGACCAGGAGAAAGCAGGAAAAAGCTCCTTTAGATAGGTTCTGGACTTTTCTTTCTTTATGCTTCCACCAGTGTTCCCTCTAAGCCATGTTAGTGTGAGCTAGCTCACAGCTTTTTAGCCTCTGGCTCACACATTTTTGTCTTAGCTCAGGAAGGATGGCTCCAGAGCAAACTGATCTATGCAATAGCCAAATCCTCGCTCACAACTTTAATGCCAGTAGCTCACAAATTAGAATTTTTGCTCACAAGGCTCCACAGCTTGGAGGGAGTATTGGCTTCCACCGCCCCCTTATTTTTTTCAGTGCCCCCCCAGTGGCACCCAAGGTTCCTACTGCCCACCTGGATTGTTCCAGTGCCCCCCAGGGGCGGTTTTGCCCACTTTGGGAACCAGTGACTTAGAGAAATTCAGCCAGTGTGTGAAGGAGATTACTGTATGATTTATTCTAAGTGTATAATATTGGTGGCTCTGAATAGTTTTGTACTGTCAGCATTTGTATGCTGGTGAGTTCTCCGGTATGTCTGATCAGAAATCTCTGATTTGGAGTATAGCTTTTGGGATAAATTTATTTTATATGTTGACACTGCTGAGGGTAGGTGACATTTTTAAAGATTCTATGAATTGTCTTTTGGGGTTTTGTTGTGTTTTTAAAATTGCATTGTAGACTGGCTTGGGCACCCTTTTTTGGTCAAGCAGCAGTTCACATATAGCAGATAAACAAATGGATTTGGGATCATTTCCAGTGTCTGATTTTGGAGATTGTTTTTCCGTTTAAATATAAATTGAGACAATCAAGAAGGGGGAAAAAGTATTCTTAAAAAGTAGATAATTTAAATGGAAACTTGTATCCTCATCCTTTCTAATATTTCCCTAAGCATGGGGTAGAGCGTAAATTGAAATCAGAGCACACTTAATTGAGTTTTTTGAACAGGAAGGGCGGTGTCAGGATTGTTCAGGCAAGTCTAAGAAATTTGTCTTGGAGGGAGAACCTCCTCTCCCAATTTTCACATGAATACCTGCTGGCTACTTTACTGTTACTGAGTGCATTCATGTGCATCTGCTACAATTAGCTGTGGAAGTGTTGAGAGTATCTACTGTTAAGTGACTTTTCTCTTGCACTTGGTTTTTAATTTGTGGTTCAATTTAATGAGAACATTTAACATAATTCCTGCTGATAACTTTATTTGGAACTAAATTTGTAAATTATGCAAAGCTTATTTATATAATCTTAGTAATAGTAGAAAGAAGTTTAAAGCATTAAACTGTTGAAAGCTAACTATAATTAGAAACAGTCATTGCAACTCTCTGAAATTTTAGCTCTTGTTAGTAATTATCTTGTAATTAAACAGGCAAGTTGTGCCAAATTTAGATTTAATTCAATATTTTCTAGAAGCAAATTCTCAAACTGGCAAAATGACAATTTAGTAGCAGATTAAGTGCATGCTGGTAGTACTATATTCTTCTCAGGGAGTTCTTTGTTTACCAGAAATTGGACTGTCTCTGGTTTAAATAAGTAGACACACTTTTAAAAAGTGATTTTATGTATTAAGCATATCTTTTTGAATAGCGAAAATAAAGCAGCACTATCAGCAGTATGTGATCAAAGCTCAACTTTGATAATTTAACTGAAATTCCAGAAGAGTAGGTGTCTTACAGTGCAACATGCAATGTTACTCCAGTGTACTAACCCTGTTGAAGTCAGTGTTCTTGTAGTTATGCTATCTTGCTTGCAGCAGTCCAGGAGTGAGTTTGTTATGCTTTGAACATGTCCTAGGGCTTCATTGTTTTAATATAAACAAAAATGGAATTTTGATTCTATATAATGAGATCTATGACATCTGGGTTTCCTAGCATGTTGGGAACGTATATAATGCTCATGAGTGGCATAGTGGTTGGATCCCACAGAGAATTTTTGCAAATGGAAAGAAGGGATAATTTTCATTTAATGTCCTCTCCTGTAGCAGACATCTGATCCCTCCTTTATGCTGTTCCGGCATGGGGTGTCCCCCTGTGGGACCCAAAAGGTTGTAGGTGGTCACTGTGTCAGCTGGTGTCTCTGTTGAGGGAAGTGCATGTGCAGGCAGTTGCTTTATTTTAATGACAGTGGTAGCTCCTGAAAGTTCTGTTAGCTAATGGAACTGATGGCTTTCATGTGTCTGCATAATATGTGAAGTAGCCCTAATTTGAAAGCATGTTTTAAAGAGGATCTGTGAGAGCTGCTTCAAACATTAGGCTGTTACCTAAAAGTAAACTTAATGTAAGAAATAAAGCAAATCCTGAGTTTATAATTGTGTATGATGGTTGTATAAGCATGTAGTAGGGGTTACCCTTATGTAAGTGGAACTAATATGTAACTAGGCTTAAACGGGTTTGCCTGTATTGCTTTGCTGATATGATTCCAGCTGTGGTTATCTCCAGAATGCAGTCATATCTATTCTGTTAGTCATTTCAAGGGAGCTTTCTAAATATCTACACAAGACAGGAGATGAAATTATTTTAATTGGTTGGTATTTCTTTGATCAGTTAATAGTGATAAGAATAAGAGTGAGGCATTTCAGTTCACATTAGCATTGAGACCCTTCCTAGGTTGAATACCTTGCAGCAGAAAGCATATCATATTTTACATTCTTGGTGCTCTTTTTGTAGCTTCAGCTCACATGATACCCTTTGGTTTTCATTTTTATCAGTTGATGTTTTTGCTTACATTGGTTAAACTGTCTTGTAATGATGAGACTATTGAGTTCTCTTGTATAATTTTTTTGAAATAACATCTGTCTTCCTGAATGAGGGGGTTACCTTTAAATTGAACTTTCCAAGTAATTATGAGTCATTCAGTCAGCAAGCAGAAGAAACGGAATAGTGGTCTACCCCAGGGCTCTGTTTTTGCTCCAGTTCTTTTCAATCTATACATTTCTGATGTTCCCAAGACTATATCCAGGAAATTTGCTTATGCTGATGATATGGTGACTGCAGTAAGGCACAAATCAATTGAAACGACTGAGGAAATACTGGCTGGGGACCTCGAAATTCTGGCTGACTACTACCAAAAATGGTGGCTTATCCCAAGTCCAGGAAGAACAGAATGCTCCTGTTTCTGTCTCAGTAACAATCTTGCCAACCATGAACTGAATGTCTACCTTTATGGCACACAGCTTTCACACAACCATACACCTAAGTACCTTGGCATTACCCTGGGCTGGACCTTGAACTATAAACATTATCTTACCAATATTGCAGTGAAAATATGCACACGAAACAACATTCTCCCAAAATTATGTGGTGCAACTTGGGGGGCATCTGCTACAACACTTAGATGATCAGCTTTGGGGTTGGTGAATAGTACTGCAGAATATGGTACTTCATTGTGGCTCAACAGCCCCCATATCCACAAAATTGATGCCCAACTCAACACAACAGTGAAAACCATCAGTGGATGTATTAAACTCATGCTGACCTATTGGCTACACACATTGTTGCACATCGCTCCCCCACATCTCTGAAGATGTTCTTCATGAATATAGAAAGATAATTGAAAACAGAGTTGCCCATCCAGAAAGACATGGCTGACACAGGCCTATCCAGACTAAGATCCCAGCAATAAGACCGGCACAAATCCTGGTTAGATATTTTATATTATTATATGCTTGGTGTAACTCTGCTATATGATAAATAAATAATGCCCCATTCTCAAAGTGCCTATATACACATCAAAAACATTTTCTGTGTCACTCAACCAGCAAGGTTAATGGGAATTGAGTGAACTAGATATGTAGGAAATCTGTCGATAAATTCCATTACATTAACACATTATTGAAGTGTTAAAATGAATGTAGTTTTTGGTAGTATAGAAGACTGCGATGAAACCAGTGAAATCTCATACTTTAGCATCTGTAATGCTATAATGTTGGTGGTCAGGAAATAATTTCCCACAAGCTTCTAGAAGTTTTTTCCCCCCAGAATTCAATCCAAAGCATATCTTTGAAAAACTAAAAACAAGTATTTAGGTACCTTAAATACTAGTATGTGTATTATGGCAGAAGCTTTCATGGGCTGGAGCTCCTTTTATCAGATATGTGTTCTCCATTGGTGTGTCCTTATTTGTTAACTAAGAGAACATGTGTTTGAAAGCTTCTGTCATAATAAATCTGTTAGTCTTGTTAAGGTGGTACAAAAAACTTTTGTTTTTGTTTTAACAGACTAGTGATGTAGATGAAGTTCAAGTTGAGGTAACATGGAATGGGCACTTGAGTTAAAAATGATAACCCTAATGTTAAAAATGATAACCCTAATGTGAGGTGAGCCCAGGTGTTTTTGAATTTGGTTCTGGATTTGAATTAAAAAGGCAGATAGGCTTCACATCATCTTTACCTTTCCTCAGTTCCCTGCCAGCCTTTTCTCCAAACTTAACTGGCAAGTGTGTATCAGTGGTAAGTCCTTTTTTGCTTTCCACCTGTCACACAGGCAGGGCCATTTTTGGGCAGGAACGCACAGGAACGGAGTTCCGGCTGGCTTCTGAGTTGGCCACACCTACAGCCTCCTCTTCCCCGGGTTCTTCAGGTGCCTTGCAAGCTGCGGGGTGCCTGGGGAAGCCAAGGTGATCCAGGAAGGGAAGGCAGTTTAAACTGTCTCCCCTCCTCAGGTTCCCCATGCGCTCCGCAAGCTGCAGGGCACCTGGGGAAGCAAATCCTGGGAGGGAGCTGTGCTGTCAGGGATGTAGCCCAATATGCTAATGAATTTCTACTGCTGGGTGTGGCCTATTATGCTAATGAGTTCCTGCTAGGCTTTTTCTACAAAAAAAGCCATGCACATAGGTATTCGGTTTCTGGTGCCTAAAGATGCTGTGATAGGAGTACCCAGGTTTAAAGAGCATTGGAAAACTACATTCTTGTTAGTGTTTTCAGTACTTTGAGGTGTGCTGCTGCCCACCAGTTTGAGAAAAAGAACCAGGAGGGAGATGGTGGCGGTGATTGTTATTTACAGTTTAATGCAAGCTTCTTTGCAAGCACTTGTTTTAAACAAAAACCTGGTGTTTTCCTGCTGTAGTTTGAAATGAGAGCTTGGAAAACCAAATGTAAATTGAGGTTGGTTGTAATGATTTTTCCTGCTGCCATACCAGATTAACTCATCTGGCTCTTAGAGTTTTAATTCTAATTCTTCTGCATTTTTGGAGGTCTCTGGTTGAATTGCTTTTCATAGTTTACCTTGAGACTTTATCATAGACTTTTCATAGTTTACCTTGAGTCTCTGTGAAAAAGGTGGGCTACAAATGAAGTTAATAATAATAAATTTAACAGTACAGTCTTGAGCCTAGTTTCTAACCTGTTTGTTTCTTTGAATGCAGCATCCCTTTTGGATGGTCATGACTGTTTTGGTTGATTTGTGTTAGTATGATTGGGCTGTAGCAAAAGTAACAAGTCTCTCATTTCTTACCAAATTCCTGTAAAAAGGGGTGTTACATTGGATTCTAGGGTTGCCAGTCTTCAGGTGGTAACTGGAGATCTCCCAGAATTACAGCTGGTCTCCAGGTTACAGAGATCATTTCCCCTCCCAGAGTTATATAGATCAGAGATCAGTTCCACTCTTATGGACTGTAGAAAAGAGCAAGGGTTGTTAAGGGAATTGGTGGCCTGTTTATCCCTCCCATACTACCTCCTAGTCCTTCTGCTTGCATCAAGGCAAATTACTTGTGTTGCAGAGTGTGAGTAATTTGCACAGAGCAGAGCTGGAAGATTTGACTGGAGGAACACACAACCTCCCCCTATGGCTTGATTCTGCATGTGTGCATGTAGGCAGGGAGAAAATGTAAAAGAGGACCCTGTTGAAACTAGGAGTGTCCTAGGTGGGTTGAGTTACACTCCATTTTATTATATGCCATGTTGCCACTCTGTATGCTTCTTTAGACATTGTGAAGTATAATGGTAAGTTTCAGTCTTACATAATTTTTTTTTCTCTTGTAGAGAGAAAAGTGGAAGTTCAAAATAACTTAAAACAAGATTGCTTTATTTCTCATCCTTACCACCTGCCTTTTTTCTTATGCATTCTGTGGTGCTTGTTTCTCTTCACATCTGAATACTAGTAAAAATCTTACTGGTTAAATGAAATTTGGGCATGTGGCTGCCTAAGCGTTTGCTGTACATGGCTGTGCCAGGAAACCACTGGAGGTTATAAGTTTCTGTGTTCAGACATTGGCTTCTGTAATTGAAACTAGCTGACCTGAAAGTGCCTTTGTTGAAATGAGAAAATGCAGTCACTTTATTGGACTTCAAATGACTGTGAATTATTGAGCATTCTTATACAGAGCGAGTATTGTGCTTATGAGCTAAACTACCTTTTTTTGGTCTTCTCTCTCCCTTCCCCATCCCCATCTTTTGCTTTAAAAAAACTCCTTAGGAATGACTTATTGATGGTGTGCCGCCAACTGAACATGGAGGAGTCTGTGGCTGAGATCATGCATCAGCTTGGTGCAGATGAAAATGGAAAGATTTCCTTTCAGGATTTTACACGATGTCGCATGCAGCTTGTGCGAGAAATCAGGAAAGAAGAAGTGGAGCTTTCTGTGAAATCAGATGACTCTTGTAAAAAGAAAACATTAAGGGACAGAATAGCTTCCTGGCCAACAAGTAGTGATAACAGTTTGGGTAGGTATGAATATTTTCATTATGCCTTGCATATCCAAAAATAATTATGCAGATATGAGTACTAGCAAGTTACAGGTTTCTTCCAATTGTATTTTCCTTGAAGGAATGAAGGATAAACCTCAACAGTGCCAACTTATTCAATTTGACATTCAATCCAGGAAAAGTGATAAATTAAAAATAATTATTATCATAACATGCCGGTATTGGGTTTTGCTTAAGTTTCCCCCCCGTCATATCACCTATCGTGGTATTTTTCTGTACTACCATTCAAGGTTGGGACTGGGAGACATGGTTTTGCAGTGGTTGCAGGGTGATAGAGAACTGTTGCTAAGGCTATTTGGCCTCTGGGAATCCTACAAGGTTCCATCTTGTCCCCTTTCATTTTTAATGTCTGCATGAAACTGA
Source organism: Lepidodactylus listeri (assembly GCA_029233225.1). Taxonomy (NCBI): domain Eukaryota; kingdom Metazoa; phylum Chordata; class Lepidosauria; order Squamata; family Gekkonidae; genus Lepidodactylus; species Lepidodactylus listeri. The sequence continues at coordinate 69,328,930 of JARCFY010000004.1, read as the reverse complement.
TATGTAAAGTCTCCTGGAGTGTTGAGCTGTCACCAAGATGTGGATGATACTTGGCTGTATCTCGTTTTTCCAGTGGATCCCAGGGAGGCTGTGGAAACTTTGAACCAGTGCCTGGAAGCTGTTAAGGCATGGATGAGGACTAATGAATCTTAGTGTCCAAAAGACAGAGGTGATACTGGTGAGCAGAAGGACTACCTCAGGAACTGAGGTGTGTCTTCTGTTGTGGGTGGGATTGCACTCCCCTAAAGGAAGAGGTTTGTAGCTTAAGGATGCTGCTGGACCTGAGCTTCCTATTGAATAAACGGGCCATCTGTGGCTAGGAGCACCTTTTATCAGCTTTGGCTCGTGAGCTAGTTGTGGCCTTTCCTGGGCAAGACATACCTTGCCACTGTGGTGTGTGCTTAGGTAACATATAGATTAGATTACTGCAGTGGTCTGTGGTCTGCAGGGGGCTACCCTTTACAAGTATCTGGAAATGATGTCCAGTATAGAATGCTATAGCTTGAATGCTGACTGGAGTGGGTTGTAGGGATCATATCAGGTCAGTTTTGTTCCATCTACACTGGCTTCCAGTCTGTTTCTGAACAGTGTATATTTTCCATATTTGGAAAATGCTTAACGTGAGTCTCAGTAGAGCAGGCTTCCTCCTGTCAGGAATGAATCTCCAGTAATATCTGCTGTGTTTTGTTAAGCTATCATTTTCCCAAGGGGTTCATCTATATGGGGATGGAAAGCTGGGAAGGAGGAGATTCTAATCCCATGTATATTTTCTTTAGGAGGTCATCTTGTGTCATATATAACATGTAATGTTAGCTAATCTATCAATCCAGCTTCTTCAGTTGATTGCTGTTTCTCACATTGTCCTGAAAAAAAATAATCTGAGTTATGTTTGTCACTTTGGTTCAACGTGGTCATTTTTTAGCAACAATAAATTTCAACTTTGTGTAGCTGTTCTGTAATCATATGCCCATAAAAGCTGTTAACACATTCTTCTCAGTATGCTTTTGAATTGCTATCACTGAGCTCGGTTAGTGAGAATATATGTGTTACTACCTTTTTAGCTATTTGTCACATAGGCAGAATCAGGATATAAAAAACTGTCCTCCTTCTAGTTGCTCTGTAAATATAACCTAAGGCAGGAGATGTCAAGAGTGCTAACTAATATCAGTAAGCTTGATGAACAGTCATGTTGGGAGTGATGTGTCTGTTCATAATAACTGTTGTCTTCAAAGACTGTGTTTATAGGCACATCTGCTGTTCATGTGTTGTCTTTGCTCTATTATTCACTAGACATTTCTGCTGTCCATCCATATGTGGTGCCTATTTTTCATGGACTGCCAAAAATCATTCAAATTAAACTGTATTTGAAACCCTGGAAATCAAGAGAAAATGAATGCAGTTTTGGTAAAGGGAGACTGTGATGGTCTAGACTCAGGACTAGATTTTGTCAAGTGCATGTAGGGTAAATCAAAGTCTGTGGAAAGCCTGGAACCTTTAGAAATTTCTTCAGCACTAGATACATAAACACATCTCGCTATTTTTTTTTCAATTAAAAAATCCCCCAAAAAGAATTACACATAATCGTGCATTAGCAACACACACACACACACACAAAACCCAAACAAGCAAATGCAAAACAAAAGAAATGGAGAAAAAAGAAAGAAAAAATGCTAACAATTATTGTCATACATTTGGTTTTATAGCTTCAACAACATGTTGCTACAGCTCCCTCACTTATGCCTTCTTAGTTTGTCAAATTACATCTTTATTTATTTATTTATTTTTCAGTTTTATGCCCCGCCCTCCCCGCGAACGGGCTCAGGGTGGCTCACAAGGGCATAGCGTGCCATATCCGGTACAATAAACATTAAAATCCAGTTTAAAATCCCATAATTTAAATACATTAACAATAAAAGTTACAGTAAAGTGCTTTCAGTCATAATTATAAAATTCTGATGGCTTCAGGGTTGGAGTATGGCCTTCCATGGCCGTCGGGCCTGGCCTGCATCCTGGGTGGGCTCACATCGTCAGCTGTCAGTCGTGATGTGGTACCAACGGTGGTGGCTCCTATTCGAAGGCCTGGCGGAAGAGCTCCGTCTTGCAGGCCCTGAGGAACTGCATAAGGTCCCGCAGGGCCCTGGTCTCCTTCGGGAGCTCATTCCACCAGACAGAAGCCGCCACTGAAAAAGCCCTAGCCCTGGTTCCGGCAAGCCTGGCCTCCCTGGGGCCTGGCACACAGAGTAGATTTTGGGCCCCCGACCATATAGGCTTTGAAGGTAAGTACCATCACCTTAAAGCGAACCCGGTATGCTATGGGCAGCCAGTGCAGCGCCGCTAGCACAGGCTGAACATGGTCCCTCTTAGTGAGGCCCATCAATAGCCTGGCCGCGGCATTCTGCACCAACTGCAGCTTCTGGATTTGCGCCAAGGGCAGCCCCATGCAGAGAGCGTTACAGTGGTCCAACCTTGAGGTGATTGTTGCATGGATCACTGTGGCTAGGTCATCACGGTCGAGGAAAAAAACCAACTGCCGTGCCAGCCGCAGATGATAAAAAGCTGACTTGGCAGTGGTTGCTACCTGGGCCTCCATTGTCAGGGAGGGATCCAGGAGCGCTCCCAAACTCCTTATCCCCAACGCAGGCCAAAGGCACCCTGTCGAAGCTCGGGAGTGAGACCCCCCCGGCCCACCCAGACACAGGACCTCCGTCTTCGCTGGGTTCAATTTCAGCCGACTCTGCCTGAGCCAACCAGCTACGGCGTGCAATGCCCGGTCCAGATCTTGTGGGTTGGAGTCCAACTGGCTGCCCAACATCAAATAGAGCTGGGTGTCATCAGCATACTGGTGACACACCAGCCCATACCTCCGGACAATCTGGGCAAGGGGGTGCATATAGATGTTAAACAACATCGGAGAAATAACTGAGGCACTCCACATTCAAGCAGGTGCCTCATGGATTGGCGCTCCCTGAGCACCACCCTTTGTCCCCGACCTTGGAGAAAGGAAATGAGCCACTGCAAGGCGAGGCGGCGGGTGAGCAGCTGGTGATCAGTTGTGTTGAACGCAGCCAACAGGTCAAGCAACAGCAACACTGCCACACCGCCCCAATCCAGATGTCTCTGGAGGTTGTCAGTAAGGGCGACCAAAGCTGTGCCCATCCCACAGGGTCAGGGCGGAAGCCGGACTGGTAGGGGTCGAGGACTGAAGCGTCATCCAGGTAACTCTGTAACTGTAACACCACCACCCTCTCAATTAATTTGCCCAAATAGGGCAAGTTGGACACCGGTCGGTAATTAGCCAATTCGGCCAGGTCCAGATGTGACTTTTTCAAGAGGGGGCGGACCATCGCTTCCTTGAGTGCCCCAGGGAATCGCCTCTCCTCAAGGGATGTGTTGATAATTTCCCTGGCGGCACCTTGCAACCCATCATGGCTGGCTTTAATCAGTCAGGATGGGCACAGGTCAAGGATGCATGTGGTTGGACGCACAGATACGAGAAGCCTATCAACTTCCTCTAGGTTGAGCGGGCTGAATCCATCTAAGCCTGGAAACGAAGACGTGCAAGGGGCCTCAAGTTCACTCACTGTTTCCAACGTGGTGGGGAGGTCACGGTGGAGCGCGAAGGCTTTATTTGCAAAATAGCTCGCAAATGCCTCACAGCCAATTTCCAGTTCCCTTGCATTTGGTCTGCCCTGTCGCAGAACTGTTAAAGACTGAATCGTTCTAAACAATTGGGCTGGGCGTGAGCTAGCGGATGCAATCGAGGCAGCACAGAAACCTCTCTGCTGCCTTGGTTGCCATTTCATAGGCTTTCATAAACGTCCTATAAGATGCTCTTGTAGCTTCGTCGTGAGCACGACGCCACCGTCTCTCTAGCCGTCGTAGCTCTCGCTTCATGCACCACAGCTTCTGGGTGTACCAGGGTGCAGGCCTGTTGCGAGGGTCTTTCTATAGATTCCTGTTGCGAGGAATCTTTCTATAGATTCCTAGTTTTTGAGTGCTGATTAGCAAAAGATATAAATGGAATCCAGACAGCATGAAAAGCATCCGCACTTACTTGATTTTTTTGCTAACCTAATTTGGTGAATTAATTTTGACAACACAGCTATATTCCAAAGCACATCTGTTTTTTTAATAAAAGAAATTATGGTGTCTTTAGAATCATAAACTTCAAAAAAGATGGAATACTACTTAAAAAAATGGGCTACTTTTTTATATTTTAGTTAGATCTGCTTGTCTGATTCCAAGAAATTGTGGCTTTTGCATAAAAGGAGAAAGATCCCATTTGCTATAAGTTTCATTATAGTAAAGGCCAATCAAAATGCTTAGTTAAAGTATGCCCTTGACATAACTCAGAGTTTATCACAGGCTGGTGACATATAATATTTTATTGTTGTGGACAGGAGAACATTCCACATTGGGATAGGTATCACCTTGAGGAACTGGGTTGACAGGGCTAAGAACCTCTTCTTGAGAGGCGGAACTTCACACAGATCAGTCTGTTTTTATGTTTCTGACACAAAGGTAAGGCTTTTGTGAAACTTCTGAAAAACTCTAGTGGGTACCTACAGGGTATCTTCAAGGCCAGATGGCCTTGCAGTGCTCCTGTGCCTTACTGCTTCCTGAAAGACTGGTCAGGAATGGCCAAGGAGAGATCATGTCCTATGCAACTGCCTCTCAAACAATCATTTAAACCATGAGGAGCATCTGTATACATTTGCTGATGTAGATTTTTTGGGGGGTGGGGTGTTTGCCTCTTTCTGTCCTTCCTTATTAGTGAAGTCTAGTTCAGTGGTGTCTAACATATACCCATAAGCAACTGGCGGGCTGTTACTTCCTTCTCTGGGGATACTGCCGCCACCGCATTGCAGCTTGCTTTTGCCCAGCTCCTCCTTCCTGCTTCGTGCAGGAGAGAACCAAGCCAAGTCTTCCTTCCCTCCATTGGCTGAGCTTTCCTCCTTAGGGAGGAAGGGAGGGAACCAAGCCAACTCTCCCTTCCCTCCATTGGCTGAGCATTCCTCCTTTGGGAGGAAGGGAGGGGGAGGGAAAGCAAAAGCAAAAGTGAATGCTTGTGCAGGAGAAAGAGCAAAGTATGACTCCCATGGCTCCTTTAAGACCTTTATTTCAGGTATAAGCTTTCCTCCTCCTCCTCCTAATTTTCATTGAGAGTGCCCTGCTCTGCTGTGTTTGTTTGAGACTTCGTCTGTTTCTCTCCCCCCCCCCACACACACACACATGCACACATGTACCTGTGTTAAAAGGAAGGGGCACATTGGGGTAAGGGGAAAGGAGAATTAAAAGGAAATTATTTTGGCTTATTCTGAAAAGGGGTTTTTTTAGATTAGATTTCTCAATATCTGTCTGACCCTGATTAGGTATTAGAACACTTGGATTGGATTCCATTGTTTAATGACTGGAAGTAGATGGCTAAGTATTTAAAAATACATTTATGGTTCCATATGTTCCAGTTCAACATGTCTCCTTCTCTGGCTGCCTTTCTTCACTCCCTCTTTGCTTTTGATGCACCAGCCCTGACTTTGCCCAGTCTGAAATCAATGCATTATTTCACTTGGAGAGACCCCCCCAGTTTAAACAGATGAAGGTGGGGGGAAAACCTAACAGCACAGCTTGCAGTCTATTAGCGGAAAGTAGCAAGAGTCCAGTAGCACCTAATAAAATTTGAGGCAGAGAATGAGCTTTTGTGAGTCACTCCTCACTTCTTCAGATACAGCTGTATTTGAGTCCATTGGTCCTTGTATCTTGGAGAGCGGAGTGATTTCAGATGCCAAATGACAATAGAAGGCGTTGATAATGAGACAGGAAACCTAGGTCTCAATTCAGTCCTGGAGGATGCATTGAGCTTCATTATCAGTTGCAATTCAGCAGCCTCTCTTTCTAATCTCCTTTGAAATTCCTTTGTAAGAGAACTGCTACTCTTAGGTCTGCAACTGAATGTCGTGGAAGCTTAAATGTTCCCCCACTGGTTTTTTAATGTTGTGGTTTCTAATGTCAGACTTGTGTCCATTTATTCACTGAATCCTCCTGGACAGAAGTGAAACCTAGGTTTCTTGTCTCATTACTAATGCTGGTATCGCCACGCCTACTACCCCTCTGCATATCACACCTAATCCAATCAAGCTTGCTATTGTCATTCACCTGCTATTGCCATTCAGCATCTGAAATCACCTTTATGAAGTTTATATCTCTGGTACCCCATGTTACATTTTATGTACACATGACCCAGCCCAACAAAATGACATTTATGTCAGATCCAGCCCTTGTAACAAATGAGTTCGACAACTCTGGTTGGCTGTAGGCCTTGGCATAGTCTTTCTTTATAGATTCCAGCTGGCATCCTGGCTCACTCAGTAGAGGGAGGCTGCTTCTCTGTGTTTTTAGGAAAGGATCTCATTAGAAGAGCAGTTGCTTGGGTTTTTTATAGGGAATTATAAGGTAGGGTGAAGAAATGATGAAGACTAAGCCAGTCTTTGAGAGGGTATTACCTGTTACTCTCTGTGACCATGAAGTTATTTGGACAGATTTCAACATATGGCTACCCCATGAATTAATGACCTTCAAAATGTCTTATAATAGTCTTGCTCAGGTCTTACAAAGTGAACTTGCAAGCTGTGGCTTCCTTTAAGGCCATCCATCTCATGTTGGATCTTCCTCTTTTCCAACTGCCTTCAGTTTTTCCTAGCATTGTCTTTTCCACTGAGTCTTGTCTTCTCATTGTGGTGAGTCTAGGGGAACAAGGCATACATGTTCACCCATTCTTAGACAATCTCCTAATCTGATCTCGTTCCAGACCTAAATCAATAAAGGACACAGAGGAAAAAAACCAAATGTCTGCAAAAATTTGGGTTCATAGTGAGCCTCCAAAAGAGTTCACTGGTACTGACACAATGCCCAGAACACTTGGGAGTGATAACAGACACTACCACCAGTTACCTGTACATACTGGTCAGCAATCATCTGGAGCAAGTCTTACACTCTGGTGGCTCTCACCAAGATTATGGAACTCTTAATCTCAAGAATAGATGCAGTTCGGGTGGGGAAGAGTTCACTCGAGAGACATCCAACAGCTACTGAAGCCGTTTCAACTACAGATATCCAGAAAAGTCAACCTCCCCTTGCACGTCCCCCTCCAGGTAAAGCACAGCCTGCTATGGTGGACAAGGATACCCAGCCTCCTATAGAGGAAGACATACCGGATTCCAAAGGAACGGCAGATTTTCACTGATGCCAGTCTATTGGGCTGGAGGCCACTCTGAGGGGCAACCAGTTTGGGGTCAGTGGTCCACTGTGGAGCCTCAGTTACTGATCAACTTGCTTGAGCTACGTGCCATTTACCTGACTCTGTTGCACTTTGGCTCTCATATGTTACATCCTGATTTGGACAATGCAACAGTCAAGACTTACCTGAACAAATGAGGGCTCCATCAGCCTTACACAGGGAAGCTTCCCAGATTCTGTGATGGGCAGAGCATATAAAGGGATCCACCAAAATCCAGGCAGATTGGTTAAGCAGACAATCCATTCAAGAAGGTCCCTCAAAAAGGATCTCTTCCATCTGATTGTGACACTAGGCAGACCCTTAGTGGATCTATTTGCCAACAAATCATCAGCTGAGAAGGTTCTTCACCAGGTTCCATCATCACAAAGTGGAAGTGACTGATGCCCTAATATCTCCTTGGCCTCAAGGTCTAGTGTATGCCTTGCCTCTTTTCCCCATAATACCCAAAGTCCTGCAGAAAGTCAAGGGGCAGGAAGTGGAAATAATTACGGCCACATCACCCGTAGTTTGTGCCTTGAGGGAAATGTCCATAGCTGCACCTCTGAACCTACCTCTGTCTCCAGACATGCTACAGCAAGGATCCATTTGGCACCCCAAAACCCAGGTGGTTGAGACTAACCACCTGGAGATTGAGAAGAACAAATTTCTTCAACTAGAGTCCTCTAGACGTCACTGACACACTTCTATCCTCTAGGAGGCAATCAACAGTCAGGATTTACAACACCACCTGGAAAGCCTTCGTTAGATGGAGTAGGAGGAAAGGAGTGGACCCATTAAAACTCCACATTACTTCTATTTTAGCATTCCTGCAAGATGGAATCACCAGTGGATTAAAGGCACCTACACTGAGAAGACAAGTTGTGGCATTAGCTACAGTACTGCCCCATTTCCGAGGTCTGGATCTCTCCAAGCATCCACACATCAGACTCTTCTTCAGAGGCGCGGCCTTCAAAGACCCTCCACCAATCCATAAATTTCCCACATGGAAACTGAAATGTCGTCCTTTCTGCCCTCACCAGGCCTCCCTTTGAATCCATCAAGGATATACTTTTAAATGGTTGAGGCTGAAGGCGCTATTTTCTCACAGCTATCACTTAAGCTAGAAGAGTATCAGAACTTAGGGCACTGTTCATCAAGCCAGAATTGTGTACTTTGCATTGAGATAAGCGTGGCTCTGAGAACTGACCCAACATTCAGACCAAAAGTCTACTCAGTCTTTCATAGATCTCAAGAGATGAATCTTCCTTTTTTTCTGCCCCAGTCTTATCCATCTCAAGGAAAAGGTGTGGCATAGATTGGATGTCCAGAGAGCTCTCAAGGCCTACTTGCTCAGAACTGAATATATAAGGGAAAAAACCTCCTTGTTCATAAACAGTTCCACACCAAATTTCAGGAGTTAAATGTCCAGGTCTTAAAAAAAAAAGAAGCAAAAACAAACAGTACCGCACACAATAAGGAAAGCCAAAATGCCCCCCAACAACAAACCCCCCCCACACAAAACAACTGTGAGCTGAATATCTTGCAAAGTTACACAAAAGGAGACTACAATGCAGTGAACAATGTATCTAATGTGAAATAACTCTATTCCTAATCCATCATGGGAGAATACAGAAGTCAACAAAATCCATAAAGAGAAAATATCCAAGAGTACAAATATACAAAATAATTTTCCAACACTTTTCCCAGGTAGTATTCAATGTTTCAGACTTCTGGTCCTTCCTCAGGAAAAAAAACAACTATAGGAAGTCTCATTCCATTTCCTGATAGGTTAATATAATTCAGTTTCTTATATATTGGGCAAGGTCTCATGAACTTAAGTCAGTTGCTGTCAAGGCTGCTTCTATGTACCAGGACCAACAGATGCCTCAAAGCTTCTGGCATACAGGTTAAGTAGAAACCTGTAAGAAACTGAATTATTATGTATATTTGTACTCTTGGATATTTTCTCTTTATGGATTTTGTTGACTTCTGTATTCTCCCATGATGGATTAGGAATAGAGTTATTTCACATTAGATACATTGTTCACTGTATTGTAGTCTCCTTTTGTGTAACTTTGCGGGATATTCAGCTCACAAATGTCCAGGTCTGCCTTAAGCAGCAGTATTAAAACATGTATTGTAGAGGCATATAAGGCCAGCAAGCTAACCATCCCAACTGGTATTATATCTTACTCTGTTAGGAGTGCTGCAACGAACATGGCATTCACAAAATGCCTCTGAGATGAGGCTGCTACATGGTCTTCTACCTCTACCTTCACAAGGCACTACAAAATAAAACTCTATAATTCATCTGCGGTATCCTTCTGTCAGAGGGTCCTCCAGCACTCTCTAAATGCAGATGACGACTTCCCACCCAAAACCTAGGGACTGTGCTCTGGGGGGTTCCAGCAAGATGTCCTCCTCCTCAGAGGGAGAACGGCCATTGGACACTTACCATGAAGGGCCCTTCTCCTCTGAGGACAGGAGGACAACTTGCCCCTCACAAAGTCATTGTCATGTTAGATGTATTGATAAGATCACTTCCTGTCTTATCACCTCTTTCTACTTACCTATTAATAGTAGTTCTTCTTTGTCACTTTTGAGTAGTATGTTGTTGAGTTGTTTCAGACCACTTCTTTCGGAGTTACTGGAACTGAGAGGAAGGGTGACTCCCACATCAGAGACAGGAAGTAAGAAGAACTTGTTCCTGCCTCCCTAATTGGATTGTGAGAATCACCCAGCAAGATGTCCTTTCCTCAGAGGAGAAGTGCCCTTCACGGTAAGTGTCCAGTGGCCATTTTGTTGCTTAACTATCCTGGAAGGCCCCTCCTCCTAAGATGAGGCTTTTAGGTCTGCTTAATCAGTCCTGGGAGTTGGGACCTAACCCAGTGTGCAGTGATCTTCTGTCTACAAGAGGAACAGAAATTCATTCATTACAAATTGGCTTTTTCCCTAATAGAGGTTAGCAGATAATGTAAGACATGAAGCATAGTACATACTGGTGCATTAAAAAAAAGTACTCCAGTTCTACACAGGGGAGAAACAACCTGCAAAAAACCCTTTTTTAAAAAAAGGTTGGTGAAACATTATCAAAGGATAGGATGGCAAGGTTGGTGGTGATATCAGCTTGTAAAGATGGTTGCATAAGACCGCTTAATGTTTTGATAAAGTATAGTGCATCTAAGTAGTTTATGCTATATTTAGTATGGTAGGTTAGTATTCAGCTGTTGTGTTTTGCAGTTGTTGACATAAATCCATAGACAAGATACTTAGTAATGGGGGGTGGACCCCACAAGTATTCCTAAATTGTATGTTAGGGAGTGAGGACATATCCTAAGCATATTAACTCAGATGCAAATGGCACTGACTTCTGGGAGGACTTGCTCCCTGGTAAGTATTTACTTATCAAAACAGTTATATCACACACTCTCATCCTTGCTGGGATCACAGGACTGGTAGCATGAAAGGCTAAAACAGAAGCTTAAAACCACCACAGTATTCCCTAAATCTTTCAATTAAAACTGGAAATCCTGAGTTAAAAGATAACTTTTAGGCATGTTGTGTAATAATAGCAAGGCTAGTGTCATGGGTACTGGTTCTGCGGAGGCTGACTACTCCTCAGATGAGGAAGAGGCAGGGAGCAACCCAGTCTCCTCTGGAGTCAGCCCAGAAGAAGAACCTGCAACAGTACCTGAGGAGGAAGAGTTCCCAGCAGTTGCACAGGAGGTGCAGCCAGAAGGAGAGACCGATCCTGAGCCTGGCCCAGCACCCCCAGTTGCAGACTCCCCGAGGCTAGACTCCCTGCCTAGTTCTCCTGAGTGCCCCAGACGGAGGGCACATCAGAGGTTGACTTTGCAGGAGTGAAGAAGGAGTGTCAGACTGCAGCTCCTGCAAAGGCAACGAGAGGAGCTGTAAGCTTTTGCAGATTCAGCTCCCTGGGAAGGGAGGACGTGCTCAAAAACACTCCATGCACCTGCTTCAGCGTGGCAGCAACTTTGCATATTCAGACCTGCTTCTGTGTGTGTAGCAGCTGCTCCTTGTCCTTGAAACCTTGAATTGACTTCCTGGCTATCCAACCTTTGGCTTTGTTATTTACCTTGACTTCGGACTGTGTTTCCAGCTTGCAGTGTGTAGTCTCTCTGGCAACCAGCTGAGACAGCACAGCTAGCCACCTTCCTTTTCCTCTGGAAAGAAGTTCTATAAATGGGGTATCCAGTGGAAAAGGTCCTCTCCCTGTTGGCCACCAGTCCCCCTTCTACAGGTGGCTGTACACAAAGAAAGTCTGATCTATCAGATTATAATGATTAAGCTGGACATATGGTAAAGGTGATCCTTGGTATCCCAGTGATAGATTGGAATGATGGAATGTGCCATCAAGTTGCAGCCAACTTACGGTGATCCTGTAGGGTTTTCAAGGCAAGAGACAAAACAGAGATGGTTCACTATTGCTTGCCTCTTCCGTAGCAACCCTGGACCTGCTTGGTGGTTTTCCATCCAAATACTAACCAGGGCTGACCTGGCTTAGCTTTTGAGATCTGAAAAGATCATGCTAGCCTGGGATATCCAAGTACCTGGAAGCAAATAAGCTGCCGATGAAGTTCTTTCTATATTGGTATGTTGTGTTCTTTGCAGCCTGCCCTGAATAGTAACCTGGTTACAATTTGAAGCTTCCAGACCATTTTCAAGGACAGTCCCATGTGAAATACATTACTGAATGTGATCAGGTAATTAATAATGATAGCCAGATTTTGTCTGCTGAGGAAAGGCTTCAGCTGGTGCACCAGTCTGAGCCAAGGCACTGCATGTCACAAAGGAGATCTTTGCCTGCATCTGTAATTTCAGATCTAAAAGAATCCCCAAGATGTAAACTTGTACCTTCTTTAGATCTAGTCTGGAACAGGCTGTCTTCATATTCCTCCACCAGCTTGACTCTAAACCATCTCATGCTTGTCCAGGCTAACCTTCAGTTTATTGGTCTTTCTCAAATTTATTACTGCCTCCAAGCACCAGTTGAGGACATCTGCCTCATGTGAAAAGGAGAAATAGAGCTGAGTGTCATTTGCATGCAGGTGATACCATACTCAAGTTCCTAGACAACTTCTCCCATCAGCTGCCTGTAGAAGTTACTCATGATTATAGGCTTCATTGCCTCTTTTGTCTCAAAAGGATAAACATCCAAAGACTGACACAACTTCATTTACATTAGGTTTGAAATGCAAGCATGAAATGAAGTAAAGGATGCATCAGAGCCAACATTTAGGCTTGTCAAACAGTTTTAGAATGGGAAAAACAGTCATTTTAACTTTGCTTAAAATACGTCTCTCTGAACAGTATATGCTTTCATTTGTTCTATTTCAAAATATCTTCTATTTCAAAATAAGTAAAAATCTTATACTATTCCTTTGCCACTTAAGGGCATGAACCTTAATTATTTGTTAAGGATATGGGCAGCCATTATGCTTTTGTGTGTATTTCTTTATTGTGTGTTTTCTCGGAGGCAGATGACAACAGTACTATCTGTTTATGAACTGAACTGCTTGCAGGTGTTTCTGATATGAGCAGTATATGCATGCTGTGAGAGTTCTGCTCAGAGTAGTCAAGGATCAGATCTTGGTTGGTTAACCACAGTTCTTTATTTCCAATTTCTACATTAGTGCAGCATCTCGGATTATTGTCAGAGATGAGACAGATTATACAAGCGGGTCTATTATACCATTCCAAGGAGTTTGAATTACCCATAGATAGCCAATCCCCTTAAGGGAAAATTGGCGGGCTAAAAGGTGTCCTGACCGTTTGGTTCTCACAGGAAAAGAGTGAGGTGTTAGGCAGTAAATTTCCTCTCCCAAACCAGACCCCTCAGATGTTACCAGTTCACATAACAATCAATGGCTTCAAGGTTTTTACATATGATAAGAGATGAGAGGCATCCTCCCTTGAAGTTCCTGCCGGAGCAGCTGGAATGCGGAGGCAGGGATGTGAGGCCTCCTTGTTCTCGCAAATCATTGTTGTCACCCTCCCGGTCTGGACAAGCACTATGACATTACAGTTACATAGAATCCCAATACATGATAGATTACATTGGTCAGTTAAAGGCATGCATGCAAACTAAGAAAACTAAGAGAAGAAGGCCTGACTAATATATTGTCTGAATTAGCAGATTCTGACACCCTGCCCTCTTCATAATTAATTTCACCTAGGTTTATCAGGGAACATTTTGTGAAACAATTTCACCAGTTTGGGAGCGTGAACATGTTCTGAGCGAATCCATTCATTGTGTTCTGGGCCGAAGTCAAGCCATTTAACTAAGTAATATAATCGGCCTCTCCGCGTCTTGGAATCAAGGATTTCAGTTATCTCGAAGTGAGGGGCCCCCTCCTTCATCAGTGGAGGAGGAACTGGAGGAACTGGATGCCAGGCATTCGGCCCAGGATCTTTCTTCAGTAGGCTGAAATGAAAAACAGGGTGCACAGAACTCAGTGATTTGGGCAGTTCCAGTTCAAAAGATACATCTGATATTTTGCGCAACACTTTATAGGGTCCAACATATTTCCATCCCAGCTTCCTGCTGGGCTGCAACCCATGGATATTTTTTGTGGAGAGGTAGACAGAGTCCCCCGGTTGGAGGTCCCAGCCTGCCGCTCGGCCTCTGTCCGCATATTTTTTATAATCCTCTTTTGCCTGATCCAGTGCTTTGCCTATCAATGGCCATGAGTCTTGCAAGGTAGACCACCAACTCTTAAAATCCGATGGGGGAGCATTGGGAGCATTCTCAATGGTGGGCAATGGTTTTCCTTCAAACCCTCCCACCGCCATGAAGGGAGAGACTCCCGTGGATGAATGCACAGCGTTGTTGTAGCTATATTCTGCAAATGGCAACAACTCCACCCAATTGTCTTGATGATAATTGGTGTAACACCTCAAAAATTGTTCCAAAATTTGATTAGTTCGTTCGGATTGGCCGTCGGTCTCTGGGTGGTAACCCGAACTCAGGGCTGGTTCTATGTCCATTATTTTCAGGAGCTCCCGCCAGAAGTTGGCAACGAATTGACTACCCCTGTCGGATACCACCCTCTTCGGGAAAGCGTGTAATTTTATCACGTGATTAAAGAAAGCTTTGGCCATCCCTTTGGCGGTGGGTAATTGCTTGAATGGGGTGAAATGAGCTTGTTTTGAAAATGTGTCTACCACCACCCAAATAACCGTTTTCCCTTTGGAGGGGGGTAAATTGGTGATAAAATCCATGGCTATAGCCTCCCAGGGGCGAGAAGGGGTGGGGAGAGGGTGCAACAGTCCTGGGACCTTTCCCCCCCGTTTTTTGCACATTAAGCAGGTTTGGCAAGCCGAGACGAAATCGGAGACGTCTCGACGCATGCGCGGCCACCAGAATTGACGCTGGATTAAATTAAGCGTTTTTAGGAATCCAAAATGCCCGGCTAGTTTTGAAGAGTGGCAGGTTAACAATATGTCTTTACGTTTAGCTCTTGGCACCACCAGTTTGTCTCCATGGAGCCAGCACTGATCTTCTCTCTTTGAGCAATCCTCCAGAGCCTCTAATTCTTCCACTTCTTCGGGAGCATAATCCCCCCCCCCAATTACAATTCCCGATGTCCAATTGTGTTTTCTTGATCTGGCTCCGAGTGACTACTGCCCCGCCCAATTGCTGGGGGGAGAACATGGAATCGAACACTTCCTCCTTGACACTTTCATGTTGGGGCAATCTGGACAGTGCGTCTGCCAAGGAGTTAGCCTTCCCAGGGAAATGCTTAAGCACAAAATTAAACTTGGAGAAAAAATCAGCCCACCGCAGTTGTTTGGCATTGAGGGATCTCTGAGTGCGCAGCGCCTCCAGATTTTTATGATCAGTCCATATTTCGAAGGGGGTTTGCGCGCCCTCCAGCCAATGCCGCCACGTAGTGAGCGCCAATCTAATGGCCGCGGCCTCCTTGTCCCAAACCGACCAATTCCTCTCCGTGTCGTTAAACTTTTTCGAGATGTAGGCCAGGGGGTGTAATTTTCCCTCCGGCCCGTTCTGCAATATGGCCCCCCCCATGGCTACGTCTGACGCATCTACGTGGATTATGAATTCTTTGGTCTCATCAGGGTGGGCTAAGATGGGCTCGGAAGTAAAAAGAGTTTTTAAGGTCTCGAACGCCCTCTGGCACTCCTCGTTCCAGGCAATCTTTTCTCCGGGCTTTCCCGCCTCGGGCCCCCTCCCCTTAGTTTTCAGTAAGTCCGTTAGGGGGAGAGTGACCCTCGCAAAGTCTTTTATGAAGGTTCGATAGAAGTTACAAAATCCTAATAGGCTCTGCAATTGTTTTCTCGTTCGCGGAGCCTCCCATTGCACCACCGCCTCCACCTTAGCTGGGTCCATTTCCAGACCCCTCTGAGAAATGCGATAGCCTAGGAAGTCCACTGACTCACGATGGAATTCACACTTTGATAGCTTAACATAGAGCTGGTTTCGCAGCAAGGTAGAAAGGACTTCTCTGACTAGTTTCACATGCTCGTTCTTATCTGTAGAATAGATCAAGATATCATCTATGTAACATAACACTCCTTTAAACAAGTGCTTGTGCAACACTTCATTGATCAAACTCATAAAGACCCCGGGCGCGCCACTTAAGCCGAACGGCATCACTAGGTATTCAAATTGTCCCAGGGGGGTGTTAAAGGCAGTCTTGGATTCATCCCCCTCCCTGATGCGCACCCTGAAATATGCATCACGCAGATCCAGCTTGGTAAACACCTTCCCTTTAGCTGCTTCCGCCAGCAAGTCCTTTATTAAAGGGAGGGGGTAGGCGTTAGTAGTGGAGACAGCATTCAGTCCCCTATAGTCGGTGCATAATCGCAAACCCCCGTCCTTTTTCTTCCTGAACAACACCGGTGCGGCAAAGGGGGACTTGGCGGGGCGGATGAAACCGCGCGCTAAGTTTTTGTCCAGGAACTTTCGCAGCTCTTCTCGCTCTAAAGGGCTCATGGAATACAGTTTCCCTTTCGGGAGTTTCTCCCCCGGGAGTAGCTCGATGGCACAGTCCGACAATCGATGGGGGGGGGCAACTCATCCGCCTCGGTCTCGCTGAATACCTCCAACAAGTCTCTATATTCCTTGGGCACCCGGGTGGGGGTGAGAGCGAGCGCAGGGGGTGGGGGAGGAGTGATTGGCGGTCCTGGGCCCCACTCCAGGTCCCATCTATGCGTGAGGCAGCGTTCGTCTACCCAAGAGATCTTCCCTTCACTCTATTTAATATATGGGTCGTGTGAACTGAGCCAGGGGCTTCCCAACACCATGGGGAACTGGGCATTTGGGGTGATGACGAAAGCTCGCTTCTCCCAATGTTCCCCCGTCCCCAAGATCAGGCTCTCGGTTTCCGCTATGCACTCTTCCTTCATCTCCGACCCATCCATCTGAGTAAACTTTAGAGGTTCCGCCAGCGGGGTAACCTTTGGTCCCAACCCCTCCACTACCAACGGGCTAATTAAGTCCCGAGCGCACCCAGAGTCAATTAAAGCGCGGACCCTCATGTGGGTGCCCGATCCTGGGGTCACCACAGTCACTACCATATATAATAGGGGGCCAGGGATGCTCACCGGAGATGGCGCTTCTTGGCGGGGGACCTGCAGTTCTGCGCCGCTCACTGCAGGCTGTTGGAGTTTCCCGACATCTGCGTCTCCATCAGCTCCAGCTTCCCTTGCTCGTTTGTAGCTCCCTCCAGCTGCAACGCCCGGGGTTTAATCGGTGTCTTCCCGCGGCTAGGGGTGCTCCCCGCCACCGGTGTCGAGGTCTTCGGGCCTTTCCCTCCTCCTCTTGGGCAGGCTGAGGTGAAGTGGCCACTCTCCCCACACTTCATGCACAGCCCTTGCCGAAACCGGGCATCTCGGACGTCTTGCACGCTGGGCCGTGGTTTCGCTCTCGGGGCTGCTTTGCTGGCCGCCGTGGCCGAGGACCCCATCTTGATCAAAGTAAATCTCTCTTCCATGTCGGTTGCGGCCCTCATCCAGGTGGCCAACGTGCCCGGGCGGCCCCCCAGCAGCACGGTCTCGTAGATCTCCGGGTTAAGGCCCTCCCAGTACTTCTCCATGAAGAGCTCCTCTGGCCAACCGTGGATCTTAGCCGTGATGCGCCGGAACTTGTCTGTGTAGTCCCTCACTGTCGATCTCCCCTGGAACAGCTTCCTCAGTTGATTCCGGGCCTTTTCCTCACCCAGTGGGTCTTCAAATTGATGACGAAGGGCCCACATGAAGTTGTTCAACGAACGCAGCTCAGGTCCTGGGGCATCGTGCAGGCTCACATACCAATCGCTGGCGGTGTCTTTCAGCTTGGACCCGATGTAGCCAATCCGTTCTCTCTCGGTGGGATAGAGATGGCCCCAGCTGTCCAGGAACCTCTCGATCTCCAACATGAAAAAACGCAGCTTCTCTGGGTCCCCATCGAAAGTAGTCGTCAGCGGGTCGGAGGGGGCTGGGCGGACGGCTGGGGCGACCGGAGCCGGGGCCGGTGCTGGGGCGGGACCTGGCACCGGAGGCGGAACGACCGGCAGGGCTGGCTGCACCGGTGGGGCGGGCACCTGAGGCTGAACCGGGGCCCCTCCAGGCGCCGCTGGCGGTTGCTGAACTCCTATCCCCTGACCGGGGAGGGCTCCCTGCACGACCCTCATAGCGTCGCGAAATTGGTGCTGGAGATCGAGGGCCAATTCTCGTAGCTCTGCGGTGAGTTGGAGCCGTAGCTCTCCCATCATCTGGTCCAAGTGGGGCATCTGCTCCTCTCGGTACGGATCGGGCCCATACGGACCTGTCCTCTCTCCTTCGAAAGGCGGGCGACGCGGCTCTCCTCGGTAGATCGGCTCGCAGTCGTCTCCCATGTAGCTCGGCCTCCAGCGATCGAGCGGGTCGCCAGGGAACGAAACCCGTGCCCCTTTCCGGTCGTGCACCCACGAATCCACGGTCCGACGACCGAAATGGCTCCAAGCGTACTTGGGGGTCACGCTCTGATGAGGAGGTAGGCGCGGTAGGTAGTGAGCCCCCTGACTCGTAGTCACCGGCACGTCGGGAGCCCCTCCGCCGCCTCCACCACCGTTCCCCGGGTCCGTCGGGGTAACGGGAACATCTTCGGGTGTAGGGATGGGGACCGTGTCGTCGTCTGACATGGTCAGGAACGGCTGAGTCCCAGTCACGGATCTCTGACAATCTGTGAGAGTTCTGCTCAGAGTAGTCAAGGATCAGATCTTGGTTGGTTAACCACAGTTCTTTATTTCCAGTTTCTACATTAGTGCAGCATCTCGGATTATTGTCAGAGATGAGACAGATTATACAAGCGGGTCTATTATACCATTCCAAGGAGTTTGAATTACCCATAGATAGCCAATCCCCTTAAGGGAAAATTGGCGGGCTAAAAGGTGTCCTGACCGTTTGGTTCTCACAGGAAAAGAGTGAGGTGTTAGGCAGTAAATTTCCTCTCCCAAACCAGACCCCTCAGATGTTACCAGTTCACATAACAATCAATGGCTTCAAGGTTTTTACATATGATAAGAGATGAGAGGCATCCTCCCTTGAAGTTCCTGCCGGAGCAGCTGGAATGCGGAGGCAGGGATGTGAGGCCTCCTTGTTCTCGCAAATCATTGCTGTCACCCTCCCGGTCTGGACAAGCACTATGACATTACAGTTACATAGAATCCCAATACATGATAGATTACATTGGTCAGTTAAAGGCATGCATGCAAACTAAGAAAACTAAGAGAAGAAGGCCTGACTAATATATTGTCTGAATTAGCAGATTCTGACACATGCCTACATAATGAAACTGAATTCTGTAGAAGTCTTGATACCCATTTTGCCTTCCTAAGTTGGTGATGAGCTCAGTTATTCAACTCTTTTTTGTTAACATTTGTTCAGTAGGGGCGAAATGACAGGTAGTATTATGGTGCCACCTACTGAAAAACAGAAAATAAACATATCTGAAGATTTTATGGGGAGGATGAAGGTAGGAGGAGGAGAGTTTTACATGAACCTGAACAGTGTAGAATAAGCAATGGCTTTAAAAAAGAGTCTAGTGGTTATCTTTTCCATTATTGAATGCCTGTTCTTTATAATTTTTAAAAGATTTCATAATTATTTTGCTTTACATAAATGAAAAGAGTGGGAAAAAATCTCATACATCATGTATTAAATTGAGTTTGAAGCTTGTGCTGATAGTTGTCTTGCCACTACCAAAAGATTTTAAAGCACATGCTTGAACACATGAAGCTGCCTTATACTGAATTAGACCATCAGTCCATCTAAGTCAGTATTGTCTACTCTGACTGGCAGCAGCTCTCCAGGGTCTCAGGCTGAGATCTTTCGTATTGCCTCCTTGGTGCCAGCTTGGCATAGTGGTTAAGAGTGGCGAATTCTAGTCTGGAGAACCAGGTTTGATTCTGCACTCCTCCACATGAAGCTAGCTGAGTGACCCTGAGTCAGTCACAGTTTTCTCAGAACTCTGTCAGCCCCACCTACCTCAGAGTGTCTGTTGTGGGGGGAGGAAGGGAAGGCAATTGTAAGCTGCTCCAAGACTCCTTCAGGTAGTAAAGAGCAGGGTGTAAAACCAACTCTTCCTCCTCCTCCTCTCAACTGGAAATTCCAAGGATTGAACCTAGGATTTTCTGCATGCCAAGCAGATGCTTTCCCACTGAGCCATGGTTCTACTTTGTTTTCAGCAGTATATCTTCAGGCAAAATACTCAAGAAAGCTGCCTTAGGCTTACACACTAGCTTACAGTCTAGAATTTTGTGTATTGGTCCAAAATCCATATGCTTGTGGACACCACCACCGGATATGAAGAATAGTGCCAGTTCTTTTGTTACAATGCCAACATTCCTCAGGAGCTCCTGGTAATATTTTTGCAGCTCTGCTGGGCGTAATGTACATGATTTTTATAATATTTTCCCTTATGCTATTGTTGACTGATACTGCCAAAATATCCTTATGCAATTTAAGCCATAGGACTTTTGAAATACTTATTTGCAAGTCTTTTCCCCATCTGTTTTTATATACTGCTCCCCTGCTCTCTGTATTTGCAAGCAAATAATTGCCAGCCACTTGTGAGCCTCAGTTTGATTTAAGAGAAACTCAAAGCTATTTAGAGGCTGAAAGATATTCATTTGGGCTTGTTTTGATTGAATAAAGCTTGAAGTACTGGAAGAAAGGGAGGGGAATTTCATGAGCTCTAAGTGAAATCCAGATGCCACTGTCAATATGAGACTCTCTAACCAGGTAATGCCTAATACTGCATGCCTACCCTCAGCATCCAAAGCAGTAAAAAAAAAGAGAAAGGGGGAAAAATGAAAAAGAGGAAAAAATTTAAGTTCTTATACAACAACTAGTAAATGCCCAAATCCTTACCCCATAATAGGTAGCCAACACTCCTTCCTTGTGCCGTTGCACTGAATAGATGATCAAACTGTAATCCAGCCACAGGAAATACATTTTGAAATAGAGCAGCAGTAAATAGATACCCAGATCCTTATCCAGCAACAGCAAATAAGTTCTCATTAATCAATAGCTACTAGATATTCAAATTCCTACCTAGCAGCAGCAAACATATACTGCAATGCCTATTCTTGATTATTGGTAATTCAGGTTGGACTGGAAATCCTGTAGATACATCATTTGTACTGATTTTAACATAATGTTTCTTCACAAAAAATATTGGCAGAGAACTATACATGGAAATACTATGTTGGCATATAAAATCCACAAGGATTTTGCAGGAAAGATCTTCAGGCAAGGGACTAGAGCAGGGGTGGCCAACCTGTGGCTCGGGAGCCACATGCGGCTCTTTCACACATATTGTGCGGCTCCTGGCAGGGCGGCTGGGGAGGCATGCTTTTTCTCTCTTTCTCCCTTCCTTCCTTCCTTCCTTCCTTCCTTCCCTCCTCCCTCCCATCTATTTGCTTTCCTAGTTTCTCTCTCTCTCTTTCTTATAACTGGTTTTCCTCGTTTGTTTTTATTTTTGGTAGTCCCATTTAACGTTAATAAAAAGCAAATTTGCATATTTAAAAAAATAAAAACGTGTGTGTGATATTTGTTCCTGTCTTGCGGCTCTCAGACATCTCTATGTGGCTCTTACGTTTATTCTATGTGGCTCTTACGTTAAGCAAGGTTGGCCACCCCTGGACTAGAGTCTGACTTTGAAGGCAAGTGTAGGTTTTCAGTGGATAGCTCTCTCTGGAGTAAAATGAGATTGAATAACCTTTTCTTGTGTGTAGTTCTGACTCTTCTATTCAAAAAATTAAGGTTTGGTCAAATTAAAGTCAGCCAAATATCAGTTTCAATGGAAGAACTGAACTGAAAATAATTATCTTTGGTTGGATTGTTTCCTTCAATTTCAAAGCTTGAACAACAATAGTATGTAATGTAATGTTGTTCTTGGCTCAAAATGCCTTGTTCCAAGAGTAAGACTGCCTTCTCTTTTTTCTGAAGTCATACTCTTCTGCTTCATGGTTTTGCTATACAAGTATGGAGACTGTTTAATCTTAATTTTTAATTGTCGTAATTTAAGGTTACTTCTCAGATCACTGTATATAGCATAGTCTCTGGAGTAGGGATTTTTTCTTTTCAGAAGAAATTTGTTTGTAAGTTACTATTAGAAATAATATGGGAAATAATGAATACTGTGCTCTTGTACAGACCAAAGAACCTATCTTTTCTGAATCAGATTTGCTATTTTACCACAGTTTTCAATACCTGTTCAGAGACTTTTAACAAATTTCAGGAAGAAGAGATTTCCGCAGCTAGAGCACAGCTACCAAAAAATGCCTTCCTTTCTTTCTTGTGTTTATGTGTCATGTTGGGCACTCTTCAGTGATCAAAGAGGATGCCCTGGGGCTCTGAATGGAGGTGCCCTCTATGATATGCAGGGTGTAAGTAATTTACAATTTGTAGTTCAAACCTAGCACTTTGAACATTCCTTATGACTTCAGGAAGCTTGTACAGACACTTAGCACTGCTATAACAAAGAAATGTCTTGTGACACATTATCCATTAACTGATGGGCAGAGCAATTCTGCGGCGGCTGGCCACAGCGCAGCTTTGGTGCCTCCTTAAGGGATAATTATGCAGTGGCCTAGTGGGAAAATAGGTGCCCCAACAGTGTTGCTGGGTGCTGCCGTGGTGGCGTCTGTGGTGATCCTGCTACAGCGTTCCATTCTGGCATTGTTGCAAAGTGGGGGCAACGTGATAGACAGGGCAGGCAGGACCAATGGGAGTCAGGAGTCTAGGAGGCCGAGCCAAGCATCTGTCACTTGTGGGGTGAAAGGGGGCACAGGAGTGAAGCTCCTCCTCTGCCACACACCCCCTTTAAAGACACCAGCTCCTTAATAAAAATATAAATTAATTTTTAAAAGAATTACAAAAAATAAAGACACCAGCTCCCATTACAAACCCAGGCCACCTGTCAGTGGTGAGGAGGGGTGTCACTGTCAGTCTAGTGGGCACCACACAGTGGCACTTAGTATGCAGAGCGCACAGGGCCCGAGAGAGTGATGATGGATAAGAACATGGATGTGAGGGTGCCCCCCATTCACTGCTAGCAGTGGCATCCAGCAGTGCGCCCACTCCATATGGCTACACCTCTGTGTGCTGTTATAGTATATTGCTGATGACTGTCCCCATCCGGAGGCTGACCGTTATGTAAACCACACATTAAGAAACTAGAGTAACCACAATAAACTGATCAAACTCTGATCAGAAAAAATAAATGCTTTAAGTGAAAGCAAGGCTTCCCACAAAGAAAACACTTTGACAGTTCTGTAAATCATTTACTTGCAGATAAATGAAAAGTTTCTTATGAGAACAAAGGTGGTAGGAGTTTCATACTTGCTACACCCTTCCTATCCTGTGCGTTATTTTTAATGGCCATCTTTCCAAGTAAGATGCTTGAATTCTTGCTTGTATATAGTATTTGATGGCTTGCAAGATAATAAAAAGCGAAAGAAGTGATTCTATAAATTACCCTCCTGAGAGGAATCCCTCCCCAACATTCCACTTTAACTAAATACCATGTGAGGAAGAAAGTGATCCTTTTTCTTATTAAAAGGCAAATTTATTTCAGTATCTCAATGGCATCAATGCTATGGAAAGACAAATATGAATACTGTCATTTTATTCCTTTCTATTGTACTGTGGTTTCTTCATAAAAAAAAATGGAACACAGAAAATGTTCAGTACAATTCAACCATTATGAGAATTGGTGTTAAGAATCAATGAATGCTTCCTGCATTTCCCCACTCCCACCCCCAGTTGCTTCTGAGGATTGAGCACATCAAGCACAAAGTAGGATGCGGTGCAGGGGGCTGCAGCTCAACGGGAAATGGACAGAAATCACCTGCCTGCACAAACTCTTCAGCAAATGGAGAAAGAGTGTTCCCAGTACCAGGGTAATTGTGGGGTTTAAATCACATGTTCAATTGTATATTCATTGAATGTAATGTAAGAATTACTTAACATATACGTAATTAAAAATCAAGTGTTATTTATGTATCAATAGGGCTGCCAAGACAGCCCGGGGGGCGGGGGATCCTCCGCTACAGAGGTTCCCGATCCGCCGGCCAGCATTCGGCCGGCGGGGGAAACCCCGCCCCCAAAGTCGTCCAGCCTGGACAACTTCTCACACATAATGACGTCACTTGGAAGTCATTACCATAGAGTTTTGGGGCAATTGCCAGAGCGTCGCCCTGGCAATGCCCCCAGCATGCTGACGTCACTTCCGGTGACGTCAGCAGCGCGCGCGCCGGTGAAGCTCCCGGCCGACAGAGGACTCCCCCCCGCCGGTAAGTTCACCGGACTTGGCAACCCTATGTATCAAACTGTGTTAAGCTGCCCTGAGCCTGCTTTTGCGGGGAGGGCAGGGTATAAAATAAATAAATAAAGTGTACACAGTATGTACTTTCACTTTTGTTTATGAACAGAGCTCTTGCTCAAGTCTGTGGGGAGGGAATTTTATTCCCTCTTATTTTTCGGCCCCTTTCCTGGTGTTTCACCCTATTCCATTCTCTCAAGTACAGATTTTCAGGAGACACAGGAGAGAGGATGAAGGGAAAACAGCCCTTCATGAACTCATTCTCTTCACAGTTCAATAGATCTGATCAATTGTTAGCAAAGCCATAGTATGGCATCTTCGTTGTAGATCCAAGTAGGAGATTTAAAAACAGTGCCTCCCACTTAGCTGAAATGATTTCTTATGCACAAAATTATTTAAAGGAAGTTATATGCAAATTATTTGACAGGTATCCAGTTTTTAAAAGCTACTATGAATCATCAGAATTATTTAAGCAAATGATTCATAAACACTTAAGTCCACAACTAGCACTGTTGGTATCAGAAGAAAATATAACCAGTTATCTAAACACTAGACTATAAAATGTTGGTTTACTTTGTCCTTTTTTAAAAAAACAAGCTTGTTCACCACCTGTACCACAACATTCACAATGCAGTATCTTTCAGTTTGTCCTTAGCTGCCACTGTTGTCGTCCTCAATATATCTAATGCTCAACATAGCTTCACCTGTGGATAACTAGATTTAGAGACTGGAGCCATGAACAGACAAAACAGATCTTTCTACAAACCTGAGAAAAGCCCCAGGTTTGCAGAAAAAAACTGAAATCTCAAAATATAATTACATTGAGTTTAACTCCTCCACCGTAAAGTCTTGAGTCCTGTCACTTCCAAGCAAGACTGTATGTGAAAATGAAATGTATGGAGCAAGAAGGCATGTGAAACTGATTATATAATTTTTTATTATAGTGTATTTTTAATTCATTTACAAAATTTATATCCGGCCTTTCTGCTCCCGCATGGGCCACCAAGGTGGCTAATGAAATAAAACATAATAAATTCACATTTTAAACCCTACAAATATTATTAACCAGTTAAAAAGAGCTAAAATAATATCAAGAAATTAACACAACAGTTAAAACATTGGGTAGGAAGGAGGGAACACTGAGGGAATGCCAAACAAAACAAAAGTTTTTACCTGCTGGCAGAAGATGGCAACGGAAGGGCTCTTTGTTCATTGTAATTGTTCTTTGTTCCTTTTTAAAAAATATTCCAGGTGCTTTATCAGGTGCTAGAGAGAGTTGGGAGTATGATTCTGGAGCCAGAGACCTTCAGAGTCCTGACTTGCACAGTCGTTCAACTCTACAGAAGCTCTCAGAATATGGAGGCAACAGCATGAATCAACAAGTTGTGATGCAGAAACTGCTTTCCCAGGCTTCCAGTCTCAGCAATACAGTTGGAGGGAGTTACTTGGAACTTGCTAATACTGTGAGTACACTTTTTATTCATGCTAAAGTTTGTTGCATTTTTCCAGTTCAAATATGTTAATTAATACTTTGAATCTTATCCCATAGGAGAGCAGCAGGCTGCTGTTGTTTTCATGAACATCATTAAATTTTTATTTCAGCGAACAATCATTACCAAGCTGTCACTTTGTTATTGAGAATTGATATTCAGGAAAGACTTAGATCCATAAGGCATTTAGTTGTGTTTTATAACTTATTCAGATTTAACTTGTGCAGTGCATATAGATTGTAAAAAATGTTTTAAATCAGCGCAACCCCCCCCCCCCCCCCATGTCAGAATCATGCATGGAAATGTCTATTCTATTATTTATTTATTTGTTGTTGTTTTTACATGTGTATGTGCATGTCTGTGTGCCCGTGCCTGGACATCATGGCCACCTCTGGTGACTCCTGCTGGGGCATGGAAGATGTTCAGAGAAGTGGCTTGATAGCTTGCCTCTGCCTCATGGCCAATGCTCCCTCTAAGCTGTCGAGTCCTGTGAGCAAAAATTCTACTTTGAGAACTACTTGCATTAAAGTTGTGAGCAGGTGATTTGGCTGCTGCATAAATTAGTTTGCTCTGGAGCCATCCTTCCTGAGCTAAGACAAAAATGTGTGAACTGGAGGCTAAAAAACTGTGAACTAGCTCACACTAACTCAGCTTAGAGGGAACACAGCTCCTGGCCCTGGTATTCTTTGTAGGTTTCTCATCCAAATACTTGCCAGGGTCAGGCCTGCCTAGCAACTGAGATCTGACAAGATCGGGCTTGCCCGAGCTATCCAGGTCAGCATTATTTATTATTGTTTCACATCTCTCTCTCTCTCTCTTTCTCTATCCCCCTCCCTCCGTCCCCCATCCCACCCTGTCTGGAAATTCTTGGGTTGTTAGCACATTGTTCTGACTTTGTGGAGAAAAATACAATGAATTTTTAACTCTCGAAGTCTCTTTGTTTATTTTTTAACTGGGGTGGGGGCTCAACCACAGAGCAAGCAGAACTGTTGGATTCTTGTTCCTTAGTTTGGGAGCAGATTGTGAAGGTGAAGATACGTGTGTTCCTTGGCAGACACATGATAATGAATGGAAAAGGGCAAATAAAATTATCAACAAGAGACTTCTAAATGAAAGGTCAGTTTGAAAAGAGTATGCTAGCTAGCTTAGATAAGGGCATAGTACAGGCGATGCTAATACCACAATTTCATGTGTGGTCTGTATGTGTTGTGCCACAATGACAATGTGATGTTAGATGTTACTGTCCTAGTTAAAATATATCTCCCAGTCTTCCCCTACATGTCCACTGGGGTTGCCAGTCTCCCTGTGGGGGCTGGAGATCTCCCGGAAATCACTGTGTTCCCCAGCCATAGCACATAATTTGCCCTACAGAAAATTTCCCAGCTATTACAAATGAACTCCAGATGACCAAGATCAGTTCTCATGGAGACAATGGCTGCTTTGGGCAGTGGACTTTATGGCACTGTACCTTGCTGAGGTCCCTCCCCACCCCAAATCCTGTCCTCCCCAGGCTCTACCCCTTAAATCTGCAGGTATTTCCCAACCCAGAGTTGGCAAGCCTGTAACTGGCTACAGAACTGCTTTCCAGACCCTTGAAACCCAGAAAATATGGCATAGGAGGAGGTGCTTTTCTACCTTAGCTGCCACTGTATAGCCCCAAATAAACATGTCAGGAGTAGCGGGAACCATACCTGTTACCAGGCGGCTCTCCTCCCATACTACCCACTTGGGGCAGCAAAATGGCTTGACTCCCTCTATTTTCCCCTTCTTTCTGGCTCCACCTCACCAGCTACAGCTGGGACAGTCACCTAGAGCTGCTTTCTAGAATCCATTGTATTTCTTTCCACAATGGGTGTTATTCCTAGTAGTGCCATAAATCTTAGTTTGTGTGTTTTTATTTACAATACATGGTATTGTTCATCTTTCTTTTCTGTGGTAATTGTTCTGTAATTCTGGGGGATAAATATATTTCCAAGCATCTCTGAAGCTTAGTGATAATATTTGTTTGCTTAGTTTGTGCATCTTTAATCTTTTCGGTTGGTTGTACAATCTTATATCTTATTGATCCATATGATATTACATTAGGATCTTCATGGTACATGATGAGAATGTTAGCCATGACTAACTTCCACTGAAATGAGCAAGTCTTCAGTTAATCATGACTAAGTCCCATTGCATTGCTTTCTGTGAGGATTAATCATTGACTAACTTTAGCTGTATGGTGCCTAAGAAGTATATTTTATGCTACATTTTTGATGTCTAGAAGATTTATTTTTATTTATCCAAATACTTGATTTTGGACTTTTGGAAGTACTTTTAAATTGAATTTATGTGTTACATACAATTTTGAATGCCTTAAGTGTTCTGTTATTTACCAATATAAACACTAAATTTAAGCAACCTTATTAATTTTGCTTATGTGTTTCTGAGGCAACATGGGCTTTTACAGATTTTAGCCCATTCACGCATGAGGACTTGATTTTACTTTTTCATAGAGAAAACTTAAATGGGAATGTGAGTTCTATGACTCCCTTCAGAACAAGACTTCACTCAGTGGAAGAAATGATGAAGAGACTTGCTGCAAAGAAACACCGCGTTAAATGGAAGGGATTCATAGAACTCAACCTATTGTATGTTATCCAACATGCTGTATATTATTAAATTTGTTCTTCATTAACCATCTTACCAGGGGCAACAGAAATCAAGATTATCACTAAGGATTAAATTAATTTCAGAGTGCAAAGTGATTGATTCTGGATGACTGCCCAAAAGAGCATTAATGTTCTGCTTACACTGAAATAATGGGTAACCATTTGTCTGTTCAGAACCTATTTATTGTCCTAAATTATGGACCAAATACTGTTTAGATTTAGATTTAGATTAAATGTTCCTTTAATGCAACAAGCTGTTACAATTGTTTTGTAGATGACTAGTACAGCAACAAACTTAGCAACGCCCCCCCACATTTCACTAGCCTACCTAACCTGTGCAGAATAGTGGCTTGAGTTAGAGGGGGGTATCTGGCAAGCTTGGGTTAGGAGTCGGACATTCCTGGTTCAAACTGCTTAGCTGTGAAAGTCACTAGTAGAACTTGAGACAGCAGCACTTGCAGCCTAACCCACTCACAGGGCTGCTGATGAATAAAAAGCCACTTGCCCTATAGTTGAGTCTTATAGCAAGGCGATATTACAAAATTTCTTATGATAACACATGGACTCTTTTAAACTGTTACACTCCTTTGAACTACTTTAAATCGTTCTGTGTCTAACTTTATCTATTTGATTATCATTTAGCTTGCTTTTCATTTCTCTTCAGGCGCAGTTGCTAATGTATTTCTCTAAATGACTGGCAGGGGGCATTCTTATATAGCATTCGTTCTCTCTTACCTCACTGCTTCTGCTTCCTTCCAGTGTGATAAATCAAATGCAAGGTCTGTCCCTGAAGCTAGTCATTGCAAATACCTCCAGTATCTGCAAGGTATGCCAAGTAACAGCTTGCATATTAGGCCCACAGTAATATGGAAAATGCTGATTTGTTCCTTTACCATTTTTTCCCCCGATATGTTAACTACTTGTCTGCAAAGCACCTTCATGTTCAGAAACAAATATGAATGTAAATGTTTCTCTGGCAATAGCATTTCTTTGGCTTTCTTTACAAGTGTGGCACCATCTCCAAAACTGTACTGTTCTTTTTACCTGGGGATATGGTCCATTATGGTTGGTTTTCAGGAAGTCAACAGCAATAATTTTTAAAGTAATTGACTATTTTACCATTATGCTTGTCCCCTTCTTACAAGAAACTACTTGGTGATTTAGGGGGACTGAAATATTGTAACTAACAGAAACAGAACAAGGAGGACAGTGTCTTTATTTGGACCGCTACCAATTTGAGATGTTGCAGGAAATCTGCCTGTTCACCTAGGAATCTTTCTTGTTTTCTTATATTGACTAATAAAGATTGTCTTGCTCTGTCATTCTGCTCTCCACTTCCGTCATGGAAGCTAACCGGGTGACCTGGCTTCGTCACAAACTTTCACCCTGGTCTGCCTCGCAGAGTTGTGGTGAGAATATGGAGTAGGGGGAGAATGATGTTCTAAGTCGCTTTGAATCTCACCTGGGGAGATATTAGTAAATGCATGCCTCTCCTCTCCAGTGCCTTTCTCCAGAACAGTATAGTGCACCAGTGTGCTGTTTTGCTTTTGGGGAACTGATGTTGCTTTAAGGAGGAACATTGTCTATATGGGTGTCTCCCCCTCAGTTTGTGCCTATAAATCAATAGATGTTACATAAACATAACATAATAATCCATTGTTTTGTTATGCAAGAAAACTAGTATCATAAAAGGATACCCATATAT
Source organism: Lepidodactylus listeri (assembly GCA_029233225.1). NCBI lineage: Eukaryota > Metazoa > Chordata > Lepidosauria > Squamata > Gekkonidae > Lepidodactylus > Lepidodactylus listeri. The sequence goes on along the minus strand of JARCFY010000004.1, from coordinate 69,298,980 downwards.
TTCTTATCTCTTAGCAAAGGAGAAAACACCAGGGTTCATTTCGTAGCAGGAGCTCCTTTGCATATTAGGCCACACACCCCTGATGTAGCCAATCCTCCAAGACCTTACAGTAGCCCCTGTAAGAGGAGCTCTGTAAGCTTTTGGAGGATTGGCTACATCAGGGGTGTGTGGTATAATATGCAAAGGAGCTCCTGCTACGAAATGAACCCTGGATAACACAACTATCTTGCTGATGTAAATATTTTCTCTTTTGACTCTTGCACACTTACAAAAAGTTTAATTCTGTTTTTGTGCAAGCATTTGTTATGGCAGTATAAAGTCATTTATTCCATCAGTCTCATTTTTGTGTGTGTGTCTCATTTAATGCGTGTGTGTGTCTCATTTAATGCACTGTTTCCTGCAGAATGGCATCTGACTTATTTCTGGAATCTTTCATTGTGGACTGTTTTATCACTAGGAAAAAACATAGCATGACATCTGATTTCAATTTGTTTTTCTCAGATTTCAAGTGAGAGTCAAATTGGGATTCTCTTTAGTGGGGGGAGGGGAATGTACAGATCAAAGATCATGCTTTTATAAATGATCGATCAGGAAACAGGCTACGTTTACTTGGGTCAGGATCTAATTTTGTTCAGACATTGCATTGTATTGTCTGTCTTCTTAAACATCCGGGGAGCATTTGCATAAAAATTGCATGTTAAGCTTGAACTCCATTGAAAACTGGGCATTCAGCTGGATGTGCCTCTGCATCCAATCTGCACTAATGGTTTTAATTTTCCAAAGAATGTTCAGTGAAAAATATTCTTATTATGAAGGCACAGAAATGCAGAAGTCAGTCCCAAGCTGTTTTTTTTTTTAAAAGAGAGCCTATTTGTACCCTTTGATACAAAACCTATGAAGTTAAATTCTTCTAAAACAGTATTATGTTATTGTGGTGTTCAACTTGTTGCAGTACAAATTCTGTGACAGAGATGGTAAAACCACAAGAAGAAAGTGTTCCAAAACTAAAAGAGGAGTGTTCCATGTGCACTGTCTTGAGTTCTTGGCATGGCATGATATTGTTAAATAATAAATCATAAGTAAAGAATCTCTGTTAAAGTCACCTGACACCACCATCCCAGCCCAGCTATATAAGAAAACACCTAAATACTGGAATCCAGGAATTGCTATCCATGTTGGTGGATGATGATTTGAAGACTCAAGACAATTCTTTTTTAGGAATGTACAAGGGCTTCTGTGTGCCCAGTGGGTGTTCACAGTTACTTTTCCTTTCACTAACTGCTACTGCTCCCCCCCCCCCCAAGTTCAGAAGTATCTTTCCTTGAACTATATGAGGGCTGCTTTCTGAAAAAGGAGAGGCTTTAGAGCTCTGCTGTGCCTTTAAATACCACAGCAGCACTATTGGGTCTATTTAGTTTGCAGGATAAATCTCAGCTTGTTGCACAAACTCTGGTTAGCCCACCTTATATTGGGGTGTGTGCTTGGATATTTCTCCGGTGTTCCTAGGAGTGGGGCAGTCCTCACTTGTGGGATTAATAATGGTTAATAAGTTCCTCCTGAATATTCCCAGCCATGCCCAGATAGTTCCAGATTTTTTTTTTAGGGGAGCTGACATTTAAAGCCTCCTAGGCTTGTTTTTTCTTCAAGCTTACAGAACTCCCAGGCAACAGGAAGGAAGGGGAGGGGGATTGAAGGGAAGCAACTCTCTCAAGCAGTGGGATTAGACTTTAGGGGGAGCATTTGAACTGTCTGCCCAATCATTATGATTCTGTCATCCCTCCATAAGTCTCTGAGCATGGGCAAAGAGGATGAAAGGCCCATAGCTGAACTCCATTTCATGGCTAGACCTTTTGGACTGTTGGCTGCCTGGGAAGAACTAGTTCTGTGCCTGCCTACTGGACATCTTCAGGACTGTTTTTCTAATTTCTTACTTTGTTTAAAAATATTATTTCAAGTTTTCCTCTTTTTTTGTAGTTGTTGCCAGATGAGAGGGAGCCTGTTCTTTCTTTTTTTTCTTTCCATATCATGTAACAGTAATTTTCCTTGATTTGTTTTGTGCTGTTTTTAAAAGGGTTGGGTTCTCTTGCGTGCTTTAGAATTCTAACTGCATTTTCTCTATTTCTGAAACTATTAATTTTTAAAGAGTTTATACTTTATGGAAACCCCCCCCCCCCCAGCATTTTTCTTTTCTTCTTCTCATTCTGGTTTTAAAGTTAGATCAAGATGGGTTGCTGTGTTAGTTTGTCTGTAGCAGTAGAAAAGAGTAAGAGTCCAGTAGAACCTTAAAAACTAACAAAATTTGTGGTAGGGTAGGAACTTTCATGAATCACTGCTCACTTCTGAATCTCATGCCCTACCACAAATTTTGTTAGTCCTTAAGGTGCTACTGGATTCTTACTCTTCTCTACTGGTTTTAAAGTTGTTCTTCTGTAGCTACATTAAAGCATTTACTGCGTTTCATTTCTTTGGGGACTAATTTTAAGGAGTTTTGGGGTGTTTCCTATTTTTTTAAAAATTAATTGTTGCAGCAGGTTCTGACAAAAAATCTGGTTTTGCTTTAGTAACAGTGAATTGTAGGTGAGGATTTAGGTATTAAAAAACCCCAAAGTTGGTTTGGGTTGGATTCTCTGGTGTGACATTGGTTCTCTTGGGATTACTACATTGGCCCATGGTTTTGCTGGGATTCTCTGGCCGAGGACAGACTGGCAATCTGCCCCGCTCTGCCTTCGCTTCTAAAGCAGAGGCAGAGGGAGCGTTCAGATTGCCGCATCTGCCCCCCGGCGTCGGCGCGGACTCACCCGTCCGCGAGGCGCCGTCCGTCCGCTTCAGCCGGAGACCACTTCGAACAGGTCTCCGGCTCGCTGGCCACGCATCCCTGCTGCTTCATGGTAGTCTGGATGCGTCGGCTGCACGCCGAAAGCGGGGGCGGAAGTCTGGAGGGACCCGCGTCCGCGCGCCTCTGCCCCGCCTCCGCCCTGGGACAACGCAGCCAGTGCGAACGGGCCGCACCGGGCTGCTTTTCCCGCGGGGCTTTTGGCCCCGCGTTTGTCCCGGGGCAGATCTGCAGTCTGTCCTTGGCCTCTGGTTTAACATCAGTTCTGTTGGGTTTGTTGTTTCATGGACAATTGTTGTTCTTGTGTGTTTTGCTCTTGGCTTCTTTGAATTTTTCCCCATAGGAAACCATCATGACAAGTAGGGTCGCTGGGGCCTGTAGAATTTCACCCTGTGGTCCACTGGCAGCATTAGGTCCCTTGAAACTTTTGGGGTCATTTGGTTGGAATATTTCTCAATCTTGTCAGGTGGCCTCTACTTCCTCTGTTTGGAGCTGCTTTCTGGTTGGTCTTGTGTAGATTAAAAGGTGTTTTGCTTACATTTTATTTGTTTTATATATAAAAACACTATTTTAATGTTTTATATTTGTATGGTAAGCAGAGTGGATAAAAATCAGTGCTTTTTAAAATAAAAAAATCAGATTTTTATTATTTACATCTTTTTAAAATAGAATGCTTTTTGAGGAAAAATCTATTTAAAGATAGTTTTGTATTTAAAATACATTATAGTCCAAAGGCTATTCATCATGAAATATGGATTAGTTTTGAATTATGTAGCATGAGGCTGTATATTCATGCAATGTTTAAATATTTAGGTAAATGAATTCCATTAATCCATTCACAATGTTCTGCTGTTCCAGAAGTTTCTGTAAGATTATTTTGAACAGTTTTTATATCTGAAAGATATTATCACAGATGCTTGTTTTTGCAGTTGTCAAAACTGTGAATTTGTGTCTGCAGAGATAATATGCCTGGGGTTCCTATTCCCCAGGTGGAGGTGGGGGATTCCCCACTTTTGTGGGTTCCTGCCCGCCGGCAGGCATCTAGCTAGCAGAAGGAAATTCCCCCCACCCTGATGCCATGTGCAATGCGCTGACATCACCTGGAAGTGATGTCTGCATGTCGATAACGGGGGGGGGGGGAACACTCTGTTTTTTGGGCAGAACTCTATGGTTTGAGCCCTTTTTTCCATAGATTTTGTCTGAAAAACAGAACGTTGCCCCTGACATAACTGATTGCACTTCTGGGTGACATCAGAGTGTTGTGCAACATCCTCACCCACCCCCCAGAATGCCCCCCCTCAAATCCCTCTGCCAGCATGATGAGAGGACCTGGTAACCCTAAATATGCCTCTTCTTCACAGCAAAAATGTCATAAAATGAACATATGGAATTGAGAAAAAGTCCTTAATCCCATTGTTCCCCTGCAAATCTATGTACCCAGAATCAACCCCTTACCTCTTAAGTGCTAAGTTTCAAGATGTTCAATGAATAACAGATTGTTTGGAGTGGAATATATTTGCGCAAGGGGCTAAGTGTGATGAGGGAGGGGAGGAGCAAGCAGTAAAAATGAAAGTGAAACCTTTTGAGTAGACTACTCCAGAAGTCTTGGGATCTTTGTGTGTATTGCCTGAGGTTTATCATATTATTGTCTCCTTGGAGGAGAAAACGTATAATATAAAGGATTCCCAGTTTGGGAATATTTTAATGAAGTTCATTTACCTATGGGTAAGACAGGGATGCGTGCAAAATGCAAGCATTTAAGATTATACCAGCAAAAATGATTCTTTATGTAGCAAACCATGATTTAAATCTAGTCTTACTGACAAGCAGGGGTCATTTTGAGCAGGAGCACGCAGGAATGCCGTTCTGGGAGTAACAAGCCCAGGAGCGGACACATGTGGTGATGTGCTGTGGAAAAAAGCAAAAGCATACTAACTTGATCTACATTTTCATGCTTGTTGTAGGGTAGCTTCTCTGCAAGAGCAAAGGAAACCTAAGGTGTCTTTAGTCAAAGTATAAAGCTGGCTTGCCAGCTCTGAGTCAGGAAATACCTGGAGATTTTTGGGGTGGAGCCTGAGCGGTGGGTTTTCCTTCTGACACACTTCTGGTGATGTCAGGGGGTGTGACCTATGCAAATAAGTTATTCTAATGAGTTATGTTAATGAGATCCTGCACCTCTTTTTTTACTAAATGACCCCTGCTAAGTGATTTAAATTGTGATTATTTAAATCAAATCCACCCTGAGTGTAAGCAATGTTTTAATGTGTGAAATGCTTGGAATAATTTAAATTTTTAAAGTTTGCCATCTCAGGAACCCTGAGTTAGGTAGAAAGATGGCATAGTAATGTTTTAAATAATGTATTTTTGAGGCCATGTTTACTTTTCCTACAAATGCTTTTTACAAAAACTGTGTTTGCTTTTCCTCGTATAAATGTATGCTAAAACTATTTTAGCATGTTGTTGTGCTCTCTGAATAGCAAAACCTTTCAACTTACTTGGCTTCCTCACTGTTTATATATACCTTTGATTCTGTTATCTGGTTTCGTATTTTCCTAACCTTGTTTTTTAATTCAGGTAGATATCATATCTGCTGTTCAATCTAAATGTATTCAAGGCAGTGTTATTTGTTTGGTGCTGTGTGACTGACAAATAGATGAAGATTGCAGTTAGTGTTCCCAATGTGGGCTCTAGGAAGGGAATGGTCAGACTCTAGATGGGTTTTTTAATTGTATTTATAGGGAAACTATGTTGTCAGTCTCAAATTTTCAGACTGATAAAAGGGAAGATCCTGAAAAAGTGTAGCCCATTAGTTGCATTTGATGGGACTTGCTTTTCCCTGTTGGCACTTGTTTGTTCAAGAAAAAGGTATACATGCCTTATCCAAGGATATTCCCACACTTCTTGTTGTGTACTATAGTGTCAGCCAAGAACACGGGCAGTTGCCATGTAGACTCGCCCCATAGCTCATATGTAGTCTCCTACATTTATGCAATTTGAATAAAATGTTAACCAACATATGAGTTGTCTTTTTTGCCTATCATTCTCCTCTTTATTGTGGGTACAACTTTGCAGTTGACAAATTAAAGAGGGGAACTAGAAACTGGAGTATGGAATTCTGGTTTTATACAATGCCTCTTTCAAAGTTTACTTTCTCATATGCACTTATAGTTCCACTCTGATCTTAATTAGAAAGTAAAGATTTTATTAAAATTAAAATTGATTATAGGAATATGAATTTAGCAAATAGGCTTGATGGTATTTGAAAAAAGACGCAAAAAATGTTTTGCTGACAGATGTTTTAGTCAGGAGGAAAATGTCTTTTTTTTCCTGCAGCCTTTTATTCAAAGTCAGTATTTGCCTTGAGGTTCATTTTTATTTTAGTGCTGGGCATCAGGTGTAATAGGATTATGAATTTTGTTAATGACCCTTGTATTCATGTTTCTTTTATATTTGTTAGTACAAACTAGATTAGAATGGCTAGGACTATCTAGGTATAAGTGCAGTTTTTCTTTTCCCCCCAGCTGCTTGGCTCATGATGAAAATACAAATAAGTAAGGAAGAAAATATAAATTCCTATGAGGACCCTCTTCTGGAGCAGACTGTTACCAATTGTACATCAGTGGTAGATTACTACATCAAAGCGTGTTTTAAAAATGTTTGATAGTATATTTGTGAGCTATATTCAAAAGGTCAATCTGTCATTCTCTGGGTGGTTGATGAGAGCATAGAAGTTTCAAAGTGCTGCACAAAAGAGATTTGTTCCAACAGCCTCTTTTAAAATAGATGCTCTTGGCTTTTAATTAGATTTTATATATGGTGTAGAGACATTTCCATTGTAAGGAAGTAATGTAGCTTTCATTGAAGAAAACAGTGGTGCTTTGCCAGTAGTTGCAGATGGATTGATGTTTTATTTATGTAATGATTAATTATTAATTAGCATATGGTATTGTGTGTACTATAGTCAGGAGATCCTAAGATTATCTGGCAGCCTTAAGTTCTAGCTCTTTTAGTGATGAGCTAGACTTATTTGGGGGCTGAAAGAGCTCTGAAAGAGCTGCGACTTTCCCAAGGTCACCTTGCTGGCTTCATGTGGAGGAGTGTGGAATCGAACCTGATTCTTCAGAATAGAGTCTGCCGCTCTTAACCACTACACCATGCTGGCTCTCTTTATAAATAATAGTTCTGTAGAGCTTAGGAACACACAAATTCCTAATTTCATATCTTCATGCACATGGGTATCTTTGTGTTCTTTATGCATATAATTATAGAACACAAGGTATCAGGAATAGTGCACCTTCAGGATACACATATGCATGAAGATATGAAATTAGGAATTTTTGTGTTCCTAAGCTCTACTGGGGGTAGTTTTTGTTTGTTTTGTATCTTTCAGAGTAGTTTCAGAGTAGTATTTCAGATGTTTCAGAGTAGTATTTATATTTTCATGTCTGTCCTCCCCTTCCCAAATGGTACATGGTGTTTACAAAAAAACCAGTTGGACTAGTTGCAGTTTTTTAAAAGGAGGAGCCCAAGATGCTTTAAATAAACATAGATTTATTTTTATTTCAAAATTGTGGGGTATATCCACCAACCACATGTTTTGCTTCTTCCTTCCACAGCAGTCTACTTGGTCCTCAAAATTTTGTATTTGTGAGTCAGCAAACCCTCAGGATGAACACTGGGTGCAAAGTTTGTAGCAGTTCAGGGTACCTAACAATGTCAACTACCCCATCTCAGGCTTATTCCACATGCTCCCCTTCTAATCCTGCATATGCCATTGAATGCCACTGGGGCTGTCGGTTCTCTACATAGGGCAAACAGATCAAACCCTATGCCAAAGGATAAATGGACACAAATTTGACATCAAGAATCACAAGACTGAGAAACCTGTAGAAGAACACTTCAGCTTTACTGGACACTCAATGGCTGACCTCAAAGTAGCTATTTATTGCAAAGGAACTTCAGGAACAGACTAGAAAGGGAAATTGCTGAGTCTTAAAGGTGCCACTGGACTCTAACTTTCCTCTTCCTATATGTATGGACTGGTAATTTCCATTTTTATTTCTGTCTCTGTCTTGGCTCTAATTGGCCCTTCCTGGCAACTAAAGCCCTTCCCCCTTCCTATGTGTAATGGTCGAGTAAATTTTGTTTCACTGTACCTGAAGAAGTGTACTTGCACACAAAAGCTTATACCTTGAATAAAAGTTTGTTGGTCGTAAAAGTGTCACAGGACTCAAACTTTGTTCTTTATTTTACAACCAGTGTTTCTTTGTATTCTGCATTTCACCTGGCCACAGAACAAGTGCATGTCAGCATTGTGCACATAAGAGCATCTTTTCAGCAGTACTACCCCCCCATGCCTGTGAAGACTGCCTCTGTCATATTTTTGTCCCGCCTTTTCCCTAAGGAGCTCTGGGTATTGTACGTGGTTCTCCCCAATTTCATGTTATGTTTACAACATCTCTGAGAGGTCACATAGGCTGACTAGCCCAGTGTTATCCCATTAGCTTCATGGCTGAATGTGAAATTGAACTCATTCTAATCTAGCCCTCTGAATACAATACCACACAGGCTTTCATGTTCAAGACTTTTTGATGCTGTGTGGGCCATTTCTTGTGCAATGTCAACATCTGTAAGGTTTCCAAGGGAGTCTGTTAGGATCATATGGGCTGATTGTGATATAGTGGTTAAAGTATCAGACTTGGATTTGGGAGACCTGAGTTTGAATCCCCAGTCTGCCATGGTGAATGTAGAATATAGTTTGGTCCATTTTCAACCTTAATGCCCACTTATCAAGGATGACAATATATTCTTAACTGTTTCTTTAAAATGAAACAATTTACAGTGAAGAAAAGTGCATTGAATATCGAAACCTGTATAACTACTAACATCTGCTTTAGGTAAGATTGATTCAGAAGTTAAGGGTGTAAACTTCTTCATACATACAATCAACCAAGATTGTTGAGAAGTATCAGATCTTGATGTACCAACATAGTATTAACTGTCAATTGTTACCAGTTCTGTTCAGTGCTATCTTTTAATAGTAAAACCTTCCTTTGCCTAATTCCTTAGACTTCATTGCTTTATTGTCTTTAGTCCTAGTCAGTATACTACCCCTGACTGACATTTTTTTTACCATCAGTATTTTAAATGTCATTCTTTTTCTCTTTCCTTTCCCCAATATTCTAAAAGGAGTTCCCCTATCCAATTGCAGGGCTACCCATTTAAGCAATCTGATATCATTTTGTGTGTGTAACTAATAGTTGTAATTTTGTATAATTTTTTGTGTGTATTACAATTTCAAGTCAGAACTTATTATTCATTCTAAATATACATTTTTTTCAGCCTCTAAAACTAAAATTGCAAAATGTTCCTGAAGTTAAATAAGGAACTGAAGTATCCCAGTTTACATACAGTTTCCCAGTCTGAGTGTGTCAGGATTATGTGCAAGAATACTCTAGCAAAAAACCTAGAATATCCTAGCTCTTTCGGGGTTATTTTCATGATACTTCAAATTCTGGCCACGATCAGTGGGATCCAAATTGGAATCACCACATCTGATCATAAAGGGCTGGCAGAAGAAGGTGATTTTCTGGAAGAACAAGGAATTTTAATTTTAATTCAAACATTCTTATGTAAAACAAATTTGCTGTGTTCTTAGAGCATGTAGTTTAGAAAAGTGGATGCAGTGATTATATTTTTGGAAAATTAACTATACTATGCTTTTAAAAACAACCATGATACAATTTCTGTTCTGGACCTGAGGAGCAAAAAAGATTTTGTAATTCTTTGACGCCAAGAATTCCAGAGGGTTTTAGCTGCAGTGGTTGTTTTTGCATTTGCATGGGCTGCTTTGACTATACTTTCTAACTCTTTTGCTATCTAAACACCAGTTCCATTCCAGAAATGAGCACTTACTGCAAGGTGAACCCACTGACTGTGGAATTTGAGAATTTTGCCACTGTAATTCCAGCTGCAGGACAATGGCTTTCATTTGGGACTGAAGACTTCTAGTAGTTTATCATACTAATCGTGCTATCATTCCTGTTGTGTTTAGTTTTCAGTAAAAAAATGGCTAGCAACCCAGGTGCTGTTAATAATTTTAGTGTAGAAGCAGGACAAGTGGGAAAAACATCCTTTGAGAGAAGTAGTTTTTTTCTTTTCCTTCATTTTTATGGAAAAACACTTCACTGTGATTGCTTCATTTCAAAGCACAAAAGCACATTGCCATTTCCACAGCAGGGAGACACATTATGATTATAGCTACAGTGCAGTGTATTGGTAAGATACACTTTTCATCCTTGTGGGAAGCAATCAAAATACGCAATTCCAATTTCGGGAAGGGCAATTGCTGTTCTGTGTATAGTTTGTTACATAATAACCTTGTTGATAAGCCCAAGTGAGGCCTTCCTTTTAAGTTAAAATGCCAGGTCTAATTTTTTATGCTAGGTATTTTCTGCTTGTATATTTAATGTTGCATATATAATCAGGCAAGAGGGGATGAGTGCTGCCCTATTCTTTGCTTTGCACACTAGTTGATTTTTGGTGTGCGCACATACATACATGTGAGTTTTTGCTTGTGCCAAAAAAGAGAAGTAGATAACTATTTGTTTCATTAGCCACCTTCAGTGCAGAGCATGTTTTGAAAATGTTGGTAGCTATGTTTCTATGCTTTAACTTCTCAGCTTATTCTGAAAGAGTAAATAAGAAAGTAGAAAGGAGACATCACAAGTGAAACCATGCAAAATAGGTGCCTCTTTTAACGTTATTCTAGCTGCATTAAAAATGACTGGACAACATTAATTAAGGTGAACTGGGCCTGATCATTTGGTTCTTTTCCATGTGATCGACACTATTCTGATGAAACGTAGACTAGTTGATTTTGGCAGATTAGTAAATGGTTTGGCAGCATGAAATATTGGAAAAGGAATCAAGCATCAGCTGTGAAGGAGATCAGTTTAGGTAGGGCCATGACATTTTCAGTGGGTTTTATCATTTGATGTGCATGTGTCAGAATTGTGAGGAAACTGATGAATGTGCCAGTAGTGCAGCTACCGTACTAAGGTTTCTGCTCTCTCATGTTTTTTCTGTCCTACCAATTACTACATTTTATTAATGCGTATTTTCTAAGCCATCCATGTTTTCATGCTTCAGCTTATTTCATTTGGGGGCCATAATGTGGCAGAATATGTAGGGCTTGACTATGAGAAACCCATAATTTGTAGGTGTTGCATTTCTGTATGCTTACAAATAGAAGTCAGGAAGGTGTTACAGCCTGCTAGCAAGCATAATGAAGAGAAAAATGTTGAAATACACACATTGGCATTTTGGAACTGGCATGCTTTATCCTCGGTGTAAAAACCAGTATATGTACTATAAAAATTCTTGTGAGGATTTCAAAAAAGGCAAATGTAAAGCAGTGTATAGTGAAAGTTGGCTATAGATATCACAAAGTGAGACCCACAAAAATTCCTGGTAGGAATTTACTCCAGAGGAGGCACATATTCAGAACTCTATCTCCTGCTGTGTTAACCTTTCAGCAGTAAAGGGACATGTATCCCTAGCAGCCAAAGATTATTTTTGGAGAGGAGCTGAGCTTGGAGAAAATGTGTCCTGAAAACCCTTTCTCTTAGTCTCTCCCTGTTCCAGCCTTTAAGTTACAAAGGGACAGCTTCCCTTTCTGAGAACAGAGACTCTTATCACTGCCCTTTCCCCCATTTAAGTCCAGCATTATAGGAATAAGCAGCAGTGAATGGTCTCTTAACTGAATATGTAATGGTATCTGTAAATTTTCGTTGAATCAAAAATAATTCTTACCAAACAAGTTTTGGGTGAATGTATGCACCTAGTGTCACCTATGTACTGTTGTGGGATTTCAATACGTTTGCTTATATTTAAAAAATCAGGCTCTGTACCTTTAAAATTCAAACCATGCACATTTGGTGCATGTGATGTTGATTAGGTATTACAACATGCTCTAATTGCATCTTTGGATGCTTAGAGAAAGCTTTGTAGTTTAGTAATAAACAGGACAGTAAATTTGAAGGGTGTGGTCTTAATTATGTTGACTACATGAGGAATAGCCACTTTGAAATGTTGAACAGACTTCAAATCTGAACATTTTAACTTTAAATAAACAAAACATTTTTATAAATATCTCATTGTTAACATGCTGATTATCTAATTCACAGTCCACATGGTATAGAATCATGACAGCAACACACCATTTTAATGACTTTCCTTTAAAGTAAGCATACGTATATAAAAAGAGAACCTGTTTTCTGTTCGAACAGGTGGCCCTCTGAGCACATGAGTCTTCATCATGATTAATGGTGGTATTTCAGATATTAAGACTAGTTTCTTTGCTTTCTTTTGGTCAGACATCTTTTCCACGCCATACTTGCTGCTCCACTTCTTGTGTTGAAACAGAAGTTACTAAAAACTGAATAAGTATTTCCTTTGAATGTTGGGAAAAAACATGCAGCAAGTCCCAGCTGTCAGAAACCTTGTTAATGAACAGAAACACACCTCACTGTAGGCCTAGTACTATATGCCCATGGCTGAATTGGGTGGTTTTAGTTACAAATGAACAGTTACTTAGCTTAAACCAAGGAAGTATGGTTTTCAGTGAGGATCTGGGGGACATCCAGAAACTGCACGATGTCCAGAAGTCAGTTTCAACACTCAGGAAAGTACCTGACAGGGTCAGTCTTCTGCCTCTTCCAAAAGGAGGCACTCTTTATCTTCCCAGACTGGCCCCTGTCATTGGCCAGGAAACAGGGGTAAGAGACACTTTAATTTTTCAGTTTTATGTTTGTGGCTTTTCTCTTCCCTTGCCCTTCCCCCTTTTTTTCTTTTCTTTACTAGACATCTCTAAGTAGCAGATCATATGGCTTACAAGGAAGGGAGTTGACCAAGGCTCATCTGTCTTTGCCCCAGTTGGTGGACTGCAGCCAAAGAGATCTTGTCTCCCTCTCTGTTGGTAGGTCGATGGGAATGAGGAATGTGATTGCTCCTCAGAGCCTTGTTGAATCTGTTTACCAAAGGCATCGACTGCATCCATCTGCAAAGATGCCTGATTCTGTGTCCTAACCAAGTGTTCCACTGGGCCTTATAGTTACTTTAAATTTCTCCCTTTTTTCCTTGGGACTAAGCTCAGCTGGGGTTTCTGCCCCCCCCCCCACGTGTCATAGAGTGGGAGAAAAAAACAGAGTCCTCAGTAGCAGAACAATGGGCAAGTAGCAGGACAATGGGAACCAGATGGTAGCCTCTTGCATTGGCCAGGAGGCACCCAATCTCTTCCAGCATTAAGATGTGATGCCAGACTAGGCAAGGGATGCTTCCTTTGCCATGGATCTTCCAAGGACCATTGTTGTTTTCTTTAGGAGAATTTGAGCTGGGGTCTCAAAACATATACTGGAGCTGTTCTGATATCTTCTCTGTGGTTAAGATGCTCTGCATATTTCATAAGGACAAGCTTGTTCTTTAGCTTGATCCATCATTAATCCTTAAGTGAGTTTCAACCTTTTATAGATTGCAAAAACTCTCTAGCTTCTTTTTGCCTAGCTAAAGATCTGGTATGCATTTGCTTTTAGGACAGCTTTATTATATTGACCGTACCCAGGCATTGTTCAATACTATCATTTTCCTCTTTGCAGCAAAGTGCCTGATGTGACACTGGTAAAAATATATAATTGTGTCTCTTTCCAAACTTTACATGACATTGGAATAACCATTTCATTGAAGATATTTCTATCTGTTCTGTTCTGGTATCTCAGCAGCCATTTGGGGCAACACATTTTCAGGGCACACAATTCCCCAGTGTTGTTCATGTTTGTTACTATATACCGGGGTGGCCAAACTGTGGCTCGGGAGCCACATGCGGCTCTTTCACACATATTGTGCTGCTTCCGGCAGGGTGGCTGGAGAAGTGAAGGGGAGGCATGCCTCCTCAACTGGTCTTCCCTTCCCTAGCCAGTGTTTCCCTCCTTGGGTAGGCTTGAAGGTGGGGGGGGGGGGAAGCAGAGAAAGAAAGCAACTTTAACTTTAAATGCGTTCTCAAAGCATACTTACACACACACACACATTCTGGCCGGCTTGGAGAAAGCATTTGTTTTTTTAAATATCATTATCAATATCTGTTCTTACCTCCTTTTTTATTTCTGGCAGTGTTATTTAATGTTAATAAAAAGCAAATTTGCATATTTTCCAATAAAAACATGTGTGTAATATTTATTCATGTCTTGCGGCTCTCAGACATCTGATGTTTCTTCTGCGTGGTTCTTACATTAAGCAACTTTGGCCACCCCTGCTATATACTGTAAGGTGGATATCTGTGAATCCTGTTTTCAGCAGGCTGTAACGTATCTCTGAATTTAGTATATGATCCCTGGAACCCGTCCTCCAAACATGGTTCTGTGTATCTTTTTGATATGTCTCTTGTTCCTCACTGCAGGAACAAATTGTCTGTTTCTCTTTAAAGCTTCAGAGTGTTCCAGAGGTGGGTTGGTAGGTCCATAGAAGACATTTATGGGAAGTACTGGAAATCACTGTGGTTTGATGGGGATTTCCATGGAGGCAAAGAGAACCCAGAATCAGCAGAACAGGATAAGGGAGCTTGAGAGGAGATAAAAGGTGTCCATTTAACACTTCTAAATAACTGTGGCAGAAATTGCTTTATTGATATTCTTGGTTACCATTTTTGTGGCACTGTTGCCAGCAGTGTACTACGCAGCGTAATACGAACTCTTCTTGTACTAACTGCTTCTGTTGTCTGGTCTTACTTGAGCTACTTACATTTGAATTCATGAATATTGTTACTATTTATTCAGTCTTCAGAAACTTTATGCCACCTCTTCAGGAACCTGCCCAAGGTGGCTTAAAAATAAAAACAATAAAAAACAAAACATGAAAAGAAAATAATTAAAATCCAGCATATAAACATAGACCATAAAAACAGACCACTGAGCATTAAAATAATGTTTTCAGGCTAAAATAGCAGTAAAAGCTCAGCCCCTAAGAGAAAGCAGTGGAGGGGAAGGGCATTCGGTAAGCAAGGTGCCACTATTGCAAAAAAACCCGTGTCTCTGCTTGCCACCCGCCTGGCCTCTGAAGATGGGGGCCCAGAGAGCAGGGCTTGTGAGGCAGATGTTGACTTGCCCAGTAAGAGCGGAACAAACCTGCTGTAGTTCTTAGTCATCCCCCATCCCTGGTGGTACCAGCTCTCTCTCCGATTTCTCTTATTAATAACAAAATAAAAAAGGCTAATGGCAACTCACTGATCAAATTACATATCTTGTGATTGAATTAGAATTGTAAAAATATAAGATTTGATACTCTGAAAATAGATTCACATGCGTAGCCATGTTGGTCTGAAGCAGCAGAACAGAGTTTGAGTGCAGTGGCACCTTGAAGAGCAACGAAGTTTTATTGAAGTTTTATTGAAGCTTTCAAGTGTGTGCACACCTCCTCAGATACCTGAGATATCAGATATCTGAGGAGGTGTGGATGCACCCAGGGACTTATACCTTGAATAAAACTTCATTGGTCTTCAAGGCACCACTAGACTCAAACTTTGTTCTACTCTGAAAATGTAAGCTTTAAAGGCCATTATGAAAAGATTCCTAGTCTCTGTGAATACAAGGGGCTTACCTTTCTTACCAGTAGCTAGGTAAGATATTATTGTGCTTTGGTGCAGTCTCCAGTGGTGTTACGTAACCAAATTAATATATCTAATTCTCAGGATGGCCACATCTGTGAATACTTACATCCAGAGATTGGAGCCAGGAACAGACAAGACAGATCTTTCTACAAACATGACAAAAGCCTCAGGTTTGCATAAAAATTTGAAATTTTAAAAAATGCTGGAGGAGGGTTAAAATCCTCCAAAATAATAGAAGCAGCACCTGTCGCTGTAAGAAAGGAATGCCCCCTTATGGGTCTTGCTAGACAACCATGACTCAGCCAGGTTCAGCTGCTCACTGCTGTTCAATAGCAGCCACCTCATAAAAGCCAGGGTGGTGCAGTGGTTACAGTTAGAAATTGGGAAACCCAGGCTGAAATCTCCACTCTGCCACAGTGCTCACTAAGTGGCCAGTCACACTTCGCCTAACCTACCCCACAGGATTGTTGTGAGGATAAAATGGATACAAGGAGAATGAAGTAAGCTGTTTTGTCTCTCCGTTACAGAGAAAGGTGGTATAAGGGAAGAAAATAAATATAGCTGAAGATAAGGGGCAGATTAAAGGTAAGATGGTTGGCGGGTGGAAAGGAGAGAAGGAAGCAGAGAAAGGTGAGGACAATGGAGTTGCCAGGAGAAGGGAAAGAGAAAATAGTGTGAAAAGGTGGATACAGGAGTAAGTGAAGTACTCCCCCCACAAGTCTTTGTGGGTTCCCCATCACTCAGCTGGGCCTTGCAGCAGGCACTACACAACTGGGCCATAGTTTTCCTGGACAGAGGCTGTCAGGGAGAGGGAAGGAGTAAAAGCAAAGACGGGGAGTAGAGAAAGGGAGTTTGGCTGGTGGATGGGAAGGAGAGAAGGAAGCAGAAAAGGGGAAGAGGGTATGGGGACTTTCAGGGAAGAGAAAGAAGAAATAGTGGGGGAGGGGAAAATGAGATTCCCCCTGCCCCATAAGTTTTGCAGGTCCCCCACTTGAATCATTATATTTGTCAGATTAAAATTTTAGTTGCTGCTTTTATATGAGTTATTTTGGGATGTTGTGTAGCAAAGAGCACTTCATTTGTAAAATTTCAGTGATGGGCCCAGTGCTGGCTGCCAGTCAGATAAACACACCAGTGGTGTTTATGTGTGCATTAGGGAATGTAAATCATGAGAGCAGAGAATGCAGACAAATTGAGATACTTGGCTGTCATAGCTATGAGTATTTTTGAAGACTTGAAGGCAATGAAGAGCCATTACAGATACACATGTCCTTGGAAAGTCTAGGCATGGTGGATGGCAAGGAAGACAGAACAGAGATTATAGGTGAGAGAAGCAGGGATAGAGATTATGGATTAATAATATAGTTACTGTAAATACACCAAAAATAGTGATGGATATCTGTGTTCCATATAACAAGGATTACCAGCTAACAAATCTTTAGAAAGTTGTCTTTCTAGTGGACCTGACTCAGTGGCCCATATCCTTCTACGCTGCCCCCATTACTCCACTATGCGTAGCTATTTGATTGGCCCCCACCTACCCCCCTCAAGGAACTTGTCTGACAGTGACCTAAAAATTTGACTATCCGACAAGTTCTTGGCAATTACTCTGTCTGTAGCCGAATTTTTAGCTTATGTTTGGAAGTTAAGGGTAAGGGAGTATAAGGCTTAATCCTCTCTGATTTAGTTCCATCTAGTCATGTCGGCTACTGTTTGGTTTATTGCTAGCTGTTTGCTACTGTTTCTTTATTGATGTCCCTGCAGTGTATGCCAATAAAGGTTGTGCATTGTATTGTGTATTGTAATAACAAATCAATTGTTTCTCTAAATATTGTAATATTTATAAGTTGTAACTGGAATGTTACTTGGAATTTAGAAGCAGTGTAACAATCTGTTGATTTGATACAGCTGTTTGGAAGTCCTGCATGTGACCTGCCATATTGTGTTTTGGTTCCCGGCCTGTAATGAAGTTCAGCCACTGAAACACAAGATCATACTTCACTCATACAGTTGCAAATAGTTGGAAAATGCTTTTTACCTAGGTGTCTGAAACAACTAATTCAGTGTATCACAGAAGTGCTTTTTCACAGCATGACACAGACAACACTTTTAGGCAGCTGTCTCTTACACAAAGCTGCTAAATGTTCCTAGGAAATCAGTGAGACCCATTTATAAGTAACCAAGTTTAAGGTGGTGCTGATTTTCTTACAGCCTGTTTGGAAGAGAAGCTTCTAAGAAAAATTTGTCTAGCAGCTAACAATGCTAGACTATCTCATAATATCTCAGGATTATAGTGATTTAATTTTCCATCTAGTGTCCCTACTATGAAAGTAATCACTTGTGATTGCAAGTAGGAAATTAAACTCTATAACTCTGGACAAGAAGATAAGAATATATACTGTATTTTTCAGTGCTACTGACATTCAGCAAGAGGAGGGGTGCACCCATTTTTATGACTTTTTATGCTGCATTATGATGCTACTTGCTTTTGGGCTTCTATGATTATCTTTTAAAGTATAGCATGCTGACCACTATTTTATTTTCATTTATTTCCTACTCAGCACAGTTTTCCCAGTAGCTGGGCAGCTCCATATTGCCAGCCCAGGACTTTATAATCTAGTGCAACCGGTTTTGGAGAGGGAGGGTTGATGTGCCATAATTTAGTTACATTTTTGCGACTATAGGATTGCCTTTATCCGCAAGTCACATGAATTAGAAGCTGGAACTGGGTTTACTGTATTTTAGAAGTATGTTTTTAATTTGCAGTGAATTTGTGAGAGCCGTGTGATTGGGGACCACCGTGAGTTTAAAAACCATCTGCTCTTCAACTTTTGTGGCCCAAGGAATGTTCGTCATGTGGCACTAGGAATGTTCATCATGTGATGTGTGTTTTAAAAAGAGTTTTAAAAGATGGGCTTTTTGTAAAAGCTAGCTTTGTAACATTACTACAATTGTGACTGCTTATGAGTCCAAAAGTTCTCTGGGCACAATTTCTTGCAGCCATCGTTTCACAGTAGTGATTAGCTTTTTGTAAGAATTGGGGGTCTTCAGTGGAAATCTGGTGTCACATTTTCTATTGCCTACTTTGAAGTGCTTGGCTCACTGTTCTAAGAACTAGTGTTACTTCAGTTCTTGGATTCATTCAAGCTCTTTGAAAAACAATCCAATAATATCTGCCCTCCATGCTTGTAAAATTTTAATTGAGCAGCTTAGTTTTTGTAGTAGCTTCATTCTGAATCACAAAGGGAAGGTGGCTTAATTGGAAATGAAGAACTAGTATTAAGGTGACCCAGTTGACACTCTACGTTTATTCATCTTTGTACTTTGTATAGTAATTTTTAATTAGCATTTGAAACTCTGGAAATGTGCCTGTGATTCCAAAATGAGCTTTCTATTGCATGCGTTCTGTCTCCTTCCCCCTCCCGTTCTCCTCTTAGTCCTTCCCCTCTTTGGTACCGCCTCTTCCATGCACCCTGTAGCCAGCAGCAAGACAGCTGTGTTTGATCATAAACCACTTACAACTCCAGGCTCCCTGGAAGGGGAAACTTTAGCATGAACAGCAGGATAGGTCTGTGTCTTGTTCTTTTCCTACCTCCTGATAGGACCTAACCGGTCCTCTGAACTGGTGGCTGTGATTGCCAGTCTGAGGCTCCCCAAATATTTCCAAATGCTTTGAACTCCTTTGGGAGATGCTTTCTGATCTAGCTGAGGGGGAGAATGAAGGCGTAAAGCTGAAGCCTGGCTCTCCCAAGCAGTTTTAGTAGCCAGGAGATCGTTACAGCCTGTCTGTGCTCTGTCTCGCCGTGTACTCCGCAGTGCTTTAATGAGTAACTCGCAGCAATGGATTGTTTGTGAAACGACAACCAGTTTCTTGTCTCTCGTTTGGAGCTCATGTGCATTGTTAATTTTTAGACTGTCTAAATGTTGAGTGAAAATGGCTGTCTAGAGCAAAATGTGCAAGACAGGAAAAGCTCAGAGAAGAAGGGGGTGTTGAGTCTTTCGGAGCAAGGATTGGAAACCTTAAAATCCATAGAAAGCAGTCAAGCCCTGGAAAGTCTCATCATGAATTCTGGAGTTGCCATGAAATATGGAAATGACTCCTCTGCAGAGCTGAGTGAGGTAAGAGGTTTCAGTGTTGTCCTTTTTCACGCTGCTTTGATTTTGTTTTCGAAATAAAGACTCCCTTTTTGAGTATTCACTCTGGAGGCAATGAAAGATTAATGGATATATGTACCTTGTTCTGTCTTGCACTGCTCCCTGGAAATGATCTGAGATTGCTTCAGAAGGATTAAATGGTAAAAAGCAAATGGTTGCAACTCTACAGAGGGTTTTTTCCTTCTTGGCATCCTGCTGCAAGGAATCTCCCCCCCCCCCTTCCCAAGTGCAGTGTTTTCCACACAGCATTCCTTTCTGCAGTAGGTAAAACAACCAGTGAGATCCCAGTTGAAATCAAGCAGATGGCAGCTGATTTAGAAAGGGGAATAAAAAACAAATATTAAGACAGCAGCATCAGTGTGACTGGGTGAAGGCAAGTGTAGATGAAATATATATTGTTCTACCTGGCAGAAGTAGTAAGTCCCAGGAAGTTATTTTTTCTTGGTGACAAAGAATTGCTTTTAAAACCTTACCTTAGCTGTTGCAAATTTATATTGTGTTTGCTGCCAGATTTCTAAGCATTTCCAGAATTTTCTAACGAAGGCTTTGATCTTATTTCTAAGCATTTCCAGAATTTACTTGGGGAAAGTCCTCTTGAACTCAGTAGGACTTACTTCTGTGTAAATATGCATACATTTGGAGCTCTGTGTCCTTTAACTCCTGAGATTTGGTGGCTATAGGTGTAACGGAATACACCATCATCAGTGATTTTAATTGCCTTGAAATAAATCACAGGACTCAGCATGGAATGTATATTACGCTTCTGATGTTTTAAAAATGTTTCATATGAATGTATCTTGTTTTAAACTGTCCTAGATATGCGATTTTAATTCTGTAGCATATGATTATAAAGTGTTTGGAGAAAGGGGGGGGGGGGGGCTATGTGGATGTTGGTATCTTGCCGTGTTAGGATTTCTGGCTATTGTGTTGTTGGACACTAAAGAAATACTGCATGAAACGGAGCTGAAACGGTTAAGGTTCCAGAAAACTATTTCCTGTCAAGTTTGAGAGGGAAAGGGGAGGTGGGTAAGGAAGAAGAGGAGGACTGAGGGGACAGGAGCAGACCTGTATCATGCAGTTTCTTCATTTTGCAGTAATATGAAAGCTTTCAGTGATACATAGAAGTTCTTCAAACCTGTCCGTTCATCATGAAGGCTAAGACCTAAGGCACTTTTCTAGTTTGCTCCAACATTCCTGGCCAAAACTATACTCTTTGTTTGAAACTGCTATTATATGGGATGGCTATCTGCTTCCTTTGAAAATATATCCTGTTTCACATTTTTAAAAACTTAACTCATAATTTTTAAATAAAAGCTGCATAAGATGTATGCAGTATAGTGTTTGCTTGAGGTAACATTTGATTTTGACTTTGATTCTTTGTAAATGAATGCAGCCCTAAAATCTCCCTACAATATACATGAGATCAGGCTAGAGTTCTTGCTTTGCAATGTTATTTCTGAACACTTTTTTTTTTAAGGAATGGTATCCTTATTGCTTCCCTGTTTATCTGTTTCACACCTCTGTACTCCATCTGTGCAAAGAAAATAATTAAAAATGGGGCAATAACATGAGTACTTCCCATGCTGTTTTATCTCCCTTGCAATACAGTTGTGCTGGCCAGTCTTAAGAATCTGTGTTAGCCATGGTGGCACCAGCAATGGTTTGTTCTGCTGTAGATAAAGCAGAATTTTACGCTTGGCAAGCAAGGCAGAGCTCTGCTCAATTTTAACAAGTAAATACATGAAAAGCAGACGGTTACACTGATTTCTTGTGGATGCATGCATCAGTTTAGGATGCATGTAGATGATCTCTGTGGTGACTGCTACTGGCACTGCTGTGGCAGCACTGGGGATGTATGCGATTATCGCTAACAATGTTGTTGTGTCATAGTTGGAACTCTTAAAGTAAAGTCTCAGTAGGCCGCATAGTCCTGGAATGCCTGGTCGTTGTCGTCGTTGTCGTTGTCATTGTCGTCATCGTCGTCGTCGTCGTCATCATCATCATCATCATCATCAGCTAGACTGGGGGAAAGCATAAGTTTTGACTCGTTATTTGCTGGTAGCTTTGCAAATTAATGCACAGCAATTGAATTACTAATATAAAGAGTATATCTGTGAAATCTACCATAAAATGTAATGTTCCCTGTCTGCGGTTATGACCCTGCAGGAATAAAAATTGTTTACTTTATTTGAATTGTTTACTTACTTGAATGCAGCCTCAGGTGTATGTTTAGTGGTTGTGGCCTCAGGTGTATATTTAGTGGTGATGTCCTCCCACCTCGGTTTTAAAAGTGGAGATTCTTTCTAGTATTACTTGTGGATATCATGATTTTAAGCTGTATCTCACATTTTTGCATAATGAATTTGTAGTAAAAACCTCATAGATAATGCATCACTTGAGCCTTAACTTCACTAATCAATGGATTTAAGTCATGTGTGCTTTTTTCTTTTGTGTAGTTTATTGAAATCTGTAAATTGCTGTGTCATCATGGCAGTATACTTCTTGTCTCCTCCTCCATCTTCGCTCCTCTGCTTCCAGATTGATGTCTTTCTCTTCCTTCTCCCGCTCCTTTCAGTGTGATTGTTCTCTTGAATGTTTTTAGTTGCATGCTCTTGGCCAGCTGAAGTCATGGAAGAAACTGGCTTTAGCTGGACGCTCCTAGGTTTATGTCTCTTTATAATAACATCTTTTTATGATTTTCATGTGAACTTAAAGTGTTTGCTAATTTTGTCTTAGAATGAATTGCAGACAGAATATACTCCTGTCTCTCAGCATGCATGATTAAGAATGTCAATAGGCTCATGCCTGCCACAGTCAAAAAGTATTTGGGATGTAAGTCAGTAGGTCAGTTAAAAAACAAGAAACACCAATCAACCACAAAAATGGGCAGGAAGAAACAGCGGTATAGAAAAAGAGAGTAACTTTAGTTCTCCCTCTGAGAGGAGGACATCTTGATGGGTGTTTCCCACCCTGCTTGTAGGGAGGCAGGAACTAAACCTTTCACTTTCACTTCCTGTCCTCTGGTGGGAGACGCCCCTTAAGACCAGTTCTGTTCCTGCCTCAGCAAGGGAGAGCAGTACTTTAGGATAGCTCCTGCTTTAGCTAGTTTTTTCTACAGCCCTTTTCAGCTACCTTCCCCTTAATCTTTTCTTCTATTATACCCACTTTAATCTCCTCTGCCTCCTCCTCAACTTTTGCCTCCTTTTTTCACTCAACTCTCTCTCCCCTCCTTTTTTCCCCCTACCTCTTTCAATGATGGAGGGGATGGATGGCTTTCTCTCAGACGGAGAGAAAGAAGGAGAGAGAGACAGAGGTGTACCCTCCGCTTCCAGCCGCGGGGAAACCTCCAAGGCCGCCACGAAGACCACCGCGCAGAAAGAAAAACGCGCTAAAAAGCGGCCCCACAAGGACGCGCCTGATCGCGCGGGCGCCATTTTGAGCTGTCCCGAGGCCGGGAAGCATCCCGAGCCTGGGAAATCAAGTTTTGCGGCGGCAAAAGGCTGCGGAGCGGTTTTTCCCGCCTCCATAAGCCCTGCGGACGGCAGTGACAATGGGCCAGACATTCCTAATGCCCAAGTTCCTCCGCAGTTCCCTATTGATGATGAGCGTCCAGCTTCTTCCCAGGGAGATCGGCGTCCAGTGAGTAACCCTGGTGGGGAGGAAGAGACCATCTCCCCAGCCTTGCTTAGAGCACTCAAGCAAGCAGTGAGGGACAAGTTCCTCAGTGTCCACTCCAGGGGAGCCCCCCCATCCAATACAATCCTGCCCCCATAACCCCTGCGTAGTCTCCGGGGAAAGGGAGGAGGAGGAGGAGGAGGCCATCCAGGATAATGAGGGGGAGGAAGACAGGCCCCGTTGGCCCACTAAGGCAGCCAGGAAGGATCAGTCTTACCCTGGCTGGGTTCCTTCCCATTGGATCCATACCATGGAGGGCAGACCCAGGAGATCCTGGAGAGTGGGAGGAAGGAGAGTTCCTTTCTGATGAAGAGGAGGAGGAGGACTTAGAAGTCCCTGAAACTTCCATGCGCTTTTTTAAAGCGGAAGAGTACCCCTATCTCCTCTCAAAAGCCTTATCAGCACTAGAGCTGCAGCCTAAGCTGCAGGGAGAGGACCCATCCTCTAAGCCTAAGGATTCCAGGCCTAAGGGCAATAAAGACTATTTCCCTAGGACCCCAGACACCGAAAAGGTTTTCCCCTTCCCTGAATTCTTAGAGAATCAGCTCCTTAAGGAATGGGAAAAACCTATGGCCAATAAGCATTGTCCTCTAAATCAAAGAAAACTGTATACTTTGCCTTCATTTACTAACAAGCTCTTACAGGTCCCCCTAGTGGACACCCCTGTCATCGCTCTGCAGACATCAGGCCTCCTCTCTGAGGATGGTGAGGGCCTGGTTCGAGATACCCTTGACCGCAAAGCGGATTTCGCCCTGCGCAAGGCGCATGAAGCTTCAGTCATGGCCATTAAGGCCTCCGCCACGGCTACCATTGTCAGCCGGGCAGCCATAGCATGGTCCAGGAAGATGATCCAGCTCATCCCACCTTCGAGCAAACGACTAGCAGATGGGGCAAACCGCCTCCTGAAAGCTGCAGCCTTCTCAGCCGATGCCACCCTCGACGCGATGGTTTTTTCCTCCAGGTCCCTGGCTTCAGCAGTGGCAGCTCGTCGCACACTCTGGCTAAGGGTATGGCCCGCCGATCTTCGAGCCAAAACCACAGTTGCTTCTTATCCATACCAAGGCGATCGTCTCTTCGGTGACTCCCTGGACAAGATCCTTGTAGAGACAAGAGACAAGAAAAAGGCCATGCCACGCAGTCTAGCCAGACCGGACAGGAGAGGATCAGGTAATTATTCCTTTCGCTCTCAAAGAGCCTTACCCAGATTTGCCAGGGATTCCTACAGACCCTCCTGGGGCGCTTCCAGACAGGGCTTCAGACGCAACCCATTCCATGGCCGCCCAGGCAGACCCTTCTCCTTCAGAGACGGTAAATCCGGACGCGACACCTCCAACAAATCCACCTCAGCATGACTGCCACCAGGGCCCGGTGGGCACCCGTCTGCTTCTTTTTCATCATCAATGGGCCCTTTCCAAAGCAGACGCGTGGTCCCAGGAGGTCACTTCCAGAGGCTACTCCATAGAGTTCCTGAAGAAGCCACCAGACCGCTTTCTCCTCCATCGACTTAACAGAAGCCTACCTTCACGTCCCTATTTTCGCCGGCCACAAAAGGTTCCTCCGGTTCCTCGTATTAGGCCAACATTGGCAATTCAGGGCACTCCCCTTCGGCCTCTCAACCGCCCCACGAGTCTTCTCCAAGATTCTTATCCATCCCATCACCTGCCTCCGGGAGCGCGGAATACATGTGCACCCCTCTCTCGACGACCTCTTGATCCGCTCAAGTTCTCGAGACAAGGCGCTGTCAGACACGAGAGAAACCATTCTGTGCCTACAAGCACACGGATTCTTGGTGAACCTACAAAAGAGCTCATTAATCCCCTCCCAGTCTCTGGAGCATCTGGGAGTCGTCTTCGACACGGTCCACAGCCATGTCTTCTTACCATCCTCGAAGGCAGAAAAGATCCGGCTACTAGCAAAACAGACCATCGTAGCCCGACATACTATGCTGATGACCCTAGCCAAGCTTCTCGGCCTATTCATCTCATGCATGGACTCTGTTCCCTGGGCACGCCTACATGCCAGGCCACTGCAGCAGCTATTACGCCCTTTCCAACTAAGGGTAATGCAAAAGCTCGACCTCCCAGTCTCCGTACCTCATCAAGTCAAGGTCAGTCTAACCTGGTGGACCAAGTCCCACAACCTACTGCAAGGAAAGACCTATTACGTGAACGACTGGAAACAGATCATCACGGACGCCAGCCTCACAGGCTGGGGAGCAGTCTTCCTCCACCTACCAGCACAAGGGACATGGTCCAAGGAAGAGCAACATCTTCCCATCAACCTCCTAGAGCTCCGTGCCGTTCGCCTAGCCCTGCTACATTTCAGGGAACACATCTCCGGCCAACATGTCCTCATCAGAACGGACAATATTGCAGCCAAGGCTTATATCAACGACCAAGGAGGGTCCAGGTCCTCTTAACTCCACCGAGAGGCAGTGAAACTCTTAGCCTGGGCAGAACACCACCTCCTCTCGATCAGAGCCGAGCACATCAAGGGTTCCATGAATCACAGGGCCGACTGGCTCAGCCGCCAGACGCTGCAGGAGGGAGAATGGTCTCTCAAACAGGACCTGTTCGATCTCATAACGGACCACTTTGGCCACTCGAGAGTAGACCTCTTCGCCTCCCCGCTCAACCACAAGACTCCCAGGTTCTTTTCCAGATATTACCACCAAGCAGCCGAAGCCATGGACGCCCTGGTATCACATTGGCCCAAGACCCTCCTGTATGCTTATCCTCCGACTCCGGTGCTGCCGAAGCTGCTCCGCAAAATCAAGGAGGAACAGGCGGAGATCATCGTCGTGGCCCCGTACTGGCCGCGAAGGCCCTGGTTCTCCGAACTACAGAGTCTGTCCAACATACCATACCTCACGCTCCCGATGTCCATGGACATGCTCTCCCAGGGTCCCATATGGCACCCGGACCCCTCCTGGCTTCGCTTGACCACCTGGAAGTTGAACACCAACATCTCATCAACTTAGGATACTCAGCGCCAGTAACAGAAACCATGCTCGCATCCAGACGTCCCTCTACCAAGAGGATATATAATTTCACATGGAAGGCTTTTGTCCGATGGTCTAGAAGAAAGAAGGTTGATCCTCTGCGCCCTAATATGTTGGACCTGCTGTCTTTTCTTCAGGATGGCCATGACTCAGGCCTCAAAGCCTCTACCCTTCGCCACCAGATCGCGGCTCTAGCAACAGTCCTTCCACGTGTAGATGGCTGGTCACTCTCTTCCCACCCGCATGTTCGCCGTTTCCTCAAGGGAGCGTCGTTGACAGATCCTCCTGTGTCCCACAGATTCCCCACATGGAAGCTCAATCTGGTTCTGTCCGCACTAACCAAACCCCCATTTGAGCCAATCCAGGATATTCCTCTCGTCTGGTTGCAGATGAAAACCCTATTCTTGGTGGCAATTATTTCCGCCAGAAGAGTCTCCGAACTAGGCGCGTTTTCAGCCAACCTGAACTTGTGCACATTCCACAAAGACAGGGTAGTCCTCTCCACTGACCCGTCCTTTCGTCCTAAGGTAAATTCCAGATTCCACCGGTCCCAAGAGATCTGCTTACCCACCTTTTTTCCTAACCCTTCCCATCCTAAGGAAAAGATTTGGCATTCTTTAGACGTCAGACGTGCACTCAAGGCATTCCTTACCCGCACCCGGCCTCTGCGAAAGTCCAACTCCTTATTTATTTTGGTATCGCCCCCCAATACGGGCAACAAAATGTCTACGGCCGCCATCAGCGCTATCCTCAAGAGATGCATTTTGGAAGCCTATAGGGTCCTCAAGACTCCTCCACCTGCCAGGATTACAGCCCACTCGGTTAGAAGTGCGGCGACCTCTGCAGCCTTCGCGAACCGTGCTTCGGTTGAACAAATATGTCGAGCAGCAACCTGGTCTTCTGTATCGACCTTCGTTCGGCACTACAAGATTGATGCCTACAATGCAACCGACGTGGCCTTCGGTCAAAGAGTTCTTCAGACTGCGCTCATGATGGAAGACGATGTCCCGCCCAGCTGAAGGGACACTGCTATGGGAGGTCCCATCAAGATGTCCTCCTCTCAGAGGGAGAACGGACCAGTGGTTACTCACCATGAGGGGTCCTTCTCCTCTGAGATAAGGAGGACATCTTCGCCCTCCCGATTCTCCATCGTCTTCTTCCCTGTTCTTGCTACTACCTTCCTTCCTGTCTTAATCCTTCTATGATCACTGTTTATAGTTCACAGTTACTATGTTCTTGTTTTTTATCCAGTTCCAGTTAGTTTTCTGGTTTACAGCTCAGCACTGCTTCTGGGAGTTCCCGAACTGATCTTAAGGGGCGTCTCCCACCAGAGGACAGGAAGTGAAAGTGAAAGGTTTAGTTCCTGCCTCCCTACAAGCAGGGTGGGAAACACCCATCAAGATGTCTTCCTTATCTCAGAGGAGAAGGACCCCTCACGGTGAGTAACCACTGGTCCGTTTTGACTCATAATTTTAAAGCGGGTTTTAGCTGGTCTGCTACATGATATAAAGCTACTAGAGGAAGTTTTATGGTCCTCAGTTTTGAAACAGTGAGCAAAGCTAACTTACTTGAATTGTAAAGACCATTTTTCTTGAAAAAGAAACAGACTGAAAATGAAGGATGTTGTTTCTTCTTACAGAGTTGTCTGTTTTTGTGTTTTCTTGGATATTCCTGATTTCATTTAGAGAACTACCAAAATTCAAATTTAGAAATTAATTTTAAATGAATTTTAAAGTGATGCGTAAGAATGTAAGAGAAGCCATGTTGGATCATGCCAGTGCCATATCCAGTCCAACACTCTGTATCACATAACCCAGGTTCCACCAGCAGGGTCAGAACTCCAGAAGCCCTCCCACTGTTGTCCCCCCAAGCACCAAGAATACAGAGCATCACTTGCTGCTGCTTTTAGTTTGTGGCTTTTTCCTGTCTTGCCACTGATGTGCTTCAGTCATGAAATCACAGAGAAAAAAAGTCTTGATGTGTGAAGACATGATCGTGTCAGGATTCCTTTTGCCTGTGATTGAGGAGTTCATACTATGCATTTTGTATAATTAAGTAATATTATAGTTGTATTATTCTGTGGTATCTTGCTATTGTAAGAACACTGTTTTCAGAGAATTCATTTTATTATGGATATGGCATCTAAATGTCAGGGGAGTAATTTATGATGAGCACCAATATATTATAAAAAGCTAAGCACCTTTTCATCCAGGATTCTACAAGCTCTCAGAGGATTGGGAAGACTAATTTCCTCTCTCACTTCCTTTAACCAATGTGCACCACGCTCAGCATTCTGTACCTTCTGGAATAAATTCAGCCTTCAACAGGATGTGTGTGTGTGGGGGGCTCTCATTCTTTTGATTTACAAAGTCATTTTTCTCTGCATTCCTTGGGAATCCCCAGGGTATGTAGAAACTCATATCTTCCTTGTCTGTGGGTGATCTGGTTTTTCTGCTTTCATGATTGGCATAAACCACCCACTTCATTGTTAGATATAGTGAAAAGATGGAGCCTTGCAAAGAATTGCTGGAGTGAGCAGCAATTTAAAACTTCTCCCATACAAGCTCCAAATGTACCTTTTTAGGATTCTTTAAGCTCTCAGGGATTTGAGCAAGCCAATTTCCCAGTCTGCCTCTGTTCTTTTTCCTGCCTCCACCCTAAAAACTAGCTGTCTACATTCTGTGCTTCTTGAGTTATACACAGATTTTTCAGGGAGGTGGTATATAAATATGGACTTTGTTATGATTCCTTAAAACATTTATAGTTTCCTTTTTATTATTCCAGTCTTCAACAGAGTTCTTTTGAAACCATACCAGAGTGTACACAAAGCTTACTCCTCTCAGTAATTCTTCTAAACTTCACTGTAGTCAGTATTTAAGAAACATATTTGCAACAGTATGAAAAGATCTCCTTTGATGACTGTTAATGGCTGGATTAAAACATGATAATTAACTATGGTTTTATCAAATCTTGATTTGTTGTGACATCTGAATTTTTATAGTGCAGCAAAGCATGCATAATGGTTAGTGCAGTCCAGCTAATACTTATAGCTTGATAGATGGTGATTTGTTGTGGTGTCTCAATCAGCTAATTTGGTCAGTTGTACAATCCTGGCGGCCTCCTAGATACAGAGAAAGCAGTGCAGAGTGGATGAAAAACAGATTTTTTTAATTTACTTTATTTTTATCCCACCTTTCTCCTTAGAGAGGACTCAAAGTGGCTTACATTGGTCTGATCTCCTCTGTTCTGTCCTTGTGACAACACTGTGAGGTAGGCTGACAGCATGTGACTGGCCCAAGCAGGTTTTGAATATCACTGTCAGCTTCTGAATCCAGTCCCTCTTCCCTCCAAGCACATCTCCCCATGCCCATCTCTTTACTGCAGTGTGATATGCAAGAATTTTGCTGTGTGGCTCAGCGCTTTAACGAGGTGGCGGTGGTGCAGTGAGAAAAAAAGCTCATTTCGTAACAGTATTTATTCAATACATCAACACCCAGTTACTCCAAAAATGAAATTGCCACAGATTCCCCAATAAACAAATAGCTTTTTACTCTAAGGGGGGGGGGGAGTTTCCAGAATGCCATTAAGTGATGGGAGAGGATCTGTAAGTAGGAAGAGTGAGGACACTCACTAAGACAGGCTTACACAGCTCATAACCTGTGAAACCAAATGCTCATCAGGCATTAGGACAGGCATGTGGGGTTTAGACAGGCTCCTATTTTTGTTGCCCATCTCATTCTGAAAAATTAGAGCCTTCTCTAAGATATAGAATGGCAGATAAAACTGGAACATGCTGGTAGCCTCATGAAGGTTTTTGAAGAGGCTTGCCCTGTCCTGTTGCTGCAGTCAGCCAACAGCAGGTGACCTGCATATGTAATTACTGTTTGCCAGCAGTGAGGTGGCTCAGAGGTGCCCAGGACACCAGACGGAGACTCTTGTGAGAGGCAGGCAAGGCGTCAGGAATCAGCCACAACCCCAGCTTTGTACAGCTCATGGTTTTTCATGAAATATAAATGCAGCCTAATCTCCTGATAGACCAAAGAACGGAGGAATGGTTACAAGTCACATTAAGCGATAACGTTGTCTAGGGTTGGCCATTGGCTTGGTCAAATGAGATTTGGGTAAGTATTTTTGAGATGTTAATTTCATTAAAACTGCAAGCTACTTTAATTAACAAGTGTTTAAACTTACAATAATTGTAAAAACTGATGAATTGTGAAGCAATGAAATTATTTTACTTAAATGTAATAAATTATTGTAACTTCAGCCACTTTAGATAAGAGATGCATTAATATGAGCTATTCCCAGTGATATTTATCATAGAACACACTCAAGGATCTATTTAAATTCGAATTTGAAATAAAGCATAGGAACAGCAACTACTGAATAAACAAAAGTCTGTTTTTAAAGGATGATGTGTAAGTAGGCGACAAGCCAATTTTTCCTGTTTGAAGATGCATGGTACAGCAGGTGGCCAGTAGGGGCTAAGTTTCTCCTTCCTGACCTTGCTAGCAAATGACATCATCATGAAATAAACTGCTAACTACAAAGTGGCATTTTTGAGTTCATGGAATACTGGACAATTATTTTTGTACAGAACAATAGGTAATTTAGAATACTTGACTGGTCAGTTGACTGACATGCAAACTATAATGCTTCTTAGTACATATTGGTGTTCTGACTTTCCCTTTGCTTTTGGAAAGGTAATGGAGAATGTAAGAAAATTACATACTTATAATGTGAAAAAGACTCAAGTTTGGGGGATTTTCCATGGTGGACTTTTGGTAGTAAGAGAAGAAATGCTTGAGGGAAAGGCCACGTGACCCAAAAATACTGCAGATTCATACAAGAATGAAAAATAGCATTCCAAGTTTTGGTGATGTGTTGGTTATGAACATCATAGACAAAAGATGCCAGTTCCCACTCATGACTGCTAGACATTGGGAGAGGCAGAGGAAAGCAGCTTCCTAAGATTTAAGTAACCCTATTTGCCCCAAGTCATGGATGTGGCTCATTAGATGAGCCATAAGCAGAACAAATATTAGTAAGGACAGACAGCAGTGGGATGTGTTCAGTTAGCAAACATCATTTATTTTCCCAAGCCTGATGAGTATTTCTGAACACTTTCCAAGACATGATTTTACTTGTTTAAAGTGATGTGGCATACTGGAAAAGAAGTGTAATGCCTTAACTGGGAACAGGTTTTATGTGTATTTCAGGCTGGGGGAAAAACGTCACAGGTATATTGTGTTTTCCTTCCTTGTACTGTCCTGTTTTTTTTTGTAATGAAGAATAGACTGTGTCAAAACCTCTGGATCATATTATAATTGGGGCATCTTACATAGAACGTTAAAACCTTCTTATCTTGGTATCCACTCTGAATCTATTTCACGGTATTGCAGCAGACGCCCCTCACCTTTTCTTAAAGAACAAAACCACCATGATGATTTATGATACAGAAATACTGGCAGATGAGAATCCAGTGCTTTTAATGTACTGGTAACTCAGTGAACTTACAGCCATCTGTGTATTCTTTGGATGGGAACTGTTAATCATTATTGCTTGCTGATATATAATTACACTGTCAACAACTTTAAAATATGATTGTGAACTTGTACAATCTCATGCGAGTAGCCTCTGTACTACTTAGAAATCTTAATGCTTGAAAGAGCAGCCCAAGAATACTGATCCCAGTGTTGGATTGGAAGCAGGTATATCTAATTATGATGCTTCTTAGCCTGCCCTCACGTTACCCCAGCAGTGTGGGAACTGCTGTACTGCTAAGATGAAGCCCTGAACTATGTGGGAGGAATTCAGGCAGCAGGTCCTCCCCAAGTCAGTCCTTTGAAAACTGATAACACTGGCCACCAGAGGATGTGCAACTTCGACTTTGGCCTATCATAATAGTGGTGGTAGTGTGGGAAGACTCCACATAGCTGTGGCTTCCACACAAGTACCAGATCTTAATCAAAATTTCTAAGGACTCTGGCAAAGTTGCCTGTTTCTCAGTTTCAGTGCCATGTATTTAAACAGGAGCTTCTTTTTCAGTAAAATCAAAATAAAGGTTGTACATTGCTTTTGGTCAGGACATAATTGTGACAGGAGGCTGTCCTGACCCTGAAGGGAAAAACAGTCACTTCGCTGAGCGTATGGGAGTACTGCTCCAGTGTCCAGTCATCTTTCAGAGGGGGGGATGAAATGTTGGCGGGCAGCACAGTAGGACTGAGTTCAGTTATTCCTCAGGGGAAAGAGCAAGAAGAGCTCAGAGCTGGTTTAGCAAAAGAGCAGGCAGTTAGTAGAGTAGCTCTGCTTGGTAGTGTGGCAGAGTGATTTAGCTCTGCCTCTGGGAGAGAACAGAGTACCTGACTGTTAGGCCTGTATCTGGTGATTAACAGATCTTGTACCATTTAGTCTGACTATTGGGAAAGGCCAGGCTGGTGTGGATTGGAATACTGTGTGTATGAGAGCATCCAACCTAATGACTAGTCAGTAAAAGCCTATTTGTGCCTGAAAGCATTAAAGAAAATTCAGCCTACTCTCTGAAACCATAACTAGTTTAACCCAAAGAGTGCTTGTCAATGGTTCCTCATCCTCTTGGAGAGGAGTGATAAGTGGAGTGCCTCAAGTATCTGTCCTGTGGCTGGTTTTGTTCAACATCTTTATAAATGATTTTGATGAAGGAATAGAGGGAATGCTTATTAAATCTCCAAATGATACTAAATTGAGAGGGGTAACAAATACGGTAGGAGACAGAGTCAGGATATAGGATGAGCTTGACAGGCTGGAAAACTGGGCTAATAACAAATAATTTAAAATGAATTTTAAATGTAAACTTCTGCATTTTGTTAGGAAAAAATCAAATGCATAATTATAGGATTGGGAGACTTGTCTACGCAGTAGTATGTACAAAAAGGATCTAGGGGTCTTAGTATATGATACACTGAACATGAGTCAGCAGTGTGATGCTGTAGCTAAAAGGCAAATGTGATTTTGAGCTGTATCAACAGAAGTATAGTGTCCAGATCACGCAAAGTGGTGGTATCACTTTTTTCTGGTTAGACCTCACCTAGAGTATTGAGTTCAGTTTTGGGCACCAACATTTAAGAAGGATATAGACAAACTGGAATGTGTCCAGAGGAGGGCAATGAAGATGGTGAGGGATTTGGAGAGCAAGGCCTATGAGGAAAGGTTGAAGGAGCTCGGTATGTTTAGCCTGGAGAGGAGATGACTGATATGATCCAGAACCAATGGGTTGAAATTAAATCAGAAGGGTTTTCGGTTAAACATGAGAAAGAACTTTATGACAGTTAGAGCAGCTCCTCAGTGAAACAGGTTTCTTCTGGAGGTGGTGGGCTCTCCTCCTTTGGACGTTTTCAAACAGCGGCTAGATGGCCATCTGACAGCAATGCTGATTCTGTGAACTTAGGCAGATCATGAGAGGGAGGGAAGGAAGGGTTGCCTCAGTGCTTAGTTCTTGTAGCCCTTTCTTACATGCCCAGGGAATTACTGATTACCATTTTGGGATCAGGAAGCAATTTTTCTCCAGGCCAGTTTGGCTGGAGATCCTGGAGATTTTTAGTCATCTTCTGGGTGTGGAACAGCGGTCACTAGGGGTGTGGAGGGGGAGGTATTTATGTATTTCCTGCATTGTGCAGGGGCTTGGACTAGATGACCCTGGAGGTCCCTTCCAACTCTATGATTCTATGTGCCCCGGCCAGGTTTCTCCTTTGTTTGCCTGGAGACCTGTGCTGCTGATCTGTTCTTAGAAACCAGCCTGTAACTAAATAAATCTCCTGTGTTGTTTATATACAAATCCCGTCTCAATGATTTCCATATTCTACTTGTACACCACAAAGCTTTACTCTTGGCAGTGAACCCATTCTGTCTGCCTGTCTGTCCGTCTATCATCTATCTATCTATTAATTACTGCTCATATGGCTATCACCTTCAGCAGAAATTAGAACCAAAAAAATATTTTAAAAGACCTTACTCAGTATTATTTCTCTTATATTTGACTGTTGCAACTATGAATTTTGCCACTGAGCGGGTGACACGATAATTTGTATCCAGTAGTAGCCATGACACCTGGGCCTGCAGATTTAGCAATTTCGTCTCTTTAAGTAAGTGGGTGACTAAATTAGCCCTTAACTCGTGGAACATAGGGCACTGCGGTTCAGTGGTTTCAGTTTTATCATATGAGCATCTGCATGTTCTATTACAGTATGATACTCTATTATATCTACTCTCAAAATCCCCTGAGGGAAGAACATTCATTCTTGCCCAAGAAAAAGCTCTTCTTAGTTTTGGGACTGTCAATTGATAAAAAATTTCAGCAGTTGCATCGGGAGGGCAATTCCCAAATGGAGTGTCAAACATATCCTGCATGCTCTAATAGATGTACTTGTAACATCCAACTTCCTTACCCATTCTTTAATTTCTCGTATAATATCTTACAATGTCTTTAGTTTCTGTATGCTTAATCATATTGTTTGCTATACCTAGGCATTTCATTTTCTTTTCCAATAGTTGATCCCATTGTTTATAATGTTTATCGGCCTGGATAAGCCAAAGTAGAGTAGATCCTTCCTCAGATTTTAAAACCTTTACTTAGAAGAGAAATGCTTTCATCCAAGCCCTAGTTTCCATTGATAATTTACCTAGTTCTGCTCTCAGTGCTATGCCCAAGACGCGAGTAGTCCATAAGCGTCTGAAAAAGTCATACTGGATGGAATCAATTTTTTCAGATGTGGCCTGAATCCAAATCTCCTCACCATACAGGAATTGGTTGAGAAATTTAGCGTTAAATACCTTTAAGGCTGAGGGGACAAATTCACTTCCCAGTGAGTGGAAGTATTTTACAGTTGTCCTCCCTACTCCCAAGGCTGTGTTCCTTGCAAGATCCAAGTGTATTTTCCATGTAAGACAGGCTTCAAAGTGGATTCCCAGATATTTAAATTGATTGATTTGTTCCATAGGTTTGCCTGCTATGTCCCATTTGAAGATGTTCCCCTTTTTCCTTTTGGTGAATACTATGACCTTGGGTTTCACCACATTGATCGACAAGCCCGCATGATAACAGTAAAGCTCTTTTATTTTTAAATCAGCTTGTGGAGTTCCACTGGTGATCTATACATTATCACTGCATCATCAGCATATAGAAGGATTGGAACTTTATGCTTAGATAAATGTGGACGATTACATGCTTCCTTCAGAATACAGGGTCTGAGGTCCTTTATATATAAACTGAACAACAGGAATGCAAGTAAACATCCCTGTTTATATACAAATCCCACCTCAATGATTTTCATATTCTACTTACACACCATAAAACTTAGCTCACGGCAGTGAGCCCATTCCTGTGCACTTGCTTAAGAACACCTGGTAACTGAGGGGAAGATTTACAGTTTAAAGCGCACCTGGTTCCCCAAAATCATAGGAGGCAGTGTGAATCCCCCCAGGTGATAGAAATGGCCTGTCACACACATATACAGTTCCATCTGAATCAGATTTCCATATTTCAATATATATTTGTTGTATATTTTGCAGACATTTGAGGGAAGCGCCAAGACATCTCATAAACCCAACAGATTTTGTATAAAGAAAAAGTCATCATTGCAGTACATTTCACCATGTTTAGCCATACCCATATAATGTGTTCTCTAGTGGGTTCCAGATATGCTGCAGCCATCCATTAACAATGTAGCAGTCATGAGTTATCTGGGCTGCACGTGTATCCTGAATTATTTGGCATAAGACCAGAAATAAAAAGAATTTTAAAAGCTTTTCTTTCTTCAAGCAGTGCAATTTATTATCTAAAAGGTAGGTCTAAATTTTAATGGGTAGCTCAATCAACTAAGCTTGTAGTTGATTGATAAGTTTTGGGCCAAATATTTAATCAGTAGGGGTTATTCAAGTTTGAATTTCCAGACTCCGATCTGAACATTCTAATGACTTTACATCAAAAGAAGAATTGTAGGTTTTGGAGCTGGCTTATGAGACAGATAAACTGTTGGATGTTCTCACAGTTTCTGCATTCTTGTAGCATTTCAGTCTTTGAACACTAATCTGTATCCTTATATGTTCATATTTTCCCACAAGGGCTATATATTATGCAAATTTTAATTCTTCCATGTCAAATAATGTATACTCCTGGAAAACATACCTGAAAAAATAGCTTGGCAAAACCTGCAGTATAGCATGACAGTGAGCAAAGGAAAGGATGCATGAGTGAAAACACTGCAGGCATTTAACTGAAATTAACAGTTTTTATTTAAACATGTATGTGCTGCTTTTCCAGTCTGAAGCAGCACCTCAGTACAATATACCAAAATAACAGCCCTATTAAAATACAAACAAGAGATCTGAAGTAATGCCCTTTTCAGGACATTTCAGTCAAAACCACCCAAAAGATAACAGATTTTTAAGTTTGTTGAAGTTATAGAAAAAAAGAGGTAGGCCAGAAAAAACTTACTACTAAGGCAGGGGTGGCCAACCTGTGGCTCAGGAGCCACATGCGGCTCTTTCACACACATTGTGCGGCTCCTGGCAGGGCGGCTGGGGAAGCAAAGGGGAGGCATGCTTTTTCTCTCTTTCTCCCTTCCTTCCTTCCTTCCCTCCTCCCTCCCATCTATTTGCTTTCCTAGTTTCTCTCTCTCTCTTTCTTTCCACTTCTTTAATTCTTTCTTTCCATCTCTCTCTTTTTCTCTCTCTCTCAATATCATTAGCAAACAAGTAATATCATTATCAATAACCGGTTTTCCTCGTTTGTTTTTATTTTTGGCAGTCCCATTTAACATTAATAAAAAGCAAATTTGCATATTTTTAAAAATAAAAACGTGTGTGTGATATTTGTTCCTGTCTTGCGACTCTCAGACATCTGACTTTTATTCTATGTGGCTCTTACGTTAAGCAAGGTTGGCCACCCCTGTACTAAGGGATCATCACAGTAAAAGAATGAGTCCTCTCTGAAGCCATACACAGTAGAACTAATGGGACCACCAAGAGAAGTATATCGGCATCCACAGAGGGCCCATATAGACTGTTTCCGTACTGGCATAATCTCTGTGTGATGCAGCACTCCTGTGAAAAGGGAAGGTGCCATGTTTTCTACCTCTGGAGTTCATTAGATTCCACTAAAGGTTGTGCATGTCGTACATTATAATAACACAAAAGATCATAGATCAGCATGGCAGTGTCAGGCAGAATCTGTCTGGGAGCCACTTACCATATGAAGGTAAGAAAAAAAGAAGAGCCCTGCTGGCAACCAGTTCCTCTGGAGGGCCAACAACAGGGTACAGAGGCTGAGACCTTCCCCTGATGTTGCCTCCTGGCACTGGGTTGACTGCCTCTGAGCATGGAGGTTCCCTTTAGTCACCATGGCTAGTAGCCACTGATAGACCTATCCTCCATGAATCTGACTAATCCCCTTTTGAAGATGTCTATTCCTGTGATAAGAAGGTTTTTCTTCATAACTACTCCTTCAGCAGCAAGGCTTAATTTTTTTCCTCAGCAATTTGATCACAGCAAAGATGAGGCAAGAAGAACTATCTGAAATTCACCAAAATTGATTTTTACTTGAAAATCAGTAGTATGGCCTGGGAAAATAGCAACAAAAGGTAGACTGTGCTTTCATGGATCACACATCCTTAATTCTATGTGTTTAGTGTATGCAGAGGAAGCAAATTTATTTTTATTATTATATTTACTTCATTTGTACCTCACTTTACTCCCCAGTGGGAACACAAAGCAGCTTACATCATTCTCTTCTCCCCCATTTTATCTTTACAACAATCATGTGAGATAGGTTTGGCTGAGAGCATGTGACTGGTTCAAGCTTACCCAGCAAGCTTCTGTGACAGAGTGAAGGGAAAAAACTCTCTAATATTACTTCCATTTACAAATTTACATGGTTTGATGACATGTTCATGAAATGTATAGTGTGTTCCTCTGTTTATGAGTCTGAAAATCTTGCCTTTGGATGAAATTAATATAAGCAGTGTTTCTTCCCTTTCAAACTGATATGTTCAAGATTGCCCAGTTAATAAAGTCTTAGAAGTAGCATCTAGTTTGAAAAATGAATATAAGTAGGAAGTTTTTATGGTGGAGTTCATGGAAGGTAGCCAAAAAGTCTAGATAGCAATGTTAAGATTAGATGTTTCAAATTATGGTTTAAATCAAATCCTTATTATTCTTAACAAAATATAATTAATTTGCTGTTGTCTAAAATGGTGAACAGTAAATATACTGTGAAGGGAAACTATATTCTTTTAAACATACTAAGAGTAGCTTCCTTCTCAGTTATAGAGCTTACTGGCTGATCTTTGACCTTTCATCCTAACCTACTTCACAGTTCTGTTTTGAGGGGAAAAAGCATGGGTGGGAGGTGTCATGTGTGCCCACCAGAGCTCCTTGGTAAATAGGATAAAAATTGGATACCTGAGTGCCAAACAGAACATTACATGGTAGATACATGTAACAGCCTTCTCATGACATTTTAAAAAAATAATAAGCAGTTATGGGAGCACCGCATTTCATCAGAGGAATAAGATGTGCTGGAAAAGGTGGGGGTACCCAAAGCAGGGCACTCAAAGATAACTGTAGTGGTTGGGCAAGTTTAAAAGGGAGTAGACAGTCTTTTTGATATTGTTGGTCCCAAACCAGATAGAGCTTTGAAGGTCAAGGCCAGTACCTTGACATGTGCTTGGAATTTGGAGCAGCTATAGATGGGCCGAAACTGGAATGATATGGTCCCTACAACCCACTGCAGTCAGTATCCTGGCTGCAGCATTCTGCACCAACTGAAGCTTCAAAACACTTCTCTAGGGCAGCCCCACATAGAGCACATTGCAGTAATCTAATCTAGACATAACCAGGACATGCACAGCACTGGCCAGATCTTTTCTGTCTAGGAAAGGCAGCAGTTGGCTGATTAGTCAAAGCTGATAAAAGGCACTCCTGGCCACAGCTGCCATCTGCTTATCCAGCAGTAGGCCCAGGTCCAAGAGCACCCTCAGACTAAGGACATTTCCTTCAAGGGGAATGCAACCCCATCCAGAATGGGGTAATACCTTAAATTCCGAGTCAGACCTTCAGCCCACCAGTAGCACTTCCATCTTGTCAGGATTAAGGAGTTTATTATCCACATCCAAAACTGTATCCAGGCACTGTTTAAGAGTTTTTTTTACAGCTTCTCTGGGATCAACTGAACTGTGAGATAGAGCTGAGTGTTATCTGCGTATTGGTGATAGCCCAGCCCAAATCTCCAAATGGGTTCATCCAGTGTTTTTGTTTTGATGTTAAAGAGCATAGAGGACAAGATGGAGCCTTACAAGACCCCAAAGGCCATGGGGCTGAACAGCAGTCCCCAGCACCGCCTTCTGAAACATACCCTCCAGGTAGGGTGGAACCACTACAAAACAGGACACTGTGACTGATGGTATCAGAAACTGCTGAAAGGTCCAGGAGAATCAACAGAGTTGCAGTCCCAGTGCAAATCATCCACCAGGGCAACCAAAACTGTTTCAGTCCCATAACTAGGGCTAAACCCAGACTGGAAGAGCTTTGTGTGTGAGAGAATGTATGTGTGTGGTTTAGAAACTATGAGTTCTGATACTCAGTATATGTTGTCTCTAACGTTAATGGAAAAAATAGGCAGAATGAAAACAGTTCTGAAGCAAAATCGCCAGTAGATCTAGCTGAAAGGCGGCATTTCTGGTATGACCCATGTATGCCATGCATGACACTTGTGTGACAGTTTTTGGTGGACAATGTATAATAATTTCAAATGGTATTTGCTTTCTGGATTTGTGTGAGCTGCTTATCTAGCACACAGAATGGCTCAGGCTTGCATGCCATTAAACTGAAGCGCTACAAAAAGATTTCTGGCAGGTCAGATAATGCTGTTCTTCAAGCTTCCTGATGAAAAACCCCCAGATTATTTGATTTATCTGTCTGCTATTAAAATAGTTTCAGCAAGCTGAACAATGCTCTGTAGACTGGATATTCAATAAAGTTGAACATGTGTTGTGTGAGAATAACATTCCATACATAACTAGATTCCCAAAGCAAGCTTAGCCCACTGTCTAAATGGCCCTGAATTATTATTACTGCAGAGAGCTGGAAAAAGTACAGAGGAGGGCAACCAAGATGATTACGGAGTTGGAGCACCTTTCCTTCAAGGAAAGGCTGAAGAGTCTGGGACTTTTCAGTTTAAAAAAGAGATGATAAAGGGGAGACCTGATAGAGGTTTATAAAATTATGTATGGGGTGAAGAGAGTTGGGAAAGAGAATTTTTCTGTCTCTCCCAAAATAGTAGAACTTGAGGGCATCCAGTGAAGCTGATGGGCAGTAGGTTCAGGATGGACAAAAGGAAATAGTACTTTACACAGAGAGTTATTAAAATGTGGAATTTGCTGCCAGAGAATGTAGTATCGGCCACAGGAATAAACAGCTTTAAAGGGGGATTAGATAGATTCACGGACGAAAAGTCTATCAATGGCTACTAGCCATGGTGACTAAGGAGAGCCTACACATTCAGAGGCATTAAGCTTCTGAATCCCAGATCCAGGAGGCAACATCAGGACAAGGCCTCAGGCCAGTTTGGTGTAGTGGTTAAGTGCACGGACTCTAATCTGGGAGAACCGGGTTTGATTCCCCACTCCTTCACTTGGACCTGCTGGATAACCTTGGGCAAGCCATAGTTCTGGCACAGCTGTTCTTGAAAAATAGCTCTCTCAGCCCCACCTACCTCACAGGGTGTCTGTTGTGGGGAGGGGAAGGGAAAGAAGTTTGTAAGCCGCTCTGAGACTCCTTTGGGTAGTGAAGGGCGGGGTAGAAATCCAATCTATGCCCTGTTGTTGGCCCTCCAGAGGAACTGATTGGCCACTGTGTGAAACAGGATGCTGGACTAGATGGACCACTGGTTTGATCTAGCAGGGCGGTTCTTATTACTTTAGCGTCTTTTAAGTGACAGAAGTTCTCCTAACCTTAGTTAGAAAACCATGTGTTTATTTTGTGAAATTGGTTAAAATTCTAAGTCTCAAATCAGTGTATGTTCTTATACTAGGAGTTGTATTGTGGTGTAATGGTGGGAACCGGTATTGTCTAGTGGCTAACGTGTCAGATTAGGGTTGCAGAGGCCCAGGTTTGAATTCATACACTGCTATGAAAGCTTGCTGGATAACCCTAACCCAATCACAATCAGCTTAACCTGTTGAGGATAAAATGGAGGAGAGGAAAATTATGTATAAAACGCGGTATAAATGAAGTAAATAAAATAGTTTCCCAAAGTTCTTAAATATTCCTATTTTTCAACCACCTTCGGTTGGCATAGTGCCAGTTTGCATAACAAGCTGTCTTGACACTGTGGAGAACTTAATCTCATTGCTGGATCAGATTATATTTTAACTCACTTTCCAAACACTAATTTGGCAAAATACAAGGAGAGGGGGAGAAAGCTAGAACGAGAACAGGCAGTTGTACCATTGTTCATAGAAAGCATTCTAGCACTCTGCTAGATTGGCTGCTGCTCTTATTTCCTGTTCTCACCCTATCAGGGTTTTTAAGGTCCTCTTTACCCTGAGTATCCAACTAGTCCTGCTATTCTGAGTGAAGATTTAGGTCCTTGCCACATTTGCCTGCCACTCTGGATTTTTTCAGTGTTTGAGCTGAGGCAATTTAAGTCCATGGCAAAACACCATCCAAATAACCCAGGGCAACAGCAGACTAGAATAAGAGGGGGAGGAGGAGGAGGAGATTGGATTCATACCCCGCCCTTCACTACCCGAAGGAGTCTCAAGGCGGAATACAAACTCCTTTCCCTTCCCCTCCCCACAACAGACACCCTGTGAGGTAGGTGGGGCAGAGAGAGCTCTTTTTCAAGAACAGCGGTGCCAGAACCATGGCTTGCCCAAGATCATTCAGCAGGTGCAAGTGGAGGAGTGGGGAATCAAACCCGGTTCTCCCAGATTAGAGTCCGTGCACTTAACCACTACCCCAAACTGGTCACCAAACCAGGCTGACCACCAAAAGGAGGTAATGTAATGCAGAATGGGGGGAAAATCCAGAATAAAAAGGTTGAACTCAATTTTAGTGGAGAATTTGGGGGGGCGCGGCGGGGAATCTGTATTAAAAAGGTTGAATTAGATTTTAGTGCAGAATTGCTTGGAGGACACTGTGGTGAACTTGTATTAAAAGGAAAGTGCAGAAAGTGCCTTAGTTTCTACTTTCTCAGTGTGGGGGCTAGGGCTTCCATTTAGTTCTGGATTTAAGGGGTGAACATGTTCTCCCACAGGTATATTTTGCAAGAATCTTGAGAAGCTGAAAGGAAAAATCTGTTTTAGATTTGTTAATGAATAGAAGATTGGGAAGTGTTTGGTTTTTAATACAGTCTACATACTCTGATTTGGTAGATAAGTGATGTATTAGCTTGTAAGCCTTGGTTTTGATAATAATTTCCTCTCATGTTGGTTTGTCAAAAACTAAGGATAACAACTCCTTATTAGCAGTCTCTCTATTCTCCAGAGGTATGTTTGGGATCCAAAGGTGCGTTTGTGCACACTGTCTCCCTTAATATTCTGTATTCAGGCTTTGGAGTAAAGTAGGTATCACCTAGCAGTAGTGGCTTCCCAGAAATAGAGTGTACAAACACCCTCCCACGCACACACTCATACACACATGTGCTTGATGAAATATAACTCTTCTGAGTGTTTTAAGTGTAAAAATCTCTTGATTCTTGCAGCTTGAAAACTTTTTTTTGCCTTACATATAAACTTGCATGTAAACTCCTTACAATGTCTTAATTAAAATTATTTGTTAGGGCCACCAGGGCCAAATAAAACTATTTCAGGCCTCTGGGTTGTCACTTGACCCTCTCTGACAAGTCTTGAAGAGGTTGTCTGTCTATTTCATTTCCATCCTGTCCTTCTTCCATGGAATTCAAACATCATACGTAGTTCTTCTCTGTTATCTTCACAGTTGGGCAGAGGCACAGTAACTGGCACATGGTCAAGCCAACCAATCAAACTTCATGACTGAGTGGGGTATTAGAGTCATTGACACATACACACAGGAAGATGGTTTTTACTTTCAGAATTGATGTTCTTTTTTGAGAACCTTTGGCAGTTTAAAAAAGAATAGTGATCATAGCTTCCATTCTAAAGTGTGCTGAACTTGAAGTAGGTGTAATTCTAGTGATGGTTGTATAAATGACAAACATTGCTCTGTAGTGTATCAAAAAGCTAGCCTCATTCTAGAACAGTAAAATATACTGTGTTACCCTGTTCTTGGTAGATTCAGCCATGTTAGTCTGAAACATGAAAACTTGTACCTTGAATAAAACTATTAGTCTTAACGGTGCCACTGGACTCAAACTTTACCCTGTTCTTGGGTAATTCTTAATAATCAGGTTCATGGGTTTTAAATATTCCAGAAGCTGTAAGCCCCTATGACTTTATTCTATCCAGTAACTACTTCTAAATTTAAGGTAGCAGCTGGGGGGCATCTCCCCACCTGTTTGGGGTCCTGCTAGACAGTGGGGCTCATGGGTCCTGTCTCTGATTCCCCACCCCTCTTTGAAGTCTTTGCTGAAAAGATTTTACTTCATTCTGGCTATCTTTGGAAACAAACTGAAGGCTCAGGAGGAGCATCTTCTGACTGTTTCCCCAACTTCCTGCCTACGATATTTCAGACATTGTCCCATTGTGGAACTAAAATCCCCACTTTTCTTCTGATCCCAGTAATGCTCCCCCCCTCCACAAACTTCTTAGCATTTAAAATAAGGTATAATGGTAGAGGGCAATGGCAGGTTCAATTAATGGATTTCCCACCTGGTGAACTTCCCATCCTTCAACGGTATCTTCAATATGGCCTTCCGCTGTTCTGTTCTCTTACCCTTTCATATATGCATACTTTGCATTCCAGTTCTCCAGACACTGGCTCTTGATTGGGTATGTTTGTTTAAGAGCTATGAAAGCCCATGCAATTGAGTTTCAATACCTGTTCCTTTGGAAGTCAAAGAAATAGACTAATCGCTTTTCACGGATGAGCAGTTCCCTTAATCCTAGGAAATTGCTTTGAATTCTTGTATTCCTGTGTTATTTGGGGTTTTTTATGGTAAATCCATTTATCTGTGTAGAATTGCTGGTAAGAAAAGGTAATAACTGATACTAATCAGATGTGGATAAGTTGCTCCATTCATAATGTCATATAGCCATATTCTTAATAAATCTTCAGTATTCATTAGAACGATTTACACTTCAGCTCTTTAGAGTTTCCTGAAGTATTAAGTGTGCAGGTGGCATATCCATAGAAGCAGCATTGTTCACTGTGAACAGAAAGTGATGTTATTCCTCAATAAGTTTCAGAAGGTTAATGATTTGATGCTTGGACATGTTATGTACACAGCACTGCATACCTGTGCTGTCCATTTCAAAAGACATGAACACTGAGTTTGCTATTAGTTCTAATCTTAAAATTAACTTCATGGTGAATTTTAATGCTTGTTTGCCCCCCAAGATAATTATTTAAAAAATGGAATTATAAGCTTTTATTTAGAGATTATCAGTTGACATCTTTAATGTGATATTAGTAGTACTGATCTCTTTGGGGGAAAAAAAACT
Source organism: Lepidodactylus listeri (assembly GCA_029233225.1). Lineage (NCBI taxonomy): Eukaryota > Metazoa > Chordata > Lepidosauria > Squamata > Gekkonidae > Lepidodactylus > Lepidodactylus listeri. The sequence continues at coordinate 69,254,041 of JARCFY010000004.1, read as the reverse complement.
ATTACTGTGCAATATAATCTAAAACAATTGAATAGAATCTTTAATAGTACTATTAATGCAAGCCATAATGTTTTATATTAATATTTTTCATAATGTTACTAGATCATAGTGTATAAAAGTTCTCTTTATATTTTAATGGATAATAAAATGTAATTATGCTTATTAAGAGTCTTGTTTATTTTTGAAGCTTTTATCCTTCAAGAAGAGCATTCTGCTTGAATGTTGGGAATTGATTCAGTATATTCTAGGACAGCATAGCATTTGTTGCTACATCATTGCCCTTTTGTGCCTGTGTCAGTTCTGGCCATGGTCTTGAAGATTTGAACAGTGGCACTGTGCACTGTGCTTTCCCTTAAGGGGAGAAAAGCCTGTGCACAGAACTCATGATGAAAGGGTTTGAGGGCAATGAAATGACTTGTGTTGTTTATCTGGCTATATGTCCCCTGTTTTGTATGTGGGTGGGGTGGGGGGAATACATGTGTAACTTGCACGAAAAAAATATATAGGACCCCTTCCTATGTATATTTTTTCCCTCAGGTTACACAAGTATACTTGGAGTTGTGTGTACAGCATTACAGCTGCCTTGTGAATTGTCGTTCTAATTGAGATAATATATTCTCAATATAGATCCTTATCACCCATTGGCTTTTAATTCATGTGTGGATCACAAGCAAATTTTTCTCCTGCTTGATTGCCACTGTTGGAATGTGCTAAGAAGTCTTTAAAACAGGTAAAAATAAACATGGCTCATATAGTAAATTTACCCTCAAAGAGACTGTTGTGCCTAATGTAGTGTTCTTATGAAATAATTTCTTTTCAAGACAAAGCATTTACAGAGAACTTTTGTTCTACAAATATATGCACTAACATCCTTACTTCCTGAGCTCACACTGTCCTTTACCCTCAAAGGTTCTGAAGGGCTCCATAAGAGTATATTGTATAATTCTGCTGTAGAGCCCATAGCTCATTTATGTAGCAGATTACATCTTCCCAAAGTAAGTCTTTTGTGTGTCCCTTGTGTTCATTTTTGTTAACAGCCTCTGGATACTGAGGTTTCAGTGCAGGTGTACATGAGGGCAGAGATGAGACGGTCTATTTCAACCACTTGTGGCTGCTGCTTTTGCCAAGAATCAGTGTGATATGATAATCCATCAGAACAGTAATCCTGTGTCTAAATCAATTTGTTCCCCAAACTATATTCTGAAATGAAAATTCCCATGAAATATGCCAGCAAGAGAAAGTAGCCTGTGAATAATATAAGTTAAGTTGTGGAGGCCAAGAAAAGATCCCCCTACAACCTGAAGCCAGACTGTATTAAGCATGACTGTGAAATTGGCCATGAACTTTTGGTAGTCTATTGAGTATGCTGTTTAGAAGTGCTTCTCAGACTTCTAAGGTTTTGTCCTTTCCCCCAGTTTCTGAGTTTGCTTCCCAGCACCAATCATCTGTCTGACACCATTGTGCTTACATAAAATTATACTTATGGAGCTTGCTACTGTGTGCAAATATCCATGGATGTTAGGGTCTGAATGCAACTGACATTAAAACAGAGCAAAACATTTCTGTACTCTCACAAGTCCAACACAGGCAAGTCCTAAATCAATTAGTGTGATGGGGCAAACAAGTCCACCCAGCATGCAGCTGTTTATTTCTATCCCACCCTTCTACCTGTTAACTCAGGATGTTCTGCGTAATTCACCTCCTTTGTTTTGCCCTCAGAACAACCCGTTAAGATAGGTGAGGCTGAGAGTGCATGAAGAACGCAAGGTTACACAATTAACTTCTTGGCTCTGTGGGGATCTCATCCTGGGTCTACTTAGTTCTCGTCAGACATTACATCATACTAGCCGTTGGAAATCCAATGCAAACCAGTGAGAGTTGTTTGCTATAGGGATTCTCTTAATGGAATGTTAAAGATGTGCTGTTTGGAGAACAGAGAGAATGGAAGGTGTAATCAGTTTCTGGAAAAAAATACAGAAGGCAAGACCAGTGAAATAAAGTTGTTTTTAATAATTGATTCCTATTTTTTGTTTACTGATCTTCATTGCAAGAATTTATTTAGCAGTTAGTATGACACAGCTACAACTCCTTCTGATGAGATTATATAGACGTGTGTTCAAGTATGACTCCACTGAGAATACAGTGCCTTAGTAATACATGCCTGTCCAAGTGTCAAGCAACTTCCCATTAAGAAGATCAATGGAATGTGTCAGGAATTTTTTTATTAAATAAGTAGTGCACTTTATTGGCTTCAGACAGACACTTGAACCAAAAGAAATTATGGTAGAAACTTTGGACAGCAGTATGGCTGTGTGGGAGCAAATTCGTGTGCTATGATTTACACTCTGAAGTGCTTCATTACAGTTTTAATATAAAAATATTGTTGAGTATGAAGGTACATAAAATCCAGACCATTAATTATATTGTATTACAGTGGCTGTCAGACATTTTATGAGATAATCTGATAACTCAATCTTTCTTAGCCTGGCTGCCTGCTTTTTATAGTGCTAGATGCACCTTGGCCCGGCAAACAGAATAAAATTAGACTGTTAGCTATTTGGGGGGGGGGGGGAAGCTTTAAAACCTCTTAATTTCATTAGTTGAATTGAATTCATTAGAAAATCTTAGTAGCATCATAGGATCTTGAAATTTTGTCATTAATCAGTTTTTAGAACAGGTCTGAAATTGCATAGTTAAGATAAGATAACATAATATGTAAAAATAACTGATTAATACAAATCTGAGCAGGTGGGAATCTGTTTTCCAGGCACATTAATTATTTTCTGTTGTACAGGATGCAACACAGCAGCTAGCATTGTAACAGTATGAACTTTCCCCCTTCTTTTGAAGAAAACCTAACTCTGTTTTCATATATTAGGACTAATTAATTCCCAAGACTGCCTTTGTTCAGTTTGTTTGCCCCTTACTCTATTGTAACCTTTGATTTTGGTACTTAGATCAGAAGCAACTAGGGAACCAAAGTAGCTGAAAGAAAGTAGGCAGTTCCTCTTGCTAACCATCTCCCATTTGCATGCCACCCCCCCCCCCTTGTAGGGCCCTTGAATAGACAGTAATTTAAATCTTTTAATTATTTTGTCATTTTGTCATTTTTGCTGTTTTGTCACCTAATCATTTTATGCTGGAGGTACTTCCATGACTCCTTTGCCTATTCTTTCTAGTGGAGCCTGGTTTGGAGGGTGGAGTCTATGACTTTGAACCAGTATGAGGTCCTACTTCTCCTCAAATCCTACCTTCTCCATGATCCACCCCTCAAATCTCCAAGAATTTCCCAACCTGGAGTTGGCAACCCTATCTCCTTCCCAGCCAACCATCAGCCTACCTTTATCTGTCCCCTGACTCCAGCTTTCCATCTCCTCACCCCTCCCTGCAGCCTCTACCTAGGAAGAGGGAACCAAAGCAACTCACATCATTTTCCTCTCCCCCTTTTGATCTGCACAACAACCCTGTGAGGTAGGTTAAACTGAAAGTCTCTGACTGGTCCTAAATCAACCACTTTGCTTCCACAGCAAGAACCTGTGTCTGGCAGATCCTGCTCTGAAGTACTAACTGCTATGTCACACTGGCTGTCATAGGGGGGCCACCTCAGCAGGGTATAATGATAGAGTCCACCATTTCCTCCAGGGGAACTGATCTCTGCCATCTGGAGAGAAGTTGTAATTCTGAGTGATCTCCAGCCCTCACCTGGAGACTAGCAACAATAGTTCCCCAGTAGGAAAAGTACAGTCTTTCTCTGCAGTGGGGACCAAAGCAGTTCACATCATTTCCCCCTTTTGAGCTATACAACAACCCTGTGAGGTAGGTTAGGCTGAAAGTGTTGGGACTGGTCCAAAATCAGCCGTTCAGGTTCCACAGCAAGAACCTGGGTCTGGCAGACCCTGCTCTGAAGTTCTAACTGCTACACCACACTGGCCATGGTAATGCCTGGTATCACAACTGAACTCCAGACAACAGATCTCTCTCCCCCTGAAGCAAATAACTGCTTTGGAGGGTGGACTCTACAGCAGTCTATTTAGCTGAGGCCTCTCCCCTCCCTAAACTCTGGTTTTCATAGACTCCACCACAAAATCTCTAGGAATTTCTCAACCTGGAGCTGGCAACCCTAGTCAGGACTGGCCCCAATGAGTTCCCATGAAGGCCAAAGAAGGCCTGGGAAGGGTCTCCTCCCTCCCTGTCTCAGGAGAGACACCCATTTTGGCAGTTTATTCTGACAGAACAGTGGCCAAGCCAGCAGTGGGTGGGAGAGAGGAGTGAACCCAGCCCCCAGCCAATGGCATGCAAGTACTCTTGAGTGGCAGTTGATGGGCCAGTGGCTGATGGAGCGCATAGCACTGCCAGTGGGAGAGCTGGAAAGTGCCAATATGTTAGGCTTTCATATATATCAGATGACATATGACACACATTCAGTATTTTTGGATTTGCAGAATTGCTTAGTTAGCCATTCTTAATCTTTTGAACTCTTTGTTTACATTTACTGCTGATAACGTAGTGTTTTAAATGACTTTTCAGTGGCAGATGATTTTGTACCACCATCTAGAAAGTTCATTGTTTAATCTCATCACTTTTTGTTGTTGTTGTTCAGTCGCACAGTCAAGTCTGACTCTTCACAACCCCATGGACCACATCATGCCAAGCCCTCCTGTCCTCCATCATCCTCTGGAGTCTGCTCAATTTAATGTTTGTTGCATCGATAACACTGTCTAACCATCTCATCCTTTGCCCTCCCCTTCTTCTTTTGCCTTCAATCTTTCCCAGCATCAGGGTCTTCTCCAGTGAGTGCTCCCTTCTCATTTGGGTTGTCAAGGTATTTGAGCTTCAGCTTCAGTATCTGTCCTTCTAGGGAACAGTCAGGTTTGATTTCCTTTAGGATTGACTGATTTGATCTCCTTGCAGTCCAAGGGACTCTCAAGAGTCTTCTCCAGCACCATAATTCAAAAGAATCTATTCTTTGGCACTCAGCCTTCCTCATGGTCAAACTCTCTCAGCCATTACTACTGATCACTAGCTTCAGTTTAATTTGGACAGTTAGGGGAACCACTACTGTGCAACTCGTAAGATTGGGACAGCTGAGTAGGGAAAAAAGAATTCCTTTGCACAATATTTTTTGCTGTCATTTTATTGCACTGTATGACAAAATGTTTCAGCCTATTTCATCCATAGGGTATAAAGCATACATTAAGATACTTAAATTGTCTCAAGTCAGCTTTATTGCTGTTTTGTAAACGAATGAAAGACTTCCTCCCTTTCCATGTCCTCCTGATAAAATGAGTTGTCTAAATCTCAGCATCCAGATTGTAGTATCTCAAGCAGATTTCACAGTTTTTAAAATATTTACAGTTTCATACTATGCAGGTTCTGTGATGCTTGTAATTGATCCCTGGCCCTAAGGATGTGTGGCTGTCCTTGACCAGGGCCATGGCTTTTTCGGTCCTGGCCCCAACCAGGTGGAACTCTGACAAATTCAATCAGAGCCCTGCGGGACCTTATAGAGTTCCGCAAGGCCTTCAAGGAAGAGATGTTCTGCCAGGCTTTTGGTTGAAGACAGTGAGGGTTTTGACCTCTACTGGCACCCTCCTCAGTTTTCCATCCTTGTTTTGACCTCTTCCCCTCACCTGTGAAATGGCTGGCACTCTGTAATTGGGGAATAATTAACTCTTAAGGTACTATTTGCTATCTGTTTCAAGGTAATTCATATGTTTGATTATTTTACTTGATGACTGTTTGTAATACCATGTACATCATCCAGAGCCCTACAATAGTAGGGATGGGGCAGTTCAGTAATCATCATCATCATCATCATCAATCATCATCATCATCATCATTTCTTCAATACCTGTATGATTGAAATAGGTGCAGTTAGTAGGATCAATGCTGTTTTCAGTGTCATCTGTACAATGTGACGATCTTAAAAGACTGACTGCACCTTGCTTTATTGATTGTCATGTTAGGCTGACTTTCTATAATATTGATGGAACTGTTGAATTCCTATGCAGGGAAGATATTCAAACCAGATTATATGTATAGCACAGAAATTAATCTGAGATAGAGGAGTGTATATATGTAATATGCAATATAGATACATAGACACTGGTTATAACTGTGGCCTCAGACAAGATGGAGAAGAATAACAGAAGAACATTCAGTGTTAGGGCAAATGAGTTGCTGAGGAAATCTCCTGGAATCTGAAGAATCCTAGTTTGGGCATCATGACACATCACGATAAACCAGAGGTTTGTCTAACTGTGGTTTGTAGAGTGCCTCAAGTGGGTTCTCTGGACAGAAAGCACAGAGAATTTTCCAAGTAAAATAAATATAAACTGATTTATTACGATAGCTTAATGCAGCCATTTTCTTCCGGTGGCAAATTTTAGTTAGTAGTGGCAGATGATCCATTATCCCCCACATCAGGTTTCCTTCAATAAATTAGAGGGGAAAGGCAAACGTGTTTTGTATGTGTGCGCGTGGGTGTGTGAGAACTGAAAAAAAAGATCCTATTTCTTTACAGAAGTTGAATGACATTTCAGTGTATTGCAATGTAGACATTTTTACTTTCTTGCCTGTTATTTCTTTCTTGCAAAAATCTGTTCTGACATTTTAGGCTGCATTAGAGAGAACAATTGACCTGAATAAGCTGAGAGCCTTTTGGCCAGAGAGCAAACCACTGACATTTCCTCATTGCTATACTGTTGGTGGGTTTTTTTGTTAGTTCTATTCTATTGCTACATTTCATGCACAGGGTGTTTCATAGATGGATATAATTTGTGATTAGCAAAATATGATAAACAATATTATTACAAAGGCACCAAGTTTATATGCATACTCATCCAAATCCCTGCCAAGGAAAATTATTTTGACCCAAAGTAATATAAAATAGGAGAAAATGGTAAAAATACATGTAATAATTTCCTTTCAATCACCAGATTTCATTTGACATCTTTACAGCTTATATTCTATTTGCATTTTGTTAATTGTGACTTTCTTGAAAAGACTCCATTAATTCAGATTATCACATGGAATCCAGGATCTTACATCACAGGGAGAATCCCTGTGTCCATTGTTCTAGGCTTGGATTGGGCTCCATAAGTGTTAAAGATGAGACCCCTGGTTATTAATGAAGAAAAAAAAAGACAGGGATGGTGTTCACTGCCTCATGAGTGCAAACAGGTTATATTAAATCAAATAGGGGAGGGTGTCAAGGGAGATGAAGAGTAGAGCTAGCCTCAGCTACACAGATACTTGCACTTTGCTGTTCTTTTCTTATTTATTTATTTATTTAGAATATTTCTATGCTGCCTCATCACAGTCCAGCTCTTACAATAAAAAAACCACAGTGTGAAGTGTAAGCCATTAAAATAATTGTAGACCATTAGAAGTAAGCAGCATAAATACTGTCCACAGAGCAGACTATTAAAGAGTTGTCCATTTAAAAAGCTGTTTTATTGTACTGAGAGTTAATGTGAGGGAAAAGGAACTGGGCTCTCTATGTGTGTGACTGATCATAGCACTAGATACCAGGGTGGTAAACTCCGATTTTGGAGTACATTTTCTGCCATTAAAAGGTTCAAGGTTAGCCATACCATACAGGGAAAATACTGTGCCATCCCAGCCATGGAGAACCCTAGGGCATCATGTCAAGGATGTATGTAATTATTTGGATGTATGTAGTTGGATCCATCTTGGATATATGTAATTAGTTTAACTTCACCCAGAAAATTCCTGTGAATGCTGAACTCCCCTCCTACATGTTTAAACGCAGGGTGTGTAAGGCAGAGATGTTCTGCCAGGCGTTCGGTTGAAGATAGTGACAGCTCTGTCTTGGAACTTCCATTCGCTCCACCCTCTTCCCATGAGGCAGGGTTTTAGGTTAGGATTTTAGTTTCATCTTTGTAAATGGTTTTACAAATGGTTTCAGTGTTTTACTTTGTTTTAATTTGTTTTACTTGATGTTTATATGATTGTGTTGCACACTGCCCTGAGCCTGGTCCCACTGGGGAGGGCGGTTGATAAATTCAACAAAATAAATAATCAATATCACTCCGAGTGAAAGCAGGTATCCTGAATTGCTCAGGGAAGCAGAACATTAATAATTTTAATCTAACCACCTCCCAGACTAGTCCTGCCTGTCTGTAAACAGGTCTCCTGTGTCCTGGCTAGTTATAATAATCATTGCCCCTTGTTAACCACAGTTTAGATGATAAAGAAATGTGGTTTTCTTGTCACTTAATGCCTTGATAATGTGTTCCAAGGTTGGGTAGGTTTGAATAGACCAAAGCTAAATTGTCTGTATCAGGGGCCCTCAACCTTTTTGATCCTGCGGACGCCTTAGGAATTCTGAGATAATGTGGTGGGCGCAGCCAGAGAATCACTGCTTTAGCTTGCTTTCAGTCACACAGTGAAGTTCCTTGTGCTATGGAGGCATCTGCTACCAAACATTTTTAAAAAGCTGTATAGCTAATCAAATCTCCGATGATCAATCAGAACTTCGCGGGGCAGAAGCCCCACCTGGTCCCACCGCCTTTCCTAAAAACACTTGGCAGGCACTAGGAATGTTGTTGGCGAGCTCCATGTATGCCACATTGTAAGCCACATTGGGGACCCCTGGTCTGTATGCTAAGCATTAATGCTGTCCTTCTAAATTTATTTATTTTTTAAATTATGCCTAACCAATCTAGTGTATGTTATGAAAAATTATCAGTATGTTCAGCTATTGCTCTCTATTCCATACAAATATTCAGGTTTGAAAAATCACTGGGGTTCTCTACTGTATAGCAGTATTTGTATTTTATGTTCCCATTTATTTACCAATGATACAGTCCTTTAGATATCTTATTGATCTTCATGTTGTTCATCAATAATCTTACATCTATGGTTTCAACTTTAATAGAATTATATAAACCTCTGTATAGGAATAATTGTATTGGCTCATTTAGATCACCCATTATGGTCATATTTGTCCATTGTTAACCTCTGTAAGATCTTTGAAATTATTGCAGTGTAATGCATTTGTGCATATGATATCTTTGTACAGACAGTATAACATCCCACAGCATATATAGTTTAGATGCATAACTTTCCAGGTAGAGAAATGTGTTTTAAAAATGAAATTTCTTTCATTCTCTAATAGTCTAGGACAAATTTCCCGAAAGAACAATATAGGAGGTATGTTTGGTGAAAAGTCAGAAGCTGAGCTGAGTTTTGTCATTCTAGGACTGTGAAATAAAAGAAGGCAAGAATGAAGTGGCACCTGAAATTATTATATTTCTTCAAATTGGACTTCTGCAACAGTAGCATCTAGTGCCAAATGGCACAAGATAAATGCTTAAGCTTTCAAGTTGTTTTTAAAGAAAAGCAACAGCAAGTTGCAGCTTGCATTTTGTTGTTTCATTATGAAGTTTTTCGCCACTGAAACAATTCAAAATCCTTATACATTGGAGATAGTAATCCTGCTAATTCTTGCAAACACTTTTATTCATTCTATATTTGCTTGCTCTGATGTTTTCTTACAGCTACAGTTGCTTTATCTGCATCCAGTAGAGCATCCTCAGGTGATGGCCTCATCACAAGCATTATTGGGAACTGGACTTGGTGACCAGACCTTTTCCACTGCAATTTCTACAGCCTATTTTCTCTGATGCAAGGAGCTTTGGAATGTTAAAAGCTGCTTAACCCTACATCATTTTTTAAAATTTTGATTTAGTTTTTTTAAAAATAAGTATTTTATTTAGATTTCTCAGTAAATTACAATATTGAACATAACTATATCCAGTAGTGAAAAGATAAATTTTTTAACAATATAACACTTGAAGTACTACATTTTCTTAACAATATAACTTAACATAACTGACTCAAAGCAGGAATAACTTGTTCTTATTCATAACAATTTAACTTATACAATAACTATTACCAGGGCTTTTTTTGTAGAAAAAGCCCAGCAGGAACTTATTAGCATAATAGGCCACACCTCTGGCAGTGTAGCTCTCTCCCAGGATCACCTTCCCCAGGTGCCCTGTGACTTGGGGGGCACATGGGGAACCCAAGGGAAGGAAGGCAGTTTCTGGATCGGCTTTCCCAGGTACCCTGCAGTTGTGGGGCGCCTAGAAAACCCAAGGAAGGGAGGCAGTTTAAACTGCCTTTCCTTCCTGGATCGGCTTGGCTTCCCCAGGCGCCCCACAGCTTGCGAGGCGCCTGGAGAACCCGAAAGAGGGGGCTGTAGGTGTGGCCAACTAGAAGCCAGCCGGAACTCCGTTCCTGTGCTTTTCTGCCCCAAAATAGCCCTGACTATTACACAGATTCCGAATAGTTGGAAGTTATCTTAACTGACTCTGAACAGAGAATAATTTGCACTTATTCAGTTGCCAGAATTGTATAATTTGTAGTCTTTAAGGCTCTGTTTCTAGCCCCATTCTGTTGAAATCGCCTGTTTAGGAAGGGAGCCCATTTAGTGACAACTTGTGAGTCTGTATCTCGTGCTTTTTCTGACAGCTTTTCCATGACAAAATAGTCCCATAGTTTTATATACCATTGCGAAATCGAGGGGGATTTTTGTTTTTCCATACTGTGGCGATTAATTTTTTTGCTGCTGTAATCATAATTGATATAAGGTCTTTATTTTAGGTATTTGTATCGTACCCCACAAATTTAAAAGGATCACTTGAGGATCTAATGGGATTCTAAAATTTGTCATTTGGGCTATTTCTAGTACAATACTTTCCCAAAACTTCTTGATTTCTTTGCAAGACCACCAGTTGTGCAGATACGTCCCTTTCTGTCCACATTGTTTCCAACAGCTGGGAGAAATCTGGGACGAACAGTGTGATAGCTTGACCGGTGTCATGTATCATCTAGATATTACCTTGTACGTTTGTAGCTGAATTGGGATAGCTTTGGAGATGTAAATTGGGGCACCCCATATTTCCTGCCAGTGTTCTTGTGTTAGGTCTATGCCTAGGTCTTTGTGCCAGGCACTTTGGTATGTGTGATGATTAGTGTTTTCTGCTTTCAACAGTATGTTGTAAATTTTGGAGATCAGTCCTTTGGCTTGGACTTCTTCCTGGTATAACAACTTTTCAAATTCAGTTAAGCCCATCCTGATTGGCACCTTAAATTTATGTGTATGTAGTAAACTAACTGTAGATATTCTAACCAAGGTATTATATTTCTGGTTTTTTTGTTCTATTTTATTTTTCTCTAGGAGGGGGCCTTTTGGTATTATGTCAATTAAATGGTTAATGTTAGATGATTTCCATTGTTGAAATGCATATTTGCTCTGTCCTGGGGTGAACCATGTTTGACTCGCGAAGGTGGTTAATAAAGAAGTAGGTGGTGCTAGTTTTTTACAGTTTCTACTCCATACTTTTTTGTTTGCTTCAAAAAAAAAAAAGGTTTAGGTGTATATAAGGTTTTTTTTTGTGGAATATGCCACAGGGCTTCCCAAAACGAATGTGGGGAATAACTAGATTCTTCTATGTGCTTCCAGTCTGCTTTGAAATCTTTGTTACATTGTTTCACTATGTTTGTTAGTATGGTAGCATCATAATATAATCTGATGTCTGATGCGGCTAGCCCACCTTCTCTTTTAAGTTTTTTAATTGAACTAAACTTTATACGGGGCTTTTTGTTATGCCAAATAAATACATTGAGGTCAACTTGCCATTTTTAAAATCAGTTCTAACGGTAGACTAATGGGTATCGCCCTAATAAAGAATAGGAGTTTCGGCATGATGATTGATTTAATCAGACCAATATGTTCTGCTAATGTAAGATATGAATTGTCCCATTTAGTTAATAGTTGTTTAATTTTTGCTGATATGATGGAATGGTATGATTTCATTAATTCTGATAAGTTATGGGGAATTTCTTTTCCTAGGTATTTCCAAGATTTTTCTACCCAGCGGTATTTGTATTTGGTTTTTATCAGTTTTTCACAACTTTAATCAGTTTTAACAACAGATGAGACCTTAATAGGGTATAACAGCGATTTAGAGTAGTTGAGTCTAAGGCCTGAGACCGAGCCGAAGACTTCCATAAGTTGTTGTGTTATTTGGAGGGAGGTATCTAAATTAGTTAAATATAATACCATGTCATCTGCGAACAGACATATCTTGTATTGGCGTCCATTTATTTTTACTCCATGTATTTGTGAGTCTTCCCTCACCTGGTTGGCAAATGGCTCTACAGCCAGAGTGAATAGAAGTGGTGAGAGGGCACACCCTTGCCGTGTACCTCTTTTCATAATAATTTCTTTTGAATTGTTGCCATTAATTCTCGGTGTTGCTTTAGGTGAAGAGTATAGTGTTTCAATCCCCACATCATTAACAAGCTCTTTATATGAGAAAACTGAGTATATCACTTGTTGGAAGCAATGTTTCAGGTGATAAACATTGACAAACGAAGGCACTGTGTCATAAGGCACTGTTGCCTTATGAAAGCTGCCTTCACTAGAAAGGTTGCATATTTTGCAGACAAAGTTTTCTATTGACTTGTAGATTTCTTGATGATTGTCTTGTTTTAAATTTTTAAGAAGACCAGGATCAATCTGTTTTTTTGCCATGTCCAGCAATGTGAGATTGTACTGCAGTTTATAATTACATAAAATGGGTCTTTTGTTAAATTATATGAATTTTCATAGATTGCATGCACAGGAATATGTGCTTGAATTGATGCACAGCCTTTCAAAAACCATTCAGCTAAAATGAACCACCAGCGATACAAGAACATTGGCTTATATAGAGTATAGCTGTGTTGGTTTGCAGTAGAACAGCTAAAATTCAAGTCCAGTAGCACCTTAGAGGCCACCAAGATCTGATGAAGGAAGCTTTGACTCTCAAAACCTGATACACCCAAAATCTTGTTGGGTTCTAAGGTGCTACTGAACTTGAATCTAGGTCAGGTGTGGCCAAACTGTGGCTCAGGAGCCGCTTGTGGGTCTTTCACACATATTATGTTACTTCCGGCAGGGTGACTGGGGAACCTAAATAACATTAGCAAACAAATATCATTGGACAAATAAATATCATTATCAATATCTGCTTTACCCCTTTTGTTATAATTTTTGGCAGTCTCATTTAATGTTAATAAAAAGCAAATTTGCATATTTTCCAATAAAACATGTAATATTTGTTCATGTCTTGCAGCTCTCAAACATCTGATGTTTATTCTATGTGGCTCTTACGTTGAGCAAGTTTGGCTACCCCTGATCTAGGTATTCATTGGTGTATATACTGTGTGATATATGTCTTACATCAGCCTCCTCATGATTGGCTACCAGTGCATTTGTATCCACAGTGGGACTGGAAAAACTCACTGTGTTGGCTTTTTTGAAGCCTTCATAACAGTTGCATTTTTAATCTCAGACGCCTGGTGTATGAGTTTAAAAAGGAAACAAGCAAGTTCGCTTGGGAGAGCCATGAAATGTGGCCAGTTGCTTGGACGTAGAATAGTCTTCCTCAAATCTCTGAATTGGCTTAAGTTTATGGCTAGTCCCTTGTTTGACACATTCTGACCTTTATTTGCAAATGTAATGCCAGTCCTGTCAGAATAGTGTCTCCTGTGAAATGCAGAATTCACAAAATTGTCAGCCAAGTTACCAAAAGTGTTACAGGCAGATAGATTTTTTAGAGCCATCGCATATGCCTGGCCATCACTCACAAGACAAGAAGTACCGTTAAGTGTCACTTGAGAACAAAGGATAATGCTTGTCAAGATATCTTCAAGGACTGATTTATTTCTTGCTCTGAGATTTCCATTCAGCTCTGTGAGTGCAATTGGCACTGGCATTAGCTCATGTTGCAATACTTTTTTGAAGTTCTACTACCCTTTAAGTTTCATACGCCATGATTAAGCAATAAACATGTCGTGGTCAGCTTTTAGGATATCACCTTTGCCTTTTTTTGCTTCTTTGTTATGCAAAGAGATTCTTTAATGCAGCACAGAATTTCATTTGAAAGGCCCCCATGTTGGCACGAATAAAATCAGTAACTGCTTCTGACTTTTTCAGCATTGAGCAGCACTTCTTGTATCACCTCTATAGCAGCATTCATTATTGCAATGGTATGAAGATCTGTAATGTAGTAGGCAAGAATGCTGAAGATTTATTTATTTATTTATTTATTTATTTGATTTCTAAGCCGCTCTCCCCGCAATTGCAGGCTCAGAGCAGCGTACAAGACCTGGTACTCCAGGATTCAACATACTAAAACATTAAAACAATATAAAACATTAAAATACAGATTACAAATTTACAATTAACAGTCTAAAGTGCTCAGTTCTCAGTTCTAAAATTCAGATGGCGGCATCCTAATCGCTCCGGAGCCCCTGTTTACTTGTGGCTAGTAGTGCACGTGGCGGTCAGGCTTTAGTTGATATGTTGCAGGAGAAAACAAGGGGGGGGGGAGGGAAGGTGGAAGCAGCGGCCCCTACTCAAATGCTTGGCGGAAGAGCTCCGTCTTACAGGCCCTGCGGATGTTCTTGGGATTCCTACAGCTTCTCTTTTCTTCTCTTTTTGGGTATGTAGCTAGCTCTGACAGTGGTCAGAATGAACATGGTTAAATCTTCTGAGTTTAAGAACCCAGTTTCCTTGCTGGAACTGATGAGGAATGCCTTGAGTAAGCTGGAAAACTTGTGGAAGATCTGTGATCCTTTCAGTCTGGTTTTAGGCCAGGCTGTAGGCGGAGGCTGTGTTTGTGGCCTTAGTTGATGATTTCTGTTTGTAGATAAGGATGATGCCTCTTTGTTGCTATTATTGGAGACTTTGATCCTGTGAACCGTGCTATCTCGTTGAGACATTTGGAGGTAGAAATAGGTCTCAAGGGATGTCCCTCATATTGAATCATTCCTTATGGAATGGACTCAGAGAGCTGCTATTGGAGACCAATTGTCATCAATATGGCACTTGTCCTTTGGGGTTCCATAACAGTCCTATCCCCCATGTTATTTTATCTCTAGATAAAGCCTTAGGAGAAATCTCTTGTGGTTTTGGAGGTGGTATTAACATGCTAGTGACACCCAGCTCCATATTTCTTTATCCAAATTACCTGGTAATACTGATTGCTGTGGTTAAATGACTATGAAGGAGGATGGGGGATTTATACCCCACCCTTCAGTACCTGAAAGAGTCTCAGAGCAGCTTATAGTACCTTTCCCTTCCCCTACCCACAACAGACAACCTGTGAAATAGGTGGGGCTGAGAGAGTTTCTTCGAGAACTGCCCTTGAGAGAACAGCTCTGAAAA
The DNA here is from genome assembly GCA_029233225.1 of Lepidodactylus listeri. Classification (NCBI taxonomy): domain Eukaryota; kingdom Metazoa; phylum Chordata; class Lepidosauria; order Squamata; family Gekkonidae; genus Lepidodactylus; species Lepidodactylus listeri. Next base: position 69,238,794 of record JARCFY010000004.1, on the reverse strand, counting down.
AACTTGTGACTGACCCAAAGTCACATTGGCAGTTGCATGTGGAGGAGTGGGGAATCAAACCCGGTTCTCCCAGATTAGAGTCTGCTCTCCTAACCACTGCACCAAACTGGCTATGAGGGATCAAGTTGAAACTGTATCCTGATGAGACAGAGTTAATACTGGTATGATGGCCCTGTCCACTTCCCTCCCTCAGAGATTTTCCATCTGTTTTTCTTTCCCATTACTGACTGAGCCCTAGTAATGTGCTTTCTTTGCTAAAGAACTGTGGCTGTCCCACCCTGTCACAGTACGATGTTTTGGCTGTTGACTCAGCCCAGGAACCTGAGGGAAGGATCAGGAGCCTGCTTTAACTTAAACAATGTAAATGGCACTCGAGGCATTTTGAAATTCAAAAATAACAAGATATTTTATTTAACAAACAAGGGAAAGGTCAGGTAACTCAATATAGATAACTCTAAGGTAAAATCAGTGCATGCAGAGACTTCAGTTCTTATGTTTCAGGTTAATGAGAGTTTCTTAAGCTTTTCACAGGGCGCGATCATACGCACCCATTTGTGACACAAGAAGGACGATTCCCCGCCGGCTCAAAGTGGCGTGATCACACAAGCACATCTGGGAAGCATCCTGCAGCCGGTGTCAAAGTGTCGCAAACTGCTTTGAGCCGGTGGGGAATCGGCTTATTTAGCTACCAGTGAGAAGGCAGTCTCAAATGGTTTAAGACGGCCAAGAACTGACCTTTCCTGGTGTGATCGCGCCAGCGCAAACAAGTGGCGTTGGGGAGCGGGCTTTTTGTCCCCCCCCCCCATCCTGGTATCATCGGATGATCCCAAGGATGGACAGGCAAGTCTTCGATCCCTTGTAGAAGCAGATAAGCGCACTGAAAACGGCCAGAAAAAAAAAAAACAACTCGCTCGCGGCTGCGTGTGATCATGCAGCGGCGGTTCGCCCTCACAGGTCCATGGGCACAAATTTGTCACTTCCCGTCCGGCTTATCTTGCTCGTGTGGACGGGGCCATAGTGACTTAAATCTTTATGTTGAGAGGCTTTTGTTCCAGTGTTTCTCAAACACTTACGTACACTTTGAGTATTCTCTGACTCTTTTGGTTCTTAGAAGACTGGTGCACTCTTTCCAGTAACCAACCCCCTTTTTCCTGAAACACCAGTACTCACCTTGAGTTTTTAACTGACTCTTAAGGTTTCTAAAGGCAGTTTCTAACCACATGAGTCCAGGGATCTCTTCCCTCTTCAGAGATAACTCCCTGTCTGACTGGGTAGGGAATTTCCTTCTCTCTCTCTCTTTCCTTGGCCTGAATGGGAGTCTTCGCCTGTTTTCCAGACTTCCTTGCCAACTTTCCACCAGTTCTTCTGTCTTTGTTAAAGTGCTCTCAGCTAAGGCTGAATTCCAAAATTGTCAAAACTCTTCTCAGTTAGGGCTGAAATCAGACTGGATTCTCCTCAGCATCCAGTTAAGAAGTCTTTCTCTGTTTAGCTGATGCTAACCAATCCGATCTCTTGGAACAGTCTATCACTCAAGGCTCTCTGGCTCTGTGAAGAATTAACCCTTTACAATCCTTTATCTGTTTACACAGAGCGTCTTTTTAAAAAGTGCAGTTCGTCACAGCCGGTTGGAAAGACTAAAGTTTTCAAGGAGATCTAATGGAGTTCAGCTCACCCTCACTGACTCAAGAGCATAAGGGTTGCATTGGACCCTTATCATTGCTGGAGGCACAAGTTAATGCATCTGCAAAAATGCTTTCTTCCACCTTCATTTAGTCCAGAAGATGGCTCTCTACTTTGCTAGTGTGGCTATGTGCATCCATATCATGGTAACTATACCACACTACACTAGCTACACTAATGTATTCTACCTGGATCTGCCCTTGGAGGCAACTTAAAAACTCCATTTGGCACCGAATGCCCTCAGTCTGGCTGCTTTGGGTAGCTAGATGGTGTTTGCTTATTACACTCAGGTTCAGGTCAAGGTACCTCAAAGTAGGTCTACAGTAATGGTCAAAGCAGTTTCTATATTGGAGTGGATCCAGCTGTCCTTCAGTAAGCCTTCCTCTACCCTTCCTCAAGTTCGAGGAAGGCTTCAAGCTTTGTTCAGTGTAGAGGTAGCATCAGCTAGTGCTTGTAAAGTGATCTCGTAAACATTAGTTCCTTTGGCATAGTCCTTTTCTACTATGGATTTTTAATTAAATACTCCAGTTTCTGCCCTCACTTGAAACAAACCAGAGTCCTGCATATGCTTAGTATATGAGTTTCAAGAAATTCATAGATATGTGTAGGTGTCCCAGCCTGGATCAGTACATTCCTGTATGCTACTATTTCCAGGATAGCTCCATAAACTAAAGATAGAAAGCTTGATCCACAGTTATCACCACTGTTCCTTCTAAGTTGTGTGTGGTCACTCATTAGCATAGAAAGCCCTGCTCAGCAGCAATCTGGAGCTGTGCAGGGTCTTGTACTGCCCACGGCCCATTTTAAGATTACAGCAGTTATATTCTGCTCAGGATGTGAACTGCTCTGCTCAGTAGGGAGAAAAAATTAGAGGGAACTTTGGTTAGCACTGTTTATGACCAACTGAGTGGGCAAGATGTATGGTTCTTTTTGCAACTGTGTTTAAGAAGTTAGTTTCATATTCATGTGCTTCTAGGTTGGTTTTGGCATAATTTCTGAATCAAACTTGTCCAACCTGTCTTTGGTCTTCATTTTGTCTTCTGAGAAAGAAGGGAATTTCTGTTGCCTGTACTTTCAGCATTTGTTGCCTGTACTTGAGCATTTGACTTTGGATAGTGAATACACCCCAAATTCTAATTTGTGTGAGTTTATTTACACTTCTCTCAAAGGGTTTTTAATAATTTTTTAAAAACCTTCTGTAAAAATTTGCTTTGGGACTTAATAGTGAATTGTGTGTAGAACTTATTTTTAAAGTACACACTTTATATTCAATTAGCAAGTATGTCGAAAAATAGTTATTTAATCCTGTGCAAAGGAGCTGCTATTAACTTAGTAATAATTGCCTGAAAACCAATTACTTGGCAGTCATCTGAGAGACCTCACTCTTTATGAAAGCTGTATCTTAAGTATATTGTAAAGCTTTCATAACATTGTTAAGAATCCAAAAAGAGCAATGTTCCTAAGGAATTTCCTTTCTAATATCTGTTGAATTATTTGCAATTACTGGGCAGAATGTAAAAAGCAGTAATATCTTTGTCTGTTGGGTTATTACATCAAAGACTGCTATTTTTATAATCGAATTGGAAAGGGTTGACTGTGAATGCATGTACAAACAATACAAATAAATTCAAATAATATATTTAATGTCAAAAAATGTTACCAGTATTCACCATGAAGCCACATACCAGCAGAGATGACCTGGAAATTTCTCTGCAAGGCTTTCATTCTGTCCTGGTTCCTGGAGTGTTGAAATGGTAGTGTTCATGTGGTGTGAATTTTCTCAGGCTTTCTGTGCCTCCTGCCTTCCTGTGTCATCTTGTCTTTAAAAGGAACTGGGCCTTTTCTCTTCCTGCACCCTTACTGTAGACTAGTCTTCCTGAGGCTGCACCCTAAGCCCCACCTCTGTTACCTTTTAGAATAGCATGTAAAACAATTTTTTAAAATAGTCTTTCTGTTGATTTTATAGAAATGTTGTACTTGCAATTTTCTGATGGGTGTATGAATGCACAGCTCATTGTTTACTCTATTTTTGCTTGTACATGGTATATTGTGGGTTTAAAATGTGCTGTTTAACAGCAGTGCTATTTTTAAAAATAAGAGGGAATATAATTTTGAATGGATGGATGGACGGACAGACAGAAGGATGGGGAAAGTAATTGAAAGTATAATTTCCTTATCTACATCCTCAAGATGTCTTCAGGAAGTCGCAAGGACTCCGATTATTGTAAAGCAACCTATTGTTGGGGTTAGTGGGAAGATTTTGTCACCAAGTGAAGAAGTATTATTTTTGCTGGCTAGAATCAAAGTGTAGAAATTCTTTGTAGGTATCATTGATGAACCTGCTAGACTGTCACTTGTCCCCTGGTGATAAGTTGGTTTTTCCCTCTCACAGTTATGTCTCAGATTGCAACCAGTGAGGCTGGTATTACAGAACTGAAATGGAGTCACAGAGAATAAAAGCAGTTATCTCCTGGGTTCTGTTCCATGATCCCATCAGAGGGTGGAACTGAAAGTCAGGAAGTAATTTGTATATACCTGTGTAAGCTTTGCAAGTAAATCCATAAACATCACATGCCTGCAAACGCTTTTGTGAACCTGCACACACGTACTTCTGCTTAGTCAGTTGAAGTATATAAATGCAAGGTATGCTGAAGTTAGAATGCCTTGCAAATATTTCACTGAAGTATTAGTTTACAAAAATTTAGTAGCATGTCATGGTTAAACTTAAACACCACTGTTAAAGAGAAAATTCTTTAAGCAGAGCTTTAAAAATACACATGGAAAAAAACTCAACAGCTGTAGAGTTGTCCAAAGGTATAACATTAAATTATTTTTGCACAAATTGGCTTCTTTTTGCACATGTGTTTTATTTTGTTGGTGAATTTTCATATTTTCTTGTTTTTACCTCTCACAACTATGTCTCAGGTTGCAGCCTGGTTACAAAAACCATAATATATGAAAATTCACCAAAAAGATATTTCTATCTCCCTTGAATTTGGACTACGGTTTGCTAGAACTCAGACTACATCTGTTCAGGTTCCAAAATAACAGGCTGGTCTCTGAGCATAAATGTCTCTTTTGCTCACATAAAAAAAAACATCCTGAGTAACAATAAGCAAAACCTCAGGTTTTGTGTTAAGATAGCTGGACCATGTTGCAGTTACTACAGAAAACATATTAAATTTCATTTCACATCCTGCTGTGTGGCTCAGCCTCAGGGCAAGCAAAAAGTAAATAAAAGCCCATATTAATCTAGGGTCTGAACCCTTATTTTAAGTTGTGTCCTGACTAGAGACAAAAAGGATACAAACAATTCTTTGGAAAAGAGCTAAATTCAGTAATTTACAAGAGTTACTGCTAAACCTAACTCCTCAATTATTTTTAAAATGTATGTTTTAAAAATGTATGCTGTGGAATATGATGCAAATCAGGGCCACAGAGTTACCTTGGATGGAATTTCTATCACTACGAGTGGCCGGGCTCCTTGTTAAGGATGTATACAAATAGAGCCCTCAGTGTGCATGGTAGTTTGGTGTAGTGGTTAAGTGTGTGGACTCTAATCTGGGAGAACTGGGTTTGATTCCCCACTCCTCCCCTTGCACCTGCTGGATGACCTTGGGCAAGCCATAGCTCTGTACCAGCTGTTCTTTCAAGGACAGTTGTCTCAGAGCTCTCTCAGCCCCACCTGCCTCACAGGGTGTCTGTTGTGGGGAGGGGAAGGGCAAGGAGTTTGTAAGCCGCTCTGAGACTCCCTTAGGTAGTGAAGGGTGGCATATAAATCCCCCCCCCCCATCTTCTATATCCATTTGGTCCATTTTCAAAGGCCCTTGGTCCATTTTCAAAGGTTATAATATTTACAAATTTGGCTACAGTTTATTTTTAGGTTTTTAACCTTTTATCTCTCATAAACTGTCAAATGAGTATAAATATTCTATCAACCTCCTTTCCCTTGGAAAAAAGTGATAATCTTTTAAAATGCATACTGAAATATTCTATTCAGTAAGGATCTTGTCACTTGTTTGATGCTTATTGGCAATATTTTATCTTGTAGAAGGCAGTAGTAATCTATTAGCATGGTAAATAAGTGCTTGTTCTGGAAAGGCTGATTTATGAGCCATTTTGTCCTGTGCTTTCATGTAAATTTTTCTAGATCTATAACAGAGGGAAAAGAATCTATAACCATATAGATTATTCATTATTCCATATATTGTATTCATGAAGTATTGTATATACTCCAAGCATTCACATAAACAAAGTTATGTTACAGCTTGAGACAGATTCATTGTATGTATGGCTGCTATTGCTGCTGTTAATTCTACAAGCAATCATGACAGTGGTTTAGTTATGGGGTGATACCATTGTGCTTTAGCTTTCCTAAAGCAGAAGATACCATGTACTGTGTAAATAAACTCACAGTATTCTATGTTGTTTCTGTTAATCAGAACATTGTTAAACTAGGAGTAAGGCCCGTTGTGGGAAGAAATATAATGGGTTCTAGAAAGAAGCTCCAGGTGAATGTCCCGGCTGTGGCTGGTGGGGTGGTGGAGGGAAGGGGAAAATAGAGGGAGGTGAGCCATGTTTGTTTCCTTCTGCTCAACTATAAGGCAGGGCTGTCTCAAGTCATTTTGCTGCCCCAAGTGGGTAGTATGGGAGGAGAACTGCCTGGTAACAAGTATGGTTCTGTCCACCCCTGACTTATGTTGATTTGGAGTAGTGCATGGAAGCTAAGGTAGATTGGCAACCCCAGTGAACATTTAGGAGAAGACTGGGAGATGTATTTTATCTCAGAACACATTCAATGACTCACAACAGCAAACTGTTTAGAATGTTGGAGGTGAGGGCCAATCAGGCCACATATACAAACAGCCTCTGTGTTCTGACTGGCTGGGGGGGGGGGGGGGAGAAGATGACGTGCAGAATAGAGTGAGGCCCAATCAGCTCGCATATGCAAATGACCTTGAAAGGCTAGCCCAGTCCGGTAGAAGGTGAGTTGTCGGGAACACGGCTGGCCTTTTATATATATGTAGACTAGATAATCAAGTGAAGGGATGTGGTTCACTGGAACCTGCTTTTATTTATTTATTTGATTTTAGACCACCTTTCCCTGTGCACAGGGCTCAGGGCTGTGTACATTATATCAATAAATACATTTATAAATCAGACATAAATCAATTTAAGACTGTTAAAACAATTAAACAGTAATAAAACTAAACCATTCCAGAATGGCATTTTAAGAAGAAGAAGAGACTGGATTTATACCCCGCCCTTTATTACCCAAGGGAGTCTCAGAGCGGCTTACAAACTCCTGTCCCTCCCCCTCCACACAACAGACACCCTGTGAGGTAGGTGGGGCTGAGAGAACTCTGACAGAAACTGCTCTTTTTCAAGAACAGCTGTGCCAGAACTATGACTTGCCCAAGGTCATCCAGCAGGTGCAAGTGGAGGAGTGGGGAATCAAACCCGGTTCTCCCAGATTAGAGTCCGTGCACTTAACCACTACACCAAACTGGCTCTGGGGGGGATCAGGACACTTTATGTCCTTTCCCCATGAGTGAGAGGAGAGATGGGAAAGCCACCTTGGTGGCATTTCAAGGATACTTTATGTCTTTTCCCATCAGTGAGAGGAAGAGGAGAGGTGCAGGGGAGGCAAGACTTGTTAGCAACTGTTACTGTCCTCAGCTGTAGGCCTGGCAGAACATCTCTGTCTTAACAGGCTGTACAGAAATGCACTAAGTCCCACAAAGCCCGGATGTCATTAGGCTGAGAGTTCTACCAGGCCAGTGTCAGGGCCTGGCTCTAGTTGAGGACAGCCAGATATCTTTTGGGCCAGGGATCACCAGGAGGTTCTTCTCTCCATAGCATAACGCTCTTTGGGGGCTGTCCCAGGAGAGGTGGTCCCTTAGATAAATTGATCCCAGACCATTTAGGACCTTGAAGATTAGTACCAAAACCTTGAACCTGATCCAGTACTCAGTCTGGAGCCAGTGCAGCTGGCAGAGCGCCGGTTAAATGTGCGCTATCAGTGGGGTCCCAGTAAGGACCAGACCACTGGGTTCTGGACCAGTTGTAATTTCCGGGTCAGTCTGAAGGGTAGCCTTGCGTAGAGCAAGTTAACAGCAGTCTAACTGGAGGTAACCATTGCACTGGATTACTGTGGGTTGGTCAGAGTGAGACAGGAAGGGGACCAGTTGCCTGATCTGGTGCAGCTGGAGAAATGCTAGCTTGGCAACATTTGTGATTTTGACCTCCATCAATAAGGAGGCAGCCATAATCACACCCAGGTGGTTGGTACCAGTGTTAAAGGTACACCATCAAGAGCTGGGAGTTGGCACCTCAACCCTGAAGCCCACCCACCCAGCCACAGAACCTCCATCTTTGATGGATTCAGTTTCAGCCAGCTCTGCTTCAACCATCCAACCACGGCCTCTAGCCCTTCAGCCAAAATGGGGGCGGCTTCTATCCATACATCAACAGATACAGCTGTGTGTCATCCGCATACTGATGACAACCCAGCCTGAAACTCTGTACCAGCTGGGTGAGGGGGCGCATATAGAATGTTAATGGCTCAGTCCCTGATATTTCCAATCAAAATGGTCTCAGATAGCAAATGCTTCTTTGCCTACGGCTCTTAAGAGCAGTTTTGTCAGAATCTGTCAATTCAGTCAATGTAATCTTGCATGCATACTATGTAACCTTGTAGCCATTATGTATTGGACCCTGTATTAATCCTGTTTTGGTCGGGAGGGTGACAACCCTTAAGGGTGAGAACAAGGAGGCCTCTCATCCCTGCCTCCACATTCCAGCTGCCCCGGCAGTAACTTCAAGGGGAGGACGGCTCTCATCTCTTATCTCATGCTAAAGAACCTTGGAGCCATGAATTGTTATGTGAACTGAGGGGTCTGGTTTGGGAAGGGAAATTTACTGCTTAACACCTCACTTTTTTCCTGTGTGAACCAAACGGTCAAGACACCTTTTAGCCCGCCAATTTTCCCTTGAGGGGATTGGCTACCTATGGGTAATTCAAACTCCTTGGAATGGTATAATAGACCCGCTTGTATTATTTGTCTCATCTCTGACAATAACCCGAGATGCTGTACTAATGTAGGAATAGGTAATAAAGAACTGTGGTTAACCAACCGAGATCTGATCCTTGACTACTTTGAGCAGGACTCTCACAGATTGTCAGAGATCTGTGATTGGGACTCAACCGTTCCTGACCATGTCAGAAGACGACGTTGTCCCCCTCAAACCTACTACTCCAGAGGAGGTTCCCGTTACCCCGGCGGATCCGGGGAACGGGGGTGGTGGCGGCGGAGGAGGTCCCGAGGTGCCGGTGACCACGAGCCAGGGGGCTTACTACATTCCGCGCCGCCCGATTACCCATCAGAACGTGACCCCCCAGTACGCATGGAGCCACTTCGGAGGCCGACCCGTGAGTTCGTGGGTGCACGACAGGAAAGGGGTGAGAGTTTCGCTCACCGGAGACCAGCCCGATCGAGGGAGACCGAGCTACCTCGGAGACGACCGCGAGCCGATCTACCGTGGAGGGCCGCGTCGCCCGCCTCCCGAAGAGGAGGGACTGGATCTGTATGGGCCCGATCCGTATCGCGAGGAGCAGACGGTCCCGCTGGATCAGATGATGGGAGACCTGCGGCTTCAACTCACCGCCGAGCTCCGCGAGTTGGCCCTCGATCTCCAGCACCAATTTCGCGACGCTATGACGGCGATGCAAGGCGCCCTCCTCGGTCAAGGGGTCGGAGCCCCACCACAGCCGCAGGCGCCCGGAGGGGTTCCGGTTCAGCCGCAGGCGCCCGCTCTACCGGCGCAACCAGCCCCGCCGGTCGTCCCAGCTCCAGTTCCGGGGCCCGTTCCCGCGCCGGCCCCAGTCCCGGCCGCGCCGGCCGCTCGCCCACCCCCTTCCGACCCTTTGACGACTACTTTCGATGGGGACCCCGAGAAGCTGCGTTTCTTCACGCTGGAGATCGGGAGATTCCTGGACAGTTGGGGTCACCTCTACCCTACCGAGAAAGATCGAATTGGCTACATCGGGTCCAAGCTGAAAGACACCGCCAGCGATTGGTATGTGAGCCTGCACGACAACCCTGGTCCTGAATTGCGCTCCCTGAACAATTTTATGTGGGCCCTCCGGCATCAGTTCGAGGACCCCCTGGGTGAGGAAAAAGCCAGAAATCAACTGAGAAAGCTATTCCAGGGGAGGTCGTCAGTGAGGGAATACACTGACAAGTTCCGGCGCATCGCTGCAAAAATCCATGGGTGGCCGGAGGAACTCTTCATGGAGAAGTATTGGGAGGGCCTGAACCCGGAAATCTACGAGACCGTGCTGTTAGGGGGTCGCCCGGGCACCCTGAACACCTGGATGAGAGCTGCCACCGACATGGAGGAACGCTTCGCCCTAATTAAGATGGGAGCGTCCGCGACGGCAGCCAGCAAAGCAGGCCCCCGAGCGAAGCCCCGATCCAATGTGCAAGACGTCCGTGATGCGAGGTTTCGCCAGGGGTTGTGTATAAAGTGTGGGGAGAGTGGCCACTTCGCCTCCGCTTGTCCCAGAGGAGGGGGGAAGGGCCCGAAGACCTCAACTCCCGGAGCGGGGAGCACCCCTACCCGGGGGAAAACTCCAATGAAGCCCCGGGCTTTACAGCTGGAAGGGGTGGCGAGCGACCAGGGAGAGCTGGAGCTGATGGAAGCGCAGATGTCGGGAAACTCCAACGGCCTGCAGTGAGCGGCGCAGAGCTGCAGGTCCCCCGCCAAGAAGCGCCATCTCCGGTGAGCATCCCTGGCCCCCTGTTATATATGGTAGTGACGGTGGTGACCCCTGGATCAGGTACCCACATGAGGGTTCGCGCTCTAATTGACTCTGGGTGCGCGCGAGACCTGATCAGCCCCCTGGTAGTGGAGGGGTTGGGACCCAAAGTCACCCCGTTAACAGAACCCCTGAAGTTTACACAGATGGATGGGTCGGAAATGAAGGAGGAGTGCATAGCAGAGACTGAGAGCTTGATTTTGGGAACGGGGGAGCATTGGGAGAAGCGAGCTTTCGTCATCACCCCGAACGCCCAGTTCCCTATGGTGTTGGGCAGCCCTTGGCTCGGGGCGCACGACCCTTACATAAAATGGAGCGAGGGGAAGATTTCGTGGGTAGACGAACGCTGCCAGAGCCACCGGTGGGACCCTGGATGGGGCCCTGGACCTCCGAGCCCGCCTCCCCCCGCGCCCGCACTCGCCCTCGCCCCTGCCATGGTGCCTAAAGAGTATAGAGACTTGCTAGAAGTGTTCAGTGAGACCGAGGCGGACGAGTTGCCCCCCCATCGGCTGTCGGACTGTGCCATAGAGCTCCTCCCAGGAGAGAAACTCCCGAAGGGTAAATTATATTCCATGAGCCCGGCGGAACGGGAAGAACTGCGGAAGTTCTTGGACAAAAACCTGGCAAGGGGGTTTATCCGCCCCGCCAAGTCCCCCTTTGCGGCGCCCGTGCTGTTCCGAAAGAAAAAGGATGGGGGCTTACGACTGTGCACTGACTACCGGGGGCTAAATGCAGTCTCCACCACTAATGCCTACCCCCTCCCGTTAATAAAGGACCTCTTGGCAGAGGCGGCCAAGGGGAAGATTTTTACCAAGTTGGATCTACGAGATGCCTACTTCAGGGTGCGCATAAGGGAAGGGGATGAATCTAAGACTGCCTTTAACACCCCCTTGGGGCAATTTGAATACCTAGTGATGCCGTTCGGCTTAAGTGGCGCGCCCGGGGTCTTTATGAGTTTAATCAATGAAGTGTTGCACAAGCATCTTTTTAAGGGCGTGTTATGTTACATAGATGATATCTTGATCTATTCTACTGATAAGAATGAGCATGTGACTTTGGTCAGGGACGTTCTTTCAACCTTACTGAAAAACCAGCTTTTTGTGAAACTGTCTAAGTGCGAGTTTCACCGTGAGTCCGTGGACTTCCTGGGCTACCGCATTTCTCAGAAGGGGTTGGAAATGGACCCGGGAAAAGTGGAGGCGGTGGTGCAATGGGAGGCTCCGCGAACGAGAAAGCAATTGCAGAGCCTCTTAGGATTTTGTAACTTTTACCGGACCTTCATCAAAGACTTTGCTAAAGTCACCCTTCCCTTAACGGACTTGTTGAAAACTAAGGGGAGGGGGCCCGAGGCAGGAAAGCCAGGAGAGAAACTGGCGTGGAATGGGGAGTGTCAGAAGGCGTTTGAGGCTTTAAAAACCCTTTTTACCTCTGAGCCCATTCTGGCCCACCCGGATGAGACGAAAGACTTTATAATCCATGTCGATGCCTCGGATGTAGCCATGGGGGGGGCCATTTTACAAAGTGACTCGGAGGGGAGACTGCACCCCTTGGCTTACATTTCAAAAAAGTTTAACGATACAGAAAGGAATTGGTCGGTGTGGGACAAGGAAGCTGCGGCCATTAGGTTAGCGCTCACTACGTGGCGCCACTGGTTGGAAGGAGCGCAAACTCCGTTCGAAATATGGACTGATCATAAGAACCTAGAAGCTTTGCGCACTCAGCGGTCCCTCAATGCCAAGCAGCTGCGCTGGGCTGACTTCTTTTCTAAATTTAACTTTGTGTTAAAGCATTTTCCTGGAAAGGCTAACTCCCTGGCAGATGCATTGTCCAGATTGCCCCAACATGAGAGTGTGAAAGAAGAGGTGTTCGATTCCATGTTCTCCCCCCAGCAGCTGGGAGGGGTGGTTGTCACCCGGAGCAAAACAAAGAAAGCTGAGCTAACCACAGGAAACTGCCAGTGGGGGGGGAATACGCTCCCGAAGAAATAGAGGAATTGGAAGCTGTGGGAGAGTGTTCCAAAAGAGGGGACCACTGTTGGCTGCATGGGGACAAACTAGTGGTGCCTAAGACCAAACGCAAGGAAATCTTGCTAAATTGTCACTCCTCAAAGCTAGCCGGGCACTTCGGTTTCCTAAAGACACTTAATTTGATCCAGCGTCAGTTCTGGTGGCCGCGCATGCGCCGAGATGTCTCGGATTTCGTCTCGGCATGCCAAACCTGTTTAATGTGTAAAAAACGGGGGGGGAAAGTCCCAGGATTGTTGCACCCCCTACCCACTGCTTCAAGACCCTGGGAAGACATAGCCATGGATTTTATCACCAATTTGCCCCTCTCCAAGGGAAAAACTGTGATTTGGGTAGTAGTGGACACTTTTTCTAAACAAGCCCATTTCACCCCCTTCAAGCAATTGCCCACAGCCAAAGGGATGGCTAAAGCTTTCTTCAACCACGTGATAAAATTACATGCGTTTCCGAAGAGGGTGGTTTCTGACCGCGGAAGTCAGTTCGTTGCCACCTTCTGGCGGGAGCTTTTGAAATTAATGGACATAGAACCTGCCTTAAGCTCGGGTTACCATCCAGAGACCGACGGCCAATCCGAGCGAACTAATCAAATTCTCGAGCAATTCCTAAGATGTTACACGAATTACCACCAGGATAATTGGGTGGAATTGCTGCCCTTTGCAGAATATAGCTACAATAATGCAGTGCATTCCTCCACTGGGGTTTCACCGTTCATGGCAGTGGGAGGCTTTGAAGGGAAACCACTCCCTACCCTTAAGGAGGACCCCCAACCCCCCCCCTCGGATTTTAAAAGTTGGTGGTCCAGCCTCCAGGACTCCTGGCCATTAATAGGGAAAGCCCTGGACCATGCCAAAGAGGACTACAAGAAGTATGCAGACCGAGGGCGAGCACCGGGATGGGATCTTCAACCCGGGGACTCCGTTTATCTCTCTACTAAAAATATCCATGGGCTGCAGCCCAGCAGAAAATTGGGATGGAAATATGTTGGACCTTATAAAGTGCTACGTAAAATCTCTGATGTATCCTTTGAACTGGAACTGCCTAAATCACTGAGTTCTGTGCACCCTGTGTTTCATTTCAGCCTGCTGAAGAAAGATCCTGGGCCGAATGCATGGCATCCAGTTCCTCCAGCTCCTCCTCCACTGATGAAGGAGGGGAGTCCACACTACGAGATAACTGAAATCCTTGACTCCAAGATGAAAAGGGGCCACTTGTATTACTTAGTTAGATGGTTAGATTTCGGCCCGGAACACAATGAATGGATTCGTTCTGAACATGTTCATGCCCCCAAGTTGACTAAACTATTTCATAAAATGTTCCCTGATAAAGCTAGGTGAAGAGAATTATGGGGAGGGCAGGGTGTCAGAATCTGTCAATTCAGTCAATGTAATCTTGCATGCATACTATGTAACCTTGTAGCCATTATGTATTGGACCCTGTATTAATCCTGTTTTGGTCGGGAGGGTGACAACCCTTAAGGGTGAGAACAAGGAGGCCTCTCATCCCTGCCTCCACATTCCAGCTGCCCCGGCAGTAACTTCAAGGGGAGGACGGCTCTCATCTCTTATCTCATGCTAAAGAACCTTGGAGCCATGAATTGTTATGTGAACTGAGGGGTCTGGTTTGGGAAGGGAAATTTACTGCTTAACACCTCACTTTTTTCCTGTGTGAACCAAACGGTCAAGACACCTTTTAGCCCGCCAATTTTCCCTTGAGGGGATTGGCTACCTATGGGTAATTCAAACTCCTTGGAATGGTATAATAGACCCGCTTGTATTATTTGTCTCATCTCTGACAATAACCCGAGATGCTGTACTAATGTAGGAATAGGTAATAAAGAACTGTGGTTAACCAACCGAGATCTGATCCTTGACTACTTTGAGCAGGACTCTCACAAGTTTCCAGCCAGAGTAGACAATAGTGAATTTAATAGACCAGGGCTGGGCAAATTGCGGCCCGGGGGCCACATGCGGCCCGCCACAGAGTTTTTTGCGGCCCACCAAGAAGATGTCAGGACTTCAAAAAAATTGAGCCTAAATTCAATTTGCTCTCTTATCCCATCACTGCTGATATTGATACAGCACCTGAGGAGCTGCAGCTTGAACTTATTGACATGAGTCAGATCACACTGTGAAAGAAATATTTAATGCTGTGACATTAGTTGACTTTTACAAATCTTTGTCTGCTGAAAAAATTTCCATGTTTGAAGAAATTTGCTGGGAAAATGTTCTCTATATTTGGGTCTACATATATTTGTGAGCAAAGTTTTTCTTGCATGAAGATCAACAAGAGTAAATATAGATGCTCTTTAACAGACATTAACTTCCAGGCTGTGATGAGAATCTCAACAAGCAATCTCACTCCTGATTTCAAAAAAACTGTAGAAAAGTGTATTAGGGTACATTTGTCTCATTAAACTGATTCTAAAATTAAATGTGCTTGCAGCTATAGATGATATGAAATTGGCACAATAAATAAATTGAATAAAACTACCACTATTTTATTTAATTTATATTTATTGATTTTTATGATACAATTTATACCTTTTCTGAAATGCAAAGTAAACTAATGAATGCAATAATTTAAAAAGGTGCGGCCCTCCGCTAACCTCCACTCCCACAAAGTGACCCCCGAGCCAAAACAATTGCCCACCCTTGTAATAGACCAATGGTCTGACTCTGTATATGGGGATTTCACATGTTTACAAATTGATTGATGTTAAATATATATGAATAAGTTCCATCCATACTGTACTGAGATCAATGTAACTGATTTTAATGATGGTGACTCCCATGGAATGAGTGTGTGTGTACACACACACATATATCTCACAATTTTGTTATGTTTAAACAAAGATGACTTTGGTTATCACATTATTTTACCCCACAGTGCTTAACTTAGAAGGAGGGGAGCCCTACTTGATGCAGATGTTCTTTTCAAAGGTACCAAGACTGAGTGTAGCTCCAATTACAACAAATGCTTTTCTAAATTTGAGCTGACTTAGTTAAAACTACTCTGATGTGGTTAAAACATCTGCCATTCAGAAACTCTGGATTTAATTCACTGGGCTAACTCTTATCTGGAGCAAATTCTTGAGGTTTCAAAATTAATAGAATAAGTAACCATTCTTTTCCATGCAATATGTGTTAAATTATCATTCTGTCTGGGGAAACAATAGAGAGGGTTGGGCAGCCTCATTCTAGTTCAGTTCCTTCCTCAGAATACTTTCTGCATGAGATCTCTCTGGCCTATAACGCTGTCAGCTTTGAAAATACTTTGTAGCTAGTCATTTCAGGAGTAAGCCATTTCAGTGACAAAAACAATTGCTTTCTACAAACACGATACTTCGCTAACTTCAGAGTGCAATTTACATATGATTCCTTTAAATATAATTTTTATTACTTAACTTCAGACAAATTTATATTATCTGCAAGAGAAATTTAAGTAGTTAAGAGAGAGTAGATGAATGTTTTGTTGGCAAGAGAACTCTTGGGTTTTCAAGTCCTTTTCAATGTATTTTTACATATCAGTATTTTCTGATACAGAAACGGGCAGCAGAGCAGATCTCTGCACCATCAGAGAGAGAACCTCATGTTCTGGCTCTAGGGGAAGATTCTATCTCCTGTGACAGAACAGGAAACAGTTTTGTCAGTTGGTGAACGCTGCCCAAGGAATGCTGCTCAAGAATCATGGGTGAGCTCAGGGAGTAGGAAATGTTTGATACTTAAAAACTGATTTTCAGAGTTACTTGAGCAGCTCCAAAGTTCTGGCAAACATATTTATTTGTAGGGTACTTTAAGGAAGAGACCAGCTCAGCCACAAAACTGCAACCCTGAATAGCTATGTGAAGGGTAGAGGGGGAGGATTGACCTTGTAAGTAGTTGTAGGAATGTCCTGCTTTTCATCTCACTAAGAGCCACACAGCTGAACTATCTTAATTAACAGCTGGACTGGATAGAGGGTTTTTCAGCTTGTTAACATGTTCCTAACAGGATGGGGGGGGGGGGGGGTTTGAAAGGGTTTTTTTCTCAGCAGGATGTTGTCCTTGCCTCTGGGTTCAGACTACAGTATTGTATGAGGAATGCTAGTCAATTTTAGTAATTCACTGTATTTTGATAAGCTTTAATTTTGCTAAACTTGTTTTTGCTGCTATCATTTATTGTTATACTAACACTGAGTCGTTTTTAAAAAAATAAAAACTTTTCCTGGTTTGTTGAACTTGAGTATGGAAGCTGAGTCTGTGCACCCTGGAGGAGAACCCCAAGCCTTAATCACACAAGTAGTAGCAGTGGTTTTTCATATTTAGACTCCTGTGAAGCAATGCACGTTCAAAATTGCTTCTACATGGGAAAAGAACAATCTCCTTACATACAGGTGCACTCTAGAATCCTATCTTTAATCCTGGTCTTTATTGGGGAGTTTATGGTGAAATTTGCACTCATAGCTTCCATCAGTTACATTAATAAGTTCAAACATTCATATCCATAGCATTCAACAGTGTTTCTGCACATAGCTGTTTCTATAGGACCAAGCCGGTATAAACTACAGATGATATAGTAAAATTGGCTGTACCACTTAAGGTTAAACATATGACCCAGGGACCAGAACCAGCCTGTCCAGGGCTCTTTTCCGGCCTGCAAGCAATTTGTGTGAGGGAAGGAAGGCAGGAGCCTGCTTGGGGGGAAGAGGGCAAGTGGGCACAGACAATGAGGTGTATGTGTGCTCAAAGCTGTCAAGGAATAGAAAGGAAATTGCTAGGGGCAGGACTATGAGGCTGAGGTAAAATAGAGTGTGGGTAATGGCAGTGAAGGTGAAGAAAGAGGAAGCATTATTCCCCCCCCCCCCTCTGACTACAGGTCTGTGAGAATTGGCAAAGCCACTACATGAAGGGGCAGTGCCAAGCATTGGGCACTGCCACCGCTGCACCAAACAGCAACCGTGGGGTGGTGATGAGAGAGGGTATGTAGAAGTTAGTGGAGGAGTGAAGGGAAAAAGGGGTTGTTGCTGCTGCACATCCGAGCAGCTGTGGAGCCAGAAGGCAGAGTGAGTGTCGAGAAGGGTAGGGGACAGCAACCTCCCTTCTCCCCCGCACCTCAGTCTATGAAGGAAAAAAAATCATGGGAGGACAAAAATCACTCCTTGGAGGTTTCAGAAGCAGCCTCTCCATCAGACCTTCCGCTCAGCCTCGCCGCTTCTGTGGGAAATGTAGAGGGGATGAGAACTGGCAGTTGGGGTATCTGGGAGAACCAGGTTCAAACCCTCCCTCCTCCTGAGCCAGGAACCTGTCATCTGGGTCACTCAGGGCTGGTTGCTCAGCCTGGATCATGTCACAGGGTTGTTGTTGGGGATGGGGCAGTGGAGGGGGAAGTTCAGTGCACCTCCTTGAGATCCTCAGAGGCAGGATGGGGAAGAGAAGAAACAAAGAGTGAGAGACGGATGGTAGCTATGCGCAGTTGCTGAGGCTGGGCATATGGGGGGGCGGTGCTGAAAAATTACTTGCAAGGAAATTACTATTCTGCTGAGAGGTTTTGCAAGAGTGAAAAGGGCAGACCTCTATTTAAAAGAAAAACACCAACACACACAGGGAAGAATCTTATAGGGTTTATTTATATTAATTCAGCCTGAAGTTTAAGAAGCCGCCTTCAGGTTTAATAGTGTTCATATGGGGAACTGGCTGGTTACCCACTATTTAGGTTGTATAAAACCAATTCCCCCAATTCCCTGGCTTTAATAACGAATAAATCTTTGTTCTTATTTTATTTAAAACCACGCTATCTGTGCCATCCTTTCATAGTTGTCAGGAAAGGTTTGAGCTGTAAAAGTCCCCTTTGCCTGATGGTTCCTCACACACCCCTTTTAAGGTATCCCTTAAAAAAACTAGTCTTGCATATGATTAAATACATTTTTGGGGCTTTTATGGATTCCCCAGTAAATCAATAGCTTTCATTCCTAGGAATCAATTGCTGTTGTTCATAGTTTGAGTAAAAAATATTATTTGTCATTTATAAAGTTTATATCTTCAGTACCTGGCATTACATTTTATTGCACACATGGTCAGTCCTGACAAAGTAACATTTATGTCAGATCTGGCCCTCATAACAAATGAATCTTCTTCATGATCTCTGTGCATCACACACCTGGGATATAGTGTACCTGTGTCGACCCCGATCAGTATCTTCTAAAGCGAAAAGGATTTTCACGCCCTCTCCCCAGTCACGTGCAGTGTTCCAGTGTGCATGACCAAGGGAAGGGCATGACAATCCCGCCAGTTCCTTCTGACCGCTGCCATCAGTCTCCAAGCAAGATAGGAAAGACTGACAGCAGAGGATAAGGAGGGCAGGTGGTGTGAATGCACAGATAACCACTCGAAGATCCCCAGTTACAGGTAAGCAACCTATATATCTTCTTCATGGTCTCTGTGCATCACATCTCTGGAAGATTAACAAGTGAGAAAAAAACCCACACACATACATTTGGAGGAGAGAACTGGAGGTCTTAAACTCACACCACCTGCAACACAGCTCGCCCCACTATGGAACGTTGGTGAAGACGGACATCAAGGGCGTAGTGCCTCACAAACATGTGAGGGGAGGCCCAAGTAGTTGCATTACAGATGTCTCCCAAAGGCATCCCTCTGAGGAAGATTGTGGAAGTAGCTACTGCCCTGGTAGAGTGCACACGAAACGGACCAGGCATCAGCTTCTTCGCCAGTAAGTAGCACAGTTTGATCGTCTCCACAATCCATTTGGATAGACGCTGAGATGACAGCTTCCAACCTTGCTCCGGCTATGGGAGACAGAGGACTGGAGATCAAGTCAAGTCAAGTTTATTAGTACGGTCAAGCGACCAGTCAAAATAGAACATTTCCAAAGGGAATATTGATATAAAATACACAATAAATACATAAAATTCAAGTAGATATTTTAAAGGGCATTAAAACAAAATGGGAGCAGCGCAATGTATCATTAAAGCGGGAACAGAACGATGCTAATTTATCATTAACTTACTATCTAGGATACAAATTTCCTCTTCCTTAATGCCAGGAAACAAAATTTTGCCACAGCTAAAGATATCCTCTCTTTCCGATCTTCCAACAAAAAAGTTAAAATCCTTAATTCCGCAAATTTCAAATGAACGTCCAAAGGTTTAAATTTGGACAACAATGGGAAGATTAACAATTGTCTCTCCATAACATAAAAATTACAATGTAATAGGATATGTGAGGCTGACTCTGTCTCAAGATTTGTACAAGGATATATGTAACTAGTTAAACCAAGAATTTGTGTTTCTCAAATTTATTAATCTGTTAAAAATGATTATTTTACTCAGCATTTTCTGTATAAGGTAATTTAGCTTAGAATTTAGCTGTGTAGTTATAGAAATAGTTGAAAATTAATTAAAAAAATTAAAAAAAAAAAAAGATTTGTACAAGGACAACATCTTTGAGAGATCGGCCAGCGCAAAAACCTTCCTTGTAATAGATTAGAGGGTAGGGCGGCAAAACGTGCTCTTGAAAAAGCCCATCTATAGCTGTCATATATGATGTTAGATAGATATGGAGCGGGTACTGGACTGGAGATCTATTTGGGTCCTATTCAAGTAGAAGAGCAGTGCTCTTTTCACATCGAGCGATGTGTAGAAGGTTTTCAGCAATTGAGGAGCACATGTGCTATTCTGTCACTTACTTTCAACACAGATTTTGCCATGTAGTCATCCTGAGATGAGGCACATCATGGTGCAACACTTGCCCCCTTGGTCCAGGAGGAGATCAGGCACCACCAGGAAGTGGATAAAGGAGCCCTTGGACAGGTGTAGGAGAGTGGGGAACGAATGCTGCCTGGGCCACCACGGGGTTACCAGAATGCAACGGGGATGGTCCCTCATCGCCTTGTTGATCACCTTGGTCAGCAGAGGAATTGGTGGGAACAGATATACTTGTCTGCGTGCCCATAAGTAAAGGAGTCCATCTCCCAGGGAGGCAGGATCCCTCCTTGCCCTGGAGCAAAACAGGCGACATTTTGCGTTGTGCTAAGATGCAAACGTGCCTATCTCTGGATAACCCCAACGATTGAATGCACAGGTGTGAATACACAGATGACCAGTTGAAAATCCCCAGTTATAGGTAAGCAACCTGAATGTTTGACACCTCTGATTAAGGCATTAACCGGAAGCGTACTTACAGGTTCCATTGTTATCTGTATCATTTCAATGGAATAATGTATTTCATATTCTTATGGTCTGTGTTGCTCTGGTGAGCCCTAAAGTTAGTTTATAAAGTTGTGCTTTCAGTCCCTTCTAATGATGTAATGTAACCTTTTGATTCCTGAATATACTAATTCTCTCTAATTTTGAAACTGTATTAATAGTATTATTTTAATATGAGTAAAACTTAGAGCCATCTGTTTGTTTGGTTACAGCTCATGTTATTAACCTTGTGAATTAAATTGCCTGTCTTTTTCATTAATATGCTGAGGCTAGAGGGCTAAAACATTTGCAACATGTATGTAAACTACCTGATGGAGAGAATTGTATTACAGTGATGCATTTAATCTTGGTTTACCATTTTAACACTTAACGTTTTAGGAAACTGGAGAAGATGAGTTTGTACTACAAGTATCAGCACAATCCTGGAAACTTGAAATGCCATATTGAAGCAATTGAGGATTATTTCTGTGTGTATGCTTTAAACATGTACTGAGATCAATGTAACTTTTGCTTAACTTTGCTGCGCGTCTTCTCAATGTCTTCTGTAACTTTAGTTGTGTTTATTTTTATTTATTCGGTTCTCTAATATTCACATCTCAGTCTGTAATCACACTTATTCAGGAATGAGTCCCATTTTTTCTAAGATTTATTTCTGATAAACTCAACCACCTTAAAAATTTGCAGTCTTAGAGAGCAGTTCAAAGAATTCACACTCAAGTAAGGAAATAAGCCATACCAAAGGGAGATTATATACAAGAATTACAACTGTTGTTAAAATTAAACATGATTAGATGTAGAAGAAAAGAAGCATTTTGTTCTATATCTTGGGGCAGTTCATGTACTTAATGGCAAGTCTGCCCACCTTATACAGGCTTTTCAGTTTGGGTTTAGTAGCCTGGAATATTTGAGCTGTGATTTCACTGAAAAAGGAAATACTATGCAGAGGTTTGTTTTTTTAAAAAATATATATATTCCGTCGTTTTGAATTTTATTGATGTTGCTGAAGAATGTAATTCAGATCATGGCTCTGCAGGGCTCCTGCAGCCATTTTCCACTTGGCTTACCTGCTTAAGAATTTTATGGGCTTTTCTTTACCCTTTGTTGCAGTCTATCGCACACACATACAAGATTCTGTTTTGTTCTTTCTGCTCAAATCATTTCATCGTGCCTTAAGTACTTCTGAATCTGTCAACAGTGTATTTGGGAAGAAACATACATTGTATGAAAAATACTTTCTATACTGAACTACATTTTTATGTGGACTACTACTGTGATAATGTATGTGCAAAATTGTTCTTACTTAGGAGATGAAAAGATAGGCAGGTGGGGATCATCCTCCTCCTGTATAGAAAGAAAGAGCAGTTGCTGAAGAGCTGACACTGCTCCTAAAGAAAGTGTAAAACCACTTCAAGTATTTTCCCTCTCTTGAGAGAGACGGTATTGGTACTTGACTGAGAGAGTGATGGGCTGTTCAGATAACTGAAAATGATAGCTAGTTTGGGGGTGACAATACCCATGTATAGTAGATTATCTTTATTTCTCCCTTCAAGTGTGTTCCTTCCTCTCTTTCTTCTGTTCTCTTGCCAGTGATAGGATCCACAAGCCATTCCATTCTGGTCTCTGGTGGTTTACACTGCATCCTGCCAGAAGCAGAATGATTTCTCTATCAGTGCTGGGTTTCTGGATAAATGCTTCACCTTCGAACATTATTATAACTGGTCCCTGTGCAGGTAATTAAAATGATACAGTAGAACCAGACATGAAGGTGTTGCAGGCTTCTTCATATTCAGGGGATAAGCATTATTTTTTTTCTCCAACATCTATATTGGTGTGTGTATGTGGCCCGGGGGGGGGGGGGGGGCAGAAGAAATCACCAGCATATATCCTGTGGCAAAACCTGGTGTGGTTACATCATTGTCTGCTGAGGCTGGTAAAGCAACCAAAGTGACTCTTGCAAAATGAGAGGATCTTGAGAGAATTAGACTATTTTTGTTACCATAGCAACCATTTTGAGTGCCTTTGGCAGTAGGCCTTTGGCAGAGGTGGGAGAGGAACGAGGGAGGAGACTAGAACATGGAGGGGTACTGGAAATGCTGGATGAGGGTCTGAGGTGATGTGGAGGCTGTGGGGAGATGGGGGAAGGTAATTAACAGGGCAAGTTAACTGGAGCCTAGGGAATAGAGGAGGCGAAGTGGGAGGAGGAGAATGGAAATAAGAGTTACAAAATGCTGTGGGGGAGTTAAGGAGTACAGTAGATGCAATCAAGAAGGAAGAAATTGGTAAATGGAAGAGAAACTAAGATAGTGAAAGGAAGTGCTGCTGTGGTGTTGTTGGAAAGAGTGGGGGAAAGGATAGGGATGTGAGGGGTGAAGGGAACAATCTTAATGTAGTCTAATCAGAATTGTCCCATTGTATTCAGTGGGGTCTGCTCTCATGGAAGTATTCCTAGGATTCCAGCGGAAGTGTGTGAAGTGAATGTAGGGAGGGGAGAAGAGTAGAAAGCAATGGAAAACTGGAGGAAGGATATTATGAGTGAGAGCAAGAAGGATGGGACGGTGGGAAAGAATCAGGAAAGTTGAAGCAGGTGGGCTGTTGGAAGTGGGTTAGATAGGGAGAAGAATGATATCAGTTGACAGAAGTGGTATGAGAGTAATGAGATGCAGTGTGGATGGTTAACTATTTAAAAGGGAAAGAAAGAGAATTATTATTATTTAACAATTTATATCCTGGTCCCTCTCCCCCAAACAGGCCTTGGGGTGGCTAGCAGCATATAAAATACACCCGGTATAAAATTAAAGGGATGGCTAAGTTGGGGGAGGAAGAAACAGGGAGAGAGAAAGGAAAATGAAGGTGGCCGAGATCTAATGCACTAGGAAAAGCCCCCCCCCCCCCACTCCATAATTCACAGTCTATACAGCAGTTTACATATAGAGGGCAAGTTGAAGGAGCAAAATAAAACAGATCACAGTGTTTTGTTGCAGGGACCCATTTGTTATGACAGAGCCCATAACTCTTGAGTTTGTGCTGCCTTCTGTCTAAGAAAAGAGCACAACTTGCTGTTCTTCTGTGGGTCAGACTAAATGGGACTGAGGTTATAGGTCTCCCATCATCTTTTAAAACTAAGCTTCAGGCACACAGGGACATGATTCATATTGGAGTTGGAAAGGGAAACAGGATTTCATTCTTCTACACTGTGTGTTTTCATGTACTGAAATCACACACACACACACACCCCGTGTTCCTATTAGCTTTGGAAGGAAAAGATGAGCATATTTTTCTCCTTACAAGACTAATAGGGAGTGTGTGTGATTGGCAGTGGGCACTCAGTTGGTGGAATCATACATTCTGCCTTGTCTCTGTATGGTCTTGCTTGCCTGAAATCAAGCTTTATAAAGCCATAAATTCCATTTCATCTAGTGTGACCGCCTGTGTGGGAGAAAAAAAGAGCTCCACAAAAGTAAGGTTGGAAAGATTATTTCAAATTTTAGATTACTTTCGTATCTTTGATATTTCCCCTGGCCCTAGATTCCTCTTTAACCTAATTCACTTCAGCAGCATAAACTTACTTTTGTTCTGTAATCATTTTAAACACTCTGGCCTTTTTGAACAATATTCTGAAATGCTATAGAAGACATTATGATTTCAGCCAAAAATTAGAAATTACAGTGTCAGTAAAACAAGAAATAGGAATGAATTTACTAGGTAAAATAAGACAACATTTTCCTGTCTACAGATGTGGTAAACAACAATAACTGAAATTTAGTTAGGTAACCTTTAAAATGGTTCTAAGGACACTGGGTAATTGCCAGTATTCAGCTGCAAAAATGTATCCTCTTATGACAGTCCTTTTGATGGCCAGTGGTTTGTACAAATAAAAATGCAAGACATGCACTCCAGATTGTGTCAAGTGTTTTTATTAAGAAAGTACTTTAAAAAAATTTGTGTTGCTGCTTTTGTAAATTCAGTTTTTCTGGCCATTTAAATAAATTGAAACGTACCTGTTCTTAATTCTGTTTAGGCTTTTGGGGGGTTGAAATAAAAAGTTTGTCTATACTGGATTGTTCTTTCTTAAAAATGAGAAATGAAACATGCAGTACAGTTACTGTACTGATTGCCAAAATTCATTTTACTATTCAAACATTTCTTAAATCTGTATGCAAATAAGTAGCAGTTGTTGTAGTGGCTGCTGTTACTATGATGACTGCTACTACTACATTTGCTCTGACAGTCAAGGTGATGGTTGCACATGTGTCTGTCAAGCCCTGCCCCTCCCCAGGTTGGCCTTCTTGGGGCTAGGCTCCTCCAGGGCTTGATTTCTGGCTGGATAGGCAGAGCAGCAAGGCCTCAGATGAGACCCCGGGGGGGGGGGAGGTTGGCACCACCTTATTCCCCCTCTTCTGTCCATGTGCTCTCTCTGTTGTTCTCTCTGTCTTGCCATGCCTGAGAGAGCCCCATGTTCTTCCTTCCCAGCCTGTTCACATCTGCCCCCTTAAATCAAACCCTAGATCCCACCTTCCTCCAGAATCACCCAATCTCATTCCTCTCTCAAGTAGCCTGGGAAGAGGGACAGCATCAACCTCCAATGGGGAATGACCCTGTGAACCCCTCCCCTCCCCTATACTCTCAGTATGGAGTGAGGCCTACTGCCCACCCTCCATTTCCACCCTTTCCCATGCAGGTGCCTTGCCCAGCCTGTCTGCCCAACCTCCCTGCCACTCCGGGCTGGGCCCTCATGTCCTCCTGGCTGCTTGCTCCTCCTGCTGAGCAGGCCATGGCCTGCCTGCAACTTGACCTGCCTGGTCCCTCTCTGACACCTGCACACCACGGGAACCTACCTCTCCCGGAGGTGCAGAGCCGCAACTCCCTGGTTTCCCTCACAGTCCTCCCACTCGGTCTGTCCCTTTCCCCCAGGACTTGTCCCCGCCATCCTGCTGTTCTGTCCCTCTCTCAGGAGCTGCCTGGGTCCCAGTCCGCATGGCCACTGTCTGGTCAGGGTGGGCTTTGCCCCCCCCCCCCCAAAAGGAGTGAAGGAGAGCTTTGCCGGGTTTGGGGCGGTGTGGGCCACTGTTTTCGGGTTGCCTGAAACTGCAGGGTGGTCGTCACCCCCAGACAGTGTTCAAGAGTGCTTTTTGTTAGCTTAGACTGATTTTGGAGCTTCAGACTATTCTAAAGAGTTTAGGTCTGGATAATGATTACATATTCTGTAGTGACATTCATATTGGACTGCTGTAATGCACACTATCTGAGACTACCTCTGAAAAGTGTTTGGAAAATTCCTAAAGGCAGTCTATACCCCAATATTCTGAGACTTTAATTGGTTGCCAGTTTTAAGTGCTAGTGCTTTTCAAGTCCTGAATATTTTTATGGATACTTGAAGGACTGCTTCTGCCTATATAACCCAGTCTATGCATGTAGTGGTCTGAAAAGCATGGAAAAAACTCAGGCGGGGAGGGGGGGATCTGAGAGACTAATGGCTGGCAGACAATACTGTGTGTAAGGAAGGGGAATGATGCAGTTAAGAATCTGAACTGCAGCAAAAACTTGATGTGGAAAACACTATAGTTTTAATTCTGGGAGCTGCTCCAGGCATACAAAGATTTGCATATGCACACTAGAGCTTTAGACTTCATAAAAAGTAGCCCATGCCACACTGAAAGCTGTTTCTGACATCCCAGCTAGGTTCAGTTCACAAATTATTTTCTAAGAGGCATCATATGTAATTAACCCTTCAGTTCATTAACTGGTGTTGGTATCTGGAAGAGATTCCTTCTCTGCATTGCTCAAAACAGATGGCAGTGCTGCAGGGCTGTTTGCCTGGTGTTCCTGGAAAGTGGGACTTCCCACTGCTTAGTCACACTGAAGTACCTCTGTTCCTTTTCCATTAGTGCTGGTGGTGCCTGCTTTCTTCTGACTAAAGAGAGCAGACTGTCTGGGGATAAATGTCCACATAACATTCCCCCCCTCCATATATGCAACATCTCCATGTTGGCCTCAGTCAGTTCCTGTTTTTTTGTCTGTCTCATATAGATGAAGTGTACTGCTGTGTTGGAAGCTGGGTGGGGTTGAGTAGCATTTCCTTAAGGAAGTGACCAGAAGTCCAGTTTTTACTCAGAGTGGTTTCTTTATATTTATAACTATAAAAGAAAAATGTTCTTTGATTTCCACTTTCCTGGTATGAGCTGAAAAGAAAGCAAAGAAAATCATTAATGAGCTAGACAGGAGATTGCACTTTGAAGCTCAATGCAAAGCTGTTGATAAACGCTTAAAACTGGGAGCAAAGTGCTTTTCTGTATTCAGCTTTTAAGAAACAAAGCACTTTTGAGCATATGGATGATTGATCTTTCAATATGGCTGGACTCTCTTCAAGGGGTACTGCAATCACTAATTGAAACAAGGTAAAGCAGCATCAAAACAGTTTTATTTAAATCTAATCTTGTTTGTCTGAAGAGGTTTTCTTATTGCAGAATTGGTATGTGTGATATGGAGTTATTTTCATTCCTGTTTGCTTCCAGTGTTTAAAAACGTGTTTAAATCTTTTGCAGTGCTAAATGTCTTTAAACCTATAGTTCATATAGTTTCTATGATGGCTCTGTTTAGAGCAGATGGGACATTTTTCAAGCCATGACAACGTTGTTAACTTCTATAATGTTTACATCATAAAGACAACGTGAAAAGCCTCTGTCTTTTAAAGCCTATTTACAGTTTTTCATTATCCTCAAAGCATACGGTATTTCTATTTCTGAGCCTTCGCTTTTTTCACTGTTTTTTTTTTTTTTGCCTTTGCTCTTTATTTTATTCTAACCTTTTAAAGCCAGGAACTTCTCACCTTTTCTGGTTTGCTGACCTCTGTTTGTTGAATAGCTTTCCCCATCCACAGCTATTTTAATTTCATCTCTCTGTTTAGCTTTGTTCTATCAATCACTGCTTTTTCTCTTTTCTTCTTTACTGTGAGCTTGTGAGCGGGGATATTTTTAGTGTTTGTAGTTGGATTTTATTAGTAGTAGAATTCCTGGCATTAATGTCAGGGATTCATTTGCCTCGGCCTCCATTGGAGACACAGAAGGCACAGGGCTCTGAGGTCATTCCTGAAGTGTACCCCTTCTTTTCTCCTATATAAATGATTGGCAGCCAATCCCTCCTGTAAGGAAAAATGTACTGCATTTGGAGCAGTGTGAGGGTAGATACAAAACTTACCAACCATTCCTGACAGTTAAGTGGCCTGGATTCCTTTGATAGGTGTTCTACACACTGGGACACATTATGAACCTATTTCAGGGCATCTTAGCAGTGTACCTTCTATCTATATCTGTAGCCACCATAAATAAGGATTTTTCTGATTATTATTTTTAGTCAGATTAGCAGTATTAAATACACAAGGTAAGAAACTGTTGTCTATCCCCTCTGCTAGTTTTATAGTAGTTGCTACATATTTGAACACAATTACTTGAATTTGTTAAATATTTGGCAAGAGAACAAGGTTTGAGTCCAGTGGCACCTTTAAGACCAACAAAATTTCATATAAGGTATAAGCTTTCATGGTAAGAGTAAATTCTTTCACTTCTGGTGCTGTTCACAAACATGCTGTGAAAATAGAACAGACTTTCATTTTTGAATCTGCTGTGGACTTGCATTACCTATGAAAATGGTTATACATGAATAGTTCAATACAACTCAATACTGCATGTTCTTTATACAGTTCAGTACTGCATGCTCTCTGTACAAAGATGAATAAAATCTCATAGAGATTGTTGCTCTATTTGGCTGTGATCCCACGTATACTTTACTTGAAAGAAATTTCCATCAGTAATGAGTAAGACACTCTCCTGAGTCCCATTGAGAGATTCCTTAAAATGCTTCATGATGTTTAAATGACATCTTTGAAGATACAAGAAGCTGGTAAAAATGTGTGTAAACAATGTAGCCTTAAGGTGTTAATATATCCTCATAAGTAAACATCTTAGTATCCTCTGTTAGCTTCCAGGTAGGTATGTTAAGATTGCAATACAACACCATATAGGCTTATAGATACAATAGTTTTTGTATTGATATGATTATTCAAGTTCTTGTACACCTCTGACAAGGTACGTCTTAGCCTAGCCTACGTTATAGGATTGTTGTAAGGCTGAAAAAAAATCTGTAAACAGAAAGTGCAAAAGAAATATTTTAAAGACTCTTGAAGCTGGTAATAGCTTTGTGCTCCTGCTCATGATAAATAAAATGTGAAATATATGATGTCAGTATACACCAATGACACAGGCAGTCAAAAAAGGTCAGTCCACAAATCAGCTGACTTCCCAGGATGAAGCATAACTAGAACCATATGGATCTCTACAAATATTCCTCTGGGCAAAACAGCCAGCTCACTACTTGTCAGCAGCTGGAGCTGACTGGCTGCCCTGACCTTTCCTAGCAAAGATTAAAGCTAGTGTGGCTGGCTTCTCTGAGGTGGCAGAGCTTGGGAGATCTGGCTGGTTGAGACAGTTGTTATTCATTGAGGTCCACATGTTCTGAAAAACTTCAGTTTGTGAGTATCAAATAGAGTAATAAAAGACAGAATAGTGTGTCCAGGGTCAGTGATATTATGCCAACACAAAAACAAAGAAACTTCGGATATAGCAAATTTAATGCAGCAAATTGAATCATCACTTAACAGTGTTAAATTTTTCTGACCATAATAATGCCCTTTCTGGGTTCTTGACAGAAAATTAACGAACTTCTGTTCTTTGACCAGAATTGTGCATTGGAATTGTGTAGGTGTTGTCAGGTTCCAGTGGGAACACATCCACATCATAATCGTTCTTCCAGACCAAGCTCCAGTGCACCTTGCCGGAATGTGTATGGAGTCCATAATATAGGTCACATTCCAAAAACCTGGTTAGTAGTAACAAGTTGGAAGATGACATCTGTAAGATTGTTTCTGATGTGGTATTTTTTTAAAAGTATTTAGTTTTTAGTCTACATTATAAGCATTAGGTCCACAATATCACACATTTTGATGGCAAAAATTGCAGTTTACACTCATGTAACCTTTTATATGAATTGTTTATATGCATTTTGTATTAGTGAATAAGTTTTAGATGGTAGAGCATGTCTTTGACTGGATCTCTGAAAGCAAATTATGCCTGCCTTCACTGCCAACAAACGAGAATGACATTTGCAGCCCCAGTTGTGAATGGGCAGACAAGAGTTGGGGGTGGGTACAGAGACAACAGCAGTTATGTGGGGTATAAAAAAGACCACAACTCTTTCTTGATTACAGCGGTAGAGGTTTGGCTTGGGTGACCCACCTGCCAACTGATACAAACCATCTCCCTCAGCCTGCCTGCTAAGGGGAGCACCTTGGAATGGCAGAGTGGATGGGGTGCACATGAGTGTA
This sequence comes from Lepidodactylus listeri, assembly GCA_029233225.1. NCBI lineage: Eukaryota > Metazoa > Chordata > Lepidosauria > Squamata > Gekkonidae > Lepidodactylus > Lepidodactylus listeri. Next base: position 69,208,691 of record JARCFY010000004.1, on the reverse strand, counting down.
TGCCACTACATGTTCCCCTTGCCACCTGGGGGTGAGGTCAGCCCAGCAGCTCCCGAGCTAAGCGTGCCTACAAAAGCCTCCACCCACCAAGGTCTCTTAAGGGAACCCCCAACTGGCGTGCTGGCCATGCAGGACAATCCTCCACAATAACGGATCCAGGCCAATGCCAAAACCACCCCCCAAGTTGTGACAAGAAAGCAATACAAACCCGGTTTACCAAAAACAACCAGCCAAAATGTGTAACATACCAAAATCCAGAACTGAGAGAGCGAAGGTGGATGAAGATGGAGTGAAGCTGGTACTCTGAGGAGCATCTTTTATCCCAGGCAGACAGACCAGAGAAAGATCTAGCCCTCTGAGGTCTTTTGGCCTGGGCCCCACCTTCCAAGCTTGGTCAGCGAGCCAGGTGATTGGTTGGTTGAGAGCAAGGCTGCAGGGACCCCAAAAAAGTGTGCAGGCCCTTGGGCAGTGAGCCAAGGAAATGGCACCTAACCCTATCTCCTTGTGCCATCCCCACAGGGTGCAAAAGTGGGCCCTCAGGTAAGTCTGGGACTCAAATTCTACTGCCTTTTCCCAAACTCCCAGCAATTTTTAGACAAATTGTTTTTTTTCCAGTGACATATTGGAGTAAGAATATGATTTCACATTTATCTTGCCATTTGGTAAAAAGATCTTTTTCCTTCCAAGTAAGGTGGATTAGGGCATGTACAATTTTGCTAAATTAAATGCCTATTCAGACAAGTGCACGATATGTCAAATTCCTTATCTCTGTGCAGTTGCCTGCCTCTTCCATATCTGGATTATTTTGCTTTATTAATTGGAGAAACTTAATAAAATCCTCCACAGACAGTTGCCTGAACTTTCCTCAACTGGAGGTATAGGAATAGAAAGTATTGGGTAATAGGAAGAGGTAGCAATGAATGAGGGACAAGGCTGACAGCAGATACCTGACAGTTTTGTTGTGAAGGCATACTTGGTCTGCTGAGAGTCCCTTTTTTTTGTATTTATGCATATTTATTTAAAAGATGTATTATGACAGACCCCTGTCTCTTTCCCAACATCCAGACAGATTTTCCCACCAAAAATATTTTTAGTTCCCCTCAGTGACTGAGCCGTCCTTCAGTAGTGTGTGTTTCTTTTTTACTTTCTTTTATAAGCTTTAACTGTCCCACCCTTGTTATACACATCTTTTGACTTCCAGAAAGCTTTTGATAAAGTTCCTCATCAAAGGCTCCTAAGTAAGCTCAGTAGTCACGGGATAAAAAGACAAGTCCTTTTGTGGATCAAAAACTGACTAATTAATAGGAAACAGAGTGTGAGTATAAATGGGCAATTTTCTCAGTGGAGGGTGGTAAGCAGTGGGGTACCACAGGGATCAGTACTTGGTCTGATGCTTTTTAACTTGTTCATTAATGATTTGCAGTTGGGAATAAGCAGTAAAGTGGCTAAGTTTGCAGATAACACAAAGTTGTTCAGGGTGGTGAAAAGCAGGGAGGATTGTGAGGCACTCCAAAGGGATCTCTTGAGAGTGGGGGAGTGAGCATCAACATGGCAAATGGGGTTCAGTGTGGCCAAGTGCAAGGTGATGCACATTGGAGCCAAAAATCCTAACTATAAATACACGTTGATGGGATCGGAACTGGCGGAAGAGTATAAATCAATGGTGTGACCTCATTTGGAATACTGTGTACAGTTCTGGTCACCACACTTCAAAAAGGATATCATAGCATCGGAAAAAGTGCAGAAGAGGGCAACTAGAATGATAAAAGGGTTGGAACACTTTCCCTATGAAGAAAGGTTAAAGTGTTTGGGCTCTTTAGTTTGGAGAAATGACAGCTGAGGGGTGACATGATTGAGATTTATAAGATTTTGCATGGGATAGAGCAGGAAGAGAAGGAGGTACTTTTCTCCCTTTCTCACAATACAAGAACTCATGGGCACTCAATGAAATTGCTGAGCAGTCAGGTTAGAACAGATAAAAGGAAGTACTTCTTCACCCAAAGGGTGATTAACACATGGAATTCACTGCCAGAGGAGGTGGCGGTGGCTACAAGCATGGACAGCTTCAAGAGGGAATTAAATAAACTTATGGAGCAGAGGTCCATCAGTGGCTATTAGCCACAAGGTATAGATAGGAACTCTCAGTCTGGGGCAAGTGATGCTCTGTATTCTTGGTACTTGTGGGGGGGGGGGGAACAGTGGGTGAGCTTCTAGTGTCTTGGCCCCGCTGCTGGACCTCCTGATGGCACCTGGTATTTTTGGCCACTGTGTGACAGAGTATTGGACTGGATGGGCCATTGGCCTAATCCAACATTGGCTTCTTTTATGTTTAGGCTTATGACCCTGCACAGGAACTAGAGGGAATACAGGAGCTGTCCTGTTTTATAAATCCTTGTGAAATGGCACTTGAGGCAGATTAACTTTCAAAAACAGACTAAAGATTTTATTAAACAGGCAGGGAATATATAAATATGAGGATTCAAGGTATAGAGGTTACTGAGATAAAACTTCCAAATATATATAGAATACCACAATTCTGTATATATTACAAGTGTTGTTGTAGCTTAATTTCTGAGTTTCAAGAAAGTGTTGAAGCTTAATTTCTGACTTTCATTCTGTTCAGTGAGAGTTTCTTGCTTTATTATATATTTCAGAATCTTGAGTACAGTTTCTTAGAGAATAGCTTTGTTTTAGTGCTTGTAGGTTTCTCCCTTCAGAGATCTATGTTTTCCCTTTAGATACTACAGTTTTTCACTAACCCCCGAGGTGTCTAAGCTTCTCCCCTTTATCACAGACCGGGGTTCTCTTCCCAACCCCTTTCACTGGCAAAAAGTTATTCTCCTTGTCCCTAAGAAGCAATAACTCATTTCACTATTTGACTTCTATGGGAGTTCTCTCTGACTACCCAGATCTTCTGCCAAATCCTTCTCCAGTATCCGTTGTCTGTATAAGGCTGTTCTGTAGCTTTCTTGACTGAGAAACTAAATTCTCAGAGTAGTTCTAATATATTTAAGACAATGGGGTCCTTATTCTTCTCTCTCTATAGAAGTACTTTTCTGACAATTTGACAATTCCCTGACAGAAATCACTGACTGCCAAAGTCTCTTCCCTCAGAAGCCAACTCCTCTGGCTACTGATCCAGACAGCTGATCCAGATCAGCTGTTTCATTTCCTTTCTCAGCTGATTCTGGCCAATCAGAGACTGATAGAGCAGCCAATCAGATAAACTATTCTTTCCAAGGAAGATTAACTCTTGAACTCCCTGACTCTCTGTGACAAGCAGCATTTTAAAAAGCCCGCTTTTCTTTGTAATCTGTCACAACATGCATCTTGCTTTTCTCTGTACTTGAGTGGCTTACAGTGGACTGTATCACAATATTAAGCGTAATTAAGATCTATTTTAGTTACCTTTGTCCTGCCTATATATTGAAAATATACTCATACTACTTGCTGTAGTAGTAAAAGGGCATTGATGTTATAAACTTGCTTTGACATTTAAAATTAAATGTAGAGGAGCTATTTGTGCATCTGGGGTGTGTGCTTTCTATTGGTTTTTATTGTATACTAGGAATAAGGCCCGTTGTGGAAATAAATACAACGGGCTCTAGAAAGGCTCTGGGAGAGTGCCAAGGCCTTGGGCACTCAACGTCAATTTGCTGTGGCAACCTCAGCAGGGTATAAGGACATAGAGTCCACCATTTTCTCCATGGGAACTGATCAATGCCATCTGGAGAGCAATTGTAATTCTGAGTGATCTCCAGCCCTCACCTGGAGATTGGCAACAGTGGTTCCCCAACAGGGAATAGCTGGTTTGGAGGGCAGAGTCTATGGCATTCTAACTGTCTGAGGCCCCACCCCTCGTCAAACCTCACCCTCTTCAGGCTCCATCCCTCAAATCTCCAGGAATTTCCCACTTGGAGTTGGCAACCCTATCTCCTTCCCAGCCAAGCATCAACCTACCTTTATTTTTCCCCCACTGTTCAGCTTTCCATCTCCCCCCCTCCCCCCCTCCCTGCAGCCTCTACCGTGCTCTGAAGCCCTGTCTGCCACGTCACATTGGCTGTCATGGGGGGCATCTCAGTAGGGTATAAGGACACAGCGTCCACCATTTTCTCCATGGGAACTGATCAATGCCATCTGGAGAGCAGTTGTAATTCTGAGTGATATCCAGCCCTCACCTGGAGATTGGCAACAATGGTTTCCTCAGCCAGGAGGGCAGGATAGAAATTTAAATAAATAAATTTCCCAGAAGGAAAAGTGGTCTTTCTCTGCAGTGGGGACCAAAGAAGCTTACATCATTCTCCTCTCCCCCTTTTGACTTGCACAACAATCCTGTGAGGTAGGTTAGGCTGAAAGTCTGTGACTGATTCAAAATCACCCACTCAGCTTCTCCAGCAAGAACCTGGATTTAGCAGATCCTGCTCTGAAGCACTGATTGCCACACCTAGGGAACCCAACCTCCAGGTAGACCCTGAAGATCGCCAGGTAACACAACTGAACTCCAGACAACAAGTCTCTCCTGGCCAGTGAAAATAACTGCTTTGGACGGTGGACTTGATGGCATTCTGTTCAGCTGAGGCCTCTCCCTTCCCCAAACCCTGGCTTCCATAGACTCTGCCAGAAAATCTCCAGTAATCTCCCTACCTGGAGCTGGCAACCCTAGTCAGAACTGGTCCCAATGAGTTCTTTACAAAGGCCTGCAAACGGTTTCCTTCCTTTGTCTGAACCAAGCTTGGTTGCCTACTGTTGCAAAACGGGCTCCAGTTTGCAACTCAACTGTTTGCCTCCCTCCCTTGTCCTGTGGGCATATCTCACTCCTTAAGTTCCCTGCCATCAGTCACTGAACTGTCACTGCCTTTTTAGAGGGCCCCCTGTGGCCAAATCTCCCTATTTGGAGATAGAATCCTTAATCTTTGGGGGATTCCTGGAAAATTGGCAACTGAAGGGTCTGGCCTTTCCTTGTTTCCCTGGGCTACCCTCTCCCTTTGGTATTGTGCAGAGCAGGGGAGTCTATGCACAACACAGATTATTAGCCCATATAGAAGAATTCATGGAGTGCATACACACACACACTAAATGAATACGGCACAACTGTAGGAGTAAGTACATACTATGAACCAACAGGGTGTAAATCAACAGGGGTTAAACACAATCCTCCCTGGATGGGCTAGAGTCTGTATTGATGGTGCCCCTCCCCTTGGGAGGGTCCCTCTTTTCCCACATTTTTTGGCTCTGGGGCCTCTGGGAACTGTAGTCCAATAGATGAGGAAGCCTCATTCAACCCAGTTAGTGATACCTCTGCAGGCCCCTCTCTGAAACTACAGCTCAATTGAACATTATGGGGGAAGATTTTAAACAAAGCACAGACAGCAGCCATCTTATAAACACAGGTAACTGCCATTTCTTTACACCTACCACCTGGAGTTTGGCAATCCTAGGGGGAAAGTCAGCTGCACGGCAGGGGGTTGAAGGAGAGAGAGCCATTTTCTGACAGTTTATTCTGATAGGAAAGTCAGTGGGCAGGGGAGGGGGATTATGCTGATAGTCCATTGTCTTTTCACTGACAGAAGCAGGCCACTGAGGGGACAGTTAGACCCACCTGGCAGTGGGTGGAGGAGAAGAGTGGACACAGCACCCAGTCGGTCCTTCCCCTTCACTGGCTCCCTCCAGACTGAGGCCGGGACACTGGCCAGTGGCTCTGTGGGCGGGACTGAGGCAAAGCAGGGAGAGAATGCAGCCAATGGTCAGGGTCACCCTTTTGAGAGGCAGTCCGTCCAGCCTACTGATTTTGGCGCCCCATGGAATCTTGCCCCTTGGAATGTTAAAACGGCTTTATATAATAGGAAAGATCTGAAGAATTAAGGTATTAATTGAATGAAATTTTTAAATGTCCCTATGCTTAGTATGTGTTTTAGAAGCCCAATTTTACAATTTTTTTCAGGCTTTGATAACTGCTTATACGGCAAGATGGTTATTTGCAACTTGCATCTCCACTTGGTGTGTGGGTGTGTGTTAGAAGTCACATAAGGTAGTGGGGGGCACACTTGCTTTGTGTTCCTTTTTGCCATTCAAAACAAAACAAAAATTCCATTCAAGAGATTGTTCATTCACTCCGAATTATTATGGCTCAAAAATTATGTTTAAAAAATGCACACAGTGCTGGAATTAAACTGCAGAGTTAGGTGACTGTTTCCTCTGTCTTATCTACCAACACAAAGTACATGTGCAGTGTGTAAGCCATTCATGCTGGACAAAAAATTGTAAAGCTTCTTGCTTAGAAGCTGCTCTCTGGGAACATGCTATGGCAGCAAGCAGTGCAAGACAGACATCCCACAAGGGGCAGACAAAGCCTTGTCAGAGAGGCAGTTGGGATCAGCTTTAGTTCTTGTAGTTCTGGCAAGGGAAATACCTAAGGAATGAATAGACTCTGTTATTGTGTTAACAGAGGTGACAAGGCTCCATGGTGATGCTGATTTGAGGCCCTGGCTACAAAAGTGAAGACAAAATAGAAATGCAGGGGGGATATTTCCATCATGTAATGACTAAAGAGAAACTCACACTATCTCAAGAACAGACAAACCATTGCTGACATAAAAATGCAGGAGATAATTGCCATCCCCAGAAGACTTGCCTGCATTTGCCCCCAATGACATCACTGGTTCTCCCAGATTAGAGTCCGGGCACTTTAACCGCTACACCAAACTGGCTCTCTCCAGTGCTCCATCTATAACTTATGGCTAATATCCACTAATGGAACTCTGCTCCATATGTTTATCCAGTCCTCTCTTGAAGCCGTCTATGCTTGTAGCCGCCACATTTTTTTGCAGCAGTGAATTCCACATGTTAATTACTCTTTAGGTAAAGAAGTACTTCCTTTTTTCTGTTCTAAGCTTACTGCTCATTAATTTCATTGAGTGCCCACGAGTTCTTCTCTATCCCATGCATAATTTTGTAAACCTCTGTCATGTCACCCCTTAATCCTCCTCCTCCTCCATATGTCTGTGTCCTTCTCCATATGTCTGTGTCGGGGCAGAAATAAGTGCTGTCCTTTTCTTTGCATGGTGAGGAAATTAGTTAAAAGGTTCACTTTAGCCCTGACACTTTGCAAGACTTTGGTTCCAATTCATGAAAAGAAAAATGCTGTCCACTGGGCATCTTTTAACAAGCTGTTGCTCTAAAATAGAGAACATATGAAGAGCCCTGTTGGATCAGACCAGTGGTCCATCTGGTCCAGCATCCTGTCTCACATAGCAGCCAACCAGTTCCTCAGAGGGCCAACAACAGGGCATAGGGACTGAGACCATCTTCTTGTTTTGCCTCCTGGCATTGGTATTCAAAGGTTTACTGCAGGGGTGTCAAACTCATTTGTTATGAGAGCCGGATCTGACATAAATGAGACCGTGTCGGGCCAGGCCATGTGTGTCATAACATGTAATGCCACGTAGCGGAGATATAAACTTTTAAAGGACACAAACGCAATTAAAGATTTCTTAAACTTTAAATAAAACATGCTTAAAAGACTAGCAATCTTACAATATTTTGCCTTTTTAACAGTCTCAGATATCTGACACCTCTGCTCAGAATTATTGCATCAAAATTTCTGTGCTGTAGCAATCTTGAATATGCTGTTCAGGTGCATGTCTGTAAGCTGCAAGCCTACTTTTGATTTCTTGACATTTATTACAGAAATTTCACATTCAGTGTTCCTAGTCTAGGACCCAGGGGAAAACATGAAATGGCTGGACATTGCAACCTTTTGTACATAAGTTGCTTCATGTGCTGATCAAGAACATGAGAAGGCATCCTAACTCAGACTGAGGGCCATGCGTTTGTCTACAAAACTATACTGTTCCCCAGAGAAATAACTACAGCTTCCTACAAAAGGGGTGAACTTGATCTGGACACACGCTCTCAGTCTAATCCACCTCACTGGCTTGTTGTTAATCCTCCTCTAAAATAGTTCACATTGCTTTCTTACTGAGAAAGACTGGATCATGAGAGCATGAATACAGTGAAAAGGGGGTGGGAACCCAGTTGCACCCAGGAAAGCCCTGGCATAAAGAACCCAACACACACACACAAGCTCATATCTTGAACAAAACTCTGTTGATCATAAAGGTACTTGGTATTTCTCCCATGTGATTGAGGCAGCCCAGCAAAACAAACTCTCTCTCCTTCCCCCCTCCCTTCAGGGAGGAGCCTCAGCCAGTGGAAGAAAAGAAAGGCTGCCCTTTGTCTCCTGCAGCCTGGCCAGGAAGTGAGCTCAGGCTGTTCCTCCCTCTGGGAGGAGGAGGGAGAGGAGCCTCAGCCAGTTCTTTACCAGACTCTCTCAATCGCACAGGAGAGCCTTGCCTATCAAACTCTCTTGTGCAATTGAGAGAGACTGGTAAAGCAGGCTGTAACTTGGCAGCAGCAGCCAAACTGCAAATGGAAGTAAGAAACAGCCAGGACCTTGTGGGCCTGATTGGGACCCTCTGAGGGCCTGATCTGACCCTTGGGCCACATGTTTGACACCCCTGGTTTACTGCTTCTGAATGTGGAGGTTCTCTTCAGTCACAATGGCAAGTAGATACTGATAAATGCATCCTCCATGAATCTGTCTGATCTCCTTTTAAAACTGTCTATGCTTATAGCCATTACTGTATCCTCTGACAGCAGATTCCATATTTTAATCATTCACTGTGTAAGGAAGTATTTCCTTTTATCCATCCTGAAACTATCCATCCTATCAACTTCATTGGATTTTTGGAAAAGGAGAAAAAGTTCATTTTCCATCTTTGGTACAGCCCCACACTGAGACTGCGCCTGCTCAGGCCATCCATGGAACATTTTTTCCAGCTTAAAGTGAATAAACGGGGGCACCCTGCCCCTTCCAGACTGGACATGCATTGGTTTTCCTGCCCAGGTCATCACATGCTTCGGCAGCAGGTGCCTTCTTCCCTCAGTTCCTTTTTTGGCACCACATGAATAGGAAGCATTCCAGCATGCTTGTCTCTTTGTTTGATTTCTTTTGCTCTTGTGTGTTACTGGGGCCCCAAGAAAGGGAGGGCAGCCTCTTCTCAGTCTCTGTCCAGATGGGTAGTTTCCACCATCCGCTGCTGCTACAAGGCAGCGGGTGAGCCATCTCTACTGGAGGTGATGGTACACTCCACCCAGGCACAAGGTTCCTCAGCTGCATTCCACAGGAGAGTCCCTCTTATGGATATCTGCAAGGCAGATACCTGGTCTACAGAAGACACATTTGTGAAACGTAGGCCTTGGACCTATAGGTCAGAAGAGATGTTGATGTGGGGAAAGCAATTCTTCAAGCTCTTTTCCAGTGAGAGCTTCACCCTGCCTCCTCTGGTGAGTTTAGACAGAATTCCCTCCCTCCTGCTTTGCTGTGAACTTTCACATGGTTTCCTTCTTGCCATGTGGGAGGTCGCAGCAGCCACGCAGAAACTGAAGGAAGGGGGCACCTGCCACCAGAGCACCTGCCAACTTTGGCTGGAAAACCCGCATGTGTTGGCTCTGGAAGGGGTAGGGCACCCATCTTTGGTCACTTTAAGCTGGAAAAAAATATTCTGCAGCCAGCCTGCGCAGACATTGTCCCAATATGCGTCTGGTACAAAAGACGTCAATGCACAACAGTTACAGGTAAGTGCAACTGTTTTCTCTTGGTGAATTGTCTCTATCCCATGCATAATTTTGTAAACTTCTATAATGTTCCCTCTTAGTCATCTTTTCCAAACTGAAAAGTACTAGACTTTTCAGCTTTTCCTCATAGGGAATATGCTCCAACCCCCTAATAATCTTGATTGCCCTCTTTGTACTTTTTCCAGCTCTGTGGTGTCCTTTTTGAGATACAGTGACCAGAACTGCACACAGTATTCCAAATGAAGCTGCATCATAGATCTGTACAGGGGCATTATAATATTGGCTGCTTTATTTTCAACCCCCAATGTAGCATTTGCCTTTTTCCCACTGCTGTTGCACACTGGGTTGACACTTTCATTGAGCTATCTACTACAGCCCCAAGACCTTTCCCACACTCAGTCTTGGCAAGTTTAGATCTCATTATCCTATACTTGGAGTTGGGATTTTTTGTTCCAGTGTTTATCACCTTAAGCTTACCAACACTGAAATTCATTTGCCACATTGTTGTCTGCTCACCCAGTTTATGGAGATTCTCCTGGAGCTCTTCACAGCCATCCTTGGTTTCCACCATCCTGAATAATGTTGTATCATGTGCAGGTTTAGCCACTACACTATTCATCCCCTAGGTCTGGATCATTTGTGAACAAATTAAATAGTACTGGCCCCAATACCAATCCTTATGGGACAACATAGGGCCCAGAGTTGGGGGAGATGCTGCATTAAGAGGGGAAGCGGTCAAAAATCACACTCCCCCTCTTTCACATGAAACTACCTAACATGAGTGGAAAGCTTAGTAGGATGTCAAGGGATTATATATTATATTTATTTATAATCTTTCTCACTGAGGCTGAATGCTGATTGCGCAGTTAGAAAACAATGTCATAAAAACAGTAATAATGAATTGGGCAGTCACATATATTGACTGTAATCCAAAATTATTAATCCCCAGTGTTCATCCCTTTAAATGAACAGTAAAATTGTTTGAAATGCATCTATGATTCCCAGTAGACTTTCCAAAATGTTGCTATTTTGTTAGACTGCTTAGTAATTGCTGAAAGCAACTTTACATTTCCATTGCTACAGAGAATGGAGAAAGCAAACTTGTGTAAATACAAAACTGTACAAAATTGTTCTGTACTTAGTAAAAGACTGTCTTGCATAAAAGATTGCTTCATTGATCTTTACAGAGCATCCTTTTAATGGTCTGCTTAAAATGTTTGTTACACTCCAAGTTTTTAAATAGTTTATGAAATGGTATTGGAATGTTTTGGAGATGACTTGTTTTGCTTTTTTGTAGTGCATTTCTGCTTTAAAATATGAAAGTGCAAGAGTCCAGTAGCACTTTAAAGACATAACAAAATTTGTGGCAGGGTTTGAGCTTTTATGAGTCACTCTTTTAGATATCTGTATGATATTTAAGGTGCTATTTAAGGTGCTACTGGAGTGTTGCTCTTTTCTACTGCTACAGACAAACAAGGCTACCCAACTTGATCTTGATTTAAAATATGTTTATTGTTTTGCTGTAGCTTTTTCCAATAGCTAAATATATTGCAACAAAGATTAGCAGAAGTCAAATTGGTACATACATAGAACCTAATTCAGCCCTTATCAAACAGGGAGAAGAGAGAGAGAGCATGCTATATGTAACCCTCTTGATGTGAGCCAGCAGGATTTTTCTCACACAGACAGGTGCCCTATGTCTTCTAAGAAAGATAAGTAGGTCAGCTGGGATTATTAGTGTCCTCTATTAAATCAACAGTATTGCTACCTGTGTGGACCACCACTAGATACAGGTCAGGTTTCTAGCCAAGCTCCTTAACTTTTTAAAATTTCACTGAGTGATGATTGAATATTTGTTGACTTATGGGTTCATGGTTAGTGGTCTGATTTTAATAATCCGCATGTTCATGTAGCATGCACCACTGAGTTAATGATGGCAACTAGTGGGTTGGATACCACAAAAGATTTCAGTGTGCACAACAAATACAAATTCCAAAAATAAAAATAAATAAATAAGCAATCTTTGCCCAAGGAAATGTGCTAAAATTACTCCTTATTGTTTGCTTGTGATAGTGATTCTGTCTCCACTATCATTTCACCATGTGAAAGATCTAGCGCAAGGTATTTCTTCTGATTCAGTTTTAAAACCAAATTAAATGAAATTATGTGAACCATCTGTTGTACATTCCATGTGTACATTATCATTTCAATAAAAATTCCATTATACCACTGTGGTGCTGTCGTTATTGTGGTAGTGTTTGTGCAAACAGACTGTGCTAAATACATTTTCTTTTCCCCTCATGCAAAGCTGAAGCTAACTCAGTGCCTGGCAAATTGGGCAGTCATTCAGTTTGGCTTCTATTGTTATACAAAATTCCAAGTGTGTATGATTGAGAGGAACAGAGAGAGAACATATAGCTTGTTGGCAGACACTATTTCTGTCTCCTTTCATCCAACTTCACAGTCTGACACTTTAAATGTATATATGTATGTATGGACTGCTTGCGTACCAGAAACCATTTGAGATCATATCAGTGAGTGTTATGATATAACTTGTTCAGTTGCTTGGTGGTGAGGGTATTCCCCCCCCCCCCATGTATATGTTTATGGCTTTTGGATTTTTAACTTTTTAAAGCCATTTGGAGTCCTTTGTGCAGGAGAAAATGACTATTTTAAATCTTTACAAACTGAACAAGCAGTTAGTAAAAGAAAGGACCTTACCTCAGGGTTAGGAATGAGGATAGAATACACTGCAGATGGATGTGGAATAAGTGGAGGCAACACCAATAGCTGGGATAATGAAAGGCCAGCTCTGTTTATTTTACAGCTATATGCGGATCTGCAGCATTCAAAGGAAGAACTCACTCCATGCTTAATCACAGACAGACAGCCAACACTATGCAGAAGAGGCAGGCATCCGCTGTGCATCCCTGTAGTCTGGGTGAGATCACCCTTGCTCTGACCAGTAACCTTCTAGAGGCTAACATTTTTAGAATATGTGTGTAAGGTATGTTTATATTATTTGTTCCTAAATGGCCTCAGGTAGGTTGTACCTCTAGACAGGAATGGTGTCCTGTGAGGCAAACATGTTGAAGCCGTGCTTCTGATCCAAAGCAAACACTGGCACCAGCGTTGCATGGCTTAGTTGTATACACTGATTGACCACAACACAGTGCAAATTATGAGAGTTTAGTTTTGTATTAGTGTTTGTTCAATGCTGACAGGAGTGTCTTGGTCAGCTCATTATAACACCTATCCTACGGCAGCTGCACTGGCTCCCAATTAGTTTCTGATTCCAATTCAAAGTGGTACTTACCTTTAAAGCTCTAAACAGCTTGGGACCCTCATACCTTTGGGACCGCCTCTCCCAGCATGATCCTCCTTGTCTTCTCCAATATACATCTCGGAATTTATTGAGGATCCCTGGTCCAGGAACTGCCCGCCTTGTGTCAACAAGGGTGAGGGCCTTCTCAGTAGTGGTCCCTGTCCTGTGGTACCAGATGCCCAAAGAGATATGTGCCCTGTGGGACCTCCCTAGGTTCCACAAGACATGCAAGGCTGCTCTTTTTCAGGCAGCCTTTGGGTGATTGTGATCCACCAGACAGCTAGTATAGTTTAGCTGTGTCCTCACCATCCACGCATCCTACCCTGCTTGATAGTGAATAAATTTTAATTTACTGTATGTTTGTATTGTTTTTATTGGTGTGTTTTGTATGCTGTTCACCAGACTGAGTCCAATTCAGGGTAGAGGGAGTGGAATATACATTTAATAAATAAAAAAATAAAATGTACAATAGTTCAGGCAGAATCTGTGGCACAGGAGCTTGGTCCTCCATTGTTCTATTAACTTTGCTTGTTCCACAGCGGTACTTGAAGTCTTGTGTAAGCTGTAGGATGAGAGTCCTACTGAAGCCCAAAAGAGGAATGGTGTACTAGTGATGATTTTAAAATGTCGAGGCTTCATTTACTTGTTATTGCTGGGGGGGGGCTGTACCAGGTGGAATTAATCAAGCTGTCAGCAGGACAGCAGTAGCAAATACACCAAAATGTCAGTAGTGGTTACAGATGACATTTTGAGACTTTTGGCACAGCTTTAGTGGCCAGAGGCTTAAACCTGAGCTAAAATGGAAACTTAAATGGAGCATCAGGAATGCATCTTTAGAGAAATTTTACTGAACTGTTTTCTAGTTGAAGAAACAAGGAATGGGCTGCATCATCATATATGCTCAAGGTGCAGATTTTTCCTATCTTCCCATGTCAGTTTTGACCTTGATTAAAGAATATCTTGGTACTAAGATAATTCATTCTAAGGGGGGAGGGTTATATATTCCAGCAGCTTTGAAGCTATATCAAGCTAAAGTTATAACACAACTCATCTAAGGTATTTATTTGGGTATCCCTGCCACTAGCTTCCATTCCCTCGAGAAGACACAATCTGAGTTTCTCTGTGCTGTTCTACTGGTACCCCCAGGGGTGTCTTCCACTTTGAAACAGGCCAAATGAGAATTGAGGCTAGAATTTTGTTATTACTGCTTTTCAGTGGCTTAAGGTTCATACAAATCCAAAAGGCCTCCTTCCTCTAATAACACAAGGTATCTTCAGCCAATGTGGATGTGAATGGTGGAGCGTAACTTAGAAAGAATGGGACTTTTGCCTTGTGCCATTTTGGTTCAGAATAGTGACCAGGCGACATGCATTATTAAACAAAGGGTTTGAAATATAGAGCATCAGCAAGGCTTAATGAAATCACTATACTTTATGGCTCCTGTGAAGCTTAGATATGTTATGACCATGACTTGATATCTTAGCCAGTTAGATGTTTCCTCTAACAGGAGAGCATTTACTCTGGCTAGATGTGTGGCTATGCTGTCAATGGTCCTTGAAGGGAGATACAAAAAGATCTCATCTGCAGAAAGACTTTGCCCCTGCACTATAGGTGAAGTAGGAATCGCTGGGACATGTTGTTTTCCCGTTGTCCCTTTTATGAAGAATAATTCATAATTATGAAGATAATTTCTCCGCTTTTAGAGAGGCCAGCAGCTTTCACGGATAAGGCTGTTTGGAGAAACTTTTAATAGATGAGAACCCAACAATCACCAGGAAAATGGCTAAGTTTTGTGTTTATGTGATAAAGTTCCATAGTAAGTAACAGAGCCATACATACATAGGGGTCCACCTCCTTTCCTTTTGGTATGATCTTAATGGTTTTAATTATTTTAATGTATATTTTAGATGGTATTATGTATTTTTTATATTTTATACCCTAGATGTTGGAATCTAATGGGGTTCTCATTTTATTTGGGACTGTTTTAACTATATGTAAATGGTTGCTAATGGTCATTGACCATAAATAAATGAACGGTCAGTACTAATGTTCACAACTTTGTGCTATTGTTTATGTGCTTATACCTATACAAGTGCATTCTCTGTTATGGCTTCTGTCTTATAGAACTCTCTGCTTGGGGATTGAAAGGGAGAAAGGCCCCTGTACTTCTATTTCTTCCCAGAATGTGCAAAACAAATTGTTCACATGGTCATTTTAATAAAGGGATTAGTATAGTAAAATGGAGCAGCTTGGGATGTCACTTTTATAAGTGAGTTGGGCTGCAATGTTTATAATATGTATTGTTTTTCTTGTAATTCACTGTCTGCTGCCTTTGTAGTCCATTTGCTGCATTATGGTATGACATGCTGTCGTGGGCAGCAGCTGTAAAGGTTCTCTAATGGCTGCCACCACTCTGGTATGGGTCTCCTCGGGAGGACCCAGAGCACCCTCCCTACCCCTTTATACACTCCTTCTCCAGTAGGTTTCCCCTTATAAGTGACTGAATGATGTGTGAGGACCCAAGCAGAGTAAAAAACTATTTTTATTAAAGAGATTTAACAATAACTGTAATCTAATAACGTATAGAAAAAAATGAGCACAGTAACAGTAGGTAAACCAGCAAAATAAGAAATCCTAACGTGTCTGGCTATACTTTACCTAACCTTCTTTAGGTACTTGCTTCAAACTGACTCACCTGTTTTGAACAAGGTATCTCTCCTTCGGCAGCAGCCTCACCAACTCTGCTCCCTGGGGGTGAACCACCTTTCACTTTGGGGAAGGCCTTTTATTCCTCCTTCCCAGTCATCACTCTCTACTCCTCTGCTGGTGTAAGTTTTCCCACCAAATCCCCTGTTAGCCAATCACAGGGCCCAAAGGGTAACCTGGAAATTGTAGGCCTGGATAGCTACTCTAATACAGGCTTCCCTGGAACCATTAGGCCTCCCTAGAGCAGGGGTGGCCAACCTGTGGCTCGGGAGCCACACGCGGCTCTTTCACACATATTGTGCGGCTCCTGGCAGGGCGGCTGGGGAAACAAAGGGGAGGCATGCTTTTCTCTCTTTCTCCCTTCCTTCCTTCCTTCCCTCCTCCCTCCCATCTATTTGCTTTCCTAGTTTCTCTCTCTCTCTTTCTTTCCACTTCTTTAATTCTTTCTTTCCATATCTCTCTTTTTCTCTCTCTCTCTCAATATCATTAGCAAACAAGTAATATCATTATCAATAACCGGTTTTCCTTGTTTGTTTTTATTTTTGGCAGTCCCATTAAATGTTAATAAAAAGCAAATTTGCATATTTTTAAAAATAAAAACGTGTGTTTGATATTTGTTCCTGTCTTGCGGCTCTCAGACATCTGACGTTTATTCTATGTGGCTCTTACGTTAAGCAAGGTTGGCCACCCCTGCCCTAGAGCCTATAGGCCGCACTACTATGCCTTGGGTTTAGATAGTTTTTTGTTTGCATTGTTCTTTAAGTCTGTAACCTGTTACATTATTTATTGGATCTCTTGTGCTGATTGAATTTTTTCTTTATATTTTGTATTTGGAGTGTCAGTGAGAAAGGTGGTGTGTAAATGAAAGAAATAAATACATTTGTTGTTAGCTACTTTGTACCCTTTGGGAACAGGAAGGACACAGAGTGATGCTCTGTATTCTTGGTGTTTGGTGGGGGAAACAGTGGGAGGGCTTCCTGCCCCCACTGCTGGACCTTCTGAGGGTACCTGGTATTTTTGGCCACTGTGTGACAGTGTTGGACTGGATGGGCCATTGGCCTGATCCAACATTGGCTTCTTTTATGTTCTTATGTTCTCTTATAACACAGTTTTAAAAAATACACTGAAAACTGTTAATACTATCAAAGTTATATTAGCCAAGGTTTAAAGTGAAACCGTGATCACCATTGGCTTAATGCTGATGCTGGAGTAACACTTAATCATGGCTAAGACTGATGTATTATAAAGACCTGCCTGGATAAGGCTGGAGGTGTAAATCTGCCCCAGCTCTGTCTTCCAGGTTTCTCTGTACATCAGCCGGCTAGGCAAGGGTGCGCATGTGTTTTAGTGGTCTACCATGATCCCATCCATTTAACAAGGTTTCTCATCCAGCAGTTTTGCTGCTAGTTTTGAGTGTCTGCTCCTGGTGGGCGATCGACTGGGTAGGGACTCTGCGGGTATACCATCTACCAGGCTGCCCAGCCAGCTGTCTACCTGAGCTACCCAATCTGGTCTTGGGCATGCTACTAGACACCCTAAGATTGGTGGGTAACTTTAACATCCATGCTGAGACCAGGGTATCAGGCTATTATGTCTGCACATAATCTTCCATCTGAGCTGTTTCAAGTGGTTGGGGAACTTTTACATCATAGCCCAGTGTCTTGGACTCTGACCACATGGTAGTCTGCTGTGATCAATTTGCCACTTACTTTGCATACAAAATTGCTCAGGGTTAGGTGCCAGTGTGGATGCATGTCCAGATGATGTACCTTTGACATCAGTTGATCCAATTTGTATGGATACCTTTTAGCTTGTTGATCCTGAGGATGTGGACAAGATCCTTGGACATGTGAGACCTCTGTTCTTGCCCCTTCCCCTTCTTGGCTAATAAAAGCTTACAGAGGGGAACTGACTGAGGCGGTCGAGGAGTGGTAAATGCTTCCTTGAGAGCAGGAGTTGTGCCACCCATTCTCAAGGAGGCCATGATTAGACCTGTTCTGAAAAAAAACAAAACAGGTTGTTGGAAGAGACTGATTTTTTGGACCCATTTTGATCTGGCTTCAGGCCAGGATTTATAACACAGACTGCTTTGGTTGATGACCTCTATCAAAAACTAGATAGGAGGAATGTGACCTTGCTAGTGGTGCTGGATTTCTCAGTGGCCTTGGATACTATCAACCATAATGTCCTACTGAGCTGCCTCTCAGCACTGGGACTAAGTGGTACTGTATTATGGTGGTTTGAGTCCTATCTGAGGGTTTTGGCTCAGAAGGTAGTGGAGGGTATTCCTGCTCTTCCCCATGGCTGCTAGCCTGTGGGAGTGCTGTAGGGTTCCATCTTATCCCCCATGCTATTTAATATCTATATGAAGCCACTGGGAGAGGTCATCAGGAGGTATGGGTTGCGATATTACCAATATGTGGATGACACTCAGCTCTACCTTTCTTTTCCACCAAATTCCGAGGATGCTGTTGATGTTCTGAACTGGTGCTCAGAGACAGTAGTGGTTTGGATGAGGATGAACAAGCTGAAACTTAATCCTGACAAGACAGAGATTCTTTGGGTTGGTAGAAAGACAGACCAGGGACTTCAGATCTCCTGTGTCTTGGATGGGGTTATACTCCTTTTGAAAAGCCAGGTTTGCAGCTTGGGAGTGCTTCTTGACACAGTGGTCACCTTAGAAAAACAGATGGTTGCTGTGGCTCAGAGCGTGTTTGCTCAGCTCTGGCAGGTGCATCAACTGTGTCTGTTCTTGGACCAGTCAGATGTAGCCACAGTGATCCATGCCTTAGTTATATTGCAGTGCACTCTGCTTGGGGCTACCCTTGCAGTGTTTGGAAGTCTCAGCCAGTGCATCTAGTCCCCCATAGAGCGTTACGCTCGAGTGATCAAAATCTGCTGGTAGTACCCGGCCCAAAGAGCATCCGGCTGGCTTCGGCCTGGTGGAACACTCTTCCAGGAGAGATCAGTGCCCTGCAGGATTTGGTACAATTCTGTAGGACCTGCAAAACAGAGTTGTTCCACTGGGCCTATGACTGAGGGCAGTACTGGACCCCTAGCCGAGAGGCTATAGCAAGAGTCTGTCCTCCACCTCCTTCCCTTTCCCTCCTGTTCCCCCTTCTTCCTTTCTCAATCATTCTGCATACTACTGCCTGTATGAATTCTATGCCATCTTGATTTTTACAAAAATTATGGATTTGAGTAATTGTATATTGTATTTAGAAGGATTTTAATTGTATATTTGTAAGATGTTGTCACCTGCTCTGAGCCAGTTTCAGGGAGACCAGGCTATAAATTGAATAAAATAAACAAAATGCTGTGGCTAGACTGCTGGTTGGGGCCAGCTCTTGGGAGCATATGTCCCCAATACTACAGTGATTATACTGGCTACTGATCTGTTCCTGAGTCCAGTTCAAGGTGTTGGTTTTGTACTTTAAAGCCCTACATGACTTGGGACTAGTGATGATCTCCTTCCATTCTGCCTGGGGATTAAGATTGTGAGGAGATGCACTCCTGACTATGGCACTAATTAAAGTGGGTACACAAGAGAAGGCTTTTCTATGGCAGTCTCACAATTATGGAACAACTTCCCCAGGGAGGTGTGCCTAGCTCCCTCATTGTTGATTTTCAGGATGTAATTAAAACAGTTTTATTTAGGATTTCATTTTGATTGATTTAACCTTTATCATTGGCAGTTTTTAATCTGTGCCTTTTATGGGTTTTATACTTGTGGTTTTTATTATGTTTTTCATAATGTTTTATTTATATTGTAAGCCACCTTGACTTCAGCAAGGGAGAAACGTGGCTAACAAGTGTTTTAAATAAATAAAATAATGGAGGTGCTCCAGAAAGAAGGAGCTACAGAAAGAATTGTGTATTCACATGGCTCTGTCCCGAAGCAGGGTTAAGGATTATGCTGTTTCTTCACCAGCTACCTGGCACATAGCACTTCACAGTTGGTAGACATTTTTTTCTTGGTTTAATAGGTGGCCATTCTGTGTTAGAAATACTTTGATATTTTCTTCCTTTAAATACCCGTTTGTTATTATTATTATTTTTTAAAAATAAAATTTACCTTTTAAGTGATTGTGGGAATTGGTTGCTCATTCTTTCTTAGATGACAGTCTCTTAGAAAGAAAGAATCTGTGTTTTGGTGCCTGTTTGCAGGGGCTTATATATTCTCAGGATGTGTGTAAAACGGTTATGGATCTATAGTTCTTCTTAGATGGCTATTAAGTTTGTCAAGTGCACTATTTAAATCTGCTTATGAAAATACAATAGTACATTGTACTGTGATCTATATTGGCAGGGGTCATTTTGTAGAAAAAGAAGTGCAGGAGCTCATTAGCGAAACTCATTAGCATACCTTATTTGCATACACCACACCCCCGAACATCACCGGAAGTGTGTCAGAAGGCAACAGCCACCACTCAGGCTCCACCTCAAAAATCTCCAGGTATTTCCCAACTCAGAGCGGGCGAGCCTACCTGGAGAAAATCTGCTTCAAAAGCACAAAGAAAATAGGCATGGAGGGATGATACAGGCAACAGTAAGAACAAGCAGCAGACCCCCATGCGTCGCCACAAGTGAGGGCTGCTGGGAGCAGGGTGCCCTAAGGCCTGGAGGCTACTAACGAGAGGGTGGGGCTTCTGCCCAAGCCCAGCACTCATTCCTCAGACTCAGAGCTGGAGCTGTACTGGCAGCAGGGGAAATTATTGTCGTGCACCAGCATGCACCATAGAGGGAACTGGGCTCTTGAGGTGAGCCTGTGAGGCTCTAGCCCTGGTCTTGTTACTCCCGGAACGCCGTTTCTGCTCGTTCCCCCTCGAAATGACCCCTGTATATTGGTATTTTTATTTAATATACATTCTGTGTTTCCATTGGTATGTTCATGGCAGTTCTTCCACACTTAAGAACTTTGAGAGACATACTTCTGGGTAAATAAGTACAGGATAGGTCTGCAGTTATGATTTGTCAACTGTAGTCAGAATCTACCAAATAATAATAGCAAATGTTTATGCAGTTGAGTATGCTGTTAAAAATGGATTCCCACACCCAAATCAAACAGTAATTATGACCTGGCTGCTAGACTTATTTTCCTCTGCCAAAATATATGTTGAAACATGAATGTTTATCATTGTGAAACTTCCTGATACCTGAAGTGATAATTCCTTTGTTATCTTTCTGGAAATCCAATATGTCAAAAGGATTCTCTTCAGCCTACCTGTGAAGGTCATCTAGACAATATTAATATGCAGAGTTGACTCGTCTTTGGTTCGAGTCATGCTGAAAGCTTTTGGCTGGTGAAGGTACAATCACATGTACATCATACTGATTGAGAGTAGCAAGAGCCATTCATGATGTGCTGGAGGGTGAAGGGAAAGCTGAAATGGAATTGCACTTAGTTGATTAAAAGGCATTGCAGACTCTAAGTCTGTGAAGGGGAACGAACACCTGGTGTTCCTTTGCTGTTTGAACAAATGTGAGGTTTATTAAACATAGACTCCTATGTTCACCCCTGGGAGAACTAGGCAGTTAACTAAGGTAAGAACATTATCCCTTATAAGCAGAATTAGAAGGCGTGTTTTGATTATTAGATTCATGATTTAAAAGCAGCAACAGCTGCTGTGCTGTTGGAAGAATTAGCTGCTTTATAGTTGGGCATTGCTAGAGAAAACCACTGGAATAAAAGCTTTGTCTTTGAACATAGGCCTAATTTGTTTTTCAGTTAGGCTGGTGTTTTTGGAAGAAAAATAACAGGGGTGGGGGATTCAGTGAAAGGATTCACATGGCTAAGAAGCTCTGTGAGGGGAACACAGGAAAACAGAAATCCTCTGCAGTAATTAACAGTCTGCTGTATGTTGTGACATTAGGTACAAATTGCAAATGAAGCAGAATCAAATGCCTGTAGTGAACAGCAGGCTAGTTAGAATGTCTGTCAGCATAGGGCAGGCAAATGACCAGAATGCTGAATTATGAAAAATCTTTTTTTTTCCTGTTGGACTTAATATGCAGTGTGAAATATGTGGGAACAGAACTGTACTTTATTATCATATGTCTAATATTGGTGGATGCCCCCTACTATTGCAGATAAAAAAAAATTCTCAAAGGGATATACACAAGGTTAAGGTAAACATTTCTGCAAATGTGGGGGCAATCTCTAGGTTTACAGAAAAATAAGAAATTTCTCAGAAAATGAGAATAACCCCTCCCCAAAGCAGGAACAGCAATGTCCACATGTAGAAATGCATTCCGGGGGGTGGGAACTTATGCTTTAGACCAGAGGTTCCCAAACTTATTTTGCCTACTGCCTCCTTTTCAGAAAAAAAATTACTCAGCACCCCCCTGGAAATCTACTTTCAAGAAGTGAACAAATTTGCACATAGTAAAGAAAGATGTCATCATAAATAAGACACTTTGAAGCTCAAAATCGTAAAAGTGTTTTATAAAATCAACTACAGTAACATTCACATACACACAGAAAATTAAGATAATGAAGGCTGTGATTGGCTGGGGGGACCCCTCTCCACCTCCACCTCCCTCTCTGATCCCAGGGAAGACCAGGAGAAGGCAGGAAAAGGCTGCTTTAGATAGGTCCTGGACTCTTCTTTCTTTATGCTTCCATCACCCTCTTATTTTTATTCAACGCCCCCCAATTGCACCCAAGGCTCCTACCACCCACCTGGATCATTCCAGTACCCTCCAGGGGGCAGTATTGCCCACTTTGGGAACCAGTGCTTTAGACCAAAACAGCACATGCTGAAGCCTGACTAGTAGAGTTTTTGGTGGTGGATTAGGCTGAAAGCACAGGCAGACTCCACCAAACAGGTAATTGATGGCAGCTTGGGGCAGGTTGTCATACTAAATTAGGGATGTGCATTCGGTTCATTTGAACCAAATGTGACCCTGAAAATGGCCCATTCGGCCCCCTTTTGGGCAGCCACGGCCGAATCAGATTCTCTGATCTGATTTGGTTCACTGCCGAATTGCTGCCGAAATTCAGAGGCAATTCAGCGGTGGCTTAAAAAGCTGCTGGAGGGGAGGGGGTTTGAGGGAGAGGCTCCAAACTTGCAGGGTAGCTGCTAGAGCCTCTTCTCCAAATGCCCACCAATTTTCAAAAAGATTGGATCAGGGGGTGCAATTCTACAGACCCCCAAACAGGTTGCTCCCATTCCCTCCATTGTTCTCTGTGGTGGGAAAAAGTAACGTTTTCCCCCACCATGGAGAACAATGGAGGGGATGGGGCAACCTTTTGGGGGGCCCGTAGAATTGGACCCCATGGTCCAATCTTCTTGAAACTTGGTGGGTATTTCGGGGAGAGGCCCCAGCAGCTACCTTGCAAGATTGAAGCCTCTCCCTCAAACCCCCTCTCCTCCAGCCCGTCATATACCCTATGAGTTTTTGCCATTGACTTCAATAGCCCATAGGGTATAATGGGGCCGAAACTGGCACTTGGCCGCCGAATGACTCCCAAATCGGCTTGTATTGCTGAAACTGACATGCGGGGGGTCATACGGTGGCCGGAACAGATGTGGCCTGATTTGGCCCAATCTGAATTGGGCTGATTTTTTTTTTTTGCACACCCCTAATACTAATATCAAAGATCCCCCCATGATCAATCTTGGACAACTTTATTTTGTCTGTCTGTCTGTCTGGCAGACTAAAACCCTGTAGGATCCTGTATTTCAAATACCATAGGGCTGATCTGCCAGAATGGTCAGATGTCTAGGGACAGATTCACTAGGGCACAGTATCCCCACCTCTGCCAACTGGTTAGGAGACAAGATGTTACAGTTGACAATATTGAAAGCTATTGTAGATCACAGAAAATCAGCAATGTTGTGTTCTCCTATCTCACATTCATCAAAGGTCATAAGTCAGGGTGATCCATACAGTCTTAGTTGCACAACCAAATCTGAAGCCGTATTGAAATGGGTTTAGATAATCTGCTATTCGAGAAAGGTTTAATATCATCCTTGTAAAAGTTAGAGAACTCTGTAGAAGATAGCTGAATAAAAGGTGAAATGCCAGCATCAATGAGGAACAGTTTGTCAGGGTTTACATTACTGTTTACTCATCCTGGATGTTATTGGAGGTTCTAAAAGAAGTGTTGTGCTGAGAAACACAGAAGCACTGGCCATGCCTGGTGGGTGATTAATGGAATGCACAGGATTTAGGATTCTGGGCAATGAAGAATGTTTTATTTATTTAAAATCAGTTTTCTAGCCAATATTTTGGCCAGGATTTCTATCAAACAGTGAACAAGGGCATTTTCTGGTGTCCCAAGTAAAGGTAATTGTGCTGTCAAGTACAAGATTATATGGTGAGCAAATGTAATTTTTCAAAGATACTGTATAAAAATTTGGTTTTGACAGAAAGGGAAATAAGAAAATGTATATTTACAGTGTGTCCACTCAGTTATCAGAAGTACGTTTTTCCTTAAAGATGTATTAAATACACAGTACAGTAATTCTTAACCTCTAATCTTTTATATGAGCTGATAGAATATGGTGGACTTTAAATGTAAACAATCCCATTTTGGACATTCAAGAAACTGAGTGGAATTAGTCAAGTATTTTGGGTAGCAAATTAAAAGTATAAGTGGCTGGAATTTCCAAGACGTTCAGATCACACACTGATCAAGGTATGCATGTGGGTTTTATATTGCTTTTTGTGTGATATTGGATGGGTGTGCTCTCAAGCCTCAGTATATGTAGGATGATACTACTATCATCAGTATTTAAGCCAGCCCATAGCCTTTCCATTCTGTTCTTTTGCTTTGTAGAGTCAGCATGAAAGAATACTAATAGAATGAACTTGTCTGAAGATGTTGTTTATGAGAGAACTGGCAAAGATGTGTATGTTGTATTTACTTCACACAGTTGTTCAGTTCCATGTGTATTCTGTTGAGTGATGAATGAATGACAAGAAAATTCTGTCTCAAAATTTGTCTTTGAGCTTTTTTAAAACAAAAACCCTGAAGGGAAACTGCTTCTAGTGATGAGTAACAAATCCTGATTCTAAATAGGAGCAGAAAGTTGGGTAGGGAAACTAAGAATGCCAATATCAAAAGAACCATCTTGAATTTGATTATATGATCAGCAGAAAAGAAAAGAAGGTAAACGAGAGCAACAGTATAAATATTAGGCTGGATCTTAGTTTCTGAGTTTACCTGCTCGGGGAAAGGACTTTAATGTTCAGTAATATTTTTGAAGTGCATGGCACATTGTAGCCATCTGATGTGAAGAACAGTGTTTTGCAGATGTGGATGTGGAAAGTGCTGTCTTATAACAGTGGACTCCTGGCGACCCTGAGGGGTTTTCAGGGCAAGAGACGTTCAGATGTGGTTTGCCATTGCCTTGGAAATCTCCCACCCGAATACTAGCCAGGACCAACCCTGATTAGCTTCTAAGATCTGATGAGATCTTTTGCTATGAAAGAGTGTTGGTGTTTCTAGACAGGTTGAATTAAGGAACATCAGGTCCATCTAGTCGTTCTGTGCTAATATACATAACATATTCATAGCTATTAATGTTTGCTGGCTGTTATGTGTGGAAGTATATTTTGAATAAGATTATCTTAAGCATTGCTAAACTGGTATAACTTTTTCCCATGACTGCACTTCTGACTCAGTCAAGCAAACAGATATTCTGATATAGCGGAAGTACATGGAAAAGTTTCTGCATACTTAATACATTCTGTTCATATATTAATACCAGTAAATTCTTGTTATACTTCTTGTTATGATACTTCATAAGTTTTGGTAAAACTGCTCTGCTTGGCATTCTTCCTGAACAACATTAACATTATTTCATTTCCTTAGAACTTTGTTTTTACTAACAGGAAATGAAGCAATGGAATTCAGTTTTGTACCTTAAGGTTTGTTACGTCCTCCTTGCCCCAGTGCTGAAACTATAAGCATTGTTAATTTTGCTGTTTCTGTGCACTGAAACAATGAGCTCTCAAAAAGAATGCCTTTGAAGTGTGGAATTCTTGTTTATGTGAGGTAACTTGAATTGGTAAACAGAATCCTTCTGTGCTCTCATAAATTTAAATTTTGTAACTGACCTTAGTGCTGAATCTCATACATCTTGTGTTTCCAGTTGTCGATTCTTGCCACCCATCTCCTCTTTTTGAGATTGACAAAATAAGTACTATTTCCAAGCCATCATTTTCTACCAAAGAGCTTTCCTTACATCATAAGAGGAACACCCTTTGTACCAGGGATCCATCTAGTCTATCATCATGGTTTCAGCTGTGGCTAGCTAGACACGCTCAGGAAGCCCACAAACAAAGCATGACAGCATAGTCTTCTCTGCTGTTTGTCCCGCAATAATGAATACTCAGAGAACACTGAATATAGAGGTTCTATTCAGCTATTAATAGATCTACTTTCTGTGGCCGAGGACAGACTGCAGATCTGCCCCGGGACAGACGCGGGGCCAAAAGCCCCGCGGGAAAAGCAGCCCGGTGCGGCCCGTTCGCACTGGCTGCGATGTCCCGGGGAGGAGGCGGGGAGGAGGCGTGCGGCCGCGGGTCCGTTCAGACTTCCGCCCCCGCTTCCGGCGCGCTGCCGACACATCCACACTGCCAGGAAGCGGCAGGGATGCGCGGCTGGAGAGCCGGAGACCTGTTGAAAGTGGTCTCCGGCTGAAGCGGACGGACGGCGCCTTGCGGACGGGTGAGTCCGCGCTGACGACGGGGGGCAGATGCGGCAATCTGAACACCCCCTCTGCCTCCACTTTAGAAGCGGAGGCAGAGCGGGGCAGATTGCCAGTCTGTCCTCGGCCTATGAGAGTCAGTGTGGTATACTATCAGGCTATGACATAGGAGCCCCAAGATTAAATCCCCATTTAGGAATTATGTTTGTTAGGCAGCCTTGCACCAGTCATTTACTCTTAGAATAACCTGCCACACAGGGTTCTTGTGGGAGGAGAATGGAGAATGACAGCCATGTTTATAGCCCTGAACTTTTTGATGAAGGAATAGGAGAAAAAAAACACTGTTAATGCATTAAAATTTGTCTAATGCTTTTAAAAGTGTCATTGGCCACCATGACTTCTTGTGGTAGACAAATTCCCAGTCCAGTTCCAAGGAAACGTTTCTGTTATTCCTTACAAATGTTTAAGGATGAATTGGACAAACTAATCTTTCTATGATTTGCACATATTTCTCAAGTTACTGCCCAAGCAGTGACATGAGAATTTAAGAACATAAGAGAAGCCAATGTTGGATCAGGCCAATGGCCCATCCAGTCCAACACTCTGTCACACAGTGGCCAAAAACACCAGGTACCCTCAGAAGGTCCAGGAGTGGGGGCAGGAAGCCCTCCCACTGTTGCCCCCCCCCAAACACCAAGAACACAGAACATCACTTGCCCCAGACTGAGAGTTCCTATCTATACTTTGTGGCTAATAGCTTCATATGTGGCTAATAGCTTCTGCTCCATATGTTTATCTAATTCCCTCTTGAAGCCGTCCATGCTTGTAGCCGGCTCCACCTCCTGTGGCACTGAATTCCATGTGTTAATCACTCTTTGGGTGAAGAAGTACTTCCTTTTATCTGTTCTAACCCGACTGCTCAGCAATTTCATCGAATGCCCACGAGTTCTTGTATTGTGAGAAAGGGAGAAAAGGACTTCTTTCTCTACCTGCTCTATCCCATGCATAATCTTATAAATCTCGATCATGTCACCCCTCAGCCGTCGTTTCTCCAAGCTAAAGAGCCCCAAGCGCTTCAACCTTTCTTCATAGGAAAAGTGTTCCAACCCTTTTATCGTTTTAGTTGCCCTTTTCTGCCCTTTTTCCAATGCTATAATATCTTTTCTGAGGTGTGGCGACCAGAACTGTACACAGTACTCCAGATGAGTTCGCACCATCGATTTATACAGGGGCATTATGATACTGGCTGATTTGTTTTCTATTTCCTTCGTAATAACCCCCAGCATAGCATTGGCCTTTTTCATTGCAGTCGCACACTGTCTCGACATTTTCATTGAGTTATCTACTGTGACTCCAAGATCTCTCTTTTGGTCAGTCTCCACCAGTTCAGACCCCATCAACGTGTATTTATAGTTAGGATTTTTGGCTCCAATGTGCATCACTTTGCACTTGGTCACATTAAACCCCATTTGCCATGTTGATGCCCACTCGCCCATCCCCGACAGATCCCTTTGGAGTGCCTCACAATCCTCCCTGGTTCTCACCACCCTGAACAACTTTGTGTCATCTGCAAATTTAGCCACTTCACTGCTTACTCCCAACTCCAAATTATTAATAAACAAGTAAAAAGCATTGGACTGAGTACTGATCCCTGCGGTATCCCACTGCTTACCTCCCTCCACTGAGAAAATTGCCCATTAATACTCACTCTCGGTTTCCTTTTGATTAGCCAGTTTTTGATCCACAAAAGGACATGAAACTTAAATGCTTTTTGTTCCTGAGATGTTGAGGGCAAGCCTAGCTTCATATTTCCATATGATGTGAACTGTGTCATCTGCAAGGTATAGGACAAACCCAGTTTCTTTTAAGGGCCTAGTTTTATGTAACTTCCTCCAAAGGGTAGTGTATGAATGCCTATTAGCCTTAGGGTTGTTTTAAGATGTACTTTCCATCAAGAAATGATATGAGTTTTTCTACTGCTTTTCCTCCCAAGTTTCAGGGACAAAAAAGTTCTGCTTCCCCTTTCTTTGTACTAATGACAGAGGTATAACCTCCAAATCCACCCCCTGGAGTCATCGTCCCCTTTATGTGTAAAATGGGTTATTAGTTTTAAACGCTGTTTTTATATTGTAAACCTTATGGTGTTTTATGACTGTTAGCCGCCTTGAGCCGGTCCGCTGGCAAGGCGGGATATAAATGCAATAAATAAATAAATAAATAAATAAATGTATCCCATTCCCCGCCACACTGGTGGCCAGGCAATATCTGGCAGCATTCTTGACCAGAACTCCCCCCCCCCCCCCATGATGTCTGTGCATGCTTAAACCAGTCCTGGGTAGGGGGGAGATTATACATGATTTTTTTTTTTGTTAAACCTTTTGCAATTTCTCTACAAATTTGGGTCCCCCATGCTTGAAGAAGCTGATGACTGTGTTGTACATTTTTTAATCTACACAGAGTATGACTGTCCGATATATAGCAAAAGGTACAGTACCTGACCATGAATTAGTTTGTATTGATGATAGAAACATACTTTTATTGCTATATTAACATCACAGAGGCGACTGAACATTGCAGTGCAGTAACCTGAAGGAGCAGAACTTTTTTGTCCTTGAGCAGAAGAAGCCCCTGTGTTCCTTTAAAAGCTAGTCCTGAAGGGTCTCTTGGGAACAGTGTGCTTTGAAGTACAGTGTTTGTGGTGAATCTTCACAACCCCTGAGCTTGTTCTCCACTCACATAAGAGTTTTCACAATTTTTAAAATAAAGGAATAGGACTACATTATGACAAATAGTTATTTTTATTTATTCTATTTATGTATGTTATTTATTGAGCACCTTTCTCACTGAGACTGAAGGAATATTATGCAGTGTAAGTTAGTACGATC
This sequence comes from Lepidodactylus listeri, assembly GCA_029233225.1. Classification (NCBI taxonomy): domain Eukaryota; kingdom Metazoa; phylum Chordata; class Lepidosauria; order Squamata; family Gekkonidae; genus Lepidodactylus; species Lepidodactylus listeri. The sequence continues at coordinate 69,179,478 of JARCFY010000004.1, read as the reverse complement.
AGTAGGATGAATTAACATCTAATAAATAATGTTTTAGGATTGAAACATGACACAAGTGTTAAACCTGAGATATTAAACAATGCAAGAAATTATGAAAGAAGAAATATAATGCAGCGACAGCAAGATAAAACATACAGCAAGAGATAGTACATCAGAGTAGTATAGTCCACAATCCCATTCTCTCTTTTGAAACATCTTCCTTAATCATTCTATTATAATGTAGTCCCCTTCCTATATGTAAAAACAACAGCAGCAGCAACAACAAAATGCCCTCTTGAACTGTCTGTTTTAGAAGTCTGAATGAAAACTTTACTTTGATTCATCTTTCCATGGCTTAAATTTATGTAAAAAAATTAGACTCAAATTCCCCAGAAGATACATTTATATATTCATTTGTTGCAATATTTTTACCTAGATTTTTACCTTAATGAGGATTTAAAGCAGCTTACAACATTTTTCTCCCATTCTCTGTTTTATCCTCACTGGCTCAAAGTCACCCAATTAACTTCTGTGGTGGGGTGGAGATTCATACTTGGGTCTCCCAGATCCTAGTCCAACATGCTGACTACTAAACCATGCTGCCTCTTATCACTTGATTTGGAAATGCTGCTCTTTAATCCCTACCTCTTCTCATTTGATATGGAAAGGCTGCTCTCCAATCCCAAATGAGTGATGACAGCTATAATTATTAATGAAAATGAAAGAAAATTCTGAATGTACCCTGAAACATCAATCATCCCTAGCTGAATTAAGTAGGTCTGGCTGAAATTAAGTCCTGAAATTTCTGATCTACATTTTTCCTATGAAGAGAGTCTGTATAAGTCAGCAGATGTTTACTGTATCACTGGCCAGGTCTGTACACTTGTGACAGGAAATTCACAGTGTATATTAGATGTTATGTAAAAACATATTTCTCAAGACTGAGACCACTCTTGTGTAGAAAAAGGGTGATTTCTGCAGTGCCACTAAGAATAAAAATGTTCAATTATGTACTTTTTTTTGTTTCCTGCTTCAGAATAAATAGCTGGAGATATTTGCTGCTGTTGGAGCTGCTCAGCAGTCTTGATGGACCATCCTGTTGATTAGTTATGGCAAGTTATGTTTCCAGTCAGAATGCAGTTAATTTTAAGACCTCTATTTCAGCTTGTCATTCTTTACCACAGTGTACGAGGCCCTGATCCCTCATTCTAAAAATGCCGGGAAGGGTGTTGGAAGGGCACCGTGGCACCCGTGGGCAGCACACTGGGGAACCCTGACCAGGCCAGTCTGTCCATCTGTTGTGCTGGGGAATCTGTTCTCCTTTTTGTAGGACTGCTGTTTTAACTCTTGAGGAGAGTTTGTTTAGTTGCTTGCATAGTTCAGTGGCAAGGAAGCCATCCCTTTGTCTGTATCCTACCAGTCATCCCTCCTATTTGTCTGTAAGGCAAAGAAGATTAATATTATACTGGAATGGATTTGGAACTGTGCTCTTTATGTCAGTTTGCACTCCTCTTGGAAAGACCTTTTGGAAAAAATGAAACTCATTCCAGATGAGTTCTGAAAGGCCATGAAACATGTGGTCTCTTGTGTAAGTTATACTTAAGTCATTTGTGTCCAGGCTGCAGAAGAATGGCAAAAAAGCTTAATTTGATGGTTTTCCAAGCTGTTCCTTGAAGACAGGATTGGAGATCTCATTTGGAGACTATCCAGCTTGAGGCCAGAAAAGTCAAAATCGCTTTTAAATGCACCTTTATTGAACTTTTTCTTTTAAGTATTTAATTTAGATATATATATATTTTAAAAAAACTATAGATGTCTGTTAGTACAGGTTTTAGTGACATCATCCCGTATTTCATACAACAGTTGTCTTCAGTCTTACCAATTCAGAATTTGGTAACCAAGGTAAGTGTTACATTTGGCATTGGCACTTTCTGCACTTTTTTGCTTAGTTCCTCATTACCTTGTATGTCTGATGGCACGTATTATGAAAATGGTGTTGGATCCAGCACAAAGTTTCCACTTATACTAGCAGAAATGCAAGAATTTCAGAAATGTATGATACTGCTTTTACTTATTGTGTCCCATTTGTGTTTCTGCTTGCATAAGACGTTAACCAATGTCTGGGCTCTACAGTATATAAGGAGCAGAGTCCTAGGTGTTGCACCAGATCTTATACAAACAGATCTACTTTTGCTTGAACATTGCTGATTCCATGCCATGATTTGGGAAGAAATATACTAAGATTGTTTGAAACTTCTGTGTGAATTGTTTTAGGTATAGACAAGCAAAGATGTAATAAAAATTGGGATTTCAGGCATGATTATATTTATGTTTTCCTGCTGTTTGTGGTATATTTGGGTGTCCCCTTATTGTGTAACCCACCTTTTCCCTCCACATTCACATACATTAATGGGTACTACTGCAAAGTAGCTTAATCTATATTTTCTAGTTTGGTACCCAACATTAATATTGACAGATGCATACCAAAGCATAAAGTGCTTAAAATGTGTGGGGGAAAATTAATGTCTAAACTCAACCCTAGGGGCAACACCATGACCCCTGCATTTTCCCTGTGGGTTTAACAACTCAGGTTGATTCTTTTTCTCCTGTGAGTGTGTTAATGTATTGGGGGTGGGGGTGGGGATTTGTGCAAGCTTATAGATGAACCATGAAAAGAGATTTTTAGTTTGAAGTGCAATTTTTCATGGAAATTAATCTGTAGAAGTGCATGAGTTCATTCATTTCTCATCTGCTAACAGTGCACAAATAAGTAGATTGCTCACAAATAAGTAGATTGTAACACAGGAAAATACCTTGGTTGTGTTTTGAACTAAATATTTTTATAAAACAGTCTTATCTAAGGAAGGTGTAGAGAGAAGACTGAAACACACAAATAATCTACACATGAAACATAAATAATTACAGATCTTGGTGCAAAAGCAATATGTGTAATTTGGTAACTTTTATTTCATAGGGTATACTTTTTTGCACACCTGAGTATTGTTAATGTTCAATACTAACACTTTTTCTTTACTTGAAATGCCATTAATGTTTAAGGAGTTTATTAAAAATTAATCCTTTGTTGTTATAAAATAAACAACAAAGGATTAATTTGTATTAAACTTATGATACTTGTTACTGAAAGAAATCATTAGAATTGTCCATTCCCCTGAATTGCAGGATTTGTTTTCTATTGTACTTGGCTTTGTTCAGCCATCAAAAAAGGCCATCCAACCTCCCATAATGCCTGTGGAAAAACTTTTGTTCTTTAATAAATCATATTCTTTAGATATCTGCCTGTTATCCAGACTAATATTTCCTCTTAGCTTTACCCATAACTTTTATTTATATTCAGTGTGTATCAAGGTAAATAAATTCTGCCTCTCTAACCAAATTGAAGGAGTTGAGTTGTAGTTACTCAACATTCTGTATATTAAATCAGCCAAGTGGCAGCATTCAGAACATAAGAGGAACAGGACATGATCCAAATGTTTAAAGTATAGGTGATGTATTGGATTGGGACAGTTAGCACTGGGAGAAAGTAGTTATTAAGAACAAAAAAAATACCAATTGTGACACAGTTATTGCAGATTGTACCAAAGCTGTCATTAATGTTTAAAGCCCAGTGGCAATTCTGGAACTGTCAGTGAAAATATAGGTATTTCACAGGAGTTTCCAAGTGTCCATTGCTTTCAATGGACCAATAATACTGTGAATATGATGTTTTTCCTAGGGACTATGAGCAGAATATCCCCTCCCAGTTTTTCACCTGATTCATGCTTAGCAAAAGTGGGAGAGGATTCAGTATTCTTGATAATATCACCAAGAGGCGGAGGGGCACAATGATATAAAAGTCTGCCCAAAACATAGGCTGTATGCAAGGGGGAAGAAGAGGATATGTGGTTTAGTTTGAAAAAGGGACCAAGAAGGTAGGAAATCGGTTCTCTAGACAGCTGAATTGTTAAAAGTAGATTAATGGTGTCCTCCAGAACTTCCCTAATAAGTTACTAGGTTTGTACTGTACTGTAAGTTCCCAAAACAGAATGAATCATTATTAGTTATTTCTTACTAAAACTGTACAGACAGTTTCGTGTGCTTCCCCAGCTCAGATGTCTGTATTGTTTTCCCTTGGCTACACCTGTTGGCTGTTTGCCAAGCTCCATCTAATTTCTGAACAACAATCCTTTATTTAATCAAAACCTCATGGGGGTTTAATATTTTGTCTCTGCTTGATAACCGAAGAGCAGTTTTAAAAAATAGTATCCTTTCTTCATGTTTCATTTATGTTGCTACCTTATGAGAGTTCATATGGAAACTCAAACTAAATATATTTTACTAGCCTGATACCTGTGCTTTGCTATGGTATTTAAGTTCGGCAAATCCAGTTATAATACTGATGACGTGAAGTTTCAAACGTAACATTTGTTGTAGGAATTCTAATGGAGAAGATTGTACTGTAAAAAATGAAGTGAGACATACATACTCCCCCCCCCCCCCCCCCGTTCTCTACTGAAGGACCTCTCTGTAGACCACAGTGGTGTTTCTGCCCTCTGGTGCTAGGATCACCAGGCTGCTTGGTGAGCTCACTCTGGAGCAGGCCACATAAAACATTCCATGTGAGGAGCTGTCATCTGCTGTCAGTTCCTGCCACCTTTCACGAAAGTGATGGCTGCTTTACTTGTGTTACTGGATTGTTTTGCTCATATGGAGACTGTGTTGTTCTGAGCTCCTCAGGGTGATCTCTCTGGTACCCACAGGAGTACTATGTGCAAATGTCTTTGCCGCATTCCTAAGTTGCCTCCTTCTGGTAAAAAAATGTCAGGTGTCTTGAATCGCTGCTTTCTGTAACTGTCCTCAACTGTCTGCAATCTCTTTTAACTGTGTTTTTACCTCAGAACAGAGACTGCAGACAGTTGCATCTCCAGGTACAAGGAAAACAATTGAGGAAACACTTTTTGCCCCTTTTTTACCCCCTTCGGAGTCATGTTTCTCAGAAATCTCTTTGGGGGGGGGGGTTGACATCATGGTAGGAATGCACTCCCCTTATTTTGGGTCTCTAGGTGCAGGGGTTTGGCCTGGGCATTGAATTCGGGGAGAGGGCATACCCCCCCCCCTTTTTTTTTTTTACAAAATTGTCTTTCATTTATATTACATTTAAGAAGTGGAACATAACTACATACTTGAAACACCATCTGAGCAATCAGATACTAAGCAAGTTTATATGAACCAATTTTCTAGAACCCCCATTATGAGAAGTTAAATAACCTAATAAAGGAAACCACTTTTCTACAAATTTGGGGTATATTTCCATAGTGGTTGGGAGTGTGGCTAAAGCCATTGGTGAGGCTGGGCCACCAGCATCACTAAGATGATCCTGCTGGGGCAGCATCCTGATGGATAAAAGTACCCTGGCCCTGCTCCTACACCTGACAGACACCTGCCTGTCTGGTGTTGGGGAGATTGTGTTTAAAGGGATCAGGGAGGCTGGGCCAGCAGCCGGGCTAAGGCAGTCCTGCTGAGCAAACCTCCCCGACGGCTGTAAGCATCCCACCTCCTCTCCTACACCTGACAGGCAGCTGCCTGTCCAGTGTGGGAGGGGGAGGAGTATTAGAAGCCACTATGGAGGCTGGGCCAGCACGATCACTAAGGCGTTACTGCTAGGGGGGAATCTCTGTTGGCTTTAAGCACCCTGCAGCCACTGCTGCACCTGACAGACAACTGCCTGACAGGTGTAGGAGGTGTGTGTGTGTGTGTTTGAAGCCATGGGAAGGCTGGGCCAGCAGCATTACTGCACCTTACAGGTGGTTGTTGGCCACTCTGCAGTCTCCTGTAACTGCTGGCTTTTTTTCTACCTCAGAACACTGCAGCTGACCAATCAGAGAGTGGGGGGTGCAAATAGGCAGCAGCCTGGCAACCTCATAGAAATCAATGGGGGGAGCACATTTCCCCCCTTTTGACCCACTTAGGGGTCAATTTCTAAAATCTAAAAGGAATTTCTAAAAATCCCTTCTTAGTGAGCACCTATGCCATGGTAGGAACGCTGTCCCCGAATTTGGTGTTTCTACGTCCAGCAGTTTGGCCTTGGCGTTGATTTTACGGTGAGGGAGACTTTCTTTTATATATATAGATGCAGGGGGCCGTTGGAGCGGGAGCACACAGGAGCGCAGCTTCGGGAGTGAGGAGCCCAGGGGGTGGGCACATGTCCAAGCCCCGCCCACCCCTCAGCTTCCCCGAGCAGTGCAGAGGTGCAGCGCCCCGGGGAAAGCCCTGCTAGGGTCTTTATTGTTTTTAATGTTTTGTTTAAATATTGATAATTTTTTCATTGTTCCTTTTATGACTGTGTGCTGCTTTTCCAGAGACTTGCTCAAGGTGGCATATAAATTTTCTAAGTATACCATTTTTTATCTGGGCACATGGCACATAAGTACTGGAGAAATTTCACCAGCCCTTCAGCAGCTTCCACCCCATCAGTTTGGTGTAGTGGTCAGGAGTTGGACTCTAATCTGGGAGAACCGGGTTTGATTCCCCACTCCTCCACATGCAGCTGCTGGTGTGACCTTGAGCCAGTCACAAGTTCTCTCAGAGCTGTTCTCTCATGAGCAGTTCTCAAAAGACCTCTCTCAGCCCCACCTACCTCACAGGATGTCTTGTTGTGGGGAGGGGAAGGGAAAGGGATGGGTGGTGCACATGTCCTGGGTATCTCAAGTCTACTTGAAACCTGGTGGTTTTAAGGGAGCAGGAAGAGAATGTGTGTGTGTTCTTTATGCTTCTTTTTATTGCACAAAGTATTGGATGGGGAAGGAAATGGAGGAAGAGCAGGTCAGTTTCACTCACCTGTGGAGTGGAGCCTGAGGGGTGGGTGTTGCCTTCTGACACACTTCCGGTATGTTAGGGGGTGCGGTATATGCAAATGAGTTACGCAAATGAGTTATGCTAATGAGCCCCTGCACCTCTTTTTCTATGAAATGACCCCTGTATAGATGAATTCTAAAAGTGATACTTTAGGTTGCCATATCAGTGGGAATGGCATGTACAGAGCCAGCAATAGTTTTATAGTTTCTGCTAGATGTGATAGCTTTTCCACCAAATAAGGCTGGGAGATTAGGATCTTATTTGGTTAGTTCATTGGGTATTGCAATAAACCAATCTGGGTATGTTGATCCCAGGGATCCCAGGGTGCTACTTACTTCCAGAAAAGTGTTCTTAGGGTTGTACTGTCTGTCCTTTATAGTTTGCCTAACAGTTTTAATTTCACAAGTAAGAGTCATGTGTACACTGCAGTAATCAAAACAATGTGTTATATCATTTTTTGAAAATTAGTATATTTCATATGAAAAGCCCAGAGGAATAGGCATGGAAGCACTGCACCACTGGGATTGAAAACAACTTTGTTGAAGCATATTTGTTAGCTGCCTTGGAAATCTAAATGGTGGGAAGTTGGCATATTGATCTTTAAAATAAATAAACAATAAATAAGTCCTAGTGACAGGAAGACCAACAAAGAGAAGGACTTCTGGATTGTGGCACCAAAAGTATGGAACTCGCTCCCCAGGGTATTCGTCTGTCCTCTTCTGTCACTGTCTTCTCTCCCAGGTGAAGAGTATTTTATTTCATCTGGCATTTTCTCCATAATCTCTCCATCCTTCCTTATTTTTAATTGTTTTTTCTTTGTTTTTATGCATGTATTTTAGTTTTAGTTTTATGATCCATTTTTATAATCCTTTGTTTATAATTGTTAGTCATCTTGGTGGCCTTGATTGGGCAGAAAGGCAGGATAATTTTTGAAAATGAATAAAAGCCTTGTGGTAGTGATACTCAGTGGTTCAGAAGCCACGTGGCTCTTTGACATCCCACCATTCCTCAATATGGTACCTATCCTGTGTTTTAGGAAAGTGGGCAAGGACCTTGCTCAGTAGAGCTTCTGCTTGGCCCCAGTAGGTTCCACCTAGGAACAGCCACCCTAGAGGATCAGAGAGAGCCTCCCCGAGATGCAGGGATCATGCCAGGGGTGGAAGTAAATGTAGTTCTTTTGGTTCATGGTAATTGTGAAGCCATGCAGTGAGTATGGCTTATAAACAAATGTATAGATTTATTGTGATATGTGACTCCTTGTCTGAAATGTACATCCAACACACTACAAATTATTTACAACCATGTGTAACAAATTCCTAAGACCAACTAACTTTTATCTTTTATATATATAAAAAAGCGAGGATAATATGCTTCTGAGTGGAGAAGTTGCATAGGTATTGCTTTAGTCCTTTTCCCACCCACTGTTTCTCTTCTCTCTGCAGCTTTTCTCCCAGCAGAAATCAAAATGTGGGTCGACATATATTTTGAAGTTTTATGGAGAGAAGATGCTTGGAAGGTGGGGTACAGTGATTTAGAGTAAGGAAGTAGTAGGTGGAGAGAAGAATTTAAATAGCCCTTCCATTGATACTTCTCTATTAAAGCTACTTAAAAATAGATCAATACTGGCATTAGGACACTGTTTCATGAATGCATAAATCTTGCCATCAGCATGCAAACCCATGTTTTTTGCTGTATGTTATATGAAATTGCCCTAAGATGGCTTTTCAAATAGCAAGTAATTTGAATAATTGAACAATCAATTAAAGCCTAACCAGCAAATAAGCTTCAAAACATTTAACCAGGCCAGCAGACTTGCCACAATTCTGTTATGTTTTTGATAATGTTGCAACTCTGCTGGTATTTAATCAAACATATGAACAATACCCAACCCAAAGTGAGCCTTTCACAATATAAAGTTTTGATTATTTTTTAAGTATTCAGCAAGGCACCAGAGTGCCTCATTTAAAAGCTGATGGAGAATATCACCCATAGATCCCTAGTGGGTGACTGTTCCACTCTTGGTTGGTATCTGCTTTATGGGAATGAATATAAACTGATTTGCTTTTGTTTTGAAATGATGGGAAGAAATTGGTTTGTCAGCCAGCCTGCATTTCCATGAAACCCAACAACATACTATGCGGCTGCTGTGATTAATTTATAATGGAAAACAGGACATTCTGAAATGTCTGAAGGGATTGCCTGGAATGTGAAGAAGCTGGAATCTAGATATGCTGTGTCTTTGCTTCATTTTCCTGTCTTAAATCCTGACCTGTGGTTATAATTAAGATGAAACTATGTTTATCCTTAACATTTGAACCCTATCCAGTTTGTTTATATATTGCTTTGCTCTTTTGTAGGGATGGAATATCTCTAACATACCTGGTTCAAGCATGATTTTAAAATAATCAAATAGGTTAATTAATTTAAGATGATATACAGAACAATCTGGCAAAAGTGTTCAGTTCCAAGGTGCATAAACAATGTGTCTTTGCTGAACTGCACACAAGAATTGGAATGCTTTTATGTTATAAAATCTAAGACACCTGAATATCTATAGAAGAAAGTGCTGTGTTTACATTTTCATAATAATATAGTATTTACATATTAATAGTAAAAACCTCTGTGCTTTGGTTATTCTAGCTTCAAACATTTTGGCAAATAATAACTGTGGCAAATAATAATTAATGGAAGGTTTCTAAGTTTGTTTTAATTCTGATTTGATTGCTGCTTTAGAAAATCATCATTAATTCTTATCTCCTATATGTGCAGTGCTTGCACTAATGCAGTGTGTAATGTTTAGAGTTTAGGACCCATTTCCAGAAATATACTAGATGTGCTAAAAGAAGAATTTATTCTTCAATATTGTATTTTTAGACTAAAGAAAAACAGGGCTGCACCCAGCAATGGGCCAGCAAAACAAAAAGTAAAAAAATACCAGGTGATAGATGACTGATTTGTTATACAAAATCTCAATGCGTTACACCATGCAGGCTTTGTCAAGGGGAATCAGAACACTGACCTGGCGCTGGAGCTGTTCACTGCAATTTAATTTATCACCTGGCATTTTTTCCTTTTTGTATTTTTAGAGTAGCCGAATAATTTTCTTCTCATAAAAGGAAATGTTAAAAAAAATCAACATAATCTTGTTTCAGGACTGAGCTAAGAATGATAACAGCCAGTGCTTTTTTGTTGCCTTCTATAAAGTTTACGTTGTCAAAATTTTGAAATGCCCCTTTATTTTGGAAGTGTTAAGTGGACCCATGAATCAGATGCAATAAATGGGCAAAATAGGCCTCACAACCACCGAGGGGATGCAGAATTTAATCTGCTGGCCTAGGTCTAAAGTTGTAGACCCCAATAGGGGAGTTCACCTCTCCAGCCTTATTTCATCCCACTCCGGCTGAGATTCCTTTTGCCACTGTCACCATAATATGAACTGGAGATGTACCTGTTTTGTTTCCTGAAAACTAATTTTGCAGTAGTGAAATTTAAACTTCAGTATATAAAAGTAGCTATATCACCTGGTTTTACTAATTTCTTAAGAACTGTCTCCTACCAAAACTCCTATTAATTTGATAGGACAGGGTTAATGTACAGTGTGATGATTTCCCCCTCAAGCTGTGACACCAGTTCATATAAATAAAATACTCAGAACAGATGAGGAGCTGTTGCAGTGCATCTTTCTTCCTAAGGTCTTGAATGGGCAGCCTGCAGAATTCAAAGATTTATGTTCTTGTAACAGTAATGGGATTTATAGCCTTGCCCACAGCTATAAGTGTGGAACTGTGTTCTAACATAGTAAGAAGTCATCACTTTTTGCAATGCCGAGAGTCATGTGTGCAACATATATCATGACACCTGTAATTTACAAGTGATGGCTTACACTGACCCTTGACTTTTCATCTTTTTATGACTTTGATCTATTACATTCTAAAGTAGAAACTTACCTAGCTGCATTTGGTTTATTAAAGGGTTTACTATATTTATGGTGAGGTGGTGATTGAGTTTAATGAATGAAAGCAAAGAAGCCACTCAAGCAGATTCTTCATCCCAGCAGTATCTGGTGCTTATGCAAATTTAGGGACTTAATTCTGCCTGTCAGTGTAATTGTTTACACAATTCTGGGATTTTGTGGCTCCCAAACAAAGTGGTAGAAACCTCTTATTCTGTATTTATATTTGGCAGGGCTGGTATTAGCATACCCCAAGATGATACCTCCCATCACCTGCACTCCTAGGCATACATGCTGCCCAGTGTTGCCAGGGGGAAGTAGTATATGACAGTAATGCTCCTTTCTGTAAACACTGTCCGGCACCACCAGGAGAAGAGTATGCCTGCAGCCAGAAGTGTGGGCAGTGAGAGGGCTTGTTGACAGAGTTGGCAGGGAAGGACACGTGGGCAGGTGGTGGGCAATATTCCCTCTAAGCTGAGTTAGTGTGAGCTAGCTCACAGTTTTTTAGCCTCTGGCTCACATATTTTTGTCTTAGCTCAGGAAGGATGGCTCCAGAGCAAACTACTTTATGCAGCAACCAAATCGCTTGCTCACAACTTTAATGCCAATAGCTCACAAAATAGAATTTTTGCTCACAAGACTCCACAGCTTAGAGTGAGCATTGAGTGTGGCATGCAGGAAAAGGGCGCTAGGCATTGTTTTCCCAGAGCCTCCCAAAACTGGCCCCAATGCAAGGAGTAAGCAAGGGAATGATTGACTGTATTCAATTTGCATGGACTCTTGGGGAACAATCTCAGCTGTCAGTTTTTCTTTAACATTAAGCATGATTTTCAGTGGATCAGGTACAACTGAGGACAGCGGCACCTTAAAAACAAACAAGATTTTTGGGGTAGAGAGTCAAAGCTCCCTTCATCAGATAGGAGCTTTGAGTCTCAAAAGTTCATACCCAAAAATCTTGTTGGTCTCTGTAATGTACCCTGCTACATGTCTAGACATGTTCACCAGGTGCTCCTGTAATGGTAGTTGATACTAGCCAGGAGCACATGGCTGAGACACAAACCTGAGCCTCAGTCCCAGAAGAACAATAGACCCTAGGATCCTGATTGTCCCCCTATCAGAGGCTTAGGATATTCAAATGGTCCTATGATAGCCTTTGGTGGGAACATAATCCCCCATGGGGGCAAGGTCAGGGGTGCGGTTTACCTGTAAATATAAGCAGGCCCCCCCAACCACCGTCCCTCATGCTTCCACTGACCACCTAATAAAAAGAGCTTTGTTCGAAATCACTCCATGGCCTCCCAAGTCCAGTATATTTCAGTCTCTAAGGTGGTACTGGACTCAAATCTAGCTCTTCTACTGCAGGCCAACACAGCTATCCTCCTGAAGCTGAGTACAGAATTCCTTTCAAAAACATTTTTCTGGTCTTTCAAAGTCTAGAGAAAACAGGGTAAGAAGTCATACTTTTTTTCCTGAAGTAGACTGAAATAGTGACCTGTACGAGTCTCATGTATGTTGAAGATAACAACACAAGCACGATAAAATTGGGCAAAAGTGTACACATTGAAATAATTTTTTCAAGCAAGTATTACAATCTGTGTTGAGCTAGTTTGATTCAGTCTGTGAGTTTACCACTTCATCTGGGATGATGTAATCATTAATTGTGCAAGGAATAAAAATAGTGACTATGTTTCAGATCTGTTGAGGGTTCCAGTGTGCACAGAACAATGTGAGAGTAGAGAAAAGCATTTTGTTGTTGTTACTGAAGAGTGCTTTCTACATTCACTGAAGGCAAGGGAGTTCTTTGCACTCGTAAATCACAAACACCGCTCTGCAGTATATTGTAGTTGCTAGCTTGGAGAAAAGAAAAATAAAATCTGTATTTTAAAGAGCCATATGCAGAGTCCATGAGAAGGGCCATCTAAAAACTTTAGTTGGGAAAAGAATTTACTTCATGGTAGGTGTTCTTATTTATTGGGGCAATATTGTCCTTCTCTTCAAGGAGTCGGGTGTGCCAGGGACTCCCTCTCCTTTGTGCTGTCCTCACAGGTGAGGCTGAGAGGGTGACTGGCACAGTGAGTTTCATGGGTTTGTAACAAATTATCAAATTATCTATCACATTGATGTGCCCAGTGATCCTGTAGCCGCAGTTATTGGAGGGTGAAGCAGGCAATTGTTAAGTAAGTCCTGAGTCAGACACAGAAACTGAGAAAGGGAAAGACATTACTAAGAGAGGTAGTAGAAGAGAGCAAAAACAACCTACTGGTTCTGAAGAGACAGAAATTGGGAAAAAGGTGATTAGCTGGCTGGTTTTTGAGATGCCACATAACATCTCGATCTACCCTTCTCTTTCTCTCTAAAGCTGGATTGTGTACTGCAAAAGAAATCACATAATTTCACCCTTCAGTTCTGACAGTCTGCTAGAGATCAGACTGATTACATCATTCAGTGAGCTCATGTCCATCTTCAAATGTCCTTTCCCATGTCATAAAAAATTAATCGCCACTGCTTTTACCAGAGTTTGGATTTCTCCCCCTCCCTCCTGGTCTACATTTAAAACATTTACATAAAACCGCAACATGTTTTACATGTAAGGCTACTTCTGTGTGGGATTTGCTATAACTCTGAAGAATTTATTCTTTAATCTGAGAACTGATACATCACTTTCCAAGAAAGGAAGGCTCAGACACCATCTTTATATATTGTTTGCTTATCCTTCAGTAACAGCAGGTTTGATGTGGTGGAAGAAAATAGGTTTAAATTAGGCAACACTTCTTCTGTTTTAATATAGAAATTATTTTTCTCTTTTTTTAATAGCAAGGCAGTGTTTATCCATTCAGGTAATACATTTTGCACTCCAGTGATGAGACTTGCCGGGGATACATCCTTGCATCGGCAATTGGTATGTGCTCTGGATAATCCATGGTAGCCATTTTGGGTTAACAACAACAATAATGGCCTTGTTCTTCTGTGTTTTTAATAGCAGTCTGAGACAAAGACATTATACAAAGATTTTCCTAGAATGAGGGAAATCGAGGGAAAACCTTAAACTTGTTTAATATTTGTGTGTTAGTGTACTGTTAAAAGCACAGGAGCAGTACCAGAGGAAAATATGGCAATTCTATTGTAAATAATGGATGTGGCTGGCAGCATTTTCTGCAATCTCTGAATCATATAGTCGCTGCTGCAGCTGTCATGAAGATAGAAATGGGGGCTGCTGGTACTGTTTGATGAACAAGAGATGTTGGACGAGAACCAGCTCTCATATTTAGGGAGCAATCCCAAGCAGGTCCCTTCGTTCCATTTATTTAATGGGGTTTACTCCCATGAAATAATTTTTCGTGTTACAGCCTCAGTGATTAATAGCCAATATTAACAATCCGTCAAATTAATTTGCTGTTTGTCTGTTGTCTGGCACAACTGAATGTACCAATTTTATGTAATCAAAGCTCATTGATGTCATCGTATCTGTAGGCAAAGAGGAATTTTTATGGGTTTTTTTTAAATAAGGAAGCAGAGCTGCTTGTTTGAATAAGGTTTATGTAATGGAGGAAGACAGTTTGATTTTGTTGTAATAGGACAGAGAAAGTATTTTTTCTGATGACACTACTGTTTTGAGTGTTTGATCTAGTAAATTTCCAGGTGTTGCCGAGCAAGTTGCATTTGTAAGTACAAGAAAGGTAGAATATCAATATTGTATGTCCTAATGAATAATTAACTTAATTTTGCTGACACAGTGAAACCTGGGCTGGAATGACTTGGCATTCCTAGGGTGTAAACAAGCTATTAAAAATTCCAACTACTCCCCCACATTGCTGTTGCCTCTTTATGGCCCATGTCCTAAATTCTGAGCTGTGCAGAACACAGCCCTTACAACAGCTATCTTTCTTGCACAGTTAAAATGGAAATTTCACTAGAATAGGTTGGCTTCGCAGGAGAAGGTTATAAAGGAAGATTACCAGTATGACTTCTGTATGCTTTTCACACCCACTATCAGTGTGAATTGGGTACATCTGGCACCTTCTGTCTCGCACTGTGTTCCCCACCCAACTTCTCATAATATGTCTGCTTGTTTTCCTGAAAGCAGCTTCTTGCTTGGAATGGTGTGGAGCTCATTTCAGTCAAACTGTTGCAAGAAGCGTATGAGAAATTATGCACACATCTGCACTTGCTGCACATGATTTCAGGTTTCACAAGTTCAGCTCAGACTTTTAATGTCATCTTCTTTCCCTCCCTCAACCAAAAAAAAAAATCACCCCCTCACCCTGCAACTTATAATTAGGTAATGTATTTGCAGCACTTTTTATTATCATCATTCTGTGAAGTCAAGTACTCAGAACGTTGTCCGATTACATTTGCTGCAGGAATTAAGGATGCTGCCTTTTAGTTCAGTATTATGAAGTTAGGTCTGCTTGAAAATGTCTTCATTCCTTTGCCAACTGAGTCTGACCACCTGAATTATCTGGATTTTCTTTCTTATGAAAGGACAGTGCAGAGTGGAATATGAAAGGCAGACTACCTCAACTGAGCTAATGTTTGTTTGGCCTACAGATCAGAGGGTTATACTTCTTTTGGCACTGTATGTGCAGTATTTGAGAAAGGAATTTTTTGACTGACCATTTTTAAAACTACTTGTGTCCCATCACAGTTACTGATCCTTCAGGTTGTTCAAATAGTTTCTCCATTCAGAGACTGATGTAATCTTGACCTTTCTGTGTAGGAAATGAATGGCCATCAAGTGTTTGCCACATCTCTATTACTGCTTAATTGTCACTGTGCTGGATGGGGTGGAGTGTTGGGAACACATAAAAACTTGCCCTTTGAGCTGTTCTGCACAGCAAGTTGACCAAGGCTACTGTGCAGTCCAATCCTGAATTAGGATGTTGTTTAGGTCAGTATGATTACTCCTGAAATAAAATATTTTTAGGATTGTGGCATGAGAGGTAGGGATTTTTGTGATTGATCCTCCTTTTATTTATATATATACATATACATATACATGAATAGAATAGACAGAGTGGAAAAACTCCCAGCTCAGCAAGTCCAAAGGAAGAAATCAATTTTAAATTTGTGGGTTATAAGACTGTTGTATAAAAGATTGCATTTGTACTGTTGAAAGTAAGGAAAGAGTGAATATGGCATGCTACTCAATGAGTGTAGAGAATATCTCCCATTCTTTGCTCAAAAACAAATACATACCTGCATCAGCTTTATTAAAAATGTATGAGCTATGAAAAACTTTCTGTTTTGCATTGGAGCCACACCTGAAAATAAACTTGATTCTTGGATCTCTAGTTCGTTCTCTCTCTCTCTCTCCCTCCCCCTCCCTCCCCCCCTTCTAGTCACTGATGTACAGAGAAACATAAGAAAAATATAGTTCAATGACTATTGAGTCCTGACAACAAACAGAGGGAATGAAATGGCAAGGGAGAGAAGAGGGTAACAAGGGATGAATGTGAGTGAATGGGTGCTGTAACATGGCCTTCATTCCATTTGTTAACGAGGACAGTGAAGGTGACCAGCTTGCCAAAGTATTCATAGTATTGCTAAGCAAGAATACTACCTGGTTTGGAATTAGTATTATGTGACTACATCTAGCCCATCAGACTATTTGCAATCCTGAATAACAGAAGTGGTATAAATATAATTTATATGTAAATATACTTAAACTGGGCAGTTAATTTTGATTTAGAGCTTGAGTTTCCTAGCTGCATAATTGTGATATTTGACCACAGTTATTAAAAACAGGGGAGGGAAGGTAGTATGGTATCAGCCAATCTCATTAGATCTCAGAAGTGAAGCAGGGTCGGTACTCGGGTGGGACACCACCACAGAAGGCTTTGCAGTGGAATGCAACAGCAAACCACCTCTGCTTCTCACCTGCCTTGAAAGCCCCTTACTAGGGGTCTCCATAAGTTGGCTATGATGTGATGGCACATACATACATATTAAAAGTAGGAAAAAGGGACTATACAGTTGAGGAATGAAATGCAGTGTGCTCCAGTGGCCCTTACCATTGGTTAGTCTGTCTCAGTGCTAGGGGTCTTCTTGCCACCATATTAAATTGCTTTAACATACTTCCTGTTACATAATTAGTATTCTTGCACTGTGTTAGGTAGCTCCTTTTTAATCTGTCCTTCATTACTGTGTAAAACAGGAGACAACTGGGGAATATAGCTAGAGTATAGCTAACAGAACTTTTTCAGTTTAGTCAGAGGCCATCTCTCATTTGAGCCGCCATATGGCGGGGAGAATGGGATATAAATCTCAAAAATAAATAAATAAATTGATATATTGGTATTTTTACCTTTAATCCTGGATTCTCATACAATAACAGTTTGCAATGGTAGTTTCCGTTGTATTTTTCTGGAAGTGAGTATCAAAGTAATGGTACAGTTTTTCTTGCTTTTCTGAGATGGGTGCTTAAAAGGGGCAATTGGCTATAGTATTTGCAGGTCCACATATTAGGGACCAAACAGCAAGATTGTCTTGGAGAATATGAGTTGTCATGTCACTAATTCTAGAAGATGGCTTTTCTTCTAGGTTTTCCATTCCAGTTTTGTCAGCATATTTGCCAAAATGGACTTTTGATTACATTCATTTCATAGCTTGTGTCATAAAAATATATCTTTGTGAAGTATTAGCCAGGAAAAGGCAGTACAAAATTGAGAGAGAGAGTGGCTGAGAGAGCCCTTAATGTATAGATCTGTCACTTTAAAGAAATGTGCCTCTTTGTAATAGACATGTAGTTTGGTGAAGGAGGATCTGGCGTTGAAATATAAACTGAGTACAGGCCACAGAAATGCCACACCTTCTTAGCAAAGCAAGTACAAACTTTTGTGTACCTTTTCAAAGTTGTATTAGTTCCACAGTAAAACCACAGAGAATATGAATGTGCCATTTTGATCTATTCTTAAAGGAGTAGTGTTTCAGGACAGTGAATTCTGAGTTGTGGTACTTACTAGATTTGAGGGAACCCTCTGTTTTCTGTATGAAGAAAGATCAATTTTAAGGAGAAGTAAAAATCATAGTAATACTAATAAATATTTTAATATATTGAAGTATCTGTACCCTACTTTTCAACTTAGCAGAAGGTGGCTAGTGTGCTTACCTGGTCTGCTCAAATGGCTTTATATACACCATCCCACTAATCCTAGCAGCCAGTAAGATAACTTAGCCATTTTATCCCCTTATTATCATGAGGGTATATAAAAAGCTGAAGCATCATAGTTGCCTAAGGCTGCGGTCACACATGCCTGTTGGAGTGGAGGGGAAGCAAGGCTATTTCCTCAAGAGGAATTTGACACACAGTTGCAAGATCACACATCCCTTTGTGCTGCGGGCTCAGCCCACCACTGTGTGATCAGACGCTGCTGTGGCTGAGTCTTTTTTTGCCATTTGTTTCCCATGTGCATAAATGAGGCATCACACCTCTGCACTGAAGGCTCTCCATGGAGCCTCCAATTATATGTATACTGCTAAGCGGGGGGGGAGACCATCCCGACGGTATGAGAGCATGCTTGAGTGATCAGACAGGGGAAAGTCCGTCTGTGGCCCTTCAGAACCAGTTAGAGGTAGACTTTCCCCAGTGTCTTTTAACTCTGCTTCTGTGGTAGAGCAGCATGGGTTGCCGATGACTGTGGGGCATTTCCCAGATTTTGCTGTCTGATCGTGCCCTTTAGATCCATCAGGCATCTAAAGGCACGTATGATCACTGCCTAAGGCTACTTTGTGAATATATAGGTAAGCTGAGATATGAATTGGGAACCTCTCTACAGATTGTCTTAATTCTGTAATATGTAGTAAAATCTGCTCAGATCATCACTTGCTCTGAATGGTATGCAAATGACTGTATGCGCCAAGCATTGTTCATCTTCCATCCTGTACTGAGGAATTAAAAGTTTTTAAAAATCTAAAAATGCCCCACATACTTGTAAAATGTTCCATTGGTTTCTAAGATTAACCAGGAGTAGGTAGTCACCAGTATGATCTAACAACTAAGGTCATGTCATTACGAGATCACTTATAATGTCTTTCTCACTGACTGTGCTGTAACTGGAATGCCCCTCCCCAGGACTTTGCAGAGGTCAGGGGCTTAGATTTTTCTTCCTGAATAGGTTATTAATAGTTACCTAACATTTCATACTTTACAGTACAAATCTACGCAGAATTATGGTAATCTAAACCCAATTATTTCTGTGGGTTTAGAATGGAGTGACTCTAGAATTGCACTGTGAGCTATGATACTTTGTTGCATTTTACTGTGTCTTGTGTTAAGTGTAAAAATCAGGATTAAACTGTGGTCTGGAATCTTGTTTTGTAAGTGAGAAATGAACTGCAAGGCATCATGTGATCTGATTCAGACATAGCAACAAACTGGTTTGTTGTTTATTGTGGTGTCTTATAACCATGCCAGCCCAAAGTCAGTGTGGTGTAGTGGTTAAGAGTGTTGGGCTGGTACCTGGGAGAGCCAGGTCAGATTCCCCACTTGTTCCATGGGAGCTCGCTGGGTGACCTTGGGCCAGTTACACTCTTTCAGCCATCCAGTAAGATTTCGGGACTGAGTAGGGATTCGAAGCTCAGTCTCCCAGATCCTAGTCCAGTGCTCTAACCACTACACCAGCTCTCAAATGCAAGTAATGCTCTCTGGTTAACCCTGGTAAGATTGTTACTGAAATTCTTCATTGGCCAACCTAGTTCTTGGTTAATAACAGCAAGAAATATGACATAAGACATTAACCTTCCTGGTCATTCCATCAACAGCTTTAAGGCGCTTCAAATTAATGTGGGTGGCTGGATAGAATGTGAGGCGTCAGTACAAGACATGAGACAAAGATATAATTGCATGAAGCAAGGTCTTAATAAAGACTGTGCCTTCCCATTCTCATAAAACCTTATTAAAGAAATTAAGGTGTGTCATTTAAAGATGAAGATTGCACCAAGGTGTTTCCGGTGACAAAGCAGACACCAATAGAAAGTCATTCTGTTAAGAGTCAGACTTTAAGATGTTTAAGTTAAATAAAAACCACCACAGATCAATGCAGCCCTGAACTTAAAAGCTACTCTGTCATTAACAGTTATCAATGCGGTTATAGGGATTCTTTAGCATGGAAGATATATTGTTTTAGAAATTTGAAGGGTGTGTGTTTGTTTTTGCTTCACTGGTTTATTGCAGTCTTGCAGGATACGATTGGAATTTGCCAGAACTCTTTTTCTAGCAGGAACTCCTCTGCATATTAGGTGACACACCCCTAATGTAGCCAATCCTCCAAAAGCTTATAGAGCTCCTCTTACAGGGGCTACTGTAAGCTCTTGGAGGATTGGCTACATTAGGGGTGTGTCGCCTAATATGCAAAGGAGTTCCTGCTAGAAAAAGAGCCTAAGAACTTGCAAGAATCCCTTGAACGGGTCGGTAATTCTGTAGAAGGGTGGTATGTGTCCAGTATGCCTTGGAATGAATCACTTGTATGAGTCATGCCATTTAAAAAGAGTTGTGGCATTATGCTTAGATACTGTTATTCTTTTTTGTACAGGGGGCTGTTTCAAGCAACTTAGTCCTACCTTATTTTTGCTGGGCTGGTTGTTTCACTTATAACTTACTTCTGCAAAACAGGAAGCTCTTGGAGCATACTGTACAATTTTGAACAATGTGAATGTTCTCAAAATTGCTTCTCTCTGTGTGATTGCAATTAAAATTCTGTTTTTATTGTAATATTTTCTAATTGAAGTGCTAGTACTAGAATGTTTAAGTGTTTAAGTGTTTACAGTTAGATGTGTTGCAGTTACAGAGCAGATAAAGTTTAGTTGCCTGGTGGGTGGGAAAGAGAGAAGGAAGCAGGAAAAAGGGAGAGGCTGTGGGGCCTTTCAGGGAAGAAAAAAGAGGAAATTATGGGGCAGGGGAAAATGAGATAGCCCCATAAGTCTTTCTGGGTCCATTGCTGGTTCACCTGAGAAGCCAATGAAATGGCTGCTGAACAGTGCTTGTGTATTCAGTGTGAACAATCATTTTTGTTTTCTCAACTGAAATGATTTTAAGTTTCTACTTGAAAACAAAGAAAATCATTTGCAAGGGAGGGGATCCTTTTGGGTTGATCTTTATCATCCTTTTAAAAATAAAATCTGATAATGTAACATTGTCTTGGTTTGATTACAAATCTGAACCATGTGTATTGTGTAATGTAGATGGTCATTACTCTTTCACATTTACAGATCTTGCATTACCTATCTTGTGTTATGTTTTTCCTTGATCTCTTGGTGAAGTTTAAATCTTGGATCAAACTTAAGCCATTCATATAACTCTTGAGTTTTCAAATTCAGTTAGATTAGTTATTGAAGACTAGGTGTAGATAGCACCTGAGCAAGGCTATTAATGATAGAATGTTTTGGAGGTCATTAATTCACTGGGTTGTCATAAGTCGGAAGTGACTTAATACACACACACACAAATGTAGATAAGAGTAAAGAGGCCTGCCTAGAAGTGATAAAAGCAGTGTAAATATTATCATAATTAGAATTAAGACAAAGAAAAGGCCTGACAAGATATTGCTGTAGTGATAATTTGGATTACGAGTTAATGTTCCTTGGAAAGAGAAATAAACTGTTAAAAGAATTTATCTAAAGCCTCTGACTATCCAGGACATGGCTGTTGGAAGCTAATTTGACTTTGACTCCCTAGCAGTGTCTAGTATATGTTTATTTTTGCATAAGGAGAGTGCAAGTTAGAGCCTTTACATACCAAGGATATAATTTGAGCATCATAGTCTAAAAGCAGCTTTAGGTATTCATATTTGGGTTTTTATCAGTAATTATAATTATTTAATTCAGATAAGCCACCTGGGGAAAGGAATGCGTTTGCTGCTCATTAGTTCACTTTGCCAGAACAGGTGACCCAAACTAAGGAGAATCTGCTGTGTCTATTGGCTGGGTTCCATGTGATCCTCAGCAGGGCCTCTACCTGGACATCAACAAAGACATCGACTATGATTCTGTGAAGCAGGGCCTGAGAGCACCTTATGTGCCAACCTGGTGGAACACTGACCAATGAGACCCGAGCCCTGTGAGATGTGAAACAGTTCCACAGGACCTGTAAGATGGAGTTGTTCCACCAGGCACATAGTCAAGGATGAGTGATGCCTTCCCACCTAGGACCATCTCCTGAACTTCCCTCTACTGTGCCATCTAGTGAGGAATGAACACTGTGACTGTTGTAACTGTTGTAATTGCTGATTTTAATCTAAATTATATTTAATTGTTCTGTTGATTCTAAATGTTGTGGCCTGCCCTGAGCCCTACTGTGCAGGGAAGGGTGGGCTATAAATCTAATTAAATAAATATTTTTTAGTAATCTTAAACCAGAACAATTACAGTGAGACCTGGGGAAATAAACCCCCACACAACCTAAACATTGTGGGTAATTAAATTGGGGAAATTTTGACTCATTTTACAAACTGGCATATAAAGCCCCATGCCTTCACTAATATTCTCCAAAATAGTGTTACGGTGCTCATGTAGCCCATGTATGTGACCAGATAACCACTGACAGTAAGGAAATAATTTTTGTTGACCGTATAATTATATTTTACCATGTAAACATATACTATTTTATTAGTATTTTATTAGTAGTGACAGTTACGTTTGGTCAAGCCTTCCTATAGCCAGTGATGAGGGCACTGTCCAATACAAATAAAGGTGAGCCAGAATATTTGGTATGCCTTCAGTAACATAAAACTCTGAGCCAGGATAATCAAAAGTTGCATTAAAATAATGCACAGGGATTTCTGAAGTGCCAAGTGGAAGTATTTGAGATGGTGATAGTTTTTCCTGTTTCTTGATTTAAAAATTATGAAATGTCACACTAGTCCTCAGTCATTTCCATTGCCTGTACTATTCAAGTAAATCTAAGGAAGCAGTACATGATGTGGATTGTATTTTATTTAGCTGCTTCTGCTTGTGTGTTACAGCTCCACTTAGCAGCTCTGGCATCACTGAAAGGAGACGTGGTTGAACTTAATAAACGCCTGCAGCAAACAGAACGGGAGAGGGATTTGCTAGAAAAGAAATTGGCAAAGGCACAGGTAAGTGATTTATTCAGGGTGTGAAAAGGGTTTTTGCTGTTACTACTTTAAATATCTTAACTGGGTTGAGTGTATTGTTGTAAGATAGCTCTTGGACAAAAAAAAGAGGGACCTTTAAAAGATGGGCATGATGAAAAAATAGGAAAACAGTATGAACTTTTTTTTTAGAAAAATGTAAACATTTCTTCTGTATGTTATCAAGTTTTTTAAAAAGAAAAAGACATAATTATGTTTACATAGACCCAGAGTCCCATGCCTCTTTGAGAAGCAAAGCTTCTGGAACTGTGGGCTACCATCCTCACATTAGCAAATAGGACACATTTCGATACATGCGCTGAGTTTCCCCTTCCACTAATGTGAAGAGTCTGTTTTACAGACAATTCATGAGATTCGTTTTTATTAGCAAACTTGCTTTGAATTTGTTTTGTATCAGATTACAGGGGGGGGGTGCAAAATGATGTGATCCATCTGTAACAATTTTCTACTCCTTTTAGAGTGCCTGACATGCTGAGAGTTCTTTGTTTCAGTCGATTTCAAAATGGTATCAGCAAAATGGACTCCAAATAATTCCAACTCAGTGTGTCTCATACAGGCAGCCGGGGGGAGGGGGATCTCTGTCCCTCCTTTGAGGAGGGCTCAAATATTTAGGTTTTGACTTGTGTTTATTTTAACAGGCAAACTCTATGCTAGGGATCATCAGGAAATGGAGCATAAAAATGCTGTTACGACAATGCCCTTATATAAGTCCCTGGTGCACCCATGTGTACGGTTCTGGTCAATATTAATGCAGTTGTTGCAGCTGCCATTGCTCATCACCTGCACAAGCAGAACTGCTAAGTATGTTTTCCTTTTTGGTCAAGTATCACTGGATTCAACCATCTGAATGGCTACTGTCAGAAACAGGATGGTGGGCTAGATTGTCCAGTATGTTAAACTTATAATCTTATGTTTTATGTAAGAAATCTTGCACATCTCCTCAGATGAAGCTATTCAGAGGGTCATTGCTGCAGTGAAAAAGGCTCAAGAGCAAGTAGTCAACCTTGATCAAGGTTGTCAAAGTTATCAGGTTCTACTGTGTGGAATGCAGCTGGCGTGTGGGTTCATAGAGAGAGAGAGGCAGGCCATCAGACATATGGGTTCCAGGGTTGGAGGTGATGTGGCTCAATCATGATTTGTAAAAAAACAATGATGGAGGCTTTTGACCAATGGGGATTTCCATTCTACTTGGTAATAAAAGTGGCAAGATTTCATTAATTTATTTGTACGCTTTCTCCTCAACAGGAACCCACAGTGGCTTATATTGTTCTTCTCTTCTTCATTTTATCCTCACAACAATCCTGTGAGGTAGGTTAGGCTGAGAAATTGTGGCTGGCCCAAGGTAACCTAGCAAGCTTCTTTGGCATGAGTGGCAATTTGAACCTGAGTCTTGCAGATAGATACTAGTCTGACACTCTTAACTCCTACACCACACTTCCATGCCATCTTGGCCAAGAACTAGCTATGAGCTACATAACTAGAACAGGTGGATTAAAGTTTATTCTGTGTAATTTATCTTGAGTCCCAAAGACAAAGTGGACTATAGATATCATAAATAAAAATAAAGTTTTAGACCCTGAATTTCAGGAACTGGCGTTCTGCCCCACAAGTATGTTCCCTACTGCAAACTCTGTGACAGAACTTATTGCTGATTCCAAAACAGAGTTTGGGGCTTCTTTGAAAATGGAAGCCAGAAAAGTTAAGCAGGCCAATAAAAGTCAAAAGTATTTATCATTTCTGGAAGAGCTGCAAAATGCTACAAGAAAACTATCAAGCTCCCTTTAATGAACAACCTTGGATTTTCTAGTTTTGTTATTTTCTTGTTGGCAGGAAGAAACAAAGAGTTTTCTGTAGGAAAAGTAGTCAGCTTGTTGGAACCTGATATGTGTGGTGTCTCAAGGTGGGATGGGCATGGTCCAGAAAAATGGCAGTCCATTGAGGTTTGGAGGCTCATGGGGTTTATGAACCCCCAGGCCATGAACTTCCACATTTAATGGACCAGGTCATGGTCCATTTGGTCTGTGATGCTGTGTGACTTACAAAGCCGTTTAAAGGGGATGCATTCCCTTTAAATGGCTTTTGCAAGCCCTGCCAACACAGACCTAACGAATCTCCTGGGAGGGTCATGGACTTGTGGGAGGTCTGTGTTGGCAGAATGGCATAGACCGGGCTCATGGACCACAAACTGGGCCCTGATCTGTGGAAAAATTAGGCCCGTGGTCCAGTCCGTGCCCATCCCTAGTTTCAAGGGCCCATTTGATTCTTACTGCTTTTCAATATTTTTGTTAAATGATTGATGGAGACCATCTGGAACGTCACAGTAGGTTGTCACCAGTACATGGATCCTAGTTATCTAAGTATCTCTTCTAGGCCTTCAGAGGCAGATGGTGTCTTGAGTAGGTATGGGTATGATCTGGCTCACAATCTGAAGTTCATCATGAATTTTGGCTGGTTTGTGGTTTGCAAAGCAGTGTTCATGGAAGGGTGCTGGGCACAAACATTTCACAAACTTCAGTGCTGTTTGTGTCAGTTCGTGAATGATTACATTTTCCAGACAGACTCAATTAAACTGTTTACAAAACCCCAAGGCAACTGGGGGGGCAGAATTCTCCAGCCATGGAAACACCAGTAGGAGTCCTCCAAAGCTTAACAGGCACTACTGGCTGCCAGTAACCGAGCTCCCATTCTGCTCTACGGGACCAGAATGCTATATATACACTCAGCTCAACTCAGCAACCTCTTTTCTCCTAGCTGTTTGCAGTTACAGAGAGAGGCAGAGAACTTCTTAAAAATGAACTAGCTGAGCACATTCCCTCGTGATTAGGAACTCCTTTCCCCTGCTGGGGTTTTGGTGTTAGGTGGACTTAGGCCTCTGAGCCACCCTGTCTGTCTGCTCATGCCGAGCGGAGGGGCTTAGCTAGTGGGTTCCTCAGCTGAGGACTCACATTTTGATTGCGATTCCTCTCCCCTGCTGGGGTTTGGTGGTCTTGGGGGACTCAGGCTCTGAGTCACCTGTCTCTCTGCTCATGCTGAGTAGATGGGCTTAGCTAGTGGGTTCCTCAACTGAGAACCCACATTTTATGCCCTGCCACCCCTCCTCATTGTGAACCTGTCCCTCTGTTCCATGAGGGTGAAAGTGGGTGCAACGGGTGCCCGTTGGGGGGGGGAGAAGTGCTTCACCCCTCCCATACCACAGACCCCTGTC
The DNA here is from genome assembly GCA_029233225.1 of Lepidodactylus listeri. Classification (NCBI taxonomy): domain Eukaryota; kingdom Metazoa; phylum Chordata; class Lepidosauria; order Squamata; family Gekkonidae; genus Lepidodactylus; species Lepidodactylus listeri. The sequence continues at coordinate 69,153,383 of JARCFY010000004.1, read as the reverse complement.
CTGAGGCACCAAACCTATCCTTCCATCCCACAGGAGCCTGCCTCTAGCAGGGCATCATCAGAGGTCTTAGAGCCTCCTTTCCCTGATTTGCTTCTGGGCCTTTCCACACAGGACAAAGAGTTGTTAGCACTGCCCAAAGGCTGACGGTTGATAACACTCTTTGGAGAAGTCTTTGACAGTGATTCCAGAGGGGAGGAGAAGCATCCTCCCATTCCACACAACTCCCTGTTGCTGCTCCTGCCTCCAGTACATCCCTCCATGACCCTTCCCTGTCCAGTGCCAGAAAGCAGCTATTCCTTCTTCCACTTTCTCCAGTCCTGGGGTGTTATTTCCAGCCCACACTTTGGAAACATTTCCACACCCTCCCCAGTGACCCCTGTGTGGCAGAGTGCCAGCTGTGCCACACACGCCTGGACGGGTACAGCCCCCCAACACTTGTCCTTCTCTCTCCTCCACAAGCACCTGCAAAGGGTGCACCCCAGGATGTTGCCACCAGAGGAAAGTGTGGCAGCTAGTGGGGGGAAGAACAAGCCCACTCCCTCAGCAGGGAGGAGCAGAGGGGGAGAAGGAGGCCCCTCCAAGAAAGGCTCCCCACAATCAGGATGCCATGGGTAGGACATCAAGGTAGGACATCAAGGTAGGGCCACCCTGCAAGAGATCATTTCCACAGTGACGCTGACAGCGCCATCCAGAAGGGCTACATGGAGGGCCCAGGAAGCAGTCTCTTGCCTTGTTGGCGACATGATTGCTGTGGAGGACCAACCCTTCTCACTTGAGGAGGCTTTAGCCTTTCACCGCCTGCTGCAACACCTGGCTCTTTAGTACTCCATCCCCTCGTGGAGGACCATGAGCTGATGAATCTTGTCCGCCGTGTACTGCTCTGCGGTGGCAATGGTCAAGGGTGAACTCTCCAGAGCACAAGGCAAAACCGTGCACTTCACAGCAGACCTCTGGAGTAGCCAGCGGCATGGCTACCTGTCCCTCATCGCCCACTGGTGACAACCAGAGGATATGTTTGTTCAGACAGTTGGGGCGCAGCCGTGATACAGAGTAGCCTGATGGAGTAGGTGGGTGGGGGAGCAACAAAGTCTGTGGCTACATGGTCACGGATGCCAGTGCCAACATGCTGGCAGCAGTGAAGGCAGTGCACTTCAAGGGCATTGTCTGCCTGTCACACAGGCTTCACCTGGTGGTGAAGGGTGCTCTAGGACTAGGGAGCACTGTCAGGACATCCTGGGACCCTGCCTCCAGTGTTCCCTCTAAGCTGAATTAGCGTGAGCTAGCTCACTGTTTTTTAGCCTCTGGCTCACACCTTTTTGTCTTAGTTCGGGAAGGATGGCTCTGGAGCAAACTAATTTATGCAGCGGCCAAATCGCTCGCTCACAACTTTAATGCTAGTAGCTCACAAAGTAGAATGTTTTGCTCTCAAGACTCCACAGCTTAGAGGGAACATTGCCTGCCACCCTTGAGATGCAGACCTTGCTGGAGAACTGCTGGCATCTGACCACCCGCTTCTCACTCAGCATGAAGTCGTCCCATCTGCTGAGCGAGAGGCAGGGGGAGGGGATGAGCCTGAACACCAGCTCATCCTAAACTTACCCACCTGCTGGAACTCAACCTATGCCATGATTGTGTGTTTGGTAGAACAGAAGAGCGCAGTGCAGGATGTCATCTCCTCCATGACTGTCTTGCATGGGGAAGAGGAGCTCAGCATCAGCTCCAATGACTGGCTAACCCTCTCCCAAATGAAGCACATCCTCAAGCCCTTCCAGGAGACCATCCAGCGTGCTCTGTGCCTGAGGCCAGCCATCCCCTGATTTGAGGGCAGGACCAGGCACTGGGCTCCGCACTATAGCTGAACCGCAAGAGGATGGCTGTTCTTCCATGGATCAGGACCTTGACAGAGAGGTTGTGGGTGGGCAGCACCACCACACTGCATCCTCTCTGCAAGGAAGGGGAATACAGGCTGGCCTGTATGTGTGACCCCCCCCAGATAAAAGGCATTGCTCTCCTGAACGCAGAGCTTGTGCAATGGAAGTTTGAACTTTGCAAAGAAGTGCGGAGGCAACTGGCCTGCAGACATGGCCAGAGTGAACAGGAGGAGAAGGAGCTGCACCTCTGCCTCAAAGAAGCCCAACCAGGGAGAAGTCTTGCTGCTGATTGTCATTGGTGAACTGGGAGGTCAGCAGCAGGGATTACTTCACCAAGTCCTCTGAGCCAGCCGATACTGATCCCCTGGAGTACTGGTTATGCAAGGCTGCCATCTGGCTTGACATCTCTTGTGTGGCCATGAGTCTTCTCTGCTGCCCTCCCACTGGTTTCCAGAGTTTCCTAGCCCCTGCTGCTCCCGCATGAACCCAGTGAGGGTGGACAAATTGGCCTTCCTGAAGGTCAACCTCCCCCTGCTGGGCTACCCCTCTCTGGACCTCATGGTAAGATCCAGGCCTCCGGTTGTCCCCCTGCATGTCCTCCCCACATTCCTCTTCTTATCTGGGTGATCCAGCATGTGGCCTGTCAGTTACACCATTGGCACTTAGGCAGGAGGATGGCAGCCTCTGCTGGGTGGGCGTGGCTCCCTCATCCAACACCCACCTCATGTAATAACAAGGTCTACCTGATAATGCAGCACCTACCTCATGATCTCTTTAAATGGAAAAATCTGATTTCCACTGGTCTGGTGAAGCTGGGGTTCCCTGTCATGGGGTTACTTTGGGGAGTCCTTGTCCTGTCAGATGTCTGCATTTCTTTCATGGCTAGCATCACTAATCAGTTTAAGTGGAAAACTCTGATTTTCACTGGTCTGGTGAGGCTGGGGTGTCCTGCCCACCAAGTTGTCATGGGGTAACTTTGGGGAAACCCCATCAGAAGTCCATTGTTGTGTCTGCCTTTCTGTTGTTGCATCACTCATCATGCTAGTTTGGTGTAGTGGCTAAGTGTGCAGACTCTAATCTGGGAGAATCGGGTTTGATTCCCCATTCCTCCACTTGCAGCTGCTGGATGACCTTGGGCAAGCCATAGTTCGGTACCAGCAGTTCTCTCGAGGGCAGTTCTCAAAAGAACTCTCTCAGCCCCACCTACCTCACAGGGTGTCTGTTGTGGGGAGGGAAAGGGAAAGGAGTTTGTAAGATGCTCTGAGATTCCTTTGGGTAGTGAAGGGCGGGGTATAAATCCAATCTCCTCCTCCTCCTCCTCCTTGGAAAACTCTGAGTTTTACCAGTCTGATGGGTCTGGGATCCCCCACTAAGTTGTCATGGCATAACTTTAGGGATCCCCCGTTGAAATTCTGGGGATGTCTGCCTTTCTGTCCTTCAGAACCTGCCTTTGGAGACTTGGGGGGACTGCAAGTGTAGGAGGGATGCTCGCCTTGCTTCCAGTATCTGGCAGGGGATCTGTCCAGATGAAGTTTTCTTGTGATTTGGTGTCGCTGGCTTGTTCCTGAGCTGTTCCATTTTCTGCTGTAACTGCAGCTGTCTTTTCCAGAGAAAGCACTGGAGAGAACTTTGCGGGGGGGAGGGGGGCATAACTGGGACCCCAGAATTGTAATCTGCCCCAATTTGGAGAGATTGTAGAGGAGTGGGCCGCAGGGTGAGATTCCTTTTGTGTTTGGTGTGTGTAGCTTGCAGGGGGTCCATTCAGTACACTTTTGAACCTGTGCCTGGCATTTCCCCCAAAAGCACTTTCCTGGCTGGACCTTACTCCTGTTGGGTTTGCAGTGCCACAGTGCCACTGGTTCTGCTGAGAACATTGCACTGGTTCTGCTGGCCTTGCAAAAATGCCCTTATTGTCAGTTTCTACTGAGAGATTCTCTAGTTTGACCTTAGTTCATTGAAAACAATGGAGGATTGGACACCTTCGCGGGGGGGGCGCGTAACTTGGACAATAAATCCAACCCTCACCAAACTTGGAGGACAGGTACACTCCTTTGATCAATAGAATACCTGGAAGAACGAGCTTGGGATATGTTAGGTTACTCCTAGAAGATGGCAATCCAAAAAGTACAGCCTCAGTTGCAAAAATTTTTGCAACAGCCTATAAAATCCATCAGTTGCTTTCATTATCTGGGTTTATGTAAATACCACCCATTTATATTACTATTTATATTATTGTCTATTTTAATTTGTGTTATTTTTTACTAATATCAATTTTAACTTTGTGGGGGGGGGGGGTTGTAGTATTTTACCTATGCTGGTCTTTGACCGTAGAATAAAATTTGATTTGATTTGGAGAGCATTTAGAGGAAAGTCAGCTGGAGATCCCTTGTGAATTTGGTGCCTCTAGCCTGCGGGGGGAAGGGGGATTCTACTGCATCACAAACTTATTAAACCAAACCAGTTTATCTAGGGCAAAAGGTTTGTGACTGTCTGTTTTTCATGAACCGTGCAGTCCACAAACCAAACTGTGTTTTCCTGGGTAGATTGCTGGTTATTACCTTTAAAGCCCTTCATGCTTATCTCCCAGTATACTCCAGTGTGTTAGGCTAGCTGTGTTCTTCAGTCAGCTTTCTCCTTAACCTCTGTTAGGACTGCCCATTTGGTAACAGTCAAGTTATAGGGGTATGTTTTTATCATAGAGCCAGCCTTGGAATGGCTTATCAGCATGGTGAACCAGCGTGGTATAGTGATTAAGAGCAGCAGGCTTTAATCTGGAGAACTGGGTTTGTTTCTCCACACCTCCACATGAAACCTGCTAGGTGACCTTGGGCCAGTCACTGTTCTCTCAGAACTCTCTCAGCCCCACCTACCTCACAAGGTGCCTGTCGTGGGGAGAGGAAAGCAAGGCAATTGAAAGTGCTTTGAGAGTCCTTAAGATCAAGACAACAAGGTATAAAAACTAACTTCTTCTCCATCAGAGTGGATGCGAAGGGCGCCTTCACTTTCTGCATTCAGGAAGTGAAAGTTTTCTTTCAAAAGAAAATGAGGGTAAACTGTTTTTGCAGATCTGTCTGTGTTGATTTTGTATTGTATGTTATCTCATTGAGTGTTGTTTTATGTGTTTGCAGCTTGTTTCTTTGTTAGTTGCCCAGAGTGTATGGAGATAAGTTGGGATGTAAATATTTTAAATAAGTAAATGTATCCTATCATTCCACATTTAAAACCTTCTTCCAATAGAAGGAGTCTTCTTTCAACTTAGTTGGCTTTTCTGTTGGAAGAACTTCCTTCAGCCTGGCATCGGAGGCATGCCTGTGCCTCTTAAGGTATGATGAAAGTCTTTCCAGACTATTGTTACAATGACCTTTAAAATTCATTGTAATACAAATTATTTGGATTGCCACAGACCTAATATTGGAAAATATGTTCTCTGGAGTATTGGAATGCTGTCTATCTGGTGCAAAAGTGAAGAAATTATATAGAGTGACTTTTTGCAGAATGATTCAATGTAATTATCTTAGCTGAGCTGGCTTTGTGACAAATTGATTATTTTGATTTGCTTGTTGGCGGGTGGCCTGGAAATGAAGGCACATGATCTCCATGTCATAGTTGAACTGAGATACAGAGTTTTTTCAGGATGTTTATTCCTTCTGTTCTGCCCACTGCGACATTCAAGCATCATGCCCAACTGCAGACAAACAACCCGGCCCAGGGGAACCTTTGGGTAACTGCTCAGGCATAAATAGATATGCTTAATATAACAGTACCCTCCCCCAACTTCGTTTGTATTTCCCCATGAATTCCAGGTGCTATTAATTTTTGAAATAATTTTTATTGTGTTTTCCATGAACAAGATCAAACAAATCATTTACAGTTCTTACAGTTGTTTATATAGGATACATGGGTAAAACATAAAGGTTTTTCTAGTCCCTTACCTCTTAGTGTGTAGTGTAGCATTATGAGTACAAACTTTTCTTGTTGTTGTTAACTTAAATCAACAAGTTGTCTACTTTATAATTCCATATTAATTGTTCACAATAGTCCATGCTATTAGGGGTGTTGACTCAGTTAATGACTTGCGGAATCCTGACTTTTGGTCTAGCTTTCATTGCCAAAATTTGACTTCTACCTCACTTAGATAACTGGGCAAACGGGGTTATTGTCACATAACTGGGTTGTGGGTTTAGTCTTATAATAAAATATGGCAATGTTTTGCTTACTAATGTACTATTACAGGTTTCAATAAAGACGCAGAGATCTTGTTTGTTGTATCAGTATTCCGCACCTGACATAGTTTCTCTTACTGTGTTTCTTGATTAATAATTTTACTGCTCTGAGTTTTTCCAGGTACCTTTTTTTTGTGTAGGAAAAAAGGCTTAAAATAACATAAAGCCTAGATTTCTACATGATGGAAGGTATATCTCTGTATTCTCACCCCAAAAGTGTTTGCATAGTTCTTGACTAGAAATAGGGATTTTTCCCCCCGCTTTCCAGCTGCCAGCAGATGCTCTACTTTCCAAGCATTTTTCTTGTCTAGGTATCACCTTTGCCAGTCTGTTACCTGCCAATAGTGTCATTAATTATAGTTAATCCTGAGGGTGCATCATGATATTAAAGAGACCTTAATTTTATAAGGGAAAACTGAAAATTATCTATTGCTACCATATGATATGATAATAGGCGTAGTGGTTAAAGTGTTGGACTAGAAGCTGGGAGGTCTGAGTTCAGTTCCTCCCTCTGCCATAAAACTTGCTGTGTGACCCTGGGCCAGCCTATCTTTCTTGGTTCAGTCATGTTTGTTTCTGTTTTCACTGTATTTGAACTGTAAGCAGCCTGGATTCTGGATTGACCTAAGGAGGAAAATATATACATTTTGTGTCAGAGCTCACCCCCTTTTCCAATGTTTGATGCCCTTACTCATTTTTGGTTTGTTGTATTTGCTGTATGTGTCTGTCAATAGATAAGGTTTTATTTTGAAAAATGTGGGCTGTATGTTGATTTGAGAGAGTGCAAGCTGGCTAAAATCCATTAGTACCAATCCATTTATCTTGAGATAAACAGTATTCATTTCTTCAGTGCATAGCTTAGAGAGATAAAATTTAGTAGTTTTTATTTATTGTTGGAAAATAATTGTTACACTCAAACCTATCTGAAATATAATTTCAGTTAGAAGGTGGGTCATGCTCCAGAACTGGAGATTTGATGATAGACAGGGCTTTGATAAAAATAGAGCTGGTGTCCACCAGAGTGTATCATAGGAAATTGTGTATAAAAAGAAGTACATTTTCATGTGGAAGTTATGAAAGAATACAAAATAAGATCTGAAAAGAGGGCATGATACATTCCTCAGATGTGCTTCTGGCCCATCCTAGACAAGATCTCCAAGCATCTCTTGAACATAAATTTCAGGTTTACTCTGCCCTTATCTAGCTTGGGGCCCTACAGAGACAAGGGCTATATTCCTTCTGTCCATGAAAATTTCCCTTCCTGCGCTAGTCTGTTAATGTGCAAGGGGAAAAGAAGGGCACCATTAACTTAGAGCTGATCTTAGAGTTCAGTTTCAGGACAGTAAAAAGATCAGATGAGACATCAACAAAATCTCTGTGGCAGCAGCTACATGGCAGATCCAGTCCAGTAGTCTGTTAGATTTATTGGTTGTGCAATTTTTGCAGACTTCCTGGCTAGGAAATTCCTCTGATTGGATTCTAGAGTACTGATGTCCTTTTATTCTAGTTCAGGGAACATCTGCTTAATTTATGGGAGAGACTGTTTAGGAAACCTTTATGAAAACTGTTCTTTCATAGCCCAGTGAGAGACAGTGTACTAAAACAAATGGATCCTATATCTGCAGAGCTTGTGTTATCAAGTTCAAGGCAACACCCACCTGTTGCTTCATGGTATCTTTCAGGTAATCTGGCAAATTGTCACCTAATGGTGAGGCTGTTAGTTGCTACAGTCTCAGGCTGAGGAGCAGGTTCAGATACACAATGGAGTACTTCTCTCTCTGCTTTTTACATTTTTACCCAGCCCTTCCTCTAAGAAGATCAGGACAGAGTATACAGTTCTCCTTTCCTCCCCCCTCTTTTTTTTCATTCTGTTTTCTCAAAAATCCTTTGGGAGCGTAACACTGGCTCAAGGCCATCCACTGAGAGTTTCTGTGACTGTGGAGGTGAACTCAGGCCTCCTCAGAACTAATCCAACTTTTTAATAGTTTCCTATGCAAAGACTTCTAACGTGTCCTGGTATCAGAAAAAGTGGGAATCGAGACTTATTCTAGACCTAAAATAACTAATCAAATCTGTCAGTTTCTGGTCCTTTCACATGATGATTAAACAGCAACCACAGACTCCAGGAATTCTAATAAGAGTTTGCCATAGGACAATTATTTTTTTTCTGGAGGAAAGCAAGGATTGGCTCTTTGCTTTGATGAAGGGACATTATGGAGAAGAAACAAATGGATGCTAGGAAACAACTTGGTCACATGTTGGGGGTCACTGTTCTAGCTACCGTACCCATGCTAATCTTCTCTGTAAATTTGACTTTGACTTTGCTACCATAACCATGAGAATGCTGGGCATTTTTTAGGTTGATCCTCCTCTTGTGATGGTGGCCAACCTGTTGCCTTAACAAAATGGTTTGACTTGAACAATGTGGGCTTTAGGATTACTTGTATTTATTCTGAAATGTAGATGAGATCAGATTAATGGTTTTACATTAGACCGAAGGGGCTGTTCTTTGCTGGGGTTGCATGCTGAAATCTGCATTGACACTAACATGGTGTAGTAGTTAGAGTGTCTGACTAAGATCTGGAAGATCCTGGCTCAAGTCCTGGCTGTGCCATGAAAGCTCACTAGACCAGCTCAGGCCAGTCATTCTCTCTTAGCCTAACCTACTTTATGAGATGGTTGTTAGAATAAAATGGAGGGGGGCAGAACAATCTGTATGCTACTTTGGGTCCCCACTGGGGGAAAATAGGAGGGTATAAATAGCTAAATAAAATAAATACCTTTGTAATGAAGGCAATGTGTGAGACTACCGAATGAGAGGATTGCATTTTGGAGGTTTTTTGGCATAAGTACAAAGTCAGTACTAAAAGCAAAACCACTTACAGTGTATGCTCTCATGTTCTGAACACCATCCAATTAAATGAAATTCAAATACCCTGGAAAGCTGCCCGCTAAACCATGTTTTAGGTCTTTTTGTAGTTTCATAGTCAAAACCTGCAATTACGTTTTATGAGGGGGGGAGCTGACACAGCATAAGAAGCATTGCTCTGCATTTAATTTTTACATAGCCAATAGTAATGCCCATATTCTTTCTTTGAACTTCTTTATTCTGCTGTTTTTAGTGTGAACAGTCTCACCTAATGAGAGAGCACGAAGATGTACAAGAGCGGACGACGCTTCGCTATGAGGAACGAATCACAGAGCTCCACAGCATTATCGCAGAGCTAAATAAAAAAATTGATAGACTACAAGGAACTACCATCAGGTACGGTGATCCCCATGAGCTCTTGATACCCAGCTGCCAGCATAATGCAGGTGCTTCAAAGCCTGAGTAAAATAGGAGTTATATCCCTCTTCTAAACACATCAGATACACATCTCCCACCTCAATTTCTTTTTCATTTGAGTTCTGTATCCTGATTCCTATACCTGCTGTGAACTCTTAGCCACTTAACGCTCCTCCTTTCCCACCCAGCATTACCCTTTTCTCTGGTGATTGTCTTCCTTGAGCCAAATATTCTGTGCTCTGAGATTCATCTCATTTTTGCCTACAGATCAAGATAACTGTATGCGAAGTAGTCTGAGACTTAAACTCCTTATTTTAATCATGATGTAAATAATTGTTTCTAGCCCTGGATATTCCTGATATGCCAAGGATGAATCAGTTCTTTCTCAGACAAACTGGCATTAGTTGTGAACTGGTATTTGTTGATGAGACTGTGGGACAGTTGTGTTTGCCTTTTTCGGCATATGACAAAGCTGCATGTTAAATGTATCCAAATTGGTTAGGATGAAAACACTTGTTAGTTATCCTGTGCTCTTGTCAGAATATGAATAGCTACAAGTGACGTTCCAAAAAAAGAAAAACTGGCAGGTTCTAAATGAAAAGAACTTCAGAAATTAATTAAGTCACAGTGTTGTAATCTCATCTCCATGTCTATTAACTAATAGTTTGTCAGATCTGTGTGATGTAATTTGTGACAGGTCAACAAGGCCTGAAAGAGATATGGTGTATTGTGACCTGATTTGGAAGTTAAAGTATTTGCTCTGGCCTCAAGGGAATCGGGTAGGGTGTTCCAAAAGGCTGCCTACACAATGAGGCTTACTCTTAAAAAGGAATCTCTGGTGATTCTACTGGGTTCTCTTCAGTGCTGACTCAATCTACCTCATCTCCAATACCCCACCCCTTGAAATCCTACAACATGGATGGTTTCATTCATGAGGGAGGCAAGGTGATGAGAAAGCGCATGAGTTGGTTGTAACTAAGTATTGGTGGTGTTGAAGTGGAGAGCAGATCCGCACATGACTCTTGAGTATGAACGATCAGGGGGGGAAAGTGTTGTAATTCCTGTGCTTACCTGTTGATTTTATGTGTCTTTGTTCTCCAAGTTCACAGTATTATGTTACCAGATTTGAGAGACTGACACGTTTATGTGGTTTCTGTTTTCCATTCATTCTACTTTTTTAACAATTCAGCAAAAAGTGGGCAGGTTCAGGAAGGGGCCTGTTATTTTATAGGCCACTTTTGTTCTCGAAGTCTAAAATTGCCCCCCTTTAACTATATTGAGTTGTGTTTTCACGGTTTATAGAAGTCTTCTAGATTTATTTAGCATCTCTATGGCATAGCCCTATGTGTGGCTACACATCTAGCTGCAGATGTTGCATTGAGTCCTGCCAGTGCTTCTGATGCAGCTGAGTTGCAGAGGTTAAAAGGTTAAGCCAACAATCATTTCTAATTGTCTCATTTCACTGATGATAACAATTGCTTCCAAAAGCTGTCTTTGGACTATAACAAAAATAGTTTTTAAGAACCATGGGCTGCAGCTGCAGACAATTGAGTGTTAAGCCTGCAAGATAAATGTCAAAACTTTTTTTTATAAGCATTGGCTAACTTTTGATGAGAAACAAATTATGCTTACACTACCAGTTTGTGGAAAATAGACTTCAGAGTGACATATGAAGTGATGATTTAATTCTGTTGAAGAACCAGGAAAAGTTTTTTGCTCTGGTTCATTTCAGTAGTCTAGCTATCAAAAGCCTTGTCTGCATTAAAGGCATCCATAATGCATATCTGATCAGAACTGTATTGATTTGGAGAAGACTGAATATCTCTACTACTTTACTTTGCAGTGAAAATGTAGACTAAACTTCCATGTATCACATGTATGCTTATATGCCCTCTCTTGCCTAGTATGTTTTTGGCTTTGCCTTACTCTCATTGTTTTATGTGAACGTGCAGTAATGCTATGATTGTGAAAGAAAGAAAGGCCTGTGTTGAAGAGAACTGGACAAACAGTATATGCCTCAGCAGCCACTTTTTTCCAGCATGCCATTGCACAGATATGGGAGAACAAGAGTGCATTAGATAATGGACTAAAGGATCGATCATTGGAAGGGCAGTGTGCTGTGATCAGTGAAAATCAAAACTGCTGAATTTTCCTGCTCTGCAGGCATAGCCTGAATTGCAATAAAATGTTTAGGAAATACATTTAGCTTTCATTATTTTATTTTCCTTATGCATTCACACAAAATGAAACTGATAGGACATTCGTTCCATACAGAACAATATTAAAAAAAAAGTTTTAAATTCTTACACAGTAAAAATATACTACATGTGCACATTTATTTATTTAATAAATTAAAACAATTCTAGTCCACCTCAACTCCTCAAACTCAAGGCAGCTATTTCTGTGTCTCTGAATCTTGCATATTAATGCTTTGGGGTTTTTTCCTTCTCACCTTTGTTTGGTCCCTCAGTAATGATCCCTTGAGAATAAACTAGTTAAAGTTTTCCACTCTCGGTGGTATGTGTACCCTAGAGATCTTCCATGCTGGTACTGATTGGAACTACACTTTCTTAGCTTTAATAAGGTCTGAAAATTAAAAGCAGAAAACTAAGTATTCCTTTGAAAAACAGAAGTATGGTGGAGCGGGGAGAGTCTGCAGGCTCCCCTCTCCTAGCCAGGAATTGGCATGGAGCAGCAAGAAGAAGGGCATTAGAAGCATGGAGAAGAGCATGGAAAGATGGCCCCAGGACCAGGACAGGATGGTGGGCGACCAGCAAAGCCAGTGGGCAGGGTCTGGCCAGGAACCCTCTCTGTGGGAAAAAGCTGGTTGGCAGTAGCAGTGGCAACTGATGAAAGGGTGTGTCCTTAGTGCTGAGAAGAGTTTGGAGGTTGAGTGAAGGTGGGAGTCGGACTCAGGCCAGAGCCCAGGGGTGGGCTTGCATGCTGGGGAGGGCGTAAAGGACAAAGGGAGCACAGTTATCCTTACAGAAGATACAACAACAAAAAACAGACACTGTGATGTGGTGGCTGAAACATTTAGTAAATCTTTGCATGTTAAAACATTGTATAACTTTGTTATTGATTAATTCTTTATAATATTGCAAGGAAAAGTCCTTTCATCTCTCTATGCAAGGAAAAGTCCATCCATCTCTCAATGAGCACCTGGATTTAGGATCATTTCATCCCAGTTCTTCCTCAGGAGTAATCCTATTCTTCAAAGGTATTAGCCACTTGGTATAGCTCAGTAATATGTTGGGAGCAAGCCAGATCTTCTTTTCTACACAAATGCAAAAGCCTTCTGAATTAGGCTGGCATGCTGCTCTCTACAAGCCTCAAGAGTATAATTTCTTCAGATTGTTAACCTTGGGGGGGGAAATGGTTATTTAGAAAGAAAAACAACATGAAGCTGAATGGATATTGTTTCAAACTTCCCTCTAGTTGCATTAAAAGTGTTTAAATTAGGAACAAGTGCAAAAACCCTCCTTGATTTTGCTGGGTTAAAAACACTGTATTGAAATTTATATTAGGAGCTAACCAGTCCTTCTTTTCTAACCGGCTGAAAGCCTTCTAAATTTTAAATATGGCTGACAAAATGCTCTCTACAACAATCTGGAACTAATCTGTAAAGAAAAGTATTCTAATCGATTCCACGCAGCTGCTTCTATTTGGCACATAATAGGTATACATAATTAATTTCAGGATTGTATTTGGACTGGGCCTTTGTAGTAATTTTAAAGTATACTTGGAGTAACAATTGATTTATCATATCTGGAACCATATAAGCATTGAGATTTTTCTGTGGAACAACCTTATTAGAAGTGTGTTTCCATTCATGAGATTATATCAGTTTGGATTAGTTCCTGGGTTATAGTAACAAAGATTAAGTAATCATTGGGTCAGTAAAGATTATGCTATAATAAGTATTTATAATAGTGTTCCACAAGATCCTTCAGAAAGTGATAAGTTTCTGGTATGATTTCTTAATTGCTTAATATTGTATACATTTTATTGAAAATGATGATTCTTTGATTACTTCAAAACGTAAGAACTGAGCCCAGTTCGTCTCTTTAAAAGCATTACATTATTCTCAAATACATTTAAAAGTGGAAGTATCATGCATGGTTTGGCCTCTAATAACTTTGCTAATGGTTACACCTTTAAGAACGAGACATTGTCATAGTTACCACTTGTTTGAAGTACCGTATTTTTCGCTCCATAACACGCACCTGACCATAAGACGCACCTTGTTTTTAGAGGAGGAAAACAGGAAAAAATGAAACAGAAAGAGAGAGAGAGAGAGAGAGAGAGAGAGATAAAGGAAGGAAGGAGGAGGAGAGAGAAAGAGAAAGGAAGAAAGAAAGGTGGGGACAGAGAGAGAGACAAAGACAGACAGACAGAAAAAAGGAAAGGAAGGAAGAAAGATAGAGAAAGGAAAGAAGAGAGACGTCGGCATGCCATGCAAACCCAGGCCTTTCTGTGCAAAGTAGCCACGGAGCTTAATCTGTGGGCGGGGCTTTCTGCTGCTGGCTGTCTTAAAGGGGAAAAGCACTTAAAGGGAAAGAGTACTTAGCCTGGTGGGGTTTTTCCTGCCGTTTCCCTTTTAAGTCTTAACAGCTCAGGCCCAGCAGGGAGGGGCGGGGAAGGCTGGGATGCCAGCCTGAATGGCGTTCCCCTGCGTTCCTGCTGAAGAAAGAGCCCTATTACAGGTAAGAAAAGCTCCATATTTGCTCCATAAGACGCACACACTCCCCCCCCACTTTTTTTGGGAGTAAAAGTGCGTCTTATGGAGCAAAAAATACGGTAGTCATTCAGGAAATATGTCCTCTTTTTTGCTTTTCAAAATATGGTAACCCTGTCTTCCAGCATGAAAATTAGCTTAAAAATGAAAAATAGATATGATATTTTAAGAAAGCACATTACTTGATAAATTCTTTATGGTGCTCACATGTATACAGTGTTCACATAGCTCACTGTATGTGCCTTGCCATCCAACCAGTGAACCACTGGCAACAGTGAATCACTATGAAATTTCTTCATATTCATCCACAAATAAAATCATATAAGATGTTGAATGACCTCTGACCTGATGATACATATCAGTATAAGATCTACAGTTTCTTATGGGGGGAAAACATGCTATAAGGGGGAAAACTCTAAAATGAATATAAACAAAACAAACCATCATCATTAGCATTCTTATTCCTTCAGGCACTGAAATCTCTAGATGCCAAGAAATCTGCCAAATGTTATTTTATTTATTAATTGTTCAGTCTAGTCTGCAGGGATTTCCCAAAGATAACTACACAGAATTATCCTGTATAACATCACCATTCTCTGGTGGTCCAGTGTGGGGAAAGTCTCAGCTAATGGGAAGAAGCTCATTCCTGGGTATCAGGGAAGGAGCTAGAGCCCCAGTCTCCCAGCACTGTCTAGAAGGCATCTCGCAGTTTGTATAGGTACATTCCCATACCTGTTACTAAGAAAACATTTGAAGAAAAGCAGTTACTGGTAAACAACTGTGGTTCTTCTACAGTGTCAAGGGTGCACATTTCTGCTTTACATTTCACTTTGAAGTTGGCACTTCAGTATAATGCTGCACGTTTCTGATACATTTTTAAACTTATGTGTGGAATTCATGACATTTGTTGTTAATACTTTAAAGATATTATTTATGAAGTCAGGTATTTGAATCATTATATTTCCCTAAAGGGGGACAACCTAAATTTTTGATTGCAACCCCGAAATTAGAGGCTTAACTACTTTGTCTAGTTTGTTTTTGCTATTGTAAATTATACAGATCCTTTCCTTATAATATGTGGTGGTGCATCGTCTTCACCCATAAGAATGCCACCCATAAGAATGCCAGTACAACAGAATGTTCATTAGTCATCATGTCTGAAATAAGCAAAACGAACTGTATGAACAGCCTTTAGTTACTAAGACTAATTTATGATATAGAAATACATTCAAACTACAAATAACTCCTAATTATTCTTATATGTAGATGATGGATGTGACATTAAATCACAGTTAACTGAGAGCAGTGATAACCAAGAGTCAGACTACTGAATTTTCATTTCTGTGTAGTAAGTTTCTTTTAAAAGAAAACATTATGACAAATTCCCTAGGGTAAGAAAGATTTCCCCTCTCTGGTTTGCACATTAAAAAAAATAGAAAAACTTTCATCAAATATTTTCTTTATTACCTAGTAAGTTCTCATGTTAACTTAGATGAGTTCTTCCTCTTCTGTTAAAGTTATCTGTCCTTTCAGATTAATCTGACTTGTGTATTGGTGACAGCTTTCTCTGTAGTGGACCCTACCTTTTGGAAATCTGCCAGGGGAAATTTGTAGGGTGTCTTCTTGAAAATACTTAGGAAGTCTGGCAAAGGTATTGTGTTCCAGCAAGCTTGTGAGTTGGAGCAGTTATTTAGGAGTGAATTTTTATGTGCTGCATGGTTACTGTTTTCTTGGGTTGCTATTTTGTTGTAAGTTGTTTCCATTGCTACATTTAATGAACTATTGTGATGCTATTATTTTGTAAATATCTGTATTTTGTAGGAATGGAGAAAAAATACTTCCAGTAAATAAATTAGAAGAGAAATCCTTAAGTTTACAAAATTGTTTTCTTGAGTGGGAGAGGAGAATATTGTATTTCAGACAGTTTTGTACGTTGTGTCCATCTAAAAGTAACTAAAAATGGGAAGCGCTTATTAGGAAAAGATTTAACAAAACTATTAGCATAAACATAATTTTAAGAAACTCTTTGTTCATAGGGGACTTTACACCTGAGGACATCAAAGTGCTTTACCAGTGCTAATTAAAGCAGAATGAATGTTGGAAAACAGCCAAAGTCTAGATTGTATTTGAAGTCATGAGAGAATTGTTGTGTACACACCCTGTCAACACCCCAGATGAATTCCTTAGTGGAGATGATGCTAGGGAAATCATCCATTTGTCACATATAATTTCTTGCTAAATACTTAACTAAAGGAAGCAGTTTGAGAGGTTACATTTTGCTACCATGTTGGGTTCCTTTTTCTGATTTGTTACATATCAGGATGAGTCATTGCCCTGTTTTAATGCTGGATCCAGTACTTCTGATCTGATCAAATGCCGGCAGTGTCCATCTGCAAAAGACCCTAACCCTTCCTGGTGCCAGTCGGTATACTAATTTTGATGAGAGGGAGATGTGATAGGCGAGTCACCATATGAAAGTCATTACTCTGTGTCCAGAGTCCATAAAAGAGCCATCTGACCCTGTTTCAAGATACTCTTGTTATGTAGAAGCCTACTTTTTTACTGGGAGAACTCCTGAGGGAAGCTTGATTCCCAAGAGGCGTCAAACTCATTTGTTACGACGGCCAGATCTGACATAAATGTCATTTTGTCGGGTCAGGCCAAGGCTATGTGTGCCATAATATGTAGTGCTAGGTACCAGAGATATAAACTGCATAAAGGACAGCAGCTGGTAAGCTCCTCACTGCAGTGCCCCATGGGCTGGGAGGGGGGTTGTTAAAGAAAACCCATATGGGCAAAGCCAGCAGTGTAGCACTGGGCAGACCCTCCCACGCTGCTTGACTGCTACAGACGAGGCTGTTCTACCATGCTGAAGCCACAAACAATCTCCTGTTCCCTCCTATGCACTAGTTGCCACATAGAGCTCGGGATGGGCCGGTTTCAGCCCCCAGGCCTTATGTTTGACACCCCTGATCTACACAAAGAAAATCAGAGCTGTTGTTGTCGGCAACATATTCATGGCACCTAGCTCCAGAACTATTAATGTTCTATCCATAAAATCTACGGATTGAACAGCAGGAAGAATAAGCCTTCTGGGACCCCATAAGACAGGTCCCACACTGATGACACTGATGATAACCATCTGAGTCTAGCCTATAAGGAACTATTTAAACCTTTCCATAGCATGTTTCTTTATATCTACTTCAGCCTTCAGATGTCTCAAAGGATGACATGGTCCACTGTATCAGAGGCTGCTGGTAGAGCCAATAACAACAACAAAGAAGCACAGCCTTTGATGACAGTGAAATGGAGGTCATCAACTAAAGCCACCAATGTCATCTCTGTCTCTAAATCCAGCCTGAAACCCAGTTCTTACCTGAGCATTGGCACTGAATCAGTTATAAAGTTGTTGTGTATTGATCATGCTGTCGCCATGTGCCCCGTAATGGCGACCGCCATGTGGACCTTCACACTTGGTCCGAACCTACCTGAGCTTCGGCCAGGTAGGACAATAGCTGGTCGAATCTGGAGCGGCCACCAATCCTGTGCCTAGTTTCCCCCCAGGGGACCTATGAACTGTAACCATGAACTTAAGGTCCTATCAGGACATTTGAGTGAGGTTGGGGGATTATCTCCAACCGGGATAAAAGAGGGCACGAAGCCCGGGGTTTGCCATGTACCATCTGAACCCACAATAAACTGCTATGCTGTTTTCACTAATACTGGCCTCCCAACTCCAGTACTTTTCAAAAGTATTAGGTCATTTGGTTGGGGGAGAAGAAAAGGTTTAAGTACATTGTAATTAAAATAAGAAAAGGCAAAAAAGATTACTGCAATGGGGAAATATATTTATTAAACTATATGTGTGTGTGTGTGTGTTTGTGTGTCTGTCAGTCTATCGATCTAATTCTCAACAGTTCCCTCTGCCTGCAGATACTTATTTCCACAAACAGAAGGTACATTATCCCCCAGTGGTTTTTTCTAAAGACTCAGGAGACTCCATGGGTTTGCAGAAAAATCCAAAAAGTTAAAGACAAAACTTGGGGAGGGCTGAATTCTCCCCCCACTATCTTTTGAAATGGCCACCGCAGGGATCTACTTCAGGCCACCCAGCATCGACAGTGAGAGATACTGGCTGATAGCCAGAGAGGGACAGACACAGAGAGATAATGAGTGGGGGAAGAGGGAGGAAGCAAAAGCAGAACTCGAGCTGGGATTGGGGAGAATTTCCTCCTGCAGTATGATAGCAGGGGGACATTTTAAAAGACATCTGAGCTTTTCACACCTACCTCTTTTGCTGCAGGCTCCACTGTCCTCTTAAAACTTTCAGGGGGGCTTCTAACTGCTTCTCCCCCTCCACCAGCTTGAGAAAGAATGATTGACACAGAGAGAAAGACAGAGACACAGAGAGATAATGGATGGGGGGAGAGGGGAGGAAGCAACAGCAGAACTGGAGCTGGGATTGGGGAGGATTCCTTGTGCCACTCAAGGATCATTCTCACCTCAAGCTCTGTAGCTGCGGGCTCCACAGTTCTTTAAAACCATTATCTCCAGCTTCTAACTGCTTCCCCCCATACTAGCTTGGGCACTGCTTCTTCCCACTGCTTCTCAAACAAGAGGGAAGTAATAAAAGGTCAGCTGAGGCATTATTAATGGATGGGTGGGCACAGTGACTGAGAGGAAGGGGGCAGGTGAAGAGGAGGCAGGGTTTCCTCCAATCAGTGTCAGTTTGTAGACACCACTTTTAAAAACATTCCTTAGCAACCATGACAGACAAATAAACTGTCAACGACAGCTGTCATGCTGTGGATGAATGTGGACTCATCTCAGGCTGAAGTAGACTGGAGCCCTGCAACCACACAATTCTCCATGACAAGGTGAAAGACTGAATAAGCAAATGTGCCTCAGGCTGATCCATTGATAAACCAGTGGCCATTTAAACAACTGCTTTTGGCAAGGGCGCTCAGAAGGAGGGTGGTACAGGACACTTGTAGCACCTCAAGATCTGCAGTTCCCAGAAGTAAAAGCCGAGGCCAAACATTGCAAAATATAGGCATATACTTAAAGGAACCAGTCTTCACCCATGGACAATTATATCTTGCAATGTCTAGAGTAAAATGCTTTGAAAATTTAAAAATCCAAGTTTGCAACACTCCAAGGATGTTTTAGAAATGAAGAAGCAATATTTACATCTAATGTGGTATTCAAAAAATACTTTAATTAAAAGCAGCAATAACAAATACTGCAAACAACAGAAAAATACAGAAATGAAAAGAACTGTGACATTTAGAATTAACACATTACAGAAACACACAAAACCAACAAGGAAACAAAATAAAAGGATTAATGCTTTGCATACATTCTGTGTACTATATTGAGTCACTCTCATCACAAGGAGTATATACATTTAGTAATTACAAATCCTATACTGCAGTTTCAAAAAAATGCAACTACAACTTAAAATAAACTACAACACATTATGCAATATTTTGTTGTGGACACCCACTTGTAATATTTTAATAGCAGTTGGGATATCTTTGGATACTTAAATCTAGTGACTGGAACTGCCAACGGGAAAGGCAGATCTTTCTACAACCCTGAAAAGGGACCTAGGTTTGCAGAAAAATGTGAATTCTAAAAAAAATACCTTGGGCACCTTTAAAAAGCCAAACAGGATAAAAGGAGCTCCTGAAGCTTAAAAAAAAATGGAGTCCCTCAGTGGCTGTTGCTAGGCAACCATAGTAATCCAAGCTTGGTTCTGTCAGTAAAAGTCAGAGTGAGGGGGCAGGGCCCTTTCTAGGCCTATTTTGGCCTTTGAGGGAGGGATCTTGGGACCAGTCCTGACAAGGGTTGCCAGCTCCAAGTTGGGAAGTTATTAGAGATTTTGTGGTGGAATCTGAGGAGGGCAGGGTTTAGGGAAGGGAGAGACCTCAGATGGATATAGTGTTTCACCCTCCGAAGCAGCCATTTTCTACAAGGAGACAGATCTCAATTGTCTAGAGTCCAGTTGTAATTCTAGGGGGATGTCTAGGTCCCACCTGGAGGTTGGCAACTGTAGGCCTGGCAGCACCCTCTTGGTGACTTGATACTACCTGAGTTGCATGACTGAACTAGGCCTAGTTGCTTGCTACTCTTCAATAGCAGCCACCCTATGAAAGCCACTGTGATGCAGCAGTTAGAGCTTCAGATCCTAATCTTGCTGTGGAAGCTGACAGGGTGATTTTGGACCAGTCACATACTTTCAGCCTAAGCTGCCTCACAGGGCTGTTGCACAGATAAAAAGGCTGAGATAATAATGTGACCTGCTTTGTTCACCACTGTGGAGGATGACTGTAGTTTTCCTAGGTGGAGACTACAGGGGAGGGAGGTGGAGATGAAAAGCTGAAGACAGAGGGGCAGATAATGGTAGGTTGGCTGTTGGGTGGGAAGGAGATAGGGTTGCCAACTCTGGGCTGGAAAAACCTGGACATTTGAGGGACAGAGCCTGGGGGGGAGGGAGGGATTTGAGGAGGGAAGGGACCTCAGACCGGTATAATACTGTAGACTGCACCCTCCAAACCAGCTGTTTCCTCCATGAAAGTTACCATTGCCAATCTCCAGGTGAGGGCTGAAGATCACCCAGAATTACAACAGGTTTCCAGCTCACAGAGACAAGTTCCTTTGGAGAAAATGGCTGTTTTGGAGGGTGGAGTCTATGGCATTATACCCTGTTGAGGTTGTTTCCCTCCCCAAGCATCACCATCCCAAGGCTTCACACCAAATCTCTAGGAATTTCCCAACCGAGAGCTGGCAACTTTAAGGGAAATTGATCTCTGTAGCTGGGAGATCTGTTGTGATTCCTGGAGAGCTGCCGCTGCTGCTGGGTGTGTGTGTGTGGGGAAGCAGGTGGCTGGCTGGGAACACCATCACTGCTGCTGCTGTGCGGGGTAGGGGAGGAAGCAAGCAGGAGGCTGGGAAAGTGATGGGGTAAGGGGCACAAAGAGAGAGAAAAACTAATGAGATGGGGAAGCAGAAAAACAAGAGTGAAAGAGAAAGAGAGGAAGTGCCATGTATGGAGAAGAGAGAGCAAGAAAAGGAGTGGCAGAAGGGAGAAAGAGTATGAGAGATATAGGGAGAGAGGGGAGGAAGCAAAAGTGGGGGGGGGGGGAATGCAATAGCAGCCCCACAAGTTTCTTGCAGGTCCCAGTGTGTGTGTGTGTATTTCCCACTGGATGCCCACACACACACATATAATTTGCCTTTTCTTATAAGCTGTGTTGGTTAGCTACAAAGTGAAAAGGCCATGTGATGGGAAAGAGCTGTTGATTAGCTATTAATTTAGAAGTGCTGCAAGAAAATAGATTAGGATGAAGACAAATGAACCAAATGAAAACTGCAAGAAGAGGTGGAACTTTTGAATAGGACTTTTTCTGACTATCCTGTAGTATATCCATGGAGATAAATTTAAGGGAATTATAGGGGCTGTGGAACCATAGTTTCAATTCTGCTTCCATCTGATAGCAGAATACTTTAGCAGTTCAAACAACCCTTTTATGGATTATTTGGGTTTAAACCTTTGTGGCTAAAAAGAATAGTAAGGGAAAGTTCACAGCAGCTTGCCTCTTTAAGTGTTACCACTGTGATTAGCCAATTCTCTCTTCCACTCAGAGAGGTAATTTAGATTTTAAAATGAAGGACTAATTGCAGAGAGTTGACATTAAATGAACAAACAAATTACCCTTCTGACCAGAAATAGACAGTGCTTTGACAGCATGGTAATTGTTTTTTGATGAAGCTAATTATTGTTGGCTTGTGTTGTGGCTAATAATTAACTTATTCAGAGAACATTAATCCACATATATACATCTTCATTATCTTGTATTTCTTGCTGTTTAAGGCTTGGCTCGCCTACTTTAATATGTATTGCAGACTGCTTTCAAATACTGTTTTGATCTGATCTGAGCTTAACTGTTGCTGCATATTGTTAAATATTTGCTTTGCCATGCTGAGTTTCTATACATAATCTGAAAAGCTATATTTTCAAGGTGTCTAAAGACAGGTTGCAAGAAAACTGGCGCAACACGAAATGCATATTTTTTTTTCCTTTGACTCTTCCTTGCTCATAAATTGCCCTAGACTCTCTCCTGTCAGCTTAGAGCAGGGGTGGCCAACCTGTGGCTCGGGAGCCACATGCGGCTCTTTCACACATATTGTGCGGCTCCTGGCAGGGCGGCTGGGGAAGCAAAGGGGAGGCATGCTTTTTCTCTCTTTCTCCCTTCCTTCCTTCCTTCCCTCCTCCCTCCCATCTATTTGCTTTCCTAGTTTCTCTCTCTCTCTTTCTTTCCACTTCTTTAATTCTTTCTTTCCATCTCTCCCTTTTTCTCTCTCTCTCTCAATATCATTAGCAAACAAGTAATATCATTATCAATAACCGGTTTTCCTCGTTTGTTTTTATTTTTGGCAGTCCCATTTAATGTTAATAAAAAGCAAATTTGCATATTTTTAAAAATAAAAACGTGTGTGTGATATTTGTTCCTGTCTTGCGGCTCTCAGACATCTGACGTTTATTCTATGTGGCTCTTACGTTAAGCAAGATTGGCCACCCCTGGCTTAGAGCTAGCGTAGATGTTACTGCAGCTCACTTACTTGCAGAAAAGACCACTCATGCAAGTAGATGGTATGTGAGAGCACAGGAGAAGGGAGACACAGAAAACTGCATTTCCTCTTCTATGATTAGAAAAAAAATTATACAGTTTTTCTAATTACCAAGGAAGGAAGTGTGATCTTCAGCAAGTCCTCCCCCTCCTCATTTTGTGCTGCTTATGTAACTAGACCTCTTATCTGAGTAGTCACTTCCACAAGTTAAGCCAGCAGCAGAAATTCATTCACCAACTTTAGCTGTGTGCTGCAAAATAATGACTGCTTTAAAGCAACAGTTAATTTCAGGAAGAGTTCATAGTGGATAGGACACCGTCCTCTCTCCTCACAGAAAGAATCACACACACATATTATATTGAGATGAATAGTAATGCAAGAAAGGTTTTCTAAGTGCACGTGTACATACAGTCAGTTCTGTTTAGTGAGAATTGGTGCAAGATGTTCCAGGCACTGTGTCGTTGGTGCATTTGTTAGATACATTACAAATTGAAAGGATTACTTTTTGCAGTAATTCCAATACTTACCAAAACATTTACAAAGCCACTGTAGTGTGCCAGATAGCATATCATATTGGAATAAAGGAGATCTGGGTTCAAATAGCCACTCTGTGACATACCTCACTGGCTGCCTTGGGCCAGTCGCTATCGCTCAGCCTAATTTACCTCACAAGGTAGTGATGAGGGTTTGTTTTATTTATTTATTTATTATATTTATACCCCGCCTTGCCAGGCAAGCTGGCTCAAGGCAACTTCCAACAGTTTAAAATCTCACAAACCATAAGTTACAAATTTAAAACAACATCATAATTTACAAATAAAACAACATCATAATTTACAAATAAAAACAGACAATTAACAACTAAGCAATGGCAGCATTCAGAGTCGCAACGGTGAGCAGGCAGTATCCGATCAACCAGCATCCGGACAGGTCTCAGCCAGCAAGTTCCAAGGGCTTAGTTGTCCTCAGTTCCCAGTGGCAGTTCCTAATCAAAGGCCTGGTTACATGGGATTACTTCTCCTAGGGATGATGCTGAATCTCTCATCTCAGCTGTTTCAATTAAAAAATCCTCATTTTGATTTTGCTTCTTCCCTGTATAAAATGAACTCATGTATCATTATTTCCACTCTATTTTCTGTTGCCCTACACTAAATCTACCACATAAAAAGTATGTGCTTCCCAGCATTATTTGTACTTCTTTAAATCGGCATGATAACATTGTGTTGGGTATCACCGTCCCATTATACTTGTGGAGGTCTTTCCTCCGGTGTAAGGAGCCTTCCCTAGGGCAAGCCTCTTGGAATTGTGTCTTTTGTCAGGGGAAGATTCCTGCTGTAGGAGAATGCCTCCACTAGTGGAACATTTCTGCCAAATCTAATCCTTTGTTTGTAAAAAAATTATATATATTGTACATATACGTATGGATTGTATTTAAAGCCTGAACTGTATGCATACACAATGCAAATGAATCTACAAAATCAACATTTGATAACAGAGACAGCTAAAACCTAAAGCTATTGCCAAAAATATAAATAAGAATAAAAAATGGTGAAACTGAGCACTGATGTTTTCCAAATAATCCCTATGTGAGCAGCCCTGAAATTCTTACAGGAAGGCTAGGGCATAAATATAATAGAAAATATTTACATCATCTAACACAGAGGATAAATAAGCAAACTGTCTGTTCAGTAGGCTGCATTACATCTGTCTGGTGAATGCACTGACATTGAATTTTGTGAATTTCTGAAGCTATTGTTATGGACATTTCCCAGGTTCGTAAATTCTAGATGAATGTACAATATAGATCCCATTGATAGAAAGTGACTCTGTGATACTCAGTTGCTGCAATTATAGAACCAAAATTTGTGCTGCTTCTGCAGTAGGTGGATAGATTTTCGATTTATTTATTTTTGGCTCACTCCACAGAGAAGAAGATGAGTATTCAGAACTACGATCAGAACTTAGTCACAGCCAACATGAGGCCAATGAAGATTCACATAGCGTGGACCAAGATCAAGCTTCCGTTTCCGTCCCAGAGAACCAGTCAACCATGGTCACAGTTGACATGGGTGAGAAGTGTTTTTAAATGGAGTTTGTGTAAAACTATAGCAGCAGGAAGATATTACAGCTTTTGATAGACTTATCAACATGTTCAGAGGAAAAAATAAAAGATTAATAAGGTATACCTTAAAGGTGGAATTAAAGGTATTAAATTAAACTTTCCTGAATACACCCAGCATAGCAGTTATGTGGTAGCTGAAGAAGACAACTGGAAAATCAGCTTGTTGAACAATTAAAAACAAATAGGTCTTCAAATGGAATGCAGACATCTGTTTCTTTTCTTTTTGTTTTCATTTTGATGGCTAGTCCCTGGGCAGGAGAGTCACTTGCAACAGGTAACCAGAAATCAGTCTGTAAATGCTTTCAGTCATGAAAAAATTGAGAGGTGACAAATTTAGAAAGTGAAAGATATGATTAAAATCCTGTGTTCCTGCTCTCTTTCCCATCTTGCCCTTATTCTTCCCTTTGTGTGTGGAGCTGAGATTGAAGGTTCCCTAGTTAAATCTTTGATATAATTACTGTTTGTTATGGTATCCAAATTCAAGCCAGAGTTTGTTCATGTACTCAAGTGAAACACTAATCTGTGGTTTTATCCTGTTCTAGAATCCTACTTTGCCACAAAAAAAATTCAGTTTGTTAAAGCTATCAAATTTGAACATCACAAAAAGATAGTGGTTCTTTGTGACATCTGAATGCAGCCTATAAACAAGTGGTTGCAAAACACTGTACCCATTCTGGAGTGTCCATCTGAGTTTTCACTACTGTTTAGTATTATTCTAAATGTATCTTTTAGTTTTCCTAGTTTTCTCTGATGTTTTACACTTAGTCAATTTCTTTTAAACTGTTCCAGTAACCATATTGATGTCCAAGATCACAAGATCAAATAACAAAGTGAAATTAAAAATCAGCATTTTCCCAAAACTTGTTGATTTCTGGGAGCTGTGTAATTTCTGTACAGATGGCTGGTTCCAGTGTAACAGTTGGCCTGGTAGGGAGTGTTAAGGACATTTGTTTGTGCATTTTGGGGGGGTGGGGCAGTCAAACTCAAGCAGGTTTTGTGCTTCACAGCTTAGGCTTTCAGCCAGGGCACTCTGCAATAACTTGCTTTGGGCACTTGGGTTCAAAAAGCACATTTTGTAAATGCGGAAGTGTTACAGAGAGCTCATTTAGAAGGACGACTCATTTCAGTATAGAACCAAGTTTGCTATCAATTACATTAGAATATATCAGTGTGGTATAGCTGTGAATACAAAAAGCTTGTACTCTAGCAGTTTCTCTCCTTACCATTTATATTAGTAAAATACACTGATACTTAAATTAATACTATCAGTATAAGTAGGGAACCCACAAGGACTTGCAGGGTCACTTCATTGCCCCCGTGACATCATCCTCACACTATTTTCTCATTCTCTCCTTTTGGCAGCCCCCAGTTTCTTTTCCCTTTCCCTGCTTCCTTCTCTCCTTCTCACTAACCAGCCAGCCAACCAACCAAATAACCATTCTATTACCTTCCCCCTCCCCAGTCTTCAGCTTTATCTATTCTTTATTTACTTCATTTATACCCTACCTTTTTCCCCAGTGGGGACCTCAAGCAGTTTACATTATTCTTCTCTGCTCTATTTTATTCTCACAACAATGCTGTGAGGGATATTATGTTGAGAGAGTGACTCACTCAAGGTTACCCAGTAAGCTTCTTTGGCAGAGCGGAGATCTGAAACTTGGTCTCCCAGGTTCTGTTGTAATAATGTGACCACTATACCACACTACACCACACTGGCTTTCAGCTTTCCTTCCTTCCCTCCCCAGGGCAGCCTCTATCTGAGAAAACTATGGGCAATATGCAGTGCCAGCCACCAGGCCAGGCAAATTTGCATGTTGTGGGCCAATTATGTGATGGGGAAACCTGCAAGGACTTGCTGAAGGCTCCTTATTTTCCTGTGTATTCCCTCCTCAACAGTTTCTTCTTTATCTCTTCCTGGCAACCCCCATATCTTTGCCTTTCACTGATTCTTTTTCTCCTTCCCACCCACCAACCATCTTTGACTATTTTGGTATTTATTTACTTCATTTACACCCCAGCTTATTCTACAGTGGGGTCTAAGAGCAGCTTACATCATTCTCTTCTCCTCCATTTTATCCTCACAACAACCCTGTGAGGTAGGTTAGGGTGAGAACGTATGACTGGCCCAAGGTCACCCAGTGAGCTTCTATGGCACGAGTGGGGATGACAGCCTGTAACAATCAGGACTACAAAACAACACTGGGCAGGTTTACTGTCCTTTTATGATTGCTGCATTTGTCTTTCTACAAATAGAGAGATATGAGCATCATAACACAACATAGCGTTGCAAGATGCCTGTTTTATGTAATTTTTCATCCACATCCTTTCCTCAATTTTTTATGTCATTCCTTTTCTGCCATACATATGCTTAAGGTCTTTTTTTAAAAAAATCCTTTTCTGTGGTTTACATATCATGCAAATTCATCATGGACTGAAAACACGGCACTACACATTGCATTAATGCAGCAATCTCATTGATATACTGAACTACACTCACCTGTCATGATATGCTAGTAAATTTAGATATGCTGCTCTACTGCTACAGGCAGTAAAACATCAAGGGCTAAAATAGCTAATTTCCCTTGCTGTATGCTACAAATTCTGTGACTGAATTTAATTGACCTTCTCCTTGAGATGTTGGTTCCTCTAGCCCTAGCCATGTTATAAAGTCTTATTCCCTGCAAGGAAAACAGCCTGAGGAGTAGAACTTTAAGGACAAGAGCTTGTTTAGGAAAGGCATTGTCTTGTAAAATGTGACAAAATTTGTAGAACTTGTTGCTGAGCTTCAGGAGTGCAAGCAAAATAAATAGGTTTTATCCAGTTCAGCCATCTCGTTGGTGCATCCATGCCTGAGAAATTGTATTTTGTAACTGAACATGCAGAAAAATGATTTTTAAGTGGAACTGACAGAGCAGAATTGTTTTTTTCCATGGGGAACTTGAGAATTTTTGAATATGAACAGACTTCAGAAGGCCATTTTCTTTTGCCTATCCATGCTGATAATACCATGGAATTTGATCTGTTGAGGCATTATCTCTTTTGGCAACTGCTATAAAATATCTGAGTATCAGTAGTCCAGGACTTAGGCTTGTCTGCCTTGTGTCCATCCTTTTTACAAGGGAGAGATAGCTTGTCTGGTGCAATGGAAGTTGGGATCTTTGTTAGTGTGTACTATCTCATTCCTATTTAAAAGGAATGGGGAAGAGCTGTGACTCAGTGATGGAGTACCCGCTTTGCATGCAGAAGGTCCTAGGTTCAGCCCCTGATATCTCCAAATAAAAGGACCTCAGCTGGCTTTGGGAAAGACTTCATTTACCTGAGATCTTTGAGAACTGTTGCCAGTCAGAGGAGTCCTATTTGGCTAGATGGACCATTGCTAACAAGAATAACAAGTAATCAAGAGAAAATACATTCTTGCATCTCCAGTAAAGCTTTTGACAATGTCCCTCACCAAAAGTTTTTTGGAAAGCTTAAAAGTCATGGGGCAAGACAGTTACTCACCTTGAGCCTCATTGAGAAAGATGTGCAGCGAACAAAGGATATAAATAAGAGAGCTGGTTATCGTGTTGAATAGTAACTGATTAAATGACAGGAAACAAAGGGTAAGATTAAATGGATCGTCCTTACAAGGAAGAAAACTACGCAGTGGAGTTCTCCAAGGAGCAGTATCAGTGCCATTTCATTTGTTCATAAATTATTTGGAATGGCTTAGTTGGTGCATGACAT
This sequence comes from Lepidodactylus listeri, assembly GCA_029233225.1. Taxonomy (NCBI): domain Eukaryota; kingdom Metazoa; phylum Chordata; class Lepidosauria; order Squamata; family Gekkonidae; genus Lepidodactylus; species Lepidodactylus listeri. The sequence continues at coordinate 69,124,783 of JARCFY010000004.1, read as the reverse complement.
CAAATTATTCAGGATGGTGAAAGCCAAAGTGGATTGTAAAGAGCTTCAGGAGGATCTCTCCAAATTGAGTGAGTGTGGAAAGAAATCTTGGGGTTGCTCAGTGAGAATCATGTTTGCTTAGTGTGTAACAGCAGTAGAAAAACCAAATTCCGTGATACAGAATACTAGCAACGAAACTGGAATAAAATATCTAATACTGTAATATCCTTTTATAGATTGATGCTAAGTTTCCTTTGAGAATACTGTGAAAGTTCTGATCATGCCATCTCAAAAAGGATATTACAGATGCCAAACAGTGCCAAAAAGGGCAATGAAAATGATCAGGAGGTCAAATATTCATCCCTTTGAGAAAAGACTAGGGAGGTTAGTTAGGGCTTTTCAGTTCAGAATAAAAGACAACTAAGAGGAGATAGGACGTGTATGTATAAAATTAAGCATGGTGTGAAGGTAGTGGCTAGACTTCTCCCAGTATTGTGGAATTTGGGGACATGAAATGAGGTTGATGGCCAGTGAATTCAGGACAGACAAAACAAAGCAGTTCTTCATACAAAGCATAATTAACTGGTAGAACTTTCTGCTATGAGATGTAGTAATAGCCACTAGCTTATATAGCTTTAAAAGGCGATTAGACATGTTCACGGAGGATAGGTTCATTGGTGGCTACAAGCCATATCTGAATGAGACATTCATAGGGAGAAGCAGTCCTGCTGTGGACTTTTAGATTATCTGGACATTGTGGGGAACAGGATGCTAGACTAGATTGACCATCAGGTCTGATCCATCAGAGCTCTTCTTATGTTCTCTGTTTGCAAAACTTGGGCTGTGGTCACACACACTAAATAATCCACTTTCAGTGCACTTTCCAAATGGATTTTGCAAGTTCATAGAGTAAAAATCCAGTTGCAAAGTGTGCTGAAAGTGTATTGTTTAGTGTGTGTGACCGCAACCATAGCTTAAAATATTTGTTAGGATAAGGTACAGTACCTTAATTCGGCAAGAAAAAGAATTCTACCAGAAGAACAGCAGTGGTGATGGTTGGCAGTGCTTGTGAATGTATATAATATGAATTCCATTGAAAATAAAGTGTGTGTAATATGAACTTTTTAAAGTAAGTCATTATTTTTCATCAGTACATAGCAGAATAGTTTTAATTTAAGCATTATTAAATTGTCCATACTAGTATCTTTTCTGGTCTAATCTGTAGTGCATGCAAGTAGTTTCCCTCAGTAAACATTACCAGGTAAATTGAACAGAAAAATCAGAAGTGACTGCCCACATTTCATTTTGTGTGGATGGCTTTAATTTATCAAGAGGAAATAGCTTATCATAGAAATGAATGCCACGGAGTCCAGTCCCACCACTGTGAAGCAGGACTGTCTTTCCCGCAGCACTTTCTTTTTACCATCCAGTGAGAGCCGGCCAGGTCCTGGTGTGCCAAAGGCAAAGAAAAAGACCTGCTCACTTGCTTCTGTAGCAGTAATGGCAATTGCCATTTTATGATCTGCTACTAATGCCTATGGGGCCACAGTGGCTCAGTGGTTAAGACACTGAACTGCAGACCAGAAGGTCAGCAGTTCGAGACCTGAGTGCCACATGATGGAGGGAGCTCCCATCTCTGGCCCCAGCTCCTGCCAACCTAGCAGTTTAAAAGCAAGAAATAGCGCGTAAATAAATAGGTACCACTTCAGTGGGAAAGTAACAGCGTTCCATGCACCTCGGCATCTAGTCATGCTGGCCATATGACCATGGAAATGTCTTCAGACAGTGCTGGCTCTTCAGCTTGGAAATGGAGATGAGCACTGCAACCCTAGATACGGATTCGACTGGCTTTCGAGCAAGGGAAACCTTTACCTCCTTACTAATGCCTATACTGTAGTTACCATAAGGGTGCATAAGACATAGGTTGTTGGTAAACAGAGAAAGAGGATGGTGAAAGCTTTTTTCTCTCGTTCCTTAAATACTAGAACTCAGGAGCAGCTAATAAACTTGATGGTTAGTAAATTCAGGATAGAGAAAGTAAGACTCTATGCAATGTATAGTTAACTTGTGGAACTCACTGCCACAGAAAGTGGCTTACATGGCTTTAAAAAAATTAGTCTGTGGCTACTGGCTAAATGTTCAGATGCAGTATGCTTCTAAATGCCAGTTGATGGGGAGCAGTAACAGGGATAGGATTCGGCATCTGGTCCCCTGCTTGTCCGCTTATTGGAGCTTCTGGTTGGGTGATGTGGGAAATGGGGTTCTGGACTACACAGACATGCTGCATGGGGATACAGATAATTCCCTAGGTCACTGGCCTGTCTTACACCTTCTTGACATCAGTAGTGATATATTACGCGTTTCCTGAAATCATTCTAGAAAGGCTCTACTGTTCAGCCAATTCAGTCGCATGTAAAAGACTGCTTTGTGTTTTCTGTGAATACCTTATGATCTTTAAATACTGGCAGACAACTTTCAACCTGCGTAATTGTTAGGACAATTATCAGCCAACAGCAAATTAGTAACTTGCAAGGTTAGGTTAATGGTGTTTGTGCTTGGGAAGGGGCAGGTCGTGAAGAGAAATGTTTGCCCATTTGAGGTACCTTTTATAACACCACGGCCTTTCTTTCTTTAGATATAGATTGACTTTTAATGCTTGTCTGATGTGTTCTTTCTGTTGTGCAGATACCTGTAGTGACTTGAACTCTGAACTGCAGAGAGTGCTGACGGGTCTGGAGAATGTAGTCTGCGGGAGAAAGAAGAGCAGCTGCAGTTTGTCCGTAGCAGATGTGGACAGACATATCGAGCAGCTCACCACTGCCAGCGAACATTGTGACCTAGCCATTAAGGTGTGGTAATAGGAGCTAGTCACTTTACTGTGTAACTTCAAACCAAATGAACACTATTTTGTGGCATTTTTCCTATCATAATCACAATGCGTTTTATTGGGCACAGCTTTGATGTAGTAAATTATCAACACTGCTGCTTTAATAAGGCAATAGTTAAGTCACAGAGAAATGCTATATTGAAAAACAGGTTAGAACTCTTGCCTGCCTTCCTGTTAGAAAACTCCTCTAATCAATGACCAAAACAGTTTTCATGGAATGTCTGCGTATATTGGAATGTTCACTTTCATTTTGATTCCTGAGTGTGTATGAGTCCACAACAATTAGGAAATAATTTAGGTGGAAGGTGCTTTGAAGAAATAAGTTATTAGGATTCTTTGTTGCAACAAGATGATGATATAGGAAGTACAGAAACTAAGGGACAGGAAGTCCAAAGCAGAAGACAACACTAGGTAACACTTGACTGGAAACAGGGTCCTGAGGAAGACAGAAGAGACAGAGACCTGAAGAGGGATGAACATGGTACGGAGTTGAGTTAATAGGAACCGGTGGTGGGTGGGTTGTATAGGTCCTAGTCCTAAGGATGGCTGGAATGGCAGAGACCCCAGCTGTACAGTAAGTTAAAAGCATTTCTCTCCTTTCATAGTTGTTTCCCTTTTGTAGGAAGTAAACGGTTTCAGTAGTATTGGATCTTTAATTTATAAAGGACTATCTGCTGCGGCTGTAATAGCACATGATGATCTGTACACTGATGCAGCTGTGCATAATTTAGCTATAACACTGGGATGTCAGTGGAAGAATAATGATACAGTGGATGATTTTTTTTAAAAAAAGAAAATCTCTAACAACTCTATTCTAAGGTGTATTATGGATAAAATTAGCCAGAAAATGTTCTGTTTGTCTTCATTGACTGTTTCCATTGCAGAGTCTGTGTTTGATTTCCATTTTTTCATCAATCTTCGTCAGATGTTTCTCAGTGTGGGAGATACCCCAAAGCAGAAAAGTCTTTCTGCATTGGCTAAGGCGTTTTAATCAGAAACAGAATAGGTGAAGAGACCTCTTGTTCAAACATTTAAAATGCATTCCTGGGATTTGCCTGAGCCGCATTTAGATGTCAGACTTTAAGGTGTTGCTATTACGATGTGGTGGTGATGTTTTAAAGTTTCCTGATGTAAGATCTATCAATAAAATAGCTTGATATTTGAGGAAACGTAATCTTAGAACTTTTGCATAGTTCAACACAGGACATGTTATATATAAGAATATAGAAAGTAAGAATTAGTATATAAGTATTTTTAAGATATATGACCGTTACCAGAAATGTAAACATAGATATAAGTATTACTATTTTGGATAAAGTGGAAAATGTGTTATGCTTCAGATGTGGTGGGAAACCGCCAATACAAGATAAAAATAAGATTATACAAATAGAACAAAATGTTATATAATATGGAAAAAAGGATTTGTATAAGATAAATGTAATAATTTTAATGTTTTGAAAAATAAAATTTTTTTACAAAAAAAACAAAAAAAACACAGGACATGTTAGAGGATTACCTGGATTCAGGATGTCTGCTTTCTGGATTTTGAGTTCCACAGTTTTGCATCCTGCTGTGTTCATCACTGCCCTGCCCTCCTTGTACACCGTTGTATATTATGGATGATGCCACTGTCTCCATTTTCTCTTTCTTACCTTCCACATCTGAGGTCAAGAGAAATTCTGTCATTTTCTTTCCCCAGAGGTGGTTGCCCCTTTGGAGGCTGTGGAGCAGGCAGCCACTCCCTGAGGTCATATACCACAAGTGTTGGGGGGAGGGGATTTGTATAAATTGTAATAAATAGATAAAGATATGTGAAAAACTGGAGGATGAAAAAGGTTTTTAAAGACAGAAAGCACATGTATTTTACATATAAAAGTTTATTCATACAGGGTTAGTTAAGAAGTAATGCTAACTATGGCTTATAATGAAGAAACAGTAATTAATTGAATTATATTGCTCAAAGAGGGGAGGAGTGGAAAAGAACAGAGTGTGCAAATGTGAGGCTCGTAACTCTAGTTTTGTTTCTTAACTAATTAACTCTTGCTTACTTTTTCCACATCCCAAGCCCCAACTTTCACTGGCATCTCTAAGGTAATATTGGCAAAACCATGAAGAGACCATGAGGGACATCACTCCTGATCTTCTAGTTTAACTGTATAATATAGCCAGAGTAGTTTGAGAGGGAGTTTGTGGTGCATATTAACTTCAGTATTACGGTGGTGGTAAATATTTGACAGAGTTGAAATCCTGTAATTTGTGCAAGCAAACATTTCCCTGGTTTGTACATAGAAAAGACCTTGAATCAGAATGGATTGACTGTTTGGCTATGTACACTGTAAAACGTCTTGCTTACTTAGGATACTATTTTTAGAGCAAGATAAAAATTCTCTGACTGAGTGAGCTTTCTTAAAGGGGGAAAATTGTTGGTCTTCCATAACAATTCAATCAGCTACTCCCAACCTTTTGATGGAAACAAGAAATCTATAATCAAAAAGAGGTAGCAGATAAGATACTCCTAGCAGTTTGCTTTAAGGTATATAGAAAAACCCAAGCAAGGCATTTCCTTACTGGCCAAGGTTCCACTTACCAGATGTGAATGAAATTTTCCCTTCCCAATCTTTTAAAGTAATCTGGGGGGGAAGTTCCACCCTGGTGCACTGTTTTTGGCAGAATACATTGACTAGTGCCTCTGCAATTTTGTCCTGTTAGGCAAATGTCACCTGCACATTAGAAAACAACACAACTAAAATGTTTTCTTTCTGTAAACAAAAGCTCATGGGGCATAAAACATCTGCAATAATCTATTGATTTTGCTGTTGTGGTGCTAGTGAAGGAAAGTTGATGCAGGGAAACAGTGAAGTTTTTAATTTTTCGTAGGTTGGTGCAAACATTGAACTTTCACTGGAGAACATTTACCTCACCACAGACAGATGTATTCTTGGGCTTGGGTCGTGAACCTTGCTTCCACTTGCACTATGCCCTTTTCCACTGCAGCAGCAATCTTCTGCTGTAGAGGAGTACATTCCTCCAGGAGCAAGACCAGCATTATTCAATGAGCCAAAAAGCATACAGTACTGAGGAAAGTGCTACATAGTGGAGAACCACCTCTGCAATGGAAGAAGATGAGTACAATTGGAGGCAAGGCTTAGGATTCAAGCCTTGAACAACAGCCCCCCAAATACCAACAACATCAGTGGTAATAATGTTAAATGTTATGCCTCACAAATTGTCACCATTTTTGTTGGTTTTAAATGCCTTGGCTTCAAATGCCTTGGCTTCAAAAAGTAGATATTGGTCCATTCTGCACACACAGCTCACTGTAAGCTCACTGTAGCTTACTCCAGAGAATCTGTGCAGTCGGGTTGACTGCAGATCTGTGGGCCTGCCCTCTGCACTATTCTTCCCACACCCCGTATTAGTTGCGTATTTGTGTATGCATTCTGCATCTATAATGAAACCCCACATTTTTTGCTTAATTATGGTTGTGACATTAGTTGTGACCAGTGAGGGGTGGTGGGTCACTGGGGGACCTCTCCGTCAGCATCCTGGGGAGAAAGCGGAGAGGAGCCGGTTGAAGGACTCACGGAGGGGGAGGAGGGAGGGAGGGGGCCAAAAGAGGAAGGGAAGGATGCGCAAGAGGGGGGAAGGAAAATGGGGAGGGAAAAACAGAGAACAGGAGTGAAGAAGAAACCAGATCAAGACATGCAGCAAGGGCCAACCAAGGAGGGTGAGCCACTGCTGCAGGGCTGGGCAGGATGAGCATCACTGCGCTTCAGCAAAAGGAGAAGCCCACCAGCCTCTCTCTGACCCTTTTTGCCTGCGCTTCTCCTTCTGCAACAAAGCCACTGCTGTTGTCCAGGCCTTCTCCTCCTCCTTTCCTCCCATCCCATCCCTCCCTCGAGAGCTCAGGAAGAGCCCAGTGGGCTGCAGCTTCCCCGTTCCCCTCCCTGAGCCTGAAATTGACATGTGGCTTGCCAGAGAGAACCTAGAAAGCAGCCAGCTGGCAGGCTTTAGTTTAGCTGGCAGTGGAGGGGGCAGGGAGAGGTTGGCGGGCTTCTCCTTTGCTGCAGTGCTGCTCTGGTTGTCCCCTTGGGAATGGGGCAGCTGCAGGCAGGTGGAGCCATGGAGGAGTGGGGCAGGCAACTTCACCCACACCTTTAATGGCTGCCTTTGCCAAGCACTCACTGGGGAACCTGGTGGAGGGAAAGGCGACTTTGCATAGGGGCACCTGGGCAGCCTGCTTCACCGCCCCAGACAGTATGAGAGTGGCACCACAGCATCTGCAAAGGGCTGCATACCTGCCTCCCAGTCGTGCAGGTTTGGAAAGCATCCAGTTTTTTTAAAAAAACCAACAACCCAGAACTGAACCAGCCAATAAGAATGTTGATGAGGAGGGGGGGATTGGCCTAGAAGAAACAAGAATTGGGTGGGGGTGAGAAGATCCGAGGGAATACTTCTGCTTTTAAATTAGTTTCGGCTTGGAGGTGGACAAATGTTATAAATCGCCACAAATCCACTCTTTAAAAGCATGATATAAATGTAGGCTGAAAATGATCTGAGCGCTGAAGGGGGGAAAATCAGTGCAGAATGAAAAAGAGAATGCAAATGGAATGCTCACCATAAGAGAAGGAGTCAGCAAGACAAACTTTTTAGGACAGAAAGTATTTGCCTTACCAGTTTCAGCACTGTCATTCAACAAATGCAGTAGAACGTATGCAAGCAAAATGTGCTTTGCTTCAGATGCTAATTTACTAAATCAGATTGTCTGTTTTAGTATGTGTGGAACTGGTAACATCCAATGATATTTAAGGTTAACGTGCTACCGAAAAAGCTTCTTAATATTATAGGTCAAATTCTGGAAGCGTCCTTGATAAATCAGCAAAGATTAGCAACCTATGGGTTGCGGTCACACGCGCAAGATAAAGCGGCAGGGGGAGAGAGGTTGTTTCCTCCAGCAGAAGTTGACCTGCAGTTGTGTGATCACACAGACTTTTGAAGCTGTGGGTGCAGCCCACCACTGTGTGATCAGACGCAGCCACAGGTGAGTTGTTGGATTTTGGGTTTTTTTGCTGTTCGTCTCCAATGCGCTTAAATGAGGGATCGATTATTCGCACCTCAGCCCTGAGGGCTCCCTATGGAGTGTGCGATGATGTGCATACTAAGGCTGAGGACAGACTGGCAATCTAAAGCGGGGCAGGCACGCTTCGCAAACGGAAGAAAGGAGCACGTTCAGACATGCGCATCTGTCCCTCGGCTCCGTTGCGTACTTACCCATCTCCCAGTCGCTTTCCTTTCGCTTTAACAGGACACTGGTTTTTCCCGGTGTTCAGGGGCCTTCCTCCGCATGCCTCCCGCTTCCAAACAGTGTGAACTGGAAGAAGCGGGAGGCATCCGGAGGAAGTGTGAACGCACCGGCAAAAAGTTGTGCGCATGTGCGCACATGCGAAACACATCAACGGAAAACAAAAAAAAAAGCAGCGGCAAGCACAAGCCGCGCGCGCTGGCTACGGGGCAGTCTGAACGCTCCGTGGCAGTCTGAACGCTCCGTATTGCCGCTGATCCGCATTGCTCTGGCCAGTGTGAACAACCAGCTCCGTGGGTTTTTCCCCCCGCTCCAGTTCCCTCTGCTTTGCCTCCGCTTTAGATTGGCAGTCTGTCCTCGGCCTAAGAAGGGCAAAAAACAATGGCACAGAGTCAGGATGGCCATGAGAGCATGCTGGAGTGATCAGACGTGGGAAAGTCCATCTGTGGCCCGTAGCAACTTGTTTGCTACCAGACTTTCCAAGGTGTCTTTTAAATTCACTTGTGCGGCAGAGCAAAACAAGTTGCCGACAGCTGTGGGGCACTTCCCAGATGTTGTGGTCTGATCATTCTCCTTTAATCCATCCAGCATTCACTCCTATGTCAGGGTTAATTGTGCGTGTGATAGCAACCTATAGTTCTCTTCATTATACAGGAGCAAAGATGAAGGGGAAAGGGTCCAAAACCTCCAGGTGGGGCTTGGAGATCTTCTGGAATTACAGCTGATCTCTAGCCTACAGAGATCAGTTCCCCTGGAGAAAGCAGCTCCTTTGGAGGGTGGACTATAGCATTATACCCTGCTGAAGTCTCTCCAAACCTTGCCCTCCCCAGGCTGCACCCCAAATCTGCAGGAATTTCCTGACCCAAAGTTGGTAGTCTTATGGGAGGCAGTGTTCTTAGAGGGATATTTCCCTTGTTTGCATATTCTCTTATTGCATTCGTTGCCAAAAATGATTGTGTGATGAATTTGCCAGAAATGCTTCCAGAACACTTCTATTACAGAAGCAAAAACTAAAAGTGCTCTTTTTTATCTTAAAAGCCCTATGTTATGGAACCTACACGAAGGAGCGCCTTCCCTTAACATCTTATTTACACATCCCAGTTTAAGATCATTTGAGGATACTCAGCTTCACAGTTCTTTGGTAGCACAGTTCTTTGGAGTCTTTTTGATTATGACACTTTCAAAATTCACAACTGGGACAGGGGACCTGTCCAGGAGGCAGCATCAGGGAAAGGGCTTGGCCTTTATGTGCTATTTGTTGACTGCTATGTGAAACAGGAAGCTTGAGTAGATGGACCCCTAGTCTGATCTGATCCAGCAGGGCTCACTAGCTCCTTTGGAAAATCAATAAAAATAACGTCCTTCAGGAGGGGCTATATCCTTGTGCTAAAGTCCCTGAAGCAAGAATATTCACTATGTAATTCTGTTGTTTTGTTGAAGTTTTATTAATTTATTTGGTTTTATGTTTTTGTATTTGGACTTGTTTTAAACATTTTAAATAGCATTTCTAAATGTTATATAAATATATTGTGTGTGATGCTTTGTAAGGGCATTGATTAGAAACAGCGTAGAAATCAAATGTCATAATAACAAAAGCAAACAGTAATTTAAAAAAAATTATTTTAGCCAAACTATTTTCATCATCTGATTTCTACTGTAGAAGAATTCCAGTACCTTGCATTTGATTACTTTATCTTATTTCTTCATTTTGTCTTATTTCAAAAATTAAGTCCACCGTGTGCATCCTGACTCTTAAATGTTATGTGAAGAGTCTTGTTTTCTGAATCTTGCTTGATGGAGATATGTGGGCTTATTTTCAGAATTCATTTTATGTGAGAAACTGTTTGAGTAGTTCTTAAAAATGATAGCTAATCCAAGAAGAACTCTAATAGTGTATTTGGTTTGCTAGGTGGGCTGTAAAGAACAAGTTGTAAAACTACTTGCAAACATTATGGTGGGTTTCACTATATGAAAGTAGAAATCATTAATCAACATCTGAGATGCTTTTCTGTATGGAGAGCCACACAATCAGCTCTTCCTTGGCCACACATATGCCAGTGATTACATGGGGAAACATTGTGTAGACTACGTTGTAAAAAATAGTCCTGTGATTGAAGAAGTTGCTGCCAGTTATGTACAGTCTGGTTCACACATTTTTCCATGTGCTTTCTCTCTCCTGCATGTGGCCATGGTGAGCTGTATGAGCAACAATGTCTGTTAGAACTAACATCAGTCAAAAATTGTTTAGCCCAATTAATCATTTCTGTATATGCAGAGAAGCTGCACTCCCCAAGGGCCAAACCTGTAGCAGTGACAGCAACCACAGATTGCAGCCTGCCCTGTTCAACATAAACTGGGGTAGTGGTCTGATTTTTATAATGCAGGTTGCGCATGCATGAGAGAAGCAGAATCTTCCCCTGCTGTTTACTTCCATGCTTTTCTCCCAGGCTTTCTTGGAGTCCAGTAGTCTACTATTGCCCCTTGCCTTGAACTGTGGGTGTATGAGGGAGGGAGAAAGAGATTAATAATTTGTGCCTGGTGTTCAGCTCTTCTGCTGCAGTTCTTAAAATCAGGATTTATCTGTACAGTGGATAGAATGTAAATTTAGTGGGGGTTAAGGTTTGCTTGACAATTTGATAACTTAGTATGGAGCAGAGAGATTCTGATTTTGCCATATCCTCAGTCAGCTCTAGCTGTATAAGTCACTGAGCTGTTAAAGGGTTAAAGGAGCCTATCTGGTTAATAGTGGCTTTGGTTTTGCTTAATTGGCCCTCTAAAACAGCTGTCCACTTCCTACATCAACTGATTAAGTGGAGTGCACTCTATTATACATTTTAGAGTTTAATTAGTGTATTTGATGTACTTTAATGCCCAGTGAGCAAATGTGAGATATAAATGCCAGTAGCATACTCTTAACTTACATCAGTATAACAAGATATAAAATATGATGATGATGATTTTGTTGAAAAAATGTTCCTTGTAGTTTTTTTTAAGTGACATAGCAGGAAACAAACGTTATTTTCTAATAAAGATTGCCTGAATAACTTTAAAGAAAAAGAACAAAATAAAACATCTATTTAAGTTGTTTAGTGCATCCATGTGAAATTATTGATCCCCTCTAATAGTCTGATTCTTTCCATTTTTGCAGACAGTAGAAGAAATTGAAGGTGTGCTAGGGCGAGACCTCTATCCAAATCTGGCCGAAGAGAGGTCTCGATGGGAGAAAGAACTGGCAGGCCTGCGGGAAGAGAATGAGAGCCTCACTGCCATGCTGTGCAGCAAAGAAGAGGAGCTGAACAGGACCAAGGCCACCATGAATGCTATCCGGGAAGAACGAGACAGGTTACGCAGAAGGGTAAGGCTGCCAGCCCTCTGCATGACACGTGAGTGTATGGAAATAGGCCTGACAGAATACAGAGAGCAGCAAGCAGACTTTGTCCTAATTTGCAGCTTACTTGTCTCAAGGGCCTTTGCTCCTGCCTCATTTGCTATTTTCATGCCCTTCTATCCAATGGTTTCCTCTTTCAACTGCTATCTTCTCTTTGATGGGCACCTTTCTAGGACTGCTGAATGCAATGTAATCTGCCAGCTCTCATAAACAGAACTGTGCAAATGGAAAGGTCTGATGCTTAATTTGTCAGCGTTTTGGTACCACAACTTTTGATGTTTGTAAAGAATGCAAATGTGATTAATTTGGGGTATCTAAAGTATACAGTACATTACAGGAACCCATATGTAAACATATCAATAGAGATCTCCACAAGAGAAATATTAGCTTTTCCAACATGACACATTTTTCTTGTGAACAAAAGAGGTCTTCATATTTCAATGAGTTCTTTTTTCATTAATTGGGAGGCCATAATGGAATGATTCAGTTCTGTTTTCATTTTCTGGTTCTTTGTCAACTAAAGTCCTTTCTGGTAATATGGACTCGGAATTAACAGAAATTATGAATTAACAGAAATTATGATATGTATATATGTGTGTGTGTGTATATTTTCTTTTAATGAAGTTTTATTAGACATTGGAGAACTATGTTGCATAAACATCTGTACTGAAATTAAAGAAAATAGTTTTCTTCTCATTGAAGCTTTGCCCTGGATGTAAATGGGAATTTCATGGGCTGATTCCCCCCCCCCCCCCCCCCCCGGTATATTTCAGTGATATCCTCTCTTGTCTGAGAAGCCTGTCCTTTGGATATTATTTTCTGAGTCTGTGATGCTCTTCTGTATATGTCATTAGATAGTATTGTTTGCTATTTTCATGCTTGAACAACTCCCATTTACAGTTTCACTCAGCAAAGATGTCTGGTCAGCACATTACAGTGTGTTTGTGTGCTACTAAAAAGGTTACAGGTCATCTACAATATTGCATAATTAGGTACACAACAGGTGTGCACCTGATTTATAGGTGTGCACAATTCCTTTTCTTTTTTCTTTCTGTCCCTCTTTTCTCTTCATCACCTGTGAGGTAGATTTGGCTTAGAGCAGAGGAGTCAAACTCATTTGTTAAAGGGCCAGTTCTGACATAAAGATCACTTTGTCGGGCTGGGCTATGTGTGCCATAAAATGTAACACAAGGTACCGGGGATATAAACTTTCTAAATATGATTTCAGATGTCGAATGGCAATAGCAGGCGTGATTGGATTAGGTGTGATATGCAGAGGCATGGAGATATCAGCATTGGTAATGAGACAGGAAACCTAGGTCTCAGTTTGGAGGATTCAGTCCAGGAGGATGCAAAAAATAAATGGAAATAAGTCTGAAGAAGTGAGCAGTGACTCACAAAAGCACATACCCTATCACAATTTTGTTAGTCTTTAAAGGTGCTACTGGACTCGGACTCTTTCTACCACTGTTAGAAACCACAACATTCAAAAACCAGTAGGGGAACATTTTAACCTTCCAGGGCATTCAGTTGCTGACCTAAGAGTAGCAGTTCACTGACAAAGGAATTTCAAAGGGAAATTAGAAAGAGAGACTGCTGAATTGCAGCTGATCATGATGCTCAAGACAAAGCAAACTCCTGGACTGAATTGAGACCTAGTTTTCTTCTCTCATTACCAATGCCTGCCATTGTCTTTTGGCATCTGAAATCATTTCACTCTCCAAGATATAAGGACAGATGGACTCACATTCCAGCTGTATCTGAAGAAGTGTGTAGTGATTCATGAAAGCTCATGCCCTGCCACAAATTTTGTTAGACATTAAGATGCTGCTGTACTCTTCTTCCCTTTCACTAATAGGGAATGCAAGCTGTGCTGTTAGGTTTCTGCCCCCCCCATCTGTTAGAAATGGAAAAGGGGATCTCTGTAAGTGCCATGGGATGGACTCTCTCTCTCTCTCTCTCTCTTATACCTGGAATAAAACATTTTTTGGTCTTAAACACAGGACTCCCCCTCTCCCAGTACCTGGAATAAAACTTTTTTTGGTCTTAAACACAGGGCTCCCTCCCCATACCTGAAGTGTATGTCCATCAGTGTATATACATCAGTGTATGAGTCCTTTGTTTAAGTTATATATATATATATGTGTGTGTGTGTGTGTGTGTGTGTGTGTGCACATGCACACCTATCTCCTTGTACTGAAAAAAAGCACTGCTGTTATTTGTTTTTTAAAGAAGACTGTGGGATGGACCAATATTATTTGCATCATTATTTGCATCATGAAATATTATTTGCATCATACATCATTATTTGCACCAATATTATTTGCATCAGAGACATCAGATACTGCTTTAACTTTGTAGCAATTTTGTCTAAAATGGACAGTCTTTAAAGCTCCCAGTTTTAGGAAGGAAACTAGGTGTAATGTTCTTACTATTTGTGTTATACTAGTTGTTTTCCAAACGTCAATACATGTTTTACGGGAGGAGCTGTGGCTCAGTGGAAGAGCCTCTGCTTTACATGAAGAAGGTTTCAGGTTCAGTTTCCAGCATCTCCAGTTGAAAGGACCAGGCAACAGGTAATGTGAAAGACCTCCAGCTGAGACATTGGAGAGTTGCTGCCAATCTGAGTAGACAGTACTGACCTTGATGCTCTGATTCAGTATAAGGCAGCTTTGTGTGTGTTTATGTGTGTTTTTGATTCCATGCTTGTGTTTCAGAAGTCTCAGTAGGCTAAGCAGGCAAGTTTCAGAACAACAAAAGGCCTGTAAAGGCAGCAAGTGTTAGAATTCACCATTTTGTGAATGTCTCCAGAAAAGAACTGGTGTTAGCTTGGGAGTAATAGTTCAGTTATCATTTTTGTTACAATTTTTATAGGTAGGGTAACCTGGTCTTTAGTCTTGCAAGCTTTTTTAAAAGCTCACCCATCTTTGGTTCTAGTTCCTAAACTAAATGATATTATGATGACATAGTTTTATTGGCAATGTTCCCAAGGCTTTCCCCCTTGTTTTTGAAATTTTGAGTTGACCTGCCTTTATCTGTTTATTTATTTGTCCTTTTTTAAAAAAAAAATATTTTGGAACTGTCCTTGATATCCTTCTGTTCCCTGCCCAGCCAACCAAGTCATCTTCTGTCCCAGCCTTGCCTTTGCTTGGCTCACAAGGTCCATGCTCCTTTATAAATTATTTTTCTAACTTGGAGCCAGTCTACTTTTGGTCTGGCTTCCATCCCATATCTGTTGACACTAAAAGATGTGGGCAAAGCCTCAAAAGCAGTAGCAGCACAGAAACTAAAGAGATGTAACTTTCCCTTCCTGCTTATAGTTCTTTCTTGGAAGGTCTTTTACACAGGTTCAAATGTTAGAATGAGGAAAAGGAGAGACTGAAAGAGGATGAAGGTGAGAGAAAGAAGGAACACATATACATGTACCTGTGTATGGCAAATAGCAGACTGTGTTCTTGGGTGCAGACTTTTGGAAGCCGTATTATGGTCTTCACACAGAACGCTTCCTTGCGATTTAAAGTGGTTACAGTTTAGTAGCCTCCGGCCCCGTCCACATGAGTGAGATAAGCCGAACGGGAAGTGACACAAATTTGTGCCAGCGCAATTTGCGCCGCTTTTGCGGGATCAAACAGGTCCATGGACCTGTGAGGGCGAACCGCCGCTGCATGATCACACGCAGCCGCGGGCAAGTTGGTTTTTTTCCCCCCGGCCGTTTTTCGTGCGCTTATCTGCTTCTACAAGGGATCGATGACTTGCCTCTCCACCCTCGGGGTCATCCGATGATGCGCATACCAGGATGGGAGGGGAAAAAACAAACAAAAAGCCCGCTCCCCAACGCCACTTGTTTGCGCTGGCACGATCACACGAGGAAAGGTCAGTTCTGGGCCGTCGCAAACCATTTGAGACTGCCTTTTCACTGGTAGCTAAATAAGTTGATTCCCCACCGGCTCAAAGTGGTTTGCGACACTTTGACACCGGTTGCAGGATGCTTCCCTGATGTGCTTGTGTGATCACGCCACTTTGAGCCGGCGGGGAATCGTCCTTCTTGTGTCGCAAATGGGTGTGTATGATCGTGCCCTTACTTTCATTTCTTTGAATTGTTGACATGAGCATGTGAACTATGACAAAACGAAATCTAGGTTCCAGATTATTAAACACATAATTGAAAAGTATTTTGTGCCTTTTTCCTTCTTTCAGACTTATTGGAAACTTTCAGTCTTGTGATCTAAACCATATGTTAATTTGCTGAACAGAGAGTTTATTTCCCCCTGGAGGAGTCTGTTTATTACAGATATCCATGTCAGCCATACTATGTAATAGTGAACACTAGGGAGCTTATTTGCATTTGTAATATAGTCAATAGCTGCCACACAAATAAATGTTTTCTTTGACCTACTAAATATTTCATATCTGCAGCCCTGAACCCAAGAGTCACTACAGATTATTTCCCCAGAGGGTGAGAACGGAGCCCTGCTAAAATTTAGCTTTGGTTCTATACAGATTAAATTGGGTAGATAAAATAAGTTGAAGCTGAGCAGATCAATAGGGCTGTTACTTTAGCCCAATGTCTGCAATCAAACAAAGTGCTCTCAATGGGGTTTCAGAGGCTTGTTAGAGGTTTAATTAAATTAGATATTTAATGCATTTCAGTTAACAGAGTGTCTTGCTTTGCAGTGCAATAACTAAGAAATGACACGTGTATGGACTTCTATTTTTCACAGGTCATTAGTAAATGAGGTAATTACTTATTTCTGTAGGAAATAAGGAAACATGAGAAACGTAAAGATGGAATTACTTGGGTTCCATTATTCCCTATAGGAGACTTTTTCCATGGTGCCTGGAGTGGCTGTTTTTCAACCAAATGATACCAAAACCTAGGGCTGCCTGTCCACTAAAGACTGCCCAAGTCTCAAGCAAATTGAACCAAGTGGTCCAATTCTATGGGTCTTTGAACAAGGTGTCCCCAGTTCTCCTTCTTGTAGAAGTACGGGCTGTGAGGGAAAAGGGCCTTGCCCTCACAAAGGACAGGACACTGGCAGGACATTGCACCTATAAAAGATACCTTAATACTTTCTTAAAGTAGCTGTTTTATTGCCTGAAAATGGTAAAGCTTTAGCTCAAGCAGACCTTTTTAGAAAGCCTCATCTATCATTTGAGTGAATGAATCAAAATGTTTTAAAATACAAATTGTTAATAAATAAATACCATTATTAAAATAACATTAAATATAGCCTAGGCAGGTGCTAAACAATAGCTGGTAACAACTCCCTTGTGAATTTGGCCCCTGTTCATATTGGAACTACATCCAAATTACCTTTGCAGTACTATATGTTGCACACTGAAAATGGGAAAGGCTCAAATGACCCAGGACTAGAGCAATAGTCAGAGAACACTCCTGTTGTATTCTTTTGGGCAGCTCATCCATGAAGCGTGTGTCGCACATGGATCAATCAGTCCCTGGAAGTGTATTGATTTCAAATCCGAGAGCGTGACTTACATTTCATAGATACAAGAAAAAGAAAGTATCATAAGCTATTCACATAATAATACTATGGGTCACAGCGCCTCAGAATTAGTGTTCAGGTCCAGCATATGCCTGTATTAAAAAATCAAATGAGAGCTAGCAGTAATCGGATTTCTCTTCAATTAAGCAAGCAACCCAAGTTAATTAGATTTCAGTTGTATTGTATTTGACAGTTATGTTTGTTACTTGTGTTACTGACGTACAGTACTAAGCGGAATTTACCCTTCTAAGATCATTCACTTCACTGGATTTAGAAGGATATAAGTATGTTTATGATTGCACTGTGAAAGCACTTAAAGATACAATTTAGCAAATGCAGCTATTGATTTTTTGATATCAACTTAAAAATAGTTTCGAAAAGTTTGTCTTTTATGTACATACTGATAAACTGTACCACACACAGCCTGTAGCATATACTTCTCAGATGGGTGCTAAACCTAAATCAGCATGAATTAAAGTGTACCTGAAGGAACGCTCAGATATTTCTTAGAAGGCAGTGCATTTTTTCCCATATCAGCAAGGCAAATTTTGGAGCAGAAGACATCTTCCATCTGCAGAAGGCATGACTTATGTTCACGGAGTTTTATGTTACTAGAAAAGAGATTTATAATGAAATCCTGATTTATCTTTTAGAGGTGTGTCTTGCTGCTTTTGTCCCATTTTTCAGTTTTCAGGTGGGTGAGTTTTCTCTTTAGAATGCTCACACATTAATCTGTAATTTGTGTGTGTACGTTCACTTTTCTTTGTACTTGGCAACTGTGTTGCACTTCAAGGTTGTAAAAATGGTATTGGTTTGTATCTCTTCTTCTGATGCAAGAGGCTTTTCCTCTGAAGGAAGGCCCCACACTTAGCTAAGCAATCTGGTAGAATACAGCCAGGTATTGTGCTCTAGTCTTGGTGTTGCTTGTAGGCTAATCTTGGTATATTCTCACCTGTTCATAAATATTCATGGCCATTTCTTTTGCCGCCGTCATAGAGAAAAATAAGCTACAGCCTTAAGTGCCAGATAAGTTTATATTCCAAAGATGTTCCTCGTTCATCGCTGTGATAGGCCCCTATTCCCTGATGTTCAGTTCTGATTTAATGGACTGCCTACATGGCCTGACCTTGAGGCGGCATGTGGCAATGGCAGCCTCCATGGTCCTGCAGTCGCTGGGCATCACAGAGTTCCTGGGCCCAGCATCTGGAGGAGAAGCAACACAGAGGGCAGACTCAGCGTCTTCAGATTGCAGCAGCCCTGCCCTGCCAGACAGAGGGGGGCAGGTGTGGCAGTGGCAAAGGAGTTCCCCGTGGGCCAGGTGCTATGGCTGCTGGAGCCCTGGAGATGGGGGAATTCTGCCCCCTTGCTGGGTCCCTGGGCATGGGGCCCTTATTTGGCACAGCCCATTCTGCCCACCCTTTCCTCCATGTGTACAGTGATTCTGCATGAGCAGCTAGAGAGCCATTGTGCATGCTAGAAAACCTTTTCTGAGGGGGCAGCAGTGGATGGAGAGGTTGGCAGTGGCTGCCAGGCACCTGGCAGGGCTTCTTGCCATCACGAGGGATGTGGGTGAGGGACAGGGGCTCATCGAGCACTTGCTGGGGGACCTCTCAGAGGCTCTCTGTGCCCCCTGGTGCCCCCCAGCTCCCCTCCTGCTTGTCCTCCAGTGAGGTTGCACAGAATTGCCATGGGACATCCTCAACAGCATGGATGCCCTGTTGGACAGCACAGCCACCTGTGAGCGGAGGGCACCCACTCATCCATGCTCTTGTCCGTCGTGGCCCTTGGGGGCCTTCTGTGCTTTGTGTGTGGAGTGACACTGTGGTGTTCCCATGGGTCAGGCCATTGATGCCTCCCTCCCCACTGACAGGTAGCTGAGGCTTCTGACAGGAGCTGGTCTCTTTAAGGGGGGATGTGCTGCATGGGAAGAGCAAGGCTCCTGTGGCCTGCCCCTCTCTGCCTCCTGCCAGTGACAGACACTTGACTTGGCCCCCTCAACACTTGGCTCCCACTGATCCTGCCTGCCTTGTCTATCACACCGCCCCCACCTAGCAACAGTGCCGGAACGCTGCAGCTAGGGCCAACTTATCCATTAGGCACAGTAGGCACAGTGCCTAAAGCCCATGATACTTTTAGGGTCCATGAAAATGTTTTAATTTCTTTTAAATCAGAAGAAAAATTGAACTTTTAAGGTCAAAGAACATGTTTTAATTTTTTTTCTCACATCAGAAAAAAATAAAACATTTAAGGCCCACAAAAATTTAATAACTTTTGCCTAAAAAGGGGGGAAATAAAATATTTTAAAATTAAAAGTTATATCAAAAATATTTTTTATATTGATCTTATTATGGTGGGGAGGACCCATAAAGGCAAAAGTGCCTAGGCTCCACGAAAGTCATAATGCAGCCCTGACTGCAGCAGAAATTCCATGGATGCCACCGTGGCAGTGCCTGTCAACACTGATGGAGGACCTTTTTTCCCCATTTGGCTGCCATGTAACTTTCCCCCTAGGAAGGCAACTAGTGCCGCGGTCAGCATGGCAGCATAAGCACAAAAGAGGATTGCTCTGCCCAGGTAGCTTTGGGTTCAGCAATGTTGTTATCTGACTTCATTGCCTTATCTTGTTGCTCCTTGGTAGCTCAGTCGTCAATGTAGTGTTGCTGCCTCTCACAACATGATAGGTAGCTAAAAATGCAGAATATAAAGGCTATTAATGGAGTTTTCTAATAAAAGGGAATCAAAGAGTAAACTTCAGGATTATTTGCCTCCTTTAGGAGGAAATTAAATAGTTTACATTGGAATTCAGTCATGTTAATTTGGACCAGAATAATGTATCAAATACTTTTGTATTTTACCTATATGTTGTGTAGTGTATTGCATACACATATATACATACCACTTTTAAGCACTTTATTCACATCTACTATCACTGGTATTAATCAAAAAGTAGGAGGAGAGCCGTTACATGACTGCAGGAAAGAAAAGGACTTGAATTTCAAAGAGGCGTTAGGTATCTGACCCCCGTCCACCATGGGAAT
This sequence comes from Lepidodactylus listeri, assembly GCA_029233225.1. NCBI lineage: Eukaryota > Metazoa > Chordata > Lepidosauria > Squamata > Gekkonidae > Lepidodactylus > Lepidodactylus listeri. The sequence continues at coordinate 69,104,685 of JARCFY010000004.1, read as the reverse complement.
TCTCATAATTTTTCTGGAAGCTCCAAAATCCTGGGTAACCTGATATTATTAGTTGTATGTTCCTCCTCTGCTTTCTTCCTGGAATTATTTTTAAATTTATTCCTTCTCAACTTTGTTCATCCAGTTGTCTCTAGACTTCATTATTATTCGGCTTATAGTCATCATGCTGAAGTCTTGCAATAGATTCTAAAGCAAATAACAACATAACCAGTTAAAATCTGATCAAGCAACCAGATCTTGACAGATCCTTAAATCCTCAGCCCTCTACTAGGTCAAATGTCATCCAAAATCAAAATGTTTAATAATGCTGGTAGAAAATCCTTGACTGGGCCTTGTGCAAGTCTGTTGGGAAAGAGAATTCCATATTTTGATTGGCAGCAATTGTCTGTGTACCCTGATTGGCCTTGCCTGGCTTATTCCGGTGCACAGGTGAGAATATTTCCAGGATATTATGCCTGGAGCAGTTGCTCAGCGGCTCCATGCAGACACAGACAGCCAGCTATACCAAATTGTCAGCAAGCCCATAATCTAGCAGGAATTACATGGATATGTCAGATGGGGTTTATACATGATTTTTATGGAATTGTTGTTAGAAGACACTAAGAGAGCAGTGTAGACATTTAAGCCCTGGTGTAATGTTTGTAGCTACACATTCCTATTGGGAGGTATGCAGCTGTATCCTGTCCTGGAAGCCTGCATATCTGTACATGTTATTTGAATAATCTCTAGGTTAGAAAAGCTTCAGTCTCGTTTTTCTTAACACCATTTTCTGCATGAAGATAAAGAGGATGATTTATTTTCTATTTTCACTCTTAGTCTGTTTTCCCTCTAGACTCAGGAGATTACACTACAAGCAAAATTAGCTAGAGAAGAAATGAGGAAAGTGCTCTAACTTCGATGCCCTCCTCTGGACATATTCCAGTTGTCTAGATCCTTCTTAAATTGTGGTGCCCCAGACTGAACACAATACTCTAGGTGAGGTCTAACCAGAGTAGAGTAAAGTGATACCATCAGTTTGCGTGATCTGGACACTATACTTCTATTGATGCAGCCCAAAGTCGCATTTGCCCTTTCAGCTACCACATCACACTGCTGAATAAAGTTCAGTGTATGGTCTGCTAAGACCCCTAGATCCTTTTTGCATCCACTACTGCTGAGACAAGTCTCCTCCATCCAATAGTTAATCTTTTGATTTTTCCTACCTAAATGTAGAACTTTACAATTACTATGCTGAAAATCATTTTGTTAGTTTTAGCCCAGTTTTCCAGCCTGTCAGAATCATCCTGTATTTTGACTCTATCTTCTACTGTATTTGCTGCCCCTCTCAATTTAGTATAACCTGCAGATTTAATAAGTATCACCTCTATTCCTTCATCCAAGTCATTTATAAAGATGTCGAACAACACAGGGCCCAGGACAAGTCCCTGAGGCACTCCACTTGCCACTCCTCTCCAAGAGGATGAGGAACCATTGACAAAGCACTCTTTGGGCACAGTCTGCCAATCAGGTACAAATCCAGTTAACAGTCATAGGATCCAAACCACATTGTACCAACTTGTCAACAAGAATATCATGTGGAACCTTATCAAAAGCCTTACTGAAATCAAGATGTCTACAGCATTCCCCTGATCCAGCCAAGAAGTAACTCTCTTAAAAAAGGAGATTCAGTTAGTCCGACATGACTTGCTCCTGAGGAACTCATGCTGGCTGTTAGTAATCATAGCCCTCCTTTTTAAATGCTCAAGCACTGACTATCTGGTTATTTGCTCCAAAACCTTTCCAAATGTACACGTCAAGCTGATGGGTCAGTAGTTAGCTGGATCTTCCTTTCTTGTATAAACCGAACCCTGTTAAAATCTTGGAGAAGGAAAGGCAGGAAAGACTGGAACAACTGCAGTGAACAGGGTGGGGAGGAAGTCTAGGGAGTTAAAAGATGGTATTGAACATAAAAAGTTAAACAGTTTAGGGTATGCTAAATATAAACATCTGATAGTAATGAAGATGGCTGAGAAGTATCCCAACTCCACAATAAATCTGTTTACTCAGGGTGCTCAGAAAGATTTGACTGTCCAGTGTGATTTTTCTTCATAATAAAATGTTTCATTTTATAGAAACTGGCTAAAAGTATCTTTTGAGCCTCTCACCCCTATTGCCTATAGGCCGGGATTAAGGTTGGACCTGAAACTGAGACTTCACAAGAAGCTTTTGTATACCTGATACTGGCTACTCAGAAAAGCAGTTTTAAAATCTCTGAGTGGTGGCAGCAGAAAAGGAAATGGACTTAGGTGGATGCCTAAGGTTCAGTGATGCACCCTTGCTGGGACTATTCCCTTACAGTAACATTCCTCTTTAGGTGTGCCATACTCCCTCTCTGTCTTCCAATACCCTGCAGAATTCCTCATCTGAATTAAGTGAAACTATGATATCTCATTTTGCAGCGTTGTGCAAAGTTCTGTAGAAAAGAAAGCTTTGTCCTCCTGATCAGAATGATGCAACAGATAATGGATTTTCTTCATAGCTGAAAACAAAATCAGATCTTCAGTCTTTTTGGTGCAGAGCCCTGTTGTTAGCCAAAGTCGTTCCACTTCATTTCCCACTACAATTTATTCTATTTTTCTACCCTTGTATGTCTTTTTCTTAACAAAAAATAATAAAGGGTTTTATCTAGTCTTGAAATCAGGTCAGTCCTTACTGGATCACTAAGGATTCTCTTTTTCTGTATCATCTGCTGCCAATTAGCCTTGCTCTTTCTGACTATTTTTTAGCAACCTCTAGCTTGTTCCTCCATCTGTGTCCTACCAGTTTGATTTGGACTTTGGGCAGATTTGTTGCCAATATTCTGTACAATGTAGAATGTAGGGGAATTTTACGGGCTCAGGCCTCTACCAGGGATCCCCAAACCCCCCTAGGGTTCTTTTCTATAGGTGGGTGGAGTCTGGCTAGGGAATTCAGGCCTCCAGATGGAGAGAAACACAGTGAGAACAGTTGCCTTAAACTAAAAGTATTTATTAACTCTAAAACTATACACAAGTAAAACTTAATAGCATATGTTCAATATCAGTACCCAACAGAATATAGAAAAATCCCAATACTTGATATAGTGTATGTTTCAAAAGGACCAAGAATTCCTGGACTGTGGACAAAGACCTCACAAGCCTAGGTGGGGTGTTGGCCAAACAGCCCCAAACAAAGCCCAAAGCCTCCCTCTCAAACTCTGAGACAGACCAAGGATCAGATCCCCACATTGCCACAGAAGCTCCATGGGTGACCTTGGACTAGTCATGGTCTCTCAACCTTAACCTACCTCACACGGTTCTTTTGAGAATAAAGTGAAGGAGGGGAGAATGTTGTAATCCACTCTGAGTTCCCACTTTGAGACTTTGATTGTCTTATCTATCTTTTCTTTAAAAAAAACCCTCCTTTGGTTTGAATCCTTTGTATTCTGAACAGTAAGACCTTTCAGGGTTAAGAACATAAGAACATAAGAGAAGCCAATGTTGGATCAGGCCAGTGGCCCATCCAGTCCAACACTCTGTCACACAGTGGCCAAAAACACCAGGTGCCCTCAGAAGGCCCAGCAGTGGGGACAGGAAGCCCTCCCACTGTTGCCCCCCCCAAAAAAAAACCCCCACCAAGAATACAGAGCATCACTTGCCCCAGACTGAGGCCCCGTCCACACGAGCAAGATAAGCCGGACGGCCCATTTGACTGTCCAGTGTGATTTTTCTTCATAATAAAATGTTTAATTTTATAGAAACTGGCTAAAAGTATCTTTTGAATCTTCTTCGTGGTCTCTGTGCATCACACCTCTGGGATTAAGTGCGCCTGCGCCGATCCCGATCGGTAAACTTCAAAGCCTAACGGATTTTCGCGCCAGCTCACCGGTCACGTGCACGCCCCACTGCGCATGACCCGGGGAGGGGCACGAGGATCCCGCCAGTTCTCTTCTGACCACTGCGTCGTGAGGATCACCTCTCCACTTCGGTCGGTAGTACTTTCGTTTCCTATTTGGAAAAGCCTTTTCGGACTGTCTTTCTCTCCTATCTTGAACTCGGACTGTTTACTGGACTAGCCTTTGGAATTTCCCTCACTTCTCCCCGCTCGGCCTATGGCCTAGCGGTGGGGCTTCTTTAAGCGCTGTCGGGACTGTGGCAGTAAAATAGCGCCTCCAGACAAGCACGCTCTTTGCCTTCTGTGCCTGGGCGAGTCGCACCGAGTAGACTCGTGTTCGAGCTGCACCGCCTTCTCTAAACAAACACGCAAGAACCGTGCGGCAAGGCTGAAAGTAGCTCTTTTGGAAGCAGCTCTATTGCCGAAAATGTCGACCGCCGAAGTCTCGACGGCATCCCCATCGGCCCCGACGGGCCCGGCACTGTCACCAACAAGGAGCACCGTCGGTACCGAGAAGTCAGTAACGAAACGATCCCTCCCGCTGCCGCAAACTCCTGCAAAAAAGTGCAGAGAGGGCAAGGAGGAGAAGGGCAAGCACAGGCACAAAAAATCGAGTGCGCAGTCGACGCATGTCGCGTCCGACCTGACCCAGCATGGGTCTCCGCAGCTTGACCCTTCCGGGCGCAAGCGACCCCGGGGCAGCTCTGTCTCCCCGATGCCGCGACCCATCCAGTTGATGGACTCGGACCCCGATATCGAGCTGATGCAAGTCCCTCGGAGTAGTCCAGAGACCGGACCCGACCCGTCACCACCACCGAGGGGAGAACGAGACTGGCGTCTTCCTCCCTCTTCGGTGCCATGGGACGTCCGACAATGGAGGTACCTATACAGCCCCTCGTATCCCCCACCACCGCAATGCTACCCGGCGGAATGGGACCATCAGTCGACATCGTCGAGAGTCTCACGATGCCGAGATCCACCGGCCCCAGGACCTTTCCTGTCACCGATGCCGAGGCCATCACCGGCACCAATGCCGATACCGATGCCGATACTGCAGACCCCACCTGATGTCGACCTCCCTCCGTACCAACCGGAACCGTCGAACCCCATGTCACCTTCCGAACACCTATCGGCACCGAACTCCTCCGTTTCATCCGATTCCGAGGAAGAGTCCCCGACTCATCCATCGCCATCTCCCGCTGTCGCTGACGATCTCCCGATCTCCCCTTCCAAAGATGTGAAGTCCTATGGGGAACTCGTCAAGAGAATGGCCCATTCCCTAGCTCTGGCTACCATCCAACCAGCCCCTGCCGCTACCGATGCCATCTTTGACATAGTCCAGATGGATACATCTACGGCAGTAGCCCTACCCTTAATTTCGGTGCTTCTGAACACCGCTAAGGAATCTTGGGGACACCCTTCATCAACTCCAATCTCAAGCAAGAGGTTGGATCACATGTACAGGCTCCAAGAACCTGGGGCAGAATTTTTGTTCATCCACCCCAAACCCAACTCAGTCGTGGTGACACCCTCGGCTAGGGGCCGCAGCAGGCATTCCTCCCCCCTTGACAAAGAGGGACGGAAGCTTGATTCATTCGGAAGACGATTTTATTCAGCAGGAGCATTAGGAATAAAAACTGCAAACTATATGGCTTGTATGAGCAGATATCAATACTCCCTATGGGAGCAGATGACACCGCTCCTGGCACACCTTCCTGAGGACAAACAGTGTATTGCCAGGAAGATCCAAAAAGAAGGCATGGTTTTGGCCAAACATCAACTCAATGCCTCCAAACATGTCGCTGATGTAACTTCGAAGACGCTCACTTCGGCAGTTGTCCTCAGGAGACATGCTTGGCTGAGATCGACGGCGCTTCCTCAGGACACAAAATCGCTGGTCGAAGATCTCCCTTTCGAGGGCGAAGGGCTGTTCAGCTCAACCACAGACACAGTCCTCCACGACCTGGATAAAAGTATGAAGACATCACGTAACTTAGGTGCCTCCCAGCCAAGGCAACAAAAGCAGAAGAATTGGCAGAGATCCTGGTCGAAGAAACAACCACAAAGATCTCCCAATGAGCCACAATGGCAAAGGCCTGCACCCTCCGCTTATCAGCAGAAGCCGTATAGCCACAAACAATGCTTTCCAGCAGCCTCTGCCTCCAAGGCAAAACCCTCCAGACCGAATAAACAGGGTCTTTGACTCTCACACACGCTCTGGTCCTCCCACCCGTCTGGCACCCTTCCTATCTGCATGGCAAATCATAACCACAGACAAATGGGCCCTATCCGTAGTAGCAGAGGGATACCAGATAGAGTTTTCTCAGATACCACAAGAACCCTACTTCGTAGCCACCCCACCTTCCGACACCCTGTCGTCAGAAGTCGAAGCCCTTCTGTCCAGAGATGCCATAGAGCCGGTACCCATACACCATCTCCAGCAGGGATTTTACTCCCGCTACTTCACGGTACCAAAGAAGGATGGCGGACTTCGTCCCATTTTAGACCTGAGGAACCTCAATGCATTCATCACGTACAAGAAGTTCCGCATGACTACCCTCCAGACCATCCTGCCACTGTTAGAAGCCAATGTATGGATGGTGACGCTGGACTTAAAGGATGCGTACTTCCATGTGATGATCCACCCATCTCACAGACCGTTCCTGCGCTTCGCGGTCGGTCCGCGTCACTTCCAATACAAGGCCCTTCCTTTTGGCCTCTCTACGGCTCCTCGTGTCTTCACGAAACTCATGGCAGTGGTGGCGGCTCATCTATGGCTTCAGGGTGTCCAACTTTACCCATATCTGGACAACTGGTTACTAGTCGCGCCCTCTGTGACAATTTTACAAGATCACATCTCAACAACCCTCAGCGCCCTAAACTCCCTAGGGCTAACGATAAACCTCAAGAAGTCCATGCTCACACCGTCCAGACGAGTACAGTTCATCGGAGCCATTCTGGACTCCCTGCAATGCAGGGCTTTCCTGACCCCCAACAGGGCGGCGGACATAGTCTCTCTCCTCCTTTCAATCCGGAAGGACAAGGAGGCTATGGCCAAGCAAATACTCCGCCTATTAGGCCTGATGGCAGCAACCACGGCAGTGATTCCGTTCGCCAAGCTGAGGATGAGACCGCTACAGCTTTGGTTTCTGAGACATTTCCGTCCCAACATTCATTCCCTCTCCAAACTTTTTCGACTCTCGGACCAAGTTCTGGAGACCATGACGTGGTGGCTGACACCCCAGAATCTTCAATCTGGTGCACCCTTCCGGCTCCCACCCCCCTCGGCAACTATTACCACAGATGCATCCCTATGGGGCTGGGGAGCTCACCTGGATGGCATTGGTGTGGGCGGCAGGTGGGACCCATCCGTGGCCCACAACCACATCAACTTTTTGGAACTCCTGGCAGTTCTCTATGCAGTGAGATCATTCCGCAAATCCCTGTCGGGAAAGACGGTGGCTGTCCTTACGGACAATACAACCACCATGTATTACATCAACCGGCAGGGTGGAACGGTCTCCCGTGGACTTTGCCGCTTAGCCATCGAGCTTTGGGACGAGTGCCAATCCATCGGCATTCATCTCGTAGCGAATCATCTTCCAGGGCTGCTCAACACCCAAGCAGACTTCCTGAGCAGAGGAGGAGCATCCCTACACGAATGGGAATTGAACCCTCTCTACCTGACCCCGATCTTCGATCGTTGGGGTCACCCCTCAGTAGACGTATTCGCCTCTCGGGAGAACAGGAAATGCCATCTCTTTTGCTCCAGAGCTGGCGCGGATCCAGCGTCCCTCGGGGACAGCCTTCTTCTCCAGTGGACAGGGAGGCATCTGTACCTCTTCCCCCCGATCCCTCTGATACCGAGGGTAGTCCACAAACTAATGTCGGAGTGACCACGAGCGATTCTCATCACGCCGTGGTGGCCGAGACAGCCTTGGTTTCCCACGCTCCTTCACCTCTCCCTGGGAGTCTACCTTCACCTTCCGACGCTCCCAGATCTTCTCTGGATGCACGAAGGTCAAGTACTCCATCACGATGTTCCCAAGTTGAAGCTAACAGCTTGGATGCTTCAACCTCAGATATAGACTCACGCATTGCACAGGTTCTTTTGAACTCACGCAAACTGTCCACACGCCGCTCATATGCTGCGAAGTGGAATAAATTTCTAGCCTTTTTAACCTCGATAGGGCGGCCTTCCGTTCCTGCCACCCTTAACGACATTTTTGGTTTTTTGTTATCCTGTTCGGATAGAGGATTGTGCCACTCTTCTATCAGAGTTTACTTATCGGCGATCTCGGTCAACCATCCCGAGATTGGAGGATACTCAGTATTCTCTCACCCAACTACGAAACAATTCCTTAAAGGAATGCGTCGCCTCTATCCACCGGTACGGGCACCGGTCCCAGCATGGGACCTACCTTTAGTTCTTACCAAATTAATGGGCAAACCGTTTGAGCCCATGGCCTCCTGTAGTCTCCAGCTCCTTTCATGGAAGGTAGCTTTTTTGGTGACTATTACGTCTGCTCGGCGTGTGAGTGAGCTGTCAGCCCTTCGTTGCGATCCACCGTATCTCACTTTCCATCATGGAGCAGTTACATTGGCTCCTGATATTGCCTTCCTACCCAAGATAGTCTCGGACTTCCATGTGGGAGCAGACATCACGCTGCCTGTGTTTTTTCCTGATCCCCAGGACCCGCCACAACGCAGCTTACACACTCTGGATGTCAAGAGAGCCCTTTCATTTTACTTGCATCGGACAAAGCCATTTCGCAAGTCTCCGGCCCTCTTCATCACTTATGCCTTGCCCAGGCAGGGACAGAAACTATCGTCTCAGAGACTCTCGAAGTGGATAGTAGAGACGATAAAGCTTGCCTACCTCCTGGCTAAGAGGCCATTGCCGGCATCCCTCCGGGCACACTCCACGAGAGCCGTGGCTGCTTCCACGGCATTCCTCAAGGGCATCCCCCTGGGAGACATCTGCAATGCTGCAATGTGGGCGTCTCCTCACACGTTTGTGAAACACTACGCCCTAGATGTCCGCGTCCATCAGCGTACTGTGGTGCTACAAGCAGCTCAGTGGGCCGTGCAGTGTTACAAGCAGTGTGGTGGGCCGTGCAGTGCTACAAGCAGCTCAGATGTGAGACCTCCAGCACCCACCTCCAGTATGTGGTGTGTTTATTGCTCGCTATTCTCCCAGAGGTGTGATGCACAGAGACCACGAAGAAGATATACAGGTTGCTTACCTGTAATTGGAGATCTTCGAGTGGTCATCTGTGCATTCACACCACCCGCCCTCCTTCCCCTCTGCTTTCGGTCTCCCTCACTTTTTCTTGGGGGCTGTTAGCAGCGGTCAGAAGGAACTGGCGGGATCCTCGTGCCCCTCCCCGGGTCATGCGCAGTGGGGCGCGCACGTGACCGGGGAGCTGGCGCGAAAATCCGTTAGGCTTTGAAGTTACCGATCGGGATCGGCGCAGGCGCACTTAATCCCAGAGGTGTGAATGCACAGATGACCACTCGAAGATCTCCAATTACAGGTAAGCAACCTGTATGCCTCTCACCCCTATTGCCTATAGGCCGGGATTAAGTTTGGACCTGAAACTGAGACTTCACAAGAAGCTTTTGTATACCTGATACTGGCTACTCAGAAAAGCAGTTTTAAAATCTCTGAGTGGTGGCAGCAGAAAAGGAAATGGACTTAGGTGGATGCATAAGGTTCAGACCAAGAGAGAGATCTTGGAGTCATAGTAGATAACTCAGTGAAAATGTCGAGATAGTGTGCGGCCTGATCCAACATTGGCTTCTCTTATGTTCTTATGTTCTTAACCCTGAAAGTCTTACTGTTCAGAATACAAAGGATTCAAACCAAAGGAGGGTTTTTTTTTAAGAAACAACAACATCTATTGGGTCCGCCTTGTCCACATGTTTATTTACTCCCTCAAGGAACACTAACAGGTTAGTGAGACAAGATCTTCCCTTACAGAACCCATGCTGAGTCTTCCTCAATCGATTTTGTTCATCAATGTGCATACTAATTTTTTCCTTAATAACAGTTTCCACCAACTTACCCGGTATCGACGTCAGACTGACTGGCCTGTCAGACTGAGGGATGTCTTCCTCATTTTGTCTTGTGGATTTCTAGTCTTATCAGACTTAAATTCAGTTATTTAAAATTATTCACACTTTCAAGTACCTCTAGTTTTTCTGTAGGGAAATATGCAAATTATTATAATCATATGCAATCAATTGAACATGTACCTGTTTCATTGCATATACACATAGCAGTAGTTAACTGTCACTTCCCAACATCTGGTACAAAGAAAAATATATATACATATTTTCTGAGTCACTTATGAAATAGTTATTTTCCTACATGGAAATATTACCTTTGCAACATCAGGTCCCAGTCCACAGTCACCATGCACCAGGGTTGGATTTGGCTGAAGTCCCTTTTCTTGGCCTCAGGGGGGGGGGGGAGGAACTAAGCATCAGCCTATTCAACCTCCTGTCTCTTAGCTCTACTCTTTTCTGAGTAGTGATTCATAGCTTGTTAGTTTTCCTTGGCCTGTTCGCCTCAAGCCTTTGAAAGGCCCTTTCCAGACTCAGGGTCTGCCAAGTGGACTGTCTCTCCCTGAAAGCTCTATGAGAGCATGGCTGAGCCCATGAAGGACCAATAATGGTCTCACAGCAACCTCTCCCCTGCTGCTCCCTTCCCCCCAGCCCTGGCACAGCCACCAGACAGCTTGTTGTCAAAGGGCAGGCTGCTGAAAGGCCAGCTGTCAGAAATCAGCTGCTGAGCAAGTTTTATCTTTACAAGTTGTATCTGTGATGGTGACAGATGCTGTGTTTGATGACATGGGATGCCAAGAAGGAGGGGAGGGTCTTCCATTGTCCCCATTGCTCTGTGAAAGTTAGAAAACTGTAACATTGAAACTGGCTGTTCATTGTTAGAAGCTAAGAAAGCTGCCTTTAAATGCAAGGAAGGTAGCAAATGTAATTTTGCTACTGTTCATGCTTTGTATCTACAATATCAAGCAGAATCTGTTTTTCATCAGTATATCTAATTCTCAACATGGCCCCATCTGTGAATACTTAAATTTGGAGACTGGAGCCATGGATAGACCAGACAGATCTTTCTACAAATCTGAGAAAAGCACCAGGTTTGCAGAAAAATCTTAGGTTTAAAAAAAAAACAAACCCACTGGGGCATTAAAAGTCCCCAAAATAATAGAAATAGAGCCTATGCCTTTAAGAAAGGGGATCTTGTTGGCCATTGTGGGGATTGCTAGGCAACAACAACAGTATACCTAGCCTTCAAATCTTGGTTTCTGTCAGTAAAAGGTAGGAGGAAGGCCCTTTCCAGGATTCACTGTGGCCTCCCATAGTTAGTGACCTGGCAACCCTACTTGAACAACTTGCTACCATACAACTTTTGCAACTTGGCCAGTCTTTTCCCAGGAATAGGCTGCCAGCTAGAAGGAAGGAGCGAAAGCTGAGAGCCAGTGTGATGTATAATGGTTAAAGTGCAGACTAGGATCTGGGAGGTCCAAGATCAGAACCCCGTTCTGCTATGGAAGCTTTCTTGGTGACCTAGGGCCAATCACTCTTTCTCAACCTAATCAAGTAATCAAGCCATCTAGTAGCTGGTTCCCTCCGAAGTTTCCCTCAGGAGCACTTGTGACAAAGCAACCCGCACCCCACAGTTTTATCTGGTAAAGTGAATGATTAGAGGTCTTGGGGCTGAAACACTCTCAACCTATTATCAAACAATGTTGTTGTGAGATTAAATGGAAAAGAGGGTAATGATCTAAGCTGCTTTGGGTCCCCATTGGGGAGAAACGTGAGGTATAAGTGAAGTAAATAAATTAATCTAGAAAAAATTGTTGTGTGGCAGGTAAAAGAAAGGTTGGTTAGTAAATGGAAAGGAGAGAAAGGAGTAAGGAAAGGGGAGAGAGAAAGTGGGGCTGCCAGGAAGAGGATATAGTATGGAGAAGGGGATAATGGGGAAATTAAATTGTCCCCCCCCCCCCCGCAAGTCCTTGCATGTTCCCTACCTGTAACCTCCTTTATTTCTGAAGAAGTGTGCTTGCACAGTAAAGCCTATATCTTGAATGAAACTTTGTTGGACTTCAAGGTGCCTCGGGACTCAAACTTTGTTCTGCTCTGGTTACTGAGGAAGTTTTGAGGATGAGAAAAAGTTTGCTCAGCTGCTTCTAGTCTCTACACTGGGTATGATTTATTCAGTGATAAGCAGCTTGTCTTCCTTGTCTCTGCTCCTGCCATCCCATTGGACCAGTATGGCGAGAGTGAGTGGGAAGCAGCTGTAATAAGAGTGACATGGGAGCAGCTGCCAACCACTGCTACTGGCCTAGCATGAGGGGAGTCCACTGCTGCAGAGGGGAGTCCTCTGTTTCCAGAGGCCTACAAAAACTTGCAGGCAACCTCACACTCCAAGCACTTTTCCCCAGTGGACTTCACTTCTGATGAAGGCCAAGAATTGGCAGAGCATGGTGCAAGGCTTTAACCCCAGGACTTTTTTTTATTTTTAAAAAAATTGGAAATTGTGGGAGAAATGAAATATTTTCTCTTCTAGAATTAAGAAGAATGAAATGTTTTTAATGAAGGGGGTGTTGGGGAGGAAAGCTTTCTGTTTTATACACCTTGTGATATATAATTATTTCTGATATACATAATTACCTTTTGTAATCCCTTTTTCCTCTCTGTATCCCCTTTATATAATTGCTTTGTTTTCCAAAATTATATATATCTCATATGGAGCCCCCCCCCAAAGAATGAAATGCTTTTGAAGATAATGATTTTTAAAATATTGTGTATTTAAGACCAACTACAAAATCAGGGGTTTACAATTCCTGTATACTTGTGCAATTCTTAAACCCTCTTCCCCGCTTCAGATTCCTCCATCTTCTTCAGCATGTGAAAGAAACTGCTTTGTGTTTAAGACTACCAACCAAATCAAGAAACAAGCTCACATGTGGGTTCAGATTTTTTTAGAAACATTACACTTCTCCTTCAGATAGTTGAGTGTGGGGTTGGGAAAATGACATTGGGGGGGGGGGAATAACATACATGGCTGGGAAATAACCCCCTGGTTGGGGGGGGGGGGTTTGCACTCCTCACCTACTTGATGTTTTTGCTCTTTAAGTCAGACCCACCAACTACTTTCCATGTTAACTCAGCTAGATCCAAAATTAGACAGAAGACTTCGTGATTTTTAGTGGGTTTTTTGTGTGTACATTCTTTCTGTCTCTCTTCTCCTCCTCTTTGCCTTACTCCATTCTTTCCTATCCATTAGATAGCCTTGCTTCTGAAAAATGAAGCAATGAATACCTGTAGCTCTGTCATTTGCTTGCATACAGTTTTAAAACCTCCTTGAACACAGGTTTTTTTTAAATGTGGTTTTAATGTTATTCATTTTTCTTTCCATTAGGAAGGTTGCTTTATGGCCTGTAATTGTGGCTAGTAATCACTACTTGATAAACTGTTACTGGTTTGTTATTCACTGCTGAAATTTTATCAAGCTTTTTTCATAAAAATCTGTCCAGCTTTCATATGTGTGTGGAACAAATCTTGAGGATTCTAGGATACACTGTGCATAACTTTACAGTGCCTTTCATTAAATATATGGAATGATTTATAAAACATTTGTGTCTGAGACAGAAGTTCTGCCATAGTTCAAAATCACTGAAATAGGGAAAAATGGCAAATATTCTTCATGTGTCTGAACAGGAGTATAGCAAAGGATAAAAAACTCCTTTATGTTTTTGAGAAAACTCCACAAGCATTCATATATCAAAATCTGGCTTGGGCATAGCCCCAATTAATCACAACACTTTTTGACAGAATTAGATGAAGATGGGTAGTCTGTCTGTAACAGTAGAAAAGAGTAAGAGTCCAGTAGTAGAGGCAAGCAAAAGAAGCAAATGCAGCATGGTGTCAAGTTCCCAAATAGTAAGAACACACAAACAAATACTAACTAGCACCTTAAATACTAACAAAATTTGTGGTGGTGTATGAGCTTTCCTGGGTCACTGCTCACTTTTTGGTATCTGAACAAGTGAGCAGTTATTCACAAAAATTCATACCCTACCACAAATTTTATTAGTATTTAAGGTGCTACTTAGGATTGCCAAATGACTTACCTGGCATGGTGTGGGAGAGTTGGTCCTGTTCTGGGACATGCGCGCACAGCGCGATGACATCACCCGGAAGTGATGTCATCACGTTGGGTATGCCACTGACTGACGCTCCAGCAATCAGCCTGGAAATTCTATGGTACCATAGAGTTTTAAGGCTGATTGTTGGAGCGTCGGCTAGTGATGTGCCTGGTGTGTGATTTCATTGCGCCGGGCACATCAGCCTGAACCAGGCACTTTGGGGGTAGGGTTCCCCCTGCCAGCCTGATCCAGACCAGCGGATTGGGGGCCATTTCGGTGGGGAAACTCTCACCCCCCCCAGGGGACTTGGCAGCCCTAGTGCTACTGGACTCTTACTCTTTGATAGGGTAAGATCCTGCTCATAAACCCTACTCTCTATGCCCCTGCCTGGAGGGTGCAACTCAAACCAAGGCTTTTTCAGAGATGGCACCTCACCTGTGGAGTACTCTCCCCCCTCTCTTGTAGATGACAGGTCAAAACATTTCTTTTGTACCCTGGCCTTTAACTAGGGATTTGATTTTTAAAATTGTTTTCACAATCTGCTTTTAGCTTGAGGACTTATAAAACATTTTGCAGTCCAAATTATCCTAGATTTTTTTTTGTCCTTTTATGTTCTGGGTTTACATGTGTTTCTATGCTTCTGGGGCGGGGGTCTTGGTGCCTGTCCTGGTGCCTGCCAAGTGTCTTTAAAAAGCGGGTGGACCAAGTGGTGGTTTTGTCCAGTAGGACTTCTGATTGTCTGTTGGAGATTTGATTGGCTGTACAGATTTTTTAAAAAGCTTCCTTTGGCAACAGCTGCCACCAGAACACAAGGATCTTCTTTGTGTGACTGAAAGTAAGCTGTGGCAGACATTTTGTGGCTGGCTCCATCATGAAGTGCCAGAATTTCAAAGGCACCTCCTGGCTCAAAAAGGTTGGGGACCCCTGTTGTAGGGATTTGCATTTTTATGGTTATAGGGTGTATTGGCTTGCTTTTGTAATAGTGTTTTTTTAAATTTTATCTTGCTTTGAGCTGACTCAAGTAGGTCTCTGAAGAGGTGGTATATAATTGTTTCAAAAATTAAATAGGGTACAATGTGATTTGAAAAATGCAGGAATAGTGCATCAAGGATAGTGTTCTGTAGCAGATGTCTTTGTATTTCACTTTTCTGTACAGCTGGGAACAAAAGCAGCATGCATAAGAGTTCTTAGTTTTAATGCAACTGTAGTAGTATGTCTGGGTAGCTTACCTGACAACCCACAAGAATACCTAGCTATATAATCCAAGCAGTATGAGAATTTGAGATATGAGGTACTGAAAAATATCTATTCTATGGTCATAGTTTTTACATGAGACAAAATCTGAAATGCAGAGCATGAAATTTAAAGAGAGATTTAAGAGGATACCTCTGTTAGGTTTGGTGTGTTTCACACATGATGAACTGCTAGGTTATGGGTATATCCAGCACATTTGTTTGTGTGTTCTTACTATTTGGGAACTTGACACCATGCTGCATTTGCTTCTTTTGCTTGCCTCTATAATCAGTAGAAATATTTCTGTTTTTCAATAAATGGTTTGACATTCAGGGAAATTTCCCCTTCAGGCTGCAGGGTTTTTCTTCTTTTTTATTCTAGTTGTATGAAAAAAATGATTCTTTGATTTCCCATGTGGCACAAGTTGCTGTGTTAGAGAAGACCATTTTTAAAAAAAACTATTTGTCTGAGGCATACCTTACAGTTTTATATTAAGAAATGCCACTTGGCTGTTGCAAGCTGTACCACCCACATGCCCCTTTTCCAGTCCAAACATCATTTTGAGGTCAGATCCGCTATATTTTAGTAATTTTGTTCCTTTTTATTATATTATAACAATGATAATTCAGCTTTTGAGCAAATACTGCATTATTGAGCTCTTTGGCTGACCGCTGGGCATAGAGCATTTTCTAGTTTTTTGTGATTCTGGTATTATATGCTATGAATGCTGTATTTTACTGTACCTTCTCTTTAGATTTTTAATTTAATACTGTAATCCTGAAATGTATGTATTTTTAAAAAAATCAAATTCAAATTACTTTGTAGCATTTTTTCGAGATACACAAAAAAATTGCTAAACCAGACCTCTATTTACCTATTAAGTTATAGAAATTTGGGCCACCAGTTCATCCATGTAGCTCAGAATCACCTCATTAATTGTCACCCTGATCTTTCCACCATACACATACAATCTGAGATCTGCATTTTGAGATTAGCTGATACCAGCAAGTTTATTTATTTATTTATTTATTTGATTTATACCCCACCCTTCCCACCAAGGCAGGCTCACGGTGGCTTACAGGTGAACTGGCATCATATAAAACTTCTTTTAAAAATCATATAAAAGTTTAGGCCTAGGACTGATTTCCCTCAAGATAGATACTACTCTGCTTCTCAGTAACTGTTTTTCTGTGGTTTTTTGGTTCCACAATTTCATTTCAGATTTTTAACTCATTAAATACAACATGCATTTTCAGTCTCTCTCTTCCCTCTGTGCAGCCATTTACACAGATTTTGAATGCTTCACTGGGCTTTTTTTTACTCTGAAGTTTTGACATCTTAATTCAATCACTGCTGTGGTGCACTGGGGATCTCTCACCATTATAGAAGAGGGCCTGCATTTGTTCTGTCATGGAAAGAGATCTCAAGCCAATATTAGGTCTCGGCATACTCCTCCTTCTTTCTCTGTTACTACATGGAGAAAGGGTGGCGTGAGAAAAAAATGGCAGTCAGGCTAACGGAAGTGACATCACACCTCTCTAGGAACCATCAGAAACTCTATGAGCTCTCTGGAGATTCCTAGAGGGGCATGATGTGACTTCAGAGTTTTTTGTAGCCTCTGCACCACCCAATCTCCTGTTGGTTATCAGTCTGGGCCTGTAAACCCCAGATTTCTCTGATGTCCCAGCAACATCATCTGCCCTTGAAGAAAATGTGCTTGAGTTTCAGGTGCTGAAGAGTGTACCATCTTATACTCTAATGGTGAAGTCCATGTATCTTTAGGTACTTAAATCTGGTGACTGAAGCTGTGAACAGGCAAGACAGATCTTTCTACAAACCTGAAAAGGGCCCTAGGTTTCCAGAAAAATGTGAAATCTAAAAAAAACCAACCCACTGGGCAGCTTTAAAAAATTTGAAAATGATAAAAGAAGTGCTTGTAGCTTTAAGCAGTGGATTCTCTCAGTGGCTGTTGCTAGGCAATCACAGCATTCCAAGCTTGGGTCTGTCAGTAAATGGCGTGGGGAGGGGGAGGGGGCCCTTTACAGGCCGATTTTGGACTTTGAGGGAGAACTCATTGGGGCCAGGCCTGGCTAGAGTGCCAGCTCCAGGTTGAGAAATTCCTGGAGATTTTGTGATGAAGTCTGAGGAGGACAGGGTTTGGAGAGGGGATGCCTCAGCGTGGTATAATGCCACAGAGTCCACCCTCCAAAGCAGCCCTTTTATCCATGGGGACAGATGTCTGGAGTTCAGTTGTAATTCTGTCAGGTTTCCAGATCCCACCTGGAGATTGGCAACCCTAGGCCTGAAAGCAACCTCTGGGTGATTTGATGCCACCTGACTTGCATGACTCAAGTAGACCTGGCTGCTTGCTACTGTTCAACAGCAGCCACCCTATGAAAGCCAGTGTGATGTAGCAGTTGGAGCTTCAAATTAGGGTCTGCGAGACCCAGGTTCAGATCCCCATCTTGCTGTGGGAGCTGACAGGGTGATTTTGGACCAGTCACATACTTTCAGTCTAACCTACCTCACAGGGTGGTTGTGTGGATAAAAAGGAGGAAAAGAGAATAATGTAAGCTGCTTTGGTCCCCACTGTGGAGAAAGGTGAGGTATAAATGAAGTAAATAAAGAATAAATATAGCTGAAGATGGGTGGCAGATAAAAGACAGGATAGTGAATGGCTAAGGAGGAGAGAATGAGGCAGGGAGAGGGTGTGAGGGTGTTATATTTCCCAAGGGAAGGGAAAGAAATTAGAAAATTCCTAGAATTGGGAGGGGGGAGCCAGGGAGATTTGAGGAGGGGAGAGACCTCAGAGGGATATAATGCCATAGACTTCACTTTCCAAAGCAGCTGTTTCTTCCATGGGAACTAGGGTTGCCAACCTCCAGGTGGGAGCTGGAGTTCACCTGGAAGAACAACTGCTTTCTAGATGACATATATGAGTTCCCCTGGAGAAAATGGCTGCTTTGGAGGGTGGACTCTATGGCATTGTATCTCACTGAGATCCCTGTCCTCCCAAGGCACCACCCCCAAATCTCCAGGGATTTCCCAATCCCAATCTAACAACTCTTAAGGGGAACTGATCTCTGTAGTTGGGAGATCTGGTATGATTCCAGGAGATCTCCACCCTCCACTCAGAGGTTGGCAACCCTAGAAGGAGATAAGGAAGCAGGAAAAAAGGAAAGACTATGGGGGCTTTCAGGAAAGGGAAAGAGGAAATCGTGGGGGGAGGGGGATGTGAGATGCCTCTCACAAGTCCTTGCAGGTTCCCACTTGTAACAAATAAAATTGGGCAGCATTTTAATGTCTCAGTCCTTAGAGGAAAGGCATGGAGAGGTATTTCACACCTGAGACTTTTACTGGAGCAAGATTTTTTTCTCCAGAGCATGACTGAACAGATCCAAATATTGGTTTAGTTAGTTTGACATCGGTTGGGAAATGCATGGAACCACTTTCAACCTCTAACCAGTAGTTTATTTTATGTGAAAACTCCTTGATTGCTGTTGTTTGCTAATCTCTGTTCTGCCAGTCTGTCTATCTTTGTGCAGATATCTGCATGTGTAGCCAGGGGTCCTTTCGTCAAAAAAGAGGTGCAGGAGCTCATTAGCATAACTTATTTGCATATGCCACACCCCCTGACGTCACCGGAAGTGTCAGAAGGCCACACCCCTGACGTCACCGGAAGTGTGTTGGAAGGAAGGAAAAGAACAGGAAGGAAGGTAGGTAGGTAGGTAGGTGGGGGGGGAGAGAGAAGAAAGGAAGGAAGGAAGAAAGGAAGGAACAGGAAGGTAGGTAGGTAGGTGGGGGAGAGAGAGAGAGAAGAAAAGGAAGGAAGGAAGGA
Source organism: Lepidodactylus listeri (assembly GCA_029233225.1). Classification (NCBI taxonomy): domain Eukaryota; kingdom Metazoa; phylum Chordata; class Lepidosauria; order Squamata; family Gekkonidae; genus Lepidodactylus; species Lepidodactylus listeri. The sequence continues at coordinate 69,085,548 of JARCFY010000004.1, read as the reverse complement.
ACAGGAAGGCAGGTAGGTGGGGGAGAGAGAGAAAGAAGGAAGGAAGGAAGGAACAGGTAGGTAGGTAGGTAGGTAGGTGGGGGGAGAGAGAAGAAAGAAAGAAAGAAAGAAGGAAAGAAAGAAAGAGACAAACAGACAAGGCGCTTCTCTCCCCCCCTCTTGCTTGGGCACTGGGGCCCAGCTTTTCCCTCCCTCCCTCCCTCACCCCCCCACCCAGGAATGGTGTGGGGGGGATGGGGGCTCCTTCCCGGGCCGGCTCAGGGACATTGACCCGGGGGGGGAGGTGGGAGGGGGTTTCTTTCCCTGGCCAGTGGCCTGCCGTCGGCTCGGAGACATTGAGCGGGGGTGGGTGGGAGGGGGTTTCTTTCCCTGGCCGGCGGCCTGCCGCCAGCTCGGGAACATTGAGCGGGGCGGGGTGGGAGGTGGCTCGGGGACATTGAGGGGGGACTATAATTAATGGAAATAAACAAAAGAATGATAAATAGCCCGCCGGAAAATTGCAGATGGGGGGAGCACCGCCCAAAAGGCGAGGTATTTGGGCAGCCCCTCGGCACAAAGGATTCCCCCCCGCCCCCCATGATCCCCTCCTGGGGCTTCTTCCCGGGCCTCCCTCCAACCTCTCCGGCTGAGGATTTATTCCGAGCTCCAGAACTCAGATTCCTGCCTTGCAGCCCATGCAGGTGCCTCATGGGGGCTAACAAAGGAAAACGTCCGTCTGAAAACCACCTTTTAAAACCACTGAATCCCCCCACACACACACACACACCCAAGTCACACGACAGCCACACGACAGCGGAATGGTCTCTCTTCCAAGACTGATACAACGACTTACTCGAGAGGAAACCTCCCCAGGAGCCGGCTGCAAAGGGTGTTGCACCCCTGGAAGCCTTCCTGTTCTCCTTCCCCTCTCAGAAGCCAGCTCTTCCACTCCCTCCCTCGATTGGCCCCTCTAGGAAACAGCTCATCTGCTTTAACCCTCTTAGAGCTGCAGGCTACAGCCAAACATTGAGGAGGGGGCTGGGAGAGGTTTTTTCCCCCCGGCCGGCGGCCTGCCGCTGGCTCGAGGACATTGGGGGGGGATTTTTTTTCCCCGGCCGACGGCCTGCCGCTGGCTCGGGGACATTGAGGGGGGTGGGGTGGGAGAGGGTTTTTTGGACATTGAGCGGGGTGGGAGGGCGTCCGACCCAGCGGCGGCCATTACAAAGCCCCGCCCCCCAGCCTCTTCACTGGCGGAGCGGCGCTCCGCTTCGCTCCGGCCCCAACAGACCCCTGTGTGTAGCAGATCTTTCTCTTTCAGCAGAAGAACCCTCTAGGGGTTATAGAGCCTCTGTCTCTGTGTCTGTTTAGGGAAAATACCTAAACATGAAAAATGTTTTGTCAGGCCTTGACATATTTTCTTTAGCTCTAGGAACCTTCAGTTTCATACATTAATTATCATATTTTCTAATTATTGTTACCACAAAACCTAATTCTAATCTCTTCACATTCTCATAATTTTATGAAAGCTGTGAAAAAAATATTGTATAGAAATAAATGTACCCAGTTGTCATCACTACAACAAAAAGCTAAAATATCACCAAATATTAAAAATTCAGAATCATTGGCCGCATTCCTAAGTAGAACTCGGCTGCTGCCACTGGTATTTTTGCAAAGGCAAGCGGATGATTTTGTGTCTTATTGCAGGTCCGAGAACTACAGACACGCTTACAGAGTGTCCAGGCAACTGGCCCATCGAGCCCAGGTCGTCTCACTCCAGCCAACCGTCCCATTAACCCTAGCACTGGCGAACTAAGCACAAGCAGCAGCAGTAATGACATTCCCATTGCCAAGGTGAGCCCTCGTACATTGCTACAGTCCCTCTCATCATCTGGAAGCAGCAGCTTTTGCTGTGTGCAGATGCTGCACAGACATGCAGTTAACTGGGAAGTATCAGCTGGAGCATCAGGGGAATTTTCAAGGATCCTAAGTGAGCCCACAAACTCGAGCTGCAGGAAGAGATAAAGTACTAAGGATTTTAAGCCTCTCTTAGTCACAACACAGATGCCACTTTATATTAATCAATTTAACATAGTATCTTTCAACATGGCTAATGTGTGAAGAAGGGTGAGCATTTTGTATAGCTGTGCAGAAGCTATACATGGAACCTGATTATACTAACCTGTGTGTGTGTGTGTTTCCCATTTTTAGATTGCTGAGCGAGTAAAACTCTCAAAGACAAGGTCAGAGTCTTCCACATCAGACCGCCCTGTCCTGGGATCTGAAATCAGCAGCATAGGAGTGAGTGTTGATCATTGTTACACGGGAGGCAGGGGGAGCAAAAGTCAATGACAAAGAACAAGCAATCTCTGCTGAGGGCCTTAGGTTCAATCCTTGGTATCTTCCAGTTAAAATGCATTTATTTATTACACTTATATGCTTTCTTTGGACTTGTTAGGGGTCAAAGGTAAGTTTGCAACATGAAGTCCAAAAGAACAATAATAAAATTCAATGAAATACCAACATCAAATTAAAACTGCTAAACCAGCCAATACGTAAAACATACAAAACACGGCAAGTGCTATCCTCAAGAAGATTAAGCTCAAAAGGCCTTCTGGATTTTTTAAAGAAGTCTGCTTGCTCTGGAAGGCCTGCAGGGAAGAGATCCAAAATTGGGGGGGGAAAGATAAAACCCCTTTCTGCTTAGGACTCTGCATGATTCCCTGCAGCTACACACCCATAATCCTACATGGTATAGAGGAATAGAATGATTTGGGATAAGGGCTTCTAACCACCTCATTACAGGTCTCAAGCAGTGTGGCTGAACATCTAGCCCACTCTCTTCAGGACTGTTCCAACATCCAAGAAATTTTCCAGACGCTCTACTCACATGGGTCTGCTATATCTGAAAGCAAAATCCGAGAATTTGAAGTAGAAACTGAACGATTAAACAGGTAAGGTTAGATATGTTACATGCAAATGTATTATCTTAGATGGGATTATGGTTTTATTTGTTTTCAGGAATGGGAGGATTTAACTGCATTATTGTTGCTTGCTAATACATGCAAATATAGGACCCATTTGAAACCTGGCTTTCAGCACACAAATCTTTTGAGTAACAGTTGGGTGTATTACTTATTCATAGCCAACATTTTGCAAATGTATGCAGACATGGCATTGACTTGCAGAGAATCATTCCACATCTGAAAAACATATCATGACAATCAGTTCTTGCTTTCGGTTGATTGACTTGATTTGTTATCCCCGTCATTTTGATTTGTGTGAATTATGTTTATGCCAGCTGCATATAAATGCAGGAAAGATGATGATGAAAAGGCAAGCTTAACCTGAATTAATGGCTTTCTTTCAACAAGATAATTTAGTCATCAGCATTTAGCCATATAGTGATTTGTTAAGATTTGCATATTATTCTACAGGATCTGGCAACAGCTGCTGTTCGTCTCTTGAGAAACCTGAAATACAGTTTTCAAAGTTGATTTGTATACAAACCAGTGTGGTAATTTTAGCAGGGATAAGTATGTATTGCTGGTGTCTTTATAGTAGTTCTGTGCTGGTACCTAAATAAGTAGAAATGATCCCTGATCTATCATTTCCTCAATTATCTTCCTTTCTTTTTTTGTCAGAACCAATGGATGTAACTACTTTCTGAGTGACATTTTTCATTTTGGCATAGTTCTGTAAAGACTATTCACTATTACAGTAATTCTCTGGTGGGAATTTGGATGCCAGATAGATGTGACATCAGAACATAGGAGAGGGATGGGACTCCAGTCTGGACTACTAGGCAACTGGAGCCTAGTAGTTTAATATATTTGCAGATATTCTAGATCTGTCCTCCGATATCTTATACATCTCTGGGATTCTGAGACTTTCATAGAAGCAGTTTATTCCACCTTGTCTCCCATGTCTCACTAAAAAGCTATTGCTGAGGGTTGGAGGAACCATCCAAAAATAAATGCCTTGTGACATCAAGAAAGGGGAATGGCCAAAACCAGTGCTCCCTCTAAGCTGTGGAGTCTTCTGAGCAAAAACTCAACTTTGTGAGCTACTGGCATTAAAGTTGTGAGTGAACAATTTGGCTGCTGCATAAATTAGTTTGCTCTGGAGCCATCCTTCCTGAGCTAAGACAAAAATGTGGGAGCCGGAGGCTAAAAAGCTGTGAGCTAGCTCACACTAACTCAGCTTAGAGGAAACACTGGCCAAAATCACACATACCATCCTCCCTTCTGCTCTATTGACAGAGTTTGCTCTGCTCACCGAAGAGTGTGTCTGTCTGGGAGGGAAAGGTTTAGCCAGTTCCCCCCTTCTTGCTACCACTCTCTACTACTCTCCTCTGCCACATAACATATTCATGGAGAGTCCCTTGGCCCTCAATAGTGGTTTTGTCAAGGGATGGTCCTTGCTTCTCCTTGTGGCTTCAGTTCAAAAGGGGAGTGGGTTTGTCAGCACCCACAGCCACTTCCTTTTGCTGACCCCTGCATGGCACTTTCAGGAGCCTCCTCATCAGACAGTGCCCTGGCCCTTTTAAAGACAATACAAGCAAACCATGCTCCCAGCTTCTCACAAGAACTCTCTCTCTTGCAAGAAGTCTGACTCCTCCCCAGTTGCTGCCAAAGCACCGCTCAACCACCATGATGCTCCCCAGCATTCCTCCATAGCCATTGCTTGGCTGGTGAGGCATTGGTGTCTCAGTTGTCTGTGATGAATGCAAACTGAATAAAAGCAGTTAATAAATCGATACGAAGTTGCTAATAAGGCCAACTTCCATGAAAGAATCCCCCATACCAATGCCCCCTTTAAGCTGTGAAGTCTTGTGAGCAAACATTCTACTTTGTGAACTACTGGCATTAAAGTTGTGAGTGAGCGATTTGGCTACTGCATAAATTAGTTTGCTCTGCTGCCATCCTTCTTGAGCCAAGGCAAAAATGTGTGAGCCAGTCTAAAAAACTATGAGCTAGTTCACACGAACTCAGCTTAGAGGGAACACTGCCCCGCACACATCAGTATCCCACCTCACGTCCCTGCTCACAGATTCCCTTGTTTCAGATTGGTTCAGTAGTGATTTGGCCCCAGTAGTTCTTCAGATGAAAATGCACATATGCATCTAACCCGTCATTTGGAAGCCATGTGGCTATATTCCTTGGATGCAGTTGAGCTCAAGGTGCTTGTCCCCATCTCCTCTTTTTTTTTTACAAGCCTTCTCCCTGCCCCTTGAAAAGTTGCTTTCGAAACTCCTTCTGTGTTTAAACTTAAAACAATATTGAGCAATATGTGCTGTAGCATGAGAGTACTGTGGCTTGGAAGGGGAAAACCCTCCACGCACTCACGCACAGCCCTGAAACTACTCTTGAAATTTTCATGTACATCCTGAACAACTCTCCCTTATTCCCCAGAGCATGGGGAGCTGCATACTTGTATTTTCACATGAAGCACTACCAGGGATAAGGAAGTACTGAACCATTTTAAAACAAGAGAATCTGTGAGCAGGGACCTGAGATGTGCATAGTAAGGGAGAGGACATTTTCATGGAAGTTGGCTTTATATGCAACTTCATATCAATTTATTAATTGCATTCATTCAGCTTGTTTAGTGACAGGAATTTCCCGTATGACCTTGCACAAATAGTTGGCATTATCTGTCTCTTCTGGGTGAACGATGGATAACAAAATACTTCAAGCCAGATTATCTTTGACATTCTAATCAGGAACCACTTGAGAAATGTTCCAGGCAGGTAAGACTGAAGCAACTTCAACAGGAAAGTTAAAAGGTGCTTTTCTTCTTCACAGCCGCATTGAGCACTTAAAATCTCAGAATGATTTATTGACAATAACTCTGGAAGAATGTAAGAACAATGCTGAGAGGATGAGCATGTTGGTTGGAAAATATGAATCCAATGCCACAGCCCTCAGGCTTGCATTGCAGTACAGGTATGTTGATGTGAGAATGGGTGAATGTGAAAGAAAAAAATAAACAGGGAGGTATGCTTTCTTGTATCAACTTCTGTTACAAATGATTGCAAGGTTTTGAATCACACATCATGTCTTTTTCACTTTGTCATTAATAGTCTGTTGTGATGGACTGCAAAGCATAGAAGTGCTGTACAAATAGGTGAAGGACTGTGAATGGTTAATTCTTCACAGAAACAGAGAGCCTTGAGTGACAGGCTGTTCCAAGCAATCTGGTTGGTTAGCTTCAGCTGAGCAGAGAAAGACTTCTGAACTGGATGCTGAGGAGGATTCAGTCCGATTTCAGCCACAGCTGAGAAGAATCGAGTACTGATGGTTTGGGAATTCAGCCCTGACTGAGCAGTTTTGACACAGATAGGAAAATTAGGGAAGGTTGGCAAGTATGAGTGGGTAGTTAGATGGAGATTCCCATTCAGGCCAAGGAAAGGGGATAGGTCTTCTAGATAGAAGAAAATGCCCTACCCAGTCAAACAGGGAGTTAGCTTTGAAGAGTGCAGAGATCCCTGGTCTGGTGTGGTTAGAAACTGCTTTAAGAAACCATAAGAGTCACCTAAAAACTCAAGATGAATACTGGTATATCAAGAGTACTGGTGTTTGGGTACTGGAAAGAGTGTACCAGCCTTCTGGAAACCAAAAGAGTCAGAGAATACTCAAAAGAAAGTGTACTGAAGTGTTTGGGGAAAACACTGGAACAAAAGCCTCTCAACATAAAGATTAAAGTCACCATGAAAAGCTTAAGGAACTCTCATTAGCCTGAAACGTAAGAACTAAAGTATCTGCATGCACTGATTTTATCTCAGAGCCTGAAACGTAAGAACTAAAGTATCTGCATGCACTGATTTTATCTCAGAGTTATCTATATTGGGTTACCACTGAAATTTTACCCCTGATTTCACCTGACCTTTCCGTTCTGTGTTGAATAAAATATTTTGTTAATTTGAAATATAAAAAACTACTTGAGTGCCGTTAAAGGGAGCTGCCATTCCTTCCCTCAGGTTCCTGGGCTGAGCAGACAGCCAAAATATTGCACTGTCACAGGGTGGAACAGGCAGAATTCTTCAGGAAAGAAGAAAACAAACAACTAGAGAGGCTCAGTCACAAAAGGGAAAGAAAAAATCAAGGAAAATCTTGCCTCTGAGGGAGGGAAGTGGCGTCATATCTGTAGTCAGCAAGTAGTTTTATGAAGAGAGAGAGTAGGAAGGCAGCTTTTCATTTCACAACTGTTGGCTGTGGATTGTGACAATTGCACTGGAGAAAGAGGAGGGAGGAAGACCAGTTTGTACTGATATTATCATTACTGAAAGAGTTGTTTGACATGCAAGTTCCTTAATTACTGTTTGTCTTTAATTCACATCTGCACATTAATTTCCCTGCAGGTTGTTCCTTATCTTGATTTTAGTAGAGTTTTACAAATAGTTCATCAGGACAATCCACATTGTTCAAGGAGCTGAACCAAACCACATGGTTTATAAGAGAAACAAATGATTGCTAGTATTGCATACATACTGACCAGTTAGACCCCTGAGACTGAACCAAAATCAACTAATTAATTCCTCTAATTAATATCTTCTGGTCCTCTCATGTTGGCTATGGCAATCTGCTTTAACCAGCTTTATTGAGAAGCTTACAAACAAACATGATTGACTTTAAGACGTAGTGTAATTAAACTATTAATCTACATGCAAACTGAGCTCCTCACTGGATCATTTGATATTTTTGTTCAAAATTTTAGATCACATGCCCGACTGAGCAGCTTTGTGCCTGCATAGCAGCTACTTCTACAGGCTTTCCTGCTTAGGTTGCTTTCTATTTGCCACAGGGTCATGAGAACATGAAGGCAGCCAATCTGAGCAGCTCTTTATAACATGACACAGTATGAGAATCATATAGTTGCTTAGGGATTGCTGGGTCTTCCCCTGAAAAAAACAGCTCCTATGAGACAGGCATGCATGTGCAAAATATTCCTAATGTGAAGTTTGCCTGCCTTTTTTGTTTCAAAATGTTGTATCATGCAGGCACAATAGATTGAAGCTGTACAGCCTGGAAACACCTCAGTTTAACAACTGAGTTGGGTGAGGGGCTAGAATTCCCATAATGCAGTGTGAGATTACAGTTGTACAAATTCATCTGCATCCAGACCTGGTTTGAATATTTTTAAAAATACTTTTAAGAAAATGGCAAACTGTAGGCGAGGACACAGTGGTAGCCAGAGAGGTAAACCTGCAGAAAAACAGTCTGAGATCATGAGTACACAGTTGGCTTTTTAGCAGAACTGAACACATTGAATTAATGCTAAAGTAATGCTGTTCTTTCTACCTTCAACAGAATAGTTAATTCAGTCCCCACCCTACAATTCAGTTGTTAATTAAAGAAGACAGAGCCTGGCTCAGATCACCATGCTTAAGTGACATTTTCCTGCTAACAGGAAGGAAATGACAGCCACAGTTACTGGTTGCCATTACACTTGGCCTATGCTGATTTTTCTTCCCCTCTATTTTACATGTTCTAACTGGGTGTTTCTTTTACAGTGAACAGTGCATTGAAGCCCATGAACTGCTGCTAGCATTGGCAGAAAGTGAACAGTCTCTCATTCTTGGGCAATTCAGAGCTGCAGGTGTTGGGTCTGTTGGTAAGAGCTCAATGAATTCCTTTATCTCTGAATCCTGTACTGTTCTTCACCTGGCTATCTGTGTGCACATTTTTTGTTGGCCCTCAAGGGCAACTGCTTTGGCTGCTGTGTGAAACAGGATGCTGAACTAGCTGGACCATTGGACTGATCTAGCAGAGCTTTTCTTATGTCCTTACCTTTATCCTGCCCACAGAGCAGCATATGTGGTCCATTTTATGCTCACAACAGTTCCAAGTAGGGTTGGCTAACAGTGAATAACTGGCCCAAGGTCACTCAGCAAGCTTCTGTAGCAAAGCTTCTGACCAAGTTCTCCCTGAATCTAATCCAACATACCATATTAGCTCTATCATCCTCAAAGCATAAGATGCTGCCGTCTGTCACCTCAAGATAGCTCAGACAACTTCCCACTGTGTTTTAGGAATATGATAGGAAATTTACTTCTTGTAACAAATCTATGTCAAGCAATAATATATACAAAGAAGAGTGATTTAAATTCTTGGTGGCAAACACATAAGCATATAAAAGACTGAGTGAATCATGCTCCATAGTTTTTGCATTCATTTCTTGAGTAAGTTCTCTGTAACTTGTATCACATATTTGCCCACAGGAAAAAAATATGCATAATTCAACATCTCATTGAAATCAGCTGCATGATTTTAATTTGAGGAACTGGTTTTTGGGTGTGAGGGGGAGAATTGGCCATAAAGCTAAATGTTCAAATGTACCTTGCCATATCTTTTAAACATCTATCATTTTTAGACATTTCTGCATTTGTATGTTTGTTTAATTTTTGCTTTTATTTAAAGTTAATGGACTTGGCAAAGTCCTGCCTCTCAGCAATTAAAAAATTGTTTATCACATTGGAAAATTGCTGAGAAGTATGTGTGAGTGACTGGGAAATTTCAAATGTCTATGTGACTGATGGTTTCAAGTTCTGCCCTCCAGGAGCCTCAGCCAATCACTTTCAGATGTTGCACTGGAAGGTTGAAAAGTAAAAAAGCAGGGCTCTGACAGAGTTGACCAACTGACAGAGTTGGAGGTTATTGGATTTTGGTGGGAGAAGGGTTAGGAGGTCTGCTTATAGTTGGGAGTCCATTAGGGATTTCAGGTATTTTGAAGATAGGTACGGTTTGAGTGCTGTTCCTGTCAAAAACAGTTAAAAAGGGAGGAGCCTATCTGGTGTGTTTGGGCTTGTGTGCCCTTCCTGTCAAATACAGTTAAAAGTTTTCTGTTCCCTGTTAAAAGTCTCAGTCAGTCAAACAAGAAATCTGCTTTGTAACTGTTATACTTTCTCAGGTCCCACCTCTGCAGTAACTTTTGTTACTGTAATACTGAGAGGGCTGGAGAAAAAGAAAACAAAGAACAACCAAGCCATTCATACCACTGAAATAAACCTGTTCCTTAGTTGTCTTCGTCAAGCCGACTGTGCTGTTCCTCCAGGCCGATTATTCCCTCATAATAAGCCAAGTGAATGCCAGGTGGCACCCTGAGTCCAGACATTGCCCTCATTGAGGACTAGGAGACTGAGCAGTCCCAAAAACTTCAATTATAAAAATAAAAGTATAAAAAAAGGGAAAAAACAAAAGAAGTTTTTAGGGTGTGAAATAAAAATATCTGGTTCCTAGGCTGGAGCTGTGGTGTCATCTCAATCTGTACTTTTGTATATTGGTCTGAGGGCTTGCCATCATATTTTACGATGAATTTTTGTAAGGATTTTCATGTCTTGATCTAATGTTTTGGGGAACAGTGTTTAATAGAATGAGCCATGTGGGAGAGTTACGTAAACACACAAAAAAATAATTTTGTCAACAGAAATGGTATATATCCACAATGAAAATGCACCTGTTTATTTTGTATTGGTCCTTTTCAGCTCATTGACATGACAATGTGTTGTTTATAGTGCTGGATTGCTGGAGACAGAGGGAGCCTTCAGGGATAGAAAATATTAGTTTTCCGAGCTGAAGTGACATAGAAATTGCTTGTTTTAAAATCTAATTTATAGCAGTAGCTTCTCAAGAGCCACTGAAATGTATGTGAAAGCTTTTAAGGACCAAATGACCAGCTGGCTCCAGTGTCACAAGATGGATGACTTCTGCCCCTTGTTGCAGAAAGCTAGAGAGTCAGTGAACCAGAGATGCTCTGGGATTTTGTTTTCTATCTCTTCTTGTGAATTGGGCACACTTTTTGTGTAAATGTACTTTTCTTTGTAAGAGATTTGTTTCTAATACTATTCCCAAAGCAGCGGACTTAACAGTTAGCAGAAGAATTTTTTTTAACAAGAAAAGTTTGATTTAAATGAGAAAAGGAAAAAACATATCAAAGTCACCAGCCTAAATAAAAAGCAACAAGATCCTTATCAAAGACTCATTTGAAATACAGAAAAATCTTCAACTAACTACATAAACCTAAAGAGATTCATACAAGGGAAGTCCTAGTAAAGTATGCCTAAGAATACGGCTCTTAGTCTTATATTAGACTTGTAATGGGATGCATTTGCAGAAGGAATTATGTGTTTACCTTCTATTTAATAGCATGCGTGTTTCATAAGGAAAAGCATAATGTGTACCTGTTTTCATGGTATGCAATCTTCATAAGATAGCATTTTGTTCACATTTATACCCATAAATTATTTTAAATATTTTTTTCTTACACTCCAGAATGACAACTGTAAAAACATTTGTGCCTGGCTTACTGTCTGCTAAAACTTATACATTATTAACTAAAACTTATAGACTATAAAGATCCTTGTAAATTTTGTGTCATTTTCAGATGTACCAAACAGGTTTCCTGTAACAACCCTGCACAAGGCAATGTGCAATGGGATAAAATACAATAAAACAGCAACAGAATGCATTATTATTGGTTTTTAATGATTTTTAAGATGTGATCTTATTATCTACAGGGGTCATTTCATAGAAAAAGAGGTGCAGGAGCTCATTAGCATACCTATTAGCATAACTCATTAGCACAACTGGCCGAATGTCAGTTTCAGCCCTATTATACCCTATGGGCCATTGAAGTCAATGGCAAAAACTCATCGGGTATATGAGGGGCTGGAGGAGAGGGGGTTTGAGGGAGAGGCTCCAAACTTGCAGGGTAGCTTCTGGGACCTCTCCCTGAAATACCCACCAAGTTTCAAGAAGATTGGGCCACGGGGTCCAATCCTATGGGGCCCCAAACAGGTTGTCCCATCCCCTCCATTGTTCACTATGGTGGGAAAAAACGTTACTTTTTTCCCACCATAGAGAACAATGGAGGGAATGGGGACAACCTGTTTGGAGGCCCGTAGAATTAGACCCTGTGGTTCAATCTTCTTGAAACTTGGTGGGTATTTGGGGGAGAGGTCCCAGAAGCTACTCTGCAAGTTTGGAGCCTCTCCCTCAAACCCCCTCCCCTACAGCCGCTTTTAGAGCCGCCACTGAATTTTGGCGGCAATTCGGCAGCGGGCTGAATCAGATCAGAGAATCTGATTCGGCCCGTGGCTGCCCTAGTGCCTACTCCTGAACTGGCAGAGCAGCGCTCTGCCTCGCTCCAGCCCCGAAGGACCCCGATTATCTATGTTTTAATTGTTAACCAACTTGGTGGATCTTATGAGGGCAGAAAGGTGAGGTATAATTTTTGTAAAATTAAAATAAAGAAATAAAGCAGTTAAGCAGAGCAGTTCATTCTCACCAGCAGAAGAGAAACAATGTGATGACTTTCAGCAACTAAAACAGTTCTGATGGGTGAATAGATTAATAGACTGGGGGGCTTAAAAAACAACTAGCATTGTGCTGCTCTGAGTGGTTTAACAAAATACAGTATACTTTTGGAAATCCGATCTACTATTATGGTGGCCCTTAGGCACTTACATGCAATTCCATATGTTTCTAATGCCATATTTTTTCCTCTGATCTTGTCTCCTTCTGCTACATTGGAGACTACTCCAAAATCACCCCCCAAGCTTTCAGAGGAGGTTGTCAGGCAGTGTTCAGAGGTGATTTTCTGAAGGAGTAAGTTCAGAAGCCAAGCTGTTCATTGGGAGCTCATCACACAGCCCTTTAGATAATTGCCTATTAGTCTCTTATAACCTAGTTTTATTTTAGCACATCATTAATGAGGTGCTAATGTCCTAGCGGGTGCACAGATGTCAGCTGAAAGCTCTTTTCAGTCGCATTAATTGTTGTTATCCTCTCCAGTACGATGTGGCTCTGATCATTTGCTTGCAAACAGGGGACCAAACAGGTGATGAAAACATCACCCAGATGCTTAAAAGAGCTCATGACTGCAGGAAGACAGCTGAAAATGCAGCCAAAGCCCTGCTGATGAAATTGGATGGTAGCTGTGGAGGAGCCTATGCAGTCACTGGCTGCAGTGTGCAGCCCTGGGAGAGCCTGTCATCCAACAGCCATACCAGGTAACTATGGCTCATTGAGTCTGTTAATCCCCAGGCCTTTGGTTTCAAAACTGAGTAGATTATGTTGTTTTTCATTTATTTATCTATCTATCCCCCAGTCAGCCTGCTGGGTTGTGTCAGTGTTTGCTATAAATCACTTCCGTACTTCAGTTACTGAATTCTGGTAAGACTTGAAATAGTCTCAGTGCAAAAAAGAATGTTGTATAGATCTGTTGTGAGTGGGTGATTCTTATCTGTCTCATAAAGGGTAAGCTTATACCATATGTTTTACTTCAGTGATTCCTCTGCCCTTTATTTCTCATTGCCCTCTTCTCTCTGAAATTTAAACCGTGTAGTAGCACTTGCTCAGTAGTATTAAAAAAAAATCAAGTCTGAAACTTCAGAAGTTTTCTTCTCAGAGTTTGGACTAACTGCAGATTGCTTTTAATTGCACAAATAGAATTGATTGATATCTGAAGATCAGATGTAAAAACAGTAATTACCCACCAGCTTTTGAAAAACAAAATTGCAGAAAACATCAACCAATAGATAACATATTGGGAGAACAGAATTAGAAATTTCAGATAGTAGATTTGTTCTTGGAACTATTTACTAACTCAGACGGGTAAAAACATATTTATTCTATGTACTGATATGTCAGTTTTTTAAATACCAGATTGAATTTGGCCTCCATTAAGGTGAATGACAAGTTCTCTTTCAGGACTGAAATTTAAAATTGTTGTGTATTTATAAAAAAAAAAATCAATAAAATAGAAATGAAAAGAAAATAATGCTCAGTGACTAAAAATGTTCACCAGTGAAGAGTACATTTAAGTCTGTTGATTCTGTATGTCAAACTGCATGCAGATAGTATAATTCTTAGGAGTGGATAGAATTCCTCTATAAACTTTGTGAAACAAGGGGGGGTCTTTTTCCTTGGCAAGGACTGTTCATGTCAAAGTGAATGATTTCCTCTGTAGTTTGAAACCCCCTCAAAATGGGGTTTTGTAATGGAACTGTTGACCCAGACTTAACACCAGCATCAGGAATGAGTTGCTGAATGTCAAATTGGAGAACACATTACTGGGAACAAATGCACAGGCAGCCAATGGTGACAAGAGGGTTAAAGATGGTAAAAGGGAGCAACTACAGTGAATTTTAAAAAAAAATCACAGAAGCTGTTACTATTGAAGTGTATAAAAATAATAGCTGGCATTTCAGTTTATTGGGCTGGCAACATCCCAGCAATACTGCCTCCCCCTTTGTGAAAACAGAAAAAAGATCTGTGATATATTAAGAACTTGTAATTACTTTAATGGTGATTGCCTAGCTCTTAGGAATTGTGATTTACTGCCTTTTTTAAAATAAAGGAATTGGAAGGAAATAATAGAGGCAAAGTGAAGTGGATTGCTGCCCTGTTAATGATGAGATGCTGTTTGATGTGTGGTATTCTGATAGTAACCTCAACCTTAGATCCATGTGGGATTATAAACACTGTTGCCTTGCTTATGAAAAGGAGAAAGCATGCGAGTGATCCTGGAGATGGGTTTTCAAGCCTGTTGATGTCCAGCCCCAGGAGTTGACCACCAGTACAACCCTACTTCCTGTTGCACCATGGCCATGCTAGGGACTTCACTGCACAGCTGATCATAGTATGGCCTTCTGCATCTCTTGCCAAAATAGCCAGTAGTCGAGGAGTCATGCTTAGAAATCACACAAGGCTTAGTTCAAGCCAGACTCTTTCTCAGAGGCCAGCTGCTTCTCCAGTATGCCAGGAGATGGAGGGAAAATAGAAGTCTCTGTTGAATGGGGCTCTGCAGGGATGTAATTGTAGCCTGTACTTTGGGCCAGTGGATTCAATAGGTGGCATCTGGATTACTCCAAAGAAACTGGGAAGGGCTGGATGCATCAGCAAGAGAGACCTCAACTGCCCCTAGGAGCTCATTGCTTGATCCAATGTAACCACTCCTGGGGGAATATTAGCTCTTAACAATATGCAGCAGGCGTTGCGGATCTCCACCTGTGTCTACAGAGGCTGCGCTTCACCAAGACTTCCCAGGAACTGACACAAGACTCAAGTTAAGAGTTATAAAGATAAGGTGTTTACTATAAAAATGATAAAAAGATTCATAGGCAGGAGCGGGGAGGAAAATCTGACTTGAGACTCTTGGGGAGAAGTATTTATTGGGGGATGTTCCCGGGAGGTTGGCAAGGTATGAGACCTTCTCAGGAACGCCCATAGATGCTCTGTTCTCTGTACCTAGCCACTAAGAGGGTCCTATGGGAGTGGTCAATATTTAGATCTACCTGATGGTCAGGACAGGATGTTGACATCAGCTGTATCTGGCATGGTCTTCTAGATGAAAGGGGTCCCAGGCTGCAGAACCGGTCCATCAGGAAGCGTCCCGCTGCTTTCGCACCCTCGTGTGAAGTCCTTTGATATGTCAAATGGAGGGGGAAGTTGCAGGAGGGGGTTCAAGCCTGTGTACATGTATGGAGTTCGTACTTTCATGGAGTTATTGGCATGTGTCTCTAGCCAAACAGCTTCACATGGCTTTGTGTGTGTGTGAGTGCCTTTGTGCTTTGTGACAACCTCCAGGCTGGAGGTGGTAACCTCAGAAAATGGTGCTTTAAACCTTTGTTGGAAGCATCTGCTATCATTTTCCCACTGGTTACTCTGTGCACTATTTTAACTCACATAACTGCAGCATAGTCCATTCACTTCTCTCATAGATCACTAGAAAAGTCCACAAGAATGTTGCTCTGGCTTACACTAAGAAGGGTTGACTTTGGCAAGTACTTGGAAGGGAGACCTTGGAATACCAGAGGCAGGAGGCGGGGGGTAGGCTTTATTCAGCCATCTCTCTCAATATCCTCCAGGCCCCCAGTAGGGGTCAGTCCCAGAGGTCACCATGACTTCCAGGTGCACACTCACTGCACATATTAAAACAAACTCTGTGTGTGTGTGTGTGTACGAACAGACAGACAGATAGATGCATCTTTCCCTGGCCGGTGGGTTAGGTTCAAGTAAAACTTTCCATTGGCGGATGAATTCTGTGCATGAGGGATGTAGAAACTGTATCACCCTTACAAGATTTATGATTCTTCAAAGCCTGCTATATTTCTGTAAAGTACGTGAATGGAAGAATGAACATTTAGGTGATTAGTCAATAAATCCTTTATATTGCAGCATATCATTCAGTATCATTTTTAGAAAGGAGAGAGCTTGTGTAAGTATATGCAAAGATGCATCAGGGCACTACTACTTTCATGCTGTTTTATAGGTATTTCCCTTCCCTAAGACAGTTGTGTTGAGTGGTATAATAGGATTACTCTTGTGATAGCGTTTGTCGGTTTAGGAATATGCTTCTAGTGTTAGTGAATTTGACTTGAATTACAGTGCCTAGCATAGATTTTAGCGGAAGTTAACACACATTTTCCTGGCCTCTGTTGCAGAGAGCTGTCACAGCAGTTCTTATATGATAGAGGTACTTTCTGTGCTGCAGAGAGTCAGGGAATGATACATTAGCAGAGACTGTGTCTGATTGATGCTACTGTTGCATCTGTTACAATTAAGTGTCAGCAGATGTGCTCCTAAACCTGACCACAACAGAGATGAAATCACAGGATTAGGTTATGAAAGGAACACTAAGGTGGCATTTTTCATGGATTTGTATACCTAAAATAACCTAATTGGTTTTAGATAACCACAGGGTTTTGTGTTCCGAATCATCAGTCTTTGTTGGTGTAGATACTCCTGTGCAGTTAAGCCATACATTCTTTGTCTTGGATTATTTTCAGCTCAGTATGCATTTATAATAAATGTCTAAACTTCATTCACAAAGATACTGTAATGTTTTTGTTGTCATCAAACCCTGTTGTCTCTTAAACTTCAACTTGTGGATCTTCTTCGTGGTCTTTGTGCATCACACCTCTGGGATATAGTGTGCCCACGCCGACCCCAATCGGTATCTTCTAAAGTGAAAGGGATTTTTGCGCCCTCTCCCCTGTCAAGTGCAGGGCTCAAGTGCGCATTACCAAGGGAGGGGCACGACAATCCCGCCAGTTCTCTTCTGGCTGCCGCGCTGGTAGGACCCTCCTCACTTCAATCAGTATTTTCTTCTTCTTCTCTCCTTTTTCTACTGGATTTCCTGAAAGACTTAGCTAATTTGGACAGAACTGATTTAGAGTACTCTGCCTCGGCAGATTACCCCCCCCCCACCGCGGCCTATGGCCAAATGGTGGGGTTTCTTTAAATGGCGTCTAAAGTGCAGTAGCAAAATCACCCCCCCCCCCCCGATAGACACTTGCTTTGCCTTTTGTGCCCTGGGGAAGCACATCGGGTGGACTCCTGTGCTCACTGTGCCAGGTTCTCAAAGCAGACGAAGAAGAACCGAGCCGTAAGACTCTGCATCACTTTGTTGGAACAGGCTCTTTCTCTGGTGATATCTTTGCAAGAGACGTCCGCACATGCTTCGCTGTCGACCCCAGCTTCGGGATTGGTGACTGCACTGTCTCCGACGCCAAGCGTCATCGATGTCAACAAATTGGTGCCGAAACGACCGATGTCAACTTTCCAGTCCGAAGCCCCTACTCCTGCCAAGAAACGCAAGGAGGGCAAGGACGACAGGCAGAGCAAGCACAAGAGGGGTACCTTCTCCAAAACTGCTTCATTCATGCACGTTGCGTCGGACACAGCCCTGGCAGGGGCTGCAGGGCTTGATTCTGCGGGCCTTGGGCAGCTACATAATGCTTTTGCTGTGTCGCCTTTGCTGTGTCCTATCCACTTCACGAACTCTCAACTGGATATAGATTTAACCCAAGTGCCCTGGCCGCCCAGTGTCAAAAGTCTACACCTAGACAGGGACACTGGCTCCTCAGCCATCTCTCTGCATCAATCAGAGGATCAGGATCGATCATCTGGGCATTACCCCCGTCTCCATGGGACAACCGTCAGTGGCAGTACCTCTGTGGAGCTTATCCCATGCCTGCTGCACCCTGGTTCCCTTCGCACGCCCCGGCAGATTGGGATCGCCAGTCAACATCCTCCTGCCTGTCTCGATACCAAGAGCACCCTCTGACACCAGAATTCTTACAGCCACAACCGTTGGTGCCGATGGGCAGAAAGCACAAACCTGCTGTTTCGCCTCTGTTGAGCAGTTGACACCGATGCCATTGATGCCGATGCAACCCACTGCTTTCTACGAGCCTTCGGAACATTCTGAACCTTCAGGATCATCTTCATCCTCCTCCTCCAGTGATGAAGCCCCTATCCAGGAACCATCCCCACCACAACAAGTGGTGGATAACTTCCCCATCTCTCCATCTGAGGATCTTAAATCATATTGGGATTTCATCAAGAGGATGGCCAGTACACTTACACTCTCCACTGTTCAGCCTCCACCTACTGTGACAGACTCAGTGTTTGATTTAGTACAGATGGACACTTCCACAGCCATTGCATTACCGCTTACTTCGGTCTTACTGCAAGCTGCCAAAGCACCATGGTGTCATCCGGCTTTTACTCCTATTTCTAGCAAAAGGATTGACCGCATGTACAAGGTGCAGGAATCAGGAGCTGAATTTTTATTCATTCACCCCAAATCCAACTCCATTGTTGTCACACCCTCATCTAAGGGCAGACGTGGCTACTCCTCTCCTCCTGACAAGAAAGGGAAGAAACTCAATTCCTTTGGGTGCAGATTCTATTTGGCAGGGGTGTTAGGAATCAAGACTTCCAATTATATGGCCTGTATGGGTAGATACTAGTACGCCCTCTGGGAGCAGATGACTGAGTTTATTGCTTCCCTCCCTGAAGACATGAACTGTCAAGCTAGGAGGCGCAGAAAGAGGGTATGATGCTGGCAAAACATCCGCTTAATGCTGCTAAACACAATCTGGATGTGGCAGCCAAAATGCTCACATCGGCAGTCACGCTCAGACGTCATGCCTGGCTACGTCCCTACCTAGTGACACTAAAGCCTTCGTTGAGGATCTACCTTTCAAGGGTGAGGGGTTGTTCAGTTCCACTACAGATGCAGTCCTACAAGAACTAGACAAGAGTATCAAAACTTCACATAATCTGGGAGTCTCCCAGCCCCTGAAACAGTCCAAGTCCTGGAACAAGTCCTGGTCCCGCAGATCGTCCCAAAAGTCCTCCCCGGAACCTCAGTGGCAGAGATCCTCCAGTTTCCAGTCACAACCCTATGGGAACAAACAGAAGTTCAGTACTGCCTCCCAGTCGAGGACCAAGGCTACCAAGCCCCCCAAGCAGAGCCTTTGACTTAGGTCAACAGGCCAAAACTCCCACCTGTCTGTCCCCATTTTTGTCCGCCTGGAGAAAGATAACATCGGACAGATGGGCTCTCTCTGTCGTCGCAGAGGGCTATCGTATAGAGTTTCTTCAGGTGCCTACGGAGTTGTATTTCATCCCTACACCCAGCTCTGTCACACTATTTCACGGTTCCCAAGAAGGATGGAGGCCTCCACCCTATTATGGACCTCAGAAACCTCAATACCTTCATGCACTGGATGTGAAAAGAGCTCTGCTCTTCTACTTGAATAGGACTCGGTCTTTTCGAAGATCGCCAGCCCTCTTTGTCTCCCATGCCCTGCTGGGGCAAGGTCAGAAGCTGTCGTCTCAGCATCTGTCCAAATGGATTGTGGAGACGATCAAACTGTGCTACTTACTGGCAAAGAAGCTGTTGCCTGGTCCACTTTATGCACATTGCACCAGGTCAGTAGCTACTTCCACAGCCTTCCTCAGAGGAATGTCTTTGGGAGACATCTGTAACACAACTACTTGGGCCTCCCCTCACACATTCATGAGGCACTATGCCCTTGATGTCAGTCTTCACCAACGTTCCGTGATGGAATGAGCTGTGTTGCAGGTGGTGTGAGTTTAAGACCTCCAGTTCCCTCCTCCAGGTATGTGTGTGGATTTTTCTCACTTGTTAATCTCCCAGAGGTGTGATGCACAGAGACCATGAAGAAGATATACAGGTTCTGGGGATCTTCGAGTGGTCATCTGTGCATTCACACCACCCACCCTCCTTCCCCTCTGCTGTCGGTCTTTCCTATCTTGCTCGGAGACTGATGGCAGCGGCCAGAAGGAACTGGCGGGATTTTCATGCCCCTCCCTTGGTCATGTGCACTGGAGCTCTGCACGTGACCGGGGAGAGGGTGCGAAAATCCCTTTTGCTTTAGATTATACCAATCGGGGTCGGTGCAGGCGCACTATATACCAGAGGTGTGAATGCACAGATGACCACTCAAAGATCCCCACTTACAGGTAAGCAACCTGTATTTAATACCTTGCTTATTTAAGCAAATCAGATGCTAAATAGCATCACGCGTACTTTATAATTGCCATTTATATACTGAGGGTAGAGGATGTTATTTAGCAACTTGTTAACTTTGAATATGTAAATGTGATTTATCTTAGAAAATATACAGTGTTAATAATTAAACTAAAATAACTGCTTCTTCAAACAAGCTTTTAAAGAATCACCGTGAATGTTTATGTTTTTGTCTTACTCAAAAAGAAAAAAAACCAAAGGGATGAGTTTTAATTGACGACTCCCTGCTGTAAGAGTGTGTAATGTGTTTGGGAGGAGTTAGATAATGGCTAACTATGCAGTAGCTACTCTCTTCACCTGCTAATCTACATAGTATGAGGCTAAAATGAGACATAGGAACTATAGATTCTGTGATGTCCATTATTTATTTATTTATAGCCTACTTCTCCCCCCCAGTAGAGACCCAAAGTAGATTTCAACACTGTTCTCCCTCTCCTGCAACAACAGCCCTGTGAGATATGTCAGGATGAGAGAGAGTGACTGGCCCAAGGTCACCCAGTGAGCTCCCGTGACAGAGTAGGGCTTTGAACCTGGGTCTTCCAGAGCCTTGTCTGATGATTTAACCACTACACCACACTTGGTGTTCCTGTAGTGAGCTCCATTATCAAGGTGGGGGAGGAAATGATTAAATCATCCACATGAACAAAAGTATATAGTGTTAATAGTATCTGGCATTTTTATTTAGGGAATTTACAAAGTGCTAGCATTGCTGGGGGAGTCTTCCAGAATTCTGGCCAAGCAAAGGGAAGAGTCTGGTGGTTCTCTTGACTCTCAAAACATTTTAAAAGCCTCTGGTGGAAGCTCTTCTAGACTGCATTTCCACATTTTTTGTATGCAACAGTCATTAATCAGTCCTATTTCACAGAAGATTTCATTGCCACCTTCTGCCAGTCACACACTCTCAGCTTAACGTACCTCAGAAGGTTGTTGTGGGGATAAAATGGAGGAGAGGAGGAGGATGTGAGCCACTTTGGGTCCCCACTGGGGAGAAAGGTGGGTTAGGAATGAATTAAATAAATAAATACATGATCACCTATATGAGAGGTTGCATGTGACATGTTTTTGAAAGTCTCCCCCACCCTCCCAGCAAGAGTTTAGTTCCTTATTTCCTTTTCAAGAAAACTCAGGTGTTAACATTGACAAGTTTGTCCCAAATTTTAGGTTACATGTTGTGAACAATTGAATGGTGTAGAGTAGGTTGGAGTAGTTTAGAGTCTTGGGTGTTTTGGACAATTTGCTTTAACACTTTAAGGTTATTCCATTCTACTTTGGTCCTTTCCCACATTTTTGTTTACTGAGAGCTGTGAGATCACTTTGAACAGAAAAGAATAATGGAGGCTTTAGTTACCTCTCTATATTAGTGGAAGATAATCTAGCTGTGCTAGGATTTTAGTATGGACATAATTTAAAGGTGGGGACAACAGTGCAATTATTTGCTACTGCTTCACATGGTCCCTGTTATCCCTAGGAGAGAAAGGCACCATTTGAAATTAGCAGAAAGCTGCAGTTTAAAGCCATGTAATGAGAGACTTCATGAATACTCAGGAGCTCAGGGAAGCCTTTGTATCCTGGCCAATTTTGTACATTTCCCCTTGGACTGCAGCGTGTTTGGAAGTCTCTATAAGACCAACGGGCAGTATCTGATGCAGTTTTTAAAAAAATACAAGATAGTTTTGATCTTAACTG
This sequence comes from Lepidodactylus listeri, assembly GCA_029233225.1. Lineage (NCBI taxonomy): Eukaryota > Metazoa > Chordata > Lepidosauria > Squamata > Gekkonidae > Lepidodactylus > Lepidodactylus listeri. The sequence continues at coordinate 69,063,537 of JARCFY010000004.1, read as the reverse complement.
TTGGAAAGGTAGAGGAGAACCCATAGCCTGCCCTTCTTCTCCTTTGCCTCAGGAATATGCATTGTTAAACATCATTATAAAAAACATGGTCAGGATGAATGAGTTTGTGGGGAAGGGTTCCTCCCTTTGTCAAAAAAAGATAGAAAAATATTGCAACCCGGCTGCGTAAAGTGATTTATTCCCCTGCTGATAACTGAGATCATCCAGCATTCCAGACAGGCACAGCTAATGGATGACTTAACCCTCACCCAGCAGCTGATTATGGGTCCTCAAGAGACAGCAGGCAGCTTTGTCTCTGTGCAGGCTGTAGAAAATGCAGACTTGTTTCTTTTCCTTTTTACTGTTGTTGTAATTATGTTGAAGAGTGGAATGTTAAGGAATGGGTTGCGGCATTGCAATTAACCTCTACAAATCTTTTCCTTTTTGGAAGACTGGAATACAGATAGACAGAAATGAAGCTGGCTCCTAGACTTATCTGGAAACAATTCCCTCTCTCGCTCTCACACACACATTCTTACACACAAAACAGCTGCATTGACTTTTTTCTGATTTGAAATTCAACCCTTTGAAAAGAAACGTCACATACAAAGGGCTATGAATTTCCTTTATCTTGTATGAAGATTGTGGCAAACACTGAAAACTAGATTTCTAAACAAAGGAGTAGGATGAGGACTGAAGCCTGTCAAGTCAAGTTCTCTGACCTTGCAATTCTTGCCCCCCTGTTTCTTGCCCGAAACAGCCATCCTGTTTAAGGCAGAAGAGTCTGGTGGGTTTGGTTTGATTTTACTTTGAATATTTTTCACAAAACATGATGATGAACAGTACTGGAGTGTATTATTGTCTAAATTAAGATCAGAGCCTTTCTTGCTGTAATCAGCGCGGCAGGAGAGAACAGCAATGTCTAAATGCCGGGCGTTTACCAAGATGGCTTCAAAACTTTTAAACCTTCTTACATAAGGATGATCAAAAAGCTCTAGCTCTCATGTGGTCCAGAAAGGATGCTTAACTCACATCTTTCAACAGGGTATTTGGTTGATTTAAGGTTCTCTTATGGCAGTGCTACCTTGGTTGTTTTGTTGTTCCTTTGTTGTTGTTTTTACCATTTACATTCTTTTCAGTTGTGGTCTAACTGCTCTGAGCTTCTGCAAAAGCTGGTTTTAAAACATTTAAAATAAACCGTATTATCTGCCCCCCCCCATGTCTCTTCAAAGTACTACCAGCTCAACGGCAAGTAGTTGTGATACTGAGTTCACAAAGGAGGATGAACAGAGACTGAAGGACTACATTCAGCAGCTGAAGAATGACCGGGCAGCTGTGAAGCTGACAATGTTGGAACTGGAGAGCATCCATATCGATCCCCTTAGTTACGATGTCAAGCCACGTGGAGATAGCCAAAGGCTGGATCTAGAAAACGCGGTACTCATGCAGGAACTCATGGCGATGAAGGTATTTTATTTAGTGGCTTAGAAGTTAACATTGCTTTTGGCTTCTGTTTTTACAATGTAGCTGCAGTGTTTCTGTTACCTAAAAAGTGTTTAATTTTTTAAAACCACCACGACAAAAAACTGGCCCAGAAGACACGGAACACTGCCTTAGGAGCAAGAGGATTGAGGACGGACGGTATAAAATGCAATGTACGTAATACTTGGCTTTGAGAAACGTAGGAGCTAGCATTACCACCCACTGTGTGAACCTTGTGTCCTAATGGCATAGAATTCTATGGAATAACAGACTTGCTTGGTCTTCTGTGCCTCCCGACCAGGAGGAAATGGCAGAGCTGAAGGCGCAGCTGTACTTGCTAGAAAAAGAGAAGAAAGCCCTAGAGCTGAAGCTGAGCAGTCGAGAAGCTCAAGAGCAGGCCTACCTGGTCCACATTGAGCACCTGAAGTCAGAAGTGGAAGAGCAAAAGGAACAGAGAATGAGATCCCTCAGCTCAGCTAGCAGCAGCAGTAAAGATAAGGCAAGTAAGGTGAGGTGCTCTTTAAGACCATCTGATGATACTTTGTTGGAACCCCCATGTTCAGAGGCAGTATACCAGAATCTAGAGACTTGTAACAGGGAGAGAGCTATTGCCTTTCTTTCCTGCTAGTAGGCTTCCCAGAAATCTACGGCTGGGCACTGTTGAATATAGAATGCTGGTTTAGGTAGGCTTCTAGGTGGATCCAGGAAGAGTTCTTCTTGACAGAGATATCAGACAGTTTGACAGAGATATCAGGAGATATTTATAGTGTCAGCCTGCCGGGTACTACTTTCTGAATTTCATCCTGATTCTCCCTTGTGGAATGCTGACAGAAAGGAAGGTTTCATCTGCCCATAACTACCATAAACTTAATGTCCTTGGGATTCCTTTCAGTGTATTTACAGGTGGGAAAGGGTAGCACTTCAGTAGTCATTCCTTATGGTGAGAAAATTGAGCCTTAATCTGCACTCCTGTGAGAGCTTTCTTCAGCCTCTCCAGGAGCGCCTGCAAGAAGTAGCCTTGGGGGATCCCATGGCACAGGGTCATCCTCCTCCTGCTGAGGGGGATCCCATGGCACACCTGGCCATCTCGCCTCCTGTCCTTCAGGCACTGCAGAGGGGGAGAGCCCGGTAGTGGGAGTTGCTGTATTTCACAGGTCTCTGTAATATGAAGCAATCTCAGTACTGTAGGAACCTGCCAAGTGAAATGTGGATTTTCTTAACGGTTTATATCATAAGTTAAATAATATCCAAGAGGTCTGCTTCTATCTATAATAGCTCTCAGTTAAGCAAATGAAACTTTACAGAGGGGACATCTCACTGCATTACTTAGGCTGCTGTTGGGGAAGGACTTGGTAGCATAATGAAGAATTGGCTGGACAGTCTAATCATGACTTAATGCTGTAATCAGAAGTAGGAGACTAAAAATGGGCGGGTATCACATTTTGTACACTTGCCTCTGTGTAGCACAGAAAGGGGACCACACATGGCAAAAGGGGCTGGTCAGAATCTGAAACACTAATGTCCTTAATGTTACTTATTTTAAAAGGCCATATTGAATGTGAGTGCTCCATGTCTTTTAAACACAGAATGTCCTCCAAGCATGTGGATAATCATGCACAGTTGGAGAAGGTTCCAACAGGGAGAAATCTCCTAGGTCTGCCTTTTTCTCTCCCTCCCCATCCCTAGCCTCAGCCACTGAAATGAGAATGCCCAGATTCTTGAATCTAGTGTGTATAGGCTGCCCAAGAAATGGGGGGAGTGCCAGTTTCAGCTAGCTCCCCCACTTGTGCCAGTGTTTATCTTCCTGTGTTCTTTCGACCACATCTTCCACATCTCCTCAGCTTCTGCTACGAAGTTTGGACTAGGAGGAAGGTCCTTCAAAGTGGTTCGGTTCTCCTTTGCTAAGAGTGGCTGCATCTTCCAGAGTGGTCCTGCATTGCCCTTGAAAACCTACCTTGTTAAGTGAAGGAGGTCGTCTTGAAGACACTTCTTCCATCCCTGTTCAAGCCTGCACTGCCACCAACAGTAATGGAGGAAAAACAGTAGATTTGAAGAGTGGGGTAGTGAGATGTGCAGTGATGAATGAGCCAGCCAGAAGGGTTGTATGGAGAGTGTAAACATGTGTGAGGGGCAATCAATGGCAATGTGAGAATAAGTCTGTGTATGGGGGAATGCTCTGTGAAAGTCTGTATAAGCGACAGGCAGGGGAGTGAGAAAGGAATGGCCAGTGAGAAGTCACTACAAAAACATATTTGAGCCTTCTCAAAGGTCTCTGTTTGTCTGGCTTGCTTTTTACAGGAATGTACAGAGAGCACTACAGCATCATTGACATTAGCCGAGCTGAAACCCTACAGTGAAAGTGAACTGACTACAGAACTGGCAAATGCACTCAGACGGTAAGGAGGCTATCCCCCTTCTTAGGAAGAGAGGCGCTAATAAATCTGTGATTTCATTCTGGGGTTTAAATTAGTCAAATGTTAAGTGATTGCACAGTGCTGCACTTCTACAGTTTTCTCAGTGCCCCTTTTCTCCTTTTATTCCATATTGTTCATCAGCTTGGTCCCCTCAGGTTTTCTCAAACATCTATCAATTGGGGATTTAATTATTATTGCTAATTCCCATATCACTTGTGAGAATCCTGAGGCACAGGCTAGCTGACTGAGTTAATGAAAGGTCTCACAGGAACCCCATGACAAATCTGGGAATAGCATTCCAGTCTCTTCTTGTGAATATTGCTGTGAGGTTACTTCCTTGCAAGAACATGCTTTCTAGCCTTATATTAACAGTAGGGCAAAAAGTAACTAAATGCCAGCTCAGTCATAACATGGAGTACACCAATACTAAACACTACGGAAGCATCACTAGTGCATGTGGTGTCTTCCCATCGCTCAAAGCCAGATTATTTCTTTTATCAGTAAAAAAATATCAGTATACCCACATCACTTACTTGCTCTTCAATAGGGATAGAGCATTTACCAATAAAACAGTTGTTTAGATATCCAAAAGCATCCAACAAACTTAGTACACGATGTGCTGAAGATGTAAAAATTAATAGTCTGTTATAAATACTTTAGAATCAGAGCCAAGAAGAAGAAGGCAGGGTACTATTTTCTGAGTGCATCTGATGAGACAAAAATACCAATTTTCAGATTAAAAATAACTCACCCAAGAAGTCTTAAAGAACACGTTTTATTATGTTTAATATATAAAATATTAATAATAAAATATATTTATTATGTTTAATATATAAAAGCATCTAAAATACACTTTGTGCTATATAGGAATAAAATGTACAGGTTTTTGCCCGTATATTCAAAGTCCAAAGAATGTGAGACAAAAGAAGAGAAAAGGAAGAATTTGCATTAGCAAAGAATAAAAGGAAGCAAAACTACGTAGTTAAGATCTAGACAATAGATATCCTATAGTGTTAAGCAAGAGTATAATGTATCACAGTATTCAGCCTGGACCAGACCAAATCCCATGTGACAGTAAATTTTAATGGATCCAGGATATTACAGGTCTGTCAGCCAAACGGCTTTCCCAGGCAAATTATAATACCGTTACATAGATTGAAGGCGGATTATGTAAAAGGAGGGATCAAAGCATGACCTGCAGCCACACAGCTTTGCAAATGAACTGCCTGTGAACAATAATAGCAATTCCTACTCTGCTAGAAACCCAGCAATCTTGCCTCTTCTCTTTCACTCACTGGCTAATGCTGCCATCTCCAGCTGGGGGAAATGAACAAAGCACCCTGCAGCCAGATTCTTGAGGCAGAAGAGGCGTGATGTCCTCCTGTCTGGAGCACTCTGTGATGGGGTTTTTCATTAGCTCTACTCAGCCAGAAGAGGGAAGATGGTAGCAGTAGTGGGGAATCAGCTGATGGTATACCGTCTTTCAGTTTGCTGGTATGTTTGCCTGGCATATCATTTGTGGAGGCGGGCTCTCACTTGCTGAGAGATTATTGGCATGACATCTGTAAAGAGGATAATTGTTTCACCAGCTTTTATGAATGTGTTAAGAAGTATGTCTGCTGCTAGACATGGTACACTTAGCTTTTTGAAAAGCTTTTGACTTTCGATTGAGAAGAAAAAGGTACTGAAAATTCAAGCAGCGGTACTCACAATGCTGTAATGTATATTGTGTTGTGCTTCCGCGTTTTGAATACCGTGTGCTGTAGTGTTATTTTTTACATCTTCAACAAATTGCTTTCCAAACTCAAGAAGGATATTAGGAACCAGGAGAAATACAGTGAAATGGCCAGACAGTTGTTGCATCGTCCTGCAAAATTCTAGGGAGATCAGGATGTAGTTTGAGAGGCAATATGACTGTAGGGAGAGCCATAATAATGAGTTATAAAATTATCCATGGTATGAGGAATTCATATGTATTTCTCTTGCAACACTTGAATTTTTTATAATGAAACTAGTAGTTTACAGTAACAAAAAATCTTGTGACACCGTTGAAGACTAATAAATTCATTGCGGCAGAGGTCAGTCTGTCAAGTGTACAGTGGCCTACATGTTAAAGAACAACAACAACAACAAGGATTTCTTGACTATCCAATAAATTTGTGGATTCCCCCCCCCCCCCGGATGCTATAATGTAAATTAGAGGTTGGTTTAAAAAGGGGGGGGGGGGAATTAGCTGTACCAAACTGTGGCAGTTCAACATGAAGCCACTTTAGTCCAGTGTTATATGTTTGGTTATCAGAGGCAGGGTACAAATAGCTCTGTCCATTGTAGCTTGTGAGCCAGTGGCCCCTTGGCTCTGGCACTGTTGGAAATACATGTACTAAATGAAATGCCAATCTGACTCTACGAGGCAGTTTTGTGTTCCTATACATGAGTGGGGTGAACAAACAAAGGCACTTGGAAAAAACTTTTGTGCTATTTGATAATGTTTGGGACAAATTTGAGAGTTTTTTGTCCATTTCAACCTAAATTCAAATGATCAGCCTTGAGTTTGGACTTAGTAATATATGTTAGTGTAATTTAAGAACGGGCATTTATAGAGATATGGGAAAGCGGTGTCTTGACTGCAAAATTTAAAGCTTTGCTTTCAGCCATACAATCTTCTGCATTTAAGAGCACCCTGGGTTTCTAAAACTACAGAAGTGCACACAGATGCTCCAGGGGTGTTAGTTTACAACTGAACCAGTATTAAACCAATTCATGCTGGGCCGGGAAATGTTAGCTTGGAGGTGTGATGAAATATCTGCCTATTAATGGTGAAATTTAAATGAGAAATTGCTGTGCACTTGTACAAACCTATATATTTATTTTTGCAAAGCAGTTATTTCTTGTGCACCGCATGGGTTGATTTTTACTAGCAAAAGTAGTACATTGAAGTCCAAAGGAGCCATTTGCATGAATGTTTGTAGGGACATTTTACCAGCTTTCATTCTGTCTTGACAGTAAATGTATTTAAATCAGTCAGTTTCATTGTCTTCCTTGGGGAAAAGCTGGCATATTTCCAAATACTTAACTAAGTTGTGAATTGAGTTTTTTCTGTAGTATGCTTCAGGCAACATTTACAATAGTAAGTACTATATTTAATAAATCAGAGATCATTAGAACTATATAATCAGCCTTCCTCTTACCAACTTTGTATAATCCCCCAGTTGCTTGCTACTACAGAATATTTAGTTTGGTTAATTCAGTAATAATAAATGGTCCTAATGAAAAAAAAACAGTGTTTGCATGCAAACATAACAATAACAGTAGCATAGTTCATTAAAACTCATTTGCAGGTCTTTTGCCTTTAGCTGGTGTTGCCCATCCTTGCAGGTTATTATTTTGTTCTTTGAATCTGACTATCCCCTCCCTTTTTATATGTAAGTGGAGCACCTGATTTCAAAGAGATGGGTTTGACAGTATCACATTTGATTTAGCCATTAGTTCCCTTTCCCTGATAAATGTAGGCAGCTGTATCCGAAGCTTGTGGAAGCAGATCTGTGACCCTTATAAAAGATTGACGGGGGTCAAGGCACCTCCACAGAATAAAAGCTTCTAGCCATTGGGGTGCTGGAATGATGAAGGGACATGGGCACAGGAAGCTAAGTTAACTGGCACGGGAAGCTAAATCAACAGAAGTGGGAGACAAGATGTTTTCACAATCCCCCCACATCATTGCAACTTCTTGTGGCATGTGACTTTTATCCCTGTGAATTGCCCAACTTCCTTCAGCGTTTTTTCAGTAGTCACAGATTGCTTCCATGTGGAGGTTTTGGTCCAGTTTGGTGACCAGATTGGAGCTTGTTTTTTGTTTTGTTTTTAAGTATCCAGATTACATTGTCGTCCAATCATCTGCTTTTTGGGGTTTACTGTTTTACACTATTACTACCCAAACCTTCTTTGCTATGATCTTTCAGTGGGATTGCATACCATATGGACTGGTATGCATCACTGCAGAGGATTTTTTCCATATTATTTTAGAACAGTGATAGCTGTAGTATTATAACACTGTAGCAATATAGTTGTTACCAGTGGCAGGGGAGATGGTGGGCATGAAGGGATGACTGAGGAAAGCACAGAGAGCCACCCCCATGTGGATGCTTGGGTGTCTCTGAATGTTTGTGCTTATTCCTTGTTTCGAATGTTTGGGATTTCTGCAGTCCAAATCCTATTGTATTGCTTATTGGATGTCATATCCCATCTAGGTGAATGTATTGATTTATATTGTGTAATTCTGCCTCGAGTCTCTGGGAGAAAGGTGGACAATAAATAAATAAATAACTGCATAACAGGAAAGTCTTGCTATCTGGAAGCAACAACAGAAACCTGCTGTGAGAAAGATCTGCTTTGTAGGATCTTTTCCAAAGTATCTATTGAAACTACCTCTAGTTTTCTAAGACCTCATTTGTTAAATTGGAATCAGCTTTTTACATCTTGAATATGTGGTATGAGTGTCCCTTGTGTAAAATCTGCTGTACTTAGCACAGCCTTCCTTGATATGTTTCTGTCACTTCCCTGCTTGTTTTGCTGGCTGTTCTGGCTTCCCCTTGTGCCTTTTAGACTTTGTCCTTAATATATTCACCAACAGGTCAGGAGCACTTACAGCAGTTCTCTGCAGGAAATGAAAGAAATGTCCTGTAGGAAACAATCATGCACTGGAAGAGACGGGATAAAGTGACCTAATATAATAGTTCCATCTCAGATTTCTAGGTTTCTAGAAAAATGAATGGAAAAAAGGAAGGATTGAAAATCTCTGTTACTCCCTTGAAGTAGACAGGACTTGGAGGAACCTGGAGTGCTGCTTCTCCCCTTCCCTGCTTTACTGTCCCCCACACAGACAATTTGGCCAGTGTGAATGTCCATACTGATTTTTAAATGCCTTTAATCTATAAATAGAAGGTCTGGACAATCCTGGAGTTTCGTAATGGAATACAAAAGGTATTCAGCTCAGTTTATCCAGTTCAGATCTGCACTATTAATATTTTTTTCTTCATTTGAAATACTTATATCCCACCTTCTCTCCTTACACTCAGTCTTCCCAGGCCAAAAGTCACTGCATTTGAGGGCCACTGATTTCAGCTTAACTCCATGTGAAAAATCTGTCCCACTAGCTCTCTGTGACAATTCTGCAGAGATACCAAAAAGGTATGATAACTTGGCAGTATAGGTAATCTGTCAATGTCCTATCTAAAGTGTGAAATCATGATCTGAGATCAGTCTATGGTTTGATTGGTATAATGTACTATATAGCTTTTTGTAGGGGCCAAAACTTGCACAGAGTTCACTCTCTTTCTCTGCCTCACCCATCTTCAGAACAGGATGAAGTTGATCATTATTATCCTACTTATATTTTACCAATAGCTAAATAGGTGATAGAGAGCCAAGGAGTTGCACATGAGAGAACTCCAGTACTCTGCCTGCTGGATTGGACTGACTCACTATTATAAATTATTTTGGTCAGCAATAATTTTCAGTCCCAGAGCTGTCAGGTTGATCTTTATTCTTCACAGCAAGGTAACTTATTTGTGGACCAATGTTGAGCTGCTTTGTTTTGGAATTTCTTCTGTTATCTCAGCGCCTGATAACCAAACACAATGAGATGGCAGAAGATTTGTTCATGCATTAAAAAAGAACCCCCAAACCCTTAAAAGCAGCAGGGAGAAAAGGAGGATGGCATCAGATAAGTAACACTGTGCTGGGAGAGGTAAAGAGGGTGGCAGACCACTGTGGAACACCATGTGATTACACAGAAGTCTGAGTATAGATGCAATCAGTTGATTATGGTATTGGGGGCATATTAAATCCCCCCCCCCAAAAAAAGCTTCTTTTTAAAAATAAGGGGGGATTTAATTGCATATATTCGGCTCTCTTGTCCCATTTGGTTGTCAGTGAAACTCCGTTCTATTTTTGGATTTTAGAATGAAATCCATTACATGTGCCTCTACAAAAACATGGATGTTTCCGAGGTCTTAAGACCTGTTTGGCATAATACTGGTGCTTAGATATGAGAATCTGCAAAGCCAAATGCTGCTTAAATAGGTGCTTCAGTGCTGATCTTGCCACTTACTTTGGCACAGTTAACTTTTGAACTCAGGTCTGCCTTGAATAACAGAAATGCTTAATTCTGAATAGCAGGCAAAAGCTATCCTGTACTGTGAATGCACTGCCAAGCATACAGTAATGCAGCAATGGTAAAATCTTCCATTCTGCTACACTGTCTGCACACAGATGTCAACCCAAATTATGTATTAAAGCAAAACAATTTCTCCTCCCAAAGCATTGTGCTCACAGCTTCGTGCCACCATTTATTCCACACTTAGCTTCTTTTGTGACCTAATTACCATGTACATTAAACAGTGGGGGCCCTGGGGACTCCACTGCAGATCAGAGCCAAGTCCTTAGACAGATTATAGCAGAATCTGTAGAGTGCTTCTGATAATGATATACCCATCTGCAGAATTCAGAGACCTGTGCCTTTTCAGTATGCCCCACTTTCTTCAGTCTCTCACTACCCAAAGAAGGTTCTTTGCTTATTGCGTGATTGGAGCAGATGGTCACTGAAACTTCCAGAGGGGAGGTGATCCTGGACTTGATCCTGAGTAATGCCCAAGACCTAGAGATATAAATGTGATAGCACCAGTTGGTAACAGTGACCATAATGCTATTGCTTAACATTTAGGTAAATAGGGAGTTTCCAAAAAGACCAACAGAACGATGTTTAACTTTAGAAGGGTTAACTTCTCTCAAATGGGGGCTTGTGAAAAAAAAATGGAAAAGAAAGATAAGGAGGGTCAAATCCCTTCAGGGAATTTGGAGGCTATTTAAAACTACAATCCTAGAAGCTCAGATAAAATGTATCCCATAAGTATTTTAAAAGGCCTGCATGGTTATCAAACACAGTAATGAAAGCAGTAAAAGGTAAGAAGGATTCCTTTAAACAGTGGAAGGCTAGTCCAAGTGAGGTAAATAAAAGGGGGCATAGGCTTTGGCAAATCAAATGCAAGTCAGTGATCGGACAGGCAAAAAGGGTCTGTGAGGAACATATTGCAAAAAACTTAAAAAACTAATAAGAAAAATTCCTTCAAATACATTAGTAGTAGAAACCCAGACAGTGAGGCAGTAGGACGCTTGGATGACCAAGGGGTAGAAGGATTATTAATGGATGATAGGGAAATGGCAGAGAAGCTGAATGTTTTCTTTGCATCTCTCTTCACTGTTGAAGATGGGGGATGTTTGCCCACTCCAGAACCACTGATTTTGGGAGGGGTATTGAAAGAACAGTGGCCAGCAGTGCATGATGGAAGAGGAAAGGAGTAAGCCAACTTCTGTTCTTCAGCTCTACACATTCAGCTGAACAATCAATGCATTCTTAATGAAAATAACTCTTGCACTGCAAAGTGTACAGGCTTTTTCCTTGAGGGTTCTGCTGTCTCGTTGTAAGAAAAGAAAAAGCCAGCTCTGTACATTTCAAGCAAGGTGTTAAGTGGAAAACAAATTAAAAATCCTCTTCCCAGTTGAAACTCATTTTCACAGATTTTTGTTTAAATCGCCACCCTATCCGTGAGATACCCTGACCTGGATAGCCCAGGCTAGCCTGATCTCATCAGATCTTGGAAATTAAGCAGGGGCAGTCCTGGCTAGTATTTGGGTGGGAGAACACCAAGGAATACCAGGGTCTTGAAGCAGAGGCAAGCAATGGCTAGCCACCTCTGAATGTCTCTTGCCTATGGGGTCGCCGTAAGTCAGCTGTGACTTGATGGCAACAACAACAACAAATCCTGGAGGTATGATGGAGCTGATGGTATTTTAGCAGGCTTCTCAAGTCACTGACTCTGCAAAATCTTGGGAGTGTCCAGCTGTTCAACTGCCAGAAGAAACATAAGTGAATAATGTTCCTCCAGGTTCAAACAAGGTTGAAACTTGAAGTTGCCTTACAGGGTTTTTCGGGGTTTTTTTTTTTTTTTGCAAGCCAAAACATTAGTCTGTGGCTGAATTTAAGCTCCACTGTAAACTGTGATCTGTTTTAACAGTGGTTTGTGCAACACATTCTGGTTAGCCTACCAGACACAAGTAAGAAATCTCATTTTCTGTGCTGCTTTAATTATCTTCACCCTTGTAATTAATGTATCACTAATAGAAAACCTATGCTGTCAGAATTCCATGTCCTCAGATTCAAATACAGAAAGTCATAGCCATCATATTCAGCCAGCAAACTCACACTGAAATAACACCACATTGCACAGTTTGTGGAATCTTATCAGAGAAGCCATTTTACCCTCTCTGTTGGGTTGAAGCTGATGATTTAACAGAGGTGATCATATTCCCCGAGGCAGAGGACCTCCAGTAGAAGTGCTGGGCCAGATAGCATGGGTGAGCAGACCTATAGAGAGAAAGATGGTATTTCAGGTAAGCAGATCCCAGGTTATGAAGGGTTTTAAAGATTAAAACCAACACTTTGAACTGTGCCTGAAATAAAATTGGCATCCAGTACAGTTGTAAGGTCGATGGTATTTATGTAGACTATCCAACACAGGCTAAAAGAGTGGGCTGCTGAATCAAATGAAAGTTTTCATTAAACAGCAGCTCTACATAGAGTGTGTTAGAGCAGTCCAGTCTGGAGGTTACAGAGACATGGGTCATTATGGCCAGATCTAGGGATTGGTACAAACTGGCTGATGGACTAAAGTTTGTCGCAAATTTTGGTGGGTTCGTGATAAGCAAAGCGATGTTCACAAACTGAAGAACCGCCATTAACGTCCACAGATTTTGATGCCATTCATGGTGGATCATGAAGAGCAGAAAGCAGGAATTTACCCCTGCTTTTCTGCTCTTCAGGCAAAACAGCTGAGTGGCGGGGAGCTGTTCAGTTTAAATGGCTCAGTCCCGCCATTCAGCTGTTTGAAAACCCCTGCTCTCTGCTCCTCAGAAAAGCCACAGGGAGCAGAAAGCAGGGGTTTAAACTTTAAATAAATCATGACCCAATATAAACCAAGTCGGTTTGTAAACCAACCTTGTGGTTCAACCACAAACTGAACCAAAAAGTTGAGTTTGTGCCTGTTCCTAGCCAGATCACTAGGGTAAAGAATGGAGGAGAAGTTTCAAATTAGTTGTAATTGATAGGCATTACTCCTAACAATGATGCCAGCATGTTGTTCAGAAATCAAGGCTGGATCCAGGAACACCTCCAAATTCTCAACTTAAATGCAGCAGCGTTAATGTGGCCCCGTTCAGATCAAGTGGATTCAGCTGCTCAGAACATTTGGTTTTCCTGCCAACACCACTATTCATTCAGGATAGTTGTATATGGAGGTTTAGATTGAGCTCTAGGTGTCATCAGCAAATTTTAGATTTTATTTAGAGGTTATTAATCAGCATATCCAATTCTCAACAATGCCCAATCTGTGGATACTGAAATCCAGAGATGGAGCCCAAGAACAGACAAAACATATCTTTCTAAAGAGTTGAGGAAAGCTCCAGGTTTGCAGAAATATCCAAAATCTTTTTAAAAGATTGTGGGGTTAAAAGCCCCTCCCCCAGAAATAAAAGTACCTGTACCTTTAAGAAGCTAATGCCTTCTGTGGTGGCCATTGTGGGGTAGCCAGGCCACCATTTTCAGTGTAGTTGTTAAAATTTCAGACTCGGATTGGAGAGACTCAAGTTTAAACCCCCACTCTGCAGTGGAAGTTCACTTGGTGACTTTGGGCAAGTCCCAGACTAACCTACCTCACAGGGTTGTTGTGAGGATAAAATGGAGGAGAAGAGCTGCTTTAATGTTCCTGTTGGGGAGAAAGGCAGGGTATAAATTAGTAAATTAAGTAAATAAATACTAAATATAACTGAAAATGTGGGCAGATAAAAGGTTGGTAGGTGGATAGGAAGGAGAGAAGGAAGGGAAAGGGAGGATATTGAGGCTGCCAGAAGAAGGGAAAGAATAGAATCACAGAGTGGGAAGGGGCCATACAGGCCATCTAGTCCAACCCCCTGCTCAATGCAGGATCAGCCTGGAGCATCCCTGGAAAGTGTTTGTCCAGCTGCTGCTTGAAGACTGCCAGGCATTCAGTAAATAGTCATCAGGCTATACGAAATATTTCAATTGAGGACCAACCAAATCACTAGGTTCCTACCTGGTGGAGAACAGTACACGTAATGTGTGAACTTCCAGTTGTTGAGCCCTGTGTAACCTGGGACAGTTCAATGGTTGCTGTGCAAGTCATGATGTTATGAGCTCGATGAGCACAGCAAGTTGTCTGGAACCCCAATTCTAGGAACATTTATTTGGAAATAAATCCTGTTGATTTTATTGAACCTTACATCGAAATAAGAGGGCTTGGGATCTTGACCTATACTAGCCATCTTGCTATTTGTATGCATGCATTTTTGAATTCTATAACTTGTGCACAAAAATGCTGGGCATGTCTACATTCCAAGGGTTTTGACAGGTATTATGTAGGCTGCAAAGGGTGAATTTAATTTACTAGAAATACAGAAAGCAATATGCCCCATTAAACGAAGCCATTAACAAAGGTATAATCCTTGAAGAATACAGAACAGTTGCTGCCCTAGTCATGTTAGTATTAGCTTAAACACTTTCTTTGAAGGACCCATTTTCCAGTTGACCCTTGTAATGATAATGTCAACCAGGAGGGTGAGGGTAGCGTTGGGCTCCATCACTCGATATTAGTGGAATACCCAGGATGCATGCAATCATACAGTATGGCCCAGCAAGGACTTCTAGAAGGGCATTTCACTCAACTCATTGAAATTAGCAGTTGTAAAGTCAGCCACACAAAAGCATGTGGTGGCAATATATTATGTAAAGCATTCCTATGTCACCTTTCCACCTGACCTTGGTCCTCTAGGTGGCACACATAAAAACACCGAAACATATTTCAGCCATTGAATCTACTTCCGGTAACTGTAATTCTAATTTATTAGACCAATGGCTTCCCTTTATGGATTAGTCAGCACAGTATCATTCTTTCAAATATCATAAGACAAACAAATGGTATAATGAGATTTTGGCTTACCTTTAAATGTATTTAAAATATTTTTAGTAATTATAAAATTGCTGCTTGTTACTAGCTCTATATATAATTTTTAAGGAATATATTTTTAAACATTCAACTTTTGACATAATTCACATAATTCACAAATGTTGATGAAAAATAATTGTTATCTATAGCTTCCTTATAATAAAAGTTATTTAAAAAAGAAGAAACATTTGAACAATTAAAAATACCATTTAAAATTAGGAAATAATTCAATAAAAACACATAAGCGAGCAACACCTACGTAGAAGAGGTCTTGACTCTTTTGAGTACATGAGATGCTCCAGTGGTCTGTAAAGGGTTTTGTTTTTCCCATAGGGGAGACACGTCAAGGGGCAGGTTTTGGTTTCAGTCTTCTGGATTAATTTGGCTGCCATACGTGGTGTTAAGGAAGGTGGCAAATGATCTGGGGGCACTGTAACATGTTTTCACGTTAAAGCACTTGTCTTATGCTTCATTATTATCTCCCTAACTGAAGGCTGCCGACCACTCTTTCTGGATTTAAGTAGGATCAACCTTAACTATGTATTAAGTATATTTTTAAATCGCTGCATGTTGTCTTGAGCCTTCAATGTACATATTCAATAAGCTGGCTAATGACAGAATCGAGTGCATTTCCAACAAACCTTTCAAAAACTCACGGCTGTCTCTAGTTGCTGAATGCAGTCTGCTGAACCCAGCAGAATGTTGGCCGGTGCCTTCTGGTGCTGTAACACACTGCCACCCACAGGCCTGTCAAGGACTGCAGTCCAGTGAGAAGAATGTTCAGAAGGGGCTCTCTCACGTTTCACAGGGCCGCGTAAGGGTCAGTGTCAGACTGTGCTGGCAGATGCTTCTGCTCTCAGCTTCTTGGCGGCAGCAGCAGTGTGCATTCACACGGAGCCTTTCTGCAGCACGGCTGCTTATCGTGCCACATCTATGATCTTGGTTTTCGACAAAAAGGGAATGCTTTCCTTAGTTCCCATGTCCATCCAACCTAAATGTAAGCATTAGTTGCGTGGGGCTGCATATCTGCTTTTTCCTACGCCAAAGTGATGTATGAAGTATTATACCACCGCATATGAAACAACTTCACCTTTACCAAAACTTTGATTATTTGGGGCAGTGGTGTTTTCTTGCCATTTCCCTACTTAAGCCACCACAAGATTGCTCATGTTCTGTATTCAGGAGGTCTGCTTGTAAATGTTTCACTTTGACCTTGATACTTACAGAACATGAATAGTCTTGGTGCCACTGCAGCACTAGGGCTGCCAAGTCCCCCCAGGGGGCGGGGAATCCCCCGCTAAAGGGGTCCCCAATCCGCCAGTCCGGATTTGGCCAGCGGGGGGATCCCACCCCCGAAGCAGCCCTATCCGGCATGGGGGGTTGCAGGGAGGCATTGAAATGCCTCCCTCTGGCTTCCTCTGCCCGCTTGCTAAAGCGGGCGAGCAGAAGAAGCCCAGCAGAGGCTACCCCCCCCCCCAGCCGCCTTTCCTAGCTCGTTTGCCAGGCGAGCAAGCTAGGAAAGGCAGGGGTGGTGCAGGGAGGCATTGAAATGATGTTATCATGCTGCGTGCGCATGTGCGGCTCCCGGAACAGGAGCGGGACTCCCCCGCTCCTGGAGGTAAGTGACTTGGCAACCCTATGCAGCACTGTTCCTTTCTGTGCCACTGTGAGCTACAAAGAAAGTCAGGGTATAAAGACTTCAATAAATAAGTGCCATGAAATAACTGGGAAGGTGTTCACACCATCACCCCTCCACGTGTAGCCTCAGTTCTCCAGAAACTGGGATAAGGAATGTGTGAAAAGAGCAGTGTGTTTGTGGTTCCTGTGCTCCTGAAATACATGTAAAAGGTCCTATAATGTCCAATTGACTTACACAACACTGGTTACAATGCTTGTTCTAGCTTCACATGGGACTATGAATATCTGTCATTTGCTTTCTGTCTTTGTGCAGAGAAAAGAAACTGAAAGCCAGGGTGCAGGAATTGGTGAGTGCCTTAGAGAGACTGACAAAGAGCAGCGAAATCCGGCACCAGCAGTCTGCAGAGTTTGTCAATGACCTGAAAAGAGCAAATAGGTACATACTTTCCCCAGTAAAGGCACTTTGTGCTGCATTGAGCTAGTTCTCCTGGCAACCTTTATGCCAGAGAAATCACCAAAGAGGAAGAATCTCTCGACATTCTTAAGCTCTGCATGCTTGTCTGAGATGGGATGATACTCAGAGTTTTTTAACTGTAATCTATTGCTAGGATACTTTTTAGATATGCTCTAATGACCCTTTAATTCTGTCCCCCCCCCCCCCCCCCCCAGTAACCTTGTGGCTGCCTATGAGAAGGCAAAGAAGAAGCATCAAAACAAGCTGAAGAAACTGGAGTCTCAAATGATGGCTATGGTTGAAAGGCATGAGACACAAGTGAGAATGCTCAAACAAAGAATTGCATTGCTAGAAGAGGAGAACTCAAGACCGCATACCAATGAAACATCACTTTAAGCAGAGTGAAAGGTTGTTTTTTGTTGTTTTGTTTTGTTTTCTGTAAAGAATCCATGTGCCCTTGCAGACCTGTACTTGCAAGACTGATTTAGGTCTTGGACACAGAAGGGAATCTGAAGCAAACTGGAAGTCAGCCAAAGTCCCAGGAGATGTCATGGCTTTGAAGATGTCCTGCCATAAGCAAGATAGTGCCTGTTAGTAAATGTATCTCTTTATCAAGGTACTATGTAATTATTTTATTCACACCATTAAAAGATCCCTTTTTCTTTATGGGTGACAGCAAGAACACTCTTTCATAAAATGTTCTTTTCCACTGTATTTTTGAGGGGAACCTTGAAACATGACACCCCCCCTACCCTGTCGTTTCATGGGGTGGGGAATGGTTTTCCTTGTTTCCTCCTCCTGCTGTTCATCCCAGTTCTCTAGAAGGAGAGTGGGTAGTCAGACTTCTGTAGCACTCTGTCCTTGCCCAGTGAGCATCAAGTGTTGCCACATGGCTGAAGGCTGCAGGCATATTGCTGTGCATGCAGTTTATGCCGCCAAGCAAATGGCTATGTGGTCATAAGAGTTCTCTCCACCATTTGTTTCAAAAGGAAGGTAATAATACAAAGGTGCTTTAAGACTGAGGCCTTTTTAAGTAGATGTGCTGGATCAGTGCCCAATACTCACAGTGTACTCAGGAGCTGTGGCAGCCCCCCGCCCCCGGTTACCGCTAAGCCAGACACACTGGCAGGATCCGCACAGGCAGCCAGCAGTGCCACTCTCGCACCCCCCACCTGAGTTGGTGCTTTGTTTCCAATGTTCCCACCTTCCACATGAAGTTGCAGTAGCTACACATTTTACAGCAAAGGATGTGCAGCAAGATTAAATCACAGGACGTTATTTTTCACCAGACGGCTTGCCAGAGCTATCACCAAGATTAGTGCTGGAAAAAATGTTTTGGCCAAGATTTCCCTAAAGTGGACCAGGTCAGTGCTGGGCAATATGAAAGCAGTCAAGTGATTAAAGTTCACAGTTCAGCTTGATAATGCCTTTTGGCTGAAAATGTCCTTGGTTTTAAGAAATGTGCCTGTTCAGATGAATGTAGAAGTGCTCTCTTAAAAAGATTTGCTTTCTTTTAAAAAGCTGTGTGTGGGAAATCACTTCCAAGGGAACTCAGTTGTGGTGCTAATTGTCTTCTCAGCCCTATAGAACTTACCATATCAGCCAAGAACTAGCAAGATGGCATCATACAAAATACTTAAATAAGAAGCTTGAATGAGAACTTGCTTCTTATTTTCCCCAATAGACATAAATGTGGCAAAAATTCTCAGGTGGTGTATCAGTAGAGCTATGCTGCAGAACAAGCATTGAGTTAATCTCTACATATTAAGGGAGTGGAATTTCTTTGTCATGGCACATGCAGCTCAATGGTGCCTTGCTTTTAGATCTAGTTTTTATTTCCTCGCACTGTGATTGTGTAAGCACTTGCAATAAATTCAGCTGTCCAAACAGCTGAGGCGCTTTTCTGGTCAGCCTGAGGTTTTAGACTTCAGCTGCTGTTTCTCTTCCTGTAATGCTGAAGTATCTTATTGTGTATTCAAATTTAGGAGAAAAAATGGAGGTAACACTAGTTGTCTGGGAGGTTTTTAGGGGTTGGGAGCAGTGCTCCCTCTAAGCTGTGGAGTCTTGTGAACAAAAATTCTACTTTGTGAGGTACAGGCATTAAAGTTGTGAGCGAACAATATGGCTACTGCATAAATTAGTTTGCTCTGGAGCCGTCCTTCCTGACCTAAGACAAAAATGTGTGAGCCGGAGGCTAAAAAACTGTGAGCTAGCACACACTAACTCAGCTTAGAGGGAACACTGGTTGGGAGTTCAGTGTGTTTTTCAGCTAGTTCATAGTTACACAGTTGCCCACATTAGAAATCCTGGATTAACATTTAGCTTTCAAGAGTTTTCTGCATTTGAAGCAAATGTGCAAAAACTAAAACAGGATATGCATGTTTAGTTCTCATTCAGACCTGATCTGCCCTGTTTCTTTTTGCTGGATCCTCATTCACAGATAGAACACAGTCACCCTTGTGGCAAAGCCTACCAGAATAGGCAGATAAGTCACAACTTCTGTGGGTAATCTTCTACCCATCATTTAAGCAAACTAGTTATTTCCTAGCAAATCTCTACTGCATGTTTGTGTTTCTTGCTGTGGTCACACGGCACCCTAATCCCAGATAAAGTCCCACTGGCACTTTATCCAGGATTATTTCTTTCAGGTTGGGATGTTCAGACATCCCATCCCTGGCGGCAGCTGGGGGAGGCACTGGGTCAGGTGAGATGGGGTCCCTTCCCTTCCAGCTGCCTCTTTCCCTCGGCTCGCAGGAGAGCGCTCTACACACACCCCGCCACTGCCAGGACAGCGAATCCAGACTCATCAGCTGAGGCTGGCTGGCTGGCTGGCTGGCTCGCCCCGTGCTCCGCTCTGGGCCCTGAGCCCCGCTGGCCGCCGCCTGGTAAGTTTGGGAGAAGCATGTGGGGGGGTGCCAGGCGGCGGCAGCCAGCAGAGCTTGGGGCCCGGAGTGGAGTGTGTGGCGGTTCCCCCCACCTTTTTGCACTTGGGCGCTTGAATGCCCAAGCGTAAGAAAGGGGGGGGAACCAGGAGGGAAGATCAGACAGCCCTCTCTCACAATCATTGTGAGAGAGGGCTGTCCAGATTGGCTCAATCGCGGGTTCCTCGCGCAACCTCCGGGGTTGGAAAACACACGAGAAACCCGCAATTGAGCCTGTTTTGGCGCAGGAGTTGTAGCGGCTGGTCTGATTGGTCTCTTTAAATGCGGGAGTAAACAGCCCTGACTCCCACTTTAAAGGGCCGTGTGACCGTGGCCTTGGAGGAAGGGAAACCACCTCTCTGTGGAGGAAGAGTACAGACATGGGGGTTTCCCATATTTTGCTGCTTTTAATATCCCTTAGCTGGGTGGCAATCTGTAAGACTATTATGGCTCTCTTACTGTTTGTTCATTCCTACCTATCCTAAAATTCAAAGTATATCCCTTTGCATTGCTTTCTCTGGATTTATGATTATTGTGTAGAAGGTTAATATTTTGCCATACATCAGTAATTTCAACAAAAGCTGGTTTCTTCGATATAGTTCTAGCTAAAGAAGCAGTCCATATGCCATGTGCATTCTTGAGAATTCTGCCATAATCTGTTTGTCATATGGTAGTAGCTGCACCACTGAAAAGATGGCACTGAGCAACTGGAAAAGCTGCTCTAGAGCACGGTGGGCCTATACAGTTGGACTCTTAGATAGTTGGTTTGATGTGATGTCTGAACTGAGCCAAAAAGAACTTACTGCTGCTTTGTGGATTTATGATGTAGCATCTCTTGATTTCATTTGGCAGAAATTACTATTCCCTTCTTATTTTCAGCCAGTGAGAGAGCATCAAATGATTCACTTCTCCTTTTTTTAGGCCAGCCAACAATTTCATTCCACCTGAAGAGATTATAACACAGCTGGGTTATTTTCATTGTCCAGGTTTTGGCTCAGGATTGTAGTCAGCAGATCTTTCTCATTTTTTTTTACTTCTCCCACTAAAGGAGATTATTTTAAAGAACAAGCATATTGTCTGATACAGTTCCCAGCAGTGTTATCTTTGTCTCCTTCCTTTCTGTCTTTGGCTGCTCCCATTTCCTCTCAGTCTGCAAAATGAATGGAACACAGTAATTGAGGTTGGAGAAAGGGAAGACTGTTAACATCACGGAAGACTGCAATAGATCACTTAATGTACCACTTTTATATCAGGTATGGTGGCCATCTTGTACTCAAGAACCCATTTCTCTAACTAGAACAGGCATGCTTGGCCATGGTGGACAGACTACAGTGAAAGTAGTAGAGGGGAACTCAGCTCACTGTTTATGATTTAGCCAAGAGTCTCTTAGATAAATCCAGTCATCATCCAGGATGCTTAAGCAACTGTTTCTAAAGAACTAAAGTGTAAGCTGTACAAGCAGAGGAGAAGTGGCCATAATCCAGCTCTCATTCCTGGTCCAAGAACAATGGAAGAAGCAGTCACAGATAGTGGCAGTCCTATCTAGGAACCCAAATGGTCGATGGATATTCTCCTGCCAATTCTTAGTTCTCCATCTCTTGATTCAAGACACATCCACAAAACCTTCATAGGAATGGGCATATCATTTCTTTGGGGGAGGGAAATCCTCCCACACATCTCCAAGGGAAACCTAGACCTTGCTGCGCATTGTCGCCTTCCCCAAGCCAGATGCCTTCAGAAAGAGAGTGTTCCTAGTACCCTGAATTCCAATCAAGGAAGGAAACTGCTTGAAGAGTATGATTTCTTTCCTACAGTGGTTGTGTAAACCCAATTACTTTCATGTCATTGTGTTTAAAGCACCCTCAGTCCACTCATCAGACAATCTAGTCACCCTTTCAAATAGTAATACTGGTTCAAATCCCCAAAGCTCCTACGAAGTATTTTCTAAAGCTATGCAGTCACAACTCATAGTACTTTCCCAGCATTCATTAACAATATTCTCCAATCTAAGGTTGTTTACCCAGCTCAGCCCAGAACTTTCAAGTCATTTGATCAAGAAATCCTGTACTCTTGTTATCAAGGGCAGTCTCTATATATGTGCCACATATAAACAAAGAAGAGGAAGTTCCTAAGAGATAAAACAAGTGAATGAACCTTGCAGAGAATTCATTCTCCCCCATCCTTGGTAAATCTCCTTGGGTTTTTGCCTTTCTGAAGTTCTTTCTGTTGCCAAAAATCTTTTAGGACTTGACAAGTTGGCCAGGATAGTAGTTTGTATGTAACATTACTTTATTGATTGCTTGCAGTTCTGTGCCAGAGCTATGGCTCCTAAAGTTGTGACATGTAGAAACTTGTGGATAAACTAAAACGTGTAAAAGAAACCCAAGGTTACCATATCTTCATAAGGCACATAGTTTGTCAAGTAATTTTCTTTGTGCTGGTGGAAACTGAGGATAAAAAGAAAACTCCATCTAATGCCCCTCTTAAAAGGGAATTCATCCATGTCTTACAAGTCAGTAGGACTTTCCAGTCTGCGGGGGAAAAGAAAAAGCAGGAAGGCTCCTTTTAGAAATTGTTCAATGTATGGATTGCAAGAAATGGAAAACCACCTGGCTCTTCATAGGGTATTTTTCCAGGGCTAGTACTTGTACAGTCCTGACTAAAGAGAGGCTACAGTATTTGCAGCTGAAGCCCACGTGGAAGGAATCCCCTTGCATCTGTAGTATCACTAAAAACCCTTCCATATCATTTCATAGATAATAGAGGTGGGTAGGCTGAAGAAAGGTCATGATTATTTGGACCACATGTGCCTGTTTGTGGGTGTAGCTTCTCAACCTCCAGGCATGCACATGGAGTCCTGTGGCATATGGGTGAAACTATGGCCCTGGAAGAGAAGGTCCCATATGACTGGTACTGGGCAGGCACACACCAAGGGATTTCATGACCATCACAGGAGCCAACACTTCCAGGCCCAGAATAAAGGTATAGCTACTGTGTCTACTGGACCCTCACCATAGCCTGCAACTCAAGAGGGGCTCTCTCTTTCTCACTGACAACTGTACAGGGAAGCTCCTTGAACAGCTTTGAGTACCAATGCCCATTGGAGGGCAAGTGGACAGGACTTCCTGGTCTATGTCCAGACTAAAATGTGAATTTGTGGAGCCAGTAATGGGCAAATTTCCTCTACAGTAATTAGTAAGGAGGGGAAGGGGATGTAGTTATTTCTTGCTTTCTCCTCCTTCCTCACAAGCAGTTCTCACCTAGTGCTAAAATTATATGATTTCTTGTTAGGAAAAAGTACGCAAGAATTAAAAGCAATATACTACTTCACTAGTGAAAACCAAAGCACTTTTAAAGATCAGTAAGCGACATCATGGAACCTTGCCTTTAACTTGTATATAAACTAGGTAGGGGATAAGGAAAGTTCAGTGTATCATGAGCTGCTACCAATATTGCTCGAATGCAATTTAAATGTTGCAGAAGTTATTGAAGTTTGAGCCATGTTTGTCTCTTAAAACAGGGGTGGGCAAATGGCGGCCCGCGGGCCACATGCGGCCCGCCACAGAGTTTTTTGCGGCCCGCCAAGACATGAAGATTAACAAGAGTAAATATAGATGCTCTTTGACAGACATTAACTAGCAGGCTGTGATGAGAATCTCAACAAGCAATCTCACTCCTGATTTCAAAAAAATTGTAGAAAAGTGTGATAGGGTACATTTGTCTCATTAAACTGATTCTAAAATTAAATGTGCTTGCAGCTATAGAGGATATGAAATTTGCACAATAAATAAATTGAATAAAACTACCACTATTTTATTTAATTTATATTTATTGATTTTTATGATACAATTTATACCTTTTCTGAAATGCAAAGTTAAGTAATGAATGCAATCATTTTAAAAGGTGCGGCCCTCCTCTAACCTCCGCTCCCACAAAGTGGCCCCCGAGCCAAAACAATTGCCCACCCCTGTCTTAAAAGGATATGTAAACATCATGTCTGTGGGTTCCAGCAAAATTGTACAACTTAGAAGATCGCACAACTATGTAAAGTTTATGAATACATCCTCAAGGAAAAACTTAAGCTTGCTTGAAAATCACTGCAGCTGCCATGGAAAATAATTTCCCTGAATTGGGGTAGCAACTGCCTGCAAAGAGATTTACAGGGCATTTCCACCTGGGTCTGATAAATTAGATGGCATTTGTGCCATGCTACCTGGTGTGTAGCCTTCCTGGCGTTTTACAAAACATACAGCAACCCCATGTGAGAAAGGGATTAAAACATTTATTTGGAGCTGACCGGATTCTCCCAATGCAGAAGGTAAAAACCACTAAGAAAACTTTAAGCAGACCACAGGAGGAAGCTTGGTTGCCTGATGGTGCCTTCTTCTTTTCCAGTACTGGGCCAAATTCAGGAAGAAAAATATATCTGCATTGCAGAGGAGGTGCATGCATGTGGGGTTTTTTTTCAAAGGATCAAGAGAAACCAATTGCCCTGGTCTAGCCAGAGCAACGTCTAAAGAAATACAGGCTGGTTTCCAAGCATATATTGTGCATGTATTTCCAGCTTCTAGGGACACAAATTGCAAGTGTGGCCTTGCTTAACTAGCCAGCAATGTCTTGTTCTGCCAGTGCAGATCTCTCGTGTTGAAGAGTGACCAAGTAGGGTGGGGTGGTTACTTCCCCAAATGCGTGTGCTTTGGAGAGGGACAGACCACAAGCAGAGCCGCTGTGTAGCTTTAGTACAATACTGCAAGAATGCTAATATAAAGCTGTAATACAGATTCCAAAAGTAAGCCTTTTCAGAATATGTGACATGCAAAGACCTGCCAGGTGATCCTTCACTACCAAAAGCAGAGGGGTGATCCATTACATTTGTCACCGGGGAGGGTCACTGTTTTAGTCACATGTGGTTACAGCAATGAGAAGTGGTCACTGCCTTCAGGAGGAAATGTAATAACAGAAAAGAGACTAGGGCATAGCTACCATCAGTTTAGAATTCAGGATAAGGAGGTTACCAAGACTTGAACGGTTATGTAGAGTCAAATAGAAGAAAACAACACATACCACCCTGTTATGCATTTCAAAACCATCTCAACCCTGAAGCAGTCAGTCTCTACCAGACAGAGAAGTAGACTGTACTGGCTTGGGGGAACTTGCCATCTTGCCTCCTTCTCCTATGAAAAGCTTCTCAAACTGTCTATTCCATTGTGTTAAGTGGAAAAGTTTTGTTTTGATGACAATTATTCATTCAGTTGTAGTCTCTAAATGTGACATGTTAAGTTGTATTATTAAAACAGGTTTCTAGAAGTTGTTGAGTTTGTCAGACATTGCATGGAACCTATTCTAAAACTGTTACTTTTCCAATTGAGGTAATACAACCCTTTTTACACCAGCTTGAATGTACTGTTAATTATTTACAAAGCACATGATTAATTTTGCATTAAATGTCAGTATTGTTCTACTGTTTATAGTAGAATTTTTCACTGAGAACTTCCATTTTCATTTTTTCCAATGGCTTTAGGTCCATAGCTGCTGTAAAATTGCTCTTTGTGTTTATTTGATATAGAATTGTACAAACTGCATTTATTTATACAGAGGCATTTATAATACTTTTACAAATGTTCTTATATTCTGAATAAATTTCTAATGCTAAAATGTCACTGTGCCAACTTTCTATTTTTTCCGCTTTAGTAAGTCCCCAAAATCTTAGGGTAGAAAGCTAAGTTACAGAGAGATCCGGTCACCTCCAGCTCTGATTTTAGGACAGGGAAATAATTTCCTGGATGGTACTATCCTGTGTAGACATTCCCTACTGCACATGAAAATGTCTTGTTTGTTTACAGGAAAAAGTACATGTGGAAATTAACTGTTTTAATGACAACAGATAAATTGTACCGATACTCAAACATACTGATCACATAACCGTTCACTGCATAACATACTTGGCCAATGTTCTCACCTTTAATGGGTTTCAAATTTAGTTCTATTTGTTTATGCATGCATGTAATGTTCAGAAAAAACTGCTTTCTATTGACAAGTTAGATACTTTAATCCCCTAAAGGCAATGCTGGCTGCAGTATCATTTATGGCCCCAGCAGTACAACACTGTCATCACATGTCACATTATTACACTCATCCAGAAGTCAAACACTTTAATCTTAGTAATAAGATGTTCTTTATAAAATACAAAAGTACTATTAACATAATCAGGCAAAAAGTGTTCTTCAGTGTCCAAACTGCTGAAAGCACACACAAACACATCCGATTAGAATAAGCAGATAGACTTTATAGGCCCATATCACCAGTTTTGCTTACTCAAAACTCAGTCAAGGAACTGTTTTGTCCAGCCTGAAATTAAAATGAGATACTACAAGAGATCTATACTTCCCCTTCCTCATCCCACCTCCCTTTGAGATTTAACTTGTCAACAAAGACTGCTGTAATATTTAGACTGGTGTTTGTTCTCCAAACTTAACTCATGCCTTAAATTAGAACACTGTTGTAATCATATGAATCATAAAATTGAACCACTGCCTGTTTACGAATGCATTTTAAAGCACATTGTCCTACCAAAGGGAAACCTTTACTTGCAGCTGGGTCGATATTTACAATAGTAGTAGTGAATAACTAGCTCTCTCATGTACTGCATGAAGCAGCAGAGTCTGAGAGTACTGAAATATTTAAGCTGAAGACAAAATTTAGGAATTTTATTAATAGTTTAATTAAAACTGGCTAGAAAATAAACTATCATGCTGGTCTTCAAATTCTGTAATTATACATACAGCAATCCTGTCTATAAAATATTTACAGCTGAAGAAAACTGTACTTCTATTGCAACATTTATTCTTAATGTGATCAAAATGTCAGCCATAAAATTTTGCATGTCTACCAGTGGTCCATTTAACAGCTTTTATAACTAAAAAACCAGAACTTTACAACTATTTTCAAACCAAACATAAATGCAAAGGTTTTGTTATATGCAATTATTGAATTGTTCATTTTGTCTTTACCTCCTTCTTAGAAATAATTGGAAGGAGGTTCTCCAGTTTCCAAAACAAAAACCCACGCACGACTTCATTTATTTTAGAAATCCAGTTCTACTTTATTCCAGAGGGTACTACTTCCTTTTAAAAAACCACACCACATCATAAAGAACTACTAAAGCAGTTAATATGTACCCAGATGAATTGTTTTGAAACTTCAAACAGCATCAGATCCCATTTTATCAAACTGCTTTGGAGGTATACCCCAGTTTCTAAAGCAGTTGTTTGATGGATGTTATTGGAGTGCTACTGCTTAGGAAATAACAAACCCAAAGCTTGCTTGGCACATAAGAACATTTGTTGGATCCTGGCAATTCTGTTGGAACCTATTTGTGTGCAGATTCTAAAAACTGACTACGCATCAGGACATAAGTCTTTTCATTATTTCCCAAAAAATTAGTGAAAGAGTTCCTTGTTTTTTTATTGTGTCTCATTAAAACAGCCTATTCTGAAGAATGACATTCAGGTTGAATATAAGCATACACGATACACTGTACCTGTCACACCGTACCTGTCAGTGCTGATAGTAAAGTTAGTTATCATTTGCAGGCCAATTATCTTTCTCTTCTTGAAAAAGAAGTGGCCTTACTGTCTTTCATATGTATTCTACCATAAGGAAACTTGAACAGAATACCAGAAATTTACACAATTAACTCACTACAAGAATGCCATGTCCCTTAGCTGCTTATGCACATACAAAATCTCTACAGGCAACTAGGAAATGAAATAGCTTCTTATTCCTGGTTAGGAGACACACAGTAAAAAAATGGAAAGGAAAAATATATGAAGGCACATAAACCTTCAGTCCTTACTACACCAAATGTTATGTGAAAAACCTATTACCACCCCAATGATACTGGGGGGAGGGGAACCAAGATCTCTCTTGCACACAGGCACACACACTCTTCAAGAGCTGCCAAGACTTCCTACTTGCAGTGGATTCTCTTTTCCTTAACAGCTGGAACACTGCTGTAGCTGTGTCTTAGGAAATGTCATTTTTCCGAGGCAGCTCACCCTGGGGGAAGTATAGTCCCAACATCCCTAAGACATTGCCATAGTTGCATCTCAGGCAGTAGGGAAGGAGACGGAGAGAGATCACTGTTAACATTAACACAGAGACATAATTTAAATCTAATGGCTGTCTGTAATATCCCTGGAAAGGTTTGGATAAGCTAACTGTTAAAATTGTACTCTTCCGTTTTTCTCTCTGAAAAGTTTAAGTACTGCACACAAAAGCTGTCAACAACAGGCAAGCCGACTGGATACTAGAATTAACGACCCACAAAAAATATGCCAAAGTTTTTAAAACTATAGCGAGATCAAAGCTTTCATTCCTTGTCACTCTAACAGAAGACATTAAGGACCAAATAAACAATATTTGCAATTCAATTAGATGTGTAAAAGAGAGGATGCAGCACCCCATTCGCAAGCAGTAAGATCCTTCTATTAAGATGAACTCAAATTCATTCATAGATTGTTTATTCCCATCTTTTAAAATGCCCACATCAGACAAGACAAAAATTTTATTACAATCACCAAAACGCCATTTCTTCATTGTTTAACAGAAATCCATGTAAACCATATGCCTGCACTTCAGAATACATAAGTATAAAATGACTCATTTAAACACTTTACAAGCAAAAAATATAATGTACAAACCAACAAACAACCTGAAATGTTCACAGTGCAGGGCACCAAAGGAACCCATAAAGAAGTTCAGATCCAAGCACTTTAAGACATGACAGCAATCAAATATGTACAGCTTTGAAATACGGTACCTTTTAAACTGGAAAAATATTGCATATTTATCATGTTTACTTTCAACCCATTTTAAGGCTTGATTATTAAATCCAGGTTAGTTTTTGTAGCATTTGGGAATTCTTAATGAACTCAGACATTGTCTCTCTTCTAAGGAAGGTATTCTTTGCAAAATAGGAGTTCACTTTACATGGTGGGCAGATCTTGCTGTTGTTTCATTTCCTCTCATATTGCCAAGACAGCCATTTAAGATTTCATGCCAAGAGGGAATCCATTTCAAATGTAAGATTCACACAACTGTGCCAGTGTTCCTCTTTCCCACTGAATTGTAATATGGAAAGAAAGCAGCATTAACATTCCTGGGAAGCCAAGCAACAAGTCAGAAGATGTTTGGCACAAGCAGCCTGAAAATCCAATTTGTAATGGAGGAGAAGCTGGAAAATTAGGCACTTTATCGCTAGAAAAGTCAAACGGCAATAAATACTAAGCACCTCCCCCTCCTTAAATGAAGGTGACCAGATAAAAAGTGGTACTGCCACACATCACCAGCCCTTCAGCTATTTTGCTCTTGAGGAGATCAACAATTCCAATGAATTTACTGATTTGAACGAATTCTGGATTTCAGCAGGCAGGCATACTCAACAGTTTTAAAAAATAACTTGGAAACAAAACTGAATTCACATGGAAACTAATCTGAGCCACTTTCACTACAGAAAAAGAAAAAAGCAACACTTTTCTTGTACTTATCAAGGGAAAGTCATAGATTATGCTTGTAAAAGAACAGGTTGCATTTCAGGGGCACCATCCCCAAATAGTACAGACTCATCAAACTTTCCATCTTAAACGTTTACCTCACCTAGACCAAAATCTGAAATACTGACACAAACTGCAAAAGGGGGGGGGGGGGGGGATGACAGACATCTATCAGCAGGTCTGTAGGAAAGTTACATTCACATATTCAAACATTCCTTCAGCACAATTACAGGGGAATCATTTCTAATTCAGTTCTTTTGCAGTCTGTTCTCTGTTGCTACCCTTTTTCACATTTTGAAATACATCTTATTGCTGAACTGTTGAATCTTCATGGATCTGCAGCTACTTCTTACACAATAAACTCACTATACATCAGTCAAAATACTACTGGATAGATTGCTGCAAGAGACCTGTGGCACAATTACAAACCTGATTCAGCAATGAATTGGCATGGCTTGTCTTGCCCATATGTTGAATTTGTCCACTGCAGAATCTTAAAAGGCTAGTTTAAATTCTATACAGTAAACTGTTTCCTAAAATCCTCTTTTTCCCTTGTTAAATCTTCAAAGTAGCTGCAGTTTTTTCTAGAAGACATTTTGAGTAGACATTTTAAAAGAGAGAAACAATCCTAGCACATGGAAAGCAAACTGGCCATGGCTGACTCCACTGCCATAGCCCAATAAAACTCAAAAGTTGGTTAAGACCAGAATCCAGCATTTCATGATATTAACACAATTTAAAATGATATGCCTATACAAAGAGTTCCAGTACAGTGCAACAAAGAACAAAAGGTGAATCTAGCTACAATCTAGCCAGAATAATTATTCTGAAGAACAAAAGAAGTTTGCCTTTAGCCTGCAAGATTCACAAAAGGCCTACATAAATCCAGATATTCAACCCTGATGTCCACAGGAGTTGTGTCTGGGTTGTCATCCTGTTGCAAAATCTGACAAACTCAAAAGCAGCTGTACATCAGAGCAATTTAAATGCCTGTTAGTACTAATGCTAAAATACTCCTTACCTCTAAAAACACACAGCAATTTAAACAAATGAAAAAAATGCCCTGTAATGCATAGTTGAGAACTAGCACATGAACCATTGGAAAGCATTTCTGTAGGTAAAAGCCATACTGCATTTAAAGTGCAACACTGTATGATGCCTCTTCCATACGGAAATGACAACAAAGCCTCCCAGCCCATCACTAGGTCCCTGCATTGCTTAAAAACCTGAGAAAGGATCAAGGCTGGATTTAGGAAACCCACTCAACTGCACCCAAGCAGTTGCCTATTCTGATGCTTGCTTGCTTGTTTGTCTGTCAGAGGTCCAAACTCTTCATGATAGCATCATGGTCAAACTTGAAGCCCAGAAAAGCTCGAGAGGAGAAAGTGAACTTGCAGTGGCCATTGCATGATACCGATTGTCCATGTTCTAGGAATTGGTCTTCACTGGCACAACATACGTCATATGCAGGTTCTGCATTAGAAAGATGAGCAAACCTTCAGCAGTGGTAACAAAAATTCAAAATGATGAAAGCCCCACTAGTAAGATTAAAGATGAAAACATGAAATGGAATACCAAATAATGTCTCCTCCTAATTGGCTATAATGATTAAAGCCAAAGGTCACTGCAGGTCCTATACTCAAGATTGCAGCACCTGCTTCTTCAAGGTTTCTTTCTTCTAGAGGGCAAATTCTCAGGGAACTCACCAAGTTCTGAACTGACACCACCCAGCTGGAGAAGCAAGCAGAACTCAGAAGACTTTCCAGAGAGGTCCAATATCCCTGACCTTTGATCCTGGCATGTCTCTGTGGTTCAGGCTTAATGTAACCCCACTTGTAAAAGCCATTCTCATTTTACATATGGGTTTATAGCCAAAATAGGGTGTCGGTTCAATACATGATTTACTATACCACAGCAAAAGATAACTATTGCAAAATGTGGTATCTATGTCCTGTAGTCCCAGCACACCTACCACATGCTTTCATTTTTCAAGCAGCCAAGTACGTGCCTCTCATAGCTGCAGAGCAAATGGGAACATCTGGGCAAAGTCTAGATATTACAGGTCAGAAGGATGGTCTTTAGCACTCAGGACGGTTGCCTGTCCCACCCTAAAATCTTGGAACAGTATTATTGTGCTGCTTCTGTATCTTTATCCAGTGATCCAACTACTGTGACTGAACTGTGTCCTTGAATGACAAAGTCAAGTGCCATGATTTGTAGTGGGGCCCTGTGATTCCCTAGAGAGTGATCTACAAATCTGCCGGGGGCACATGCGAGCCTCTTCTCCCCACTCGCAATGGCTTCTGACGGCCAGCGAAGGAGACCGGCTTTGATATCACTCACCCCTCCTGAAATAAAATCATAAATTTGTCCCTCTGGCCCTTAAGAAAGTGCCACAGGGCAAGCAAGAATCAAACCTAAGAAGCTGGATGATGGCAGTCAGGCACAAGTGTTTCTGTCAGTGCATGCCTGAGATCTGTGCATCATATCTATAATAATAAATATGACTACATAAATAAAGTCACCTTATATGGAGTTCTGGTTTTATGGCCTGGTGTTTTATTTGAGGTCTGGGCCAACATACTTATTGTACATTCTTCTCCAGTCCCTAAAGCAGGCAACAGACTAAACAGGCCAAGGGAAAAGGAAAGCAAGAGTAGCAGAGGCTTTGTTCTGTAAGCTCAGAAGAAAAAGGCACCATACGAAGGAACATGGCAACCTACGAGCTGCACAAAGAATGCCTTATTTATTTATTTATTTTTTAGATTTCTTACAGAGCCTTACAGAGCTTGGTCAGAACCATGACCTCACAGAGGAGGGAAGAGGAATGGAAGACAGTGGATACCCCCTCCTATTAGAGACAGAATCTTGGATCTAACAATCCCCAAGTGGAAACAGATGGACTTAGCACGGTTCCACTCGCAACATCTTGTGCAACACCTAGCATCTGCCTCCTCTGTACAGTGGCCAGAAACTAGCTGCACTCGAGCAAAGTGGAAACCCAAGGGAGAGAACAATATATTTCATTTAGCACAAGCAGCTACCTGCAGCCTTCTTGTGTTTCCACTTGTGCAAGAGTCCAGAAACTGCAACCTACTTCCTGCATCCAGGATGACAGGAAGGGGAGTACCAAGTCAAGCAGGATGTCCCTCCTCTCCTCAAGTAAGAGGGATCATTTCTCGTATTAGTTACACTCTAAGCTTAATTACATTAAGCTTTCATGTCATTAATTTTTTTTAAATAACAGCTGTAAGAAACAGGACACAATATTAAAGAGTAAGAAATATTTATCGGAATTAATCTGCCTTCTGACACACAGGAGATAGCATGCAGTGAGAATGAAGTACTACTACCTTAAGATATTAGCATACAAATATGAAGAAATATGATTACACTTGCCTGTTTCAAAGTTATCTTGAAGCCTTCGTGGATGCAATTTCTTTTCACATTTCTAATTAAGAAGATAACCACGTATTACATTCACTCATTACAAACACCTTAAAAATAACTTGTACAACCTGACCATAATTCTGTAGAGTGAGCCACATTAATTCAAATGACAGAGTTAACCACATGCTCGTCTTTCCCATTTAAAACAACAGGGCTTAACCAGAACTTTATCATATGCTAGGGAGAAGAGACTGAAAAACTACCATGCCAGGGTAGTAATTTAGTAGAACAATTCAAGGTGGAGGCTGCTTTCTGAACAGGTCTGCTCCATTCTGAGACAGAACGATGCACTTCAGCCAGAGCTCCTAATCCTAACCCCCACACACATAACCTGTACAGACCCATCCTTGCAGTCCTTTCTCCCTCCTACAGGTTCTTCTCTTACCACTGAACACCCCCCCCCCCGGCGGATCATTCAGAAGCTCCTCTTAACTCTTTTTCATCCCTCTCCCATACTGGCTTGATCCACAATCCCTTTGCAATGACATCACTTAGTTAAGGATCTCCCTATTTTCACAAGGTCTCATCATCTGAGTCCCATAACAGAACTTCCTCCCACAGGGCAGTTCCTGCTCCTCTCATCCTCCCCAACAACCCTCAGCTCATACCCTACCGTTACCTTCTCCACATTTCTTCACCACTTCTCTGTTTTTCTCCCTTCTCCCCTACCCTCACTGGCCCAAGTCTCCCTTCAGCCTCATCCAACCCATGATCCCTTTGGACCCTCTCAGTGGCAGAGACTGCTGCCTCCTCTAGACTCTGTCCACTTCTCCTGTCAGACCATCCCAGCTTTGGCATGTGGCTGGGCCTTGTGCATCTTCTTGAACTGCATTTGAATAGTCTGAAGTCTACAGCATGAGCTACAACTGACAGAAAGCAACATGCATCAAGAGAAATGAGACAACAGAACCTCCATTACACAAACCAGTGATGCTTAACAGGATCCAGCTACAAACCTTGAGGTACATTCAGGATTTTTTGAGGCACATGGGATTTTAGGCATCCTCTTCCCCACATCTGTGTTGGCTTCTAACAGCCATAATAGCTGTTTTATAGTCTGCACTCTGCCCTGAGAATAAAATCTCATATTCTTCCCCCAAGCCCTTGGAAAGAGTGGCACACGAGAAATCAAAGCCACCATTAAGGTAATGGCTGTTAGGCATAAGGACCTCAAAGAATGTATGCCTAACACCTGTGTACCATATGTATATTTCAAAAATTTACCTATATGAAGTCTCATCCAAAAAAACTATTTTGATGTCCTACTGTTTATTTGTGACTTAGGATGTATTTTATGATAATATTGCATACTTGGTGTGTGATAGTGGTAGTAACATATAAGAACAACTGTTAACTTTTAACGGCCAAAAGCTGGAACAGGAAAGCCCTAAACTGGGCAGCCAGCATCTAGACCAGTGTACCAGTGGCTCACAGCCTAAGCTGATCTTGCCAATTACACGCATTTAAGCTATGTTAGGTCAAAGGGCAGTCAAAAAGAATGGCCTGGTTTTTGTGTGGAAGGATGCACTATAGTTGGCATACCAGCCAGCTAGCCAGTCAAGTATAGTTAAGTGGCTATCAGGTAACCACGGCCAAATACAGGAATGCAGTGATACAGCTGGCAACTTTTCTGTTCTTCCTGCCCAACCTCTACAAGTCTTCCTTGGAGGCCCTCCTTCAGGCTCCCCCGCCATCTGAGGCTAGGTGACTGGCAGCCTGGGAAAGGCCCTTCTCAGTCAGGACACCAAAATTATATACTTTCTTTTCCAGGAGATTCCTATTTCCCCTTCTGTCATTGTCTTCCACCAGCAGGTGAAGACTTGTTTGTTTGTTTTATTTGGTGCTCCCTCACCAATTCCCACTGACCCTTCCTCACATTCGTATTTTTGTTTATATGATCTATTTTAAATATTTGTATATATTTATATGTGTTTTAAATCTTGTTTTAATGTTCTTATTATTCACCACCTTACCTTATTTGGGTAGAAATTTGGCTTTAAAATGTTTAAAATATAGATTTCATTATGATGCCATCTCTGAGCAAGGCCAGAAGTGAGAGCGGCTTGCCC
Source organism: Lepidodactylus listeri (assembly GCA_029233225.1). Taxonomy (NCBI): domain Eukaryota; kingdom Metazoa; phylum Chordata; class Lepidosauria; order Squamata; family Gekkonidae; genus Lepidodactylus; species Lepidodactylus listeri. The sequence goes on along the minus strand of JARCFY010000004.1, from coordinate 69,028,501 downwards.
TTCTGCCTGGGGTAAATCTACCCAAATAGCAAAACTTCACCTATAGGGCTTGCTGTAAGTAGGCATCTCCAAAAAGGCTTGTTTTTCAATGGCTGCTATTAAGATATATGGATAAAAGTCAAAAAGAAGCATTCACATTTACAAAAATCTTATCGAATGCTGTTAAAAAATTTTACAGCTAAAGTTAATTTAACTGTTTCACAATACCATTTACTTTGGGGTTTTTTAGCATGTATTATATACCTGTTGCTGGAAGTACCTATTAACAGTTCTAAATAAAAAAACTGTACAGTTCTCAATATCTGAAAAAAGTGAAGAACATCCTACAGGATTTATCACATCCTGCATATTCCTTGTTTGAACTGCTGCCTTCGGGCAGAAGATATAGGACAATCAAAACAAGGACAAATAGACTAAAAAACAGTTTTTACTCAAGAGCTATTATTGCCCTGAATACTGTATGAGACCGAAATCTGGGGGAAACAGTGGTTGGTTGCTATGTAAATCACAAGGGAGAAGCAGTCGTGAATGTCTGTGTGAGTGCGCATGATTATATGTTGCGAGTCACTGAATGATGGCACTTTTTAATTTCATTGTACTATGTACAATGACAATAAAGTATATTATTATAAAGTTAATGTTTTCAGAATATTTTGATCACTGAATAACAATATTTGATTAGTCAACTGCCTAACCTTTGGCTGTATTCCTAATCAACTGTTCAAGGTATCACTACAGTGTCCTTCTGAGCACAATGCAGTTCTCATTTCTCACTGTGTATCTTACCAAAGTTTGATTCTGTTTAGCTGGCTGACTATGGACACCATTTGCTCTCTTCTTTTGGTTAGGAGTGTCTTGGTATTGCTTTCTGCCATTGCCTCGTATGCTCTGAACATACCACAACATAAGGAAGAAAAAAAGAGAACACAACAGTCAAAAGGTCCAAAATTGTACTCTGTAAGTTTAAGTAGTCCACTGAATAACTATGTTACACATGAGGAACAGACTTGCATACACAGTTCTCCAGTGAATACATTCAGTCTATTAAAACCTCATCCCTACTTATCTGTTATGAATTCGAGATTCAAGAAGTTGTCATAATCTACACAGGAACCTCCAAGACTCAAAGAATTTGAGTTAATCTGAAGAATGTAGTAAAAAGAAACTGACCTTCAGTTTTAAAGTTTCAGACATCTCAAAATGATTGTTATATGGCTTCTGTTGCTGCAACTGTCTGTGCTTTGTCCACTGATCTCCTGAAGGACCATCTGCTAGCACTTGCTGGCTATAATGAAGCTTTGATCTAACCCATCAAAAAAGCATCGTATTTAGAAAAACTCAGCAGATGAACATTAGGAACATAAGAAACTACAACAAAACAGCTTACAAAAGGAAGTTATGCATTCCTGTAACAAGACCATTCTTGTCAAGTGGCCATTGCAACAATAGGTAACAAATTTTCTCTTTAGGGTATTACCACTCATTACAAAGGCACTACAGAATGGTAAACATTGTTACAGATGTTGATTATAGAACTGTCAGTCTAATGATCTTTGCTTTAAAATGGCATTAAGTAATCTAGGCAACACCAGAGACAACGATTAGCTACCTTGGCAGCCTTTAACAGTAAAGAATGCACCCCTTCCCTTCCTTTTAGTTAATCTTTCCATTTTCAGAGGCTTAGGTTTTTGATATAAAGACCGCCCAAGGAGTAGTGTATCATGTAGTTAATACTGCTGCACTTCTGTATACAGGGGTTTTGTAGCAGCTTTAACAAAAATATTCAGCTTCATGCATTATAGCATAGTCTGGAAAAGACTGGCCAATTTAGTTGGCATGAATCTTCTTATAAGATTTTTTGTTCCTTTTAATTTTTACTGTATTATGTGCCCATTGGTCTACATATATAGATAGATATAAATAGATAGATATAGATATATCCATCCACCACTCTCCATACAATGTCTTGAATGTATAATTTCCTTTCTCTCTCCCTAGAAAGGACTAAATGGCTTGTGAGGAAATCAGGGGCCTCATGCTCTATTTACATATTATATTCCACATACAGGGAGTGTGAGGGGGCAGAACAGAAACATACAGGCCGCGGTGTGCACAATCACAACTGCAATTTCTCAGATGCTGGAACTGGACCCAAGTGGCTGTGTAAGATAGGGCAGTGTGGGATGTGCTGTATACATTACTTTCCAATACAGAACTTTAATCACTTGCATGTACACCAGAATCTTATTAAGCTACAGTGTGGATATTAGATTTATATCCCAGAAACAAAATAGGGCCCCGTGAATCAAAATACTGTCACAGAACATGAAGACTCACTTGTCACACATTACAAGTGTCAAATAGGCATATACAACCATATAGAAACAACTGAAACGATTTAAAGTTATATACATTGTAATAATACTTCTACCTATGTTTACACATATACATAATTGCACACGCATGTTCAGTAAGTGTACTGCACTGCAGAACAGCCTTATGATTCCCAAAAGCTGTTATATTCCCTTCAGGGATATTTCAGTTTACCAGGCATTTATTGAGCTGACGGTGACTGCTGTTTTATCATCTGAAAATAAGAAAGGATTTGAGGGATTTATGGCTATTACAGCTCACTCCCACTGCTATCTTGCCAGATAAAGAACATTGTAAACAGTTATTTATTTTTAAAATATTTACAATTATTTACAATTATTGTAAAATATTTACAAATATTTACAATTATTATAAAATATTTACAATTATTTACAAGGAATTCATTTCCACCCACTAAGTGTAGCTAAGTTATTGGCAGATGTCAAAATCTATCTAGCTTGTTACCTCATTTTTTCTGTGCTTGGTTTAGGTGGTGTGCTACCAGTGGATGAGAATCCATTGTCACTATCGGAGGAATCTCCATACCGTCGAGCAAGCCAATCTCTTAATGGTCTGTGAAGAAATTAAGAGTTTTGTCAGCAAAACCAAACTTTTTTAGTAGGGTTTAGCATAAAATGATTGCCTAAAGACAGAAATTAAGCATTAAATTTTCATTTCCTTCTAAACATACCTGATAAAGGGAATAGCCATAAAAAACTTGTTAGGTGCCAAACCTAGCTTGGACTTTGGGGTCATATCATTCCTATGGCAAGGCAGTTTGTCTACCGAGAACCATTCAATGTTCTGAAACACAGAAAAGAGCTTTCTAAATTTGCATCCAGAGGACAGAACAGAATTTCACCGGGGGGGGGGGGGGGTTGTATGCTACAGAACCAATTACAAATGGAAACTTCAAGATAGGCACCACCCCCCCAACAGGATGTCTGAGAAGAATTTCCATTCCTTCACCATCTTCCTACAAATCTACAGCGACCATAATTTCCATCCTCACTCATGCGCTTTGCCCACTATTTGCAAGTGTGCATTGCCTATAAAAACAAGTTTTATCGCCACACCTTTTCAATTTGTGGAGCTTTACAAAACTAAGATTAGCCAGAAAAATAAAACAGAACATAAAAGGAAATGTCCTTAATGGAAAAGAAACAACATCAACTGTAGTGCTTCAATGTCAGTCTAATGCAGGGGTGTGAAACATGTGGCCCAGAGGCTGGATCAGGCCCCCAGAGGGCTTCTATCAGGCCCGCAAGGGTCTGGCTGTCTCCTGCTTCTTTCTCCAGTTCTGCTGCTGCTGTTGTGTCATAGCTTGTTTTCCTAGACTCACTCAGTCACTCAGGAGAGACAGATAGGCAAGCTTCTGCTCCCTGCAGTGGGCTGAGGCTCCTCCCCCTCCCCGACTGCTACAACAGACATTTTGATGCAATAATTCAGAGCAAGAAGTGTCAGTTATCAGAGATTGTTAAATAAACAAACTATTGCAAGAATGCTAATGTTTCAGGCATGTTTTTATTACAAGTTTTTTTCAAAAAATTAATTGTGTTTGTGTCTTTTATAAAGTTTATATCTTCGCTACCTGGCATTATATTTTATGACACACATGGCCTGGCCCAACAAAGTCCAATTTATGTCAAATCCAGCCCTCCATAAAAATGAGTTCGACACCCCTGGTCTAATGAATTCACAGTACTGTAACATTAGCACTCTACACAGCAGAAGATGATGATGCCTACAAATGCTAGAGGAAATGCTGCTGTTATTCCTTATACTATTTACAGTGTAATGCTATGTAAAGTAGCTCCAGTTAAGCTAATTGATATCAATGGGTTTAAAATGAAGTAACTGTTGACAGGATTGCACTATTAACCACTGGATAAATACTGTCCAGTTCATTAACCCTTTTTTAGTGTCCGATAATTCAATCAGAGTCTACAAAAATATTAAAATGATTATTTACCCGAATTTCTCTTCTTGTTTTAGGATTAAATTTTGTGTCCTTTGGAATACCTGGAATGATGTACAAACGTGCCACTTGATCATTGATTCTTAGTTCAATATAATCATCTTTATTGATACAGTCTTTTATATCAAAACCAGTTTCTTCAAACACCTGAAAGTAAATAGATTAAAGTTTAAAACTGGTACATACATATTTAATGCTATAAAAATGGCTGTCTCATATCCTAATTTAAAGATACAAGAAATATATAAAGTATTAACTTTACAGAGATGTTCTCCACTACAGGTTTAAACAAGTAATAGTGGGGTTTACCCAACATCAACAGAACAAGACTTTACCACACCTCCTTCTGCTGCAGTTCAATTAGTTACAGTGACTGTTTGGAATTCAGGTTGGAGAACAAGCACAAGGCATAGCTTGCCAGTTCAGATGTAACAGTAAACTATGGTTTATGCTAAATCCTAATTGAATCAGAGCACTCAAGAGGAATTGGGACTGCATGTACCCAAATAAGGCCATCCGAAGAGCCTTTTTCAATTCGTAGCTGTAATTTCTCAATGCAAGGAAGGAATAGAAGCACAACATCGGAAACATGATGCTCCCAGTGACTGGACATCTGTTTTGACTTGAATAACCCACTAATCTTGATGCTCTTAACATTCTGAAAAATACTTAGCTTCCAGGAAACACTGGGGGAAGCATTTCATATGGCCTGTAGTGAGGACACCTATAATAGCAGATAAGTATCCAAAAAAGACAGCTAATCCACCACAACTGCTCCTCACCTCTAATGTGCAGTTGCAGGAGCTAGGTAGATTCTAATAAGCACTCTCGGTTCAAGCAGAGCAATAGTGAAAACCAGGAGTCCGGTCCAGTAAATCACATTAGCTAAGTGGACAAGTTACAGCATACTGATATTCTATGGCTAGCAAATAGGGATTTAGTGTCAAATAAGTAACATGAATACATGAAACTGCCTTGTAGCAACAGATCATTCACCTATCATGGTCAGTGAGGTCTATGTTATTTATTTATTTATTTATTTATTTCGATTTCTAGGCCGCTCTCCCCACACAGTAGGCAGCTCTCTAGGGTCCTAGGTAATCTCTCTAAAGAGAAATTAAAAACAGCAGTAAATCTCTGCATCCTGATGGCATACCTGAGGATTCTTAAGGAACTCAAATGTGAAATTGTTGATCTACTAACCAGTATATGACTGCAGAGGAATAAAAGCTATAATGACTTTTTAAAAGGGATTCAGAGGTTAACTTGGAAATTACAGGCCAGTTAAATGATTTTTGCCCTCGACACATTAGCAGAAACTGTATTCAAGGTAGGAATTATTAGCCAGGTAGAGGAACAAAGCCTGCTGAGGGAAAATCAGCATGGCTTCTGCAAACAGAAGTCCTGTATCACCAACCTTTTAGAACACATTTGAAAAGTGAACAAGCATGTACTGTAGATAACAGTGACCCAATAGACATTTGTATACTTGGACTTCCAAAAGGCTTCTTTCAAGGTACATAAGAACATAAGAGAAGCCAATGTTGGATCAGGCCAATGGCCCAATACTCTGTCACACAGTGACCAAAAATACCAGGTGCCATCAAAAGATCCACCAATGGGGCCCTCCCACTGTTGCCCCCCCCCAAGCACCAAGAATACAGAGCATCACTTGCCCCAGACCAAGAGTTCCTATCCATACCTTGTGGCTAATAGCCACTGATGGACCTCTGCTCCATATGTTTATCTAATTCCCTCTTGAAGCCATCCATGCTTGTAGCTGCCACCACCTCCTGTGGCAGTGAATTCCATGTGTTATTCACTCTTTGGGTGAAGAAGTACTTCCTTTTATCTGTCCTATCCCAACTGCTCAGCAATTTCATGGAGTGCCCACGAGTTCTTGTATTGTGAGAAAGGGAGAAAAGCTCTACCTGCTCTATCCCATGCATAATCCTGTAAACCTCGATCACGTCACCTCTCAGCCGTTGTTTCTCCAGGCTAAAGAGCCCCAAGCACTTTAACCTTTCTTCATAGGGAAAGTGTGTCATCCACAAATTTAGCCACTTCACTGCTTACTCCCAAATCATTAATAAACAAGTTAAAAAGCATCGGACCAAGTACTGATCCCTGTGGTACCCTATTGCCTACCTCCCTCCACTGAGAAAATTGCCCATTAATACTCACTCTCTGTTTCCTATTAATTAGCCAGTTTTTGATCCACAAGAGGACTTGTCCTTTTATTCCATGGCTATTGAGCTTACTTAGGAGCCTTTGATGAGGAACTTTATCAAAAGCTTTCTGGAAGTCAAGGTAAACAATATCTATTGGGTCCCCCTTGTCCACATGTTTGTTCACCCCTTCAAAGAACACTAACTGGTTAGTGAGACAAGATCTTCCCTTACAGAACCCATGTCTCTCCAAGAATTCCTACATAAATGTAGCAGTCATGGGATAAAAGGATGGGTTCTTTTATGGATTGCAAATTGGTTAAACAGAAGACAGAGAATAGGAATAAATAGTTCTTTCAGTGGAGGGAAAAGTAAACAGTGGGGTCTTATAAGGATCAGGATTGTGACTGGAGCTATTTTTTCATAAATGATCTGGAACTGGAGATGAGCATGATAGTGTCCAAGGCTGCAGATGACAAAAATTATTTAGGAAGGTGAAAACGAAGGCCAACTGTGAAGAACTCCAGGAGGATCTCTACAAATTGGGTGAATGGACAATAATGTGACAAATTAAGTTTAAGTTAGGTAAGTACACGGTGAATTTTTAAAAATCCCAAGTACTAATGGAGTCTGAACTTACTAAGGTGAGAAGGAAAGAGCCATTGGGGTTCTAGTGGATAGCTCAATGAAATGTCAACCCAGTGTGCTGTAGCAGTGAAAAAGACAAACTTAATGCTGGAAATCATTAGGAAATGGAATGAAAATAAACAGCCAATATTATAATGCCCCAGTACTGATCTGTGGTGTGGCCTTCAGAAACCTGTCTGCAGTTCTGGTCACTGTATCTCAAAAAGGACATTTTAGAGCTGGAAAAAATACAGAAGGTGGTAACCAAGGGAATTAAGAGATTGGATCACCTTTCCTATGAGGAAAGGCTGAAGAGTCTAGGACTTTTCAATTGCAAAAGAAATATGACTCGGGGGACATAACAGAGGTTTATAGAATTATGCATGGGATAGCAAGTGACCAGAGAGAACTTTTTCTCCCTCTCCCAAAATACCAGAACTCGGGGGCATCCAATTAAGTTGATGAGCAGTAGATTTGGGACAAACCAAAAAAAAAAAAAAACCCTTTACACAGAAAGTGATTAAAATGCAGAGGATGTAAACCCAAGGTCATTCCTGTAACGCCCAGCTGTGAGGTCAAAAATTATTCAGGATGGTAAAAACCAAGGCTGTGGAGGATGTAGTGATGGCCACTGGCATAGACAGCTTTGAAAGGGGATTAGATAGATTCATGGAGGAAAAGCTACTAGCCACAGTGACTTAAAAGGATTTCCACATCCAGAGGCAGTAAACCTCTAAATCCCAGGGCCAGGAGGCAACATCAGGGAAAGGTCTTGGCCTCCATGCCCTGGTATTGACCCTCCACAGTAACTGGTTGGCCACTGGGTGAGATATGATGCTGGACTAGATGAACCACTGGTCTGAATCAGCAGGACCCTTCTTATGTTCTTAGGTGGTGGTCTTTCACCATCACCTACTACCTGATCCTTTTAACTGGCAATGTCACCCACATCATGTGGGAAGCCATAAATGCTCCACATGCCTTTGTTCATTTCAAAGGAATTTGCACGGTGTCATCTCTGAGACTGAGCCTCTTCAACCACTGTTTCACTCACAATATTTGAACCCATATGCAACCAGCTTAGTCACCTCTCGAGCAGCACAGTCATGTGGCGCTTCTTCTTTATTCACTTTTCCTTTTGGAAATCCCCAGCCAGACTTTGCTAAGTAACCCTGAACCAGGAGCACCTGCAAAATTTAAATAGTCATTTAGACACAAGTACGTAAGTGTTCATGAAGAGGAACAGAACAAAGTTTGAGTCCAGTGGCACCTTTAAGACTAGCAACGTTTAACTCTGGGTATAAGCTTTCATGGGCATGCAAACTTCATCAGATCCACTCTTCAAGCCTTACATATTGGGGGGGGGGAGTTGCCAGTAAGGGCAAGTTAAAAATGCATAAGTAACTGGGTGATAAGTATAGCTGAGACTGGATAAAAGCAGTTGGTAAGACCTATGAATGGCAGCAAATTAGCATACAAATACAAGAGTGAACAAAAGGATGTGAGAACTAAGTTTGGGTGCCACTGGACTCAACCTTTACTCTGTTGCTTCAGACCAACATGGCAATCCACCTGAATCTATGAAGAAGAACAGTTAATCAACTAAGCAAAAGCATCAGCTAACACTGCTAACATTTAACATTAATACTTGTCAATGTTAGGTACTGAATTAGCAGTTTGAATATGGTCAGAAATATACACCAAGATGATTCTCTAAATTGAGGGAAAGAGTTTCAATAAAACACAAGATACATTATGTGGCTAGGAACCAAGAATTTATAACACAAGACATTAAGAAGTCAATGAAGCAACCTCATCTCAATACACTGGCTTTAAAAGTTAACGTGTGATCCACTGTTAACTGGCACAAAGAAATCCTTCAGGAGAGTATCCCACTTACATTTTCAAGCATCTCATCAAGAATAATCGCACCATATGTTGGCACTCCCATTTTATACTCTTTCCATTCATCTAAAACTTTCTGCACATCTTCACCTTGAGGCAGTAAAAAAGGGCAATGATTGAAAAGTACAGGCAGTTAAGGAAAGTCATGGCATGAGGACACACACCATCTCCATTAAAATTTTACAGCCACATTTCTACCAAGACCTTTTCCTTCTTTATGTGTACCACCTTCAGTAAAAATAACATCATTTATTTTAACAGGGTTAACGGGGGACGTTGTAGATGTTGCATAGTGGTAGTGGAAAATGCCATCAAGTCACAACCGATTTATAGCAACCTTGTAGAATTTTCAAGGCAAGGGACATTCAGAGCTGGTTTGCCATTGCTTGCCTCTGTGTAGCGACCTTGGGATTCCTTGGTGGTCTCCCATCCAAATACTAACCAGGACCAACCATGCTTAGCTTCCAAGATCTGACAAGATTGGGCTAGCCTGAGCCATCCTGGTCAGGACAGATGCTGCATAATATCATGGCCTCTTGTGTAGTAGCCATGTTAGTCTGCTGCAGCAAACACAAAAGAATCAAGTCTCAATGGCACCTTAAAGACCAACACATATATTTTAACGTAAGATTTCATGGGCTTTAGCAACCTTCAGCAGATGCATGCAGTGAATCCTTGGTCAGCAAAAAAAGAAAAGAAAAATAATGAACAATGAATTACAAAACTGGTTAATATAGTTAAGGAGTCAGTTGTCAACATTTGAGGTTAGCACAAAAAAATGTCAAAATATTGGGTTGTATGTGGGGGGATGATTTTCACCAACATCCCCCCTTGCAGCAGACTTCCAGTCCCCTATTCCAGCTATTCATGTGGGTCCCTCCCATACCCCAGGAGCAGAATTGGGGGGGGGGGGATTTTAAGCTGCTGCAGGATAAGGGAAGCAATGAAGTCACACTTCTGCCCCCAGAAACCTTTCCACCTGCAAAAACAGTAGGCAGTTATTGTTCACAGTTTCTTTTTCCTCCATGTGCAAGACTCTTGCTAGCTAAGAATTCTCTTCATGCATCTGATGAAAAGGCTGAAACCTGTGAAAACCTATATTATAATAAATGTGTTAGCCTTTAAGGTGCCACAAGACTATTCTTTAGTTTTTATCCATATGACATGATCCTGCCATGGAAACCATAAGGAAAAGCAAATTCGTAAACTGTCACTTCCCTGGTTGTTTTTGGCAACTTAAAAATCCCCTTTGAGAAATCAAAAGAAGAAACTTGTGTCAACTGGAAGAGAGCTAGGGCCTCCTCCCACATTTAAATCACTGATGTGCCACCCCATGTACAAACAGGTAGGCACCCTCTTACCAAACTCATCAACCAAACTTTGGGAAGGGGAAGGGAAGGGGCATAGGTGGTTAGATTTGTCAGAACAAACAAGCCAGCTTTGGGCAGTTGGCCAATCTATCCTTCCAGGCAGGACTGCTACGTGAAGGATACAATGGTGAGGGCCCAGGTCTTAGATTTTGCTGACCTTGATAATAAAAGGCCCATTTTCAATTTACATTCCATGCTCCAGCCAGTGATGGCTGGGCAACTCTTTGAACTTGAATGAAATTGATTATTGAGTCCGGTTTTGGAACAAGCTGCCCTGGCTACCCTAGAGCAGGGCTTTTTCTGAGATGGTCTCATTTACAGTACTCTGAAAACTCAACTTCTATATTTTATAATTCTGCCAATCACTTGGGAGTTAAAATTTTATGGATAAATTCTGTCTTGATTTATTCTTTAAATACTTGTTTTCAAGTTCTCATTCTGTAGTCTACTATGACAATTTTGTGGCTGAAAAAGTGTATCAATATTGTAATTAAGCAGAACTTATAAAATAGCTGCCCTGTGAAGCAATGCTAGTGTGTGACTGCTGAAATGTAGTAACTTAATACAATTTAAGCATACATACATATGCAAACAGACTTCCCTCTCCATTGGTGATAAGGAAGCTTACCCTGTGCAGATGTCATGCAATTAAGCTCAAGGTGGCCAGATGCCTGGAGAAAAAATATCCTGTCCCTTTAATAGAGACTTAATGGGCGGACAAGAAGTTTCAGCTGTTAATTTCCACACATTAAGGGACAGGACATTTCTCCAGGACTGCTGATAGCCCCAATTAAGTTCTCCATTCCTAGAAGTACAAGTATCAATGTGGAAATTCCAGTGGAAGACATAAGTCACAGAAAGTATACGTAACATACTTCTAGCAACACTGAGTCCGAAACACTTCAATATGTCTCAGACAGGCACGACCGCGGATCAAAAGCAAATCCTGCTAACCCTAATCATATCATAGCCCAAACATTACTCAGGCAGATACTAAGAACACAGAAGTTTCACAGTTGATGCCTCTACATAAATCTGATCCACAGCAAAAAATATATATCAACACAGAAAGGATATCAGCTTTAGCAAAATCTCTTATCCCACACTGAGGTAATCCTGGTGTGTTTTGCATGTAGAAATCCAAATAAAACCAATGGGCAAGCTCAACCTGAAAACATACTCTGATAGCATTGTCTCGTTCCTCACTGGGAATGTGCAAAATAAAGCGGCTGTTGGAGGAGAAAAAAAGTTAATTTTCAAGAACTAGCCATTTAGAAGTCTACTGAACACATATTCTTATAATTTATTTATTTATTTGGATTTATATCCTCCCCCCCCCAGCAGGTTTAGGGCGGGTTCCAACAGTATAAAATACAATACAGTTAAAACCAGATTAAGAACACAGTATAAAACATACACATAAAGGTTTTCAATTTATACATTTAAAAAGAGCTAATCCCCAATTACCACCACGAGATTATTAATAAAGAGTATCATGGCCCTGTAAACTCTAACAACTGTATTGTGGAGTAAGTTTTCATAAGCCAGAACTCACTTCGACAAGAGGTTGCATTCAGTTGGGAGAAAAAAATATGCCCAAAGCTACAAACAACAGAGAAAAGGGGGTACTGAAAGTACAGGTCAGAAGACTATGTCACATCCACACCGCTGCCAACCTGTCGCAAGCTCCCCAAGCCAGGGAGCTTGGGTTAAGGGGTGTGACTGGTTGGCCAAGGCAAACAAAAGGCTGAAGTGTGATTCCACACACCAGGGTATCACCACCAGCAGCTCCATGAACTACCCAGCCAGCCAGAGACCTAGGGATCAAGCCTCTAGCTTTCTTAGGTCTAAACAAGAATCGATCCTGTAAGGTTGTGCACTTAAAAAGGTGAGTTACAGAAACAAGTAACCTTGATAGCTTTAGCCAACCTGAGCCAAAGTACTGGATTCAGACTAAAGCCCCACAATTCAAGAACACACCAAATATAATTAAAGTGATTTATTAAAAGAATGTGCAGGAATATACAATAAAGGAGCAGTGATTATAAGTAATAAAGCTAAAAAACTAACTTAGGGACTTTACAAACAATGGTTCTCTAATCCAGAAGTTACCTTAGCAAGACTGAGTCCCAGATAGTTCCACAGTCCAAATCAACAGATGCCCGGCCATGCTGGCCCACCCCAGATCAAATGTGTCCCAAAGCTAATTGTATACCAAGCAAAGCCAAAACTAGAATGAAGAGTATTTCTTTTATACCTCATGGCCTGTACGGGCATGATTCTGGCTAGTCAATCAAATTATGTAACCTAGCTAAGAATTGACAGACCAAGCCAAGATTATATTGCACAGCACAGACAAAAAAACAATATCCAGTTAAAACAATTAACAATCCACAGAGAGTGGGTGTGGATCCAGAAAAATGGGGCAGAAAATTTTCTGTGGATTTTTTCCCATTTCAGAAAAGATTATTTGTTTCTTAACATCAGTAATAATTAATCGATGCCATCTGCCATACAATACTGGTCAAGACTGGCAGCTTCGAAGTTGAAATCAACCGTTTTCAGAGGATTATCCCTAGGAGTATGTGTATGTTTCATTGACAAACAAGCCTGGAAGAGCTTGCAGGGCAAATCCAAACTAAAGCTAAAATTCTTATTTATTATTTCCTCTAATTTGATGGAAAGGATATTATAGTCAGCAGTCTGATACAGAACTAGTAAGTAATGCAAGTGATGAGGTACCCCAGTGTCCTCTGTAGAAGAGTGAACTTTTGTTGAAAGGGATGAGTGAACAACCATGCCAGCAGCATATCATGCACAGTTCTCTGAGTACATTAAAATTACAGTGAAATGCTCAGCATATATACTTAAGTCATATTCCACGTAGTTCAATGGGACTTGCTCCCTGGTTAGTGTGCTCAGCATTACAGACCATGTGTGACAGCAATTTTCAGTGCCTTTGTGTTTTTTTATGTTAAATTTAAATAAAACAGAGAAGCGCATGTTAGATGTTTCTTTAAACAGTGTAGGAAAATACACATTTTTAACTTTCTATATTATTCTAAGAAAGACAATTTCTGCAGATAGTTTTGAATTTGTTTGAACATTTCAACCATACCTGTCCCCGTCCCCCACAATCTTGCTATTGGGCCATAATTAATATGGGGTACTTTTGAATTTGTTTACTAAAGTCAAAATAAACATGCTAAATTAGATTACAATCTATTTATGGTATGGGGGAAGTTCATGATTTTGATTTTTCTGAAAAACCCATACTACTGTATGGACCACTTCCAGCTGTTGATAAGTGGGTAAAAGAGAATGACTCTGAACAGTGTACGCAAACCTTTAGACAATGACTTCCTCTAGTGAGCTAACTTCTTCCAAGCCCTACTGAGCCCACAGTATCAAATCTGTATATTAATTCCATCTCAGCAGCTTCTTTCTAGAGTCCCTTTTAAGCATTTCTGAAAAAGTACTGCATCCTGTTTAGGTCTGGTATTGACTACTGAAAGGTGAAATGCTCACCCACTGATTTGTGAGTGTTAACATTTTAGTGTCTGATTTGTGCCCCCTTTTCTCCTTTCTGGAACATAAGATCATTAGATTTCTTAAAATCCATCCAAATGAATGCACAGCGTGTATTAATACAGCCCTCACTAGTTTTCAGATCTTCGGCTCTACTGCTAGGAATATGGGACACAGGAAGAAAAACTGCCGCAAGGCAAGAATTCCCTCCCTGGAATAGCAGGGCTCAGGGCAGGTAACAAAACTAAAATTAAACCATTTTTAACAAATATCTAAAACAACACTAAAATTTACAACAATCTAATAGGATGGCACTTAAAGAGAGCACAATAGTGCCTCATTTCCTAAAAGACAAAGAAAAGAAAAGCAAAAAAATTTTTGGAAAAAGACAAAGAAAAGAAAAAAGGCAGAGACACAGATGATTCGCTGGCTTCGCAAGAAAGTATGTACGGTTTTGATAGCTCTAAGAGCGAAGAAGAGATATCAGATTCGGAGATAGGAGCAGCAGCTCCAAAAGTACATGTTGAGACTAAGAAAACAAGAAGAGGACAAAAGAAGAAATGATTGTTAAATGTTTATTAAGCATATGCACTAGTATGAATTATAAGCTTTGTTATTAAGTGTTGTCTCCAAACTATGCATACTGCCAAATAGCTTTTTGAATGGAAAAAGTAACAAAGTAATATGTATTAACCATGGTTTTTTTAAAATGCTATAATAATTTTTATAAATTGATAGATTAAGCATTTTATAAAGTATTCTCTGTATAAGATAAATTTAGCATAGTAAGTAGCGTAGAAATGTAGAATATAGACAAAATCAATAAAAATCTTTTTAAAAAAATAGTGCCTCATTTCCTGACAGTATGGGGGGGGGGGGGGGAAGGACGATGTAAGGAAAAGGAAAAAGGAGAAAGTCAGCCTAGTTAGAGATCACTGATGTCCTCAGCCACAGTTCTGGCACAACATCTCCATTTTACATGCCCTGTGAAACTGCATTAAGTCCCGCCAGGACCGGATCTCGCTAGGTAGAGAGTCCTACCAGGCCAGAACCAAAGGCGAAAAAGCTGTCTAGTCAAGGGCAGCCAAACACTCTTAGGGCCAGGGATCACCAGTAGATTTTTGTCAGGTGAGTACAATGCTCTTTGGGAGGTATACCAGGAGAGGCAGTCCCATAGGTATGCTGGTCTTAGACCATTCAGGGACTTAGAGATTAACACCAAAACCTTGAACCTCATCTGGCAAAGCACTGATTTTTTATGGGCTCTGACTGGGTTCCCATAAGAACTCATGCTGCCACATTCTGGACCAGTTGGCGTTTCCGGGTCAGCTTCAAGGGCAGCCCTGCATAGAGCGAGTTACAGTAATCTAATCTGGAGGTGACCGTTGCATGGATCACTGTGGCTAGGTCAGAGGGAGACATGTAGGGGACTAACTGCTAACTAACTGCCTAGCCTGGCGTAGATGGTATAATGCCAATCCGGCTACATTTGTGATCTGGGCCTCCACTAGGGCTGCCAAGTCCCCCGGAAGAGCGGGGGAAACACCGATTTTGAAAGCTTTCCCCCGCTTTTCCAAGATTGGCCACCGGGGGGACAAAATGGCTGCCAGCAGGGGAACCTCGGAGCCTGCCCTGGCCAGCCTCTTGAACTTCCTTCCTTCCGAAGTTCCTTCCCTCCTCCTCCTGCCCGCCTGGGCTGGCGCGGCAGCGTCGCCGGGGCCGGGGCCGGGCTGGGGTGAGCGGCGGCGAGGATGGCCGGAGCGGCGGCGGGGCAGCAGCAGCAGCAGGAGGGGCGGGGGCGGCGGCAGGAGGCGAGGGCTGCGGCGTCGGCGGGGCGTCGGCGGGGCATCGGCAGGGGCGTCGGCGGGGGGCGAGGAGTCGTCGGACAGCGAGGCGGAGCACGAGGGGCCCCAGAAGCTCATCCGCAAGGTCTCCACCTCGGGACAGATCCGCAGCAAGGTAGGCGGGAGGGGTGTGTGTCCGTGTGTGCCTGAGCCCCTCTCCCTTCCTGCCCGGGACGAGGCCAGACGGGGCCAGCCAGGCGCGGGGGGGGGGGGAAGGCTCTTAGGGCTTCATATTCTGCCGAGATGAGGAAGGATTCAGTAGGGCCGTTGCTCAGTGATAGAGCATCTGCTTGACATGCAGGAGGTATCAGCCTCTTCAGCTAAAAAAGGATCAGGTAATAGGTGACATTAAAGATCTCAGCCTGAGACCCTGGAGAGCCACTACCAGTCTGAGTAGTCAGTACTGACCTTGATGGACCAATGGCCTGATTCAGTATTAGGAAACTTCATGAGTTCATGTGGAAGCATGTGGAAGCAACATCACAGGATGTGACTTCACAAAATGATGTCACTTCCTTTCTCCTGGCTCCACCCCCAAAGTCTCCTGGCTCCACCCCCAAAGTCCCCAGATATTTCCCAAGTTGGACTTGGCAGCCCTAGCCTCCACTGAAAGGGAGGTATGCAGAATCACACCCAAACTCCTGACCGTTGGTGTAAATGGTACACCATCAATACGGAGTTGGCACCCCAATCCCGGATCCCCTCAGCCCAGCCACAGGACCTCTGTCTTAGATGGATTTAATTTCAGCCAGCTTTGTTTCAACCATCCAACCACTGCCCTCAGGTAATCAGCTAAACTATTTGGGGCAGTGTCCGGCCATCAACAGGTACAGCTGGGTGTCATCTGCATACTGATAACAACCCGGCCCAAAACTCCATGCAAGCTGGGCGAGGGGGCACATAAGATGTTCAATAACATTGGAGAGAGGATTCCCCCTTGCGAAACACCACGCACCATAAGGGATTGAGATGAAACCCTATCTTCTAGCACCATCTCTGTCCCTGATCTAGGAGAAATGAGACCAGCCATTTCAAGGCCGTCCCACAAATCCCCACATCAGCAAGGTGGTGGGTCAACAGACTGTAGGTGACCGTGTTGAATGCTGCTGTCAGATCAAGTCGTAACAGCAGTGCTATCCTGTCTCGATCCTTCATCTGTGAGGGCAACTAGTGCCATCTCCATCCCATAGCTGGGCCTGAAGCCAGATTGGAATAGGTACAGGGCTGATATGTCAACTAGGAAAGTCTAGAGCTGTTCTACCACCACTCTCTCAACTACCTTGCCCAGGAACAACAAATTTGATAGTGGGAGGTAGATGGACAGATCACTCTCAACACTGCCTCCTTTAATCTCCTCAGGAAGACCCCCAAATTCAGGGACAGATTTATGATGTCTACCAGAAGACCTTGTATTCTGTCACCATTGACTTTCACCAGCCATGATGGACACGGGTCAAGAAAGCAAGAGTTGGGCTTCACAGCACCCAGGATCCTTTTGACACTGGTCCGGGAGAGTCGGTTGATTTGGTCATATACCAGATCTGAAGACGGCCAAGGGACCTCCAGCTGTCATACCGTATCAATGTTGGCAGGCAGGTCCTGGTGGAGCAACAAGATTTTCCAGCACGATCTGAAGACATTTCCTCAGATATTATCAACATTCCTCAAGAGAGGGATACAAGGGACTACAAATGCCAAGTTCCAGTGCAGCAGCATACAGGATACTGTATTAATTAACAGGGCTTTTATGTAGATAAAAATAAATAAACTCAAATAAACACAAAAATTTCACAGGAGGACAGATTTAGAGGAACATTTCTTCCAAGATCAATCCTATTAGACGTTAGTCCTTCTTTTAAAACAAATTATTTACATCACACTCCAATAATGTAGCTGTGATTTTAAAAGTAGGTATCTGCAAGAGGGGACAGGTGGAAGGAAAGAATGGCAGAGCTGAGGAAAGGCAGGGAAAGGATTTTTATTCCTCCACCCCCCACCCCCCGGGATGAATATTCATTTTCAGTTTGATCATGACTCTTTCACCTCCCCTTCACAAAGATCCTTTGAAGGAAACTGAGGTCCAAGGATGTGTGCACTGTAGCATAGTATGCATCCTCAGGTCTCCTTCTACTTCCAATCTTTTCAGCATCTAATGGGAAAGCTCTTTTCACATAATTTTTGTAAGCACAGTTTTGAAGGAAAAGAACAGTGAAGATTTGACCTCCAAATTCTGGCCTATCTACATTGAAAATAATGGCCAGGTTGGGGGGGGGGTGCTCTGAATGATTGACCGTAGACCTGGGCTCTGGATTCTAATGGCTTGGCCTACCATCCATTCTTTCTTATGTGCAGTAGACCTGGCCCCAAAAGTCTGGGGGACAGGTCTAGAAGAAGAAGAAGAAGAGAAGAAGAGATTGGATTTATACTCCGCCCTTCACTCACTTGGAGCCTCAGAGCGGCTTACAAACTCCTCTCCCTTCCCCTCCCCACAACAGACACCCTGTGAGGTGGGTGCGGCTGAGAGAGCTTTTTCCCAAGCTGTCCTTGAGAGAACAGCTGGTACAGAGCTATGGCTTGCCCAAGTTCATCCAGCCAGGTGCAAGTGGAGGAGTGGGGAATCAAACCCGGTTCTCCCAGATTAAGAGTCTGCGCACTTAACCACTACACCAAAATGGCTACCGACCACAGGAAACGCTCTGAGCTATTCCTGGACTTTGGTGAGAATGAGCCTGCCCCAAATCTAATAGTCAGGCTGTATATGGACCCTCTGAAAGCGTTGGGGCCACATTCCAGCCCATTTAAGGAGCCACTGACAGAGAGCATATTCTGCAGAACAATTGGGAAAATCGGGTAGTAGGCCACAGATGTGGCTGAATGCTTCTTGGACTCCCACAGCTCTCCCCCTCCCCATTTGAATTCCACATGGGAAGGTCAGGAAGGCACAGTTGGAAGAAAATTTTATTCCAAAATATTAGTTCCAAAATATTACTAACACCTAAGCATCTTACATTAAGCTTCCTCAGGGGAATCTGTGAAATATACAAGCAGCAGCTATCATATTTTAACTAAATATGGGGAGTACTGCTCTGAAATTTCCAGAATGGCTTTCTGGAACAACAACAACAACATTCCCAATATTTAACTAACACAATGAATGTGCCCTTCATGACACAGAACTAAAATGATGGTGCACACCCTTAGTCCTCCCCTAGCTGGCTCCCTGTATTGTTTCAGCAGGAAGTAAGCTCTATTTTGCAGCAAGATACAGAACCTTACCTACCGTTCTCTCCACCCTGGTCCATATGTACAAATAGCATAGCTCTTGGCATCCTAGATCATTGCTTCCTGGCTTCTGACCGGTCTCTACTTCATTCCGGTACCAAATACCACTGCTTGATACCCAATGAATTATCTCCTTGTCTATCTTGCCATGTTCAAACCCTGACCAGGTCACCAAGAGAGATCTGGCGCTAACATGCCATACAGAAACATCCCTAAATTATGAACCAGTTAGTTCAATCAGCCACAAGAGAAATTTGTCACTGGAGCTTTTGTCTCCCTTTAAAACAAAAAACCAACAAAGAAACAAAAATTAAGAATTTTTATGCTTATGATGTGTTTCTGTGTTACATACTGTGTACTGTTTCTTAGAAAATAGAAATTAAACATTTTAAAGAAAACAATTCATGAAAATTAGCAGGTGGCCATAGAAATAGAGTACAGATTATAACAAGTGACAGTTTTAACATTAAAAGATGTAGGGACGTATTTGCGATCTTTGGGTGGTTAAAATTATAGAATCCATATTTATTAGACATGATACATAGAAGTGCCATCAGTTTCAGCCATTCAGAGGATTGGATCCAGTGCTCTGCCAGTGCAAGGAGAGCCAATTACCATGCTCCCCTTCTAACCTTGGAAAATTGATTCCAGTGTGGACTAATAGCCAGGCAGGTTGAGGAAGGCTACAATGAGGAGGAGGATGGGAGCAAGCATCACCTCTTCTTCAACCAATATTTCAAAGCCAAAACAAGGGGACTGGGTGATAAACTGATTCAGCAATCATCTTACTTTGACAGGAGACGCAATTTGTTCTTAACAGTGAAAGTACTACAGAAAAACAAACATTCACACAGTTCAGCATTCTCTCCAAGAAAGAGAATTAGGACTGTATGACGCACATCAGAGGACTATATGTGCAGAAAGGTTTGGAGAGCAATTAACAGAGGTGGACATTCCAGTGTCTGGTACCATGATTCCCATAAAGAGATGCAGAATGAAATGAAAGGAGGCTTCTGCTACTGAGTCTCCTTAACAGAATTCGGGCAAGTACACATTAGTGAGATGAAAGCAATGAACCACTATGGAGAGGAAAAGTAAGCAGACAACTTCCTCCCATTCTTTGTCCCGGTTGTTTTCTGCCCACTGTGTACTCTTTGTATAGGTTCACACAAGCAGTCAAAAGAATATTGCTGTTGCTTAACTGACAATAATTTTCATTAGGATATAACCACATAAAAAAACTGGGAACAAAATCCCACAAGTCAGGGCATGTTTTCAAGGGTGTATTTTTATATTTATTATTGGTGCAGCCTCAATATGCATAAAATAGGTGCTGAGGGCAAGAATTTTTCACGTGAGTTTTCACACAGTTCTGCTGTATCGACCATGTATTTCGAGTCTTGTTTTACCCTGCATTGGCACGCAATCAAGTTCTCCTACTTCCTACCTCTTGTGGCTAGCCGTAGCGATACATCTGTCCCTCTAGCCATATCTCCAGAGATGATACACGGTACCTGCCGCCTTACAAGAGTTACGCAGGAAGACAGATCTGCCCCCCATGCTTGCCACAGGAACGACACACACGCTCCTTCGGACGGGATTTTAAAAAAACAAACGGACAACGTTTAGACCATTCTAAGCCCACTCGCCGCCACCCCTCAGGGTCGCTGAGCAAGACTGAAAAACAAAAAAAACCCAAAAAACGGAGACTCGGGGCGCGCCGTCGTCTCTCTGCCCAGTGTGGCGCCACGGAGGGCGGCTACGGCTCCATGGAGGGCGGTGCTCCGGGGGCGTTACCTGCACAGGTCGTCCAGGACGCTGCTGGGAATCTCGGCCTTCTTGGTCTCCATGAGGAAGCAGCGGGGCTCATCCCGACGCAGCGGGGCCCAAAGTAGCTCGGAAGAGGAGACCAAGGGGGGGGGGGGGGAGACACACAGAATAGAGCGAAGAGAAAAGGGCGGGACCGCCCCCGTGGGAAGGAAGGCCGGCGGAGCCAATCGGCTAAGACGTTGTTCGAAGTGGCAGGAAAGACGGGAGGTAACTGGCTCTCACAACCAATAATTAGGAAAGGCGTCGGGAGAAAGTGACCAATCAGCTATCTGCTGCCATTGACGACCGGTTGAGACGGCCAGTTGGAGAGTGGGGGTGGGGGAGTCGCTCTTTTGTGCCTCAGGAAACGAAACAAGCGGCGAAACCTAACGGCGGGCGGGGGCGAGGGGACACTTCCGAGGCTCGGCTTTTCGGCCGGGTGGTGCCGGAGCTCAGAACTGTCCTGGCCATCTCATGACCCGAAAGTTTTTCTCTTTGTTAAGGACTTGTGTGGGTCATCGTTGTAGTTGCTCAGAAAAGTATTCTACACATGCTCCGGGAACGAGTTGATGAACCTAAAGCGGTTACTTCCTCAAACTAAACTCTTCAACATCGACTGGCTGTTTGCGCAGACTTAAGCTGTTGATGTGTGTGAACTTTGTCAGCTTTAATGCACACAGGCTAGGGCTTATGGACGTCGTGGTCCATCTGTTTGGGCTATTTCATGACCTGAGACTTTTCCGTTCTTTCAGAGCTTCCACTAGAGATGCCAGAAATCTGGAGAAAAAATGCCATGTCGCTATAACATGCTTAATGAGATGTTATTTATCAGTTTATTTACTTTCATGCTATGAAAAGCTTCAGCTGCCAATTTCCGCACATTAAGGTTAAAGGGGCAAGATGTTTATCCATGTGGTCAGCAGCACTAACTTCCACATCTCTGGCTTACAATGCTGTATCACCCCAACAGTCATAGTGTGCCTGCTAGCCATATGTGGCAGTACTAGGTGAGGGTAGAGGAAACCCCACCCCGCAAGCAACTTAAGAGACCAGCATTTTAGAAATACTCATAACTGGTTTGCTACAGTCATATCTTGCAGTTAAATATCACACTGTCACTTATAGGAACCAGTCATTCCACTCTTTATTAAACTAATGCATAATTTCTTGGTCCCAGGAGTTCAAATGTCGTACTTTCAAGAGCCATAAATGAAAAGGGAGGAGTGCTAAAATTCTCAAAACATTCTGTTTTATTTGCTGGGTGATTATTCAACACCATAGGGTCAAAAGTCTGAGACTATGAGTGAGACCACAACATTACTGGCAGTAAAGAATTTTTAAATACTATATTGGTTTTTTACAGAGGTAATGGGGTTGTGCTATATGGAAATTTTGGTCAAGGAACTGGGACTGTAAACTACTACCATGCACTGCCTGTTGCTGCAAGTATGCTCCTATTATGTAATTTCTACATCATTAAATGTGTCATGTTTAGATGCTTTTGCTTTGTTTCAGCTCTGTTAGATCTCTGCATTGTTTATTGGATCATATTAACTTACAGTGCATTGAGTCACAGTGTGAAAGGCAGACAAATAATATATCTTTCCCATACCATAAGAAAACGAGTATATATATCATTATAAACTATATTGAAAAGGTTCTCATATGAAATGATTTTTATACCATTTTAGCCACCAGAGGGTGCTTTGGGCCCTCTAGGTGATCTTACAGTATTAAATCAGAAACCAGTTTGGTGTAGTGGTTAAGTGCATGGACACTAATCTGGGAGAACTGGGTTTGATTTCCTACTCTTCCACTTGCAAGCCATAGTTCTGTCAGAGCTGTTCTTGAAAAAGCAGTTCTTGAAAGAGCTCTCTTAGCCCCACCTACCTCACAGGGTGTCTGTTGTGGGGAGGGGAGGGGAAGGGAAAGGAGTTCACTCTGAGTGAAGAATGGGATATAAATCCAACCTCTTATCTTCTACCATGGTAATGCCTGGAGTGATCATTATAAGACAGCCAAATTCCATACAGAACAAGGATTCTATTCATTTAATAAAGGGAAGTTGAAGTTTCTGTCATTTACAGTTACCACAGAAGATGCAGGTGGTGAGATCTTCTGTTTCATAAAATTATTAAAAATACAAGGGCTCCATATGATTCTAAGACATGGCCCTACATTTTAAAGACTGTGTCTCTGAAATTCTTATCTTCCTTGATCCAATATCCATACTGCTAAAGGTCTAACATAAAATCATGGAATACATTAAATACATTTTTATAAATTGGTTCAGGAATCTGCTAATAGTCTTGTAGGCATCAGGAATCCCCCTGCCAATATGCTTTATCTATTAAACCTGTTTTCATCATCCCAAAGAAAGAATCTAGACTTCAAGCAAAGCTTAATGATAGCAAAGGCAGTAGTCATAATCCTATAACAAGCTAAGCTTCCTCTGTCTGCCCCACTTAAACAGACAGGACCAAATCAGGAGATACTGGCTTGTAGGTTAGTGAAGAACTAGGGAACACACAAAATACCCAAGATGGCACCCACAAATGGGTTTCCTGATACATATTTCTATTTGCTTCTTTGACATACAGGGGTGATATTAGTAATTCTGGGGGCCCAGAATCATGCACACAAGGCCTCAGATGGGATAGGCATGTGAGGTGCTCCCCTCACCCCTGTGTATGTGTTAAGGGTAACAGGCCTTTAGGAAAAAGCATGATGTGGCAAGAGGAATAGATGTCAAATAATCAAAGCTACTATTTTATATAGTAGATACTTGACCTAGTTAACACAAATCTTTTTGCTATAGTTCACCATTTTCAGTTTAAATAAAAAAAACAAAAGTTTCAACCTGTTTCTCTGAAAATAATTTACTGGTAATTTTCTTTTGCTGGTACAATATTTAAGTTTACTTATCTAGTTCTGACCTCTGTAGTCTAGTTTGTGTACTGATCTAGTTTACCCTTGGAGTCTCTGGAACTGAGACTCCAGTCCTGGATCCCTTCCTGTCTGGCTTTGGCCTCACCCATGGGACAGAGACGGTGCTGGTTGCCTTGGTGGATGATCTCCAGAGACACCTGGACCAAGGTAATTCAGCACTGTTGATTCTTCTCGACCTATCGGCAGCGTTCAATATGGTTGACCATGAGGTGTTAACCCACTGCCTTGCCGATGCCAGGATATGGGGGTTTGGCTTACAGTGGCTAGTGCAATGCCTTTAGCACAGGCTGGATGTGTTCCCTCATAGGGAGGCCCATCAGCAGCCTGGCCGCTGCATTTTGCACCAGCTGCAGCTTCCGGAGTTGCACCAAGGGCAGCCCCATGTAGAGAGTGTTGCAGTAGTCCAGCCTCGAGGTGACCATTGCATGGATCATTGCCTCCAGATCATTGCGTTTGAGGAAGGGAACCAACTGCCTAATCAGCCACAGATGATAAGAGGCTGCCTTGGCAGTGGCTGCTACCTGGGCCTCCATTGTTAAGGAAGCATCCAGGAGCACTCCCAAACTTCTGACCCTTGTCATTGGCACCAGCAGTGCCCCATTGAAGGCTGGTAATGGGATCCCTATCCCTATGCCACTCCGATTCAGGCACAGGACCTCCATCTTCGTCGGATTCAGTTTCAATAGACTCAGTCTAAGCCAATTCAGCCACGTCCTGTAGCAACCAAACCAGGTCTTCTGGGGTAGAGTCAGACTGGCCACCCAACAGCAGATAGAGCTGGGTGTCATCTGCATATTGGTGACACCCTAGCCCATGCCTCTGGGCAATCTGGGCAAGGGGGCACATATGGATGTTGAATAGCATCGGTGAAAGCACCGCCCCTTGAGGCACTCCACAAACTAGTAGGTGCCTTTGGGACAGCTGCTCCCCAATGGTCACCCTTTGGCAACCTTGGAGAAAGGAGATGAGCCATTGTAAGGCAAGCCCCTGGATCCCCGTGTTGTCGAGGCAGTGGGCAAGTAGCTGGTGGTCAACCATGTTGAATGCCACCAACAGGTCCAACAACATCAGCACCGCTGTCCTGCCCCAATCCAGGTACCTCTGGAGGTTGTCTGTGAGGGCGACCAGTGCAGTCTCCATCCCATGGCCTGGGCGAAAGCCAGACTGGAAAGGATCTAGCATGGAAGTATCATCCAAGAAGCTCTGCAACTGTATTGCCACCAGTGCAGAGTATTAATGATCTAAAATGCACCCAGATGGGATGCAGTTTGTTTCTTTTCTTTCTATATTGTACTTTCCCATCTTCTATATATATAAAAGAAAGTCCCCTCACCGTAAAATCAATGCCCAGGCAAAACCGTTGGACCTAGAAACACCTCATTCGGGGAGAGCGCTCCTACCACAGCGTAGGTGCTCACTAAGAAGGGATTTTTAGAAATTCAATCCCAAAGGGGGAAAATGTGCTCCCCCCATTAATTCCTATGAGGCTGCCAGGCTGCTGCCTATTTGCACCCCCCACTCTCTGATTGGTCAGCTGCAGAGCTCAGCATTCTGAGGTAAAAAACAGTTATAGGAGACTGCAGAGAGCTAACGGCAGTTGAGGAGATCAGGAATGGCTAACAACCACCTGTAAGGTGGAGTAATGCTGCTGGCCCAACCTCTCTGATGGCTTCCAACACATTCCCCCTCCTACACCTAATAGGCAACTGTCTGTCAGGTGCAGCAGCAGTTGCAGGGTACCTAAAGCCATGTACAAGAGATCAAGTTCCATCCTTGGCAACTACTTCTGACAAAGTCTCTGGTGATCAAGATCCTTTCACCTCTGCTGTTTTGTCCACCAGGCTTCCTGCAATTCTGTGTGCACCTGTGTCATTTGGTGGGCTTAGATCCAACAATTTGCCCTCCTCTCCTCTCTCCAATTGATTATATAATTCCATTTAGTGATAAATGGGGAGGATCTATGGCTCAGTGGAGGAGTGTCTGCTCAGCAGACTGAGGATCCTAGGTTTAATCTCTGGCCCTCTGGTTAACGATCTGGCAGTAAGTGATATGAAAGACCTTTCTCAGCCTGACACCTTAGAGAGCTGCTGGCAGTCTGAGTGGTCAGTACTGATCCTGATGGACCAGTGGTCTAATCTGTCCTTATTATATAATTTAATTTCCATCTGGCAACATTCTATGCTTGCCAAAATCAGTTGGCTGCCTGATGTGTCACTCAAGCTGTCCCTATCCACTGGCTGCGTTGCCCGAGTCTCGCCACCAATATTCTGATCCACTCCCCCAATAGCCAGTCGGAACACAGAGGTCATTTGCATATGTGGCCTGATTGGCTTTTGCCTTGAATATTCTAATCAGTTTGCTGTTGCTATTGGGTCATTGAATGTGGTCCTGAGGTAAAATACATCTCCCAGTCTTCACTTAAATGGTCACTGGAGTTGCTAAAATACATATCCCAACCTTCCCTTAAATGACGAATGGTCCCCGCCTCAGGAAGCTCTGCCCCCAGTTTTTGAAATGTGTTGGGTCCCACCCCTAGATCTGTTTGAAACCAGTCTCAACACTATTGTGTTGGTTCACAAGTGCATAATGGTGTTTCTTTTGGTTCAGCAGTGCTACAATCTGTGGTTTATGTTTAGTAACCTCATCCTGTAAGAATAAAGGAGGTTTTCTGTTGAACATTCCTTCTGATGATGATGATGATGATGTTTTTTCTTCTTTTCTGCTGGCTTATCCCTCCTGCGATGGCAGTCAGCTTTGAAATCTCCCATGTGGGACTGCACAGGCAATGCAAGGTTTACTTAGCAGTAACTGTTGTTCATCCAGGTGTCCTGTGCAGGCACACTCCCCCCTTCTGCCCTGCATGAGCCATTTTTTAAAAAGTGTCTCTCTTTATATTTAACGGTACATGAGGCTCGTGGCGGCTGCGGGAGAACTGTGACTGTGTGTGGAGCTTCCCCTTTTATAGTGCATCATTGGCGGGAAACACTGTGATTAGCGCACAGGGGAAACTCCTCCCACTAGTTGTCAAGCTAGGATAAATCTTCCATGGCAGGCCTGCATCTGCGCAGATCCCATGTGTGCCTGCCCAGGACAACTGGATGAACAACAGTTACTGATAAGTAACCCCTATTTTCAGAAGCACAGATCCTCATGGATCCTCAGTATGTTGTCCCAAAAAACAGTTTTACAAGTTTTAATGTGGGGCACACAAAACTCACCACCTACTAACTTTTCATATTAGTGGCCACAGTTTGCACCACAGAACTTGTGTCACGAAGCCGTGGATCCATGAATTTTGTGGTGCAAGCTGTGGCCATGGACATGATATGTGATTTGATGGTGAGTTTGGGGTGTCCAATGCAAAAACCCCAAGAATCCATGAGGATCCATGCTTCGGAACTGTGTTTTTGCAACATGGTGTCACCACGAAGCTCTGGATATGTGACTTTTGTGGTGCAAGCTGTGGCCATGGACATGTTATGTGATCTGATGGTGTGTTTGGGGTGACCGAATGCAAAAACTCTGGGGATCCATGCTTTAGAACCACATTTTTGCAGCATGATGTCACCATGAAGCTGTGGATCAGTGACATTTATTTATTTATTTAATTCAATTTATACTCCACCCTCCCTACCAAGGCAGGCTTAGGGTTCAAGCTGTGGCCATGAACATGATATGTGATTTGATGGTGTTTGGGGTGACTAATGTAAAAACCTTGAGGATCCATGCTTTGGAACTGTATTTTTGCAGCATGGTGTTGCCACGAAACCATGGATTTATGACTTCTGTGGTGCAAGCTGTGGCCATGGACATGAAATGGGGTTTAATGGTAAGTTTGAACAGTCCCAACACAAAACCCCAAGTATCCATGAGGATCTGTGCTTCAGAATTATGTTTTTGCAGAATGGTGTCACCAATGACAACGGATCCTTCGAGTTTGGCGATAGTCATTTGTTTTCCCATAGGATGAACGAAACAGAGAAATATCGAGGCCACTCTGTGCTCAGCTCCGCAACGCGCTTCCCAAGCCGTCTCCTGAGGTTTGCATCCGTCCTCTCTCCGCCGCCAGCCGCTGGAGGCTAGAGGCGCTCGGCCGGGCGTGGCCTCCGCGGGAGGGCGAAGCTTAGCCGGGGGCTGCCTTTGCACCGACGTCGAGCACGCGCGCGCTTCTCCCATGATGCCGCTGCTCCTGACGTCTCTCTCCTCCCCTCCCCAGCCGAGGCAGCTCCGGGTTCGGCGCGGGTCGACGGAAGCAGGCGGAAACCGCGCTCACACTCTCTCCTCCTTTGGCGTTTCCATTCCGGCCCTGCAAGCGCTGCTGTCGGGCTAGAGGCGAGCCGGACGCCCCGAGAAGGCTCTCGCCATGACCGCGTCTATGAGGCAGAGATTCGACAAGTTCCTCCACGAGAAGAATTTCCTGACCAGCGTTCTGGAGAAAATCGAGAGCAGGACGGGGGTGAACAGGTCCTACGTCGCTCTCGGTGAGTCACGCGGGCCCTGCTCTGCCCGCCCAGCTTTGTCATGGCCTCCAAGGCTGCCAGGTCGTGTGCGAGGAAGCTGCGGTGGTCACGAAATGCACACCGGAGGGCGGGGAGGGGTTCCTGAAGCGCGCTGGGACCCGAGATGGGTTGGGAGACAGGCAGGAGTAACGGCACCACATTTTAAAAAGAGGCTTAAGGAGCGCCCTGCACCCTTTGGGACCCCTCCCCCCCGGGAATGAAGAGATCGTGGGATTCTCTGCCGTTCGCCCGCCCGCGCCCATGTTTAATATCCGAGGGAGCGGCTGCCGAGGCCCCCGCACCTGTCTCGATTGCGCGATATTTATGGGAGGCCATGCATGCGGGGAGGGGGAGGTGTGGGGCGCTCGGCCCTCAAGGCTGGACGTCCAACAGCCGCTGGGCTCGGATTTCCGTCGGCCGATGCCTTTCTCCTCTGCTGCGCGGAGTCTGCTTTCAGCGCACCGCACTTCCTCAGCCATGAGAGGCGCCTCCTTATAGACACACACACAGACTCCCCTTTTCCAGAGAGTCAGGCTGATGAAGGAACCGTCCCCTCCTTCTGTGGCCTGAAGGGGAGCCACAGGGTTCGTCCTGAAAGGAGGAGGGGAAGAAGAGCGACTTCCGCTGGATGGTGATTGAGTAGCTGACGTGTCTGGGTTGGGCTCAAGTTTCCGTTTGCCTGGGTGTTCGGCCATGTACCCCTTCAGTATTACAGGTTGACCCCGCTTTCTATCCCACTCCCCACTAGCATTTAATAAACTTGCCTCTAAATGGGCAGGATGTGGTGCTTCAACTCTTTCTTTCTTGCTCTATGTGAGGTCTCTGAGCTTCGTGGAAAATTATTTGCATTTTTCTGTCCTCTCTTCTGCAGTTAAGAAAACATATCTGACTTTATGTAATCAGGCCCTAACAAGGGTTGTGCATTTGTGTATTTGCATTTAGGCCTCCCCTCCCCATTGACTTTCTGCTTTCTCTTGAGATAGCCATTGTTGGTGTGCTGGCCATCTATCTGGTGATTGGCTACGGAGCATCCCTGCTCTGCAACTTGATCGGCTTTGCTTACCCTGCCTACATTTCGTAAGTGTTCTTTCTTTTGCTTCATGGTGGGAGCTGCTCTAGAAGCAGATCACTGGAGGGAATGGGCAGTGTGCTTGAGAGAAATTTCACAGTTAGGGCTATTTGTATTTATACTTGGTTGCAAGTGGCTGTCAAACAATCACACTGAGTGGGGCTACACTGTTACTCAGGCTTAATCTTAAAGCAGCATCTAACCATGTTAGATTTCTCTTGCGATAGACTCTGGCATCCTTAGAGTTTGGTACTCAGGAGGACCTTCTACCCAAGAGGCTGATCTTACACCATGAGGCTGATACTGAGTTCACAGTGCGTATAGTGTGGGGAAGAACCCAGAGAGAAGCAAGCAGGCATACCTTAGTCTTAAAATGAAGGTTGTGTTTATTGTCTCATAGCTAGGAAACTTTCCTGCCAGAGGGCTTCTAGAAGTACCCACCCTCTACAGAATGAAAAGTTACCATCTCAGTCTTTGCTTTGTATTTATTTAAATATTTCTGTTGTTCCATTTTGGAATAGCCAAGAGGATATTTAAGCACATGCATAGTCACTTTAGAGCATCTGGCTTGGCATGATCTTTTAAGCTCTCTTGATTACAGAGAAAAACAAAATTGTTACAAACACTCAGTTTTGGTGGGACTGTTGTCCTTCTTTGCAGGATTTACCTTTCAGTAGAATGCCATAAAGGCTCTTGAGACATGAGGTTTTTGTTCTTAGGGGGATCTTGACTAAAGGCTGGCAGCTGGTAACAGCTGGTATGGATTAGGATGAGAGCCACACCTTAATGCAATAAAAACTCTGCGAAGCTTTGCTAGAAGGATTTTATTGTGAAATAAAGGAATACTGCATTGAGTAAGTATCATGAGAATTTAAATCGGTGTTATTGATATAAAAGAAAATCAACTCCCAATGTTTCAAGTATGAATGGTATCCTACTTGTTGCCAGTTGCAAGCATTGCTCCATACTGAGGTGGGTATTGGTGTGATGTAACTCTTGGTAAGCTGAAATATTGTGACATCTTAACATGCAGTTGTGCAACCTTTGCCCAGGCTGTATCTCCTTTTTGTCTATGACGACCCAGTTCCTTTAATGAACATGGACATTTCCCACATATTCATGTTCATCATTTGTTGACTGCAGCATAATTTGCGCTTATGAATATGTGATCTCAGATCTGACAGTGCAAACAGAACTTGTCAAGACTGAGTTCTCACATTCAGCTTCTAGTCATCATGCATATTGTAATGAAATGGTATGTTCAGGAATGGATCAGGCCTATTAATGCTAGGGTCTCAGTTCTCTCTTCCTGTCACTCCTATCTTAGTTATGATGTGATTATTATATTAATTGGCATCAGGCCCAATCCTGGACAAACCCCTGCCCAAGTCAGGTGGTGTGGCAGGTTTCATCCAACCCCCTTCCAAATGGATGGTCAAGGCCACAGGCAGACCAGACAGTTGGTAAGTGGACACAGGCAGGGCCATCAGCCAGATGGGCAAGTCTGGAAGTAGTGGCCTGCCCAGTTGTGGCAACGAGTAGCCACTCAACAGCAAGGAGAGGGGGCCGGGCTTCCCAAAATTGCATAGATGGGCCTTGCACTTTCATGGGGTTCGTGCCTTTGGCAAGAAGTCTGAGCCTCTTACTGAATATAAGAAGGTGGGTATTTAAAAGGAGCTATCACTGCACTCCGAGGAGGAGGAAAAAAGTGGTTGCAACCCCCTTTGCTCTCCATTCTGAAGAAGAGAAGAGATTGGATTTATACCCCGCCCTTCACTCGGAGTCTCAGAGCGGCTTATAAACTTCTTTCCCTTCCCCTCCTCACAACAGACACCCTGTGAGGTAGGTGGGGCTGAGAGAGCTCTTTCCAGAACTGTCTTTGAGAGAACAGCTGTGACAGAACTATGGCTTGCCCAAGGTCATCCAGCAGCTGCAAGTGGAGGTGTGCAGAATCAAACCCGGTTCTCCCAGAGTAGAGTCCGAGCACTTAACCCCTTCACCAAACTGGCTCTCTGAAACAGAAGCTACACTAGCCCCAAGACCCGACAATGGATCCAGCAGCAGCAACATTGCTGAGCAGCAGCAGCAACATTGCTGAGGACAATGGAATCCCAACACTAGCTGTTAGTTGAGACATATCTGCACCTCACATAATGAAGTGTTCAGTTGAGTTACCTGGTGTAATGCAACCATCAAAGTGTAAAGTTCCTTTCTTCTCGTCTCAAATTGCCCAATTTAATGTTTCCTCCATTATAAAACTGTTCCTGTTACATGTTTTTGAACAGTGTTCGTGAAGCAGAGGTTTGTATGCATTCTTGCTGCTCTGAATAATGTTAATAAAGGTAGTTCAGTAAATATACTTAGGAAGAAGGATGAAAGCAGCATTGTGTAACAGTGTAGAAGGCTTTACAAAATGGGACGAAAGGAAGACAGAAATCATGGAGGCTGGTTTATGCATGATGCTGGTGCTGCCCACACAAGCACTTCTGGGCTGTTAGGTAAGCTGGAAAGTTCACAATTGGGGCTTGCACAAAAGTGCTGTTTGTTTCACTTAGCATCGCTATGTCAGTTGTTTATAGACACTTACAGCTTGAGAACATGCCACTGCCATTATAGAAATCTTGGTAGCTGTATACCACTGATGCAAAGGTGCTGGTTCAACCCCGCAGCCCCAACATGTTAACATGTTCTGGTTGTGTGCTTTGTTGTAGTCCGCATGCTTGTGTGAGGAATGCTGCCGTGTGGTCCACAGTGGGAGTCTTCCACTGGAAGATGTTTGAGGACAAGTCAAGCACTTAAATGAATTTTCCTCAGATTTCTTAACTAGACAGCAGTTACAGAAGAGCAGAGTAAATGGATTAAATCATCTGGGGAAACTCATTAAAGGAGTTGGTGGACTGGATCTTTTCCTGCCTCTCCCCTCTGCTCATTGGGGAACACTTGTGAACAAGACGCCACACAGCATCGGGGGAGAAAGTGAGAAGGGAAAAAAGGCAAAATCACTTCCTCCTCTTTTCTGCTGGTGACTCATATCAAACTTCTGCATCAAGCCAATGCATTTCGTTCTTCCCTCCCCCAAATCATTGTACCCTTGAAATATTTTATGTGCCTTCTTGGTTTTGACGACACTCTGGTTGGACACGTCAGTGTTTTCCTGTAAAAGCACAGTAGAGGACAGTCAAAATTTAAATCCTTGTTAAACCAAGAGTAGGGGCTGTAGTGGCTCAAGTGGTTAAGACACTAAACTGCAGACCAGAAGGTTGGTAGTTCAGCAGTTCGAGACCCGAGTGCTGCATGACGGAGTGAGCTCCCGTCTCTGGTCCCAGCTCCTGTCAGTCTAGTAGTTCGAAAGCAAGAAGTTGCAAGTAGATAAATAGGCATCACTTCGGTGGGAAGGTAACAGCGTTCCATGCGCCTCGGCGTCTAGTCATGCCAGCCACGTGACCATGGCAATGTCTTCGGACAGGGCTGGTTCTTTGGCTTGGAAACGGAGATGAGCACCGCATCCCTAGAGTTGTATTTGACTGGCTTTCGAGCAAGGGAAACCTTTACCTTTACCTAAACCAAGAGTACCCTCGTAAGCAGAGTAACAGTCTTCTAAGTCCATTGAAGTCAGTGGATTTAGAAGGGTTAGGATGGCACAGCAGTACTGGCAAAAGAAAGTCATTTCAAACAAGAATTGCATTTAAAAGCAAAGGTGAGGTGAGTGTCTCCTTCATAGGGAGCAATCTTGTCATCATGGCTGCTATATTTGGTGTTGACTATCACTGCTTCTGTGAAGTGAACTTGGGAGATAAGAATCTCTTAATATTGCTCTCCCAGAGGCTCATATCAGTCCAGCAGTAGTCTTCTGTGTATGATAAGAACATTGCCTGCTCAGAATAGCTGATCTGCGTGTGCAGCAGACCTGAGGAACTCACTGTCAGAAGTCACAAAGAGACCCTGCGTGTAGTAGAAGAGGGGCTGTACTTAACATTTTCTCATGTGCAGAAATAGGACAGTGAACTCCCGAAGCTGCCTGAAGGCACCATGGTGCTGTGGGGGAAACAGGAAAATACCCACCTCCCAACAGCATTAAACCCAGAGTAGAGAATCTGTACAGAAATGGCCTTAGGCTGAAGTTCCAGGTCCATATTGTTTATTTATTTATTTAGAATATTTGTGGTTGAAGCAGCTGGGCTGGCTGACAATCTGTAAAATACAGTGTAAGAGCAATTTGATTAGATTCCCACTAAGTGTAAATTTGGTATATAGCTCCTGTCATCCTCTGCCTTGCAGATCCTGGGTATACAGTACTGCCCTAACAAGTTTTCAAGCTTACTTCAGTGTTGCTTTGGTGCTTTAGGTAGTAGAAATTCTGCAAGATTTCATTTGAGTCTTAACTTCTACATTATCTGGGATATTGCCTGGAGTGATAGGAAGTGGTTAAACACAATTATAGATTGTTGGGTAGCAATTTCATGCTTCCAGAAAGAATGTGAACATAGCTTGTAAACTCTGTCTATGAGTAGCAAGATGCACATCAATTAGCAGGAAGCAGGGAAAGTGTCACTGTGGTGAAAATACAATGAAATCTCTGTTGCATGTTAGACATTAAAGCAGAAGCTTAAAACATGCAGGATACTAAACTTCAAAATGCCAAAATAGGTGTCTTTCTAAAGATTTGAACCTTTTTGGGTGTTGCCCATTATAATTACTGTTTTTTTCTTTCTGGGAGTAGTTTGATCCTGTTTTAGAAGGCTGATTTTACACTGCAGCTTTGAGAGAGAGAGCGAGCATTTTTAAGGCCAGAAAAGGATTGCTGGGGAGTTGCAGTGATTTTTGCTTCATATGCACCATAAGACTGGGAAGTATACTTACCTGCATTGGCTCTGCTGGGTGAGAAACTGTGTAAATGTTTTCCACTCACAGCTGGAGAGACTGCTTGCAGATAGACTTTCTGCCCTTGGTAAATGGTATAAAAGGGCAGAGCCTTGCTTAGTTAAGCAGTGCAAAAGCAAGTTTTGTCTTGCTTTTTTCTGACTCATTGCAGTCATGTGTGAGAGCGATATCTTTTTTCCCCATAAGAATTTGGAATTGCTCTGTGCCTCCCATGTCTCATGGTGCAGCCGCATCCCAGCTGGAAGAGAGAACTAGCCTGAAGACAGCCCTTTTAATACTGCTTGCTGATCTTTGTAACCCAAGAGGGCAGGGAGTCTGTGTGGTAGGTGGTTCTCTGCCATTCTGTACCTCATTCTCTCACATATTATTGTTCAGGCTTTGCACTAGAGCTGTGAGCTAGGAGTGGCAGAAATCTCCTGTGCAAAATAAGTACATGCCATCATCATTAGTCCTGTTGTACTGTGCAGAAGTAATTATATTAGTGATTAAATTATTTAAAACAGAAGAACTAGTAAGGGAGGATGGGAGGAGAACTATGGTGGGAAACCTATGCCTTTTGGGTGCTGTTTAAGATGGATCTGGTTTGCTTTTGTGGTTTACAAGGTTATGTGAAAAATCATTTCCATGACCCATCTGCTTTTTAAAATTAGTATTATTGGATCCTCCTTAAATGAGCAGACAAAGCTAAGTGTCTTTGAAGGCTCATGTAGTATGTAAAGGTACAAAGTATATTAATGTTGATGAAATACAGAGACCACCCAGAGGGAAACCATTTGTAGGCTCTTACTGTAAAATACAGTAAAAAAACAGGGTAGAGCATTTGGGAAAAATGAATTCTTAGTTGATCTTAACAAACAGCTGGGACACTAAGTATGTAACAGTACATGGGCTTGGAATAGTTTAACTGCTTTGTATTGCAATGCAATATGTTAACTTCTGGAACTTTTCCACACTGCCAGTCTTCTATTGAATTTGCTGTAGAAATGGGTGGTGGTGGTAGAGTCTATTGTTTTGCTGGCAGGGGCACATCCTCCTGGTGTGAGGGAGCCCTCCACCATCCCTGGTGGAACAATGCGCTTCGCATTGCCTGGCCAAGTAGCTGCTGCCTGCAGAAGTGCATAGGCTGGTGGGGTACCATGGCAAGAGTGGCCAGCAGGCCTAGAGAAAAGGGTCCTGTCACTTTAATGGAGGCTTCATATCTAGAAATTGGCTAGTGAAGCTTTTCATGGCATGATGGTAAATGACATCACCTAGTAAATAACATTCCATTAAGTTTCTACTAAAGGGCCAGGACATTTTTCTTGTGGCCTGTTGGCAACCCTATGCCAAGCTGTAACAAAAGGCTAGCTGAAGGTGGGTCTTGCTTGCTAAACAGACAAAAGCATCTTTAGGTTTCCTCAATCCGTACTGCAGACCAGAATACAAACGCTTTTTGTTCAGTGTGTTGAGGTCGTGAGAATCTGGATCTGGAAGCTTTATGTAATCGCCATTCTAATTAGAATAAAAATGACCTCTGAGGGAAATAATCATTCACAATATATGGCTGTGATTCATAGTTTCTGCAAACACCCTTGGCAACGTCATAAACATTCCTGTCATATAACTAAGCCCCTGAAATTTAAAATAAGCTCCTAGAGTTATAGTGTGCTATAACTTTGTATGTCTTGCTCTGCAGTCAGTTCTGCATCCTCTAATCTTACAATGTCTCAGTATCCTGATAGATCAAATACTGATTGATAGCAGGTATATTAACAATTATTTTTAAATTTTTAAAATATGAACTTTAATATGGCTGGATAGCTATTCTTGAGAAATTAGTTGTGAGAACTGAAATTCCAACTCATTTACTCAAATGCACTTCCATTAAAGTAGTGGATTGGGGCTTGCGTCTGTGAGTGTCTCTAATGTAAATATTGAATTTCAAAAAAGAAAGTGTTTTCCTCCCCCACCAAGGCCTTCTAAAAACAGTCTGACAGCCACTTGTTTTTATTCTTTTTGTTTCTCAAACAAATTATGTTTAAACTAGGAATAAGGCCCGTTGTGGAAATAAATACACTGGGCTCTAGAAAGAGGCTCTGCGTGCGTGCCCCAACCTTGGGTACTCAGCGTCAATTTCCTATGGTGACCTCAGCAGCGTATAATGACACAGAGCTTACAGTTTTCTGCAGGGGAAATGACCTCTGCCATCTGAAGAGCAGTTGTAATTCTGAGTGATCTCCAGCCCTCTCCTGGAGATTGGCAACAGTGGTTCCCCAGGAGGAAAAGTACAGTCTTTCTCTGCAGTGACCAAAGCAGCTTACATCATTCTCCTCTCCTCCTTTTAAAATTTTTTTATTTTTAGAATTTTCTGTTCATCTCAAACACGACTAAAAGTGTTTCTTACATAAATGAGAATCTTCCAATAAGTAACTAATCAAACCAGACATCTTAACCTATTTTATTGATTTATTGATTTATTTTTCCAATTTACACCCTGCCCTCCCCGCGAACGGGCTCAGGGCGGCTTACATGGGCACACAGGCCAGAAGTAATACATTAAAATAGCTAAAAACAATTTAAAAGATTCCTATGACTAGTAACATTACTAACAGCTTCCTGTAACATAACATCAAAGTGGCGACCCAGTGGTAGGTCTCCATATCCCCCCTGCCACCAGCCAGGGCCAATTCGGGCCTGTTACATCATAGATGGTATGCCTGATGGATGGAATCCTCGGTGGCGGCTCCTATTCGAAGGCCTGGCAGAAGAGCTCCGTTTTGCAGGCCCTGCAGAACTGCACAAGGTCCTGCAGGGCCCTGATCTCCTCTGGGAGCTCATTCCACCAGACAGGAGCCGCCACTGAAAAAGCCCTGGCCCTTGTTCTGGTGAGCCTGGCGGCCCTAAGGCCCGGAATCTCTAGTTGATGGGTTGACCCCGACCTCAGTGCCTGCTGGGGTATATATGGAGAAAGGCGGTCCCTAAGGTATGTTGGACCCTGGCCATATAGGGCTTTATAGGTAAGAACCAGCACCTTGAAGCGAACTCGGTATACTATAGGCAGCCAGTGCAGCGCCGCCAGCACAGGCTTGATGTGCTCTCGTGTTGCGAGGCCCATCAGCAGCCTGGCCGCGGCATTCTGCACCAGCTGCAGCTTCGAGTTAGCCCCAAGGGCAGCCCCATGTAAAGAGCGTTACAGTAGTCCAGCCTCGAGGTGACCGTCGCATGGATCACTATGGCCAGGTCATCCCGATCGAGGTAGGGAACCAACTGCCGCGCCAGCTGAAGATGATAAAAGGCTGACTTGGCAGTGGCTGCTACCTGGGCCTCCATTGTCAGGGAGGAATCCAGGAGCACTCCCAGACTCCTAACCTGCGACACAGGCACCAACGGTGTCCCGTCGAAGCTCGGGAGTGGGAGCCCCCACCCCAAACCGCAATTCCCCGGACATAGGACGTCCGTCTTCGCCGGGTTCAATTTCAGCCTGAGCCAATCAGCCACGGTGTGCAATGCCCGGTCTCGATCTTCTGGGCCAGAGTCTGACTGGCCACCCAACATCAGATAGAGCTGGGTGTCATCCGCATACTGGTGACAACCCAGCCCAAACCTCCGGGCAATCTGGGCAAGGGGGCGCATATAGATGTTAAACAGCATCGGGGAGAGCACTGCCCCTTGGGGCACACCACATTCAAGTGGGTGCCTCATGGACTGCTGCTCCCCTAGCACCACCCTCCCCTAGCACCACCTAACTTAACTTAACTTATACTTTTTAGTATTTTCACCAATCCATTTATTCACATTTGTCCATAAATCTTTAAATCCTTCTTCCCCTTTCCCTTGTAACATTATTGTTAACTTGACCATTTTGGCTACCTCCAATAATTTCTGCACACATTCTGCCCTAACTGGCATCTTATGTGTTTTCCAATACCTGGCATATAATATTCAGGCCATAGTTACAACATGAAGAATCAGATATCTATTCATCTTCTTATAAATATCAGGAATTATATTAAGTAAAAATGACTCCAGCTTAAACAGAACCTTTACCCCTAAGATTTCCTGTAGCATCGCTTGAATCATCAGCCAGGGTTTTTTTTAGCTTTACTACATATCCACCACATGTGGAAGTATGTTCCCACATTTTGTTTACATTTCCAACAGGTGTTTGTTAAATTAGGATAGCATTTAGCCAATTTCTCTGGAGACAGATGCCACCAGTAAAACATTTTACTTACTTACTTTACTTTATTGTCATTGTACATAGTACAATGAAATTAAAAAGTGCCATCATTCAGTGACTCGCAACATATAATCATGCGCACTCAGACATTCACGACTGCTTCTCCCTTGTGATTTACATAGCAACCAAACCACTGTTTCCCCCAGATTTCGATCTCATGCAGCATTCAGGGCAATAATAGCTCTCAAGTAAAAACTGTTTTTTAGTCTATTTGTCCTTGTTTTGATTGTCCTATATCTTCTGCCCGAAGGCAGCAGTTCAAACAAGGAATATGCAGGATGTGATAAATCCTGTAGGATGTTCTTCACTTTTTTCAGACATCGAGAACTGTACAGTTCCTCCAGAAGTGGGAGAGGACAGCCAATTATCTTCTGGGCTGTGGTGATGACTCTCTGGAGTGCTTTCCTATCTGCAACCGTACAACTAGCAAACCAGGCACAGATACAGTATATTAAAATGCTCTCTATTGAGCAACGATAGAAAGACATCAATATTTTCTCATTTAAATTATTTTTCTTTAAAAGTCTGAGAAAATAAAGCCTCTGCTGGACCTTCTTCACCAGAGCAGTGGTGTTTGCACTCCAGGTCAGATTTTGTTCAATAGTCACTCCCAAAAACTTGAAAGTAGCCACCCTTTCCACACATTCTCCACCAATAAACAGTGGCTTAATGTCCATTTTGTTCCTCCTGTAGTCCACCACCAATTCCTTGGTCTTGGTGGTATTAAGAATCAGATTATTTTCCCTACACCACACACAAAGCCGTTCCACCTCATCCCGATAAGCAGACTCATCATTCCCAGAGATGAGCCCCACCACAGTGGGGTCATCAGCAAACTTGATGATAGTATTGCTGGGGTGAGTGGGGGTACAGGGGGTATATATGTTCACCTTATATGCGGTAGCTCTGGTAATTTTTGTATTAGTTTTCCACACCCTTAGCCATTGATCCAACTCTATATTATACCCCAGATTTTGTGCCCAAGTTATCATGGCAGGTTTAACAATTTCATCTTGCATCATAAATTTTAAAAAAAAATCATATAATTTCTTTATAAGCTTCTCATTAGTACCCAACCATAATTTATCTAAATCCACTGGATTCTCATAAAACCCATTAATCACATCCTTTTTGTATCTTGATTGCAATTGTGTTCTTTCCCACCATGACAGATCGATATTTAAACTTTTTAGTGCTTCAAAAGGTTTCAAGTTATTTTTATCATTTAGCAAATCCTCATATGTCCTCGGCAAATCTTTAGTGTATAAAGATGGTTTTACAAAGGCCTCCAGTGGCGAAACCCACTTAGGAATTTTTTTATAATAGTATTGCTTTGTTTCTTCCC
Organism: Lepidodactylus listeri; assembly: GCA_029233225.1. NCBI lineage: Eukaryota > Metazoa > Chordata > Lepidosauria > Squamata > Gekkonidae > Lepidodactylus > Lepidodactylus listeri. The sequence goes on along the minus strand of JARCFY010000004.1, from coordinate 68,988,655 downwards.
AGATTTTCAAAAGTGGGCCTCTAAAAAAATATTGCCTAAAATATTACCTTTCCTTGCCATACCAGATAAAAGCATGCCATCCCATTGAGAGGTCGTGCCCTTCTAGCTTTAAAAGTCTGGTATTTGTCAAAGTTACCCATTCTTTAATCCAGACCATGGACGTTACTTTATAGTACAAGGCCCAATTTGATGTGCACAACAACCCTGTGAGGTAGGTTAGGCTGAAAGTCTGTCTCTGGTCTGAAATCACCCACTCAACTTCCACAGCCAGAACCTGGGTCTGGCAGACCCTGCTCTGAAGCGCTAACTGCTATCTCTAAGGTAGCCAGCCTCCAGGTGGAGCCTGAAGATTGCCGGTTATCGCAACTGAACTCCAGACAACAGATCTCTCCCCCCCTGGAGAAAATAACTGCTTTGGAGGGTAGACTCTATGATATTCTATTCAGCTGAGGCCTCTCCACTCCCCAAACTCTGGCTTCCGTAGACTCCACCACAGAATATCCAGGAATTTCCCAACCTGGAACTGGCAACCCTAGTCAGGACTGGCTCCAATGTGTTCCATTGGTGTTGAGCCAGTTTGGTGTTGACAGCCAGTTTGGTGTCGTGGTTAAGTGTGTGGACTCTAATCTGGGAGAACTGGGTTTGATTCCCCACTCCTCCACTTGCAGCTGCTGGATGTCCTTGGGCAAGCCATAGTTCTGATAAGAGCTGTCCTTGGAAGGGCAGTTCTCTCAGAGCTCTCTCAGCCCCACCTACCTCAAAGGGTGTCTGTTTGTTCCCCCGGGGAAGGGAAAGGAGTTTGTAAGCCACTCTGAGACTCCGAGTGAAGGGCAGGATATAAATCCTCCTCCTCCTCCTTCCCCATAAAGGTCTGGAAAGCTCCTCCTGCCTTTGCCTTTTTACTGACAGAACCAAGCATGGTTGCCTAGCAACAGCCCCTGAGGGAAAAGTTAGTCCCACAGGAACCAAGCAGGAGAAGTGTCTTTGTCAGGAGAGACAGCCATTTGGCAGTTTGTTCTGAGGGAAGAGTGTCCAGGCTGGCAGTGGGTGGGGGAGAGAAGGGGACCCAGCACCCAGCCAATGGCACGCAAGTACTCTTGAGTGGTGGTTGATGGGCCAATGGCTGATGGAGCGTACTGCACAGCCAGTGGGAGAGCTAGAAATGGCCAATACATAAAGGGATTATATATATATAGGATGTTGTACTCTTAGATTCACTCCTGGTGAAAGATGTTGTAGTAGCACTGGTTTGTGAAAATGTGGTCTCTCCCTGATCCAGAGATTTAGGATATTTGTTTGAAAGGTTTCACACTTAAGATGAACCTGTAGATTACTCCAGCAAATAAGTGTTCCCTAGTCTGTGCTTGTTAAGATAACAGTAGGGGTTGGGAGAGCCATTTTCCTTTTCTTTGCTGATTGATTCTCTTCTGCAGATTTATTTATTTATTTACATTTTTGTATCCCACAAGGTGGCTAACAATTTAAAACATACATGGAAAAATCACATTTTAAATCAAGTAAAATCGACCCCCTAAACACACATCATTAAAACAATGAAAAACAATAAAAATACATCCAAAACATAAAAACAAGTAAAACATTGGTTAGGAAGGAGAGATCATTGAGGGAATGCCAAATGAAACAAAAAGGTTCACCTGCTACTGGAAGACAGCAACAGAGGGGGACAGACTAATCTCCCTAGGGAGAGAGTTCCAGAGCTTTGGTGCCATAGTCAAGAAGACCCAAGTTGCCAACCGCCTAATCTCGGAAGGCTGGGGCACTCAAAGCAGGGCCTCTGAGGATTACTGTAGTGGTCAAGCAGGCTTATAAGGGAGTAGGTGGTCTTTTTATGTATGTTGGTCCCAAACCATGTAGGGCTTTGAAGGTCAAGACCAGCACCTTGAACTGTGCCCATAAGTAAATTGGGAGCTACAGTAGATGTGGCATGACTGGAGTGATATGGTCCCTATGACCCACTCCAGTCAGCATCCTGGTGGCAGCATTCTGCACCGATTGAAATTTCCAAACGCTTCTCAAGGGCAGCCCCATGCAGGGCACATTGCAGTATCTTATCTTCTAATAGCCACCTGTTGATCCCATCTGCAGATAGCTAAATTTGTGAATCGGGGCAACATGGAGGCTAAACAGATTCTTTTAGCAAACTTGAAGCACTCCCCAGGTTTGCAAAAAAAATCTGAAAAATTAAAAAAATACACTGGGGTTTTTAAACCCCCCCCCCCTCAAAAAGTAAAGCAAGAATGCTCTTTCCTTCTTACCTCTGGTGGAGTGTGGGACCTGCAGTGAGTTGCTCCAGACCCTGCCGTAATAGATGCCGGGAGTGGCTCCAGTCTTTGCCGTGGTGGCAGCAGACACTAGGAGCCATTCAGGGCCCTGCTCCCAGATTAGAGTCCACACACTTAACCACTACACCAGACTGGCTCTCTATGTGCTCAACATGTGCTTACCAGTAGAGTAAGGATTCTTATTACTGTTGGCAGTGCTTTGGGGACAGAATAGCTGAGTGATGGTTAAGAACTATTAAATTTCCTAACAGATCCTACACTTGTCAACAAACATCTTAAACATTGCCCTCCACCATCCCTGGTGGAACAAGTTGGTCGGATCCATTCCGGAATCGGCCAGAGACAAAATGCTCTTCACGTTGCCTGGCCAAGTAGTTGCTGCCTGCAGAAGTGCATGGGCTGGCCAGGAACTATTGAATTTCCTAACAGATCCTACACTTGTCTACAAACATCTTAAACATTGCCTATACCGATATGCAGCTAGTCTCTTAGCACATTTTCTTGAAGTGGGTGCTTCAAATAAACAACACTTAATTTAAAAGCTAATATGTATAATGCCACAACCTTAAGTATATTGATTTGTTTCAGTCTGACATGTTTGAATCCGTTTTGTGTGTGTGTGTGTGTGTATGTGTGTTCTTGATCACATGATGAGAATTTGGTAACACCTGTTTTCATTTTTGCACTGGAGTTCTCTCTGAAGGATATACCAGCAGTAGCAAACAGCATCATTCCATGCTTTCTCTAATGTTGAACTTTGCGTTTCAACATCTGACATAAATTAATGATAATCATATTTAAGAGGCAGCACTATGTTTTTTTCTGCTTTGGGTTTGACAGCATATAGGGGAGAATGGTCATCACTGAGATCCACTTGGATGGGTGTGGCTATTTAGGTTTTCATAATGCTGTTGTAAGTGGAAGGAGAGGCAACATTCTCATTGGGATCCCTTTGAGGCTTGTGGCTGATGTAGTAGCCATGATGCTGTAAAACAAAGTTTCTGCAGAAAGTCCTGGTTTCCATCTCTGGCATTTCCACTTAACTTGGACTGCCAGTCAGAGTAGACACTACTGACCTTGATAGACCTTGAGCTGACTCAGTATAAGGCAGCTTCATACATTCCTAACAAGAGGAATGTAGCCTTATTAGATGGTATGCTTCTTCTCATTGAAGTCCAAGAAATGGTGACATCACTGGAACTTACTTTGACGTAAATGTGCTGAGGAATATTTATTGCCTTCCTGCCTGATCCTGTGCATCAGTGTAGTAGATGCACTGGTGAAAAGAGTATGTTGTGTTGCCACTGTCTTACCACCAGCCTGTGACAGAGAAGCCATCCCTTCCCCCATCCTTACAAATACATCCAGATTTTGGTTTGTTGTAGCAATAGCAACAAAATCCTAGGACACTTTGAGGACTATCAGAGTTGTTATGGCATAAGAGTTTGTGGACTAGAGCCTTTCCATGGTATTACCTGAGACAGAAATAGATCCAAAGGAAGTTACGAAAAAGGGGATGCTTTCTGCTCTGCCTATAGATCGTGGTGACTCTGGGACACCAACAGTAGGTTTGTTCCAGCAGAGGGACCATTATGCACAAGTTCTATATGATGTAATGTTACAGCGTAGCACTTCTGCCCCATTGTTTAATTCTTTCTGGTTACTAAAATGGTAAGCAATTATTTTAAGTCTTCAATCACATCTTTAAAAAAATGTTTTTAAAGGGTAGACTTTGAAATATGCTGTCATCATTAAGTGGGAGTGTCTCCTTATTTATGCCTGTATTCATCTCAGGGAATTGAATACATTGTGCATAGGCAGATATGCATTATATGTGCATTTATATATGCATAGAGCAGAAAGCTGTTGTCAGTCCTTGCTAGTTGGCATCCGTTCCTCATCATGCATATGGCTGAAAGCATATGATTTACATAATCATGAATACTTCCATGTTCCCACAGAAAACAGGTTAGGCACATCCCTCATTTCTGCTAATATAATAAGCTTGACTTATAAGGTTGGTTTTTATGTTGGGTTTATTTTATTGTAAACTGTCTCCAGGTGATAGGCAAGTGATGTAGAAAAAAAATAAGAAAACAAAGAAAGCTGAGTTTCATTTTCATTTCATCATTTCATAATACAGTGACTATATTATAAAAGTCTGTATTTGAGAATTATTCATACTGTTTCTTTTTTGGAAAAACTGCTAAAAATATCTAGGACAACTACTGTGAAAGTGAGTTTTTCCCTCCTTCATGTATGAAGGGAAATTATGATGATCTCAGATTTAGGTCATGTGCATAACTACAGCCTAGAATCTTGTAGATGGAAGGGAGGTGATGCTAAGATGGCTCCTTTCTTTTTCAGCATCAAGGCCATTGAAAGTCCTAACAAAGATGATGACACGCAGTGGCTGACCTACTGGGTGGTGTATGGCATCTTCAGCATAGCAGAATTTTTCTCTGACATCTTTCTCTCCTGGTTTCCTTTCTACTACATGATGAAGGTTTGTTGGTTCTCAATATACCCCAGTAAAAACAATATGGAACTGGGAATTTCCAGGGGATACCAAATCACTCCTTAGAGGAGTCCTTCCTCTCAGTGCACCAAATGTTGTCTTGATTTGGATGAACAGCTCTCTAGATGTAGTGTGTAAGCTTGGATTGTGCATCTAAAGATGGTAGTGGATACCATTGTCAAAATATTGGAAATTACTACCATCGATTGATAGCTTTGATACTTTTGAGAGCTTTAGCCAAGCATGACTTTCTGTTTTCATATATACGCGTTCTCTCTAAAGCATACAGTAAAATTGGTCCACAACAACTATCTGAATTCTAAACGAGAACTGGAAAAGGAATTCAGGAAGAAAGATAGGGCTGGTGTAGTATGGGGATTCTCTGAACCAAATGCTTTGGCTTCTGCCTGGAACAGAGATCATGTGTGCTCATGAAGCAAAGCAGAATTATCCTCATTCTTACAAGAATGAAGTGAAATTTCAGAAGAAGGGGGAAAATATGAAAAGAGAATATGGACATCAGAGCTTCATGCAAGCTTTTCCTTATTTACTGAAACTTAATAAATTGAAAAACACTGAAAGTGCTTTGGCTTTTGAAATCTTATAGTAGCACTACCTTGTTCCAGTTGGGTCAACAGAATTGGACATGTCTGTGGAGCTGTGAACATCAGAAATCACAAGCCTCTTAGTGTGGGTAGTGGGAAGTCTGTATACATTCTCTTGCCACCAGTTTTAAATTATGGTACACACATTCTCTTACAGGAAGCCACTTTTTAAAAAAAATCACAAAGACATGCACACTTCCTTTTACATGCATGTGCAGTTTTGATCATGCAGACATGCATGTTCTATTCTGTATTTGGTTGTGTGCACATGTGTCTTTGCTTCATTTGGCCTGAGCCACTTTGCATGACTTTGAAGTGCATAATAGGCCACTTTCTTCCAGTGTAAACCACTAGTTCTTGGATTAGAATGTGCCTGTGGACAAAGCAGTACTCTGTCACCAGCACAGTCTGATTCACCATCCTCAACACGCTTGATGACTGTTTCTTGGGGCAATTCACTGAAGCCTCATCTTCAAATAAGTTCCCCTGAGATGATACCTGACCATTCCACTTAGCAGCAACACATTTCATTGATGCAATGCAAGAGAGAGAAGGTTGGTGGCAGATGATATACAGATTATGATTGCCCAGGGCCTGAGACTTCCTACCCATGATGCACTTTGACTTATTGGACTAAGGTTGCATGCAGGCTTTCTTAAGATGGTGCAGGCTATAAAGTAAGAGGTCTTCTCTCCGCTTCCAGATAAGACAGCATTTTGTGGTCATATCGACAGGCTACTGTTGGTTCATTCCTTGATGAAGAATATTATCAACAAAATTACAGTTAAAATGCAATGGTCTGTTCTCGTTCACAGGGACATTCATAACCAAATATAATCACTAATGCAAATATTTTATCCTCCTGGAAGAAGATAAGAAACCAAAAGCAGTCCTGTCTCCTTTAAGTGAGCCTCCAACAACCAAATGAAACCAGCCACATTTCCTCAACTGTCCACCAGTGTTCTGTGGCCATAGAATGTTCACTGGCTCAGCACCTACTCATAACACCCTGAAACTGGAATTGTTATCTTGATCACATACCTTAATTAACAAATGGACGTGTGTTGTTTTTTCCTAAATTGCTCTCTCCACTCACCTTAAAAAAAAGAAGTCCCTTGTGCAGTGAGAGAAGGGGCCGAAGGAACAAATTTGATCAATTTCACGTATTCTTTCAGATATGTGTGTCCAGGACCCATGCATGCTGCATTAATATCTTAATACATTAATGTATTAATAAATGTGTATCAATACATTAATGTATTAATAAATATATATATCAGTATATTGATGTGTTAATGAATCTATTAATGTATTAATAAATGCATTAATGTATTTATAATGTATTTATTTTTGTTATTTTAAGAAATTATTCACCACATTTCCCGTTTCTGCCAGACTTTTATACATATTTAGCTGTATACTCCACCCAACAGCATGCTATCAAAATTTAATGTCTGGGGAACTGGTTTGTGCCCTCTGAACTGCTACAGATTAGCGAAGAATATATCTCCACGCACCATACTCTCCCTATCCATAAAACAAAGAGACAAAAAGAGACAAATACATTAGCTCCAAAGGCATGCTAGATATGTGCTTTTTTGAATGCAATCAAGGCACACTGAATTTAATTTGCTTGCAAGTGTGGCCATGCAGATTTCAGATTATAATGTTTAGTATTTGAATAGCAGTTTAAAGGACTTTTAAGTTTACAACAAGGTAGGCCAGTATTATCCTTATGTTGCAGTAGGATACTGAGACATAATGGCTTGCCTATAACATCCTAATGGTCTCACAGTGGATATGTATGTGCCACTGCTGGTTGGCAGGATCACAGCTTATGATCTCTGTTTTGTGTAGTGTGGTTTCCTGTTATGGTGCATGGCCCCAAGTCCCTCAAATGGAGCAGAGTTCCTGTACCACCGAATTATCCGCCCTTTCTTCCTGAAGCATGAGGCGCAGCTGGACAGTGTAGTGAAGGATCTGAAAGACAAAGCTGCAGAGACGGCAGATACAATTACTAAAGAAGGTGAGATGGGGGCCAAAAGGTTCAACTTGCTTCAAGGAGTTTTTTCTAGAGTAGTATTTTAACTGACAGTGCTTTTGGACAAAAGGGATGAAGTGGGTGGTGCACTGAGAAATCCTGTGGGGTAGCTCTTAGAAGAACGTGCTCTAGACCTTTCTACCCTCAGACCTCAAACTAACTTCTCTTGTCTTTGAAGAGTTACACTAGTGTTGGCTTTGGCATGAGCAGTGAAGCCGATGAAGCTTGTGAGGTGCAGGGCTGTGTGTACTGTGCAGTTCCATGGATGTAACGTATAAGCATGGAAGTTGGTACGGGATTACAAGAATCCCATTCACAGATCTGCAAATAGTTCCTTCAGGGTTGCAGAGAATTCTTTAAAACATGTATTATCATCAATACCTGGTGAAACCTCAAAAACAAGCTGGGGGAGAGAAGAGATGAAACATGGGGCTAAATAGAGCTTGGTTTTGGCTCAGTGGTAGAGAGCATCTGCTTGGCATGCAGAAGATACCAGTTTAAATCCCTGGTATCTCTAGCTAAAAGGATCAGGTAGTAGATGGAGTGGAAGACCTCTCCCTGAGACCTTGGGGAGCCACTGTCAGTCTGAGTAGACAGTGCTGACCATGATATGCCGATGGTCTGATTTAGTACAGGACAGCTTCATTGCTCAAGTGACCAGAAGTGGGGTTTTCCTTGCTTTGCATACTCTTTACCCTTTCACATGATTACCAGCCAAAGAAAAGACTACCCAACCATGTAAATTATATGAACATTAACTTGATTTGCATAATATATGCAGTTTAGAGAATTCAGCTGGTGTGGAATTTTGAAAGCTGGACATAATCTTTAAAAAGGTAATATATCAGTCCTGCGAGATGGCAGAATTCCAAGAGCTTGGTTACCCAGCTGCTTAAGCATCATGCCGTGACATGGATGGCCCAAACTAGCCCCATCTCATCAGCTCTTGGAAACTAAGCAGGCTTGATCCTGGTTAGTTCTTGGGAGGGGTTGCTACACAGAGGCAAGCAGTGGCAAGCCGCCTCTGTCTGTTGCCTTGCAAACCCTACAGGGTCACCATAGGTTGGCTACGACTTGACAGCACCTTACATGCACACAAGCATGTAGGTGTTCTTCCTCATTATCGCTGCCCAAAGTCACTTTGTTAAAAATGCTGATGCTAGCCTTCTACAGCTTTCATCTCTGCTCATATCAGTAGTACAGTAGTTTATTTAGCAGTGTTCACTGTTGTTACAACATAATGGATTTTCTTTTCTATTTCAGCCAAAAAAGCAACAATAAATCTATTGGGGGATGAAAAGAAAAGTACCTAAAACTGGAAAATAAGTTTCCTCATCACTTCCCTTACGCAGCTTGATATTACTGGGGACTGTGATATAGTGATTTGAATAATGTTGCCTTGGAAACTTTTTTTTATTTAATAAAGGAATGTGTTTTTAAAGTTGCTTGCTCTTTTGCAGTTCGCTGTATTAAAAGTAAGCATTTTTATGTCAAACCAGTGCAGTGGGTGGTATCTAATGCTTATACAGGTTAGTTTGTCTCCTAAGCAAAGAAAAGTCTTTCAGTAATGTCTTGTCTTGCGGTTAATGTAAACTTAAATAAAATATCCCCCAGGCTGTGACCATTACACATCATGCATGCAATGTCTGTCTGTTACTATTTGACTGGTTCCCGCTGTAATGTACAGTTTTATATCAAAATGTGGTAACGGTGATTTCCATGCAAATGCACGTGTGCACATGCAGGGAATAATGACCAGAAAGACGCATGTGTTAATGTGTATCCCCTTCCCCACACACAACAATATTGTTAACAGTGAAGGCAGGTGATGGTGTAGAACCACCGATATTGTTTGTTGTTGCACACACCTCTTGTAACTTGCAGTGTTTTGGTAGATGTGTCTGTGGGAGTTGTCCTTAAAACACAGAGACAAGCACTTTGCTGTTGTTGGCCACATACTGTAAACTTGTTTGCTGGAGTTGGATGCGCTGAATGGCAGCTGATAACGGAGAAACAGAAGAGGGGAGTGCTGCCCTGATACTCTGTGGAGTCCCATCCTACTTCATGGCACAAGCTGAGCCTCAGCTAAGGTTTCCCTCCAAGGCGGTACCTGAAACTGCATTCTGCTCTTTGTGGAAGTTTCATAATGTGACTTCTGTCAGATCTGGTGCTCTTCAGCCTTGCCTACTATTCACTTCCAGGCCTTAAGCCTTAGTCTTCTATTGGAAGTACGTGGCATAAACAGGGAACAGTTGTCTTACAGAGAGAAGCAGGTAGGATTGTCCCATCAGGAATGGGGTAGTAATCCTATTAAATGGAAAATATTAATTTGTTCCCAAATTGCTCATGATTTTTATCTGAAGCTAGACTTTTTATTTTTAAAAGCATCTCCGATTGTATAGTGTTGTCTCCTATGAGACAGAGTCTGTGTAGCATTCACCAATTGGCATAGGGCTTGCCAGGGAATCATACTCCCTGAATTAACAGAAATAACTAAAACAGTCCTTCCAAATCCTTGTTTGCAGCAAAATTGAATTGACCGACCCAAAGACCCCTGTTATTCATTGGAGGGGCACTCTTTCAGTCAATGTGCAAATATTTAAAAACCTGCATTGCTATTTCATACCAAAGAGCCATCTGGGTCAGTACTCTGTTTCCACCCCTGGAAGTTTACAAGCAAAACATTTGGATGACAAGTCTAACCAGTCTCAGCTGTTGGGTCCCACTATGTGACAATGAAATATATGGGTCCTGAGTGACCACAGAGATTCAGCCTTTGCTAGGAAAAGTGAATAACAGCTGTTAATAGGCCTGACCTCCATGAAAACATTCAGGAGTGATAGTGTTTTGTGGTCATTAATGCCATAGTATAGTTTGCCCCACAATGATGGAGGACAAAACAGAAGTACCCCTTCTGATCAAGACCAGCATGCATAATAAAGTGTGTGTGGGGGGGGTGGGGTGGGGAGATCTATCTCCTTTATGGAACTTGATTCACATAGATGCAATGGGCAGATTTTAATGAAATGTTTTTCTCTATCACACTTTGTATAACCTCTCTTTGATATGAAAACGGTCATGCCAGGAGGCAAAAATATGGGCTGTATAGTAATGCACTGCACGGGAGAGGAGAGACCAAGAGTGCCCTAAGAAAGACAGCCCCTGGCATCATTGGACTGGACACGCTTTATAGACTTCTCAGTCAAGTTCCTTCTGTTCAGCTGAAAAGAGCCTGAAAGTGCTGGCACTGCTTGTTCCACGTGAAACATTGTACTGGCACTATTGGTCCCTCCTCAGATGGGAGACACAGCTTAGCTACTGCCACTGCCCTTAGAAGATGTTGGTAGTTCGCAACTGATCTGTGTCAGCCTCTTCTGTACTGCCGCGGAGCTGAAAAACAGTCACAAAGCTTATCTAGAACAGATAGTGGGCTTCACTTCTGTCAGAAAAGTGCAGCATTTAAAGCCAGTCTGAAAGAGAATTCAGAAAGTGCTAACATTTTTGGCAGCAGAACCACCACCTTGCATGCATGCTGTGGGCTTTTATTTCTATTTCATGTGCTCTGAATAAATTTTGTGTGAGGTAGTTTATGTCATGGTGCCATGTGGATCTGCAAGAAACTCATGAGACTGAATGTGCAAAGCAAGTGAACTTTTAAAACATAGCTGTCTGTCTTAGAGATAGTTATTGTTTGTTGGGAGAGATTATCCAGCGCTACATACAATGGGTGTACCTCTTCAGTTTGAGAGTCTGATGGAGTACAGTTTATCCTTCACTTGCAAATAACTGCTTGGCCTTGGTTAAAATGTGTCTTTTTCCTTGGCAAGTGTTGGAAAAGTTAGTATGTCTTAGCCAGCCTGTGCTGAAGATGTAATGTATTTAGAAGAACACATACAAATAAAGAAATAATATCCAACACTAATGCGATGTTTACATTTCTTTATGGGAAATTTTCATCACACTGCATGTAAGAAGATCAGAGTAATGGAATAAATGATACGGACATTTATTTTGTTCCTGAATGCTAGAGCCAAACTCATCTAAGAAGGGCTTTATAGTTGACCTCTTTTACTGTGTGCAGTTGTATAGTATTCAGTGGGGAGAGTAGTCAGCTGGCAACTCCGTAGAGAAAGCCATTAACTCCACTAGAGGCCGTGTGTACGGTGATCACCTGAAGTAGCACAGAAAACTAGTTCTTCTCAAGTGAACTTAGATTAGAAATGCTTTCACTGAAAATGACCACCACTAATGGGAAGAAAGGCTAATACTCACACTCACCAGCACAACAGGTCTGAAAAGTATGATAAGCAAACTGTGACAAAACAAGGCTATACAAAACAGAAGCATCAGCCATGGCCTGATCTTAACAGTGAAACACCCAGTACAGGTCTAGTCATTAATAGTTCAACCTGACAGGTAAGTAGTACCAGGCCTGTTGTGGTTACAAGGGGTAATTTGCTCATTAAACAAAATTTTCCTCCTTCCTGCTGTGCCCCCTGAAATGCTACCCATAAGAGCCTCTAGGAACAGCACTGGCCATGAGATGGGAGGGCTGGAGCCAGCTAGGTGAAAATAGATAACTCATTTGCTGCTAGTAGAAAGTGAGGTTTGGAACCAATTCTCTGATTCCCCTCCCCCCATATTAGTTAACACACTGGACTGAAAACCAAACAGATCATTTTGATTCAGGGGGTACCTATACATTAAAATGAACTAAGGTGGTCACAAGAGGAGGTGGAAGCTCTATCAATGTATACAAACTGGTTAATACAAGTTCTAGGAATGCGGATTTCAGTTAGTGACTAACCTGTCTGGGATATCACCAGACAAAATATTCTATTTTGTCAAATGTAAATGAACTTAATAACCTTCCACTTATCTTACTGTTTCTCTGACGTGTTTATTGGCTAATTTTTAATGTTTTGTAGAAAATGGGTGGTGTCCCCCCCGCAATGTACCAAATGAACTTTAAAGGAAATTACTTTTACTGTCTCCTAGACAATGCAGTTCTGTTAACACTAGCTAATTCCAAATTATTATAGCACTCAACGCCTAGTCCTCCTGGATCCTGATTGGGGCAGTGTTTTAAGGTCACTCTAGATGAGTAGCCAGATAAGTCTGTGGCAGCAGAATAAAATAAATTCAGTGGCACCTTAAAGAAAAGCAAAATTTAATCTAGCATAAGCTTTCATGAGTCAGAGCTCAGTTCCTCAGATCTGGTTCCATTGGAATGCTGCTTTAACATCACCATCCCCTTTTCTGAAAGTGGTAAAAAGGAGTAAATTTAAATTAGACCAGCAAGTGATGCCCTTCAAACAAGTTGGGTCCATCCCAGCCTCATTGTTATCTTGGCCCTGGTTTATGTAGAAAGCAGGTAGAACATAGCCATGCCACAAACATGGCCTTCACTTGCAAATGCAGTATATGGCATGTAGGATCACAGCATCTGCTGATTTACACATTAACTGCATACTAGTTCACGGAAGACCTGTAAGGAGACTTAAAATGACGACCCCTTACCCAGCTGGGAGAGTTTGCATTTCAGTAATCTGATGATGCCACCTAGAGGAATGTCATCAAACTATTTAATACAGCTTATGCATAGGAATTTCTACTGGTTAGATCTTTAGTCACATCTTACTGGAAAAGAGAACACCAGAATGACCAAATATTTGAAAGGCTCACACTCATCTTAAAATATCAGCAAGACTACTAGGGACTTCCCTTCCATTCAGTACAATTTAGGCAAGCTTGTGACCCATCAACTGGCTAAATACAGTACCTTCGAAAAGCCCCTCTTAATCCACAGTGGGCTGAATATTCATACAATGGATTGGAAGAATGCAGAAGCTGAGTTCTAGCTGCGATCACCTTAGGTTGGCTATACTTAAAGACAACAAAGATGGTCATGCAGCTGATTATAACACCCCCTTTTCAGAGCAGGAAAAATGGTATGTGTAATTGGAGTGATGTCTGCGGTTACTTGAGAAAGACATCAGACAACCCCATTAACCACAGTCTGTGCAGTCCACAAAAGCACTGGATCACCCATTCAAAACTGAAACACGCTGATTTGAGGAAAAGGAACTGTGCACCAGACTGACATGGGAACACAAACATATTCACTTCCTTAACTAAAATCAGTGACAGACTTCGGAATACCTATCTGGGCTAGCCAGATGGTAAGTTTGTTAATATTCAAATAACATTTTGCTGGTTCTATTTTTAAAACAGAATTTACATGTTATTATATATTAAAGCCAGAACTTTATTACAGGTAGCTGAGGATGCTTTAGTCATGAGTAATTATGTCCTTTGATAAACTTTAATACTAAGGTGCACAAAGGCTGTGTATTTTATGAGGCAGCCTTCTAATGCAGTAGAATTCAACGTCAAAAGTCTTCTTTTAAGAGAGCCTTTCATCATGTTACATTTATAATCATGTAGCATCTACCAGTTCTTGTGCTTTCTTGCAGTGTTTACTTGACCTTAGGGTCAAATTTAGGCAGTATTTATTGAAAATCAGAAATGCAGCTAGTTGAGAGGCAGATGAAGTAGAAGCTTCAGTCACTTAGAACACTTGGCATCTCAATGAGATAAACTTTCTAGCAATTGGCTTCCACTTTGGCTCAGATGCTAAATTAGGCGGAAGGGAAAAACCCTCACATCTCCCACTCCAAGCCCACCTATTGCTGTGCTGAGTGGGGACAGAAGGCAGCTGAAAGAAAATTCTTGCAATATATCTCTACTCCATGCCCGTCCTTTCCTCTCCCAAGTGACTGGAATGAATACCATGTTCCCAGAATGCATCAAGTGTTATGGCTGTATTCCATTCCACTCTCCTTGGGGCAAAAGGGAAAGGACAAAATGAATTTTAGTTTGCTTGCATAGCATCCTTGATCAGTGGATAGCTGGGCAACATCAGGTGGCAGAGGGCATTCAAAGGCATGCAGACCAATTATAGGTTATTTTTTGAAAAAAGGGGTAGATGTGGTGTTCAAAAAAACATGACAAATATGCTAATCTATCAAGAATATGGAGGTAGGAACATAAGCTCCCAGCAGTAGTTTTAAGATTACCACTGAAGTTTCACATGTTGGGCAAATGTTCAAATACTATCAAATGCTCAAATCTCAGTAATTCACACACCGAACATGCAAGTTATCTACCACTAACACTGAGACATGCCAACCTTCCCAGTCCACAATATGACCACAGGATTGAAATCCTGTTACTCAGACCGACCCAGAGGTGGCCATTGATAAACTGTTACATTGGAGGATGTTTCAGCTGATGATTAATTTACTGATTCAAAACAGAAGTCTTTCTGTCATTTCAAACACTTAACTCCTTGTTATCCCAGCAGAAGCTTTCAGGGACCAGAAGCCATTTCATCCAGTGCATGTGATGAAGTGGATTCTAGCCTAAAGCTTTTGATAGCATAAAAAGGAGCTGGAATTTTAAAGTACCGCAGGATCCTGTTTTTGCTACCCCTCTGGAATTTATTAAAACCAATTATTTAAATAGGGATTTGCTATTTGAGAAACCGACTGCATTACCCTTTCTAGACAATAAATCCTTAATGACAGTTGTTTTGTTGGGTTCCAAAAGGCAAAGGTTTCCTTTGTTTTAAATGATAACTGAAATTTTAGAAGTCCAACACAACAATTATCTCAGTCCAACACCATTATTGCCAATCTGGACTGCACTGTTTCACCAGCTTTGAGTACTAGCAGCATCCAATTTTAAATCATGCATTTGTTTTTAATAAAAAGACACAAAATGCTCATTTCCAGTACTTTGTGGGTTGAAAAAATTGATGTTCTGGCTTATACAATATGAAAGTTACATCCATTCCAGTTCAGTCAGTGTCTACAAAGGAGTTTCAGCAGTTCTTGCTGGCTTGTTCCACTTCCAGGTCAGAAGCCTCCCCAGTCATTCTGCCCACATCCATCCAAGTGCTTCTTTTGTGCCAGCCACTCATTTCTTCTTTTTCCCTTTGCCTTTTTTGCCCCCCTCTCCTTGCTGTAAGTTTTGGTCACTGCCTCCTGTTTTTTGTGTCCTTGTTTTCAGTTTGGGGATTGTTTCTGCTGCATAAAGCATCACTGACTTGCCTAAAGGGGAAGAATACAGTGTGGTGAACATTTACAACATATTGCATTTGTATACCACCATCCTTCCAGCACAGAACTCAGGACAGTGTACATGCCATTCCCAGGTCTCATCCACACATTCATTGGATAAGATCTGCTTAACACAAGGAAATTAGCTGTCAGAGAAGAGGTAAGAAACACTTTTTTACTAGTCCTAGAGCTGTCCTTACAAGGGCCAAAAAGGCATGCTCAGTTCTTAGGTTATATTTTTATGACTAATAATTACATAAGAATCTTGTTGCAAATAATTTGCACATTTTCACTGTTAGCTCTCTAAAGCAGATTAACAGAAAGGAAAAACATCAAATATACACAAGTGATATAAAGGAAATATGCTATGTGATACTGCACAGAAGAAGAGGTTTCTCTATAAACTGATAATTCACTGTACAGATGTTGTGTCCTCCTGTTCTTTCAATATATTAATTGCAAGAAGAATTAACACCTGTCTCCAATTTCAGCTTCTTGCACTGCTTTACGTTGATTCTATTTACTAGTACTTGATCTCTAGCATAAAATACAGTAGCAAAAATATTTACACTTGTCCAGGGGTTCCAAGGATTGTACTGAGAGCATGTCTTGTGTTCTTCATGTGCACACAGCTGGTCTGAGTTTTCACAGGATTTGTCTTTCACAGTACTAAGTGCCAAATGGGGGCACAGACTAGACTGCCTTGTGTTCTGAAAACACAATCTCATCCACTGCTTGCCAAGAAGAGGAAAGGATTGTGAACTAATGTCCATTGTTTAAAGTGGCAGTCCTATCTAAATTACATATCTATCCTGCTATTATACCTCAGGGAAACATATGTGGATCTATTTTAATTCTCATAACAACCCTGTGAGGTAGCTTAGGCTGAGAGAGAATGACTGACCTAAGGTCACTCAGTGAGCAGCATGGGTAAATGGTGATTTGAACTTGGCTCTACCTGGTCTGAAACCAACACCTTAACCACTAAGATACACTACCACAGTTGTGAATATTTTCACCTTGTTCATGCAACCCCCCCCCCCAAAAAAAGTTACTGAAACATAGGAACGTGCTTTTCACAGAGCAGCAAAATGGCTTCCAATACGTCCAATCCACCACAGTACGTGGGGTGTAGTTTTTTAAATTTAAACTGAAATACACCTACTAAAACAACAACAAAATAAAGCTTTCCCAACAAAACCACCCCTGTACTTACGTGTTGGAAACTGAGGAAAACAAGGACTGCCATCTTCTTGCTTCAGCTGAATCCGCACTCTACCCCTGTACTGAGCATCACGGTTCCATTCTCTAGGATACATTTTGTTTTTCTAACATTTGGGGAAAGTTAGGATTTAAAAGTTAGGATAAAAGCAAACAGTAAGTTCAAAAACATAAACATATGAAGGTTCTACTAAACATCTAAATAATTTCACTAACTATTTTAGTAACTCATATTACAGACAGTAGGTAAAAAAGCAGTTTGCTTTCAGGTAGGCACCCACCACTCATAGCCAAGGTAAGACTGAAGCAAGGACTTTCCACCTTAAAGCTTGCTCCTTTAATGACTATGCTACAGTACAACATCCCCACCCCCAATCTGTGGTTCTTTGAGTGTTCTTACAGGTATGAAGATACGCTTTGGATATGCCCTTCAGTATATGCATGTACTCTTAGGAATGTACATTCTCACAGCAACTGTAAATCTTACATTTCCAAAAGTTGTCAGATTACACTGGAAACGGGAACACTTATTACCTCCAAAAGAACATTAAGTCCAACTGCTGTACATACATCTTGGATTTCTGTAGATGTGGGATTTTCAACAGCCTAAAAGAATCAGACATTTTAAGTTACTACATTTTTGTATTACACAAAGACTTATACATCAGCTGCATCTGCACTTTCTGCTAAAGAGTGGACTGAAAACAGTTCTGGGAAAGGGCAATACACTCTTTTGCCACTACACACCCCCTCACTGACAGAGGGCCAAAGAGCCAGCAGAAGAGAAAGAAGTCACCACCTTCCATGCTGAATGCACTGAAACTGGACTGACCCAAGGCCGTCAGGCACCTCCAGCCAGCCACAACACTCCTAGGCTAGCACAGGGTGAAGCCAGGGGCTGCCATGCTCATGCTTCTTCTCACTGGTTACACAGCACCTGGGCCAGTACAACCAAACTAGGTACCACTGTACTGTTCCTCCTCACCATGATGATTAAATGGAACCTCCATGTTCAGAGGCAGTTCAAGGAGTAACAACATTTGACATCTATGCCAAACAGAACGCCAGACCTTTGCTTCATTCAGCAGAGTTGCTCTTACAGCCCTAAGAGGGTATTCTTCATGAATACATTAAAAAAATTACCGTACAGCTGATAAACATTATTTAACTGTCAGGTATACACTCTATATAGAAAACTGATGCATATTTGAAACAAATATTTTTTTCCACCAACATGGGATCTAAAAATGTAGTGGTAGGAACTGATATTCTGCACCGATGACACACGTTTTCACAGAAAATGAAACAGATGGTATGTCTTCAGTTCACAAGGCTTTGGAAAATAAGATATTCAGCTCTTTCAGCATCTCTTTTCATGTTAATTTTATTTTTCAGTAAAGGCTACTTTGCCTCCCGCACAGCCCACAATTACTTTGTCAACAGGTATTCGTCTTCCTTCTGCTATTGTCTTCTTGTTATTTATGTAAGCTGGATAGATACAAATGAACCTAAATAAAGAGCAGAGAAAGTTGCAAGCTGTTACATGACATACATGGAAAGATATTCAGTACTCCTAACTACAAAACTAGAGCTGAAATGCAACAAACTGAACTGGCTGAGGTAGACAGCTACAACTTCCCAAAAAAGATAAAAGAACTTCTCTCCTTAATTACAAGTAAATAGCCATGATGGAGCTACAGTATTTATTCCTACCAACGTTCTAGTGTCCTGGCCCCACTGCTGGACCTCCTGATGGCACCTATTTTTGGCCACAGTGTGACAGTGTTGGACTGGATGGGCCATTAACCTGATCCAACATTGGTTTCTCTTATGTTCTTATGTTTATTTCACACACACTTAGCATTTTATCACTCAAAATTTCCAACACGCCTATGCCTTAATCCTCCCACAACCGTAAAACCAGTATTACCATTATCCCATATTACAGAGGAAGAGCAAAATGAAATAAAAGGGAGATGAGAAGAAGGAAAAGGAACAGAAAAGAAACGAAAGAGATGCTTCAGCGCCCGAAATCTGCAATTTGGAAAAGTTAAAAAGGGACGCACAGCAGAGTTAACTGAAATAGGCGGCGCTAACTGCAGATCAGTTTTCAAGAGGCACCGAAGACAGCTGAGACAAATATATAATAAGTAAGTTCAGTAATAACCACTCTGCCCTTGAGGCAATAAAAGTACGAAGCTATCCAGATGCCTCTCAAACACGGGCCCCTCGCAATGCAAGGAACAAAAGAAACGAACGGTAGGACTGAAGAGTTTGTCCGCAGACAAGCCGGCCTCCCAGTAAAAGTCTCGCAAGGAACAGCTCCTGGGACTGGCAGGAAGGCAGGCACGAGCAACGAAGCCCTCGACAGCTCAGAGCACGACACCCCCACCCCCCACGTTACCGAGTCTTGTCGGTGGGCAACGGGGGCACAGCCCAGGCCATCGCCCCAGCGCCAGCACGACCCCCGCCCTCCCTGTCTCCAACGCAACTCAGAAGGCAGTCCGAGAGACGGGGGCGGGGGCACAATCGGAAATCCCGCCCACGCCTCGTCGACGTTACGTTATGCCAATGGGTCATATAAATGTCACTCAAAAGGAAAGCGCTTCTTACCCCGCCTTTCCGGAAGAGCTGACGATAAAATAATAGTTCAGATATCGCGAGAGGCTAAGAGCTCACAGAGAAAAGACCTTGGTTTCTGTTGGCGAAGAGTGTAGTCTTCGTGTGCGCATGCGGTGTCGGCGTGCTGACGGGTGGTCGTGTCTAGGCCGGGCTTGCGTATGGCAGGTGAGGGATAAGACAATAGGGATCTAATGAAGCCCACAATTGTTGGAAAAGCTTCAGTGACCACACACACACAGGGGTCATTTCGTAGAAAAAGAGGTGCAGGAGCTCATTAGCATAATTTATTAGCATAATTTAGATGCATATGCTACACTACCTGACATCACCGGAAGTATGTCAGAAGGCAAGAAAGGAGAGAGAGAAAGAAAGAAAGCTGGCAGAGAGGGGACAGCTACTAATCCAAGCCTCAGAAATACCACTATTCTGGGAGGATAGCTTCAGTGGTGGCTGAAGGCTGATTGGAGGAACAAGGACCTTTCCTGCAGCCATGACACAAGCAGGCATTCCCCCGTGGGGGGGGGGCTGGCACCAACTCCCAGAGCTGAGCTCCCCCAAGCTCCTGCTCAAAATGACCCGTGTGTGTGTGTATATATATATATATAAATATAAATATATACACACACACACGTGTATGTGTGTATATATATGTATGTGTGTGTGTTTTTTTTGTATATGTATATATATAAATTATACACACTACCTGCGAGAATGCTGTTAAGTTGTTGCCCTGTGCCCTCCTGCAGTAGGACTTGCTTAAGGGGAAGAGAGTCATGGTACTTGACTTCACCCTGTGCTGGTCTGGGCTAGGGTTGCCAGCCTCCAGGTGGTAGCTGGAGATCTCCTGGGATTACAATTGATCTCCAGGCAACAGAGTTCAATTCACCTGGAGAAGGTGGTTGCTTGCCCTTCGGGAGGACTCCAAGCCCGTAGCTACAGTGGAGCATTTCCGGGCTCCGCCCTCCTCAAGCATGAGGCATACCCTACAACATCTGCTGCCTCTCTCTCCCCTTCTTCATCTCCTGTGACTTTAAAAGGGCCCTCCAGCTGATCGGGGGGGGGGGGGGGGGGGAGCACATGGCTAGTGGATCCGCTGGAGGACCCTTTAAATCTTGCAGCTGCTGCTCTCCCTCCACCTACCAAGATTTAAAGGGCCTTCCAGCTGATCAGTGGGCCTTTTAAATCTTGCAGGAGGCCAGGGAGAGGGGCAGCTGCTGGCTGCATACCTTCCTTGAACTCCAAGCCGTGTGCAGAAGAGCAATAAGAGTGCTTCAGAACTCCCAGAACAGCAAGTTGCAAGAGGCTTCTCACAGTAATCCAGAAAGCTTTACACCATGTGTCTTAATATGGTGCAGTCCTATGCAAAGTTACTGTAGTTAGTGGGCTCAGAGTGGATTAATTCTGCATAGGATTGTGCTGCAATAATTTTTCATTCAGATGGGGTGGAATATTTATTATGTGTTAAGTTTTATAGGCCATCTCTCCAGCAGCCTGCTCATGGTAGCCAGTATAGAGTACGGCTTCAGAAAAAAGATCACAGTGCATGAATAGGTTCATAAGGATAGAGGTGGTTCATGAGATATCTAGTACCCAAACCATTCAGGGTTTTAAAGGTCACTTTGAACTGGTGTCAGAGACAGACTGTGAGCCAACACAGAGAATATTAAGATTGGTATATGTTCAGAAAACGCTATTTTAGTAACTACCGCCACATCCACTGAAAGTTCCAAAAATTCTTCAAAGGTAGCCCTGTGTACAGTAATCTAATCTGGATCTAACAAAGCAGACTGATAGGGGGTAAGATCTGCTTTCTCCAGGGAACGGCACAGCTGGCACCCAACCTAAGGTGGGCAAAAGTGCTCCTGGCAACAGGCACTACTTGACTATAAAAGAGCAATGCTAAATCCAGGATCATTTCCAAGTTGGAGACATCATTCTTTTAAGAATGAGTACATGTCTACCTAAAACATTACACATCTATATACTTCTATATAAATTAATCCATCAGCTAAGAGCCACTCTGCCTTGTTTGGCTTAAATTTCAGTCTGCTAGATCTAGTCCATTCCACCACTGATCATGGGCAACTGTTCATTTCCTCCACCCTAGGATCTTTTAAATCAGAAATAGATTTCAATATAATCAGCATATTGATGACACTGCATTCCAGATCTCTGGATGCCTTCTTTTTATACTTTTATGATAAATAACACAAGATGGGACCCTGTGGGATTACAGAGACTGAGAACGATGGAGCCAAAGTCCCTCCAGTATCACCTTCTGTCATCCAAATCAGGACTGTACCAACCAGTGTATTTAGGTCATTTGAAAGTGTCTTTGACTCTCTTCCTGTAAATAATATCTAGCATCCAAATCAGCCTGTTAACTGTGTCAGCGGCTTATCATTACAATATAAGGGCACTTTCACGCATGCTAAATAATGCAGTTTCAATACATCTCAGTGAATGTTTGCAAATGAATTTTGCTATTTCACACAGTAAAAGCCAGTTGCAACGTGTATTGAAAGTGCATTTTAATTTGTGTGAAAGTGCCCTAAGAAAACATACACTTGTATGTCTCTTTGGTTTCAATGGTGCAGTAACTGAAATAGTAGAAAATTCAAAAAGCAACTTTTCAAAATAAGAATGGGATGGATAGAAATATGTATGTGTAGAAATACAAAGTATTAAGAAGTGTTTTACTGAAAACTATTAATCTATATACTTATAGCCAAGTGCCCTCTGTGTGTGTGGATATCTAAATCCGCACATTGGGGGCACTTGCGGGAGGCAGAGAGATTTTCCTGCACACTTGGGGGACTCCCAGGGTGTGCAGAAAAATCTGAAAACTTAAAAAAACTATACAGGGGATATTTAAATCCCCCCAATGTAAAAGAGCATTCCCTGTGCATGCACAGAGAACGCTCTGAGAACTCTGCGCTGGCCCGGCAGTTGGGAGGCATCCAGGCCTCACTGCTGGATCCCGGGGGGGGGGGGGAGATTGGTGGCAGGCCCAGCAGCTGGGAAGCATTCAGGCCTCGCCCCCGGAGCTGGGGGGGAGAGATTGGCGGTGGGGCTGGAGACGGCAGTTTACCCGTGCCTGCTTCCTCCTCAGCCGTGGGGTCCTCCCCCCCCTGCAAGTATTGTGGGTCCCTCTGCTTGTGCTGACTAATGTCAGAAACAGGATTCACTTCTAAAGCAGCCTGCATATGGGACATAATTTATACCAGCTGCAGTAAGAATGTCACTTGCAATTGCAAAGGTTTTTGCAGGGATTCCAGTCTGGGTTTTTAAAAAGTAGAGACATCACCATGCCAGTGAAAGTCCATATGGTCAAACTGATGGTATTCCCAGTAATCAGGGGTCATTTCAAGCAGGAGCTCAGGGGAGCGCAGCTCTGGGAGTTGATGCCAGCCCCCTGCCCTCCCGCGGGGGAATGCCTGCTTGTGTCATGGCTGCAGCAAAATGACCCCGTCCCCTGGAAAGGTCCTTGTTCCTCCGACCAGCCCACTGAAGCTATCCTCTTAGAATAGTCATATTTCTGAGGCTTGGATTAGTAGCGGTCCTCTCTCTGCCAGCTATCTATCTATCTATCTATCTATCTTTCTTTCTTTCTTTCTTTCTTTCTCTCTCTCTCTCTCTCTTTCTCTCTCTTGCCTTCTGACATACTTCCAGTGATGTCAGGTGGTGTAGCATATGCAAATAAGTTATGCTAATGAGTTATGCTAATGAGCTCCTGCGCCTCTTTTTCTCCAAAATGACCCCTGCCAGTAATAATGCATGGCTGCGAGAGCTGGACCATAAGGAAGGCTGGGCGCCGAAGAATAGATGCATTTGAATTATGGTGCTGGAGAAGACTCTTGAGAGTCCCTTGGACTGCAAGGAGATCAAATCAGTCAATCCTAAAGGAAATCAAACCTGACTGTTCCCTAGAAGGACAGATACTGAAGCTAAAGTTCAAATACTTTGGCCACCAAATGAGAAGGGAGCACTCACTGGAGGAGACCCTGATGCTGGGAAAGACTGAAGGTCAAAGAAGAAGGGGACGGCAAAGGATGAGATGGTTAGACAGTGTCATTGATGCAATGGGCATGGGGTTCAGTGGGCTCTGGAGGATGACGGAAGACAGGAGGGCCTGGTGTGATGTGGTCCTTGGAGTCGCGAAGAGTCAGACTTGACTGTGTGACTGAACAACAACAAAAGTGGGTGACTGAAATAAGTGATGCTTTCTTTCACAGGAATAGGATCAGAAAGTTTATTGTCTTTGAATTTATCCAAAGAAGAAATCTAGTTTGAAACAAAATGGAAACTGGATTCTTGTTATAGTTATGCACATTGTTTGGATTCCTCATCTGTGTTGATAGCATATGTTTGGAATCTTTATTCATCTGTGTTGATTACTATTTATGAGTGCTTTTTGTCATTGTGTGTAATAACATATATAAAATTGCTCAATCTTTTTACAGTGTGCGCTGCAGTAGCAGTTTGTATTTCTGCCACCTTAGGTCATAGTGTTAGCAGTCAGCTCTCCCCTAAAGCTGGTTAGTTGGCACCCAGAGAGAAAGCAAGCCCAGACACCCTTCATATAAAATCACTCCAGATAGGTATTAAATCTAACACACTGCCTGGCCTAGGAATAACCCCACAAGGAATGCCAAGCAGAAAATCAGCCTGAGAGAAACTACCTAGAACTGAATTGCAAATAAATCTCTCCCACCTATTTTCTAACAGTGGATTTCTCAGGAAACAGGCACCTCACTCTTTCATCACTGGTACTGGCTCCCTCTCTTGGCACCTACACCCGTCAGCATATCTATACCACACGGAAGTGTCGTGAATCCTGCATCAACGCACTTCAACTGCCACATCTTAGCTCCAGGAGGGCTATCAAGGACCACTTAAAATCTGGGCAGATCATGTTTGGACAGGGTGTATTATTAAACAGGAATACAAAAGAAAGAGTCCTTGTGGACCTTAAATAAAAAATATTTTATTGAATAACAAAGTGAAGGATAAATTAGATCTAGAAATAAGAAATTATATTGCTAATAATGTTACTTGTGGTGTTTCTTAACCAATAATATGGGATGCAATGAAAGCAGTCCTCAGAGGAAAATGAATATCTTTGGCATCACTTCTGAAAAAAGAAAGAAACAAGAAAAAGGTAGACTTGTTATCTAGAATAAGTAGAGAAAAAACATAAAAAGACAGGTAGTAAAAAAAATCTATAAAAAATTAACAGTGGAAAGAAAAATCTTGAAATCTTTGGAAACTACAAAAAATATATTTTTTTACTAAACAAAAATATTAGCAGAAGGCTTCAAAATCACTGAAGTTGCTTTCTTGGAAAATCAAAGATCAGGAATTGGCAAGAATTATAAATTTTATGAGGGATTCATCTGGGAAAATTCAGGCAAACTAAAAAAATATAGTACAGATTTTGGCCTCATTAAAAATCCTTATACTCAACTAAGAACCCATCCTCCAAAGAAATAAAAAATTATCTAACAGGAAAAAAATAGTTTAAAAATTCTGAGAGACATAAGCAACAACTGGAAGCTCCCACCATATTTGAAGAGATAATGGCAATGAAGGATTTCCAGCAGAATTCTTTAAAGTGTTTTTCTTCACATCTCTTAAAAGATGTTTGTAATCATATTACAGATGTATGGATTTAGGAGATATGCCAAAGACATGGAAGGAAGCAAATATAGTGGCCATACCCAAAAGTGATAAGGACTTAACATCCCCTTCTTCATATAGACCAACTAGCCTGATACCTGTGCTTCACAACATAAAATAAGTATGTAGACGATCTGGCCTTTTGGGTGGGGGGGTAAGGGTAAGGGTGTTTATTGTGTTAGCTTCCAGCCATAGCAATAATTAAAAAGGAGTACAACATAGCATAAAAAATTATAGATAACAATTAAAATCCAAATATCCATTAAAACAAAAAACTATAAACTACCGATCTGGTCCTTTATTTGTCTGATCCAATTAAATCTGTTGAACCAGTACAAACAATTATAAAAGACTTTAGCCAAATCTCTGGTTTAAATATTAACCCAACAAAATATGAACTCTTTTAGTTAAAATTGGATTCAAACATTATTATCATTCTTAAACACAAATTTTCTTATAAGTGGATCACTTCTACATGGAGGTATGTAGGAATACAAATCCCAACTGAACTGAAAGATTTTAATAAAATATAACTATGACAAAATTTATCAAAAAATTATAAACCAATTTTAAAAATGGAATAACTTGAAACTAAAATGGCCTGATAGGTTAAGATTTAATCAAAAGTTTTGTGCTCCCTGAATTTTTATCTCTATTTAGAGCACTGCCAATTGAAATCCCTTTCAGGGAACTACAGAAATGGCCAAAAACAGAACAAAACCTCCCACCAAAAAACCACAATAATGTTATATGGGACTACCAAAAACCAAGAGTTGCATTTAATATAAGGGGAAGGTCTATGAAAAAAAGGAGATTTAGGATTACTAGATCTACAACTATATTACAGAGCATCCAATCTGGTCAACATTGTGCGGATGCTACACAAAGATGCTGTGGAAGATTGGATTGATATTGAACAAAACTCAACCAAAATTGATAGATGCTGTGGAAGATTGGATTGATATTGAACAAAACTCAACCAAAATTGATAGATGAAATCATATGGAATAAATTTTAATTTAGACCAAACAATATGAAAGAAAATGCATTTTTAGAAAACATAGTAAATATCTGGGTTATCTGGGTTACAAGGAGAACTAAATTAGCTGGGGAAATTTCTCCACTTTCAAACTTTCTCTGACAAGATTGGTTTAGATTGGGAGAGGAAAACAATTAGGCTGTAAAATTAATTGGTATATATATATATATTTGCAAATTAGGCACTTGTTAGAACCACTAGAAATAAAAAAGCCTTTCAAAGACCTCTCACGAAATTTGAGATTTTACTCAAATCAAATGAAGCAATTATCTAAGGTATACTTTTGGTAATATGTAATATTTTATTAGAGTTAGAAAATCAACAGAAGCCTCACTATGAACGTCAATGGCAAAAACATTGCAAGGTAGATTTTACAGAACATGACCGGGATGTGATAGGAAACTATAAGACTGGTAAATATCACCTACCCTAAAACACTATTTCCCCTTCTACTTCCTTTTATTCACTCAGTTAGATCTTGTATGCTTCTTGTTCAGTGTACTGTTAAGTGTGTTTTGCTCTTTATTATTTTTCAATAAAAACTCTACCAGTTGAACATCACCCTGGTTTATTGATGAGTTCTCTGGGGGAAGGACTCCCGTAGACAAAGGTGGAGATTCCTGAATTACCTGTCTCTTGCTAGCTAATTTCCCCATGCAATCTATTAAATAATTAAATCAATTCAGGTAACAATAGCATCAATCAAAGAACAGTCACGTGGATTGAACCTCACCAAAAGTCTTATATAGCATTGTTTAAAGTTTTGGTCCAACACACATGGGCCTGGGAGGAAGCCTCTTTGAATAAAGTGGAATTCTCAGTATAATGATGCATAGGATTATGTTGCATAGATAATACACTCAGAATCATCCTCTATGTAGCCATCTTACATAGATGAACATATGATCCTGTCCTGGCTCCCTTAGAATGTATGCACATTTCCTGCATATAAGAGAAGTCCCTAATAGTTTCAGAAATGTCACAGATGTTTGTGGAACAGGGTGCAGTATTGTTTTTGAGCTCATCAATTCCTAGTTATTTGATTACAGCAAAAGTCACCATGACACTTACTGAAGGAAAAGCTATTGTGGGAGGTTTCTGGTCAAATGCAGAACAAAGAGCAATTGCAGAACTCATTGTAAATAAATACTTAAGTTTAAACCTGTCATTATACCTTGAATTTATTCTCTCCCCAGAGACTGAGTGGTATTTAAGGTTAGGTGTATTAAAGTTCTGTTTGGTGGATGTGTTTCAGAATCTTTAAACATTTTTCTTAATAAAATGACGATATAATTAAGCTTATAATTCTGGGGGTCCATCATCCTTAAGACACTCAAAGAGACTGCCTCACTTTTCCATTGATTCTGCTTACTGGTTAGAGTGTTGAGATGTTTGCAACTGAGTTAACATGCATCATTATGACGCACTCAAGTAGATTTTTTTTAGTGCAGGCAATCAGGATTTCTTAAACATCTACACTGAAATGTTTCTACAAGTGTGTCAGTTAAATTCACAACCTCATAAAGTGATTCATCCGAATATATGGCATCCATAGTCTGCATTTATTCAGCTGTCAAAGGAAATTTCTCTACTCAATTCCATAGTCCATAAATATGCAGAATTCAGGCAGAAATAGGTCACAAAAGATACTAGTTCATACATTCAATAAAAAGGTGCCCCACAACTATCTAACAACTCCTCCCAAAGGTTCTCCTGTAAGAAAACACATTTGCCTGTCTTCTAAAGCTCAGCAGTTAAGAAGTTAGGGTAGATCACATGAATGTGGTTAATGCAGAGAGATACAAATGAGGGCAAAACAGTATCACTCTAATCTCCCTCCCCCCACACCATCCCAGGCTTACCAAATGCAGAATTAGCATTGAAAGGGGACTTGTGGGGTTATCCTGCAATGACTAAATTTCATTTGGTACACACTTGATGCAAAATGGCATTGGAACTTCAGGGAATGGACTGGCTAATATATATATCACACCTTTGGAACATGGCTCATATCTAAAGACAAAATGGCTCCTGCAACATCCCCTTTGGCTACCTTTCTCGGGCAGTCATGGTTTCCACCGGGATTGTCACCCCATGCTTACCCTCTCTGGTACTCCGCTAATCTGACTCATTTTATAGATATCTCTTCTAACGGATAACTTAGAGAGAAAGCACATTTGGAACCGTCATGTAATTCTGGTCTACCTTGGTTTGGCTATCTTCAAATTTCCCATTTGTTTCATTCTCCTACTTTATGGAAACATTTGAATAGACCTCTTACAAGTTTGGAACATGGTATGAACTCTAAATCTCTCTGCTTAAAAGGCCTAATTTCAACACTTTATAAAGCTTTATTACTGGATACAAAACTCCCTTTAACATCATACCAGGTGGCATGGCAAAAAGATCTGGGTATAAATTTTACTACTTATCAATGAGAAAAGATTTGGACCTCATCAAGTTATACCTCATGTTCCTTACGTATTCAAAAACAGGTGATAAAAATTTTGCTTCATTGGCATCTCACCCCATCAAAACTCTCATATATTAATCTGCATATGTTGTCATCATGCTGGAAACTATGTGGGGCAAAAGGCTCTTATTACCATTGCTAGTGGTCGTGTAGTACAGTTAATAGATTTTGGATTGAAATAATATCACAAATTCATTTGATAACAGGTTATTATATCCCTAAAGACCCAACTTTAATTCATTTGGACTTCTGGCCAAGAATCAGGATTCCTTGAAATATTAAAGACCACATTTCCACCCTTTGGCAGTAAACAGTTTAAAATTAAAAAGGAGGGAAAGGGAAAGTAATAAGCAAGGACGTAATAAGAAATAAAGGCACAAAATGATGGTAGCTGAAAAGCAAAGAATGTTTGGACAGCTCAAGAATTTGTGCTGGATCTGGAAGGGAAATGGAAGACAGCACATGGATTTGGAGAAAAGTTGTGCATGATTAAGTGACATGAGCAGCAAATGACTTTGCTGGCAGAACTGTGGATGTGAGACCAGCAGCAACCAGTTTTAACTGAGTGGAGAAAAGAGAAACCTCTGGTTCTCTGTGACTATACGTAAGTGCTAAAGGGCCTTCATTTTGGAGATTCACCAAGGCTCTGTGCAAACACCATCAAAAATGAAAAACTTCTGTAGACATGTTTGTTTATATTTAGAGTCTAGAATTATTAGTATGATGTAGGGTAGATGCATGTAAGGCTTGTTTCCTGTGAGCGGTTTTGACATTTGAGGAAATGTTTGATAATCCACACAGAGGTCCCTTCCACACGAGCGAGATAATCCAGAGGGGAATCGAGGCTTTTTTGCTCCGGAGCAATTTGCCCCACAGTTGCATAATCACACAGCACCATGGACCTGCTGGGACAAATCGCTGCTGTGTGATCAGATGCAACCACGGGCGAGTGGTTGTGTTTTTATTGTGGTGGGTTTCCGAGGCATTTAAACAGGGGATCGATGAATCACTGCAAGGGAGGAAGGGGGAATCGATGCTTTGCTTCTCCCCCCCCAAGGGCTTTTGATGATGCGCACACGGAGAAGGGGGAAAAAACCAGTGTCACGTCAGGATAGCATGTGATCACGCTATCTGCAACGCCACACTTCCGCGCTGGCGCGATCACACAGAGAAACTCTGGCTGTGAGCTGTAGCAAACCATTTGATACTGGAGTTTCACTAGTTATTTTTTACTATGATTCCCCACCGGATCAAAATGGTTTGCAATGGCTTGACGATGCTTGCGGGACGTTTCCCAGATGTGCTGGTGTGATCGCGCCAGTTTGATCCATCAATGAAGCGTCCCTCTAGCGTGGCAAATAGGTGCATGTGGAAGGGACCACAGTTTGTCAGCTGTGGCTTTGACCACTGAACATTTATTTGAGGTCACCTGTAAAATATCATTAAATGGTTTTAGTTATTGTATCAGTGCTAGTATCCCTTGAACAAAATAATTATGGTTTCCTTTATAAAGGAGAAGCAGCAACACTTCTTTAAAAATAAAAGCATATCTTCAAGCATATCTTCACACACTGCTAAACTATGTTCAAGAAGGAACACTGAAAATAAAGGTATTTATTTATAGCAAAGCAAATTTAGAACTTGATCAGTATTAAAATACACAATATTCTGATATAGAGTGATTAATGTCAGAGCTGCAGCTCTAAGGCTGGATAGTCAATTTAATTTGCTAACACTAAATGGTATGTGCCACAGCTAGGGGAAAATACACTCCTGCCCCCAAGCCCTTGGCCTTAGTTTAGGAATATGCATTTTTAATGCCCCACTCAAACAAAAGGCACTCATTTGAGACAAACATTGAATAGGCCTTGCATTCATGATCTTTAGAGAAGGAAATCTCATGTTAAATGATTCAAGCCAAAGCATATTACACAGGTGTTTAATTCCCCTGTGCATATAAGCAATGAATTCCCTGACTAGCATTAAAATTGAAGTCTGCTAAATCATACATTTCATAGTTCTTGAAAATTGTGATACCAAGTACAGCTCTTCTTTAAAAATGTCTTAAGAAAAACTGTCTCTAGTTCACAAGAGAACAGGAAATAATGAACATGAACCTGAAAGATGAGAAAACACATTGCCTTATTTAATCTGCATTTAATCTAGGCACATTTCTGTCCTGTCTGATAATGCTTTAGGCTTAATAAATTGCCAAATAAAAGCGTATTAACTGTGCACTGAAGTTTTGAACATGCAATTTACAGAGCCTGTACTCCAGCTGAGTACATTGCTTATCATGTTACTTATACAGAGTGAAGGATACAGCTAGGACAAACCCACAGTCAAAGGGGTGGGGTGGGGTGGGGAGACACACCTGAAATCATTAACTGTTTTAGTCAAAGAAACCCTATTTAAAAATTCACTTGTATCAAGTCAAAAAGATATGACTGAGCACTGCACATTGTTTCACTGTACCAGTAGCTCGCTGGTGAAGTTGTAACTGAGTTCTTCCCATCTGTACACATCTCTTGCATTTTCTCACATTATTTTATATTGCATTCAAATGCACCAATCCAGCTTGACTGTAAAAAGTCTTCATCAGTTGCTCCAGAAAACATTTCCCATTGCAAGTAATATGCAGTGACACAGCATTAGTACTTAGGTTCTGACATCTACCTACTGTCTGGTCAAAGTTTTTTACCTAGGAAGCAGTCCTTTATCTGACTGGGATGACACTGCTCAGCTGTAACCAAGTTTTATTAAAATCCTTTAGAGTGCCTTTACCAGTTTAATCATGAATGTGTCACTCATGTATCAAGAAGTATTCATCCCAAGTGTTTGGAATGTCTGTTTTACTTTGATTTACAGGCAAGTGTGCCTTAAGGACATCTTCTGAAATTATATTCTATTTTAATCCTTTAAACTGCCTGAAAAACTCCAGACTATTTGGGAAATGGCCAAATGCCTTTAGAACACAAAACATTTGGTGAAGGCATACACTGAGCTAACTGATGAGGAACAACTAAATGCCTCAAACCCACACCAGCTTTATTCAAATTACAAAGCTACAAGTATTCAGCCATTGTCTACTCTAAGCAACTCTCTTAAGAACAAGTAAAAGAAAGGAACCTGAAGCACCAAGCAGTCTGTACATAAGTGAAGTATGTATATTTTTAGGTCAAAATTTTCCCCAAACCATCAGACATTAACCTAAAGGAGAACCATACACTTGGCCTTGTAGGACTACTTTGCCTTGTTTACAGAATGGAAACAATTATGAATAGAATTTTGTATCATTAGATGATGAAGCCTAGCAGTGAAACACAGATATTGACTTGTTTGATCTTATCCTCCTTCCAAGTAGTTCAGAGTGAATGGCAGTGTGACCCCTTCTATTTTATCTTAAAATCAACCCTGTAATATAAGGTGGGACAGAGAGGGGTGGGCTGGATAGAGGGGGATTTGAATGCATTTCTAATCTGACATGGTAACCCGTACACCACATATACAGAGCTCCATTGAGGCCGGGGCGCCGCTCCGGGAGAGAGGAGGCCGGGGGGCGGGCACATAACCAAGCCCTGCCCCCCAGCTCGCTTTCCTGGCCTGCGCTTTGGCACGGAGCCAGAGGAAAGCCTCCCTCCCCGCTCACCCTTCCCAGGCTGCGGCAGGCTGCCAGCCTGTTGAGAAGCCCCCACCCCTCCCCCCACTCACCCTTCCCGGGCCGGGCAGGCCACCGCTGGCCCGGGAAAAGCCCCTTCCCTCCCCCCTCCTTCCCGGGCCGGGCAGGCCACCGCTGGCCCGGGAGAACCCCCATCCCTCCCCCTTCCCAGGCCAGGCAGGCCGCCGCCAGCCTGGGAGAAGCCCCTCTCCCCCCTCCCAGGCTGCGGCAGGCCGCCACCGGCCCAGAACCCCCATCCCTTCCCCCTTTACCATTCCCGGGCCGCAGCAGGCCGCCACCAGCCCGGGAGAATCCCCTTCCCTCCCCCCTCACCATTCCAAGGCTGGGCAGGCCGCCGCCGGCCTGGGAAGAACCCCATCCTTCCCCCCGTCACCATTCCTGGGCCGTGGCAGGCCACCGCCGGCCCGGGAGAAGCTCCTTCCCTCCCCCCTCACCATTTCCGGGCTGGGCAGGCCGCCGCCGGCTTGGGAGAAGCCCCTTCCCTCCCCCCCTCACCCTTCCTGTGCTGCAGCAGGCCGCCGTTGACCCAGGGACAACCCCATCCCTCCCCCTCTCATTATTCCCCAGCCGGGTAGGCCGCCGCCAGCCCAGGGAGAACCCCCTTCCCTTCCCTCCCCCCGCTCACCCTTCCCGGGCTGCGGCAGGCCGCCGCCGGCCCGGGGAGAAGTGCCCCTTCCCTCCCCCCCACCATTCCCGGGCCGCGGGGAGGGCAGGAGGGAGGGAAAAGCTGGGCCTGAGTGGCGTTAAGCCACTCGGGCCCAAGCAAGAGCAGGGAGGGATGGAGGGAAACATGGGCCCTTGTGGCTGACAGCCACTTGGCCCGAGGGAGGGAGGGGAGAAGCACCTAGTCTGTCTTCCTTCCTTTCTTCTTGCTCTCTCCCCCCCACCTACCTACCTACCTGTTCTTTTCTTTCCTCCTTCCTTCCTCTTTCTTTCTTCTCTCCCCACCTACCACCTTCGTTTCTTTCCTTCCTTCCCCCTCCCTCCCTTTCTTTCTTCCTTCTCTCTCCCCCCACCTACCTACCTTCCTGTTCCTTTTTTCTTCCCCCCTTCCTTCCTCTCTCCCTCCCTTTCTTCTCTCTCTCTCTCTCCCCTACCTACCTTCCTTCCTGTTCCTTTCCTCCCTCCCTCCCTCTTCCTTCCTTCCTTTCTTTGCCATCAGATAGGCTTGCCAGCTCTGAGTTGAGAAATACTTCGGAGATTTTTGGGGTGGAGCCTGAGCAGTGGGTATTGCCTTCTGACACACTTTGGGTGACACCAGGGTGTGGCCTTCTGACATTTCCAGTGATGTCAGGGGGTGTGGCATATACAAATAAGTTATGCTAATGAGCTCCTGCACCTCTTTTTTTACGAAAGGACCCCTGCACATATACACAATCAATCTGACCTAGAGACCACTGAGTGTAGCCATATACTATTGCTCATACATAGCCCTAAGGCACTCTCATAGCAGTAGGGGTGCCAACAGCCGGAGGGGGGGGGGGAATGTCTCATACCTGTAACAGAGGCGTAATGGGAAGTTTACCTTGTGATGTTGTTGACCTCAATTCCATATAAGGTTTCAACTGCCTATTTCCATACATTAAGCCTTTGTAAAAGGGACAGGACTTTTTCTTCTCTGGGCTGTTGGCAACCCTGCATAGTGGTAATCTAGTAGGAATGATTGGAAATAACAGAATCTGATGACACTAGTGATCACATGGTATTTTATATTACATTCCAATGCACCAATCCAGCTAGGCTGGAAAAAGGCTTCACTAGGAAGAGGGAGTTAATTCCCTGGAGGCTGACAAACTTCCACCTGCCAAGTCCTAAGAAATACGTATATTTGGTGTTTACTGCATCTAGTACCAATGACCCTCACTTACAAACATGTATTTGCATACAGACCGCATTTTTCTGGGTTGGCAACACTTCTACTGAAAGAAGATACATGGTAATATTTACGAGATACTTCTGGTATTTAGAAAAGAATCTCCCAATGCTGAGAGGTGGAGAATCCTTTGGATCTTTTCCACAGAGTATTACAATGCTGACACCACCAAGCTTTTAAGCCTGCTCCACTCCATCCTCAGTTTATCCTAACACTGTTTACCACAAATACCACACAGCTTGCACCAGTAAGGCTGCTCAAGCAGTGGAAAGCACAATTTTTGCTGGTTGTCTGTAGGAAGTGCAAACACAGAAGCTTAACGTCATTTCAAACTAAACATTTTAAGTATGTCTTACAACTATTAATAAAACAAAATGGGCACAGTCCAGCCCAAACTTTTAAGTGGCATGGACTCCAACAGGAGAGTTACATCTCTGTTTTAAAACCGCTTAAACTTTTACTGGATTGTGCCAATTTATTTCCAGAACCATTAAACTGTCACTGAAACTGAATGTTGCTAGCTGGACTGTTACTGGCATTACTCTCCTCAGTATTACAGGGCAGGAAACACTGCTCACGGTCATATGCAAAAAAGTACCTGTGGATTAATTGGCAAGAACAAAGGTCCATACAGACTTAACACTTGAAATGAACTGGTTTAAGCTGGTAGATGATGATGCAGTATTAGTAAGATCTTTGATGAGGCATCTGGTAATTCTCTAACCCTATACACAGTTTAAGTGGCACTATCAGAAAGGATATCTGATTAATGTCAAAGCACAGGTGTCAGTAGCTCACTGTAAAATGGTTTAGAACACCAGAGGTTAGGAAGTAAATGGTATGCCTAGGACTGGTTACTTTAAGCTGTTTTACAGTTAAAGTGTGCATTGTTTCAAATTGATTTAGAAAAGCTACAAGGGATATCAAACTGTAAAAAAACAAACTAGCAACCCTTTGGAGTTGTGCTTTACATTTTAAAAAAGAACTTGCATAAATTTGAATGAATGCGCAAGGGGGGCAGTAGATTGGAAGCAGTCAGGAGTTTTCTCATTCAATCTCACCCATAAGAACATAAGAGAAGCCAATGTTGGATCAGGCCAATGGCCCATCCAGTCCAACACTCTTGTCATACAGTGGCCAAAAATAGCAGGTGCCATTAGGAGGTCCACCAGTGGGGCCAGGACATTAGAAGCCCTCCCACTGTGCCCCCCCAAGCACCAAGAATACAGAGCATCACTTTGCCCCAGACTGAGAGTTTTTATCTATACCTTGTGGCTAATAGCCACTGATGGACCTCTGCTCCATATGTTTATCTAATTTCATCTTGAAGCCATCCATGCTTGTAGCCGCCACCACCTGCTGTGGCAGTGACTCAGCTTTCCTCCTCACTGTAGCATCCAGCTGACATCAGCTTTATCCATGCAGGTCCCCCAATCCCCATCCCAGGCCTTTTGGTGGTCAAAGGGGACCCCCTACTCCCTTACCAGGAGAAAAGCTGGTTGAATCTAATCTATTGTTAAAGGCAAATGTTCAGAATTACACAAATAGATTGAAAAGTTGAAAAGATCCAGGAGGTACCTAATTATGAACATAATATAATGTTGCTGCATGTCCCCCATTACTACAACTGGACAGAGCTACTACTGCAGAAAGAATAGACACATCAAGAAAAACATTTTATGCAAGATGAGTAGAATCCATGGTTCTATTCCCATGGCACTTGTCCTACATCTTTTTCCTGATCTTACACTCAAGGATGCTGACAAACATGAGCAAAAGCTGAAGCAAGAGAAAAAAGTGTTTGAAACAACTAATGTATAGTAAAGGTAAACAGGGAAAAGATTAGAAGTTACAACTATAGTCATTCTGGGGGGTAGATTTGAGAGAGAGAGGTCATGGATGCCAAACCTTATACCATCTTATAGGATGATTTTAGTACTTCAGCTGTTTTTAAAGAGAAGCAGGCACCGTATAGACCTTTTCAGGCCTGTTTTTGCTCCAAAATGCTCAACTTTTCTAGAAAAAGGATATGATGATCCATTGGTATAACTGTGAAAGTGCATGTTTTTTCAAACAAGACTTGTCACTGCATTTTAATTCAGACTGATTTCATTATTAGATACTAAGCAGTGAAAATTTGGGCTCTGTGATTAACAAAACTTGCATTTATCTATCTACCCTAATAACAGAGTTGGGTGGGATAAGGATACACTTAAATAGGATTGATGGTGAGGGTTAGAATGGGGATTTTATTAGTAGCAAGCACTTTGACTTTGGACTGAATGTATTTTCTTTGAAATAATTCATTTTTCCTCAGCACAGCTGAGGAATTCAAAAGTCTTTCTGCAGGGCAAGTCATTCTTGAGTGCTAGTCATCCAACTCTACAGTTACAAATTTTTGCTAAACACAAGAGTTCTGAATTTTAATTTCTTTTTTTCACACATTAAAAATATACAAAGAAAGTTAATGCTTCTCAAACATTTTAAAAGAGATACTGCTTTGAAAACAGACTACCTCAGATCTCTGCTCAAGGTTGATTTGTCAGAGAGATATAAAAAAGCTTTATCAGAAGTTTCAGAGATTTAACATTGTCAGTAAATGATGAACTGTAATGGATAGTTTACAAGTCAGAAAGCATAGAAAGTAAAGTACATCACTCAGAACAATAAATAATTTCATTCAAGACAACTTAATCACAGTTCAATGAATGCTTTTTAAAAGGAGGGATACGGGCAAAAATACAGACCTGGTCACACCCCACTTACATTGAAATTAAAAACATTGTAAAACAGTAAACATTACAATTTCCCCATTTGTTATGATTGGACAGTTTTTCACACCAAAATGAAACTGTTTGTCAAGTTAATTTATTTCAGTATATCAGCATTAAGTTACAAAAGAAGAGCAGACCACTTGACTTGTACATTGAGTCACAAAAAAATCAGGAAACTGGAGAAAATGAATACAGTTCTCTCATTACCAGATACGGGGCAGAAGCAGGAAAACTTTATAGGACTCAGTAACATTTTAAAAAAGATGTTCTCATCAGTTGTTTTGTCCATACTGTGTAGTGCATCATTACTGAATCCCATTAAACTAGTGGTTAATTCAGTAGAAACAAAAAAGCAGTACTCAGCAAGTACAATTTTTTAAAAGCGGCATCAGTAAAGACAAGCTGCCATGAAAGCTTGCCAGTCAACCATTAAGGATTCATGCAACAGCCTTGGGATTCCCTGGAGCTGTACTCCCCATTATCTTTTGGCAGTGCTGATTCCAAGGGAAACAATTCACACCAATGAACAAATACTGATCTTATCTCTCCTTGTTGGATTCAGTACATAAGGTATATGAAACATACAGTATACTCTGTTGAAAAAGCTGAAGGCTGTATACTTGGTAGGCAGGGCTCATGTCTATATAAGGCATTCCACCAATATGGTATGCTAGTAAATATGCCCAGTTAAAGAGCAAGGAACAAATAACCATGGGTAGAGCTCTAGTCAAAAAATAGATATCTCCAAACCCATTCCCCAAAACTGGTTGCAGGGGGTCACAGGACCCTTGTAAACAGTGCTATGAGATGGGGGGAGCTAAATTGGCCAACTGTGGTACTCTCCCATGTGAGCTTAAGTTCTCCCTCTGCTTACAAAATAGGGCCTTTGGATACAACCCCCACTGTCTTCTGGGACAGAGAATAAGGAATAGGAAGGACTAGCTGCTTATGAGACACTCAGCATTTAAGTTTCTTAAAATAAGCTAATTATCTTAATTAAGTATGTATTTTTTAAAATAATGATTCCTAGAGAGAAAGAACTCAGTTCTTCTTGAAGCTGGTGTTTCAAAGCATTACTGGGCTCACCAGCTCATCTCTACAGTGTGCATCATTTGATTAAGCAGTTAATTAAGGGGCAAGGAGAGCCAATAATACATTGCATTGTATGAAAAAGCATGTTTTTGTCTTGTAAACAGCAGTCTATGTTAATATAAAATTTAACATTTGCACTGAAAAATAAAATTACTGAGAACACTTGATGTGGTTGTTTGCCACACAAAAAGCACTATCCTGTGTTGTCAACTATGCTGGTATATGTGTATGAAGATATTCATAAGCAGATTCTGAACCCTGCTACCAATCAATTACATGCATGATTGTAAAAATGGAAGCCTGCCTGAGGTATACACTTGACTTGCTCACTACTGTTTTAATTAACCACATGCACACACATGTTGCTATATTTGTACAGAGGCACTTAAGTTTGTAAGAATACTTCCACTTTAAACAGTCTAATGAAGGTCTCTGAAGTCAAAGCATATGTGAACACAAAGTTGGATTATCCACAGCAGTTTAATGTACAAATTATTTTCTCTTAAGACACTTAAATTTAGTACATTAGTCGCTAGTGTTGCTCAAATTAAAAAATACAAAAGGAAAACACACTTTACAACTGTAAAAAAATCTTATTTGTATACACAATAGCATTCTAGGTTGTCCAGATATAAAAACTATATGGAAGTACTTCTTTTAGCCTCTGTCTGTACCTGAAATCAACTAAAAAGTCTCTACTGCACACCCCAGTTCTCTAGCTGAATGTTGCAGCTGTTTCATGTGTTTCCTAACCGCTACTATGGACTGGGAGAGAACCAATGTGACTGTACAAGCAGTGGGTGCAATCCTGATCCATTACAATCCATGGGAATGTTTCCAGTCATTTCAGTGAAGTGTGGATTGTCCTGAAATAGCCTTTAGAATAAGTGCATTATGTATCATACAGAATTGTTCAAAAATACCAAAATTAAACATTGATTTAATAAGTACTGCAAAAGTAACACACAACAAAATTTACATACGGCAATAATTTATTCTGAAATGTTCATTAGTTTCTGTTGAGACCTTACCCATGTCTCATTAATAAAAGAGCAGCCATCTCACCTCAAATACCAGAATATACATCAAGTTACAGCATAGCAAAAATCCTACCTACTGTCAGATAAAATCTAGTTCAGGTAAAATAATTTTGTTCAAGGTTTACACATACACAGATTTCCTTTTTTTTTTTTTCCAGAGCACAAACAAAAGGTAGATCATTACACCATAACTATCTATGCATATTATGTGACCACAGAAATGTTAAACATTATTTCAGAAAATGAACAATCAGTTCTATCCATGCAGAAAAAACAGGCTTGTTCAGCAGAAACCATATTACTGTGAATTTCACAGCCACATGATTAATTATAGGTTCGGTGGCTTCACAAATACTAAAACAGAGTATTTTTTTGCATAAATAATACCAATTTCTCCCTGATGTTGTTTTAGTTATTTTGCAAACCTAAAAATGAGAGAATACAGCAATAGAATTCTTTTTTTTAATCTGTTGTTCATCTTTCCTGAATCTCCCCCCAAAATAATTAAAGATATGAGATGTTAATTAAATATATGTAAAACATACTGTACAAATATAATCGCTTTAGCAATTTTATTGCTAACCTATCAATCGGGAATCCCTCAAAAGCATTACCAGTGAAGACAAAGAATATCAAATATGGCTTCCAGAACAAGGACCCTTTACAAGAATTAAACTTATTTACAAAATGAAAAAACACCATCTTGTATAGTTCCATTTAAAAATTTCACATATAGCATAATACATCAGCATTTTTAGTTAAACAGAAGTCACCAAGTAGGATCCAGAATGGCGCTTAGGACTCTGAGCACCACTCGAATCTGCACTTTCAGTCTTTGAATCTCGTTTTTTTGTGCTGTTATTGACTGGTGTTGGTATCTGTGACGGTCGTGTAGAACCATTATCTGCACTGCTTTTTCTTGGGCTTGGATTATAGTTGAAAGGAGTCACTCTCGCTGCAACAGCTCCACTGGGTGAACTGTGTTTGCTTGAGCTGCTGGAGCTGAATGGCGTACGTTCATTAATGATGCCTTCACTAGCCTCTGGGGCAGGGATAGGATTGCTTAGCACAGGTTTTGTTTCAGTTCCTTTCTTGTCTGGACTATCTGCCTGAATGAATGAGTTTAGGCAGGTTTCTAAACCTATGGTACGAATAGGGACATTTCCATTTCCTGTATTCTGTTTTCCGTGGAGATCTTTTGACTCTTTACTATTCATGTTCCCTTTCTCTGAAAAGCTGTCAATAATGGGGGGAGTGTTTCCTGTGGGAGATTTTCCAGATCTAGGATTATTAATAGGGCAATCCTCAATCCTCACCCACACATCCTCTGTTTTAGAGACAGCAGGTGCCATTTGGTAAATTAAAGTTTTTGAATCAGCACCATTGGTAGCACATGATGAGGTATTCTGAGGAGGACTAGTCATTATCTGAGGAATTTCATTTTCCTTTATCTTTCTCCAAGTACCTTTTGCTGGCGCTTGACTCTCTTTAGATTGCTTGAGTCCAGAAAAAGAACTTACATGTTGCTTTTCATCCTCACTTTTTGCCTTTTCACTGGATTCAGAAGAAGCTGAGAGAATTGAGGAAGAACTTCCAGTCCTTCGCCAAGTGCTTACACGAGGAAGTGATGAGGAATGTTTACTGTGCTCACGCTTCCATGTCCCGGATCTGTTAATTGGCAGTCTTGAAGGACTCTCAGAATGAGACCGAGATATGTCATGGCGTTTTGTTGGCCTTCCATCACTGTATTCTAAAGAAGGACTCAGGTTAGGAGGTAACTTTCGCCAACCACCAGTTTGGATTGTTGAATGTGTAGACAAAGACATATCAGGAAGCGAAGGACTTAAAACTGGAGTCTGTGTGTGTGATTGGGTGGGGGAGTCTGGTCTAGAAGGAGACAAAGATTCAAATGAAGCAGACTCCTCTAGTTTCCTTCTTAGAGTGGGACTTGGAGTTTCTTTAATAAAAGTTGACTGGCGTACTAAAACAGGCCTCTCTGATCTGTCAGATTCACTCCCACTGGATTTGGTTGATGACATCCTAGACAATTCGGCCTTTTTATTAGATCCACTAACACCAGGAATTTGATTTAATCCTTTTGAGGCAGACTCACTTCTGGGAATACCACTGGTACTTTTGGGCATTCCTGTTTGCTTCACTACACTTTGCTGACTCATTTGCCTGCCTGGCGATGTGTATGCCATTCTCCCTGAACCTGAAGATTTGGTGGAAGCTGTACTTGGAGATGATGTTCTTGGCAGTTGGGAAAGTTTATTAGGAGGACTTATGCCATTTCTGCCTGGTGAAATTGAATTTCGGCCAGGAGACTGTAGAGGTCTGGATAATGGTTGCTGTTGTGGTCTAGAGGGTGTAGAATCTCTAGATCCTGACCGAGAAGGCCCTTTACTTGCTCCACCTTGCTGTGATGGCTGTCTGGATATAGGGCTTGGCTCAGATTTCACAGTTGGCTTCGTGACTCTGGGAGAACTCTGGCTTTCATTAGGACTTTTGGAGGCTGTACTCTTTAGTTGTGGTCCTTTTTTAGAAACAGGGCTTGTACTCGAAGAACTGTTTCGAACTCCAGGAATATGAATCATTGTCCTACCTCGGGAAATTGAGGGCATGTTTGTTTGCAGTGGCTGTTTCAAGTGACTTGTAAGTTCTGAATTGGAACGAGCTTTACCTGTAATCATACTTTTGTATACTTTCTTTCCTCCTTTGATACCCTTATTTTCAGACTCTACTTTCTTGGATTCCAATGTACTTTTCTCTCCAGGTTTAATAATTCTCGGACCCTTATTGCTAGTAAAAGGTTTCTCTTCTTGATCCGGTGTAAGATGAAAGGGTGACCCTAAGGAAATTCCAGATTTTAATGAAAGGATTGAATCAGAATCAGATGAGGCTTGTCTAGACAGTGATGCTGCAGCAGCAGCCTGATGTAAACTGCTGACTATAGAATTTGCACCTTCTTGAATAGCCTTCCAATCAAAATTCTCTGAATCAGGTGAGAAACCATGCTCTGAATCAGGCCTTTGTATATCTTTCAAGTCCAGTGTCAAGTCTTCTGCTAAAATGCCTCCCATGTTTCTGCAGCTGCCTTTTTCATTGTTCCCTCTTGACCTTGAAGGCTTTTTCTTTTTAGGCATAGCAGAACTAATACATTCCTGCAAAAGATCATCTTCAGAATCAATACTAAGAGAACTGAGAGAACTGTTTCTTGAAAAACATACAGGAGTATCTTCAACATGAAATGATTTAGGAGCATAGCCAGAAGTTTGTGGTCTGTTTGATTCTACCTGTACATCAGATGGTTTTATTTGTTCTATAGGCTCACTTTCTTTGTTATTGTTGTTTTCTTGATCAATATCACTAAGAGAACTCAAAGATGAATTACGAGAAAAACAAACAGGAGTATTTTCTATTGCAAAATTTTGCATTTTCTCATCTGTAGCTGCACTTCTATCTGTAGTATCTTTGGATGACTGAGGGAAAGGGGTATGTTTCTGTACCAGAGCTTTTGATTGATTTCGCC
Source organism: Lepidodactylus listeri (assembly GCA_029233225.1). NCBI lineage: Eukaryota > Metazoa > Chordata > Lepidosauria > Squamata > Gekkonidae > Lepidodactylus > Lepidodactylus listeri. The sequence goes on along the minus strand of JARCFY010000004.1, from coordinate 68,946,041 downwards.
CTGTTGGAGCATGTTTTTGGCAAGCTTGTGTTCTACTGCTTGACTGCTGGTTTGAAATGTGCTCTGTATTGGCGTTAGATTTAATTTCACTTTCTTTCCCCTTTCTCAGTTCTGCCTTCTCCCTTGAAAGATCTACATCATCATCAAAGTCTAGAGAACTCAAGGAATCATTTCGTGAAAAACAATACGGAGTTCCCTCAATTGGAGTGTAATGGTGGGGGGAATCAAATGAAAAGCTTCCTCTTGAACGCTCTTCATTATTTGGAAGTTTATCATTAAAGTCCCTCGAGCTATTTTTAAGGTTTTGTTTCTTTGTTTCTTTGTTGTCTGGGTGGGTTCTTTCATTATTAAAATTATCTTTTGACTCTGTGGTTTTTCGTAAACGTGCTCTATACTCATTGCTTTGGGACATGGGCTTTACTGGTGAAGTTGGTTTCTTTTTCTCAACTTCAAGCTGATTTTTATTATTTAGGGATGAGGATGTAGATGCTTGTTGAACTTGATCCATTATCTTTTTCACTCTGAAAGGCTTGTGACTTTTCCCTTTTGGCATAGCAGAATTAATACACTCTGCAAGAATGTCATCACCTTCTTCTATTTTCTCATCATCCAACCCAACAATAGATCCAGTTGGATTTTTCCCCCTGTGCTTATCATCAGTATTTCTGCCTTCTGTAGGAATGGTATCTCTTTTTTCAAATTCAGTTGATTCCATCCCTGTGCCAGCATTATCAGTATTAGCCAATTCATTTGGTGGTGATTCTATTGTAAGATCACTCAGAGATGTAGCTGTTGAGAAATTTATTGGTGTTCCCTCAACACAATATACACGTGGCATATCATCTCCAGGTGTAAAACTAACATGCTTTTGAGAATGTAATCTACTTTGAGAAGGAAGAAGTTTATACACTGGCAGCTGGCTTGGTTTCCTGGCTACAGGAGGAGGTATTTTTGAAGCAGTTACCTGAGAAGGCTTTTTGGCTTTACGTGAAGATTTTGTTGGCATAGCAGAAATAATGCACTCTTCCAGTATTTCAATGTCATCATCATCAGAATCATCCAGTATATCTTTTTCAGGTTCTGTGGTCTTCTCTGTTGTCTTATCATCATCAATCTTTGTATCATTTGGCTGTTCAAGTTCTCCATCATTCCCAGGATCATCTTCATGTACAGGTGGCATTATTCTTAGCTCTACATCTTTTTGTATAAAAGGTTCATCAAGACTCAAAGCACTTAAGCTTGATGAACAAGAAAACCCATCTGGTGTGCTTTCTGTAGCAAAATGTAACAAAGTATCTGCATCTTGCAATACCTGCACTCTTTGAACAGCTGTGCTAACAGCTGTTTGCCTTGGCCCAGATTCTCTCTTTTCAGTGCTAGGCACTTTACTTTTGGCTACTTCTCTCTTCACTTGTGTTGTTTGTGCAGGGGGTGGAGTTTTACTTCTGCTTGGTGGCATTGTTTGTCCCGGGCTATCTGGAAGGTCACTTGGACTTATAATACCACTTACCATCCCACTGCAAGGCTCACTCTGAACAGAACTAGCAATTGAACGACTCTCAAAACTATCCAAGGAACTTACAGAGGTACACCTGCTAAACATAAGTGGAGTTTCCTGCAAATAATGCTCTGGGGGACTCTTCGGAGTCTGAGCACCACTTTTTGAAGGAGATTTGGCGCCTGAAGAAAACTCAACAGCTTTATGCCTAGCTGAGTCAGAAGGCGATAGATTAGAAGCCTGAAGTCTACTAGATTTTGTTCTGATGTGCTGAGAAGCTGATGATGTCTCATTTACTGTACTAGCTGCAGACAGGCTCCTGCTATTTTCTTTCATTCCTACCATTTTCATAGAGTTATCACTGTCTGCTACACGTGTGGCTTGATCACGTCCCGTTTCATCCTCAGCTGATGACAAAGATGACAGAGAACTACATCTTGAAAAACATATTGGGGTATCTTCCACACAATAGGTTTGCATTGTTTCCTGGTTGATGGATGGTGCTTTGCAAGAAGCAGGCTTTTGACTGTGACTACTTCTACTCTGAGCTGAATTTGGATGGAGCTGGTTATGTCTCTTTGGGCCAGCTGAAGTTGCCATATTCCCAGTGGCTGAAGAAATATGATCTGTTTTAGTGTTCTGTAATGCTGGACTCTTTGAAAAAGAAAAGGATGGTTTCTGTGCAGAGGGAGGAACGTCTGTTGAATATTTGAGACTATAATCAATTGGCTGATCTACATGATGCTCCTCTTCATTGTATTTTATGCTGTAGTTAGTTGGCTGATCTTCCTCCTCATGTTGTTCCTCCTCAGAATAACGTTCACTATAGTTGGTTGGCTTATCATCCTCATAATCATCAACCTGGCATAAGGACTGGCTAACTTTTGGATTTATTCCATGACTGCAGCTTACTCTGTTCTGTTCTGTACTGTTGGATTCTCTGGATCTGAAAGGAGAAACGCACTCTTGCTGACCAAAAGGTGATTGGTAGCTTATGTGTTTATCATCACCACTTTCAGGGTATACAGGGTAAACTCCACTTTGATTTCTGGACTGTCTTTGCTCATTCTGTTTTATTTCCTCTTCTATTACATGTTTGGGTCTTGCCCATCTTTCATTCTGTGATGGACTCTGTCTTCCAGAATTCAGCTGCTCATCCGAATATTTTAAGCTATAATTTATTGGAGTGTCCAGCTCTCCATCATTGTCATCCATATGGTTAGCACTGTGTATTTTATGTGCTAAATCAGCTGGGTACTGTCCATAACTGCAAAATTTACTTTCATCATCTTCAGAATAAGATTCAATAGGCTTCATCTGTCCCCTTTTACCATATCCATCACTGCTGCTGACACTGTTTAAGCTATCATTAGAAGCTCTCTTGTACTCCACTTTTGCATAAGGCACAGGACAGGTCCTGTTCTCAGATTTAGGGAAGTTATAGGCATTTGTATGAGAATGGGCAGTAGATGTTCTTCTTAATGCATTCCTGTCTTCTGACAAACAGTGCATTTCAGCTACAGAACCACTGCTTCTCTCATCATGTGTAATATGCATACTTACTTCTTCCATTACTTTGGAAATTTGGGCGGTAGCAGTAGAGATCTGCATTCCTATTCGTTTAGAAGAGTTCCCAGAATTTTCTGTGGTTGAATGATAGCTGTTTAATCCCATTGCACGTTCTCTATCCAAGCTCCTGTCCTTTTCAGACCGAGAACTCTCTGTATTTCCTCTGCTTGAGGAAGAGGAGCCTGGCAACACAGTAGTATTTAAATATGGTGAAAGCACAGTCATGTTACCAGCATTAAAATTTTCTGACCTGCAAACTCCATCATCATGTCGATTAGCATCCAAAACATATTCACTGTATAGATTTTGTTTATGTCTTTGCTTATTACGGTGAGATGTTTTGGGACTTAAATTATCAATATTGTCAAAAGTTTCAGATAAATGTTGAGCATCTAACTCTGCTTCCAGTGCTTTCTGCTTTCTAACATGAAGGGATGGCAAGCTTGAACCTGGAGACATGATGTTAGCATCTTTATATTTTGCAGGCCTGTTTGCCATTAGGTTCCTTAGAGCTGCAGCACTGCCCATAGCTATCATCTTGTGCTTTGAATGTATGAGATTTTTGAGCATGCTAACTGCTCCCATGTCCCATAATGCTTCCTGGTCCTTTGCATTCCGTGCAGAAAGGTTCCACAAGGTTCCACATGCATTGCTGACTATTGTTAAGCTGTGAGACTTCAAGTGATGTAGTAGAGTTTGCAAGCAGCTGTTTTCTCTCAGAATTTGCCTAGAATTAAGATACAAACATAACATATTAAGTATCACTTTAACTAGATTTTAAAAAACCCAAATGTATCACCATTATATTTTGATGATAATATAACTCCATATATATGAGTTGTTAATCAGTTTAAAGTCCAGTGTTCCAAAGGGGTTCTCCATGCAAATAGTGCTTTTGAAAATACTATTTCACTTTGGCTTGATTCAGACAATTCTCAGCTATGACTTATTTTAACTACAGTTATTTTAACTACAGGATTTGGCTTACAGACATCAATCAAATCTTCCACTCTTTCATCCATGATCTCTGCTGAGATCTGGCTGGTACTTTGGTGAGGGTGGCATTAGGAAACAAGCCAGAAAGTTTGTATTTACACATTCTTCAAAAACCATAGAAGACTAATTTGTGACTAATAATCCAACTTCAAACCATGGCTTCAGATTCTTGTTTGATGCATTTTAACTAATCATTTGAGTTGCATCCACTAACAGGGTATCATTCAACAACCCCCCACTTCTGTCACAGATATGACCCTGTATACCAGGGGCATAATTTTGGGCTTTGCTGGGGGTGGGGGGAGAGCAAGGAAGTTCTGCATTGAGGAAATCCTTTCTGTTAGAATAAATTATCACTGGATCAAACATATACTTTATGGACTGGCTGGCATTCAGATGATAACAATAACCTTTATTGGCCTAACTGAACCATATAAACCTGACCTGAGCCAATATCTCCCACAGGCAATTCTCAGTCTGCAATGATTTGAGCAGTAATCTTTTGAAAACACAGCAATGCAACTGCAGATAGATAGCTCGAGTCTTCAAAATCTTAACTCTGAATATATTACCAGCCTATCAAGTTTTCAAGTATAGAATGTCTGCTACATCCACAATTTGCATAAAATTTGCATAAGATTTACTGCACATGTACCTAAGGAGCTTACCTGTGGTCCTCATTAGTAGCAATCAAGCTGGAAACATTACGCAGTATTCCTCCTCCACTTTCAATGATGGCTAAAGTATTTGTTTGGCTTCGGTAAGTTAAAGTGCCAACTAAAAAGGCAAGAGCACCATCTACAGCACATATGTCAGCTTTATTCTCAGTGCAGTGCGCTGATAAATTCCATAAGGCACTCAATACACTTTTTAGGGTGGATTCCTGCAGAGAAAGCAAGAACAACGCTGAATTAGAATCCTCAGGTGAGACAAGGATCAGGCTTTTAAAGCTATAAGAAGGGACAAAACTAAATTCTTATAACAGCTCTTTTGCCAGTTGCCCATTCTAAAATGCAATGGGGGCATTGAAAACTCTTGGCTATTATAAAATAGAAACAAACCAATATAGTACAAACTGGCAAACATATTATTCTGTTAGAGGGTAGAATTTTCTTTTATGAACAGAGACACAGAAAAATAGAAACACTACAAAATATGCCTTTGAAGATGCACCTTTTTAACTTCCAAAGCACACTCCATCAATGCCTTCACACTTCCAACCTCACGTAGAGTTTTCTTACTGTTCACATCTGCTCGCCAAGACAAATTCCTCAGCACGCTTGCAATCACCTAACCAAATGAAACAAAAATCATAAGGGAAGACTGGAAAGAAAGAAGTCTGCTGATTATCAGATAGGGCAGGGTATAAATATAAAATATAAATAAATTAATTAAAATTATTATTATTATTGATGATGATGATGGAAAATTGGTTTAAGTTAATGGGGAGCAGCAAATGAGAAAATACAAACAAGACACTACTAATAAATAACATTTACCTGCTGTAAATCTTCACTTTCTGATTTTAGCTGGGCTACAAGAGCTCTCATGCAACCCTTCATAGAACATAACGTAGCCTGTTTAAAAGGTAGAGAAAGACTGAGAATGATTAAACAACTCTAATGACAGGAAGTTAAATGTTAATTTCTGTGTGCAATCTTTTTTTTATTTTCAATAAAAAAATCATAGCATATACTCATATATATTATACAACGAAATGGAATAAAGCAGAACAACAGCAGATTGAGTCATTTGTGATAGTTTTTAGTCTTCCAGATGTAGCTGTCCTTATATATAATTGAGTAGTGGGCTGGCACTTTCTGAACATTCCACACACTCCTAAATCAGTTGGCTACATGATATGTCACTCAGAAGCTGTCCCTATCCACTGGCTGCATTGCCTGAGTCTCGCCTCCAGCATTCTAAACAGTTTGCTGTTCCTCCCCACCCTCCATAGCCAGTCAGAACACAGAGGTCATCTGCATATGCAGCCTGATTAGCCTTTGCCTCTAACATTCTAAACTGTTTGCTGTTGCTGTTGGGAGTCATTGAATGGGTCCTGAGGTAAAATACATCTCCCAATCTTCCCTTAAACAGTTGCTGAAGTTGCCAGTCTCCCTGTGGGGCCTGGAGATCTCCCAGAAATCACTGTGTTCCCCAGCCACAGCACATCATCTCCCCTACAGAAAATGTCCCAGCTACTACAACTGATCTCCAGATGACCAAGATCAGTTCTCCTGAAGACAATGGCTGCTTTGGGCAGTGGACTCTATGGCATTATACCCTGTTGAAGTCCCTCCGCACCCCAAACCTTGCCCTCCCCAGGCCCTACCCCTCAGATCTACAGGTATTTCCCAAGCCAGAGTTGGCAACCCTGTAACTGGCAATGGAACTGCTTTCCAGATCCTTGGAACCCAGAAGACATGCCATAGGATGAGGTGGTTTTCTACCTTAGCTGCCACTGCATAACCCCAAATCAACATAAGTCAGGAGTGGAGGGAACCATACCTGTTACCATGAGGCTGTCCTCCCATACTGCCCACTTGGGGCAGCAAAAAGACTTGAGACAGCCCTGCCTTATAGCTAAGCAGAAGGAAATAAACATGGCTTGCCTCCCTCTATTTTCCCCTTCCCTCTGCCACTCCACTAGCCACAGCCGGGACACTCACTTGGAGCTTCTTTCTAGAGCCTGTTGTATTTCTTCCCAAAACGGGCCTTACTCCACCAATCAATATAATTGAAATAAGCCCCTTTATTCAATATAACCTCTACCAAAAAACTAAACTAAACTACCACTCTTTGATAAATTTCCATTCTTCAATAATTTATGTAAAATTAAAGGTGTAGCTATAGTATAGAATTTAGCAATTTAAATGACATAAGGAGATTAAAGAAACTGACAAAAAATGTTAGAAGGTCAACTTTAGCAACTTTAATTTAAACTACCAGGAATCAATCTTCAAAACTGCCAAAAAGAACAGTATGCTTTGTAAAAAATAAAAATCCAAAGCAAACAGACTTAATTCCTACTTTAAACTGATGAGCTGAACTAAAGCTTAGACATCAATTTCATGTTTCTATTACAGACACACCCTTTATTGTTGTAGAGCGTGCACGAAACAAAGCTGTCAGCTAAGCTCTACTGATCTGTACTTAAATGTAGCACTACAGCATAAAGTTAATAACAAGCAAAATTCTAAACTCCCAACTCTTAATATTAAAAAATAAAATAAGCCTACCTTATTGGCTACATCTCCAAAAGTTAAATTTGTAAGAGCCATTCCAGCATATCGTCTTAATGTGACACTATAGTGGTCATTAGTAAGTCCATACATTTCACAGTCCACCTGCAGTAATTCTGCAATGGCCTGCAAACCACCTATAAAAGAAGCATTTAAAATAACTTTTTTTTAAAAAAACACTAATATTTCTTCACCAAAACTCCAGAGATGATGCAAGTGAATAATTTATAAAACATTCAAGTTTACTGAGAACTGGTCACAAAGAACAAGAGGTATATCGAGATACAGGAGTAAGAATTCTAGAAAGAAGAAAACTGACCAATATGCTCCAAGTTGAATAAAACTTCCTATCTGCATACCTTGCATCCTTCAGTTTATGATAAGATATACTCCAAGCATTCAAAGCTGCCATATTTTTAGTTTGTACTATATTGTACTCTTTAAAAAAAAAGATTTTATTGATTTTCCAAACTACACTATCACCTAAAAAAAACCCCTACATAACTAAAATCTAAACTACCCATATAATGACAGGTGTCCAGATAATTATTAATCTATGCATAACAAAACTTTCTAAAAAGAATAGTTATACAATTCAGACTATATCTATATCTTATTCTTTTCTAAATTCTATTCAGTTTAAAAAAAAGAACCTTTGAGATTCAGTGTATACTTAAACAAAACAATCAAACTTTAGAGAGATAAACATAACCGCTTATTTAAAACTATTTCTTCTTTGATTTTTCTTTCTTTTGCGTCTTCTTTCTCCCGGGATCTTGGGACCTGCAGCACCCAGTTCAGACTCCGAATCACCTTCTTCAAGTCCCAAATTTTCTGAGGATGAACTTTCTAGTCCATAAATACTTTCTTGCTGATCCAGTGAGTCCTCTGATGAAGATTCTTCTCCTTTCTTTTCTTCTTCCTTCTTACAGTAAACCAGGAAAGCATCTGCCTTGGCAACAGTATCTATCTTCTTCTTCTTGTCTTTAAAGGTGAATGTTAGACCCTCTGGATAAATCCAGCGATAAGAAATATTGGCAGATTGTAACCAAACAGTCAATTTTTTATAAGCCTTTCTCTTCTTCCTGATCTCATAAGGAATGTCCTTTAGCACTTTAATTTCCTGCTCTTGGATTTTCAGGGTGACTTTGTTGGTGGTTTTGAGGACCACATCTCTTGTAAATCTTTTAGAGAATCTCACCATTACTTCCCCAGGCAGGTTTTTTTCCTTCACAAATTCTGGATATGTTCTGTATCGCTTTGAAGATCTTCCGCTTTCATCCCTGTCACTGGGGCCAGTGATTCACTGAGTAACTTTTTAAGATTCTCCCCTTGTTGTTCCAAAACACCCTGAAATCTCAAACAATAGTTAGAACGTTCCAATTGCATAGCTAATAGGCATTTCTGTCAGATGATCGTTCCTTCTCAATTTTGGACAATCTTAAATCATGCTTCTCTGTTTTGGTCTTAACATCCAACAAATCCTTCTCCACTCTCTCAGATTTCCTGTTTGCCTCTGCAGCTTCTTTTTGCAGTGAGTCTAATTTCTGGTTGACTGTAGACAGCTGATCCATCAGGGGGCGCAAATCAGCTGTAATGCCAAATTGAGCTCTGTTGCTTCGCCTTTTGAACTAGGAAGAGAACTGGGTAACGTAGAGCTTGTTTTGGGAGAAGGTTTAGTCTTCGGCGCCATTTTCTCTCCCCTCCCGGCCATCGCGTCTTGTTTACCAGAAGATAAGAAAGTTCAAAGAAGTCAACAAGTCACTCTAAAGTTCATTAAAGTACTGCTGAAGCTTCTCCCACTGAGATCTCAAAAGCCGTTTCAAGCCGTGATTCTCAGATTTTAACACAACACGATTTTTCTCTTCGCTGAAGTGGAGAGTTGAAAGGAGGAGGGGATTTAAGTCCCACAATCACATCTGAGAATCTTGCTTTAAAACTCACGGTTGTCGCCATGCGTCTCCAGTAAGTTGCTAATTCTTTTTAACTCTGGACTCCTGAAGCTGTCCGGTAACTGCTCTTAAAAACCCCGAGGGTTTCTAACTGAGGGAGGACTATACAGGGCATAGAGCAGCCTCAATCCCGGGATCGCCATCCCTGGAGAGGCAGCTCCGTGCACCCCAAGCAGGGCCCCCTTTCTGGGGGTCCCTGGGGGGTCCGAGCCAGCCCGGAATCCCCTCCTACCCCCAGTAGTTCAGGTCGCTGGCTCAGAACATCCAAGACCAGCGCCCGCTTCAGAACGCCATTAGACCGGAAGTCTATATTGTACTCTTCAAGCATGATTTACACTGTGTCTGGTCACCACTGGAAGCTAGAAATACCCAAAGTGCAGCACTTAAATAACCTAATGTGAAATCTATAATATGTCGATATATGTCCTGAAGTAAAGAGCAAAGAATTCAGCTCAGAATCAGAATAGGAGTTGGGATGGGGAATTATGGGGTGGCCCAAACTAGCCCAATCTCATCAGATCTTGAAAGCTAAGCAGGGTTGGCCTGCATTAGTACTTGGATGGGAGATTACCAAGAAAGTCCAGGGTTGCTGTGCTGAGGCAGCCAATGGCAAAACTACCTCTGTTCATCTCTTGCCTTGAAAACCCTGTGATGCGACTTGATGGCACTTCCCACCAACACATGAGGGATTAACATATCGGTAACACATAAGCACACAATCATACCCTTTTAACTAACCTAGAGTAATCTAAAGTAATTATTATGAACTTGTACAATTCACCAACATTAATACCTTTAAAAACTATCATTACAATTAATCACATGCTGAAAAGGCAGCAGGTGGGAGAGGACTCCTACCTCATACCGTGCAGTTTGCAAATGCAAATATCATCTGGCTGTTATACTGTATTAAAGGGGGAACTAATCTACGTAAAGTGATCTTTCATTGTACACTTGGACTTTCCACTCCAGTTTCTCAATTACAGCAGAATGCAGGACAGGTGATTCTTCAACTGATTAGCTGTCATATATTAAAAATGGATAGAAAAACTCAGTTCTAAATATAGCACTTTTGGCACAGTGACCAGACCACTTCCATTCTCTAAGAACACACAATACAACAGGGACACAGTGCAATGAGTAGATGAAACCAAAGAGCACTGTGTAAACATTGTTTCTCTGAATGTCAGTGTTTAAGGTCTTGCCAGTAGATAGTAATGTTGTCTGTGTGTTTGTTATGACACTTGCTAAGCTGTGAATGACTTCATCTGTTATACTATGTGACGAGTGCCAAACAATAGTAATTACATTTGTTTGCATGAACTTTCAGGGGTATATACCAATTGTTTATTATGAGTGTCATTAACAATTCTAGTTTACACAGTGCTCTTTGGTTTCACTTCCAGTCTTTGGCAGATATTTTAAAGCACTGCTACCAAAAATCAGGTGGGCACTATTCTAATGCACCACTTTAGCGTGGAAATGGTCTTCCTTCAGGCATCACAGCCTATTTCTTCTCTCTCTTCTATTCTCTGTGCACTGGTTGAGCTGGGGTGCTCTTACCACTAACATTTACACTGGCTTTTGAGCTTCCTGCCTCTCCATGGTAATTCAGTACCCCACAATTTCCATATTATAAAAATGTTTTCATATGCTTTGAAAAAGTGTCCCCATTGTTTTCCAACGCAAGGCAGGAATTGGTCTCAGGAGGACCTGGATGCCTAAGTTTTTGATGACAAAAAATGTGTGACATTCACCAGACCACTGAAATTTAAACAGATAGAATTTTAGGATCCACTTCATACATCTGATATAACACGTTGCCTATGAAAACTTGTATCATAATATAGAAGTCTGTTAGATTAAAGATGCCACTGGACAATATTAATGGGCCTAGAATGTATTTCCCATACTGTATACCGTATTAGTAATATTCAAACATTTAAATAAAAATGAGTTTTGATCCACTCATAAAAGTGTTTTTGAACTGTATTCTTCTATGTATATCTTGTATTAATGTGCAGCTGTCAAAGATTTAGTTTTTAAAAACACATGTAAGTTCTGTACTCATGATACTGAAAGCTCAGCAAAGCAGATATAGGCTACACAGGGAACGGTACTTTCCCCAACGCTATTTAACATCTATATGTGCCCCCTTGCCCAGATTGCCTGGAGGCATGGGCTGGGTTGTCAGCAACATGCTGATGATACCCAGCTCTATCTGTTGTTGGGGGGCCAGTCGGACTCTAGTCCGGGTGATCTGGACCTGGCGCTGAAGGCCGTGACTGGTTGACTTAGGCAGAGTCGATTGAAATTGAATCTGACGAAGACAGAGGTCCTATGCCTGAGTCAGAGTGGATCAAGGGTAGGGATCCCTCTCCCAACCTTCGATGGGGCCCCGTTGGTACCAGCGTCGGAGGTTTGGAGTCTGGGAGTGCTCCTGGACCCCTCGTTAACGATGGAGGCCCAGGTAGCAGCCACTGCAAGGTTGGCCTTTTACCATCTATGGCTGATCAATAAGTTGGTTTCCTTTCTTGAACGTGATGATCTGGCTACAGTGATCCATGCTTTGGTCACCTCAAGATTGGATTACTGTAACGCTCTCTACATGGGGCTGCCCTTGTCCCAAATCTGGAAGCTGCAGCTGGTGCAGAATGCGGCGGCGAGGCTGTTGATGGGCCTCCCCTTGCGGGAGCATATCTAGCCCACCTTAAAAGCACTGCACTGGCTGCCTATAGCATACCAGATAAGGTTCAAGGTGCTGGTGCTTACCTATAAAGCCCTATATGGCCAGGGACCTATTTACCTGAGGGACTGCCTCTCCCTGTATGTACCCCAGCAAGCACTTCGATCGGGATCCCAAAATTGCCTGGTTCTCCCAGGGCTGAGGGAGGCCTGACTGGCGGCTACAAGGGCCAGGGCCTTTTCGGTGGCGGCCCAGTACTGGTGGAATAAGCTCCCAGACAACATCAGGGCCCTGCGGGACCTTCTGCAGTTCCACAGGGCCTGCAAGACAGAGCTCTTCCGCCAGGCTTTCAAGTAGGGGCCTCTTCGACTTTGGTAGCCCTGGCCCTATTAGTGGAACCCGCCAATCCGGAACAACTAGCACCGACTGGAACTGGTTGCCATCTGGGACGCTGCCCTGACAAAGATGAGGAAGTTATGCTATCTTGGACTGGGGAAACAGTATGGTCTATGACTTTGCCGTACTGTATGTTTTATGGAAATGTTTTATGTTTTTATCATTTTATGTTATGGAACTGTTGGTAGCCACCCTGAGCCTGCTGTAAGGTGGGGAGGGCAGGATATAAATCCCAAATATACATACATACATAAATAAATAAATACAGCAGTGACTTCCATACCAATCCTGCTAGTATTTTTGAAGGATAAAAATGTAGAAAGGGGTAATGTTGCAATCTTCTTTGTGCCCTCACTGGGGGAAAAAGCGGGGTATAAATGAATAAGTATAGTAAACATCTGCACCACTTTTGACATTTATATTAGTTTTTGACTCTTACAAAAGGAGGTAATAAGGCCACTTCATCTAAACACATGGTCAAACATGACAAGTGATTGTTTCATAATATTTTACATCAATTTAATTCATTTTAGCTATGAGACACAAAACTTCTAGCAACTGTATGAACGAAGAGAGAAAAAGTGAGGGGGTGGTGGTTTGCAGAGTAATCCATTTTAGACTTACCAAGTTCATTCATTGCATGCCTGTGCTCTTCATCAAATGAAAGCTTCATTAGAACACATACTGCAGGGCAGATCTGATGATCAACTGGAGCTGGCACTGGGTCACAACAAGAAGATTATTATTCACCTGGACTAATTAGGTACATATAGCAATCAGGCTTTATAACTACTGGATAACTTAAGTGCAGAAAAGTAAAAAGCCATTCTAACCACTACATACATTGGCTTCAATCCTGCAGTAAGTTTCTGCTATTGGAAGGGGAGGTGTGGTTTTTTCCGGTTACACCCTCTCACTGCAGCATTCACCCGGATCCACCATTTGTGTTGTTCCAGAGGTTCCCCAATCCCTCAGTAGAACTTGTGGGGGTAATTTGTGTTGCAGTGGGACAGGGGAGGCAATAACCCATTGGGTTGGATCCAATGGACAAACAGAAAGTGCTTTGCTGTAGAGTGACCTATGTTTATCTTCTGAACGGGTCCTTTTATGTGGTTATATGCATTGGTTTCTGTGTGCCAATACAGTAAATTTAGGAGTGTTTTCCCGCTCTTAATTCTGTATTGTGTGAAAGTTGCTTTGGTTCTCATTGCTGGCAGAAAACGTAAGACTTAATAGGTGACACTGAAGATTCTTATACTGCACTGAGATAGACATAGCATTTGGATAATCCAAAACCTCTTCCTGCCCAGAAACTAGTACTTCTGTAAACTAACCTAATGGCAAAAAGTAACGGGAAACTATCATTTTACTCAGAAAATTGTACCAGCACATACATACTTTAGATTATATTTACTGATTTTTAAAAATGGTTTGCTGTACAGAATGCTAAGAAATGCATTTAGGTCACACACTTTATATAACTTATTTTGTTCCTTTGAAGAGTAAATAAAATACAAAGTTATATCAATAATAGTTTATATTGTTTTTGCAATCTATTTGTAACACTTTAAGCATTATAACCAACATACTTGGGTTTTTGTCCTGGTCCATGCCCTGATCATGTGCTTCCTGCCATTCCCAACATGTTTCACAGTAAGCTCGGATTTGCTCTAGAAGATGGAGGACACGTATTTCTCGCCTTCCTCGTTTATCATCAGGCTGCGAATGAATGATATTATGTAGTGCTGCACTGGCTCTGGCACGGGCCTCCTTACTGCCCCGGGAGTTTCCCAACAAAACAGAGTCTTTGTCATTGCCATGTAGAAGTTGGATGAGGAGGGGAAGACATCCAGACTGGCGCATAGCTATGCAGCTGTCTTGTGAGCTTGACATTGCTAGCAAAGTTCGTGACATATCATCTTTATCATGAGTACCCAGCATTGATAACAATGAATACACCATTTCCACCTGTGGAATGAACAATTTTAAATTGGTTACTACATTATTTTAAAAAAAATCAAATGTAATAGAGGACATGGAAGGAACATGGCACTATGAATATTTTGGTACAACTTCAAATAAGTCTGAGACATACTGGATTCTTAATTGATCATTAGATTAAAGTTCTTTGTAACACTAAAAGAACAGCAACGTACAAAAATCAGAAGGGTTCAAGATTTTCACTGTTCTTAAGGCTAAGAGCATATCGATGTAAAGGCTGAGGTGATTCCTCTATCCTTCTATTGCAGATGTATATACATCCATATTAATAATATTTTTTAAGTTGTTTATGGAAGCGTCTTAGTTGCTGTTGCAATTAAATATGCTCACACCTAAATATATCCTGGAACAATCAGAGCATCTTTGTAACGGTAACAAAGAACACATTTGTAGAGGCATTTTTAATGATTACTCTGTTAGGTTGTCAGCGTAGGTTAAATGAAAGCAAAGCCCAATGAATACAAAATACAATAGTTACATATTCTGTATAGCAACATTTTTATATTCCTAAATGAACAAGAAGCATATAGTGTAGAATGCATGAAATGCTAGCACTTGCCCACAAATAAGAAGAAGAAGAAGAAGAAGAAGAGATTGGATTTATACCCCGCCCTCCACTCCCCAAGGGAGTCTCAGAGCGGCTTACAAACTCCTTTCCCTTCCCCTCCCCACAACAGACACCCTGTGAGGTGGGTGGGGCTGAGAGAGCTTTTTCCCAAGCTGTCCTTGAGGGAACAGCTGGTACAGAGCTATGGCTTGCCCAAGGTCATCCAGCCAGGTGCAAGTGGAGGAGTGGGGAATCAAACCCGGTTCTCCTAGATTAGAGTCCGCACACTTAACCACTACACCAAACTGGCTCTCATAAAATAAGGCATTTATTTATTTAAACTGTAAACAAGAGTACCAAAAGATGATATAATAACAATAACTGTGCTTAAAATCCGGAGCTCTAACAATTAAGCCACCAGTACAGAAAACTTACGATTTAATGCTGATCCAATTCAACAAGAGTAGAATTTTTTTAAGAAGCAAACTTTTTGGATATTATCCACATTTAGTTACCATATCAAATTTTATCAGTGCCTAATCATTGTAAAATTCAAGTCCTTTAAACAGTGTAGAGCTTTTTCCAGGAACAGTCATTATGGACCTTTTTATATTTCAGCTGGAGCGGAACTCCATCTTGGTCCAATAAATGTGAAACTCCAATCCAGTCAATAACCAGCCAACTGGTAAAGAATACAAAATTCCAATTCAGCAACTCAGTGGCGGGGTACCAACTCCTCACCCATTTCAATACATAATCTTCTTTCAAGTCAAACAGATTTCAACGTACCTGTCAGCACAACTATCCACCAGAAGCATAAAGAGCTCAAAAATCACATTATATAGAGCTCAAAAATCTCCAAGAACATCCAGTCTCACTCACTGAATAGCTGGGCCTGACCAGCAGTTTAGCCACAGCATTCTGTACTAGCTGCAGCTTCCAAACACTCTTCAAGTGTTGTCCCAAGTAGAGCTTATTCCAATAGTCCAATCTAGATGTAACTAAGGTATAGATAACTATGGCTAGATCTGAACCAGGAATGGACATAGCTGATGCACAGCCAAAAAAAGCTGGACAAAAGCATTCCAAACCACTGAGTTTTCCAAGCTGACTGCTGTACTGAGTAGCACTCCCAAGCAATGCTCCCTCTAAGCTGTAGAGTCTTGTGAGCAAAAATTTTACTATGTGGACTACTGGTATTAAAGTTGTGAGTGAGTGATTTGGCTGCTGCATAAATTAGTCTGCTGTAGAGCCATCCTTCCTGAACTAAGACAAAAATGTGTGAGCTGGAGGCTAAAAAACTGAGCTAGCTCACACTAACTCAGCTTAGAGGGAACACTGCTCCCAAGCTGTGAACCTGGCTTTTCAAAGGGAGTATAATCCCATCCAATACAGGAGATATCTCAAGCCTGAGGTCTGCCTTTCTATTAACTCAGATAACCTCTATACTATCAGGATTAAGTTTCAGCTTGTTCAGCCTTATCCAGCCCCTTACTGACTCCAAGCATTGGTTCAGAACATCAACAGCATCCTCAGAATTAGGTGGGAAAGAAAGGCAGAGCTGGGTATCGTCTGCATATTGGTGACACTACAGCCCAAACCTCCTTATGACCTCTACCAGTGGCTTCATAGATATTAAACAGCATGGGGGATAAGATCAGACCCTGTGGAACCCCACAGGAATCCCCCATCACCACCTTCTGAGGTTGATCTACCAGATAGAACCATTATATAGAACTCAAACCACAGCATCCCACAGTCCCAGGGAAATGGATACTCAGTAGGATACTATGGTCAATAGTACTGAAGGCCACTGAGCCAGCAGAACTTGGAAGGGTCACATTCTCCCTCAGTAGAGAACAGTAACCAAGACTGAAGCAGTTTCTCTTCCGAATTCAAAAAACAATTGTTTATTTTCATAAAAGCTTAATGGTATTCCCAAACCATTAAAACAGTATAAATTCTAATATCGTATTAAGAAACAGTGGTAATAACACCACAGTGGCAGTTTTCAATGTCCCACTCCTTTACGCTGCAGCAATTACTAAAAACTGAAAGGCTTGCCAGACTTTGTACATGACAAAGTTAACCTGATGTGTAATATGTCAATACAAATCCACTGGAGAGCTGAACAGGTGTATAAAAATATTTCAAAAGGAGCTTAAAGGCTGGATAGGAAAAAACAGCTGACATGCCAGATTAAGATAGAAAAGTACTAAATGTATAAAACTAGGTAAAAATTAACTTCACCAGTACCAAGGATGGGAAGATTCTTAACACCACACTTGCATAGTCATATGTAGGGATGGGCACAAACCACAAAAATGCAGTCCGGAACCATGATCAGAACCATGAACCCCACAAACCCAGTTGGCTCGTATACAAACTGAACTAGGTTTGTGAGGTTCGTGCCTGAAACAGCTAAGCGCTAAGGGCAGCCTGCTCCCACGGCTTAGTTATCTTGGGCTCTAAACAACTGAGCTGTGGAAGCAGGCTGCCCCTGTGGTTCAGCATCTTAAAGGGGCTTTCTTGGGCAGCTAGCACTGGGACAAACTTATTTTGCTAATAAGTGTAATATTAAGTGGTGACATGATAAAAAACAGACAACTTGCAGTGCTGTGGGGTGTTATTCTTCCTGGAGTATGCCACAGACTTTTACTCTTGCCTTTTTTGCAAGACTGCTTTGGCAACTGATGAATTTGGCTGCTGGTATAGTTTCAGCAGTGGAGACTCTTCGGCCTGATCTTATTGCTTTGGCACATATATATTTGTGTGTGTGTGTGTGTGTGTACCTGTATTGCTCTTGCGTCAGTAATAGTTCACTGATACTAACAACATGAATTCAATAGCCAAAATCCTCCTTCAAAACTCCCCAAAGGTAGAATTCTATCATGACTTCTGTTCTATGATTACCAGCAACCAAATATTTTTAGAGTATGAGAAACATTTTTAGACTGCCAAGTGCCTCAAATGGACAAGTCAGATGCATATATTTCTGCCATAAATTCAAAATTGCACCGTAATGACTATTTTTGTACCTTTTGAGAGACACTGCAAAGTTAATACCACCAATTGTTTAACAGTTTAAGGAACTGCTACTGGACAGTGTGATTCCTTTGAAGCACTACATGCATTTTGAAGCACTTCACACGGCTTAAAAGGGCTTTCCTGGGTGGCCAGCCAGGTATTATTGTTGGGTTTTCACATGCCTAACTTTGACTTACCTTTTTTTTTTTGTCAGAGCCTGCAGTTAAGGAAGAAGCCAACTTGGGCTATTATCAGTTAGGTCTAGTGGTGGCAGCCCGATAGCCAGAAAATTTTCTGTGGGGGTGCCAAGACCAGGGGTGGGGAGTCTAATTAGATGAGTGACTAATCCGATTAGTGGTGATTGAATTAAGAGACAGAAGTGGGAAGGTGGGCAATGACCTTACACCTGCAGCACAGCTTCTTCCACAGCCTTCAGTATAAAGAATTCCTCCCCCTGCAAGTTCATTACCACTAATAAAGCATGAAAGCCTGCAGGGCTGAGGAATGATGCAGCAGGAGAGAGAGAGGAGATCTGGCAGATCATGTGGCTGTGCAGTTTGCTGAATGGAATGGCCCGTCCCAGCACCTCACTGCACCTGCGCCAGCCCATGTGACCCAGCTGCTGGTATCATGTGCAGCAGGGCAGACTGGTGGCAGCGGAGGAGGGCAGTGTGGCAGTACAGTGTGCCCAATGCTTCCTCCCCCTCCCAGCCACTGTTCCCTCTAAGCTGAGTTAGTGTGAGCTAGCTCACAGTTTTTTAGCCTCTGGCTCACACATTTTTGTCTGAGCTCAGGAAGGATGGCTTCAGAGCAAACTAATTTATGCAGCAGCCAAATCGCTTGCTTACAACATTAATGCCAGTAGCTCACAAAGTAGAATTTTTGCTCAAAAGACTCCACAGCTTAGAGGGAGCATTGCTCCCAGCCAACCAGCGTCTGTTCTGTCATCGTCGATCACCAAAGGCTCCCAGGGAGGGACCAGGAAGGGAGGTGGCTGGGAAGGGCAGAGCAAGTTCAGGAGGGACATCGATTCCCCCCCACACCGTGTTATTAGAGATAGCAATTACAGACTGTTGTCTCTAACAACTGGGGATCATCACTACAATAACCATAGCAATCCTTACCCTATTGTGCTGTAAAATTTAGAATTCCAGTGAGTCACACTTTACATTCTTCCACTTTGGAAGAAAAAAAACCAGAAGCACAAAGGCCATTAATCAAATGGCTGTTTTTAAGGTCTAACTCTTAATACAGCAAATATTACAACCTATTTTAATAATTCCTTGAAACAATGTGGAGATACTGTTAGCAATCTGCGGTAATGTTAGGTTACCTTTGTACCTAGGTGACTTGTCAGTCTTCGAGGAACAGAGTAACTGTTAGAACTCATAACACTGGATGTTTCATGGTCCACTCGAGTCGCTGAACCCTATAAGTAAGTGACAAAATGGTTTGCATAACACAAAATTTTTTTCATTTCAGCATTTTACAACTCAGTTATATTTACTATAACGTAGTATTTAAAACAATTTGCAAGTTATGATTAAATTGATAAAGCAACATAATAAAAATAAAAGCCATATTACTACTGGATTATGGAAAAAAGCCATGAGTCACCTTTTTGCCATTAAGGAATTCCTACCAATATTACTAGAACAAAGTTTGAGTCCAGTGGCACCTTTAAGACCAACAAAGTTTAATTCTGGGTATAAACTGCACAGATTAGAACAGATAAAAGGAAGTACTTCTTCACCCAAAGAGTGATTAACACGTGGAATTCACTGCCACAGGAGGTGGTGGTGGCTACAAGCATGGACGGCTTCAAGAGGGAATTAGATAAACATATGGAGCAGAGGTCCATCAGTGGCTATTAGCCACAAAGTATAGATATGAACTCTCAGTCTGGGGCAAGTGATGCTAAGTAATCTTGGTGTTTTGGGGGGGCAACAGTGGGAGGGCTTCCTGCCCCCACTGCTGGACCTTCTGAGGGCACCTGGTGTTTTTGGCCACTGTGTGACAGAGTGTTGGACTGGATGGGCCATTGGCCTGATCCAACATTGGCTTTTCTTATGTTCTTAAGAAAGCATGCACACAAAAGCATATATCCAGAATTAAACTTTGTTGTTCTTAAAGGTGCCATTGGACTCAAACTCTGTTCTACTGCTTCATACCAACATAGCTACCCACCTGAATCTATCAATATTACTGTTAAAGATACACAAAAAAATGTACATAGGTGAAGTGAAAAAAGGAAGATGTTCCACTCCTGAAGAAAGGCTTCTTGTGATTATGTTAATTTCTAAGTCTGATGACATGTTTCTTCTTCAGTTATAGTCAGCCTCCCCAGATGGTATTTCTACACATAACTTCAATGTTGGTGCTCTTTCCTCCCACAAGTGTTGAATGTAACAATATATCCAGCACATGTGTTCCCAATGAAGAAACTGAATGGACAACTGTGATGTTTGTAGGGTTGTTTACCAAAAGGATTTTTGATTTAAATTCCTCAAGCTTGCATGCTTCTACTTCCTCCCCTGCAGCTTTAATATTTATTATTGTATTTTTATCCTGCCCTTCCTCCAAGGTCTGTAATTTGTTCTCCTGTCTAGGATTGAACTGTGGTTTGGAATCCAAGCTTGTTGACAAAAGTACAAAAAAAATTTGGTTTGTCTGAACCAGATATCTCAACAGAAGCCTTCAGTATTTGACCTGTGCTAGGGGATTTGGGCGCAGTTACTCTAGAAGCTTATTCTGAAGATTGCTTCTGGTTTATTTATAGCATTTGAAAGCTCCACTACCTCTTGTATGGCCAACCTACAGGTGAACCATCAGGAATCCCACAACCCAACAGCTTGCTGTCAGCCTCTCCATTTAACCAGAACTACTAATATTAATCACATCAACTAATCATAAACTTGCCGCCTTCCACTTTTCATTAACTAGCGCACTTCTAAAGTATTCTACATGTAAACACACTCAAAATATTACTGTGAATCTCAACACATAAGACTCTCTGGCTATGAGATGGTACTGATATAAATGTGGGGAGGAGGGCTGTCGAGCTTCCAAGTAGAATTGAAGTTTTTTTTCTCCTTCCACCTGGCTAACACAGAATTGCCTACCACATTGAAAGCATCCTCCTCCAATCCTCATCTCCTGGAAAGAAATTCAGGACAAAAGCAAGTGAACGTTAAAAGCACTTATGTCCACAATCTAAACTCTATTCTGACATGCAGAATGCTCCTGTATTTCTTCTACATTCCTAGTACCTACTGTACCTAAATTAGACAAACTCACATATAACAGTGGAAGAATGAACACCTATACAGCTGCTAGAACACCACACTCCACCTCTGATTTGGAAACAACTTGGCAGTAGCAACATAAAATGACAGGAGATGACAGTGAAGTGCTATAAAAGTTGCCCCTCATCACTCTGGTCTTAACACTAAAGGAGAAGAGGGAGACACATAAATGCACACAGCGGCACCTCCCCAGCCAAGAAAAGACAGAGCAATACTATGGAAACTGTATTTATAACACTCTACCTTCTGATTTCACAAGAGAGAAAGAGCCATGTAGGAAACTGCCACAGTGTGCATTTTCCAGGACCAGAAAATTAAGTTTAGTGAAGGGAAATAAATAAAGGTGAGGGCAGACAGAAGCGATTTGTGACTTGGATGCTTGCCCAGTCGCTGGGGAAGAGGAAGAGACACACAGTAGTGCAGTTTGCAACCTGATTACTTGTCCAACAGGCGCAGCTACTCTATTCTATGCACTGCCTATTCATGGACAACTCTTGTTTTTACTTCTAATACTCCTGAATCACTTTTCTGCTATAGGCATTACTGGTTCCAAACGAACGACAAATCACTAGGCTATTTATTCCAGATGTTCCAAATCTGAATGTGTATTTTAGTCTCTATGCCTCAGAGTTAAAGATTTATGTTCGGGGGGGGGGGGGGGCAGAGAGTCACCTAGTAATGGCGGATGCAAAACTGTAGAGCTCCCTATACCCATTCTCCAAATTAACGAAAACAATGATGTAAAGCCGACTAATCGCTACCTGAAATATGGGACAAACCGGCACACAAAAGGCAAAACAACAGCAGAAAGAAAATTCTACGGTAAAAGCTTATTTTCTCCGGGATGATTCGAAGAAGTCTGCAGAGAGCAATGAGGCCACCAGTTCCAAAATGGCGTCCGACACTGAACCCGCTGAGCCAGAGGGAACTACAGCAAGGTACTTAACTAGAGAAGACTTGTTTCAACTTAAATTTGATATAAAAACCATTCGAGAAACTATGGAAGAAATGCTAAGCCCTATAAACAATAAACTAGCAGAGCTCGCCAAAAACTTAAAAGAAACATCGAAAACGGCTCAAATGGCCATGTCAGCTGGAGAAATGCTCCAAACCGAAGTCAAAGCTCTGCAGGACACAGAGCAGCTTTCAACAACAAAAATTATAAACCTTGAACAAAAATGGAGACAACGGAACCTTAAATTTAGGGGTCTGGCAGAAAACGTGGAGGAGAGCACAAACCTAGCTATTTTTTTATCCACGTGGTTTGCGAAAATGCTGCGCCTAGAAGACGGTCTGGCTCCTGCAATTGCTCAAACCTATCGGTCAGGACCTACAACAATGGCACGAAGAGGGCGACCCCGAGACATCATAGCTCAATTCGTCTATCCGAGAATGAGGAATAAATTCTACAGGAATCACGGAAACTCAGCATGCTAACTCAAAGTAGAGAGAAAGTAAGAGTTCTTTTAGACTTACCCCTGGAGGCGCTAAATAAATGTTGGCTCCTTAAGGGCTTTGCAACAAAAATCTACAATGCTAATCTCAAGTTTTGTTGGAGCCAGTCTTCAGACATCCTGATTTTTCGAGATGGCTCCCTCCTACAAGCATCGGACATTGAAACAGGGAAGAAACTCTTGCTGGCACTGAATCTCAGCCTCACCACAGAAGAAGATGACGACCTGTACTCCCTGAACTCTAAGCTAAAATATCCAGTTACTTGATCCTTACATCGTGGTTATACAGTGAGATTTTAAATACTTATAGGAATATATTTTTATTGACTTTTGCAACTATATTTGTGGCTGCAATAACTTGAAAAGTTCTTTTAGACTTTTAAAACAGTTAAACTGTCAAAACTAAGGGGGGGATTAGAAAACCACAATACGTACACATAGAGTTGACTAAACATTGACTAAAATACAATAGCTTGTTAAGTAGCTGCTAAATGTCGATGATAATAGCCCACATTAGAATAAAGTTGCCTAGGACTTTAATAGCTGTTATAGAGTTGAGTCGATACTGTTTTAACATTTAAGGCTTTATAAATAGTAGATTACTAATTTTATAATATTAATCTTAGCTTGGAAGGAGGCTTGAAATGGATGTTTAAAGTTTTACTGTGTGGACAACAGTGATATTGAAAATAAGTTAATAACACCTTAAGTAAAAAATTTCTAAGATTTAGTTTTGTAAGGAAAATAGTAATAACTCACTGGAATTTTTTAAAGACATTTCAATAG
Organism: Lepidodactylus listeri; assembly: GCA_029233225.1. Classification (NCBI taxonomy): domain Eukaryota; kingdom Metazoa; phylum Chordata; class Lepidosauria; order Squamata; family Gekkonidae; genus Lepidodactylus; species Lepidodactylus listeri. The sequence continues at coordinate 68,922,582 of JARCFY010000004.1, read as the reverse complement.
TATTAATGGTTAAGTATCCTTTGAAGTGTGTAACCCCCTAAATAAAAAAGAAAATGGAGTAGTAATACAGTTATATAATTTTTAAGTTAACATATAAATTAGATAGCTAAACTCACCTTAAAATAATTGTTTTGAAATGAGCCATTCTATGAGACATATTGGAAATTACTAGTAAAGAGTAGAGTAAACAAGCCGGTGGACCCGCGATACTTGCCGGGGGGGGGGCAGGTGAGCCTCTCTCCCCTCCCTCCCCCCGTTCCCCCCCGAAAATCGGCGGCAGCGTCAAGAACCGCCGCTTGCTGAGGCACTCCCCCCTGGCCCACTCTAGCTCAGGCCCGAGTGGCGTTAAGCCACTCGGCCCCAGCGTTTCCCTCCCTCCTGCCCCCTCCCCCGGCCCACTCACCCCCAGCTCCCAGGCTCGAGCAGCCAAGCACTGCTCAGGCCGCCACTTCTCCCCCCGTTCACCGCCTCCCCCCTCCCCGCCCCCTCCCCCCTTCCAGAGTCGGCAGCGCAGCTAGACCTGAGGCCCGCTGCGCTGCCTCCCCCCTCCCCCGTTTCTGAGCCAGTGGCTCGGCTGCAGACCCCCACCACCACCGCCCGGCCGCTTGTCTGTTGCTTCCGCCGCCGCCACTCAGGTAAGTCCGCTCCCTGAGCATGCGCAGGGAACAGCGTTTTTTACTTTTGGGGGGATTTGAGTATCCCCCAAAGTTTTTAGATTTTTCTGCAGACGTGGGGACCGCCCCACATCTGCAGAACACCCTCCTTGCCCCCCAGAGCAGATTTAGGTATCTGCACGGGGGGGGGCACTTGGGAATTAGATATATAGATAATCGGTTAGGTGTTTGTATAAAGGTATTTTTTTTAAAGAAACAAACATTTTAAGTTTAAGAAACTGTAATTATCATAGTGGAGGATGGGAGGGAACAAGAAAACTAAAGCATAACCCTACTTTAGATTTCCCCCCATAGTTTGTGTTTTGTGTTTAGTTAACTTTGGGATAGGGAGTTCTTTTTGGATCGCTCCCTTTCCCTCCAGATTGGAGGGTTCTGAAGTGTCGGCCTTTAGTAGGCCTTTTGATTTTAATTATTATTAATAGCTGTTCTATAAAAGTAAAATAGACTGTTTTATTGATATTCTACAATTTTTAAAGCATTTATAGGATAAAAGTGTTTTTACAGTCTTAGAAACAATGCAGTAAAGCTATGAGCACATTATAAGGAATGGTAGAGAAATAGTTTTCCCTTTTTTCACTTTATAGAAAAGAAAGTAAATGAAACAGTAAAACATTTATTTAACTATATAAGATTACATCCTGTAATACTTCTTGGTTATGGGGATAGACTGTAATTGTCTGTGCTGGTTTGAACAGTTATTATGTTGATTTGATTTTATATTTTAGTTGTAGTTATGGTTTGTATGTTTGTTGTAAAAAAAAAATTTTTTTTGAAAAATTAATAAAAAATAGAATTGCAAAAAAAAAGATTTATGTTCTGCCTACTATTAACACGTTGAACATACATTCACCGTTTAAGGATCTCAGAATGCACATGTGCACAGAGAAGTAGTAATAAAAGATCAATACATATTTGGCACAAACACCTCCCTGCATATATGGCTGCTCTAAGCTACGTATGGACAGGCCAAACATGCAAGCCAACAATTCAAACATTGAAGAAGAAAACAGTGCACTAAACACAATTATGCAGATACACAAAATGGGTTGACTGCAGGATGGGATACAGTAGAACCTGTTGTTTAAATAAGAGAAGGGAGGATATGTCTTTTTCGTGCACAGAATGGTTCTCTGGCCACCAAAATAAATGAGTGATGTTGCACAAACTGAACCTCTGTGGGCATAATGATGAGTACTTTACTGAAGCCATTATATCAAATTTGCTTTGGACATGAGACAGAGCTTAGCGTTATCCAGGACTTTTTTTGTAGAAAAAGCCTAGCAGGAACTCATTAGCATAATAAGCCACACCCAACAGCAGAAACTCATTAGCATATTAGGCCACACCACTGACAGCACAGCTTATTACCATATTAGGCCACACCACCATGTTACCAGAAGAGTGGTCATCCAGCCACACCCACCTTTTGCTTCTTATTCTGTTTACCTTGTTTGCTGTGAAAACCCAGGGCTTTTTTTGTAACAGGAATTAATTTGCATGTTTGGCCACATACCCCTAATGTAGCCAATCCTAATGAGTTCCTGCTGTTGGGTGTGACCTATTATGCTAATGAGTTCCTGCTGGGTGTGGCCAACTCAGGAGCCAGCCGGAACTCTGTTCCTGTGTGTTCCTGCCCAAAAATAGCCCTGGGATTATCCATCATGCTGCTAATGAGTTAAGTTTACTAGAATGGTTAAAAAGTTCTAGGCTTTGCCAAAAGATACAAACAATTATATTTGTTAACTAATCTAGTAAAGGCCGAACCAGTATAACAACATCAAAAATGTAGTAAAATGGTTGACTGCTCTGATAAGGGCCCCCCTCCCATCACTGTTCACACGTATATTTATCTTCATTCTTGTCTCATATGCCATATATTTGATTCAATATTATTGTCCCTGAACACATTGTAGAATAATTATTTCTTGTAAAAAAAGAATTTCAACTAACAGAGAAACATCCAAATTTCACTTTCAATAGAGCAGAGTATGTACAACAATGCAGTTGTGCAGAAGAGGAAAAGGTTGCCTTTTCACAAAAACTATCCATGGTGAGCACATCTTTAACTATACTGTTTGTCTGACCATTAAAAAAAATGGCTGTAACAACTGCTTTAGGATTTTTGCACTCTGATAAATCCCTTTGCTAGCAAATACACGGTGGATTGAAAACGAGTTCCCAGAAATAAAATATTGGTGCCCAATCCATTAAACCTCCCCTCCCCAGCCTTGCATAAAAGGGAAGTAATCCCCAGCTGTCTCACTACCAGACAGATTGAATCACCCACATCTATAAAGCTAGAGGAGAAAAGAAAATGTTTTAAGCACCATTTTTGATGGGGAAAATTCAAACTATTATAAGCAAAAAAACAAGGTTCATTTTTCCTGCATTCCTCCTAAACAAACTAAGTACTTCTCCCATCAAGCAGAGTTTCTCATCTACAACTCAAAATAAACATACAATTTTACAAGGTGGGTCACAGTTTACTAATAATACTATGCCTTTATGCCTTCAAATAAAACAATCTGAGAAGTTTTCTTAAAAATCAAAGCAATGTTTTCATAGAAGCCTTCATTAAAGCAGAGTGTTTAGCTCTTGTTCAGAAAAACAGCAAGTAATCTGAATAGGAAAAAAAAATATTTTAAGGCTTTAATACTATCTGCCGCTTAACTGGGTAGTGTCAATTTGCAAACATAAAATTTAAAGCCATATTCTATTTATAAAATATTTTAAGGGCTTGATGTTATTTTACAATTACAGAAAAATATTAAAACACATTCTGTGATCATTGTTTGAAGACAGGAAAATTTCAGTGACTGGTACAGCGACTCTAAAACATAGTTATATTATGAAATGCTCACAAAAGCAAAATACATAGCTATATTAAACAAGAAAAAATATCCTCAATGCAAAAATTTTCTACAAATAAATTAGGGCAAGACAGGACAGCATATAACATATGTAGCAAACAGCTAACAGTTATTTAAAAATGCATCTTCCCATCTCATTCATCCAGTTTCTGACTGAACAATCAGTTTCATCAATGGGTACAGAACACAGACATCAAAAACTTATTTCAACCTATGAAAACTGTACAGTACAACTCCTTTTATCAACTGCATTTTAAACTTGAAAAAAGTGACATCAGATTAATAGAGATGTTCTTATGTATACATGTACATGTACAAGATATTTGAATTCTACCTATTTAGAAAAATCATTTGTAGCACATCAAAGAGCTTTTATTTCCTCTACCAGCAAGATTTCTTTTATTTAATGCATATGAAGGAATCCATTTTTACACAATCATATTGTGTTGGCAGAATTACCAGATCCCATCCACAAACACATTAAGCATTACTAACAAATAAAATCCTGGCCTTACCTGACTACTGCCAGCAGTTGCCATGCTGATTTCTGCTGTTCCTTGACTTTCATTTTGCCTCTCAGCTTCATGTGAGCCTGTATCATGCTTGCTTGGAGGTGTCCTCTGTTAACGTAAGAGTTTATGACATTATGTACTGAAGCACAGTACACTTCACTCAAAGCTTTCTAAGCTGTGAAATGTGTCAATGCTGTCGCTTCACAAAGCCAATGAACTGTGCTTTGTATTTCATAACCTCTAGCCTCAATAATTAGCAGCCGAAACCGACTGTCTTAGCAAAATTGCAGGATGAAAGTGAAGCATGTCCTCTGAGGATTACAGCCCTAGAAGACAAAGGATTTGCTGTGAGACACAAAACACCATCCTCCACCAGCTGTGCTCACATCACTATCAGAAATATAAGAGAATTGGAGCAAACAACTGTCTCCTCTGCAATGTCACATGACCTACGTATTTACTGGAGGCTACAACTGGAGCAGTTAAAGTATTACTAACGCTTTGCAATCAAATCATCATGTGGGAGGGATAACCTAAAATACACATACTGTATCAATGCTGTACTAATGGCATCTTTCCACAACTCAGCTATATAGCATGACCCATGCTGAAGCATCCATCTTTACATGAGTGAAATTTAAGCAAGTCATTTGTCCCTACTCCAGTCATTATCTGAGTGAAAATGGTATAGTGCAGTTAGGAAAATGAGCACTTTCCCCACATATATCAGGAAATTCTTAGAAAAATAACCCAGATTTTTTTTCCACAGTTCAAGTGAAGTGCTTACAAACGTGGTAAAATCATGAGTAAAAAGAACTCAGGAACACATAAAATTGCATACAGACAACTGTGTACATGTTCTTTAAAAAACTGATAAGAGGTTGAAAGTATGTGGAGATGATAGCAGTTTTAAAGAATTCACAAACCCTTCTTCACAGGAAAGCTTAGAGGGGAGCATACTACCTACAAACTGATGGACCGGATAATTCTGTTTTATGCTGTGTCTGTATGGGCTTATTATGGCTAAATTCAGATGGTGGGCTCCAAACAGTAGCCTACTAGACTCAAGTTTTTCACTATTATTCACTGGAATATTGAGAATGGGGAATAGCGACCACAAAATGGTTGCTGTGGGGTGCTTGATTCAACCTTCAAATACATAGCCTCCACCGAGGAAGAGGAAGGCCAGGACTGGCTGCTTGCTTGGAAGGAAGAAACAAATGGGCACCAGGGACCCATCAGTGAGTACTGTGGTCTCCACAGGCATCACATTAGGTAACATTGCTTAAGTTAAAACACTAGTGACAAGACTGTTTTGGGGGAAAATTGGCACAAAGCTGATGTAGCAATTATATCCAATTACAGGTTTCAAAAGTCATATTATACATTCACAACTATTCTTTATCTCAGGGGTCTCCAATATTTTAGAGCCTGTGAGCACCTTTGGAATTCTGACATAGGGTGGTTGGTCACTGACACAAAATGGTTACCAGAGGTGAAGCCAGCCACAAAATGTCAGGGAGTGAGGTCATGCATAACTCTTCACAGCAACTCTTCAACATTTCAGGGAGAAACTGTTTAACGGGATGCCTTTTTAAATTAGCATACTGTTTAAATTGCACGCTCACAGTAAAAATCTTTGTTGTGGTGGCAGCTACTGCAATATCTGCAAAGCCAATCAGATCTCTAATAGCCAGAAGCTCTGCTGGACAAAAGCTCCATTTGGCCCCGCCCACTTTTTAGAAACATTTGGCAGGTGCCATGGTGCCCATGGGCACCACGCTGGGGACCCGTTTTACCTCCTCAACAGGTTCAGCCCTGTAGGGTTAGGATACTTTTCAACTGACTACTCAACAGACAACAACCAGATATTACCAATGAAGCTACAAATGCTGTCATGTGAGAGTAGGGCTGCCAAGTCCCCCGGGAGGGCAGGGGAAACACCGATTTTTAATGCTTACCCCCGCTTTTTCAAAACTGGCCACCGGGGGAGGCAATGGCTGCCAGCAGGGGAACGTCGGAGCCTGCCCTGCCCTCTCCCTGCCAGGCCTGAACTCTTAAAAGGGAAATGTCTGCAGAGAGCCTGCCCTGCAGTAAAAAGCCTCACCAGACATTTCCCCTTTAAGAGCAGAGGCAGCAAGAGAAAGTCCCGCCCAGAGATTAAGGAGGGACTAGGCTCTTTGTACTGAAGGGCGTGCTTTTGCATGTGGCTTTCAAGGTTCCTGGGGTAAGTGCCTCTGCCAGCTCTTTTCCTTCTCTCTCTCTCTCTCCCTCCCCCTTTCTTTCTTTCTTTTTTCTGTCTGTCTGTCTGTCTGCCTCTCTCTCTCTCTGTCCCCATCCAGCAGAGATCTATCAGTGGCTATTATTAGCCACAAGGTCTAAATGGAACACTTTGTCTGGGGCAGTGATGCTCTGCATTCTTGGTGCTTGGGGGGCAACAGTGGGAGGGCTTCTGGAGTTCTGTCCCTGCTGCTGGACCTCCTGAGGGCACCTGGTATTTTTGGCCACTGTGTGACACAGAGTGTTGTACTGGATGGGCTGTTGGCCCGATCCACTGTGGCTTCTCTCCTGTTCTTATGATATGAAAATCATATTTAGCACTTGTGTAGCACTTAGTGCTTCATATTCTGCCGAGATGAGGAAGGATTCAGTAGGGCCGTTGCTCAGTGATAGAGCATCTGCTTGACATGCAGGAGGTATCAGCCTCTTCAGCTAAAAAAGGATCAGGTAATAGGTGACATTAAAGATCTCAGCCTGAGACCCTGGAGAGCCACTACCAGTCTGAGTAGTCAATACTGACCTTGATGGACCAATGGCCTGATTCAGTATTAGGAAACTTCAGGAGTTCATGTGTCAGCATGTGGAAGCAACATCACAGGATGTGACATCACAAAATGATGTCACTTCCTTTCTCCTGGCTCCACCCCCAAAGTCTCCTGGCTCCACCCCCAAAGTCCTCAGATATTTCCCAAGTTGGACTTGGCAGCCCTATGTGAGAGACAGTTTTTCAACTGCATAATTGTCTCATCTGATAGTAAAAGTGGGAGTCTGAATCTAAATACACAGGCAATATCTTGACTGCAATGTTTCTCTCGGGTAAAGTTACATTTACTTCACTGACACCATGCCTTTCTGCCTAACGGGGATCCAAAGCATTGTTCTGCACATCACTATGTCTGCATTCTTTCCTGACCTTGTTTCCAAGTTTGTTACATATGGGAAAACTGCACCTTGTTCAGGGCACCTCCAAAAACATGAAAAGCCTATGTCCTCCTGCAAATATCCCTGGCATATGTACTAAGCCTTGCAAAGCCAAGAACACACTATTAGCCACATGACAAATTACCAGCTATATTAATCAGTGTTTGTCAAACTGCAGAGTGTTGCTGTCCTTGAGATACAGAGCAAGAGTGAGTCAAGAATCAGGGATTCCCAAGTGTGGGCTTCCTGAAAGTGAAACTTGAAGATCTTTCCAGCAATGTGAAGTTAACTCAGAGCAGAGGGAATGTGGCATGTTGCAAAGTTCAGCTCTCAGCTGTAAGCTGGAGCAGCTATTGTGCCAGGTGGAGGAGGGGGAGAGAACAAAATGACTCTGAACAATTGTGCCCATCACTGGCTCTCTACCAGGCAACTCACACTGCTTTCTGTAGCCCTGCCCCTCCTTGAGTTGCAGGGATGGGGGGCAGGGCCAGCAGACCTGAGGGCTGGTGGCTTCAATTTTGTTCGCACCCCATACATAAAAAAGGAAGGGGCTACAATCAGGTGGGCATTCAGATCCTTCTGCCAGCAAAACCCACCCTCCTGCCCTATTTTTTTTTATGCTTGCAAGGTCTGTGGGTGCTGCTGGTTAACAGGGCCAGGAAGGACTTTTACCCATAGTTCTGACTGGCTAACAGGCCTTGGGGTTTCATCTTCCACAAAGCAAAAAGTGTGTTCTGTGTATGTACAACCATAGTATTAAATGAGCATTATTCTCACCACTGGCTGCTAGCAGGTACTGGCTGAGGAACATCATGCAGGGGTGGGTTCCTTGCATAACCCTGCCAAGGTGGTCCCCCCTTAAGGGGCTCTGGGGCCAGGTGCATGAGAGCTACCTTTGGAACTGCCATGCTGTCCATGCCCCCAGGAGGCTGGGGCAGGAACAGCAGCTTCTGCTGCTTTCAGTCCCAAAACAAGCCCTCTTCCCTGGTTTACCCACAACAAGAGGGTTGAGATGGGGTTTGCTGCCAGCTACTCCATTTGTTCCCAGCCTGTGCTGTGCCAAGAACTGATGAAGCTGTGATCAAAGTTGTGGTCTAATTTTTCCCAGTTCAGTGGGTCTGTGTCCTCTGTCTTCCTTCTCTACAGGCTGGACACAAAGTGGCCACATGAACTAGGGTGAGGTGATGCAGGAATAAAAAGAAATAGGGTGATGGCAGAGAACACAGAAGAAGTATACAGCAGTTGATCATGCACTGAAAATAGTTCAATAGTGCACAAAGAATTGTAGCAGCTATGCGGGTACAGCTAATAGGGTTTTTATTTTCATGTGCAAGACCTTTCATATGGGCTTATGGGGTAGAATTTCATGCTTTGAGAAATACTGGGCAGGTAGGGGGGAAAGCCAAAAAAGCTTGGCACACAGGAGTTTATGTAGACCTATGCAGAAATGACAGTAAAAACTCAAAGCTGATCCCTTGGAATTTGAATATTTTTCTAGATAGCATAACTAGTGTTACTGTACTTTGGTATGTATACACAAGGAGGTCAAAAATCAAAACTACATGGGCACCTGATTCCTGTACACCTCTGCACCTCTATTATCTTACTGCATACAATAAAACTCGGCGAAGGTAAGAGGAAAAAGCAGAAACTAACCATGGAATTTGTGGCTAGATAATCTATGTCTACATTTTTTCTACAAATCCCAGTATGCAGTCAAGTGGCAAGTGATGGTCTGTCGCAGCCCTGCAAGTCTGTCACACTGATTTGGAAGGAGAAGGCAAATCTAGTTTGATGGTCTGGGTGTCATGCCAATCTATGATTTGCAAGGTTTTACTTTGTGATCCGCCTCAAGCCAATTTCTGGAGACGCAGCGGACAAAGTTTCCAAAAAAACAGTATTAGCCATTCTTCAAGCGGCAGAAGCAGGGTAAGCAACAAAATAGGTTTGTGCACCCTTGAAGATATAGGGGCTGAATACAGATCTAATAAATACATATAGTCAGGCAGAACCGAACTTGCATATGTCATTAATGCTTGTGAAAGGCAGCGAGGTTTGATGATGTGGTTTTATCAAAGCTATACTCTGTAGTCTGTGGACTAATATTAAATCACAGTTTTGTAAACAAAAGTTTATGCAAATGTTTCCCAGATCTCTAAACAAGTTAGTCAAAGGCTAAAAATCTAAAAATTTTCATCCAAGTGCACAGATAGTCTTCTGTTCAGAAGGAGATAAACAGTAATAATATACCACACATTCCCTGTGTTATTCTGTACGTCATAGCTCTTATTGCTAGGAAAAGTTTATGCAAGCTTTCAGGATACACAGCGTATTTAACTCAGAAAAAAGGGAAAGTTGTTTATTATTAGCCACAAAGCAAGACTGTTTACTAATACAAATATATTTATATCCAGCACAGATGTTCCTGTTTAGGAACAGTGATGCCAGTGACATCTTGAAATCATGGATTTAAAATACAAACTTACCTAGCCCATAATGTCTGGATATATTCCAGAGAACTCCATTGCTAAAAAAACTCTTCTGTTTACAATTTTAAATCAAGGGTATTATGAGTATATTGGGGTGGAGTCACTTAAAGGATGGTTGGATCCACCCCACTGCCTCCTTTTATTTCACTCTTGCATTCAAAAAGGAAGCTGAAGTGGTGATGTTGACTTGATGAAACTGATTTAGGAACGGAATGTACTTCACAAACCAATACTGCGGCCCTTGACTTCTGAGTCTCTTGTTTAGCAATTTTTTTACTTGAAAATCTCAACAAGGGCAAAACATGCAAATGTGAGTTGGTCATTAGTGGAAAATTATTTGATACAACTGTTTTGAAACAAACCCCAAAATGTTTCCTTGCAAACAGCCTATCCATTTAAAATAGGCCAAACTGATTTATAACATTTTGCAAGCCAACCAGGGGTACAACCAACAATGTTTGACGAACTACCAATAATGTAAAATGTATCCTGAAAATTTTAAAGATTCCAGCCTTTATGAACTTGCTTGCAGCTACACAATTCAAGAAGGACATTACAATTCCAAAGAGGCAGAACACTCACATTCCTGGGAAGGAATTGCATACATGGAGGGAAAACTGTAGGGGAAAACAGAACACTTGGGAAAACACTACTTTTTCCCTTGACATTTCTCCATTAATGCACATAACTGATCAGCCATTTCTGAATTATAATGGAGTGAGTTCACCCATTATTGCTTAGGAGTAACTTTCTTTTCTCTGCCCTTTCTGTATACAAATTCCTGCCCTTCTAAACCACAGCACAGCACTGGGCTTGCACAGATGGTAACATTAACTGTGGTTCAAGTTTCAGACGTATGCATGTAACAAAAGACAGGTATAAGTTTGAAGCTCTGCTTTGAAATGAACATGGTTAGCATAAACATTGTGCGGACATTAACACTGCACCATGGTTAGTGTCAAAAAAGGAGGTGAAAAAGAAAACTCATGACAGGCAGAGGAGTGACAGAAAAGGAGTGGATGTGCCCTCGCAATCTATTCACCATGATTTGGAGACTGGGATCATTGTGACTGCACTGAACTATAGTGGTGTCACTGCGAAATATTTAGCACTTCAAACATGGAATACAGTGCAGTAACCAGCTCAGGTTCTGGGCACTTGTAATAAGGCAAAGACACCAGACAATGGTGTCTGGTTGATATTCAGATGGATATATATTACCATATACATGGATACCTGAATTTTTCTGTGAGTTTCTCTTTCAGAAGCTGCCTTCAAACTGCTAATGAAGTTCTCCCATGTTCATAAAGTAATTTCATTATTTGGTATGAGTCATTTAAAGGGTTTATAAAAGAAAAATAATAGATATGCACCAGCAGTCCTATTCTTTTGAAGTTTTCATGGCAAAACTGGAACTACTGAGAAAATGTTATCAATGATTTTTTTCCTATGGATGCACAAGTAGTTTTAAAGGCAACTGCTTCCCTGAAATGTCATCATAATGTTGCTCAAACATAGTTGGGCTACAGTCAAAAGACGACCATTAGCTAATTGTTCTTAATGTAGAATATGCTCACTATTCAGTCCATTCCATTTTTATGGTACAGACATGCTTGAGTCTAAATAAAATACAGAAAAACACTGACCTCAGCTTCAGCAACTTGGGACTGAAGCAGCTGTCTAATACGAAGAATATCCTTCTCTATTTGCTGAATTCTAGCCACTCTTACCTGGAACAACAAAGTATGAAGATGTTACTGGAATTGACAATAGATAATGAATTAGACAACAGAACTGTTTTACATACATTTAAGCTTAGAATTGAAAATATGATTTGGGGCAGCACTTGATTCATTACTGGATGTTGTTTTAACATACTATACACAGTCAAAAACAGAACACGACAGTTATTGCCAGAGTACACTGAATATGAAACAGCACCTTTCCCCAGCATGGCTGTGTACATCACCTAACCAGCTGGAGTCTTTCATGCATTAGAATGGAGAAGGTACAGGAAGGGAAAGCACATTCCATTGGTTCTCTGAACACTATTTTCCAAACTATACCCCCGCCCCCAGTGTTTTTTGCTTTCACAGAATCCAAGTCTGGATTCTGAAGTGTTAAAAATGGTATGAGAAAGATTTAAAGCACAGAGATACTGAGTTATAGCCAAATGCACACAGATTTCTGCTCATGCTGCAGCCCAGAAACAGTGCTACGTAAATTGTGGGGATCCACAGTGGGAAGGGGAAATTAGCCCCTCATCTTCTACTGGCAGAAGACTTCCATCTGTGGAAGTCAACCACTGAATACAATCTATTGGGCAGGAAATAATACAACATTCAGAAAAGAATAGGTTGGAGCCAAAGTAGCATTGTATGAAAGGGAGGTGGGCCACAGTCTATGTAGGCTTCACTCTCAAGTTGTAGCCCCAGCCCACAGCCTCCTAAACAGTTCACTGACTCCCTGTCCCTCAGGAGCAGCTTTTCAGGTGTTGGGAGGAACTGTACAGGATGGAAGGGTGGCAAGAAAGAAGTTATCTAAGTGGAGCCCACTCATAGCATTTGTATCTATCATGATATGCTGCTGAAACAATGTATGGATTCCTAGGCATAAATGTTTAAAGTTACTAATAAGATATAAAACATTAGCACCTTTTAAAAAAACCCCACATGCTGATATATACATGATCAAAGTATAAAATGTCTAGAAAATTTGAAAACATGGAAAAAACCCTTTTTGGAGACAGGGGCAGGTGGAGGAGATAGGATTCCTAGCATGTCTGGAGAACAAGTAAAACTAACACTGAAAATAATACACTAGCAAACATTACAGCATACTGTTGTCATTTATTCAAGTAAAGTTGTACATACCTATAGCACACAAAAAGTATACATAGAGCTATAGATTGGCTTATTTGAATTTTTTCATGCTACAGAGTAAAATCTTGTCTTTAAATGCATTTCCTTTATTCCAAAACAGAAAATATTTCATATGATGTCCTCCCCCCCCCCCCCCCCCCAAGTACTTCCCTAAACTTCCCAATTTTTTCCACTGGAAAAACTGGGAGGGTGAAAGTCCTTGGAACACCCCCCTCCATTGTTTCAGGCCTTCATATCTTTATAGGAAAGCAGATCAAATAAATAAGTAGAAGATTGTTCATTGCAGGGAAAGCTATTTGTTCATTGCAGGGAAAGCTATTTGCCAATTGTGAACGCTAACCACCAAGTCCAACTTCACTTAATATCCACATTAAAAGACCTGAAAGTACAGAACACTAAGCTAGAACTTCAAATGCCAGCGGAAAACCCCCCAGATAATATGAAGTTCCACAGCTGAAAGTCTGGTCCTAAAAGATGTATGGGTGGAAAAGTATCTGAAAAGTATAGGAAAGCTACTCTGAGCTTTTCAGAAGAACATCAGTGTTTAACAGACCTAAAATAAAACTGCATCTTTCAAAGGTAATCCTATTTTTACCCAAACAAATTTCTTATTTCTCTTAAAGTATTTTAAACAAGAACCAAATTGTGAAGGTTTGGTTTTTTAAAAAAAATCAAGTTAAGCAGAAAAAACGGTTACACAGATCAAAGTTGTCACTGTCAAAGCCCCCATGTCCCACAAGAAGGCTTTGGGGGAGGGAGCAGGTCAAGAGCAAAATGCACAATACTGGGGAGTGAATCCTCATTGCCCAGGGTAACAAGCTCCGCAAGGTAGGACACTGGCAAATTGAGTTCCAAAAACAATTACTTCGTTAGCTGTTGCCAAAATAGACCAAGGTGCTGCATTTAGATTGAAGCCTGAAATCCAAATAACACCACAGAATTTTAATGATAAGATTAATTAAAAGAAACTTCCAAAAGTATACTTATACAGAAGCAGTACAAAGCAGGGAAGAAAATAATAAAACTAAATTTCTTACATAGAATACTTGGTCACGCTTTAGTCCTCTGGCCCACGTTACCTGGCCAGACTGAAAATACAAAGTCCAGAAAGATCTCCAAAATCCAAAAAACCCAGAAGCAAATGTTCTGGCCACACAGGGCCCAACTGACAGTCAAAAAAAGATGGCTAGAACGGGCCAACTAGAACAGTTTTTGCCTCATGCCAGACTACCTGATCCTTTTTAACCAATTAGATGTGTTGTTAAGACATATGGCCACATTCTTCAAGACCTGACATGTATTCACAATCAAGCAACTTTTTCACGCCCAGGGTTCATTGCGCTAATGAGACAGAATGTGAGTGTGAAACTCCCTCTTGGTCTATAGCCTTGAAACTCCCATGGCCATGATCTCACTTGCACCTGTGTCTGACTCCTTATCTCCCTCTCTGAAACCGAAAGTCACAGTGACATTACATTCCCAGGGAGGAGCCTTCAGTAAGCTACCTAGGCCCAAAAGCCTGACCCAAACTTTGAAAGGCCAAGAAAAGGCTAAGGAAGGCCTGTTGCTTGACAGTCATATCTGACTATGCTCTGATAATTTATATGGAATAGCTATCTATGCCTTGGTACATAGAATACTGAAGTTCTGCGAGAACGGTTAGAAGATCATGGCACTAGACATGTTCCCCCAAAGACACTGCACACCTTTGGTTCCTTATTTTTTCTGATGTTCTCCATACAAATTTGATCTAGACTGATCAAGAAAACTCATATTCTTCCACAACGCGCTTCTATGACTCCACCTTCTCTCTTGTTTAATTTGTGAAGTAGACTGGGTTTTCAATAAAATGTCACACAGTGCATTACAAAAAGATACAGCAAATAATTTATTCCCCTACATATTATGATTGAAATAAACCACATCAATTATACCTATTCAAAATGGGACATTTTATGGTTATGAGAATGATTATGGCTATTAGAATTATCATTAGCCACAGAGATCAGGGAGTTCACTTGCTTTCCCAAAAGTTCACCTATTACAGTAGTAACTAGAGTAGGAGGAGGTAACACACAAGCTTAAGGCAAAGAGACCATCATTTGAAGAGTCCTTCAGACATGACCTGAGTCCCATGTACCAAAAGAAAAACAGACTAAACTAGCTACAGAAAAGAGTCCAGTAGCACCTTAAATACTAACAAAATTTGTGATAGGTCATGAGCTTTCATGAGTTACCACTCACTTGAAGTGAGCAGTGACTCATGAAAGTTCATAACCTAACACACCACAAATTTTGTTAGTCTTTACGGTGCTACTGGACTCTTACTCTTTTCTACTGCTACAGACAGACTAACACAGCTATCCAGCTTGATCTAAACCAGCTACAGACATTTGAATCTTTCAAATCAAAAGGTAAATTACTGGAGCAACTACTGGAGCAACTGAGTGGCCCCAACCATGGAGCTTCGCCAAGCAAATGGCCCCTCTCCCTGGACTCAGCTGGGCCCAGAGGTGGTGCGTTGGCATGTTGGGAAGCCTCATGTTTGGCAGGACTTTAATAACTCTGGCTGGCTTAGACTGGCCTGCACTTCCCTCCCTGGATCTACCACCTGCGCTCTGCTGGGCAGGGCAAGAAGGGGAGTGGTCCCAGTGCACTCAATGAATTATAGTTAAGATTAAGTAGTATAGATTAGGTTAGTTTATAGTCGTTAGATATAACTAGCTGGACTGTTTTCCACCCTTTATAGTTAGTCTATAGTTAGAACAGAGAATCTTGTGGGGGAGGGAGTAGCAAGAAGGGAGGTCAGGGTGGGTAGGGTTTATTATACTGTATTTAGCAAATTGATTATTGGATTTGAATTAGGGAATTTGGTTGACTGAACTGAGTGGTGACCATCATTTGGTGATTGTGTGTGGCAAGTTTGGCAGGTGGGCGAACCAATAACAGCTGGGTAGTAGCCCAGTGGTAGCCAAGGCTAATGAGCAAAGGCCACTAGTGGGCGATGACCAATCAAAGGATACCAGCGCTCCTGGGAAGGGGAAAGTATTGCGGTGGGACCAGACGGAATTGGAAGGGAAGGGAATGGAGACAGAATGGCTCGGTCCCCTTCCAGCCTGCGTCCCATCCCAAAGTTCGTAAGTAGTGGGGCTAGGAAGGAAAACCCCTCTCCGACGTTGGTGTTGTGTAATGTTAGGTCCATAAATAATAAGTCCATGATCCTCCATGACTTTGTGTCAGAACATGACGTGTACCTGGTGTGCGTGACTGAGACCTGGGTGCAAGATAGGGAGACTGTAGCTCTCTCCCAGTGAGCTCCTCTCGGGTACTCAGTCCTTCACCAATCCCAGACTAAGGGGAGGGGGAGTGGCTCTGTTCATTCAGGAGAATTACACCTTCAGGGCGCTTCAGCCGCCAAAGCTCACGGGCATAGAGTGTGTCAGCTCTGTCTGGGAAGCCAGGGAGAGTTTGGCTATCTGGTTGGTGTGCCGATCATCCAACGCGCCAGCTAGTAGCCTGCCATCCCTGCTGAAGGCTGTATCAGGCTGGGCACTGGAACACCCTCGATTGTTGGTCCTGGGTGACTCCAATGTCCATGCTGATGATGCAACCTCCATGCAGGCAATGGACCTGGTGTCGTCCATAGAATAGAATAGAATAGAATAGAATATACTTTATTGTCATTGTACATAGTACATAGTACAATGAAATTTAAAAGTGCCATCATTCAGTGACTCACAACATATAATCATGCACACTCACACAGACATTCACTACTGCTTCTCCCTTGTGATTTACATAGCAACCAAACCACTGTTCCCCCAGATTTCGGTCTCATGCAGCATTCAGGGCAATAATAGCTCTCGAGTAAAAACTGTTTTTTAGTCTATTTGTCCTTGTTTTGATTGTCCTATATCTTCTGTCCATGGCAGCGGTGGGACAATCCCAATGTGTTACAGCTCCCACTCACCGAACAGGGCACACGCTTGATTTGATCTTTGCGGGGGGGGGGGGGGGGGGTTACAGTGGACCAGATTACAACTGCGGCCATACCATGGTCGGACCACCATGCTCTGAGGGCCTGTGTGAACATGCCAACCCTGTTTGGGTGGTGATCAGATCTTAGGTCACCTGCGGAGCCAGATGGATCCCATGCAATTCCAGATGGTTCTACAGGATCCGATGCCCCCTGGAGGCTCATTAGATGAGCTTGTTGAGGACTGTTAAACCTGACTCTCGACAGCCATCAACGAGATCTCTGCCCGGCACCCTCTGCATTCCCACTCAAGACTTGCTCCATGGTATACACAAGAGCTGAGATCAATGACGCGGGAGCTTAGAAGGCTAGAGAGACAGTGGCGTCGCACTCGGAACGAGGTGGCAAGAGCATCCTATAGGACATTTTTGGGAGTTTATGAGATGGCAGTCAAGGCAGTGAAAAAAGATTTTTACACAGCCATGATTGCGTCTGCGAGCTCTTGCCCAGCCCAATTGTTTAGAACAATTCGGTCTCTTACTACTCTGCGACAGGGCAGACCAAATGATAAGGAATTGGAAATAGGCTGTGAGGCTTTTGCAAGCTATTTCACAAACAAAGTCTTGTTGCTCTTCCACGACCTCCCTGCCACAGTTGAGACAGTAACGAAACTTGAGGCTCCATGCGCATCTCCTGGTCAAGTTCTGGATTATTTTGGTCCGCTCAGTTTAGAGGGGGTTGACAAACTGCTCTCATTGGTTCGCCCAACCACCTGTAGTCTCGATCTGTGACCATCATGGCTAATTAAAGCTGGCCGTGATGGGCTACAAGGGGCACTAAGGGAAATTATTAACATGCCCTTCACAGAGGGACTGTTCCCTAGTGCCTTAAAGGAGGCAGTAGTTCACCCGCTTTTTAAAAAGGCATCATCAGATCTGGCTGAATTGGCCAACTATCGGCCGGTATCTAATTTACCCTACTTGGGTAAATTAATCGAGAAGGCAGTAGCAAACCAGTTGCAGGGCTTTTTGGATGACGCTTCCATATTAGATCCTTTCCAGTCCGGCTTTTGACCAGGCAATGGGACAAAGACGGTCTTGGTCGCCCTCACAGACGATCTCTGGAGGAACCTGGATTGAGGCGGTATGGTGGTGGTGATGCTGTCGGCGGCATTTGACATGGTTGACCATCAACTACTGGTCCGCTGCCTCGCCAACACCAGGATTCAGGGGCTTGCCTTACAGTGGTTCTCCTCATTTATTCAGGGTCAGGGACAGAGGGTGGCAGTTGGGGAACAGCTGTCCAGAAGGCACCCGCTAGTGCGCTGAGTGCCCCAAGGAGCAGTGCTCTCCCCAATGCTGTTTAACATCTACATGTGCCCCCTCGCCCAGATTGCCAGGAGACATGGGCTGGGTTGTCACCAATCTGCTGATGATACCCAGCTCTATCAGTTGTTGGACGGCCAGACTCTAGTCCGGGAGATCTGGACCTGGCATTGAAAGCCGTGGCTGGTTGGCTTAGACTGAGGTGACTGAAATTGAATCCGACGAAGATGGAGGTCCTATGCTTGAGTCGGAGCAGTCCAAGGTTAGGGATCCCTCTCCTGACCTTCGATGGGGCGCCATTGGTGCCAGCGCCAGAGGTTAGGAGCTTGGGAGTGCTCCTGGATACCTCCCTAATGATGGAGGCCCAGGTAGCAACCACTGTGAAGTCGGCCTTTTACCATTTACGGCTGATTAGGCAGATGGTTCCCTTCCTTGAACGCAATGACCTAGCAATGGTGAGCCATGCATTGGTCACCTCAAGAATGGATTACTGCAATGCTCTCTACACGGGGCTGCCCTTGTCCCAAATCCAGAAGCTGCAGCTGGTGCAGAATGCTGCGGCAAGGTTGTTGTTGTGCCTTCCCATGCAGGAACACATCCAACCCACCCTAAAAGAGCTGCTCTGGTTGCCTATATCATACCGGGTACGGTTCAAGGTGCTGGTTCGTATCTTTAAAGCCCTATATGGCCAGGGACCTACTTACCTAAGGGACCACCTTTCCCCACATGTATCCCAGAGAGCACTAAGATTGGGTTCCTAAAACCGCCTGGTTCTTCCGGGCCTTAAGGAGGCCAGGTTGGCTACAATGAGGGCCAGGGCCTTTTCTGTGGTGGCCCTGCACTGGTAATATGAGCTCCCGAACGACATCAGGGCCCTGAGGGACCTTTCACAGGTGCCGCCACAGTGTCTGGCCCTGGCCCGATTACCAACCATGCCAACAGTACCACCAGCCGAGGACTAACACTAGATGGGAGCCTGGAGGTCCCACTTAGCTGACAGAAGATCGCCATCTTTTATGATTTACTGTATGCTTTTATGCTGATTTGATGGTTTTAATGGATATTTTAATGTATACTGTATATGTTGTTAGCTGCCCTGAGCCGGCCAAATGGCAGGGAGGGCGGGATAGAAATATAAATATAAAATAAAAAAATAAAAAATAAGTAGTTACACAGTGCAAAAACAGGTTGCTTCCCTGTAACTGATGATCTTTGAGAGGTCATCTATGCATTCATACCTATGGGGTTAGGCGCCTGTGCCGCCTCCAATTCGAGAAACTTCTATCAAGCTTGAAAGGATCCAGAGCCCCACCTCCAAGCATGCACAGGGACTCCAACCATGCATGCCCAGAGGGTGAGGCCCCGATATCCTGCCAGTTCCTTCTAACCACTGCCAACCCCAATGAGGAATGAATCAAAGAGGCTGATAGCGATGAGGAAGGAGGGCGGGTGGTATGAAAGCATAGTTGACCACTTGAAGATCATCAGTTACAGTTACAACCTGTTTATCTTCGTCGTGGTCTCTATGCATCACACCTATGGGACCACAGATTAGCAAGTTTAGGCCTACCTGGAGAAGGGTGCTGGCAGCATCTCAGGAGACCACATATTGCAGGATTGACCAGCCCATGAGTGAACGACATTGCACATGCACATCCATGGTGTAGTGTCTGATGAACATGTTTGGTGTGGCCAACAAAGCTGTTTGACATATGTCTTGAAGGGGCACACCCTTGAGAAAGGCTGTGGAGGTCAATATTGCACATGTAGAGTGGGCCCTAGGCCAAACAGGCAGCGGCCTCTTATCTAAGAGGTGACAGAGTTTTATGGTCTTGACAATCCATTTAGATAGTCAGAGTTGAGATTTTCTGGCCTAAAGAGTGCGTGGCCTAGGGCAGAAACAAGTGGGAGTCTTTGCGGATCCTGTGTATTCTGTCGAAACAGAATAAAAGTGCCCTCTTAACATCCAGTGTATGCCACAGGCGCTCAATGTCCAACGTAGGGTTCAGATAGAAATTGGGTAGAATGACTTGCCTGTGCAAGTGGAACTCAGAGACCACCTTAGGTAAGAAGGTGATGTCCGGTGTCAACACCACACCATCTGTCAAGAAAGATAAAGATGGAGTGTCATGCCTGAAAGCTAAGAGGTCACTTACTCTACCAGCTGATATAACTGCCACTAGAAATGCCATTTTCCATTATAAGAATTTCAGCTCACACGTAGCCATGGATTCAAAGGGCTTGCTGGTGGAAAGTGAAGGAAAATCTTGTTGGAGAGGCATAGGAGCAGCCACCAAGGAGTCACAAGAATGCAATCTGGCCTGTGTCACAGTATCTTGTTCAGCACCTTTGTGAGGAGAAGAATCGGTGGGAAAAAGAAAAGCAATTTCCTCTCCAAGGTATTAGGAGACCATCCCCTAGAGAAAGAGGGTCTGTTCCCCCTTTGCAGCAGAATTGGGCACATTTAGAATTCCATCGTGTCACAAAAACATCTACCTGTGGTTGGCCCCATTGTTAAAAAAATGGGATGCAGGTATCTCCAGTTCAGCTCCCATTCGTGTTACTGCACTGCACCCCTGCTGAGGGCGTCCATTTGGTCATTCTGCATGCCCAGAAGATGAGTTGCTAATATCCAGATCTCGTGGCTGAGGCACCAGTCCCAAAGGGTGAGAGCCAAGCGACATAGTTGGTGGGATACAGTCCCACCTTGTCTGTTCATATAAGCCATCGCTGTAGTGTTGTCTGCCACTGTCTTTCTATCATTGGGAGAAAAGACTGAAGGACAAACTGGATTGCCAGAAGCCAATTGACTATAAAGGGAAAAACCATCACTCCTTGAAGTCTCAGGTGAGCTTCCACTGCCACCATCCTTTGTGAATACCTTGAGTGCTGTCGAAAGACTGAACAGCTGGGCCATGTACTGATAATGGTACTCCTTGATGGCAAAGCATAGGAGCCGTCTGTGAGGAGGGAAGATATTGAGGTGGAAGTAGGCATCTTGTAGGTCAATCGTGGCCATCCAAATCCCTAGTTCCAAGAGGGGGAGTATGTTTTGGAGAGATGTCATTCTGAATTTGTGATACGCAATAAATTCATTCAGAGCCCTGAGATCTAAAATGGGACAAAGGCTCCCGTCCTTCTTTGGAACCGTGAAGTTCCGGGAGTAAAACCCCTTTCCCCTCTCTGTGGGGGAACTGCCTCTATGGCCCTTTCTTCTAGTAGTTATTGAACTTCCTGATGAAGGTCCAATGATGTTGCAGTTGGTATGAAGACAGGAGTGGGGGGGGGGCGTCTGAACCCATTCTATTGCATAGCCCTGGGTGATGATGGAGAGTACCAATGCATCTGATGTTACATCACTCCACACAGGGTAGAAGGAGCCAAGATGATAAGGGGGGGTGGATGGAGAGAATCATTGGCTGGTGGCTGCTTGGAGAGTCAAATACCCTGTTTGGTGTTTTTAGCTGTCTTGAGCTTGCCCTGGTCTGAGACCTGATGGAACCTGGGCTTCTGGGAGTAAGTGGATCTGGATGAGGATTGAGAGTGCCTAGACTTCCAAGAGTCATCCAGAGATTGTTGGTCTCCTGTTGTTCCAGGATCACGTCTTAGACCATTGGGACCAGTAGGAGGGGGAGATTCCCAGGTTCCGGGACGCTTTGAGACTCTTATATCTTGTGGAACGGAGTCAGCGGTTGAGTGAAAGAGTCCTTGGCCATCAAACGGTAAGTCCTCGATGAGCACTCGGGTGTCAGTCTGAATAGACATGGTGCGAAGCCAGGAGTGACGGAGGAGGGCCACGGTGGATGACACTGTCTTGAAATAGGTATCCAGGCTGTGTTTCGAGAATTGATTACTTGCTTTGCCAGTATCATGCCCTCCTGTATTCTCTTGGCTTCATCATGATGTTGTTCAGGGAGGAGTGCAAGGAGAGGTGACATTTGCTCCCATATTCATAGTATCCCATACAGGCAATGTAATTTGATGTCTTCATGCCCAGGGTGCCTGCAAAGTAAAATCGTCTACCAAATGCATCCAGCTTTTTACTCTGTTGGATGGTGTAGAATGCATTTTCTTGCTTTTACTAGAGAGGGTGACCACCATAGAATTCCGAGGAATTCCGCTCCCGCCTCCTGGATCTTATACATGTAGTCCAGCCTTCTGGTAGAGACAGGAGCAGACAAGGGCTTGTCCCAGTGAGACTTGACTACCTGGACCTGAGTCATAGAGACAGCAATTGCTATCGAGGTAACTCGTTGGATAATATCAAAAATGGCACCAGTGACTTGAAGTTGGTGTGGGTAGATAGCAACTCCCAATGAATGGGCCATCGTCTTAATTAAATCCCCATAAGAGTGGAGGTCCTCCGAAGGGGAGATAGGAAGGTCTTCAGCAACCTGCTGACTAGGAGAAGGGCCTGAAGGGGTAGCCAGTGCACTGAAATCCTCCTCATCCGATTCACTCCCTGTGTAGTAAAAGAACTCATCTTCTCTTGACAATGCATGTGGCGGTGGGTCCCAGTCCATCAGCTTACTCTGATTCAGCCATGGAAGTGTTGTAGCCAATGTGAATGCACTATATAGATACTGCAGCTGTCTATGGTCCCATGGTACCATCATGGTCAACTGTGCGATGGTGAAAGCAGCTGGCGGTCGATTGCGAGGAGATTGGTCCTAAGAGCTCGGGGAAGGGCTGCTGTGGCAGGAATGTGAGCGGTCCCACCTGTGCCTGATTCTGTGTCCATGCCAATGATTGGCATTGATGGCTGATCAGGATCAAGATCGTTCGGAGGCCAAGGACCTGGAACTCCAATGGGATGTCATTTGGTGGGGGGGGTATCTCTTCCACATCCGATCCTGAGAAGGGAAGATCGTCCAGTACCGATCTGTGCATGGGGAACCCATCCGTTGAATCAGTGAATCTAGTAACATGGTAGCTGGTATCTCTGGGACTGCTGGCAGATCCAGTGAGATGGAGCAAGGCAGGAGAACATCAGCCTGCACGTTAGAGCTCGTTGTGGCATTCACCGAAGTGCTCTTTGAGCCAGTTTTAAGGTACTTGTGTTTTACCTTACGTTGTGGTCACACCCGTAAGATAAAGTGTGTGGGGGGGGGGAGAGGCTATTTCCTCTGGCATAAGTTGACCCGCAGTTGCATGATCACACAGACTTTCGTTGATGTGGGCATAGCCCGCCACTGCGTGATTAGACACAACCACAGGTGAGTCGGAGGGGTTTTTTTGTGTTTGGTTCCGATGCACTTACACAAGGAATCGATAAATCACACCCTCACACTGAGGACTCCCTATGGAGTGTGTGGGGGCGTGTGCTGATGCGCATACTGCAAAGCCAGGAAAAAAACAATGACACGGAGTCAGGACAGCCTGATCAGACTATCCCGACACTATGAACAATCAGACACAGGAAAGTCCGTCTGTGGCCCATAGCAACCTGTTTGCTACTGGACTTTTCGAGGTGCTTTTTTAGCTCCGCTTCTGTGGAGGAGCAAAACGAGTTGCTGACAGCTGCAAAGTACTTCCCAGATGTTGTCGTCTGATTGCACTCCTTTAATCCGCCTGGCATTTGCTCCTATGTTAGGGCAAATTGTGTGTGCGATCACAACCTTAGTGTGGCTTTTGGCCTCCTTCTTTTTCTTGGAAGCTGGTGTCAATGCCACCAATGGAGTTGTCAGTGTTGGTGGCTTCGATGCTGATGGCCCAGCAGCGGAGGAAGTATTGTCCCGTGTTTCCAACAATCAGGGCTGTTCTTTCAGTGTCTATTGATCCTGATCTGTCGGTACTGATTGAGATCGATCATCCAATACCGATTTCGGGATTACCTCAGACAGAGTAAAAGTCATCACCCTTGGCTGCAGAGCAGACTCTAGAACAGCTGCTTGAAGTCTGGCCACTCTGTTCTTACGTTCTGATTCAAAAACTTGCCGCAGTGGACACAGGTGTCTGTCCTGTGCATCTCACCCAAACAAAGTAAGCACAAGGAATGGTCATCAGGCAGTACTACCTTGGACCCACACTGGGTGCAGCACTTGAAAACCCCCCCACCAATTTGCCACAGACAAGAAGGCAAAAGAGTAGAGGAGAAAAAGGGAGGGGATCCGACCAAAGTCAGGGGGGAAAATAACGAAAATTAACTTTTTTTTTAAGGAGTATAAATGAAAGGATATGAAGGATGAGCAAAGGGGAAGAAAAGACTACAGAAAAAAGAATACTACCCCTAACAGTAAAAAGTTCCTGGACCAAAGCAGATCAAGAGATCAGAGTGGCGGTCAGAAGAGAACTGGCGGGATACAAGGGTCCCGCCCTCTGGGCATGTGTGGTTGTAGTTCCTGCACATGCTCGGAGGCGGGATTCCGGATCCTTTCTAGCTTCATAGTAGTTTCCCAAATTGGAGCCGGCACAGGCGCCCAGCCCCATAGGTGTGATGCATAGAGACCACGATGAAGATCCCTAAGAAAAGGCACAGCATTCTAAGCCCACTGAAGTTAATGGTCTTCAAAGGGATCTTTGGATCTCAGGACTGAACTGTTAAAAGTGACAGATCTTTAAAATGTTAGATATTGAAGTTGCACAAGTATTTCACTATTTCAAGAATCTCAAGTGATAAATTTACCTGTGCCCTCTTTTCCATGTCCTGGCAAGTACCTAGCTGTTCTTCCATGGCAGCTCTGATCTGCCTTGCTTCATATTCCAACTGCCTCCTAGTCATGTCTGTCTGTAAGGAGAACTACAACCAAAACAAGAAATAAAAGAATTTGAGTTGCTTATTATACTGACCTAATATGCATATAATCCATATAAAGAAACTAAAATGTAACCCTATTGTTTAGAATTCCAAACAAACCACATGAACATCCTGGTATGACAAACACAACTGACCTGGTAACTTGGGGCCATCCAAGGAGATATAGCCATTCCTCCCCAAGACAAAGGGAGATGTACCAGTAAAATATTTGCCAGGCATTTTGTCAACCTCACCATTTCCTTCCCATTAAAAAAAAAAGGTACTTCCCTAAATGTTTGCAACTAGTAGGTCCAACTCCCATTCCCCCTCTAGAACTGCTTTGGAGGTTCCACATAATATTCTTGTTGACATATTGGAAAAATGTGGTTTGGATCCTATGACTGTTAGGTGGATCTGTAACTGGTTGACAGATCGCACCCAAGGAGTGCTTGTCAATGGTTCCTCATCTTCTTGTAGAGGAGTGACAAGTGGAGTGCCTCAAGGATCTGTCCCAGGACCTGTTTTGTTCAACATCTTTATAAATGATTTGGGGGAAAGAATAGAGGGAATGCTTATTAAATTTGCAGATGATACTACATTGGGAGGGGTAGCTAATAACGGTGGAAGACAGAGTTAGGATACAGAATATTTTGACAGGCAGGAAAACTGAGCTAAAACAAATAAAATGAATTTCAATGGGAATAACTGTAAAGTTCTGCATTTAGGTAGGAAGAATCAAATGCGTAATTATAGGATGGGGGAGACTTGTCTTGGCAGTAGTATGTGCGAAAAGGATCTAGGGGTCTTAGTAGACCAAACACTGAACATGACTCAGCAAATGCGATTTTGGGCTGTATCAACAGAAGTATAGTGTCCAGATCACACAAACTGATGGTACCACTCTGCTCTGCTTAGACCTCACCTAGAGTACTGTGTTCCGTTTTGGCCACCACAATTTAAGAAGGATATAGACAAACTGGAACATGTCCAGAGAAGGGCAACAAAGATGTTGAGGGGTTTGGAGACCAAGTCCTATGAGGAAAGGTTGAAGGAGCTGGGTCTGTTTAGCCTTATGAGGAGATGACTGAGAGGTGGTATGATAACCATCTTCAAATACTTGAAAGGCTGTCATATAGAGGTTGGTAGGGAGTTGTTTTCTGTTGCCCCAGAAGGTCGGACCAGAACCCACAGGCTGAAATTATGGTCATGGCACTAAACCTCCCCAGAGTGATTTGCCTGTCCTGTTCTGGTGCCATCTTTCATCAACAAGTGAAGACTTTTTTGTTTCTTTTGGCATTCCCTCAGTGATCCCTTCTTCCTGACCAATTTTTAATTGCTCTTTTTACATTTTTATATGTATTTTAGCTCTGTAGTTTCATTTACACATTTTATGAAGGATCACATGACATATGTGCTCTAGAGTTGAATTAATTACTTTGTATTGTAACATAGACAATCTAACAATTACATTGGATGGGATCTAGAAACCTACAAATGGGTTTCCACTCACAGAATGAGACTCTCTTGCCTCCCACTGCCTGCTGCAGCCCCATGAACCTCCAACAATCCACTTCTGAAAGTCACAGAACCCTGAGGAATGGTGTAGCACAAGAATATGCCTAAAACTTGGAGGAAAAAACACCACGGAAACACCACCACCTCCCTTAGCAAAACAGAAGTGCCTTCTGAAAGCAAGTGTTTCATTCTAATCCACATAATTATATGGGAGAATACACACTGCTATACACTGCATCACTTACATTTTCAGTAAGAGGAAGGCTATCTATCCTCTTCGTCAAATTCTGAAGCTGAGCATAATACCAGTCTTTTTCTTTCTCTTCCTTTTCAAGCTCAGCAAGCAAGAGTGATCTATAAAAAAAGGAATATAATTCACAAAGATTTACTAGATGTTGGAAATTAAGCACAAAAGGGGGTAAACACGGGAGAAATTTGGTCCAGAGGACTAAGTTTTTCTTCTGGCCTCTCCCACTGATTTGATGGATACTCTTTACTCATGTGGCTCAGTTTCCAGCTCTAAAAAGAAAAGCAGGTACGTGATACGAGACTCAAAACACATTCCAATTTAGCTGTCACTCTCTATTGTTCACACAATTGAGGAAAAAAGACACACCCTCAAACACAAAGGTTATCTTTTTGTATACAAACAACAGGAATACAAAGCCTCTACCAATTTAAAACCTGTAAAAGGAAACTAATCTGAATTTTATTTATACTTAATGGCTTGGATTCCACCTACAATTTCTGTCTCCAGATATGCAACTCCCCCCACCCCAGCTGCTGCAATCTGAAATGCCCCCAATATGCTGCTTCTGGCAGATGGGACTTCAGGAATCAATGCCATAGTATTTATAATTTCATTGCTGTTATTCTTTAGAGAGCAAAATAAACAATGCTTTACAAAGGACATCAACAATTTTACAACACCCCTCTGGAGCTTGTTTTTTGTATACAAACCAAGATACTAATCCAATCCTGGTTTAGATAAAAGACTTCCTAAATCAGGATCTTGTATTTCAATTCTGCACATAAGGGGAGGAGAGAACAAGGGAGCACATAAGCCCAAGAGGCTCAATCTCATCATAAAAATAGATGTCTGAATACAGCCTATAATGTGGTTCAGTCTCAACTAGTACCTGTCAAGAAGCCTGGCTGCTAGATAAATTCAGAGCAATGAGCAGCTAAATACTTGGGAATATATATGAAGCAAATATTCTAGAACTGAAACACATGAACATTAATAATTCCAGTCTGAAGAGTGTAGCAAAATTACAGAAACATCACCACTTGGAAGAACAAGCATGTCCACTGGAAGATTTCCTGGTATTCAGAGAAACCTCTTGAATACAAGTTAATACTCCTTGATGGAAATTCACCATGCTGTTAGGCTCAGAATATCTTGCTGTGATCTTGGGGACAGGAAACTCTTAGCTAGAGGTGAGTGAAAATATAAGTTCTTTGTGAACTATAGTTCGTACAGCCAATATGGGGAGAACAGAATAACATAGATGCCTATCAGATCAGACCAGCTGTCCATCTAGTCCAACATCTTGTATTACACAGTGGCTAACCAGCTGCCCCGGAGAGCAAACAAACAGGACACAGAGACCAAGGCCCTCCCCTGATGGTGCATCCTAAAACTGGTGTCCAGAATACAATTCCCTTTTAAAGCCATCATTATGTTCACTGGCTGCAAATTATTACCCTTTGAGGGAAGGCATCCTGAACCTATTGACCATCAACTTTAAAGGGTACCCTTAAATTATAACATTACGAGCAGGTAGGGGGAGTTCTCTTAATCCAGATTAGAGTCTGCTGCTCTTAACCACTACACCAAACTGGCAAAGCACCCCTGGCCTCCCCTCAAGGGTTAATGTGAACAGTAACATGCCTGGTCCATCCTGCAGGTGTTACTAATTCGTCTCTGGGCCTTCGTGGCTCTTATCATCTTCAAGGCCATAGATGGAAGTGTGGTGATTAGCTTCTCAGAAGAAGCTGCCATCCAAGTGATGGGAGGGGAAGAGCCAGGAATGATAAGGTAGTCTTCTAGAGGCTTCTCCTGAAATGTGTTCTAACTGGATGTCATCCTCACCTGATATTGCTGAGCCCAAAAACTATAACTGAGCTAAGGCCCTGAAGAAACGAAACTAGCTGGGATTTTGATAGATTAAAGGCCTGAAATTATGACCTGCTTGAATTGCCATCACTAGCAACACAGTTTGATAGGCGCTTAGCTGTGATTTTTGAACCCCTAGTGGGGGGCATAGGATATAAATAGTTGAGAGTCCTTTCTAGTGGACCGTGTCCTATGAAGGTAAAAAAGCAGTGCTCTTTTAATATCCAGAGTGTGAAGCAGTCGCTGTTCATCATCATCAGGAGACGGAAAGAAATCAGGTAGAAATATTTCTGAATGCAGGTGAAATTCCGAAATGACTTTATGCAGGAATGTAACACCCGGAGCCAAATGTACCTTGTTAGGCAAGAAGGCCAAGTATGGGGGGTTGTGACGGAATGCCCAAATCTCACCCATTCTTCTAGCTGATGTGATCACCACAAGGAATACAGTCTTCCAAGCAACATAGTATAGTTCACATGTCACCATGGGCTCAAAGGGTTTTCTCGTAAGATGACGAAGTGCCAAAGGAAGGTCCCAGAGGGGCACTGGGGCACTTATTGGAGGGTATAGACGAACTAAACCCTTGAGGAAACGCTTAGAGGTGGGGTGTGAAAACACAGAGAATCCATCTATAAGGTAGTGATATGCTGAAATAGTTGCGAGGAATGTGAAAGACCTTGGTCAGCCAATGTAAGCAGAAAATCTAGAACGTGGCCAAGAGTCGTTGATCTGGATGAAGCATCACTCAACTGTAGAAAGGCAGTAAAATGAGACCACTTGCCCTCATAAGAGCGCCACGTAGACGCTTTCCTAGAGTTCAGTAAAACTTCTGAGACTCTACTCGAGAAGTCTGTGAATCCATGCACCAAGCAATCAACTTCAGCCTTTCCACCCCATGGTAGTGCATGTTCCCATCTTCCACCAGAAGCAAGTTCGGTGCTTTTAGAAAAAGGTGGTAGTGTTCTCCAGATAGGGACATGAAGACAGGGAACCAGGGCTGCCGTGGCTACCAAGGGGCTATGAGAATGCAGTTCACTCTTATTACGGCTATCTTTTGAATGACTCACAGCAGAAGTGGGAGAAGGGGAAATATGTAGAGTAGAGCTCCATCCCAGGGATACAGCAGACTGTCCCCTATAGATAGGGGATCTGACCCCCCCCCCACACACACACACAACAAAACAGAGGGCATTTTGTGTTCTGTCGTGTGGCAAAAACGTCTATCAAGGGTTCACACCCCACTTATGGAAGACCGGTTGGAGGTAAGTCCAGTTTAGTTCCCAGTCATGGGTATGCATTAGACCCCTGCTGAGGAGATCCGCCTGAGTGTTCAAGGTTCCAGGTATGTAGGTGGCGACTGGAAATATGTTGAAACCTATGCACCATTCCCACAGACTTATGGCCAGCCAGGACAGACTTCTGGAGACTACACATCTCCCCGACAGCATGGGATGAAAACATTGGAGGGCCAGCTTGATGGCCAGAAGCTCTAGAAAGTTGATATGGTTGGCCGCTGCATGAGAATCTCACTTGTGTCCTACACACAGGCTGTTGAGGTGGGCCCCCCATCCCCATAAGGAAGCGTCGTAGTTAGTGTCAGCTGGGGCAGTAGCGGGTGGAAAGGGGCACCAGAAGTCAGATTGTGGGTAGTTGTCCACCAGACCAAAGAATCCCTGGCTTCCTTTGGCGGTTCTAGGCGAATGGACTGACTTATCCTGTTCGGGGGGAAACTTTTCAGGAACCATATTTGTAACAGTATCATGTTGCAACAGTATCATTTTGCACCTTGCAAAAGGGAATAACTGCCGTAGTTGCTGACATAAGACCCAAGAGACGTTGTATTTGAAGTGCAGAAGAAGTGCTTGTCGAGTGAACATGGTCTGCCTATGCTACAAGGGTCCTCACCCTGTCTTGTGGAAGGAAAGCTCTGCATGCCAACGAGTCCAGGACGGCCCCAATGAATTGTACCTTCTGCAATGGTTGGAGATGGGATTTGCAGTGTTTTGCAGGGTGGTAAGGGTTTGATGGATGTGATCAGACAGGAGACTCAGAGAGTTCGCCACTATGAGCCAATAGTCTATATACAGAAATATTGTAATCCCCTTCAGACGTATGAAAGCCACCACCAATACCATAGTTTTCATGAAGACCCTCGGGGCTGTGCACAGTCCAAAGGGAAGACACTTGTATTGGTAGTGCACAGCCCCGAGGATCTTGTATTGGTAGTGATGGTCTCCTATCGCAAAGCGTAGATATTTCCAGTGAGATGAATTGATGCTCAGATGGAAATAGGCATCCTGGAGGTCATGAGTAGCCATCCAGGCCCCTTGATTTAAGAGAGGGAGTATCACCTATAACAATGTTCTTTGGAATCTTCAGTATTCTATGAAGATGTTGAGATTCCGAAGATCCAGGATGGGAAATTGACCTCCATCTCATTTTGGGACAGCAAAATAGCAGGAATAAAAGCCTGTCCCATGTACTCGTTCTATTGCGTCCTTGGACAGGAGAGTGAAGACCTCCTTGAGGAGGACGGGGGACAGAGGCGTGCGGATGAACCAAGGAAGGATAGGCAGTTCCAGGAACTCTATGGAGTACCCAGTAGTGAGGATAGAAAGGACCCACTGGTCCATGGTGATGGTATACCAAGTGGAGAGGTAGGGGGAAAGACAGGTAAGTCCGAAGGGGCAGTTTGGAGCCAAGTCAAAGGCCCTGTTTAGGAGACTTAAGCACCCTAGCACGAGAGTGCTGCTGTCCAGAGCCATATTTGGGCTTGGTAGAGTAGGGTTGCTGCTGTCCTGTAGGGGACTGGCGAGGACGCCAACCTCCCGCAGAAGGGGGTTTCACATACTGCTGCTCAGGGTCATAAGGACTCCAAGAGCATGGCCTGTAGGACTTAGTTGGACCAGAGACACCCAGAGATCTTGAGGCTTTAATACTCTTGTCCATCTCCTGCAGTGCCGTGTCCACAGAGGTGTGGAAAAGGCCCTGCCCATCAAACGGCAGGTCCTCTATGTAGGTCCTTGTGTCCAGCTTCAAGAATGTCATATGAAGCCACAAATGTCTGCACAGTGCCACCGCAGATGACATTGTTTTGGTAAAGGTTACCAGGGCATGCTTGGACATATTGATAAGCTGTTTTGCTAGAACCAAACTTTCCTTCTGCAAATTCCTGATGGATTGCCTCTTATCCTCAGGATTGACAAAAGGGAGTCGCTTAATTGTTCCCATAATGCATACTGATACCTGCTCATGCAAGCGAGGTAGTTGGTTGTTTTGATCCCCAGGGAGCCAGCTGAGTAGAACCATATCCCAAAGGAGTCTAACTTCCTACCTTCCTTATCAGAAGGTGTAGCCTGGGTGCGCTTATGTTAAGCAGAGCTCATCACCATGGAATTTGGTTTAGGACAGACGTGGGGAAATTCAGCCCCAGTCTCTTGCACTGGGTCTTGGTCAAAGTGACATGATGACACATGGAGCTTTTGCAGCTTGTAGCAGTACTGACATGGGCAGAGCAATTGCAGTTGATGTGTCCATCTGATCAACATTGAAGACTGCGTCCAATACCGATGGCTGGGGTTGAACGATTGAGAGTCCCAATCAGCGTGCCATTCTTTTAATCAAATCGCCATAGGACAACAGATCATCTGAAGGAGAAATAGGGAGATTTTTGGATGCTTTGGAATCTGGTGGAGGACATTCCAGGGAACTCTCTGCATCTGAAATCTCCACATCTAAGTCAGCTTCTGATGAACCAGTAATAGGTTTTAGCTGAGGGACAGGAGGGAAGACTGGAGGGACCTCCGTGGGAGGATCCGCCAGGGCATGATGGGATGAATCCCTTGAAGGAACCCTAGACGTGTGATGGGGTTCCGGTATCGATCCCCTTGGGATCGAGGAACTGGTTGGCCGATGTTGTAATGGAGTCAGTGATGTTGGTGGCTTTGATATCAACGCTGAAGGAGTGGTTTTCCACAGAGGAGACCTGGAGCGATGAGAGGAGTGAATGTCCCAGTCACACGGCCGCACAGGGGTCAACCAGGGCATAGAAGAGGAAAGCGGATAATTGCTGAACTAGTAAGGCATATGGTGTTGATGATCCCACAGAATTGCATCTGCGGATGATGATGTCCCTGTGATGCACTGGAAAAATCACGACGAGGCGAGCATGTAACTTCATGTCTAGGGTCTGTCATATTCTGATAGTCGACCCATCAACGACAATCTGCCACGTAGAGGGGAGATCTGTGTAGATCCTCCATATGGGGGGCCGATCAAGACCGAGGATGAGAAAGGTATTGTTTGTTAACATCAGAATGATCACTAGCTCAAGATGAACCGGAGAAAGAGCCTTCCCTTCCGGTTGACCGGGCAATCAAGACCTCGTCTGCATCAGAGGCCGATATTGAGAGGGGTCTGGCTTCTAAGTTTGCTTCCGATACGGGGGGGGGGGGTGGTCAGCTGCCAAATTGGTGAATCTAAAAGTTCAATAGGCGGTGCCAGCATAATCTTCAAAAGCTCTGAAATGGAAGTCTTGGTCGATACAGGTTGCGCCTGCAGAGGCAGTGCAGAGCCCGCCGGGTTAACGCTTGCGCTAGCTAGTTGCACCTTGTGTGTACCCTTAGAAGAGGATTTGGGTTTTTTCTCCTTTGTCCTTCTTCTTCGCAGGCATGGAAGTAGTCAAGCCTGCCTTAGGTGCCTGTCGCTTTGAGAATGAAGAGATGGCCTCCGATGTCTATATTGGTCAAGGTGGAGCTTCTGACACCAACAGTGGAGCAGTCGACATGGAAGGACCTGCTGTCAGCGTGGAAGACTTAGACAGACCCTCAGAGGATATCTTTTTTGAGGTCAGAGGCGCCAACACCAATTTCCAGAGCGCAGCTCTAAGTCTCGCCGCTCTGTTTTTGTGGGTTTGATACGAGAACTTCGCACAGTGCGAACAAGTCTCAGGATGGTCGCTTTCTCCCAAACAGAGGATACCCAGGGAGTGGCCATCAGGAGGGGCAAGCTTGCTCCCACCTTTTAAAGCACCCCCACTTCTTAGCTATAAACTGAGGGGAAAAACAGTCAGTAATATAAATGGGGGGGGGGGGTGAAGCCAACAGCAAAGAGAAGACTCTGACAAAGCACAACAAAGAGAGGAGTGTGAAGGAAAAAGCCTAAAGATCCTGTGAGAGGAGAGAACAATAGTCACCGACCGACAGAAGAACTGTTAACAGCGTGGTGGTCAGAAGAGAACTGGTGGGATGTTCTTGCTCCACCTCCCTGGGCATGTGCAGTGGGGTTCCTACGCATGCTAAGGGAGGAGGTGCGAAAATCCCATTGAGAGCTTTGTACTACACTGATCAGATCAGCGCAGGCACACTGGATCCCATAGGTGTGATGCACAGACCACAAAGATCAGGCAGTCCAACGGTGGGGACTGCAGCTCCAAGGTCACTGTCTTTGGTAGTAAGGAAAGTACTATTAAATAGGCCTTGATGACAGAAGTCTCAACACAGCAGTGGAATACTGGCCCTAGTTATAATCATAAGCCCTACATTCTTCTTACCAGTAGCCCAATCATTAAAGAGAGTGAGTGCAGCACTTGTCCCATAAGCATAGTAAGGCTCTCAGTAATAATATGAGCAGTGGTTTCAGGCTGGTGAGGTGGTGGTAAGAGGAACCTTGTTGCTTTGAATACTTTGGGGACTGACCTCAAAGAAACCAAAATCAAGGAGTCCTGGCTACCATTTGGGGAAAGCAGACATAGTTTTGGAGATGGAACTTTCTGAGACACAGCCCATCAATTGTACCTCCAAAGACATACTACATTCCTATGAAAGTATCCTGAGGATCAAAGAACTCCTTGTAGTTTGATCCAGCAATGACTGTAGAACCTCTTATTCTACCCTGTAACCCTTATTTAAGAAGGTAAAATACAGTTGTGTCCATCAGTTTTGAGCAATTTGCCTCCATACTGCAACCACTTCTTGCATGTGGTCCAGCATGCAAAAGGTACACAGACCTGCATGCAGGAGAAAACGGACCAGTGGATACTCACCGTGAGGGATCCTTCTCCTCTGAGATAAGGAGGACATCTTGATGGGTGTTTCCCACCCCATTTGCAGGGAGGCAGGAACTGATTCTTCACTTCCTGTCTTCTGGTAAGATACGCCCCTTGAGATCAGTTCAGGGACTCCCAGAAGCAGTAGTGAGCTATAACTGGAAAAAATAACCATAACCAGGTTAACAAATCAAATATATATATAACTGGTCTGAACTGTGAAAAAACTTGTCTATACTGTAACAGGACAGGAAGGAAGATAGACTGCAGTAAACATAGAATACAGCGAAAGAAGGAAGGAAGACGATGAGACTTGGGAGGGCGAAGATGTCCTCCTTATCTCAGAGGAGAAGGACCCCTCACGGTGAGTATCCACTGGTCCGTTCTCCCTCTGAGTGGAGGACATCTTGATGGGACCTCCCATAGCAGTGTCCCTTTAACTGGGTGGGACGTCGTCTTCCGGCATGAGCGCCTGCTGCAGGACTCTTCGGCCGAAGGCTAAATCTGCAGAATTGAAGGAGTCGATCTTGTAGTGTCTGACAAAAGTGGAGACGGAAGACCACGTGGCAGCTCGACAGATCTGCTCTACAGAGGCTCTGTTGCTAAAGGCCGTTGACGTAGCAGCGCTCCTGATGGAATGGGCCGTGATGCCAGGAGGAGGGGGCAACTTCAGGGCCTTGTATGCTTCTAGTATGCATCGTTTTAGAGTGGCGCTAATTGATGCTGTAGACATCTTCTTACCCTTGTTGGGCGGTGAGACCGAGATAAATAAGGAGTCAGTATTACAAAAGGAAGAGGTGCGGTAGAGGAAGGCTTTGAGTGCCCGTCGCACGTCTAAGGAATGCCATGTCTTCTCCTTTGGATTGGATGGATTTGGGGAAAAAGTAGGTAGGTAGACTTCTTGGGAACGGTGAAATCTGGAGTTTACCTTTGGACGAAA
Source organism: Lepidodactylus listeri (assembly GCA_029233225.1). NCBI lineage: Eukaryota > Metazoa > Chordata > Lepidosauria > Squamata > Gekkonidae > Lepidodactylus > Lepidodactylus listeri. The sequence continues at coordinate 68,887,297 of JARCFY010000004.1, read as the reverse complement.
AGAAGGGATGGTAGTGAGAACTACTCGATCCTTATGGAAGGTACAAAATTTTGGGTCAGCAGATAGCGCCCTTAGCTCGGAAACTCTTCTGGCCAAGGTGAGGGCTACTAGGAATAGGGCTTTAATTAAAAGCCAAGAAAGGGGAATTTCTTGGATAGGTTCAAAAGGTGGTTTGGTTAATGCTGCTAGGACCAGGTTCAGTTTCCACGTGGGGAATCTGTGGGAAATCGGGGGATCCTTAAGGGAGGCTCCTTTTAAGAATCGGCGCACGTGAGGATGGGTAGAGAGTGTCCATCCCTCAATCCTAGGTAGTACGGTTGCAAGGGCGGCCACTTGTCGGCGTAGAGTGGACGCTTTCAGGCCTGATTCATGACCGTCCTGAAGAAATGACAGGATGCCTACCATGGGTGGATGAAGTGTATCGATCTTCTTCCTTCTGGACCAACGGACGAAGGCCTTCCAGGTTATGTTGTAGATCCGCTTGGTCGACGAACGTCTGGAGACCATCATGGTATCCGCTACCGAGCTGGAGTATCCAAAGTCTAGGAGATTTTTGCGTTCAATTTCCAAACGGTCAAATGCAACCAAGCCGGGTCCGGGTGCCAGATGGGACCCTGGGACAGCATGTCCGGAGAGAACGGAAGCGTCAGGGGCGGAGCGCTCACCAGAGTCTGAAGCTCTGAAAACCAGGGTCTTCTTGGCCAGTAGGGGGCCACCACTATGACTTCCGCTCTGAACTGTTTTATCCGACGCAGCAACCTTGGGAGTACTGGGGTCGGAGGGAAGGCATATAGAAGACCCTTGGGCCAGCGGGATGTCAGAGCGTCTGTGGCCTCTGCCTTTTGATGGTAGAATCTTGAGAAGAACCTGGGCGTCTTGTGGTTGAGGTGTGAGGCGAACAGGTCTACTTTCGCTTGGCCGAAGTGGGAGGTTATGAGAAGGAATAGGTCTGGCTTCAGGGACCATTCCCCTTCTTGTAGCGTCTGTCTGCTGAGCCAGTCTGCACGAGTATTCAGGGAGCCCTTGATGTACTCCGCTCGGATGGAGAGGAGATGGCATTCCGCCCAGGATAGGAGTCTTAGAGCCTCGCAATGAAGATTGGAGGATCTGGACCCCCCTTGGTCGTTGATGTACGCCTTGGTTGCCACGTTGTCCGTCCTGATGAGGACATGGTGACCGGAGATTTGTTCCCTGAAGCGGAGGAGGGCTAGTCGTGCTGCACAGAGCTCTAAGAGGTTGATTGGTAGGAGTTGTTCCTCTTTGGACCAAGTTCCCTGCGCCGGTATACGATGGAGGATCGCGCCCCAGCCTATGAGGCTGGCATCCGTAACGATTTGTATCCAGTCTCTGATGTAGTAAATGTTTCCTCGGGAGAGGTTTTGGGACTTGGTCCACCATGCCAGGCTGACTTTGGCTTGGTGAGGGACATGTACTGGGAGGTCCAACTTCTGCATTATGCTGTGTTGGTAAGGTCTGAGTAGTTGTTGTAGAGGTCTTGCGTGGAGACATGCCCAGGGTACGGAGTCCATGCACGAAATGAAGAGACCTAGGAGCTTGGCTAAGGTCATGAGAGACGAACTTCTGGCCAGTGTGACTTGTTTTGCAAGGCGACGTATATTGTCCGCCTTGTGGGATGGTAGAAGGACACGATTTTGAGTAGTGTTGATGATGACTCCCAAGTGCTCTAGGGATTGAGTGGGAGTCAGGGAGCTTTTTTGCAGGTTGACCAGAAATCTGTGCACGCGAAGGCATTGGATGGTCTCTTGGGTGGGGGCGAGCACTAGTTTTTGTGAGCTTGAGCGGATTAACAGGTCGTCCAGATAAGGGTGAACGTGTATGCCGCGTTTTCTGAGTAGGGCAATCGGATGGATAAGTATTTTTGAGAAGACTCTTGAAGCTGAAGACAGCCCGAATGGGAGCGCTCTGAACTGCCAATGGTGGCCGAGAACGAAGAACCTTAGAAATCTTTTGTGGCCTGCAAACATGGGGACATGGAGATAGGCCTCTGTTAGGTCGATGGAAGACAGGAACTCGTTCGGCTGTAGGGCTTCCATGATAGATCGAAGTGTCTCCATTCAGAAGTGTTGACATATTTGAGATCCAGGATCGCTCTCCAGTTGCCTGTGCGTTTGGGGACCGTGAAGAAGATGGAATAGACACCCTGTCCCCATTCTTCTGGGGGGACAGACTCTATGGCTGAGATGGATAGGAGGTGCTGGACAGCCTCTCTTGTCCTGGAGAGCTTGGCTGGATCTTTGCAAAGCGGAGAGGGAACGAAGCGATCTGCCGGTCTTGTTCGAAACTCTATGGAATAGCCTGTGGAGGTGACTTCCTGGGACCAAATGTCTGCTCTGGAAAGGATCCATTGGCGGTGGAAAAGAAGCAGGCGGCCCCCGACCGGTGCATGCTGGTAGTCATGCAGAGGTAGATTTGTTGAAGTTGTCCCGTCCGGTTTTGTTGTCTCTGGGGACAAAGGGTCTGCTGGAGCGACCATGGAAGGGGTTTCTTTTGAAACCCTGTCTGGCTGGAGTCCAGGGTGGTCTGTACGCGTCTCTGCCAAAGCGTGGCAAGGCTCTTTGGGTGCGAAAGGAATAATTTCCAGAGCCTCTTTGGTCAGGTCTAGCCAGGCTGCGCGGCATGGCCTTCTTTTTGTCCCGGGTTTCAACAAGAACCTTATCAAGGGAGTCTCCAAAGAGCCGATCCCCCTGGAAGGGGTAAGCAGCAACGGTGGTCTTGGCACGTAGATCTGCTTGCCAGGCTCTGAGCCAGAGAGTGCGTCTGGCCGCCACTGCTGAGGCTAGGGATCTAGAAGAAAAAACTAATGAATCTAGGGTAGCATCGGCTGCGAAGGAGGAGGCCTTTAGTAGGCGGTTTGCTCCCTCTGCCAGTCTTGGACTAGAAGGTGGGACCAGCTGGATCAGTTTTCTGGACCAGGCGATGGCTGCCCTGCAGACAATAGTGGCAGTGGAAGAGGCCTTGATGGCCATTACCGAAGCTTCATGCGCCTTCCGTAGGGCGACCTCAGCTTTGCGGTCCAGGGTGTCTTTGAGTAAGCCATCTCCATCTTCAGTCAGAATTCCGGAAGATTGGAGTGCAATGACAGGGGCATCCACAAGGGGGACCTGTAAAAACTTATTAGTAAAAGAAGGTAAAGAGTACAATTTTCTAACATTGAGTGGGCAACGTTTATTAGCCATGGGTTTAGCCCATTCGCTCATTAGTTGGTTTTCAAGGAATTCTGGGAAGGGGAAAACTTTTTCATTGCCTGATGATCTGGGAAAATAATCCTTGTTGCCCTTGGGTCTGGATCCATCTGCTTTAGCAGAGGTGGGCAAATCCTCTCCCTGCAACTTGGGTTGCAGTTCTAAGGCAGAGAGGGCTTTAGAAAGTAAATACTGGTAATCTTCTATTTTGAAAAAACGTGGGGAGGTTTCAGGGACCTCAAACTCTTCCTCCTGATCCTCATCAGAAAGGAACTCTCCCTCTTCCCTCTCTCCAGATTCCCCGGCTTTGCTATCTGGAGCATTGGGAATCCAATGATCTGGGACCCAGCCAGGATAACTGTGTTCTTTTCTCGCCGCCTTAGTGGGCCAGCGAGGTCTATCCTCCTCCCCCTCAGGATCTTCCTCTTCCCCTTCGTCTGCCTGGGTAATGGCAGGAGGTTTGGGTGGACAGTCCCTGCAGGTATGGCCCCTATGGAAGAGGGTCCTCTGGGCACGATTTTCAGAGAGTTCCTCCCGCACTGCCGCTTTAATAGCCCGAAGAAGAGCGGGGGAAATAGCCTCCTCCTCTGCTGGAGGGGTACTCACGAATTGCTGAGCTTCCGCATCTGGTGAGTCGTCAGGCAGGGACTGTGGTGCGAGCTGGGCATTAGGGATATCCTGCCCATCGTCGCATGCCGTTCCTGGGCTTATGGAGGTGGCGAGAGCCACTCCGCAGCCATGCGCCTTTGGTTTCGCTTTCCCAGCCGGGAGTAAAATGGCGCGCGCGCGGTCTCCCGCATCTTGGTGGGGCCGTTTCTTCGCGCGCTTTTCTTTTGGCGCTGTAACCTTTTTAACGGCTTTAGAGCTCTCCCCGCAGGGAACCTGGGGGGCGTCTCTATCCTTTTCTGCCTCCGAAAGGAAGCCATCGGTGCCCTCCATTTGCGGTCGAAGACGAGGCAGCGAGGGGGGGAGGAGGAGGGAGAAAGGCTTTTAAGAAGGAGGCAGGAGGAGAGGATTGAATTCACAGGAAAGGATAGTTCTTAGAAGAAAAGGCTGTAGAAGTAGAGCTAAAAGCTAGAAAAATAGAAAAATAGAAACCGAAAGTCCAAAAAAGAGGCACAAGTTCCACTAGGTGCTGCTCTCCCTACTGAGGCAGGAACAGAACTGGTCTCAAGGGACGTATCTTATCAGAAGACAGGAAGTGAAGAATCAGTTCCTGCCTCCCTGCAAATGGGGTGGGAAACACCCATCAAGATGTCCTCCACTCAGAGGGAGAACTGGACAGGAGAAAAGGAAGGCCTATATAAAATTTGGAGAGATAAATTCCTCAGGATGCTACAGCTGTGGCAGAGGAAAATAATGGAGCAGGAAGATAGTGGTCTGCACACCTGAGGCATGTGTACTGATATCCAGAGAAACATTTTAATTTAGGTCTAGAGATTTCTGAAGGATGTCTTGCACAGAAGCATAAGTATGTCCACACAGACCATGAAGAAATATCTAAAGTGTATTGCTGAAGATAGGCACATGCTTGTGAGTACAGATAATGACTAAAAACCTGAAATTAGTAGAATACAATATTATGTAATATGAAGCACGGTATATAATGAACACCCGTTTATATTAATATTTGGATCCTCCAGGGGTTGTATTACAATCCTTCGCTTACTCTAATATTTCCCATTCCATTTTAGTAATGATGCTGAGAAATGTACAAAAGAACTATTCCTATCAACTTAATTCACACAGTACATATTGAATATTACCACCTTCAATTCTCTCCTTCAATAAGAGGATTTTTTCTGTTCTTTGGCTGTCTGTTCAAATGCAGTCAGTTTGAAAATAGAATGGCTATACATATGATGTCAGCTGTGCATCAGAAACTGGACAGATCATAATCTCATTTTATGTAGACCAACAAGCAGGAACATTAAAAGGAATCTTTGCTGTATTGGATTTAACTGTCATAAGAAATGATATGAGCTAAGCTGTCTCTTACTCAATAAAACATATACATTTTAAATAGAATAGCTATCTTATGTTAAATGGAACAAAGATCTAGGTTATGAGAGATGAAATCTAGTCATCCACAGCTCTTTATTCCTAGTCAGCCTCTTACCATAATGAAATTTTCACATGTGGCATCTATCCACTTGGAGGCTAGCAAAAATATATATATTTCCTTGGATAATACCGGTTTGCACTGAAACTCCCCAAAGGGATGTCCCATGTGGTGGACATGTAAATGAGCTAAAGAATTTTGGGATGTGATAATGGCATTCCTAGAGCAAGGCGTGGAGACCATGGTCTTATTTACACCTGAAACTGTTGAAATTTTTATCTACGGTTTCAGAAAGTCAGCAAATTTTAAACTGATTGACTGCAGCCAGGCTGACTTTTACTAAAACGTGGAAACAAAGACACCCCAAAGAAATTGGATTGGCTCATTAAAGCTAAGGATGTCTATATTTTAATCAGGTATATTGCTTTTCAGAAAAATGAAGATGTGGCAAGAATAGATGAGTTATGGTCTGTATTTAAGACAGATGAGTAAACTAGGTTAGGTTAATCTGGTTCTTTTATTTAGGAAATCCTACCTTGTAAATAAAAGTTTTAAATTTTGTACATTTGATGATGTTTATATATACACAAGTGTTCAAATTTCCATTTATTTTTTACTAAGGAAGCTTTTAAAATATTATTATTACTAACAAGAAGTTACATAGAATAGCTGCAGTAGCTGGCAGTACAGCTACACTTGCATTCTTAACAATTTTCCTTTTTAAACTTTTATTAGAAGCAATACTATATGAATATGTTTGCCAACCTCCAGGTGGTGGCTGAAAACCTCCTGGGATTACAACTGATCTCCAGACAACACAGATCACTCCCTCTGGGGGAAATGGCTGCTTTGGAAGGTGGACTCTGTAGCATTTTACCCCACTGAAATCCCTCCCTTCCCAAACTCCACCCTCTCCTGGATCCACCCCCAAAATCTCCAGGAATTTCCCAACCTGAAGTTGGCAACCCTATATATGAAACATATAATATGGAAACACATAAGAATGACAACTCTAAATTAGACCAATCCCAAAATTTCACTGGGAAAAAAACCTTGGAATTCCTTTAAATTTTCATGGGCAGAATGATGATTTTGCTTTACTTCTCCTAGGATAGACAGCAAACTTCAAAGTAAAAATCTACTTTCATTTCTGATGCCTAAAGGATTGTTACCTAGTCTTAGTCATAATAATGGCAGCATATACCTGATAATGATAGCGACATTTCTTTAACTTAATTTTATGTATTGAAAATATTTATATCCCACCTTTAAGTTAACAAAAAGTTGTACACTCCAATCCAGAATTTAAGCACACAAACACAAATATAATAATAGCATACCCACAACTAAATTTGATCTCCCCATCATTCTTTAATAAGCATATCACTACAACATATTTTTATAATTATAGAAATTTTATTGTGCTGAATGACATTTGATTTTTTCTTACATGCTTTGTTATATATTGTGTGATGAACTCTGCAGTGTCATTCATACTCTGCATTTTTACAGCTGATGTTTTGTGGAAGTTACCATGGCCCACACAAGAGACCATAGATACATACAAAGTTACGTTTCAGTGGGAAAGCATTTCAGTGATTCTGGACTACAACGGAGGAGACTCTGAACTGATTTGCTACTGTTTTTGCACCTTTCAGCAATATATGTTGCCATAAATAAACCATTTGTAAGACCCACTTGGGAGAAAATATACCATAAGCAATAGCTTACATACATAGATCTCTATGAGAGCCGAAAATCACTTTGATTAGGGCACCAGGACTTTGCTTCCCAGTACTTTCTCCTGCTCTACCTGAAAAGTCATGAGGATACAGGGACCCATTCTGGCTTACACACCAGGTGCTCTGTGAGTAATAAAACGGGGGGGGGGGGGGGGGGCAGCCCCCATACGCCCAAACTTGTACATAGAATTTTTTTGATACAAGAACTCAATGCTTGCAATTAAGCATGAAATAAGGAATCAGCAGGTATGAAACAGAAAAAGAAAGAAAATGTCAGCAGAAGTTTACACTCCTGAACAGAATGAAAGAAATAAGGATTCCAAAGGACAACTGCAGTGCAACAGCTTGCTCATAATAACTGCCAATGCCAGCCCAGGTATAGATATGTAAAATGCATCAACACCACATCAGTTCCATCTGCATGCAACAGAAGCAGTCTGCAAATGAAAACCTGCTTTTGTAAATGGACTACAGCTTGCTGGATTGAGGCCAAAGAGTTAAACTAGGTTAACTTTAACATTTTCCAAACTAGATTTGCAATTCACTAAAATTTTCACTTCTTCAGAAAACCATCCAGAAATTGGATTATGGCAGTTACCTTTCTTTCTCTAGCTCTTCTAGATAGCCAGTGCTCTCTCTGCTTCCATTCATAAAACCTCTTCTGGGAAATGATCCCACGGGAACAGGACTGCATTCGCCTGAACGACTGGATACAGATCCTTCTCTGCTGCCATATGAACGCATGGACATCTTTGGCCGTAACTTCACTCCAGGGAAGCTGTTGCTGTCCAAGTTCAATTCTGAGTAAATAAAGAAAGTGTTGATTCCATGTATACCTTAATCAGTCACATGAACCTCCACCTCCAGTAAAAAAAAAATAGGAATTTTTAAAAGCAAAATATTATGCAAATATCAGTCTTTAATAAAATTGGTGGGGAATATTATTAATCACAGAAATGATAACCAACTTGTGATGCTGCTTCATTTGACCTCTGGCAGCTCTACCAAACTTTAATCAAGGTGTGATAAAATGGTTGCTTATATATTAATGAAAAATGTTTACATTATGTGAAAGACGGGAGAGAGTGATTGTATGTAGTGCCATTGCTATGCCTGAAACATGCTATGCCTGTAATGTTCCTTACACTTGTATTGCTAGTTAGCATCAAATCTGAGTCTGACCGCAGAAAGTAACTCTGTGGCCAACTGCCTTTTCTTCTCACAGGCTGTCTTCTATAAAACAGAACAGAATCCAATAATATAGAAGTTAGCTATTGCTGACCTAAGCTAAAGATTTCTTTATATGAACGATTGCTCAAACAGATAACCCTCTTTCAAGTTACCTTTAAGACGTTCCAGCAAATCGATCTGTCCAGATGAAGCCATTGCCTCATCTTCAATACTTCCTTGCAGCTGCTTTAGCACCTCCTAGAATACATCAATGTTATTAAGAAACTACACCACAATGGGATACCAAAGGCTCTACAACACCTCACCCTCACCAGCAGAATGTCTGGATTCTGCCAGTTATTCTTACAATTTAAATTATTTTCCCCACCACGCTTAGCTAGTGACTTTGGCTGGAAGTTATGGGACTTTTCAATGAACAGTTTTAGAACCAGACATTCAAAGCAGTCAGAAGTTCCAGTACTATGCAAACCAATTACAGTATAAAAGGAGGGAGCTGATGTTCACATTTCTGGAAATATCCCATCACTGAATCATACTTAGAAATGTGAAGGTCAAAGGGGGGAAGGGAACAGAAAAATTCAGGAAAAATCTGTTTTAAAAAATATTTCCTATGGAAAAATTGTAATTTGGGGGAATAATGAAAAAAACTCCTCTGAAATATATTTTCTCCTTTTGAATGAGGGGAACACTTAAAGACACAAAGCTCTTAAATCTCAGCATTTCTGCACCTAGAACAATACCTAATTTTCATGAGGGGAAAAGGTAGAACTTTGCCTTTCAACTGTTACATATCTCCTGTTGCCTTTTTCACCTCTCCCTCCAGCCACTCGGGACATAACCACAGACTGGGGAACGAGTCCCTTATTGCCCTGCCTTGCTGGAGGAAAAACCAGATCAGAAGGAGGTGGCACAAAAAGTGCACCAAAATCTGAGAGGAAAACTCTGAAAGTTTTCCTTGGAACTGAGCTCTCTCTAGCCACAGGAGAAAAAAAACAGCATCCAGCTGGAATTATATCTGTGCAGATATTACTGAAAATAAAGAGTTTCAATTTATTGTGATTTCAATATAAAACTGTACTCCTACAGTTCAATCACTGTAGTTCGATAAGTTTTATGTAATTTGTAGTTTAATTTATTTCTAATACTATAATACTTCCTAAACAAATCACTCCTGAGAGAAAGGGTTCACAGTCAACCTTACTGAGGAGGCTCCTTACAAAAACTGTGACCTGCTGGCATCAGCAGAATAGTGTTCATGTATGCATGGCATCATTAAATATCCCTTCTTCTCCCTTCCTTAGTAAAATGGTGCAGCCATCTTCTAACATACAGAAGCATTTCCACTTTTCAAATCCTTCTGGGGGGGGGGGGGAATTGTGCATTACAAATACTACCAAATGAAATATGAATTTCTAAATGCTACCAGGATGATCAAACACATCCTTAAATGTAAAAAAATGCCTTGCACACATTAAAAAATCTTAGTAGCACCAAACGGTGTCAATACAGAAGCACTGTTTCTTCTGTGATGTCTTTATCAAAAAGTGTTACCCAGTCAGCTTCGTCTGGTGATGGTGAACTGATATCTCCATCAACGGCATTCAAAAAAACTTGCAAGAATAGCCTCATTTATAGACAAGATGACACCTGAAGATCAAGAAAAAAAACTGACCAAGCTCTTGCAAGAGCAACATATGCCTCTGGGACACTATTACTTCATCACCAAAAATATATATTGGCAGGAAGTATTTAAATTATTAAGACCAACAAATCATTTGCCCAGTAAATATTGTTTGAGAAAACATTTTCCAGAATCTGAATTTGAATGTGTAATGTAATCTGCTCAGGAAAAAAGTCAACAAAGCATCGTGTCCTGCAGTACTCAAAGATGGTGGGCAAATGTTCAAGGAGGAGGAATAATTAATTTTTTGATAACACCTCAACTGAGTTTTACAAAAGCGTTGAAGCAGGAGAGAATACACACAGCAGAATACATTAGTAATAAAATATCTGAAGTCACAGAAAAGTGTGGGAGAAGTAAAGTATCTGTTTTGGTGCCTAACAATGCACATACTATGAAAGCAGCACGGGAAATCATAGTAGATAACTTTCCAGATATTACTGCAACTGTGCTTTTCATGGCTTAACCCTGTTTCTTAATGTTTTCATGAAATTTGACACAGTAGAAAAGATCTACAAAAGAGTGAAAGAAATTATAAAATATATAAAGTCTACTCATATTGTAGCTGCTCCCTTTAAGAAAGAGGAAAATAATGGTAAGGGAAAAAAGTGACTCAAACTCTGTAATAAAACTAGAGGGGAGGTGTTTTAAAATCTCAGTAAAAGGTTTACTAAAAAACAAAGAAGCGCTTCAAGAAACAGCTGTAATTGAAGGTGTTAAGCAGGAGTGTGCGTTCAGCATAAACTGAACGGAAAAAATACCTGAAAAATATCTTATTGGTATTTTTCAGGTACTATTTAAGTCAGTATAGCTGAGCCCCCCAAAAGCTGATTTTTTCTTACTTTTATTCAGGTGTGTTCAGCTACACCACGAGACAGCCTCAGCTGAGGCAGCACGCAGCAGTTGCAAGAGAGGATCAGCTGGGGTTGGCTGGTTCCTCTTGCAGCTCTGTTTAAACTGAGATGCAAGAGGAACCAGCCTAGAATCAGCCGGGCGGCGGAAGCTGACAGCTCCATGTCGCCCCAGAGCTCTTGCCCCGGCTGATCATGGGCTGGTAAGTTCACCCAGAAGGTGTTTAACGGGACTGTGAGCCCTTTAAATACCTTCAGATTTCTCCAAGCCACAGAGTCACAAGGCTTGGAGAAGGCATTTAAAGGGACCACGATCTCTTTAAATGCCTTTTTTCCCCTCCATTGGAGGATGGGAGCACCTTCTTTGGGGGCCTAGACCAATTTTTTTGAGACTTAGTGGGTTTTTTGAGGAGAATCTGGTGCCTCTGCTTCAAAAAACAGCACCCCCCAAGCCCCTGATACCCACGGATCGATTTTCCATTATACCCTAGGGGGACCATTGACTATAATGGTTCCCACAGGATATAACAGAGCTAAAAAAAAATCAGGTTTCCCAAATATTTCCCAAATCCTAATATCATACCGGCATTGAGATTCAGAAATATCCTGTTTTTTGCACACCCCTAGTGTAAACTAGCTAGGAGTGTACAGAACACTGTTCTTGATGAAGGTATCTTCTGGGTTCAGCTGCAGAACTCATTGCTCCAGCAACACAGTGGCAAGGCCTATGCACAACACAGCCTCTGACTCTTCTTGTTTCACGCCTGCTTGCCCATCTTCTGCAACATGTGAAAGAAACTGGTCCATGTTTGAAAATACACCAAATGAAGAAACAAACTAGCATGTGAAAGAAATGCTTGTTTAAATTTGTGCAAAAAAATTTAAACAAATTTGTGCAAACAAATTGTGCAAACAAAGTTTTCCAAAAAGCTGCCTCAGGATAGAAATTTTAGATCAGAAGTTTTAGAAACTGATTCTGATTGGAGACTTGAAATACTAATACTTTTATTCGTAAATGTGACTAATTTTGTACATAATTACAATGCTAAATAGATAATAAAGCACTGAATAGTCCAATACTTTAATATTATAAAGTTTAACTACATCATCAAAATATACTACTAGTTTTTATGTGTTACCATTTTTTCTGACCAAATAATATATTTCGTTATTCACCACAGAACTTATGTTTCCGGTTTAACTCCTACTTTTCAGATAGCAAAAATTAAGGTAGATGTACAAAGGTATTATAGGATTCATCAGCTTGTAGTTTTCTCTCAAATATTTATATTAGCAATTTTGCTTCTAAAAGACTAAAGCATTTATAACTTTTAAATTCTATAAATATGTAAAACATTACAAATTTATATGCTGTGAGTTAGAAATGATGCATTTTATGCTGTAATCCTTTGTATTACCCGTATTTCATTCCCCAAAAAAAATTTCTCCCCCCCCCCCATTTTTTTTATTTTTAATCATAGCAAAGCATAAATATCACAGCATATCCCAACTGACCCCTGAACAAGTCAGGCATCAGACATAAGAAATCTACATATAAAACTAAGACTGACATTAATAAATTAAAAGTGAACATTTGATCAATTAAACCATACAGTTACGCTACTCTGGATCAGCCTATACTCTTGGGAGCCCCTTATAGATCGTTGCAATCTTCCTCTGTTTAAACCATGGCCTGTTTGGCCAGACAAATGTCATAGAATGGCTGACAGATCATTTATTTGTGATGTTATTGCATCTTCTGTCAACTGGCAGATTACTACCACCTGAAGTCTCTAGAAAAAGGTGAGATACGAACTTTTAATAAATAAATAAAGCAATGAAACCACAAAAAACGAACATAACCAGCAGTTATTAGACTAAGAGGCCACTAGGCTTCTAGGCTATTAATGCCTGATAACCTAAATTCATGTAAGACAATGTGATCTTGAAAAAAATTATTCTAGAAGCTTCACTAATAACTGAACTAAATTGAAAGGCATGGCCAGAAGGCAAAAAATCCACAGGACTCAAAACTGATTTGTCTTGTCATATAGTTTCTGATCTGCTTGTAGAAGCCATAATGTACCCATGAGCAAATAATTAAAGAAAGACCTTTCAGCTATTCTACTGATGTAGAAACAGCCATCTATAAAATTATTTTGTTTAGAATAAAAAAATAAAGTTTTTAAAAAGTATGCCTCTCTTTTATTCACAATGGTTGGTTGGTTATTTTTCAAGAAATGTCTACCTAAATGATCTCTCTTAAGGCTTTTAGTTTACAAAGCAGAAGGAAAATGCATTTTGAATTGCTAGAATGCAAAAACCCAATCTATTCCTATTAGAATCTAAAATAGTAATGTAAGAGTCACATTAATGTTATAACAGCAAAATTATTGTTCCCTCAGAAAAAAAGCAGAAGTATATTGTTTCTTTTTTCCCCCCAGAGAGACACACTAAAGAGAAGATGGAGTTGAAAGCATGCAAGATTCCAGGCTGCAACCCTGGGCTAAACTAGATGTTTGGGGCCTAGGGTTGCCAACTCTGGACTAGAAAATTCCTGGGAATTTGGGGGCAGAGCCTGGGGAGGGGAGGATGTTCAGCAGCGATTCAATGCCATAGAGTCTGCCTTCCAATGCTGTCATTTACTCCCAGGGAACTGAACTCAAGTCTGGCAATTAATTGTAATTCCAAAATCTGGAGATTGATAACTCTATGGAAGGCAGGGCCACCAAGGCAGCTAACAAGAAAAGCACAGCATTATAAAAATAGCTCATATAACCAGTTAAACTCAAAACTAAGATACGTATGTAAAAACTCAGAAACAGAGGGCAGGAAGATCACTGAGGAGATGCCAGACAAAACAAAAATTCACCTGCTGTCCCAGGACAGTGATAGAAGGGGATCCCAGCCCTTCTTCCACATAATGTGGCACATATGCTTTCAGAAACTCATGGAGGGAACCAAAGGGGGAACAGATCAAGTACATCTTGTAAGCTGCTCTGGGTTTCCACTGGAGAGAAAACTTGGGTATCTATACAGTACATAGCCACCTGTGGATAGCTAAATCTGTGGATCAGGACCACATGGAGGCTAAAGGGATGTTTCAGCAAACTTAGGGAACTCGCCAAGTTTGCAGAAAAATCTTAAATAAAATGTAGGTGGATAATCCCCCCAAATACAAATGCGTTCTCTGCTCAGTTGCTCCAGCTCAGCAGCCACTGCTGGCCACAGCTTCAGGCTAGCAGCTGCTCTGGACCCACTGGAGGTGAAAGTCGGCAGCCATTGCAGGCCTGGGTGCAGGGGAGAACGCTGCCATCTGCTGCAGGCTCAGACACAGGAAAGAAAGATGCTGACTGCTGCTCCAGGCGTGGGCACGGCACACATCAGCAGACGCCATCAGGCCCTGCAGGCCCAGGTGTGCAGGCAGTTAATTCCAACAGCTGCTCTGGGCCCCAAGCATGGTGACAATGGACACTGGCAACCTCTGGGAGCCCAAGTGCAGCAGCAACTGCCAGCAGCCACAACTGGCCCAGGAGAGAAGGATTCCTGCAGCTGAGCTCCAATGTAAGTGGTGAAGCCTGGAGCCTCGCCAGGCTCAGCATTTGGGAGGAGGATATGGGATTCCCCCTTATTCTGCTTACTTTAGTCTAGCTTCAAACATATTGGCAACCGGTTCCATAACCAAAGTGGCTGCAGGATTACTTCCTCCTACTTATTCAGCCTTGCTAAAGGAGTTCCAGTAGCATGCATTAACCCCAAGTTGGCATGATTGTCAGGTACTTAGGCTGCACCTAAGTCGGGTAAGAAGTATAAAAGAAGAAGACAGAGCAACAGCAAGTGGGCATCACTGGAGACCTGGAGTTGCTGACAACAACTGTTGCTATAGGAAGCCCCTAGCGACTAAATGGATATAAGAAAAGGATGTGTTCATACTGTAACTTGTTTTCTTTTCTACAATTAAAGTACATTTGTATTAAAGGGATACTTTGCCTCCCTGAGCTTCTTCTACCACCCAAATCCATTAAAGAATCCTTGCTTCAGGCAAAAACAGCCTCGGGCAAAACATCAACCTACACAGCACCATTTTCCTAACATCTGGCATGCACAAAAGAGAGATGGAACCCCCTGCCCCCTGAATATTTTCCTCATGTTATCGATAGCTAGCTAGATTGCTAAAGAAAGCTAACATGTATGTTAAGAAGCAATCTTAACTATGTGAGGCACAACCAGAATGGACAAGTCCTAGAGAAGGGGGAGTAAGGAATACCGGCATAATTTTAAGCAGCCATATGTTAGTGCCATTATAAGAGCTGGTACTGTTCTGCCTCTCATGTACCTGATCACTAGTTCTTGCTGTTCAGAAAGTACTCCCAATTACTTCAGAAATGCAATTATGTGAATTGTGCTTCCATTAGTTAATATGGCCTACTACAAATTCTATGCAGTTGTTTAGCAAGTGGCACAATATAATGATCATTTGGGGCATCCTCTGCACATGTTGTAATACTGTTGAAAAAAGCAAGCCAACATACGAGAAACTCTCTAGGGAGAGTTCTTAACTTTCTTTCATTTGGTGTCAGTTTTTGGCCTAACAAATTATTATTTAAAACCATAACTACTAGAATTTAATACAACTTTCAGCTCTGTAGTGTATCAGAGAAGCAAGCATTACATGTTAACCATGTATGAAGGCACGGGAGGTCCTGAGGGATATGGAAATGTGTAACTTTGCAATCCCAGGAATCCTGGTCCACCACTAAATCTTGGCATGGGAGCATCCTCACCTGGAGGTCATCCTTGCCCATTCAACAGGGCTGCTCCTAGGTCTCCCTGGCTCTCCATCTCCTCCAGGTGCCCAGGACCAATATGTAAATCTGGCCAAGACTTTGCCACCAGATGTACCTTATTAAAAAGATTTCCTGTTGTTTTGATTTGTGAGGGCAGGGATTAATGCCTGAAGTTGTTGAGCCCAACTACTGGAAGAACATCTTATAACACTAACTCAGCCTGACTGACTCCAGGTGGTGTAGCAGAATCCCATAAAGA
This sequence comes from Lepidodactylus listeri, assembly GCA_029233225.1. Lineage (NCBI taxonomy): Eukaryota > Metazoa > Chordata > Lepidosauria > Squamata > Gekkonidae > Lepidodactylus > Lepidodactylus listeri. Next base: position 68,871,521 of record JARCFY010000004.1, on the reverse strand, counting down.
ACAATAATTCTGCAATGTCAGGAGATACACTACTAGCCACAGTAGAAGTTTCAAAGCTTTGCAAGGACTCTTCCCTTTTGGTAAATGTATTGTTTGTGACATTACATCTGTTGCTGGCATTTCCTGCCCGGTGGTCCATCAACAGCGCCTCCTGCTTCGGGTGCAGTGTTTTCAGTTCTGTCACCAGACTCCCGTGCCTCATCAGTGGCCGGCCACAGTAACTTGCTGTCTTGGCCGCCGTTTTCAGTTCTAGAGCTCTCATTCTCTGGCAGTGCTCCAGGTCAGTCCCCACCGAGGGAACCTACCTCCCCCCCCCCCCCGAAAGAAGATCGGGAACCGAGGACAATAGGATCGATAGTAGTCCCAATCGCTGTGTTGGGGAGGAGATGACTATAAAACAGAGGAGTAGGTTCCACAATGGTACTGATCACACGGCAGTGCGGCGTGGGGAGGGTAATCCCACCGAGAGGACATCTTGCAGGAAGGAGATCGATGCGGAGGCAACCTCTCCTCATACCCCTATCGGTGGTCCCTACCCGATGCCAGACGGTGGGGGGGGGGATCAACATTGAGAGGCCTCAGTTGCGTCTGAGTATAGTAATCAGTATCGACAGGAGACGGGGCACGGTCCAATGGCAGGGATGTTGATGTATGCCAAGGAGTGAGGCTGCGAGCGGCATCGGTGAACTGCTGTGTCTCTAAGATTGCCTCAGGAGGATAAGTGTCCACTTGGCGAATGGGAGAATCCAAAAGATGAATGATCTTTTCTCCCGGGACCGAAGCAGTTACTCCCTGAGTGCCCAAGTTTTGGGGTCCAGCGGAGGGCATAGGCTGCGAAGTTGACGTCGTCACCTGTGTTGGAGGCCGTAGTGGAGGTTTAGCTACCACTGTGCCCTTGGGCTTGTGCCTCTTTTCAGTCTTTTCTTTTTTCTTTTTCTTAACAGGAGTAGAGGCGGCCGATTGACTAGGAAGCGGCCATTTTGCAGGGCGTGCAATGTCGGAGGTTGCCTTCGACGTGGAGACAACTGTCGATGCGGAGACTGTCTGTCTCAGCGCAGACTGTCCAGGATCGGTCATCGATGTCAAGGGCCGAGAGGGCTCCATGGAAGCGGTGGGAAGCAGGGCCGACTCGAGAAGGGCTACTCGGAGCCTAGCCGCTCTATTCTTCCTGGTTTGTTTGGAAAATTTGGCGCAATGGGAACAGGTCTCTGGCCAATGACCCTCGCCCAGGCAGAGTAAGCAAAGTGTGTGCCCGTCAGTTTCAGCCAACTTACTGCCACAGGAGGAGCACCTCTTGAAGCAGCCCCACCTACTAGCCATAGGTTGAAGCCCGAAATTTATGTGGTGAGAAAAACGGAGCCCGGGGCCCAAAGGACCCCGGAACAAATGAAAACTACAGAGGAGGTCTTCTTCTTCTTCTTTTTTTTAAAGAAGAAAATAATAATAAGAAGAAAGAGAAGTAGACGAAACCCTACGGTTTTTGAAGCGAAGCTTTCCACAACTGAGGCCGAGGAGCTAAGTAACAAGGTGTTACTCGTGCAGCAGTCAGAAGAGAATTGGCGGGATGTCCATGCCCAGCTCCTCTGGGCATGCGCGCGGGGCTCCCGCACATGCCCGATGGACGTGAAAATTTGTTAGAAGCTTTCTACGACACCGATGGATTTCCGCACAGGCGCAGTAAACCCATGGTGTGAAGCACAGAGACCACGTCGAAGATCTTCTACTGCACTTGCCTCCAGATGTCTAGTTGGCCTGAATTCAGGCCAACAGGATTTATGGGGGAGGCCATGTTGGGGTCGGGGATCCCAGTGCTAACTGGGTAGGGGATGTATGGCAGTGGGACAAGGTAGAATAAGGGAAGGGGAAGGAGACATGGATATGCTTGTTCCACTTCCAACTTCTGTCCCATCTCAAGAGATACTGGCTGTAGGGATACAAAGATATACCCTTCTCCGACATTGCAGTTGTGCAATGCCCAGTCTATTAACTATAAGATATCTGTTCTGCAGAGTTATCTGGCAGAGCAGGCAGTAGACCTGGCTTGCGTGACTGAGACCTGGTGGAGGGATTGCAAAACAGTTGCCCTGAGTCAGCTTTCTCAGTCCTTCACCAGTCTCAGACTTGGGGGGGGGGGGATGGCACTACTCATTCAGGAGCCTTTCTCCTTCAGGCCACTCCTTGAAGTAAAGATTGCTGGCACTGAATGTGTGGGCCTGGTGTGGGAGGCCGAGGAGAGTTTGGCCATTTGGTTGGTCTACTGTCTGCCTAACGCACCGGCAAATACCCTGCCAGGCCTGTTGGAGGCTGTATGTAGCTGGGCCTTGGAGTACCCCAGACTTTTCGTCCTGGGAGACTTCAACATCCATGGGGATGATATAACCTCCTCTCAGGCCATGAACCTAGTGTCATCCATGATGGCACTGAGACTCTCCCAGTCTGTTTCAACTCCCACACATCAAGCAGGCCACATGCTGGATCTGATCTTTGCATCAGGGATTATGGTGGACCAGATCACTGCTAATGTAGTACCATGGTCAGACCACCTGCCCTTGAAGGCCCAGTTGAGTATCCCTAACCCACCCTGTTTAGGTGGTGACCGAATTTATGCTCACCTATGGAGCCAAACGGACCTTAATATGTTCCAGGAAGCTCCATGGGATCCGATTTCCTCTGGCAGCCCACTGGATACACTGGTGGAAGACTGGCAATCCCATCTTTCCGAAGCCATTGATGAGGTTGCTCCCCAGTGTCCTCTTCGCCCTCTTACCAAACTAGCTCTGTGGTATACCCTGGAGCTACAGCAGATGAAATGAGAGCTAAGACAACTAGAGAGAGGGTGGCAGCGAGTTTGTGACAAAGCTACAAGATCATCTTATAAGTTGTTTATGAGAACCTATGAGTAGTGAGGGCCACAAAGAGACACTTCTACACAACCCCCATTGCATCAGCAAGCTCTCGCCCAGCCCAATTATTTGAATTATTTAGTCACGGACTACGTTGTCTCAGGGCATGCCAAATGCCAGGGAACTGACAATTGGCTATGAAGCATTTGCAAGCTACTTTGCAGATAAAGTCTTGATGCTCCACCACAACTTCCCGACCACATGATACAATAAAAGAACTGGAAGCCCACTGGCTGTCTTCAGGTCCAGTTTTGGACCACTTCAATCTGCTCTCCCAGGACGAAATTGAAAAGACTCTTGCAGCTGTGAAGCCTACCACGTGCCTCCTAGACCCCTGCCCATTGTGGCTGGTCAAAGCCTGTGGCAATGAGGTGAAGACCCCCCGAGGTAGATTAGCAATCTGCCCCTTTCAACGGGGACCTTCCCAGGAGGATTGAAGGAGGCAGTGGTTCACCCTCTCCTCAAAAAACCATCGCTGGACCCTATGGTCCTTAATAACTGCTGCCAAGTGTCTTAACTTACCATTCCTGGATAAGGTAGTAGAGAGGGCAGTGACAACACAGCTTTAGCTTTTTTTAGACGAGGCTAAAGTTTATTTATTTATTTATATTTATTTATTATTTCAATTTATATCCCGCCTTGCGGGTCCAGTTTTCACCCTGCCCATGGGACAGAGTTGGTGCTGGTCGCCCTGGTAGATGATCTCCAGAGACATCTGAATCAAGGCAGATTGGCGCTGCTGATACTTCTTGATCGGTTAGCTGTGTTCAACATGGTTGACCATGATGTGTTAACCCACCGCCTCGCCAACATGGGGATACATGTTGTAGTGGCTGACCTCCTTTCTTCAAGGTCGGGAACAGAGGGTGGCGCTTTGCAGAGAGTTATCCCAATGATACCCACTGGAATGTGGCATGCCACAGGGAGCAATACTCCCTTGTACCCCCTTGTCCATATTATCCAGAGATATGGTCTGGGATGTCACCAGTGTGCAGATGACACCCAGCTCTACCTACTGATGGATGGCTACCTGGACATGGCCCCAGGAGATCTGGACAGGGCATTACAGGCTGTGGCTGGATGGTTGCAACAGAGCCAACTGAAGTTAAATCCATCCAAGACGGAGGACCTGCACCTGAGTTGTGGGGAACTGAGTCAGAGAATCAGACTCCCAAACTTCAGTGGGGCTCCACTGGTGCCAGCGTTGAGGGTGAAGAGTCTGGGGTGTTCCTGGATGCCTCCCTTTCTATGTAGGCCAGGTCTGCCTTTTCCATCTGAGACAGATCAGGCAGTTGACCCCTTATCTCACCCCCTGCGACCTGGCTACAGGGACTCATGCAATGGTCACTTCCAGACTGGATTACTGTAACTCTCTCTACCTGGGGCTACCCTTAACTCAGCTCCAGAAGTTGCAGCTAGTGCAGAATGCAGCAGCATTGGTGTTGATGCTGACGCCTGTGCAGGCTCGCAAATACCCAGGGCTGTGTGAACTGCACTCACTGCCTATTGAATACTGGATCCGTTTCAAGGTGTTGCTGTTTACCTTTAAAGCCCTATATGGTCAGGGGCCAGCATACCTTTGGGATGACCTCTCCCCATATGAGCCCCATAGAACACTGAGGTATACCAACCAACATCTTCTGGTAGTCCCCAGCCCCAGGGATGTCTGACTTGCCTCAACTAGGTCCATCCTACTTGGTGGAATGAGCTCCTATATGAAATCAGGGCCCTGTGGGATTTATTACAATTCCACAGGGCCTGTAAGATGGAGGCTTTTGACTAAGGCAGCAGATTCCGCCCCCCGGTTGATCTTCTATCGGTGGCCTGGATCTGAATAGCTATACAAGAACCATCTACTGCTGAGAAATCTGGCTAAATTATACATGGCACTTTATGAGCTGTGTTGTGTTATATTGTTGTTTTAAACTGTTTTTAAATTGTATTTTGTACTGTATTGAAACTCATGAAACCTGTCCTGAGCCTGCTTGCAGGGAAGGCAGGATACAAGACCAATAAATAAAATAACAAAACCAGCTTGAAATAAAGTCATAACAAACCCCCAAATTCTCTTTATGTTGAAATAGCTACATTCTTTTGTACTGCTATATTTAAAACTTCCTCACTGCATCATTCAAAATGACTTTTCCTTTTTTAGTATAAACTTCCCATCAGACCCAATACTTTACTTTGCCCAGAACAAAAACTGCCTGCCCCCAAATTTTGACAATGACAATAACTGTCCCAGGCTCAATCTTGCTTAATTTTGCCCAAGATGGCATATAATATTTTTAAATTATTCATCTACTTTCATTTAGCTTTTAAAATGCTTTTAAGGTCTGTTCTCAAACCAGTGACCTTTGGAACAGTCAGACTGATCAGTGCCTAGACATAAATACATAAATATAGCAGAATAGAACCTTTAGCTGTGCTGAACTCCCAGTAACTGCAAGCCCTTGCATATGAACCCTTCAGTTAAGAAGCAGGAAAATTACAATGAATGCTATAAGGAGGCTGACTCAGTGGCACAATACAATATTAACCTGCCCAGAGTAGAAGCAAGTTGACATCACTGGCATTACACCTACTTTTCGGAAACAGAATGGGGAGGGGGTGAATATAGTACCCTGGGGGCACGTACTTTCCGCTTCTGCTTACACTCATTTTGAAGTGGCTGTCCTTCCTCCTGTCTCTGAAGTTCAGTCAGTGTGTCCAAGGAGGTCTACTGAGAAGTAGGGAAGACCAATACTCCCTTTCTTACTTTACCACTGCTACAGCATCATTCCGCCCTGTAAAATCCAGGTAACATGTGAGGAGCCCATGCTATGGTTTATCTGCTACTTTGTGTTGCCTGGTAATGCTGGAGAACCATAGGCTTTCCCACATGTTGCAGGATTGTCACATTGATATGGGGGCACAGAAAGGTGCTGCAGCAACCTCTCATGCCACCACCTTTATGAGTGGGAAGTGTCTTAGGTAGGAGGAAGACTTCCCTCTCCATATACCAAATTTGCCAGGCATTCTACTGAACACTGCTGAACACATAGTAGCAGTAGATACAGTAGTATGCAACCTAAAGAAACCCTAGTGAACAAGGAGGTACTTCCAATTATGCAAGGAGAGTTCCTGATTCTCACTCTCTCTGCAAGCAGCTTTTCCCAGTGGAGAGCCAGTCTGGTGTAGTGGTTAGGAGTGCGAACTCTACCCTGGGAGAACCAGTTTTGATTCCCCACATCATTCCCCACTCCTGCACATGCAGCTGCCGATGGGTCAGTTACAAGCTGTTTCTGAGCTGTTCTCTCATGAGCAGTTCTCAAAATAGCTCTCTCTGCCCCACCTATTTCACAGGGTGTCTGTTGTGGAGAGAGGAAAGGAAAGGAGATTGTAAGCCGCTCTGAGACTCCTTCGGGTAGTGAAGGGTGGGGTATAAATCCAATCTCCTCTTCTTCGTCCTCTTCTACTTAATACCACTTCTGAGAGTCTCTGACTTTTAGAAGGGAAGTTTTTCAGGAGATGTAAGGGCTGCAGTAGAATTGTCCCCTTCTGCACATGCAATACAGTTAGGATCTGACCCCATATTTTTTATCTACATATACACTAACACATACATTGTGTGCGTCCTAATCACAAGGACTTTCCTTTCGCTTCTATAAGTGAGCAGGTGCAGCATAATTATGGTCAGATTTAAGAGAAGGTAATCATACCAATGCAACAAATAGAGTATCAACTGATTTCTGTGGCACAAGTCTGACAGTACATGATTGAAACCAACAACCCAGAGTGTTAATCAACTCAAAGAACACTTATACCTTCATATTAGATGCTTCGGTTTCCAGTTTCGTAAGATGATTTGAATTGTCTTCCAGTTCTTGTCGAAGGTTTGAATTCTCCATTTTTAATGCTTCTACTTGTTTTAACAACTGATCATATGACACTGCAGCCATCCTGGGCTACCCCTGGACCTAAAGCAAGCAAAAATATAATATATTTTTTGTCTGTTCTAAAGAAAGCATTGTGAACTCTGAGGAATGTTTGTTTAGAACACATCTCATTTTCTAGATGAAGAACTAATGTAATAGTGTAAAAGGTCACACAAATATTAAATAACATGTAACTAAATTAACACATATGTAGCTCCCTTATTTCAATTCATTTTTTTACGGCATAACAAATATTACTTAAATTATCATGAAAAATGCTAACAGCGAATTCAATAAGAATTGTAGCAGCGCTCAGATGCTTCTCAGGTTTGACTTCAGTTACTTCAATTAAGGCGAGATCACCTCCAGACTTCTTAACAGTCCCCTCTCCCTGCGGATACTTATTTCCACAAACAGAAGATACACTCTCCCCCCAACAGGTTTTTCTACAGACTCAGAAAACTCCTTGGGTCTGCAGAAAAATCAAAAAAGTTTTTAAAAACTCTGGGAAGGTTGAATCCCCCCACACACATCTTTTGAAATGACTGCCACAGGGATCTACTCCACACCCCACCTCATCGAAAGTGAGAGGTAGAGTGGCTGATAGCCACAGAGAGAGGTAATGAGTGGGGGAAGAAGGGAGGAAGCAAAAGCAGGACAAGCTGGGATTGGGGACGATTCCTCCTGCAGTATGAATGGCTAAATAGTAGGGGGATGTTTTATAAGGACATCTGAGCTTCTCACCCCTACTTCTTTTGCTGCAGACTCCACTGTCCTCTTAAAACTTTCTCGGGGGGGCTGCTTCTCCCTCTCGAGAAAGACTGGCTGGCTGAGAGTAAGAGAAAGAGACAGAGAGATATAATGGGTGGGGAAAGAGGGGAGGAAACAACAGCAGAACTGGAGCTGGGACTGGGGAGGATTCCTCACTGCCACTCGCCCATCTCCAATGTTGTTTTTCCTGCAGTATGAATGGCTAAATGGCAGGGGGAAGTTTTAAAAGGACATCTGAGGTGTCATTAATGGATGGGTGGGCACAGTGACTGAGAGGTAGTGGGCAGGTGGAGAGGAGGCGGATTTCCTCCAATCAGTATCAGTTTGTACAAACCACTTTTTTAAACATTCCTTAGACAAATAAACTGCCAAAGACAGCTGTGGTACTGTGGGTAAAAGTGGACTCATTTCAAGCTGAAGAAAACTGGAGCCCTGCAACCACATCGTTCTCCATGGCAAGGCAAGAGACGGAACAAGCAAAGGTACCTCAGGCTGATCCATTGATAAACAAATGGCCATTTAAACAGCGGCTTTTAGCAAGGCTACTAGGAAGGAGAGTGGTACAGGACACCTGTAGCACCTCAAGACCTGCAATACCCAGTAAGGCAATTTTGAAATCTAACCTCACATAAACCAGGTGATTGTAATTCCCAGGCAAACTCCTGTTTGAAGCCAGCTTCAGTCGGCTGGCTGATTGTGCACAAGGGAACTGAGTAAGGCTAGATGGCTCTCTTTCTAGCACTCAATAAAGAAAAAGGGAAACAAAGGGAAAAATGGAAAAGTGGGCTCCAACTGTCACTCCCTTCCCTTCACAGAAGGCTGCCACAGAGCTGCCTCCTCCTTTAAAAGGGCACCACTCAGAAAAATTGAAAGAATCTGCCTTTTTTGTCAGAAACAACAATCTCACATCAGTACCATACAGAACAATTCAATGCCAAAAGTACCTTACAAAAAAGGCTGCCCTGCCAAAATAAGAAAATCCAAAAAGCTAACAAAACAAACTATAACACATTGCACAACATTTTTGTGCGGGTCTCCACTTGTTAGTGTTCTAATACTTACAGTTAAATAGTTTTCTCATGGTTTAAATATTCAAATGAGATTGTTAGAGATATTACACAGTTTGAATTATTTATGGCTTTTAACAGAAATTGTGTTTTTAAGTTTTTACAATATTGTTACTAAAACCTATGCAAAAAATTATAGCATACGGACTTAGGTTACCAGTTCAAAAAAGACCACAACTCTGGAGTTAATGTTGACTGGTTTAACCTTTTTAGTCAGCCTCATATTTTGGAAAAACGCCCTTAAATTGCTACACCAACAGCATAATAGCTGAAATATACAAAAATTCTAAAAGTGTACATAGGCTTTGCTATGAAGTCCAGGCAAATTTATACATATGTGGGGGAATGTACCAGAGCAAAATGTTTCTGAAGAACAGTCATTTTGGTGTTATCCAGTGGTCTGTTATAAATTGAAATTTACTTCAAAATTAGTTTTACTCTATTTAAGAACAATTATATGACAACCTGGCCCAACATACAAAAAGATTTTAAAAAGATGGTCCAGATTGAAATTATCCTGGTTAAGAATTCCTGCTATAAAAATGAATGTATTACTAAAATTAAACTTTTTGTTACAGATTATTCCAATTTCAATTCCTGAAAAGACTTTCAATGACTGGAAAAACAAATAAATAAGTTTGTACGGAAGGATAAGAAGCCAAGAATAAGATTTAAAGTACTGCAAGATGAGAAGAAAAGAGGTGGTTTGTATCATACTTCATTACTAAGCTGCTGGGCTAGTTTGGATATTGGATTAGATCAGAAGTCCCAATGAAAGATTCATAAAATTAGATCTTCAAATCTTGATGATGGACTACATAGCTATCTGTAGATTAAAAAATCTAGCTCAAAAAACAAAACCCAAGATAAAAGTCATAATCAAAGATAGCTTATTTAAAATTTGGGACATCCTACGAAAAAGAATCAGCCCTACAGTTCCACCAATAATGCCACCAATAGATGCTTATTATGACAATCACACAAGATTTTATAACTTATGGCGATATGATAGACTCGCAAGGTGGCATCAAGACATGGCAAGATATTAAAGAAGAAGGAAAGGAGATACAAAAATTAAAGATAAAAAATAATATCTGTACCAAGAGTGGACCAGTATTAATAAACTGACTGATTTTGAAAAGATCTTCTCACAATCTAAAGACCATTTATTAGGATGAATTTACAAGTTATGGCTTCAATATGATTCTGAAGAAGAACAGGTCAAACCCTGCATGATTAAATGGATGCAAAAAACCCCAGTTTCATATGGACTAAAGGTACTAGATTTACTGCTAGCCAAGCTTTAAGAAAAAAAATGGTACAAGATGTTTTACCAGTGGTACATCACCCCAAAAGATGATGGTACCATAAGTGGTGGACTTGCATCAAGAAGAAAAAATATTGGAAAAATATACATGAAGAGATTCAAAATATTTTAAAAAACGAATTCCCACTGAAACCAGAGACTATGTTACTGGAAATCCTACCAGATAGTATAGATAGAACCTCACAAGACCTACTTAGATATATATTGACAGCTGCCCGAGTAATATTTGCAATGAAATGGAAGACAGAAGAATGTCCTACAACAGCGATTTGGAAAGAAAAACTAGCTAAGTATGTAACATTGGCAAAACTAATTATATAAACAGAAGACCATTTAAAGAATTCCAGCACAAATGGCAAGTTTATTACTCATATTATAGGAATAGCTAATTTTTTTTTAGTCTTGGAATTACCTGAATATCATATTAAAGGTGATAAAGATATTAATTATAGTTTTAATATTTTTATTTGTATTCCATTAGTATTTAAATATTTAGCAAGAATAAAATTTAGATTTAGACAAACGATTAAGACAATATTCAGGTATTAACAATGATTTAATTTTAGTGTAGAGGTTTGTGTAACTGCTAAAGATGTAATCTCTTTTACTATCAACAAATTATCACTAACATTAAGAAAGTTTTTGTTTATTCTTTTAAAGAGAGCATCTATCCCAAAACCCTGTAATATTGATGTTTTATTGTCTGCTTCTATATTTGAAATATGTAATATGCCTGATAATATATTTGATTTTACTTGTTGTATTTGATAAACGTGATGAATTTATATAAGCTGCAGCTGGTGCAAAACGCAGCGGCAAGGTTGGTGATGGGACTCTCAGACCAGGAGCACATCCAACCTGTGCTAAAGGCATTGCACTGGCTGCCTATAGTATACCGGATTCGCTTCAAGGTGCTGGTTCTTACCTTTAAAGCTCTTTATGGCCAGGGTCCGACATACCTTTCCCCATGTATGCCCCGGAGAGCACGGCGCTCAGGGACCCAGAACCAACTGGTCCTCCTGAGCATCAAGGAGGCCAGGCTGGTAACAACTAGGGCCAGGGCCTTTTCGGTGGCAGCACTCTGGTGGAATAAGCTCCCAGAGGACAGCAGGGCCCTGCGGGACCTCTTACAGTTCCACAGGGCCTGTAAAACAGAGCTCTTCTGCCAGGCTTTTGGAGCCGCCACCACCACCAGTACCACCACCATTACTACCTCTAGTGCAGCTGCAATTATTGGTGGTGCTGGTGGTGACAACTGACAATCATGGTGGATGCCCTGAGCCACGGGCTCCTGTAACTACTACCCGGCCCAGACCAGCTCCCCCTCCTTTTTTACAACTGAAATGGACCAATAGAATCAAATTAAATACTGGATTGCTAGCACTTTATTACCGTGTTTTAACATGCTTTTATATTATTGTACTATTTATTAAAAATTGTATTAATGTGTCAAAATTGCTGTGTATTATGGAAATTTTTTTATCTGTTATGAGCCGCCCTGAGTCAGCTTAGGCTGGAATGGGCAGGATAGAAATCAATAAATACAAATGCAATTTCCCCCTACCCTGTCTTCCCTTTTGTATCCTACTTTTTTTGAGAAAATAATTTTTAAAAAAAGAATTAGTTTTACTCAATGTTGTTGTATCTGACCCTGAAAAATTCTGTTTACAGTGTCAGCAGCGAGGCTCACATTGGCAAAAGCATGGAAACAGGAAAAAAAAATTACTCCAAAAAGAGACAATGGGAAAAAGTAAAAGTTTATGTTTTAGTTTGTTTTAGTTTATGTTTTAGTTTAGTGATGTCAGAAATCCTGACATAACAGAAAGATTATCTAGCATATGGAACTCCTCTATCAGATTTATGAAGATATTGATAATGTATGTAATGATTTGTGGACCATATTAAAGGTTTACTATTGTGATATATATTGCATAATGGGATTCTTCTTTTGTATTCTAGTGTGTATCTTTGTAAACAAAACTTAATAACAATAAAGCTGTTCAGGATCCCCAGCAGAGACATCACTTATATGGAGCCTGAAACAAATGCTGCAGTGTTTGCACTGATTTCTCAGGAACCCTGGGCAGTAATCCAAAGTGCAGGTCTTGACTTTTAAAGCCTTTCAAGGATTGAGAGCTATACCACTCAGACTACATATCTGCACATGAGGCCACCTGGCTCCTGTCAAGATCTATAGGTAGGGCAATAATTACAAGGGAAGTTATGGAGGAGAAGGGCCTTTTCACCTACTGTCCTGAATGAGTTCCCCAAATATGCCTGTGCACTTTTGAGACATAAGATCACCTTTCAAAGCCACCTTTGGGATCCATTATGCCATTATAAAGGACAGTTTTCTTCTTGATATCAACCAGAAATATTATTTCTGTTGTTTTACTGTCACAGGTTTTTATTACTTGTAAATAAGGTGGACTGTACAAATCTTGTAGACAATTGTCCTACAACTGCTAGTACTCAAATGCCTTCATCTTCTGCCATTTGGCAAAGCTGCATGTATCTTCTGCATACTGATCTTTTAGTTCCTTTCCAAAGGACATTAGGAAAATGTACCAGAGTAGTAGTGCATTCAGGTGCTAGCCCTGTAAATCTTGCTTTTCATTGTGTGAAGCATTTAACTGCCATGTCTCTTGTCTATGTTTAGCTAGGGTTTCCTTTAATAATAATGTGAATAAGACTATGCTGTTGCAGGATCAGATGAGTCAAGAAAATGCCAGGTGTGTTAACTGTTTAATACAAAATGGACAGTAGAAAAGAGGACGAATCCAGTTTCACCTTAAAGACTAACAACATTTGTGGCAGGTTATGAGCTTCCATGAGTCACTGCATTCTAGCTGTATCTGAAGAAGTGAGCAGTGACTAACAAAAGCTCAAACCCTGCCACAGTTAGTCTTTAAGGACTCTTGCTCTTTTCTGCCGCTGCAGACAGACTAACACTGCTACCCATCTTGATCTATCAAAATGGACAGATACAATTGAGACCTATAAGAAATTCATAGATAAATTCTCTCACTGGTCCCTGCTTTTTCCTATGTTTATGACATCCCTCAGCCAACTTTCTCTATCCCTTCCTCCCACTGCTACCTCCTCCTCCCATCTTCTTCCTTCCCCCAACACTGGTTCCCAATTCTCTCTTGCCCTCCCGCTGCCCACCCCCTTCTTTGAAATGCTGTCACCTCTTTGCCACTCAGCCTACCCAACCCTCCTTCCTCACAGGTCAGCCCTGCCCATACCTCTCTTCACCACAGGCCCCACACAGGCATGCAACCCTCCTCACAACTCCTCCTTTGCCTCATGCCCATCATGGCAGTACAGTCACCTCAGATGGCAGAGGTGCTCAGCATTTCAGCTCAAGCCACAGGTCACTCAGACACATGCCTGCCTGAGAGGAGAAAGAAGTGGCAATGTTGCCTCTTCTGTGCCCAACCCAGCTGATGCTTGGTTCTTGGCCTCATAGTGAATGGCCCCCTCCAGCCAAGAAAGGAAGAAAGAGGGAGGTGGCAGCAGCTCCAGCAAAGGTGTGCTCTGTGTGCACATGTAAATACTCCTCTGTCTGGGGTGATTTCACCACTCCCCCTGTTTTTTCCCAGATTTCCTATTTTTCTGCAAACCTGGGGTCCTCCAAGTTTGCAGAAAAATGTCTGTAATCTGTGCATGGCCCCAATCCATGGATTTAAGCATCTAACTATTTGGCCATGTTGAAAATTAGACATATTGATACTCACTAGAATAGAAAAGGTAGACTGTTTAACAAAAGCAGCATGATCCAGCTAGGAGAAAAAAGCTTATAAAACTTTCAGGCAAGATTGAAGGGAGAAACCCTTTTTTTCTTAAGGAAAAACTGGAAGGGTTGAGGAGCACAAAACCCCCCACTTCTGAAATATTTTCTATTTTTGAATGCATTAAAATGGTTTTTTTAAGACAAGCCTTTACTCATTCAACGTGTAACCTTTCCCACTTCCCCCTTTACCTTTATAATTCTGGCCCCAATCCTCATTTGCTGGATTTAACTACACAAGATAGGCAAGGGACCCAATTAAAGGTGCTAATATTCTGAACATCAAGGAAGACCATCTACCTTTTGAAACAGTAGAGATTTAGACAGGACCATGGGAAATGGGGGTGGGGAACCACAGCAAGGAGAGATTTTCCTCAAAGTGAAGCAGAAATAAATATGGACATGTAATTTAAAAGGCCTTGTTAAAAAGTCTGAAAAGATGGGATAAAATGAGGACTAAAGAGATGAGAATCAAGAGTGTTGGGAATGCTGTTTTCCTTAAAAGTTAAAAAACCCTGTTTTTAAACATAAACATTTCATACACAATTTTCAGATACTTAAAAAAAACTTCTATAACATTCAACCTAAGGTTCTTCTAAAAGCTCTGCAAACTTGCACAAACGTTGTCTCAATTAACAACCTCCATGTAGCTAGGTTTAGACAAGACAGTTACCTGAACTAGCAAGTAGCCTATACAAAGATAGTACTAGATTGATTGTTTTTTGATGGTGGGCTGTGGATTTCATGAAATTAACATTAATACTTAAACTTCAGTATTCTCTGTTCTCTTACCCAGAAAGAACAGAAGTCAGCATCCAGATTATACAGGATCTCTCTTATACATAATTCTCTGTTGGTGGTGGCACACTCCTGAACATTCCACACGCCACCCCAGCCTTTGGTCCCATGGCCTGTCAATCAGAAGCTGTCCCTATCCATTGGCTGTGAATACTCGTATGACATTGGTTGGGTGCTGCTCCTCTTCCCCGCCCACTCCTTCAGCCTCTGTGCCCTGTCAGAATCTCTGACAGACAGCTTTCTCTCTTGACGAAGACACTTCTCCTGCTTCCTTCCTGTGGGGGGATTAACTGTTACCTCAGTGGCTGTTGGTAGGTGAAACAAAATGGCAGTTACCTGTGTTTATAAGAAGGGCTTCAGAACAAGGCAGGTAGATGCTTGGCTGGAAAGGAGATGGGGTTGCCAACTCCAGGTGGGGAATTCCTGGAGATTTGAGGGGTGGAGCCTGGAGAGGGATAGGTTTGAGGAGAGGTGGGGCCTCAGATAGGTACAATGCCATAGACTCTGCCCTCCAAACCAGCTATTCCTTCTTGGGAAACCACTGCTGCCAATCACCAAGTGAGGGCAGGAGATCACACAGAATTACAACTGCTCTTCAGGTAGCAGAGGTCAGTTCCCCTGGAGAAAATGGTGGACTCTGTGTCATTATACCCTGCTGAGGTTGCCACAGCAAATTGACGCTGAGTGCCCAAGGCCTTGGCACTCTCCAAGAGCCTCTTTCTAGAGCCCGTTGTATTTATTCCCACAATGGGCCTTATTCCTAGTACTACAATTATTTATTGTATTCAAGACCTTAGTTATACCGCTTTGAAGCCCTTACTGTGTCTATGAAAAATAACTAGGACCTTGTAACTGTTTGGGATTGATGACCTTATTTGATTCCATATGAGAAGAGACGTGAAGCCAAGTTTCCTTGGTCCAAAACCAACATGCTACTATTGATCAATGTCTCCTCAGAAAGGCCACCATATCTGTTCCGCATTCTAGTCAGGAAGGTAAAAATTCATTTCTAAGAGCAATACAGTTGGAGATCTATTCTTATCGCATGTTTGTTGCTTCAGATACATACTTAAGTGCTCATTTCGATCATGAACAGCACAGAACAAACATTACAAAAAGCCTTACATTTTAGATCAGGCTTTGACAAATTTTCTTTGACTAGTCACCTCACTAAATGTTTAAGAGCCAAACTCCATTTTTTAGCCTTCAGGATTTCATATTTTAATGTCCGTATTTTCTAATTATTGCTGCTACAAATCTAACTCTAACCTTCCTTGTAATTCCATTATTGTTTTTAAAAGTTACATTTAATTGAATATTGGAGCCAGTATAGAAAGCAACTGGTTAAGAAACGAATTCACCCATCACCACTGCATGGTATAGAATTCTTTTTACACATAAACAAATCATACCAAGAATTTCATTCACATTTATTTTTATGTCATGCAAGAAAGCATTCTGACGCAAAATAATAAACGTATTTCTGCTGAGAAAAGCTGGAAGATGCTACAATAATATAATTGTTGAAAATACTAGGTGCCACAATATAATTTCTAACTCCCATGGTTCCCTGGCACCAGGGATTTGTTGAGCCCTATTTTAGACACTTTGCTGACACAGACAAGAATTTTATTTATATCAATTTGAAACAAATCTCATGTTATGATTCAAAAGTTCAGCTAAGGGGAACAAATGGTAACAACACAAGAGATGAAAAGTTCTGCTTGTTAATTATAAATATAATAATTAAAAAATGAAACATGATAAAAAATTGCTTTATCAAATTATTTCAGCCAGTATGTGAGAACATCATAATGGTGATGCATGGCTGCTAGCTTGTTTAAAGGGTCAGTTTGTCAGTTCTGCTTCATATTCCTAATTTTGAAAACTTCTTTGATTTTTGAAAGCAAATTTTAAAAAACCTACAGCCTTTAAGCATTAATTATCCCATCATACAGCTTTGTAATCGGGCACTCGTCCAGCCGACTGCAATGAGTAAAAACTTCATCTAATCAACCAGCTGGGGCCCAAGAGCTGCTGCATGTGAACACTTTGCCTCCCCTGAGGCATGGGGAGAAGACAGCACCAACACAGACTACTAGCCACAACGTCTGTTCTCCCTTGATTCTCCAGTGGCACCAACTGCATCCAGATTAAGGGCAGCTATGCTATGTTGCTGCATTTCTGCACTAGGAAAAGACAATCTGTAGTACAGCTGCTACTTCTACAGGATCTCAGTTTCTCATGCTGTCTTCCCCAACAGGGAGAACTGAGCTCTGTAACACCACATACCATTCTGCTATTCACTAGAGGCATGTATTCGGGTCTACCCAAGCCAAAAATATACCAGAAAAACACCTTATTGATATTTTTTCAAGTATATTTCGGCTTCCCAAATGTATCTGGGATTTTTCAGGAGAACCGGGGAAAATCCACACAAAAAATCCTGGATATATTTGGGAAGTGCTGGCAAACCTGAACAACAGCTATGGGGCTGGAGCAGATTGCTCCCACTGCTAAGCTGTTTTGAGGCTTTTGTCTACAGTCCCTTTAAACAGGGGGTGTTTAAAGGGACTACAGAAGAAAGCCCACAAAATAGCTGATGGGGGGCACTCTCCCTGCCAGCTCACGTGGGGCTCTTTTGGGCTGTTCAACTGAACTATCAAAAGAGAGTTCAAGCAGAGCCTACGAGGAGAGATCTCCCCACAGGATAAGCTTCCTTTGCGGGCTCCATTGGGCAGTTCAATTTAAACCATGCTGTCCAGCAGAGCCCCAGACGAGCCTGCAGGGAGAACTCTAGGACTGGGTGCTTGGTGAGCTCTCTTGGGTGGTTTAGTTTAAACTAAGCTGCCCAGCAGGGCCTGCAGGGAGAGTTCTCCCTGCAGGATAGGCTCCTTTGTGAGCTCTTTTGTGCAGTCTGGTTTAAAGGGATTGCCCAAAAGAGCCCCAGCTGAGCTGCCTCTCAGCTGTTTTTCTATGGCTTTGCTGCTGCTGTTTCCCCTTGGTATGGGTCTATTGGAACCGAGGGGGGGGGGGAATTGGGATTTCTGAAAAATCCCAGATCCCAATACCAGCAAGATCTGGGTTTTTTCAGGAATCTCAAAAATATTTTGGGTCCAATACACCAAAAATGAAAAATACCAAGGAAAAAAATTTGCACTATTCGCCAGTGGTACACTGCATGAATGCTCTCTCCCTCATTCTCAAAGGCAGTAGGACATTGCAACAGGGGTTGCTGCCAGAAAAAGGGGTGTGTGTGTGCCAGTGTAAGTGAAGAGAGATGAAGATAAGTGATCATAATGCAATATTTATTTTGAGACTGTCCGAAGTAATCAAATCAGGCTTTTTAAAATCTTGCCTTAGTAAGTATTATGGGGGGGGAGACAATCACAAACCATGCCATCCTAAGCAGAATTATATCCTTTTAAGTCTGGGCTAAGAAGGATGTAGCACTCGTTAGGACTGCATTTTGGATGGAAGTAGTTATGTCAGTATGTCTTTTGACACAAAGCAAGACACAATTCAGAAAAGAGGTCAACTCTCCCCAGTGCTTCTTTATGAAGACATGATTCACACACTGGGACAATATGGCAATAAATTACAAAAAATATTAATTCAGGATCACAAGGGAACCAACACAGTGATATTAACATGACAAAACAATGGGAAATTCATCATTTGGATAAAGTCAATATGGTAAACCTAACTGAACTAAATACCAATTACAAACATTTCCCATTGTTATATATATACTTTAATTGTGAGAACATATAAGTTTCTAACCTGCTCACTCATCCAAGGCAAGATCAGTGACATTTCTCATCTTAATTATACTTACATGTCTGCTTGTGCAAACCTTCCTACAGACTAGAGTAAAATGTATGATTCAAGAACTATTTAAATAAAATGTTCCTATAGATAACATGAAACTTATTGAGGAAAAAGAATCTAAAGAAATTTATCATAGTTCCCTGTCTTCTTCTCCAGCAGGTCTACTGGTGGGAAAGACTGAAACAAACATTTTTATGGACAAATACTGCCAACCAGAGGTTGACTTTTTATTCCAACATAAATTTGTCTTTGTAGTCACACATTCATTTTAGCTAGTACTCCACTTAGGCACAATAATACACATTTTAAAAACAAGTTTTATTTAATATGTTTTTTCAGGCAGGCCATAAAAATGCTTATTATACTTCTACCAGTAGTTCTATTTACATATATTATAGATATTTTAAGGAAGGCTAAGGATTCAGAGGCCTATTTCAAATAAAAGAAAAAATTAAAATTAGAAGTCCACTAGTAAAACTGAAGACTTTGTTAAAATGTTTTACATGCTAAGAAAAAGTCCTTACTGTATAAAATGTAGGAGCCATATTATCTTTATCAGTGAATAAGCATGTTATTTGAGTCATGACAGACTACAATATACAGGTGATTTCCATAATGAAAAATATATCAACTATAAAACTTAAAGTTCATCATTTCTAGGCACTGACTAAATACAACACACAACTCCAGGAGCTCATCCCCAGAAAAAAGGAAATCTATAAAATGATGCCTCCTGCTTCTTTACTACAAATTTAATTTTTCTTCTAATTTAATAACTTAAATTTAATACTTTTTTGGATTATGTTTATGCCTAAATAAAAACCCTAATTTCCCTCAACAGTGATGTATTAAGCTGATTTAATTATTACATTAAAAAGCTGCATTTGACAAGGAAAAAGAAAGGAGCTACTACTTTATAAATAATTTATTAAGATTACTAATGGTACCCAAGATTGAATAACTCCCGTTATCTCTTTTGATGATGAATAGATGAAGTCAGACGGTTTTGGTAGAGAATGTTCTTCTCCTTTTCTTTCCTCTTTATTTTCCATTTCAGCATTTTCTTTTCTTTTTCTAAGCAGTGGCAAACATTCACTTAGCCCTACCGCTTCATTGCATTTCTGGGTGCAGCAGTGCAGCACAAGCTCTTGTCTCTATGCAGCTTTTTCCTTTCAGTAAAGGAGCAAAAAACCGCTGCAGTAAGCTGCAGAAATGCCAGCAATACATCCGTCACTAACAAAGGCACTGGGATTTTGCAGCATTTTCAAGCAGGGAGTCTTCATGGCTTTGCAATATCATGCATATCATGCAAAAACAAATCTAAACCTTCCAAAGTAACAATTAGTCCTTTCTCTACAATACCTTCCTCATCCTCCCCCCACAGTCCTTGCATTGTGGGGTTGTTAGATTCAAATCAAGGCATCTCCTCCACTGCTTTGTGTCCCCTTTCTCTGGCTGCTGCTACTGACAGGATGGAGGAGGAGGAGGAGGGAGAAGGCAGGATTTCAATGGGCTCAAGCTTTCATTCCTCCAAGCAATGAATCCATTTCATTCTTTTTTGACCTTTATCCGTCTCCTAAGATACTATTCCCCCCATACGTTTCAAACCTTTAAAACAACCATTTTTGTTCTACAAAAGAGTCTTTTTAAAATCCCATTCTATGCTCACCCTCACCTCCTCCTTCCATTCTGTCAAAAACATGGATCAAATCCTTAGGAATCACTTCCTCACTTCTCTCTATTGAAGCTGAAGGGGGGAAGGAGGGAGGGAGGGAGGGAAAATCAGGCTCTTTCCTAACATTTCTCACACTGTAGCCAATGCTGTCATAAAAAATGCTACATGCTTGTTTCTAAGAGAAATGTAATGCTAACATTCACCTACCCCATCTCCGACGCCGACTGCACCTCCATTCAGCCTTCAATACCCAGTCCCCTCCTGTATTCACCAGCTGCGCTAGAGCCAGAACCAATACAGACACATTCCAGTCACGTGTGCACCCAGCCCAACCCAGCCAATGGCCCCGTTCACACTGGAGAATGTAACATACTCTAGTTCACATCCAGCGCTTCCTTTTCTCCTACCCATCCTGACTCTTGCCATTTGCTGTCTGGAAGATCTGGCAGAAGGGATGGGGAGGGTAACGAGTCATCATAAACAGGAAAGGACAGCCACGTTTGCAAAGCAATGAAGGAAACAGCAAACAAAATTCAAGATGGGTGGGTAAATCAAATAATAGCAAATGGACACATACCAAATCAGTTTCTCTTACCCCATTTAACCAAAAAAATTGTATTACGATAAATTATGCTGCCTTAAATGCATAGACACTTGATGGTTGCTACAGAAAATAATCACCACACAATAGTAGAGAAGAGTAGTCTAATTCAATTGTTGAACATTATTTTACTTCATTGAATGTTATGACCTTCAAACCTCTTCAAGATCTTTAATTCTATTGTTTCAATGGCAGCTTTTATAAAAAATCCCCAGGCCTTTTTAAAGATCTTGAAGAGTTTGTATTACAATAGAATTTTCATGCCAAATTTCAACTGTATTTTAAAGCTAATAAATACATGTGAAATAGCAATTATACACTTCCACAGAAGTGGGAAAGGTATATTTCTAAAACCAAAGGGCTTTTGTGCCCACAAACTAAGACTATATACCAACAGGCAAGTACTAGTATTTTTGCCCCAGTTAAGAAAACTGATCTCACACAGTATATAACATCTGTACAACAGCCATATTATATGCCTCAATGCACATTGCATACTTATGCCCACAACCAGGGCTTTTTTTAAAAAAGGGCTGGAACTCTCAAGCAAGAAATGAAGTTTTCAACATGTATACTGAAAACTCATGAACTTTTAAACGTTTTTAAAAGAATTTTGTCAAAGAGGTTCTGGAACTCTGTCCTGGCGTGTTTCCCATAAAAAAAGCCCTGCCTACAACAACTTTTAAAGAAAACTAGCATGGATAGTAACGCATAGATATTTTCAGTTAAGACTTAGGACTTCTCTCACATTTCAGTGTTTACCACAGGAAGGCAGTCACTGTTGGACAATTATATTTGGGAAACCATTTCCAGTGATTATGCCAACAGCACATCCTGCTTCCTTTCACCATATTCAATGCATGGGATAACTCAAGTTTTACTTAAGACAAAGTCTATTCTACACTCTGTCATCAAGCAGCTTGTGTATTTTTTGATACACCGTCCTATTATACAAATTCCAAGAGTTTGGTGCAATTCAGCTGATTCATGTAATTTGTTTTAATCTCTTATGATTAAATTCGCCACCTAACAGCTGCATACTTACTTAGTAACTAAAATTCTTTCTAAGCAAGAGAAGAGTCATTACTCTAATAAAAGACTGACATTTTCTCAAATTCAGAAAGCAGATCTGTGTACTCATCCAGTTCCCAGAAGGTTGTACCATAGCACTAGCTTGATGCCCATGCTTTGCTATGGTATTTAAATTCTGTAAATCCAGTTATAATACTGATGATGTGAAGTTTGAAATGTAACATTTGTTGTAGGAATTCTAATGGAGAAGATTGTAGTAAAAAATGAAGTGAGACATATGTACTGGTTTTTTTCTCTCTACTGAAGGACCTCTCACACTGGTGGTTTTGCCCTCAGGTGCTAGGATCACCAGGCTGCTTGGTGAGCTCACTCTCTGGAACAGGCAACATAGAACTGTCCATTTAAGAAGCAGTCATCTGTTAAGTCAACTCCTGCCACCTTCCACAAAAGTGATGGCCTTTCTACTGGTGTTCCTGGATTGTTTTGCTCATATGGAGACTTGTTCTGAGCACCTCAGGGTGATCTTGCTGGTACTTAGCCTGCACAGTTCAGTGCTCCACAGAAGTATATGTGCAAATGTCTTTGCTGCATTCCTAAGTTGCCTCCTCCTTGTAGCGTTAAAGTACCCTGGCCCTGCTCCGATACCTGACAGACACCCGCCTGTCTGGTGTGGGTGTGAGATTATGTTTAAAGGCATCCGGGAGGCTGGGCCAGCAGCAGGGCTAAGGCAACCCTGCTGAGCAAACCTCCCCAGCAGCTGTAAGCATCCCATCTCCTCTCCTACATCTGACAGGCAGCTGCCTGTCCAGTGTAGGAGGGGGAGGGGGAGGAGTATTAGAAGCCACTGTGGAGGTGGGGCCAGCCAGATCACTAAGGCGTTACTGCTGCGGTGGGCTCCCTCATGGCTTTAAGCACCCTGCAACCACTGCTGCACCTGACAGACAACTGCCTGTTAGGTGTGGGAGGTGAGGGGGAGTGTGTTGGAAGCCATCGGAGAGGCTGGGCGGGCAGCATCACTGCACCTCACAGGTGGTTGTTGGCCATTCCTGATTTCCTCAACTGCCGTTAGCTCTCTGCAGTCTCCTGTAACTGTTTTTTTTTAAACCTCAGAATGCTGAGTTCTGCAGCTGACCAGTCAGAGACTGGGGGGTGCAAGGAGGCAGCCACATAGGAATCAATGGGGGAACACATTTTCCCCCTTTTGACCCACTTAGGGGTCGAATTTCTAAAAATCCCTTCTTAGTGAGTACCTACGCCATGGTAGGAGCGCTTTCCCCAAATTTTGTGCTTCTAGGTCCAGTCGTTTGGCCTGGGTGTTGATTTTACAGTGAGGGGGCTTTCTTTTATCTATATAGATGAGAGACAAATTTAATTCCAGGTGTACTGCTTACTTTCTATCAGGCAGATTTCATATACCGAACCTGCTTCTGCAGTCATTTTCAGTGCTGTAAAAGTTAAAATACAGATGCAGCATGCCAATTAAAATTATGAAAAACTTGTTTTGCCCTGCCAGGCTAGCTTGATCTCATCAGATCTTGGAAGCCAAGCAGGGTCAGCAATGGTTAGTATTTGAATGGGAGACTACCAAAGAAGTCCAGGGTTGCTACACTGAGGCAGGCAATGGAAAAACCAACTCTGAATGTCTCTTGCCTTGAAAGTCCTACGGAATTGCTGTATGTCAGCTGCAACCTGATATGGTAAAGTAAAAGTTACCAACATACTTACCATGGGATGTATGCAAGAAGGATATGAAATCTCTTTGATCTTTTGTTTTTCCTACTAATACACACCTGTTTCATTTCAGTTGTGAGAAGAAGGGTTTATAGTTACTCAGAATGGCATTTGGACTACTTTCCTGTTTTAACCTGATATGCTCACAACAGCACACTAAGACAGCCCTGACCTGGATAACCTAGGCAAGTCCGAATTCATCAGATCTCAGAAGCTGAGCGGGGCCGACCTTGGCAAGTATTTAGATGAGGGACCTCCAAAGAATACCAGGGCCGGGAGGCAGAGGCAGGCTACCAAGCCACTTCTCTGAATGTCCTCCATGCCCCAGTAGGAGCTGTCAGAGATTGCCATGACTTCCAGGCATGGGCACACAGACACAAAATGCAAAAAATACCAAACTCCCCACAACAATAGCACTAAGAGTATTATTAAATAGTGACTTAAATATTGAAATTTCTGAATTTACAATGTAGCAGTGCAGATGGATATTTCTAGAGGCTACATTTTAAAAAGCTGATGGACATCTGCTCTGATGTCTGCCATTTATACATATATTTATTTTTTGCCTTTCTCTTAGTGGCTCAAGATGGTTTACAATCATTACTACAGCATTACTGATTAAAAACCAATTAACCCCCCCCCAAAAAAAACTGTAACTCATACGCCATTAAAGAGTAAATACAACATGCTTGCACTGCCTCCCTAGACCTCCAAGATAAGCATCCCTCTCACTCCTCAGGGCATCTGTTCCATAAAATGGGAGTTCCTATTTAAAAGGAGAAGGCTCTGGTGGACCCCCAAGCAGGTCACCCTGATTGGGAGAGTGAATGGATTGTAACTGACAACAGTATTTCAGATATGCAAGTCTCAGGCTGTGAAGGGCTTAAAACATTATAGACAGCACCCTGAAATGAACTCAGAAACAAACCGGCAGTCAACATAGCTGCTTTAAAATAGACGAGGTGTGTTCCTGTTGTCTAGTTCCCCATAATAATTATGTAGCCACATTCTGCACCAGTTGAAGATTCCAGGTTTTCTTGAAGGGCCCACATGGAGCAATCCCACTGCAAGCGTCCATGAATTAATATGGCTTGGTCAGCAAATAGTTACAAAAGGAAAGAGTTAGGAAACCCTATGCAGCTGGTAGAAGGCACTCTTGCCCACTATACCAAACTGGTTTTCAAACAACAAGGCTGGGGTCTGGCATCTGACCTGCAAAAAGTAACCCAACTCCATTCAAAACAAGCAGATCCAGTTACTCCAAAAGCTTTCCCAAACAGCATCACCTCTGTTACCCAAATCTGCCCCTTGTCAAGCGAGAGCTTCCCCTCCTTCCCTAACTGGAGATCTGGAGTAAAAAAAGAGACCTTTAGACTTATGTACACAGGGCTCCCAGTTTGGCACAATAAATCTTCAAGAAGAGAAAAAGCACTTAACCAGCAAGCAACTTTATTGCTCTGTCATGAATACAGAAAATAAAAGAATTCAAGATAAAAAACAAAACAGAGAACAAGCACATGCATACATACAATACCAATCCTAGTGTGTAACTGTATTATGTTCTTACTAGGAGTAAGGCCCATTGTGGGAAGAAATACAATGGGCTCTAGAAGGAAGCTCCAGGTGAGGGTCCCGGCTGTGGCTGGTGGGGTGGCAGAGGGAAGGGGAAAATAGGGGGAGGCAAGCTGTGTTTATTTCCTTCTGGTTAGTTATAAGGCAGGGCTGGCTAAAGTCATTTTGCTGCCCCAAGTGGGTAGTATGGGAGGACAGCCTCATGGTAACAGGTATGGTCCCCTCCACCCCTGACTTACGTTGATTTGGGATTATGCAGTGGCAACTAAGGCAGAAAACCACCTCCTCCTACGCAATGTCTTCTGGGTTCCAAGGGTCTGGAAAGCAGTTCCATAGCCAGTTACAGGGCTGCCAACTCTGGGTTGGGAAATACCTGTAGATTGGAGGGGTAGAGCCTGGGAAGGAAAGGGGTAAGGAGGGACCTCAGGAGGGTATAATTCTATAGAGTCCTTTGCCCAAAGCAGCAATTTTCTCCAGGATAACTGATCTTGGAGATCTCCAGGTGCAGCCTGGAGACTGGCAATACTAAGGTGAGGGCCAAAGATTTGAGAGGTAGAGCTTGGGGAGGGCAGGGTTTGGGGTGTGGAGGGACCTCAGCAGGGTATAATGCCATAGAATCCATTGCCCAAAGCAGCTATTCTCTCCTGGAGAATTGATCTTGGAGATCTCCAGGTGCTGCCTGGAGGCTGGCAATACTAAGGTGAGGGCCAAAAATTTGAGGGGAAGAGCCTGGAGAGGACAGGGTGTGGCGTGTGGAGGGACTTTAGCAGAGTATAACGCCATAGAGTCCATTGCCCAAAGCTACCATGTTCTCCAGGAGAACTGATCTTGGAGATCTCCAGGTGCTGCCTGGAGGCTGGCAATACTAAGGGGAGGGCCAGACCTGTAGATTTGAGGGGTAGAGCCTGGGGAGGGCAGGGTTTGGGGTGCCCGTAGCAGCCACTGTAATAGCTGGGAAATTTTCTGTAGGAGAAATTATGAGCTGTGGCTGGGGAACACAGTGATTTCTGGGAGATCTCCAGGCCCCACAGGAAGATTGGCAACTCCAGTGACCGTTTAAGCGAAGAGAGGGAGATGTATTTTACCTCCCACCACATTCAATGACTCAACAACAACAGCAAACTGTTTAGAATGTTAGAGGCAAAGGCCAATAAGGCCGCATATGCAAATGATCTGTGTTCCAACTGGCTATTGGGGGGAGAGGAACAGCAAACTGTTTAGAATATTGGAGGCAAGGCTCAGGCAATGCAGCCAGTGGACAGGGACAGCTTGAGTGACATACCAGGCAGCCAACTGATTTTGGCAAGCATAGAAGGTTGTCACTTGAAATTCCTTTTTTTATATAGAGATTAGTTAAATGCCCAATTCCAAATTATTCCAAACTGTGTTCTTCCCACTTGGCTAGTCCAGAGCAAACCAACCTGGGTGAACGAGACAGGTGAAGGGTTACCCAGGAATGGGACCAAAAGGTGAGGTAGGATACAAAAGGATGGAATCCCTAAACAGGATGTAATGGGGAAGGGCTGGCTGGCAACAGGGCCGAGCAATCCTGAATATGTAACAGAGATGCTAATAAATGATGAATTGGTAAAAAGGACTTGGAAGGGTTAGGATTGGGAGCAACATAGAAGAGAGAGAAAGCACTCTGGCTTAAGAGGAAGGGTTTGCTGATTTTGTGCTCATAGTAGATGATGGTTCTGGAGGGGAATATGGATGCTCTTCTTGCCCACCTGGATTTACCTGGGTGCCAATGGAGAAATTCTAATATTGGCCTAATTTAATGCAGAACTAGAGTATGTGATGGCATTTGGTGAAAGCTCAGAAAC
The DNA here is from genome assembly GCA_029233225.1 of Lepidodactylus listeri. NCBI lineage: Eukaryota > Metazoa > Chordata > Lepidosauria > Squamata > Gekkonidae > Lepidodactylus > Lepidodactylus listeri. The sequence continues at coordinate 68,844,677 of JARCFY010000004.1, read as the reverse complement.
TGGCTGCTCATTGGTGGACTTTAAGCTGTACTCTGACTGGTGCAATTTTAGGATCCAGGACCCCCCAAGTGAAAGTCCAGGATCCTGGCTTTGACAGGATAGCCCAGTTCTCTTATTATAGGAGAAGCTATCTGAAATGGGCAGTCCTCTTATTATAGGGGAAGCCACCTGAAATGGGCAGTCCTCTTATTATAGGGCAGTGATGGCGAACCTTTTAGAGACCAAGTGCCCAAACTGCAACCCAAAACCCACTTATTTATCACAAAGTGCCAGCACGACAATTTAACCTGAATACTGAGGTTTTAGTTTAGAAAAAAGAACTCATACATTAACATCTTTTGTCTTAAAAGAAAAACACAAGAACAGAGCTTTCAATTATACAAAGAACTTTTTATTGAAAGGTAAAAGTTTGCATTTGGCATGCTTTTGAACAATTAATGTGATTTTTGCTGTTGTATGCATGCTGATAATTTGTCTGACCTTGGCTCATACTTTGTAAGTTTGAAAGCAGCCCAGCCTCGAGTCTGTCGTCTTTTTCCTTTTAGAGACTGAGTGCCCAAACTGCGTGCGTGCCCACAGAGAGGGCTCTGAGCGCTGCCTCTGGCACGCATGCCATAGGTTTGCCACCACTGTTATAGGGGAAGCCATCTGAAATGGGCTAGAGGAGATACCTGAGATGGTTCTGGCTATAAATAATTGAATTAGACTGGGGGGGGGGGGCAATCTTATTATTGGCAGACTTAAGTCAGCAGACAGATTGCTGGTCCTTTCACAGCTTATGAATGGATCACCTGGGAACTGCACAGTGTTCCCTCTAAGCTAAGTTAGTGTGAGCTAGCTCACAGTTTTTTAGCCTCCGGATCACACATTTTTGTCTTTGCTCAGGAAGGATGGCTTTAACTAATGTATTCAGTAGCCAAATTGCTCACTCACAACTTTAATGCCAGTAGCTCACAAAGCAGTATTTTTGCTCACAAGACTCCACAGTTTAGAGGGAGCATTGTGAAGGAGATTTTGAGAACTTTGGCTGTCCTCAAACTTGGTACTTATGGCCAAAAGGTGTTAGGCTGAAATAAGACAGCTTGATTTACATTCTCCTGTAGTATTCAAGCGTTTAGCGACTTCCTCTTGAAAGCACATTGGGGCATTTCCTGCCTTGTTTGAGACCCCCTCCTTGTAATATACAACCAGAAGAATTTTGCTGCATCTAAAGCACCTGGAGGTCAAAGGATTTGGGGGTGCAAGCAAAACAAGTCTTACAAGGAGGGCAACACATTCCCAAAAATATTGCCAACATCATTCCCTTGCCTTTAGGAGACTTTACAACTCGGGCTGAGCAAGATCCAGAGAGGTTCATACATAAAGTACTTCTGTGCATATACTATGTGTTGCTAATTTTTCATTCCAGAAGCAGCTCCCAGAACTTCAAGGAAGGGAGGCCGTACTGTCAAAAGCAAGAAGCTGAAAAGCCCGAGGTGTTTTGCTATCTAAAATATTTTGAGTGTATTTCATTTCTGTGATTTAATGTGCGGGGTCTTTTGTATGTTGCTGTAGTTTAAAGAGGGGGGTTGAATGAGTGACTGAAGTTGTTATGATTGGATGGTAGCTGTACCCTAGGGGGTGGAGTTGACTGGGTCTGTAGAGAAGGTCTGTGTATGAGGGCAGATGAGAGCTGATGGGGTGAAGAGATTAAGTGAGGTGCTGTGGAGTGTAAGAGAAATCCATGTTCTTTGTAGAAGCTATTAGCCTAGTGGAAAGTGAGGAAATTAAATTGTTGTGGCTAGGTCTATTTAAGGAAGGGGCCGCAGTGGCTCAGATGTTAAGATGCTGATGCAGACCAGAAGGTCTATAGTTCAGCAGTTCAAGACCCTAGTGCTGCGAGATGGAGTGACCTCCTATCGCTGGCCCCAGCTCCTACCAACCTAGCAGTTTGAAAGCAAGAAATTGCAAGTAGATAAATATGTAATGCTTCAGTGGGAAGGTAACAACATTCTGCGCACCTTGGCATTTAGTCATTGCCGGCCACATGACCACGGAAACGTCTTCAAACAGTGCTGGCTCTTCGGCTTGGAAACAGAGATGAGCACCGCCCCCTAGAGTTGGATTTGACTGGCTTTCAAGCAAGGGAAACCTTTACCTATTTAAGGAACTTTAGACAAAGAAGAACTATACCTATCTGAAACACTTACATTTATGAACCCTATGAAACTGTTATACTGTTTTACTTCTAAACCATCATGTATTCTGACAGTCAAGTTGGCCAGATCTGAAGATACTTAAACCTGGTGGTTGGAGCTGTGAATGGACAACAGAGATCTTTCCACAAACCTGAACAATACCTGAGGTTTGCAGGAAAACCTGAAATCTAAAAAACAAAACAAGAAATTAAATGAGGGGGTTATAAAACCCAAAATGATAAAAGGAGCATCATTACAGGTGTTACATATAAGAGGTCTCAGAAAAGAAGCAAAATGTTACAGCCCCATGAGTACATGGCTTCCACAGTACTTAAGATTCTGATCATTATTTAAATTATAGGATCCTGGCTTTAAAAAGATATGAAACTAAAATTATTACTAAGATTTTCAGAAATACTAGTATTCCCAACGGCCATGCCACAACAGCTGTAATATTCATGCTCAGAATTTTATTGTAAAGCAGGGATCAACAAACCCCAGCACTTAGAAATCTCATTGTGGTAACAAATGATTTTATTTGTGTGTCTCAGTGATTCTCTTAAGTACAAACATGAGAATGTTTGTATGACATAAAGTGCAGGGGCCTGAAGTTTTTTGCCATTGTCTATTTACATGTTAATTTTAGGCCATTTACTGCTGGTAGATGAATTAATTTCTTAAACAGCTGCTTTCTATACTGGCCCCAATAGTCAATTAAATTGAGCTTTTTGAAACAAATTATATTGCTGCAGTTTTGTCTGCAGAAAACCCAGGCATTTATGCTTTTAAATTTTGTGCTAAATTATACAATTTTATATTCTACATTATAAATTATGTTGTTGAAGTAGTAAAATAAATTTAGGAGGTGATAGGAAAAATATTGTTTTCCCAGAAAAAAGAACAGGTTTTTTTACCCATCATGTCAAAAATTTCATAAATTTTACATCTCTAGCAAGATCTAAGAAATTAGCCATTAAAATACATAAGCCCAGAAGGCTAAATTGTCACATCCTGCTTTAAAGGTTGACATATTGTCTATCCCTTCTAAATTCCATGAAAACATTAAATTCCTAACCTGAGCACATAAATCACAATTTGAATTATTGTGTGTATTTGCAACACTAACCTCTTATCTGTCACAATGATCTAAGTATGCCTTTTAATTTACTGCCCAAGATCACAGACCATGGCTTTTATTTTTCATAAGATTTTTCCTGATATAAGAACAGTATTGGTCTGGAATATATCAACGTACTATGCAGCACCTAGTCAAGATACTCCATAAAAAAGAAAGACTGATCTGTTATCCGTTCACCACATGTTGAGAATATGCTTCAAAACAACATGAAACAAAAATTGACAAGGAAACTTCATGTGAAAAAAGTCAAGGGCTTTTAGAATAAACAGAAAAGGCCAAGTGAACCCCTGTAGTCTTTCTCGCTTGCCTCCCTGAGATCAAAAATGATCATCTTGAGAACCACCAGGAGTTTTCTTCAACATAACTAATAATTATCTTCATCCACAGCAGATACTGTCTTTACCATTCATACCTTTTTTAACCAAATGATCTCCAAGAATCACATACTCTTGAAGAATTTAAATGAAACTGTAGATACAGGGCATTGAAACAATATAAATTCTAAAGTATGAGTGTACTCGTAGCCATTCTATTCTACAGTAATAAGCAATTCTAGACAGGGCTGCAATATTTTCAGAGGTACAAGCAAATATTGCACTACTAAAATAATCCACCGAAGAAAGATATTAGAACCAGATCAAGTCAACACATATGAATGATATAAACAGAAAAGAGTCATACAGAAAAGAGTCCATAGACAGAATTGTTAGGCACACAGAGGAACAAAGCCTGCTGAGGGAAAATTAGCATGGCTCTGAAAAGGGAAGTCCTGCCTCACTAGCGTTTTGGAGTTCACTGAGAGAGTGAACAAGCAGACAACGGTGACCTGGTAGACATTCTGTCCCTGGACTTTCAAAAGGCTTTTGACAAGGTACCTCACCAAAAACCTCTGAGTAAATTTAGCAGTCATGGGATAAGAGGATGGGTTCCCTTACGGATTAGCAACTGGTTAAATGACAGGAAACAAATGGTAGAAATCAGTGGACAGTTCTCACAATGGAGGGAAGTAAGCAGTGGGGTCCCACAAGGAGCAGTATTGGGGCCAGTACTATTTCATTTACTCATCAATGACCTGGAACTAGGGGTGAGTAGTGTAGTGGCTAAGTTTGCAGATGACACAAAATTATTCAGGATGGTAAAAACCAAGGCTGACTGTGAAGAGCTCCAAGAGGACCTCCACAACTGGGTCAGAGGGTGACAATGTAGCAAAGGACATCCAGTGTTGGTAAGAGTAAGGTGATGTACATTGGAACAAAATGGGGTCTGAACTTGCTGAGGCTGAGAAGGAAAAAGATCTTGCAGTCGTAGTGGATAGCTCAATGAAAGTGTCAATCAGAGTGCTGCAGTGGTGAAAAAGGCAAACTCTATGTTAGGGATTATTAGGAAAGGGATTGAGAATAAAACGGTTGATATTGTAATGCCCCTGTATAGATCTATGGTACAGCCTCATCTGGAATACTGTGTACAGTTCTAGTCTCCATATCTCAAAAAGGACATTGTAGAGCTGGAAAAACTACAGAGGAAAGCAACCAAGATGATGAGGGGGTTGGAGCACCTTCCCTATGAGGAAAGGCTGAAGTTTCTGGGACTTTTCAGATTAGAAAAGAGACAACTGGGGGGGAGGGGGAGAGGACATGATAGAGGTTTATAAAATTATGCACAAGGTGGAGAGAGTTAAAAAGAGAAACTTTTCTCACTCTCCCAAAATACTCAAGGGCATCCAATGAAATTGATGGGCAGTAGGGTCAGGATGGACAAAAGGAAATACTACTTTACAGAGAGTGATTAAAACGTGGAATTTGCTACCAGAGGATTTAGTGACGGCCACAAGAATAAACAGCTTTAAAAGGGAATTAGATAGATTCATGGAGGATAAGTCAATCAATGGCTACTATCCATGGTGACTATGGGGAACCTCCAAATTCAGAGGCCCTAAGCCTCTAAATAGGAGGCAACATCAGGGGAAGGACTCAGCCTCTATGCCCTGCTGTTGGCTATGCAGAGGAACTGGTGGGCCGCTGTGTGAGACAGGATGCTGGACTAGATGAACATTGGTCTGATCCAGCAGGGCTCTTCTTATGTTCTTATGCTTGCAGCCATGATTGTGAGATTGCCCTTTTATAAAATATTACATTAAAGGTGTATCATTGGCTGCGATCACACACGCTAAATAATCCACTTTCAGTGCACTTTCCAACTGGATTTTATTGTCTGAACTGGCAAAATCCAGTTGGAAAGTGGACTGAAAGTGGAATGAAAGTGGATTATTTAGCGTGTGTGACTGCAGCCTTAGTTTGTAATTCTTATCTTTTAGACAAGCTACGTATACAATGAATATAAAAATAGAAGTGCAGACCCATAAGAAACCTGGGGCAAGGGTGCATCCCTTCCCCACCTTTGCTTCCCCCTACTCTTAACAATTTTTAACCTTTCTCACCCCCCCCTCCCATATCTGTCAAACTATCCCTATCTCGTTTGCCTCTCTTCTCCATCAAGGTGCTTGTTTTGACCTTTAAAGCCCTTTATGGTCAGGGTCCTACCTACCTGCAGGATCGCCTTTCCCCATATGTACCCCAGAAAGCACTGCGATCAGGGACTCAGAATCATCTGGTCCTCCCAAGTGTTAAGGAGGCCAGGCTGGTGGTAACTAGGAAAAGGGCGTTTTTGATGGCAGCCCCCTTCTGGTGGAACGAGCTCCCAGAGGAGATCAGGGCCCTGCAGGATTTCTTACAGTTCTGCAGGGCCTGTAAAATGGAGCTCTTCCACCAGGCTTTTGGGGCCGCCACCACTACTACTACCACCACTAACAACAACTGACACTGCCCTGATACGCTAGTCCCTAATTACTGCCTGAGCCGAACCTCAAAAATAAGCAGACCAATTGAGCTGATGCCAAAAGCGAAGAATTTATGCTAGCACTTTATGATTGTTTGGTTTTAACACCATATCTATTTTAACTACGTTGTGTTTTATGTGTTATCAGATTTTAACCTTTCTTGTAAGCCGCCCTGAACCAGCCTCGGCTGGGAGGGCAGGTTAAAAAATTTAAATCATCATCATCTAACTCCTCCCCGGATCTATCACCTATCCCCTCATCTCTTTGCCCCCTCATGTCCACCAGTCTACCCACTCCATCTCTTTTGCCCCCCACCCTTCTCTATCAACCTACCCCCTTTGCCTGAGCTATCACACTATCCCCATTTCCTTTGCACCCCCTTCTCCATCAATCGACCCCTACCCATACGTGTCAACTTACTCTAATCTCTTTTGCCCCAAAATCCTTCTCCATCAATCTACCCCTCCCCTGAACTTTCAACCTACCTCTTATCCTCCCCCAATTTTACCTATTCTCTTATATTTCAACCTATTAATCTGTCACTCTCTTTCTAGCCCCCCCTTATTTTACTGGATATGGCAGCTACAGGGTGGGAAGCTGCTCTATGCCTGGACTGGCTTTCCTGTTGCTGAGCCTCGGCGGTCAAAAGCTTGCACAGCTCTTGATCTCCAAGCCGCCCCCCCCAATCAATGGCCTCAGAAATTGGGAGCTGCGTGGTGCTCTCTCTCACACACAAACACATACTCACATACACAAGCCTTGGATGTCAAGAGTTACATAGCTCTTGATCTCCTACCCTCCCCCTATCAATGGCTTTTTGAACCCGCGATACTCGCAGGGGGGAATCCCTCCCCTATTGTTCCATTCCCCACATCCTAACAGCTCAGGCGCAGGGAACTCATGGGGGTAATCTCAAATCCTGTCTCCCCAACATCAATCTTGGCATGGCTCCAACCCACAAACCAACTACTGAGCCCAACATGGCTGGGTGCGACATGGCTGCTGGTCTCCTTTGCTGACGTGGTTGAGCTTGGTGCAGCTGCTGGCCTCCTCCATCACTGTGGCTGGGTCGAGTGTGGCTTCCAGATTCATCTGCCATCACTGGACTTTGCGTGGCTGCTGACATCTGCCACTGGGCTGTGGCTGGAGCAGCTCCTTCTGAGCTAGTAAGAGTATTTTCTGCACATGCACAGATACTTTTTTTTTTAATTTGGGGGCCAACTTAACACCCCCCAATATATTTTTGCTAAATTGTTAAATTTTTCTGCAAACCTAGGGTGTCCCCTGAGTTTGCAGAAACATCTATTGGGGGAGAGTGCACCCCCTATCTGCAGAAATAAGTATCTGCCCATAGAGGGCATGTTGAGAATTAGATATAGATATATATATATATATATATATATATATATACACACACACAATGAATATTTTCCTTTAGAATCAAATGTAGTTAACTGTTCTCTGGAGCTAAGCAAGTGTCTTAGAAACAATGCAATCTTGGCAATTTTAAAATAAAGAAATTAAAATAAAAACCCTAATACCATATTTTTCATCACAATTACAGAAATAAAAATACCCCTACTTTTTATTGTTTTGTATTTTTACCAAGCTAACAAGGTTACTGAATACTTTGTGAACCAATGTAAGTACTATTTAAGAGCTAAAGAGTCAAGACATTTTGTTCCCCAGTAAATGAGAAAAGAATAAAGACAGCCATGTACAGAAATCTACTTTTTCATGCAAATAAAGCAGTACACAAATCCATTGGTTAAAGAGGATGAGAACTACTTTCCCATTCAATTCACTCTTTTCAATTTATTGCACTTGAAACATTTTTTGGAAAAAGCTTCATGAACCAAGTCCAGTTCTCAAGGTCTAACAATGACATTTAGAATTTAATTAGAGAGCTGTCACTTCAACTGGCACCCAAACTTTTGTGGAAACCTCAAATCCATACTAATTCAAATATCTTACAAGTCTAACAGAATGCCAATTCTTAACATGGGTAGTAAAAACAGAAAATTAATGTTAATTTAAATAAAGTACCACATTCAGACAATGAAATTTTATTTCCAAGAAATTCTTGGGGAGGAGAGGAGTCTCTCTTAAGTGTATGTTTTGTTGGAGGACAAACTGCCAGGGCTGGCTCCATAAGGTAGCAAGGTCAGGCATTTGCCCATGCCATGAGGACTGGGAAAGGGCCCACTGACCCAACAGCAACAAAATTCCCACTTTCAACAGAGCACCCAAAAAAGATCAGAGGCAGCATAAGAAAATTCTCAGTTTGCACAGCCCAATTCTTACAGGCACACAGCCCACAAAAATGCTGGGACTGGCATTGACTGCTGCACTGCCTCTACCATGAAATACAACATTCACCACTGAGCCCACCCAGGATGTTGCATCAGCACAACCACAATTTAAACCACCAGCACAGTGGCACTGTACATAAGCAATTTATTTTCATGGAGGACAAGTTTATTATACCCTTTGGTAGAGGTATCAGGAAAGGCACTATACCTCTGGATCCTACATTTATTTTAGGATACTTTGTTGGTTGTGCCAAATAAAATATCAGATGTCCGCTGAAATCAATTGCTACTATTTGGGCAAAAGAAAAAAGAAAAAACCTGGAAAGAAAAGGGGTATTCCTTTCAGGGTGATTTTTTACAGAATTGTCTTATATTGCACTGTTTATTATATGTTTTGTGCTGTTCTTACATTTTGTAATCTGACCTCAGTTTCAGCAAGAAAGGAGGAATATAAATAAAGTACATGAATGAATGCATAAATCACTAGGACAACAAATGATATGAAAGTATCTTTTCATGAGGTATATCTTTAATCTATATCAGAATTTTATTTATTTACTAGGAATACGACCTGTTGTGGAAATAAATACAACAGGCTCAAGAAAGAGGCTCTGTGTGGGTGCCCCAACCTTGGGCACTCAGTGCCAATTTGCTGTGGTGACCTCAGAAGGGTATAATGACACAGAGTTCAACATTTTCTCCAGGGGAAATGATCTTTTCCATCTGAAGAGCAGTTGTATGTATGTATGTATTTATTTATTAATTAAATGTCTCTCCTGCCCTCCCCGCCTTTTGGCAGGCTCAGAGCAGCTACCAACATGGTTCATATACAATAAAATTCCATAAAAACAATTCTGAGTGATCTCCAGCCCTAACCTGGAGAGTGGCAACAAAGGTTCCCCAGGGGGAAATGGCTGGTTTGGAGGGTGGTCTATGGCATTGTACCTGTCTGAGGTCCCACCCTTCCTCAAACCCCACTGTCTCCAGGCTTCACCCCTCAGTTTGGTGTAATAGTTAAGTGCATGGACTCTAATCTGGGAGAATCGGGTTTGAGTCCCCATTCCTCCACTTGCAGCTGCCGGATGACCTTGGGTTAGTCATAAGTTCTTTCAGAGCCGTTCTCTCAAGAGTAGTTCTCTAAAGAGCTCTCTTAGCCCCACCTACCTCACAGGGTGTCTGTTGTGGGGAGGGGAAGGGAAAGGCGTTTGTAACTCCAAGTGAAGGGCGGGGTATAAGTCCAATTTCTTCTTCATCTTCTTCTCCTCCTCTTCAAATCTCCAGAAATTTCCCAACCTGGAGGTAGCAACTCTATCTCCTTCCCAGCTAACCATCAGCGTACTGTTACCTGCCACTCTGACTTCAGGTTTCCATCTCCTCCCCCCTCCCTGCAGCCTCTACCTATGAAAAGTACAGTTTCTCCACACAGCTGGGACCAAAGCAGCTCACATCATTCTACTCTCCCCCTTTTGATCTGTACAACAACCCTGTGAGGTAGGTTAGGCTATGAGTGGTCTGAAATCACCCAGTCAGCTTCCATAGCAGGAACCTAGGTCTCTCCCTGGAGAAAATAACTGCTTTGGATGGTGGATTCTATGGCATTCTATTCAGCTGAGGCCTCTCCCTTCCCCAAACTCTGGCTTCCATAGACTTTGTCACAAAATCTCCAGGAATTTCACAACCTGGAGCTGGCAAAGCTAGTCAGGACTGGCTGCAATGAGTTCCCCACAAAGAAGATGAGAAGAGATTGCATTTATACCCCACCCTTCACTCACTTGGAGTCTCAGAGCTGCTTACAAACTCCTTTCCCTTTCCCTTCCCCTCCCCACAACAGACAACGTGTGAGATAGGTGGGGCTCAGAGAACTCTTTTCAGAACTGTCCTTGAGAGAACAGCTCTGACAGAACTATGGCTTGTCTAAGGTCATCCAGCAGCTGCAAGTAGAGGAGTGGGGAATCAAACCCGGTTCTCCCAAATTAGAGTCCACGGACTTAACTACTACACCAAAGTAGGCCTGGAAAGGGCCTCCTGGCTTTGCCTTTTACTGCCAGAACCAAGCTTGGTTGCCTAGCAACAGCCACTATGGGGAAAGTGAGCCACACAGCAGTTTTGGCAGTTTATTCAGACAGGAAATGCCAGTGGGTGGGAGAGAGGAGCGGACCCAGCCCCCAGCCAATGGCATGTGAGTATTCTTGAGTGGCAGTTGATGGGCCAATGGCTGATGGAGTGCACAGCACAGCCAATGGGAGAGCTGGAAAAGTGCCAAAATGACAGGGCTTTTATATATATCAGATTCTTTGCAGCTTATATCCTGCCCTACCCCGCAAGTGGACTCAGGGCAGCTCACATCACAGCAACAAGTTTAAAACGTTAAATAATCATTAAGAAGTAAAATGTTAAATAAGTAAAAACATGACCTGAGTCTCCAAACCAACAGTTCAGCAATTGATTACATACATGTCATGTTATGTTATGTTATGTTATGTTATCTGACCTATAAACCATCACTGATCAAGATTTCATCCAATAAAAGTTATCTGCAACACAGTTGATGAAAAGAAAGAATAACCTAGGGATAATTATTTACATTTTGATAAAGTTTGAAGAATACAGTACTGCAGAAATTCCAACATGCTTCTATTTGGTTTCCAAGTACTTTTGTCTAACTTTGGGACAATTCTTTACTAATCCAAAAAACATAACCAGTACAAAATCAATAAAAACAAATGGAAGCATAAACAATACAGTATTATATAAATGAAAACAGAACTACATGTCTCAACATATAGCAAAATCTTTATAAAACATGAAAAGCAGTTTTTTAAAGCTGTAACTTTGAAGTGTTACTTATGCATAAATGAGACTCTATATGCAAAAGTGGGAGCAAATCTGCACACACCACACAAACCAAGTCAAACTCAGAGGAGCAAAAATATAAATAAAAATCAAGTCCACTCTTTAGAGTCTGTACAATCTAAAAAAATTAAATATCTGTTAATGTTATTTATTTATTTAAAAATATTGAATATGTTTAAATTGTACTGATTCCAAACAGTGAACCTGATTTTTATTTATATTTTTGCTCCTCAGTCTTTTTGATTTGGTCAACAGGATTGTACACAAGTGGCAAGAGATGTGAAGCTTCCAGGACAACAGATATTCTTGACTTGCAGAAATCAAGAATATTTCTACATTCCTGCAAGTTTCATATCATAGTTACTCTTCTGCCATAAAATAAAACGTTCAGTAAGATGATTACCCCCTTGGGATGAACACTTGCATCTGTAATGGAACCTTTTGTAAAGGGGGAATAGAAGCAGGATTTCAAGAGGAAACACATGCCCCAGTGTAAGAATATGCTAAAGGGCCTTATGATCTTTATTCTTTAATGAACGACTATTTCCTGACTCTTTGGTCACTTGGCAGGGCCCCTTAGCAAAACTGAACTCTATAAATGAATACCATTACGTTATAGCACTACCAGCACACCTAAGTTCAGCACAGTTCTTAATATTACTCAGTATTTTTAATATGGCTTACATACTTATGTGATTACGAAGTTTGAGGTAGTTGTTCAAAGCCTTACTGAGTTTTCAGCAACACTGAGACAGAAGATCCTGTAAAATGGGGAAGACTCCACCTTCTCGCCAGAGGGTTTCTGTATCAATGAGGCTGTCAGACCAAAAAAGTAGATGCCCTGATCCAAGTTACTAATTTAAGTTCAGTTTTTTAGTATTTAAACACCACACACACTAAAAACAAAATCCACCATATATGTAAATTCACTGAAATGGAATAATTTCAAAGTCCGCTGAGGATGACAATTAGGCTTCTGCTATTACCATCATTAAGATATTGTTTTGAATGTCTGTTCCTAAGTCTATTACCTTCTGTGCATGGAAAGTCACCACCACATGCAGATGTTTAATGCCTGCTTCAAAATTTAGATCAGCTTACCAATCACATCCTCCCAACAAAGGGAATTTAACTATGTCAGTAACAGCCACCTTGAGAAGATCTGCCAGTAGCATAGAATTTCCTTAAATAATCAACAGCCACACAAGGAGATATTTATTGGTGTCAAGGTGGAGGGTTGCAAACATAAGAAAGTAACATAAAACCAAGCTTAAGTGTCTATTATTAATCATTTGTAATAACACAGAGAACCTCTTTATCCCTCTCAGTCATTCTCACAACTCCTTCCACATAGACCTATTTCCTAGAAGGAAGCGGACAGAAATCTCATTTTTGGCTACGGCAAGATGACTCAGACCCAGCATTCAACAAACAGGTTCATCATGGCTTGCAAGTCTTGAAAATCTCTCTAACTAGCAGCTCTAGAAGTTTCAGCAGAAAATTTAAATCATTATCAGATTCACTGGAGTTTATCACAATTCACACCATGAAATAAAACAGAGAAGAATCGCATAGGAATAAAAGCCAATCAAGCACTGCTGCAACAATTCTTGTCCCAAAGATCAATAAAGGTAAAGCAGCAGAGATCACTCACCAAGAAGCAAAGCTAGACTCCCCTTGCCTCCATACAGCCCGATATCTAAACAGACAAAAATGGTAATGGATGGATTAATAGCAGCACAAAGACCAATGACTTTTTATATACCGTCATTAACAGTATGGCAAAATTGGGAATTTAGCCCTGACTTCCTATCTCCAAGTTGCAGTCAATTACCAACCTACCACCATCTTCATTCCATCAGATCATCATAATATATATTGGCAAGGAGATGTTTTAATTCCTCACCCATGTTAATACTGCCAAGATTATTTTGAATTTGTCAATAAAATTTGTTTATAATAGTAATATTAATAATTTAAAAAATAATCTGAAAAAAATACTGCCAAGATGGAGTCATTATATCCTTAGAAGAATGGATTGCTGATATTTATGTCTCCTACCACAAACTATTTCTTTCTGCTCAAGATTAATTCACAATTACTGAATGTTTATTCAAACAGTACATTTTCTGTCATAAACTGGAAAATGATTCTGCTTGGTGTCAATGCTATGACCTGCAAGACTGCTTATTATTTTGGTTGGCTCAGTATCTCCACATCAGCATCAACTATCAGTAAGAACTGCAAACATGGCGTAGAAGTGCACCACACAATTAAGCTAGTCTACATTAAGCAAACAGCCAGCTTGCAAATGTTACAGACCCTGAAGCACTGCTGTAATGTGGAAGCACTTTGCAGCACTTGTAACATTTGAACAGGCCCTGACACAGATCCTCACTTCCACCATAGTTAGGAATAGATAGAACTGGGGGGGGGGGGGGGGGGGGGGTCTTTTTACCATGTTATGTGTTGTGTACCAAAAAGGTTAGAGTATTAAGAACGGTAAAAGAAGGACCTCTCCATTAAACAAGTGGAGTAAAGATCCTGGCCCATAAAGAAGGGGCGGCATATACTGCAGCAGATCTATAGTTTGAGTCCAGTGGCATCTTTAAAACCAACGAAGTTTTATTCAAGGCATGAGCTTTCGTGTGCACACACACGAAGCTCATACGTGGAATAAAACTCTGTTGGTCTTAAAGGTGCCACTGGACACAAGCTTTGTTCTACTGCTTCAGACCAACACAGCTACCCTCCTAGACAGATCTATAGTTGTCAGTTCCATAACTACACAATTCAAATCCGAAGGCTGTCTCATATAAACGAGTACTGCTCTGAGCCATAACTGCTCGCCACCAGAATCTAATAAATCGGATTTAATCTGTGTTTGGGACTCTCATCTCCTGGCTCCAGCCTACTACTTACACGTGAACCCACGCAAGTTTTCCCTGGAAACCTAAACCCATCCATAGTCCCTCCCCTTCCTCCCAGTGTAGGATCCCAACCCAGCAACTGCACAGGAAATCTTAGGGCCACAAATTATTTGTCCATAGTGTGGCTTACCAGGAGTAGTCGATACAGGGAGACTGTCCTGTCTCTTCCCTGAAACAAGAGCCCCCGAGCAGGGGTTCAGGGAAGTCAGTCAGGCAGACAATGGGGTCTGCCGCCCCGAGAAGGTGGGAGGTTCCGAAACAGGAACGCCCCTTCAAAAGCCTGGAGCTCCGACTCGCGACTCAGCAACACAGGCTGCCCGAGAGAAAAAGTGCCTGGATGGCCGCGCTCTGCCCGCGGAGTGGGCGTGTGCCTCCCCAGGGGCTGCAGCCGGCCACGATTACGCGCCACGCCACTCACCTGCCCTCCGGGTCGTTCTTCGTCGTCTGCAGCGCCGCCGCTGCCGCTCCCCGGACTCTGCCGCTGCCTCCGTCGCGGCCGATGCTCGGGGGACTCGGCCCCACGGGGAAGCTAGGAGGCGACTGCCCACGCATCCGGGGCGTAGGGAAGGCCGTGCGGGGCACGCTCCCTTCCTCACAGGGGGCGGCGGGAAGGTGGGGGGCTAGTCCCCGGGGTCACCCCGCCACCCCAGCGCCTCATTCCTGAGCGGGGCAGGAGCTGGGAGCCTCTGCTGCCCAGCGCCGCTCTTGCCTCAGGCGCCACCAGCCCGCCTGGGCCTCTTCTCCCTCGCCACTGTTCTACGGACTGCGACTGCCACCGCCCCCCTTTCCCTCACTCCGACTCCCAGAGTAGCCTCCTCGCCGCCATCTTGCCTGGAGAACACGTAAAGCGCATGTGCAGTGCCGGGAATCCCAGCTCCAACGGAGCGCGGACGGTTCGCGGCAAACCGGACGGGGGAGCGGTGTGCGAGAGAAGTCAAGTGCGCTTGCGCGGAGCAATGTGGCGTTCTCATTCACAGTGTCTCACACCTGCTGAGAGAACAGCTGCTCGTGAGGAGGGACCGGGGTGGATTCAGTGCTTGACAATGAAGCCATTCGATAGCTAGGGTTGGAATTTGCATAGTTAGTCTGCCCTTTGCCGCCTTTGAGATTCAGCACGCAGGAGGCAGGGCGCGAAGGGGAGAGAGCTACAGATGTATTCCTGTAGTGAGCAGATTCTCCCTTCTGTCAATGTCTAGATCGGTTGACACGTGCCCAAGCCATCATCATCCTATTGTATGACAGTTATATACTTGCTGCTCAGAATCTGTAGCTATTAGAGACGGTCAGAATCCAGTCTTAATCTCATTCTTGCCCTGCATAGCAGATTCTTTCCTAATTTTTTTTGTAGTTTTGGCGGTTTTATTAACAAAGTCCTGCTAAATCTATTAGTTGTGAAAGATAATAATTCTTTCTCCTCTATTGGCAATTGTTTTGAACGATTTATGGTTTTATATTTGATCAGAGATAGAAAAAATATTGTTCCCAGATTTTCTTTAAAATCAAAATATTTTTAAATAGGCCCAAAGCCCCTACTAAAAATAAACTAGTATGAGCTATGAGAAATTGCAATCAATCCTGACCACTGCAAACAACAGAGAAGATACATATTCCAATCCTTGATGTGCAGCCTAAATCCATATATCTCAATGGGCTTAGGCAGCAGGAGTAGTTCTAACTGGCTTCATCTGCTTGCTTTACTGTGTTAATTTTACTATTGAATGCCAGGGAAGCATTTCCAAGCATTTACTCATGGCCCTTAGACTTATAAGACTAATCTGGTCCATGGAACATAGGAATAGTGGTGGTGTTCCTTCTGGCTGCTGGTTTGCCAAATCTCTCTTCTAAATCATCACTAAAAACAAGACTCATAATGAAATCAGAATTGGCAATACAATGACATCAATTGAAGCCTTTTCTTCCTTTACATTTTAAAAACTAATTATTGCATCAAAGGCTGGAGACAGACAATAGTTTTTAAAGTGGTATTGTAGAGCCAGTATTTCCCATGCCTTAGTAGATACTCAATTTCCCCCCCCCCCATTGTCTCTGATCAAATGTATTTTGCAGGTTTTACAAGCAGTTGCAAAAACAGTTTTTAAACTGCTATTAGATCATAATAATATAGTATCATAACATACCTCATTATTATCAATACAAATAGCAAAACATTAATATCACATTGATTCAGTGTGGAGTGGTTTGGTTTAATTGTGGGTGTGGTGGAGTTTCCTGGCAAACTTTCTCAAAACACAATATACTTTTAAAATTAACAATATAGTCTTCTAAAATCTTTCCAGAGCTGTTTGCTCTGAAGGAAGTCTTCGTTGGTTAGTGGATGGAATTTTTAAAAAGCTCTTTGTCGCCCTACAATTACAAGGAAATATTGTAGACCATGCCCTGACCTAGATGTCCCAGGCTAGCCCAGTCTCATCAGCTCCGAGAAGCTAAGCAGGGTTGGCCTGGTTAGCATTTGGATGGCAGACCACCAAAGAATTCCAGGATCACTATACAGAAAAAGGCAAACCACCTCTGAAGGTCCCTTGCCTTGAAAACCTGTGGGATCACCATAAATCAGCTGCGACTTGACAGCACTTTACACACATACATTGTGGAGAGCACTTTGACCTGCCACTTGATCAAATACGGGAGACTCATTCCTGATTATGCAGCAAAATACTAATCACAAATTACCTTGGGCAAATGTATCATCTGGTGATAGAAACTGCCATCAAGTTGCAGCCGACTTATGGCAACCCCATCATGTTTTCAAGGCAAGAGACATTCTGAGGTGGTTTGTCATTGCCTGCCTCTGCCTAGCATCCCTGGACTTCCTTGGTAGTCTCCCAATCAAGGACTAACCAGGACCGACCCTGGTTAGCTTCTGAGATCTGATGAGATCAAGCTAGCCTTGGCCATCCAGGTTAGGGCAAAGGTATCATCTGCCATTATTTAAGGCATGCCTATCCCACCTTATCGCCACGGACTCAATGTGGTGCACAATGCAGCATTCAGACTTAACACAGCCAAGAGTTAAAGCACTCAGGATCAGCAGCCTCCCAGACAGATCTCCTCGAAAAGTTCATCCACCACCAAATGCTATTTGGAAAAAGGTTGCCCTACATGCCTTCCTAAATGTATTCAGCCATTATCCAACTAAAACCCCATGAGATTCTTTGTTTCCTTAAATGTCAAGTCTGTGATCATTAACTCTGTTGATCACCCAAAACTTCACCGCATTAGTCCCTTTTCTATCATTCTAGAATTTCTATAATAATAAAAAAATTCTAAACTTCTCTGGTTAAATGTTTTACATCCCATGAATAGAACTATGTGCTTTTGTTGCATTTTAATTCTTTCTTGAATATGGGAATCCAAAACTGAATAGTATATTCCAGATGTAGCCTCCTCCAGTGTCTAGTGCAAGGGTACCACTAATATTTATTCTGCTGGTATGATATGAATGCAGTTTCATTATTCAGGCAGATCATAGGCATGTTGTGATAATCCAATATCTTGATATTTTTGTACCTAACAAGCACCCAGTAAACAATAGAAATAGCTTGTTCCCACATAAATGACATTATACTTTGTATCATTGAACTCCTTTCCTTTTCTGTTATTTGAACTACCATGTGACCACCTTGGACTTAGTGACTGGGAACACTGCTAATAATTCTTAAGTGAGTTAAAGAAATTTGTGGTTTAATAATAGCTGGAAGTCTGATTGCCCTGCCTAATTTATTACGAGCATGCTGTCTTTGTAATGGCATTCAAAGCTGTGGGATTATAACAAAGCCGTTCTTTCAAAGTTTCTAAATATAGATACTGTCCTCCTTTCACAAGATTAGAGTAACTTCTACAAATCAAAGAAGTTACTGTTGAAGACACTGCCTCTTTGCCCACAGCTGTTCTTTTCCTTTAATTTTCTCTACTGAAAGAGTTGCATTTCCAAAAATAATAGGTTGCAATCCAGATCCAATTAAATTATGGGGGGAATTTGTTTCTGTGGGATTTGAATTGCACTCAAGTTTCAAAATTATGCTGAATTAAATAATTTCAGTGTATGTCATTCATTTCATATACATATCTCCTTTAAAATAGTTTGTAATATCTTTATATTTAGCAGCACATCTTAAAAAATATTTTGTGCTAAAAGACATTATGCTTTAGTGGACATTCTTAACTATGTAGTGAAATCTCTCTCTTGCTCCTTTATATGCATTTTTTAAGAATAAAAATATAGTGGTGTAAAAATATATTCAGAATTGTTCAATCTTCTGTCATTATCAATTTAAACCAGTGATCCCAACTGTGGTATTTGCTGGAACCAAAGTGTCCACTGATGTGTTTCTTGGTTCCCAGTTATTTCTTCCCCAGTGCATCAAAGCAAGTAGCCAGGTCACTGGAAATGGAAGAACCCAGGTGCCATCATCTTTGTGTCTGCTAGGGCTTTGGAGTATCTACCGTATTTTATGGACCATACGACGCACCTGACCATTAGACGCGGGGGAGGCTCGCGCCTTCCGCGCTGGTCAGCAGCAGCCTCGCGCGAGCCGGGAACAGGAGCCAGTGGCGGCGGCCTCGCACGAGCCAGCAGCAGGAAGAGGAAAAGGGACAGGAGCCGGCGGCGGCCTCGCGTGAGCCGGTGGCAGGAAGAGGAAGAGGGACAGGAGCCGGCAGCAGCGGCAGCCTCGCGTGAGGCGGCAGCAGGAAGAGGAAGAGGGACAGGAGCCGGCGGCGGCGGCCTCGCACGAGGCGGTGGCGGCGGCCTCGCACGAGCCGGCAGCAGGAAGAGGAAGAGGGACAGGAGCCGGCAGCGGCCTCGTGCGAGCCGGCGGCAGGAAGAGGAAGAGGGACAGGAGCCGGCGGCCTCGCACAAGCCGGTGGCGGCCTCACGCGAGCCAGCAGCAGGAAGAGGAACGGCAGCAACAGGAGCCGGCAGCAACGTGCAGTCTTCGCGCCATAAGACGCACACACTTCCCCCCCCCCACTTTTTTGGGGAGAAAAAGTGCGTCTTATGGTCCGAAAAATACGGTATTTGGAAACAGCAACCTCCATGACAGAAGGGTGTTTGACTTGGAACTTCCTAACTTTTTTTGGAAACTTTTTGTGATTGAATTCAGCCCCCATAAAGCGTTGCCAGGCCTCCTGCTGATTGCCACTGTTGCCTCCTGCTGCAGGAGAAAAATAAAACACTGCTGGCCTCTGTGCTGGGTGCAACTTGGAAGTGACAATGGGTAGCTCTAGGAAAAGCTCTATGGTAAAACCACAGTAAAATCAACACAATAAAGCCATACAATTTACAGCAATTCCTAGAGCTACTTATTGTTACTTCCAAGTTGTACCCAAAAGCGATGTAATGATGTTAGTAACGTCACTGACATCACATGCCCCCATGTTCCCACCCCCAACCCTCCCACTGGTTGCTACGCCTCCTGCAGTAGGTGGGAGGCCTCCTGCTGAGTGCCCCTACATAAAGGACACTATCCAAGTGCTGTACAAAACCTAAATTATTATTCAACAAATATCTTTCTCCAAAGTATTCTTCATACAAAAATATTACAAAAAGACAGAGTCTCAAAGAGTGGAACAACAAAAACAATGTAGGTTTAAACAGGGGTCATTTCATAGAAAAAGAGGTGCAGGAACTCATTAGCATACCTGTTAGCATAACTCATTAGCATAACCGGCCGAATGTCAGTTTCAGCCCTATTATACCCTATGGGCCATTGAAGTCAATGGCAAAAACTCATAGGGTATATGAGGGGCTGGAGGAGAGGAGGTTTGAGGAAGAGGCTCCAAACTTGCAGGGTACGTTCTGGGACCTCTCCCCAAAATACTCACCAAGTTTCAAGAAGATTGGACCACGGGGTCCAATTTTACTGGGCCCCAAACAGCTTGCCCCGTTCCCTCCATTGTTCTCTATGGTGGGAAAAAACGTTACTTTGGCGCCTCTCCCTCAAACCCCCTCCCCTACAGCTGATTTTAAAGCCACCACCAAATTTCAGTGGTAATTTGGCCCGTGGCTGCCCTATAGGGCTGCCAAGTCCCCCGATAGGGCGGGGGAAACACTGATTTTTAGTGCTTATCTCCCGCTTTTCCAAAGTTGGCCACCGGGGGGACAAAATGGCTGCCTTAAAAGGGAAATGTCTGCAGAGAGCCTGCCCTGCAGTAAAAAGCCTCGCCAGAGATTTCCTCTTTAAGAAGTCAGCAAGAGAGCTTCTTCCACAGCAAGAGAGGTCCGCCCAGAGATTAAGGAGGGACTGAAGGAGCTGCTTTTGCATGTGGCTGGCAAGGTGAGTTTCTCTTCCAGCTCTTTTCATTCTCTCTCCCTCTTTCTTTTTTCTGTCTGTCTGTCTGTCTCTCTCTCTCTCTGTCCCCATCCAGCAGAGGTTTATCAGTGGCTATTATAGCCACAAGGTCTAAATGGAAGTAAGTGCCTCTGCCAGTTTTTTTTCCTTCTCTCTCTCCCTCTTTCTTTCTTTTTTCTGTCTGTCTGTCTGTCTGTCTGTCTCTGTCCCCATCCAGCAGAGGTCTATCAGTGGCTATTATTAGCCACAAGGTCTAAATGGAACCCTTTGTCTGGGGCAGTGATGCTCTGAATTCTTGGTGCTTGGGGGGCAACAGTGGGAGGGCTTCTGGAGTTCTGGCCCCGCTGCTGGACCTCCTGAGGGCACCTGGTATTTTTGGCCACTGTTGTGACACAGAGTGTTGCACTGGATGGGCTGTACTGGATGGGCCGATCCACTGTGGCTTCTCTCCTGTTCTTATGATATGAAAATCATATTTAGCACTTGTGTAGCACTTAGTGCTTCATATTCTGCCGAGATGAGGAAGGATTCAGTAGGGCCGTTGCTCAGTGATAGAGCATCTGCTTGACATGCAGGAGGTATCAGCCTCTTCAGCTAAAAAAGGATCAGGTAATAGGTGACATTAAAGATCTCAGCCTGAGACCCTGGAGAGCCACTACCAGACTGAGTAGTCAGTACTGACCTTGATGGACCAATGGCCTGATTCAGTATTAGGAAACTTCATGAGTTCATGTGTCAGCATGTGGAAGCAACATCACAGGATGTGACATCACAAAATGATGTCACTTCCTTTCTCCTGGCTCCACCCCCAAAGTCTCCTGGCTCCACCCCCAAAGTCCCCAGATATTTCCCAAGTTGGACTTGGCAGCCCTACTGCCCTAGTGCCCACACCTGAGCTGGTGGAGCGGTGTTCTGCCTCGCTCCAGCCCCAAATGACCCCTGGGTTTAAAGACACTATGAATTCAGTCCAATATTTTGTGCCTAGGCACACAATTCCAATGTGTGAGGCAACGTGGTAGTTAAACTACTGGAATTTATTTTGAAATTGTGTGCCTAGGCACCAGATATTGGACTGAATTCATATTTTCTTTAAACCTACATTGCCTTTGTTGTTCCACTCTCTGAGATGGTGTCTTTTTGTAATATTTTTGTATGAAGAATACTTTGGAGAAAGATATTTGTTGAATAATAATTCAGGTTTTGTACAGCACGTGGACAGTGTCCTTTACAGTGAGTTATCATAGGTGCTGGTCTATTTGTGGTAGGTGCTGCTCTATTCTATGAGTGCCCCTACAAGGCAGCGATTTTGTGATTGGTTCCCACCAATGCTTCCTCTAAACTGTGGAGTCTTGTGAGCAAAAATCCTACTTTGTGAGCTACTGGCATTAAAGCTGTGAGTGAGCGATTTGGCTGCTGTGTAAATTAGTCTGCTCTGGAGCCATCCTTCCTGAACTCAGACAAAAATGTGTGAGCTGGAGGCTAAAAAACTGTAAGTTAGCTCACACTAACTCAGCTTAGAGGGAACATTGGTTACCACCTCCATGGCAGACATGTTGTTGTGACACCCACTACCTGTTTTCTGAATTCCAGAAGTGTCCACAAGTTCAACAAAGATGGAGACCCCTGATTTAAACATTGTAAGCAGAGTAAACCTGGTGTGGGACATATGTCAAGATTAAATAAACTTCTGTGTACACTCTAGGAATTCTTTATTCTACACAGGCCTGTTGTTTCCAGTGCCTGTTTGTGATGCTGCAAGATGTTAATGGATCTTCCTATCATTTAAAAAAGGGAAACAGGAGCTGCATGGGCCCCCCAATTTGGATCAAGGTCATGGAACATGAGGAAGGGAGGTTTAACCCTTCCCCTCTGCTGCTTCTTCAATACAAAGTGACCCCCCCCCAAGACTCTTATGAGCCCTGAAATAGGAAAAGGGCAGTCAGAGAGAGGCTACCTGTCTTTTTTCACATTCTACAAATAATAATAGCCAATGGATGGTTTTAATCGGCAAAATTGCTCCAGGGAGTTTAGTTATTTTTATATTCCACTTTTTTCCATGGAACCCAAGGCAATTTATATAGGGAATCCCAGAAAATGGTTCTCAGGAGAATTCAGTGGTATACTTTGATTCTTCTGCATTCAACCTACTATTTTTTTCACATCACCTATGGTTATATCACCCTGAAAATGGGTCCATAAGTATCTCCTGCATATGTTTCTAGCTGTGATCATTCTTTACAGGAGTCATTTTGTAGAAAAAAAGGTGCAGGAGCTCATTAGCATAACTCATTAACATAACTTATTTTCATATGCTATACCATCTGACATCACCGGAAGTATGTCAGAAGGGAAGGAAGAAAGAAAAGAAGGAAGAAAGAAAGAGCTGGCAGAGAGGGGGCAGCTACCAATCCAAGCCTCAGAAATACCACTATTCTGGGAGGATAGCTTCAGTGGTGGCTGAAGCCTTCAGAAGGCTGGTTGGAGGACCAAGGACCTTTCCAGGGCATGGGGTCATTTTGCTGCAGCCATGACACAAGCAGGCATTCCCCTGCAGGGGGCGGTGGTGGCACCAACTCCTGGAGCTGAGCTCCCCTGAGCTCCTGCTCGAAATGACCCCTGATTCTTTACCTTCTTGAATACTGTGATTATATTTTGTTTACACCCCTATGTGATGTTCTGTTTCAGAATGATGCTATCCCTAATTATGTATCTCACTACTCACTACTATAAATCAAGGGTTATTTTTTATTCCCATCTCTTGTGTTGCATGGGAAAAGGAAATAGGCAGAAAATGTAATGATATGGTTCCAAAGGGCTGTTCTGCTCAGGAAAGGTCAGTTTCCCCCCTTTTGCTAATGTGTTGTGTGTGAAAAGTGATATTAAGTTTTTTTAAATGTTATTTTATTTGTGCAGGCACAAACAAAAGCATGATAATAGTACTTATGTATTTAAAATATTTTGTCTACTTTTTCCATACAATATGTCCAAGGCAGCTTATTTTTGAGTATGGAACAATATAATTTACCTCATAAAAATATAGAGCTATTAGCAACACAACAGCATAACACTGAAGCAGCTGCAGCACAGAGCAGGCAAAGAGAAAATATAGAACCCACCTGTTATAGCACTGTGTCAACTCTTGGACAAGCATTTGCGGAACAACTTGAGTGGTTACTATCCCTATCTGCTCACAGTTTGGGTTTTGATCCAACCCATTAAGAATGTAAGCAATGGATTACCAAGCTATACAACAGGGTTCCTCAGTAAATAAAAATAGCCGCTTATGAACCCCAGATGTTCCTGACATTGTAGGGAAGCGGTGGATTAAGAATTTCCAGATCAAATACTAATTAAATCAAGAGGAAATAATGATTTAACAGAATTAGAATCAATTGGAGGAGTGTGACAATTCTGGCAAAAGTATCTACCCCAAATTCTAATTTGGAATGTTGGCACAAGAAGATGCCTCACCAAATGTGCTTCTAAAATACTTTGTATTATTAAAATAAAAATAATGAACCAAAACATCATACTGACAAAGGATGCAGTCACAAATCCACTTTCAATCCATTTTCCAACTGGATTTTGCCTGTTCACAAGCCCATTTTGCATCTAGCATTCATTCTGTTTTACCAAACCCACGTTGGAACAGAGGCTGCAGTCACACACACTAAATAATCCACTTTCAATCCACTTTCAGTGCACTTCTGAACTGGATTCTGCCAGTTCACACAGTAAAAATCCAGTTGGAAAGTGGATTGAAAGTGGATTATTTAGTGTGTGTGACCGCAGCCAGAAATTCCCTTCTACATTGCATGCCACTTCCACTTTGATTGATTGACGGATTTTACAGTATCCTCCACACTGCATGCTGGTTTCACTTCCTTTGATCTCTCGGTTTTATGGTACCGTCTGCATAGATTTATGGCTGTTTTGTGGCCGTTCAGAGGTGACTCTGTACTCTGTATAGTGTTGGCCCAGGGTATTTGAATGTGATTTCGAGCCCCATCTTTTTCTTTTCCAGTGTGTGTTTGGTAAAACAATGGAGCGAATGCTAGATGCAGAATGGGCCACAGTAAAATCCAGTTGGAAAGTGCCCTGAAAGTAGATTGAAAGTGGATTATTTAGTGTGTGTGACCGCAGCCTGAGTTAACATTTGGTCTATTAATCTATCACATTTGTGCTAGCACTTGGGCTGTCACAATATCCTCTATCCTGAAGGGTTTGGGGGGAGCCAGTTAAGCTTCATTCCATGTCCGTCCTTCATCATTATAACTGCAACATCTATGGCGGTAATATATCTGCATTAATATTCTCTGTTTAATTTGAACATGTTCACATTCAAGGTCTTCTTGCCCTCAAAGTGAACAGTTAAACCAGCCTCTTCTCCTTTCTTAATGTAACCAGGTCAGCTACCTGCTTTTCCATTTGTGGGAACAGGGGTAAATGTCCAAGATTGCAGAAAGTAGGATTTCTAATGACTAGTTCTTGTAGACAAAAGGTGATAATGCCATTCAGAAAGAAATAGCTGCTCTTGAAAGCTTGTTTGGTACTCTCTCAGGAGGAGGCCCTTTTCCTATTACAAGGCATGGATCTCTAGTGAAAGAATTAAAGATGTACACCTGTTTCACTACAACTGGTGCTGGTTTTAGTGAGGGTGTATTTATGGTTTTAATCTATTGAGTTAATTTCTGTTATTGTAAGTGGTCTTGAATGCTCTTGAGCACAGAAAGGCAAGACAAGTATTTTATATTGCAAATAAACCAACAAAGACATTCATAAATGGAAAAGTGTGGCAGGATCATTATTTTCTAGGTAGGGATACAGCTGGCATCCCAGCCAAAGGTGGAAGAAGGTGCTTTGTGCTGCAGATGTCACTTGAACATTAATAAAGTCTGCTGAATCGGGGAGCAATTGAGGGTATGTTGAACTAAGTATTAATAATTAGATAGATCTACGGCAGAAATTGTGGTTTCTTTGGTACTCAACAGGGTAGCCTGACAGACTCCAGTAGGGTTGCCAGCCTCCATGTGGGGCCTGGGGATCTCCCGCTTTTACAACTGATCCCCAGCTGACAAGAGATCAGCTCCCCTGGAGAAAATGGCTGCTTTGGAGGTGGACTCTGTGGCATTGTACCCTGCCGAGGCCCCTTCCCTCCCCAAACCCCGCCCTCTCCTGGCTCCGCCCCCAAAGTCCCCAGGTATTTTCCAACCCAGACTTGGCAGCCCTAGACTCCAGGCATCACTTCCTCTAGACAAAATGACAGCTTTGGACGGCAGACACTATGGCATCATATCCCTGCTGAGCGCCTTCCTTAGGCACCACCCTCAAATCTCCAAGAATTTCCCAAGGTGGAGTTAGCAACCCTAGCAGATCTAGTGGAGGAAATGGCGGCTTCGGAGGGTGGACTCCGAATGGCATCACATTCTTGCAGAACTATCTCCCCTCTCCAAACTCCACACTCCCCAGGTTCTGCCCCAAGATCTCCAGAAATTTCTCAAGCCAGAGTTAGCAATCCTAATAATGATACTTCAGCCGGGGGGGGGGGGGGGACACAAGTGATTAAAAAGACCCATAAAAACATGTAAAGCAAATTTGGGGCATTATGTGACTTCATAATTTTAAAGGGAAGAAAAATCTGAATAGTTACAAATAGCAGTTATCATGTGAAGGAAAAATAGAGCACACCATGTGTGTACTTTATTTATTCATTTTACAGAAGTTATATCTCACCTTTCTGCCCTCTTAAGGGTCCCAAACCACACAGAGCTTTAAAGATCAGCACCAGTACCTTGAATTGTGCACAGAAAGAGATTGGGAGCCAATGTCAATGGGAATGAGCATGTTCACATCGTCAGACTGAATAAACTGAAAGCTATCTCAAACAACTGTATTATTGTATTATTCCAGATTAAAACAAAATACATATGCATACATACATACATATAAATTCCATGAAATGAACTCCTTGAACTTTTATGTATGTCTTCGGCTCCAATTTTGGTGAATGTGCTTGGGACCAGCAAACTGTTCTGAAAATCAATAAGGGCATTCCGAAGTTGTGTGTTCTCCATTGCCTCATGAAACTTATAAGACCTTTTTCCAGTCTACTGGTTCACTTTTAATAAGGAACTAGTCTAGATGATGTATCAGACATCTTGTATGTAGTTTTCTCTTTTGACGGTCTTCCACGACTCTCAGATGAATTATTCTTTGGAGGCCTGCCAGTCAAAATATATCTTCACAACCTTTCCATTCTGTAGTAAAATGCAGCATACACAACCAGTCACGTTAGGTTCTAGCAACTTGAAAGGAGAATGATATATTGCACGCCTTGTAAATATTATGATGTGACTTCATTTCCTAAGTGATTTCATGTGCTGGCTTGTGTGTTGCTCAATCCTAGTCTAGCATGTTTGCATTCCCTCATGCAAACCTGGGGGGGGGGGGACTTGTTCAATGCACTTTGGGTTGAGGTACGTCCCAGATGTGTATGGATAGTCTGTTTATTCTTCCCAAAGTCTTTTGTAATCCCTAGGACATTGGCTATATGTCTGACTTTAAAAACTATTGTATTATATTTGTATATTTGTTTTCTTCACATAAGCTCAAATCTTTCTTGCAGATGATTTGCAGAAGTCAGGTCATACTTTCGCTCCTTGAGGCAGCAATGGCTAACAGCCCTGTGTTTCAAGTTCTTTGCTTTCTTGAAACATCT
Organism: Lepidodactylus listeri; assembly: GCA_029233225.1. Taxonomy (NCBI): domain Eukaryota; kingdom Metazoa; phylum Chordata; class Lepidosauria; order Squamata; family Gekkonidae; genus Lepidodactylus; species Lepidodactylus listeri. The sequence continues at coordinate 68,817,402 of JARCFY010000004.1, read as the reverse complement.
ATCTTTTCCTTCATCCCCTGCTCTTAGACCAAGGCCTTGAACAATAAAACTGAAAAAATTCAATAAAATCCATGTCTAAGAACACTTTCCTTCAGCACTTCTCTGCAGCCTCTAGATATCGAGCAACAAAATTAAGTATGTTGGGAATCAGAATTCTCTAAGAACTGAACTTTTTGCTTTTATGTTGCTAGAGATAGGGTTTCCAGCTGGGGGTTGGGAAATAGCTGGAGATTGCTGGGCGGGGGGGGGGGGGGGTGGAGCCTGGAGAGGGTGGGGTTTGGGAAGGAGAGGGACCAAAGTGGGGTACAATGAGTCCACCCCCAACAGCAGAATCTCATTAGCATATTAGGCCACACCCCTGACAGCGCAGAGAGAGAAGGAAAGGAGGAAAAGAGGGAGAGAAAGAGAAAGAAAGAAGGAGGGAAGAGAGAAGGAAAGAAGGAGGGAAAGAAAGAGGGCAAAGAGATGGGGACAGAGGGAGGCTCTCCCACCCCTGCTCAAGGTCCCACCACCACCTCCCCACAGCCCCCCATCAAGCCACTGCCCCCCATCAGCAAGGCCGGCTCCCTGCACTTAAAGGAAGCCCCTTTAAGTGCAGGGAGCCGAAGAAAAGGAATGCAGAGGAAGCCATGGGGAGGCCTTTAAATGTCTCCCTGCAACCCCCACCGGGCCTTTCCTTGCTTGCTCGCCTTGGCGGTTGGCCTAGGAGCAGCACGGGGGGCTCTGATGGGCTTCTCCTGCTTGCCTGCTTCAGCGGGCAGGCAGAGGAAGCCATGGAGAGGCATTTAAATGCCTCCCTGCACCCCGCCGGGCCTTTCCTAGCTTGCGCACCTCGGTGGATGACCTAGGAACAGCATGGGGGGGCCTCTGACGGGCTTCACCTGCTCACCCGCTTCAGTGGGTGGGCAGAGGAAGCCACAGAGAGGCATTTAAATGCCTCCCCCCCCCCCGGGCTTTTCCTAGCTTGTGCACCTTGGTGGGTGAGCTAGGAACAGTGCGGGGGGGGGGGACTCTGCTAGGTCAGCACTTACCAGGAGCAGGGAGAGCTGAGAAGGAAGTACAGTGAACCTCGACGGGGCCCTTTCCCGCCAGCTCACTGCACCTAAAGGGAGCTTGCTCCCTTTAAGGGCAGGGAGCTGAAAGGCGCCAGATGCCTGATTTCTGCACTGATTTCCCCCCGTAGTTGACGCCTATGGGCGGTTGGACACCAGCTGGAACACCATTCCAGCGCATTCTGCCCCCAAAATAGCCCTGATTTCCTTTCTTTTTTTATTTTGGTTACAGCAGTCATTGCCAAGAGATTTTGATAATGCTAGAGCTTAATTTGCTGACTTAATATTTTTTGAAACTGTTTTTACTCCAAAGGAAGATAATCCTGAATGAAAGACACCCTCTGTCAAGGTCTGGAGTGCAGGCAGGGGGGAGTCCCAGTCCAGTCCGAGGTCTGAAGCCAAAGGAGGGGAGCAGGAGCCAAAAGCGAGAGTCCAAATCACTAACCAGGAGCAAGGTCATGCAAGCTGAAGTCAGGAGCCAAAGGTAGGTATCAGAAGCCGAGAACGAGAGTCCAAATCACAAACCAAAAGCAGGGTTATTCATGCTAGAGTCAGAAACCGCAAGCAGGTAGCCGGATCTCTTCAGCGTCAGAAGAGCCAGCTGTGGGTTCTGCTGGAGCTGGCAATGGCCTGTCCTCAGCACCCATGACACCCTCTCCTGGGTTATACCCAAACGATTTTTAATCATACGTATCAACTTTTGATGCAAATTTTCGATGACCTCCTATTTTTCCTGCCTTTCTTTCAGGTAAACAGGGTAATAAAAGAAACAGACAAATATAATTTTATAGACAATGCTATGCTATGGTCTTTTTGTGTTCTATTAATTTCAGTACGAAAATCAAATATGTTTACATATCTCCCATTGAAATTATTGGGTTAAAAGTGTTTAAATATTGCTAGATTATACCCATTATTTTGCAGCTCATAGAACCCAAAGAGAAAAAATGACTACTATGTATTTAAGAGGGTGCGTTAACTAACATAATTTTTAAAAAATTCAAAAAGTACTACAAATATAGTAGAAGCTGGTGTGCAAAATGAATCCATCATAAAGGTGTGCCATACTAACCTCAGTAATTATGAAGAAGAAGAAGAGATTGGATTTATACCCTGCCCTTCACTCACTTGGAGTCTCAGAGCGGCTTACAAACTCCTTTCCCTTCCCCTCCCTACAGCTGACACCCTGTGAGGCAGGTGGGGCTGAGAGAGCTCTGAGACAACTGTCCTTGAGAGAACAGCTGGTACAGAGCTAGGACTTGCCCAAGGTCATCCAGCCAGGTGCAAGTGGAGGAGTGGGGAATCAAACCCGGTTCTCCCAGATTAGAGTCCACACACTTAACCACAACATCAAACTATGCTATGCTAACATAGGGTTGCCAACCTCCAGATGGTGGTTGGATATCTCTTGCTATTACAGTGGATCTCCAGTTGCCAGAGATCATTTCACCCTGAGAAAATGGCCGCTTTGGTAGGTAGACTCATATGGCATTATACCCAATTGAAGTCCCTTCCCCACTCAAACTCGTAACTTGGCAACCCTAGAGATTTGCGATGAAATCCCTGCTCAGCTGAAACTCATTTGGGCAAGTCATTTACATATTTATTTACCTTATTTATAGCCTGCCATTTTCACTGAGACTCAAGGCAAATTACACAGTATTACAACTAGGAAGGCCTACTAGGGTTGCCAGCCTCCAGGTGGGGCCTGGAGATCTCCTGCTTTTACAACTGATCCCCAGCTGACAGAGATCAGCTCCCCTGGAGAAAATGGCTGCTTTGAAGGGTGGACTCTATGGCATTGTACCATGCTGAAGCCCCTCCCCTCCCCAAATTCCACCCTCTCGTGGCTCCACACCCAAAGTCTCCAGGTATTTTCCAACCCAGACCTGGCAACCCTAAGGCCTACCCTGGAGTTGTGAGCTTCTTTGTGCCAGCCAAAGGGCAAAAGCACAGGGGCTCTTGGCCCATGGAACACAGCAGGGGACTGGCCATTGCACACAATGAGTAGAAGAAGGTCCACCACTTCTGGAGAGGCACAGGGTCACCAGTTACATTCCTGGAAACCAGGAACAGCATTGACATAGAACAATATCTGTTGGACAAAGCTAACATCAACATATACTGCCAGGCAGGGGTCATTTCGTAAAAAAAGAGGTGCAGGAGCTCATTTGCATAACTCATCTGCATGTGCCACACCCCTTAACATACCGGAAGGGTGTCAGAAGGCAACATCCACCCCTCAGGCTCCACTCCACAGGTGAGTGAAACTGACCTGCTCTTCCTCCATTCCCTTCTCCATCCAATACTCCGTGCAATAAAAATAAGCATAAAGAACACACCCTCATTCTCTTCCTGCTCCCTTGAAACCACCAGGTTTCAAGTAGACTTGAGATACCCAGGACCAATGCTCCCTCTAAGCTGTGGAGTCCTGTGGGCAAAAATTCTACTTTGTGAGCTACTGGCATTAAAGGTATGAGCACGCAATTTGGCTACTGCATGAATCAGTTTGCTCTGGAGCCATCCCTCCTGAGCTAAGACAAAAATGTGTGAGCCGGAGGCTAAAAAACTGTGAGCTAGCTCACACTAACTCAGCTTAGAGGGAACACTGCCCAGGACATGTGCACCACCCATCCCTTCCCCTTCCCCTCCTCACAACAAGACGCCCTGTGAGGTAGGTGGGGCTGAGAGAGGTCTTTTGAGAACTGCTCATGAGAGAACAGTTCTGAGAGAACTTGTGACTGGCCCAAGGTCACACCAGCAGCTGCATGTGGAGGAGTGGGGAATCAAACCCGGTTCTCCCAGATTAGAGTCCAACTCCTGATCACTACACCAAACTGATGGGGTGGAAGCTGCTGAAGGGTTGGTGAAATTTCTCCAGTACTTATGTGCCAAGTACCCAGATAAAAAATGGTATACTTAGAAAATTTATATGCCACCTTGAGCAAGTCTCTGGAAAAGCAGCACAGTCATAAAAGAAACAATGATAAAATTATCAATATTAAAACAAAACATTAAAATCAATAAAGACCCTAGCAGGGCTTTCCACGGGGCGCTGCGCCTCTGCACTGCTCAGGGGAGCCGAGGAGGGGGTGGGGCTTGGTCATGTGCCCGCCCCCTGGGCTCCTCACTCCCGGAGCTGCGCTCCTGTGCGCTCCCGCTCCAACGGACCCCTGCTGCCAGGACTGACTACAGCATTGCTGTGAAGATAAAATAGAGAAGAAGAAGAAGACGAAAAAGAAGAAGAAGAAGAAGAGATTGGATTTATATCCCACCGTTCACTCACTTGGAGTCTCAGAGTGGCTTACAAACTCCTTTTCCCTTCCCCTCCCCACAACAGGCACCCTGTGAGGTAGGTGGGGCTGAGAGAGCTCTTTCCCAAGCTGTCCTTGAGGGAACAGCTGGTACAAAGCTATGGCTTGCCCAAGGTCATCCAGCAGGTGCAAGTGGTGGAGTGGGGAATCAAACCCGGTTCTCACAGATTAGAGTCCGCGCACTTAACCACTACACCAAACTGAAGGGGAAAACCACGTACACTACCCTGAGCTCCTTGGAGGAAGGGCAGAATAAAAGCAAGCTAGGCAGGATATTTAATAATAAGCCCAAGCTTGGGACAACATTCACTCAGGCTGCTTTTAGGGCTATATGAATTGGCTCTGAAATAAAACCCTCAAAGCATACAATATTGCCACTTTTATTGGATTGCACCTTTTTTTTGCGCACAAAGGCCTCTATTGAACTAGTATGCCCAGCCTTCTCACTAACATATTAATTCTGCATGGGGGGGGGGGATTTTTAAATGAGAAAGAATTCAAACAGGCTGCGTGCAACCTGCACTCTGAGAAGAAATAGCCCAGAAAAAGATGTGTCAAAAATGCACCCTAGCCATTTTCTTTCTGAAAGCAAATGTAGGACAAATTCACAGTTGTTTTGACCTTCTAAACGAAAACAGCCTAAATCCAGTTACATTCATCAGCATTCAAGAAATCTCCCGAAATAGATTCACACTGCTATGCACTGACACTCCATTAATTCAGTCTATGGAGTCCTGTGGAGAGTATCTTGGAAACACAGCTTAAACACTGGGAAAGTGTATTATTAGAGAAGTGACGTGCTGTCTGTTCTATAGGGTTGTAATTGGTAAAGAGACACCCCTTAAGAGCAACTGTAGGTTGCTAGACTTCATCTTGGACAAGAAATCTGTTTCTCCATGAACACTGCAGCAAGGCCAAAAATTGCATTGTCAAGCAATGTCCAGTAAAGTGCGGGTGTAAGCAATATACAGTGCTAATTCTACCATATAGTTATGCCCCAAAACCAGAACGTCCCCCCCCAAATGTGCTCAATGTGCCTATGTCACTCCCGGGTCACGTCGACACGTTGTGTTTATTTTCAGTGTTCTTCCCGGTTCCCAGTAAGTTCACCCCCCATTAGGGTTGTCAGATTTGGGTTGGAAAATACCTGGAAACTTTGGGGGTGGATCCAGGAGAGGGTGGGGTTTGGGGAGAGGAGGGGCCCTAGCATGGTACAATGCCATAGAGTCCACCCTTCAAAGCAGCCGTTTTCTCCAGGGGAGCTTATCTCTGTCAGCTGGGGATCAGTTGTAAAAGCAGGGGATCTCCAGGCTCCACCTGAAGACTGGCAACCTTACCCCCATCCCCCGCCAGCAGGTCCAAGGGACCTGGCAACCTCAGCTAGCAGCAGCTTCTCCCAAGCTGTGAATCTAGCTTTCCAAGGGGAGTATAAATCCATCCAACACAGGAGAGATCTGGAGTCCCCTGTCTGCCTTTCTACTAACCCAGAGAACCTCTGTCTTGTCAGAATTAAGATCAGCTTGTTCATCTGGAGCAACAATGGAGGAAGACTCAGGCCGTGGTCACACAGCATCTTAATCCTGGATAAAGTCCCACTGGACTTTAATCCGGGATGTTTTAATTCAGGTTGGGATGATCACACATCCCAACCCCGGCAGCGGCTGGGGGAGGCAAGGCGTAGGCCACCCGCATGCCCACGCATGGCTCCCCTTGCCTTGCCCTGCCCCCGGAAGTGCCAAAAAGGAGAGACACACAGTGAGATGGGGATGGAGGGAAGCAAGGGGGAAAAAGTGGAGGTGGAACTGGCTGGCTGGCTCACCCCGCGCTTCACTCCAGGCCTCGAGCCCCGCCAGCTGCTGCCGCCTGGCACCCCCCCCCCCCCCCCCAGCATGCTTCTCCCCTTCTCCCTGATTTTTCATCAGGCAGCGGCCGGTGGGGCTTGGGGCCTGGAGCAGAGTGCGGGGCGTTTTTTTCCCTTTCTTGCACTTGGGCGCTTGAGTGCCCAAGCGCCCAAGTGCAAGAAAGGGGGGGGGGACCCAGAGGGATGATCAGACGGCCCTCTCTCACAATCATTGAGAGAGAGGGCTGTCCAGATCAGCTAAATCCCGGGTTCCAAGCACAACTTCCGGGAAAATACTTGATTTTCCCGGGGTTGGAAAACACGCTAGGAACCTGGGATTGAGCCTGCTTCTGTGTGGAAGTAGCCGCGGCCGGTCTGAATGGTCCCTTTAAACCTGGGAGGAAACAGCAGTTTCTCCCGCTTTAAAGGGCCGTGTGACTGCAGCCTCAGGATGAATCTGATAATACACAGGAAAAAACTAATTTTAAAGCATTCTCCTTGACAGTGATGGCTGCAAAGGAACAAAACTTTTTCACCATCATTGCATCTGCACAGTGTAGGCCAGTGGAGCTCTTCCAGGTGGTCAGAAGCCTGTTAGTTTCTGTCCTGCAGGAGGAGGTGGACTGTTTGGTGTTCCACTGTGACCATTTTGCTCATCAATTTGTAGATAAAATTTCTTGCATCCAGTGTTTCCTCTAAGATGAGTTAGTGTGAGCTAGCTCAGTTTTTTAGGTTCCAGCTCATACATTTTTGTCTTAGCTCAGGAAGGATGGCTCCAGAGCAAAATAATTTAAGCAGTAGCCAAATCGCTCACTCACAACTTTAATGTCAGTAGCTCACAAAGTAGAATTTTTGCTCACAAGACACACAGTTTAGAGGGAACATTGGAGGTGAGCTTTCAGTAATGGATGATTCAGTTATAAGAGTATAGAAAGTGGGGTCCGTAACCACATGGTGACTTGCCTGCTGGTGCGAAGGTTGTGGACATCACACTCTGTTGACATATAGTGCTCAGGCTATTTTGTTTTCTTCAGCAACCACAGCCAACATTGTTGGGAATCCACAATGGCTGCTGAGATCTCATGAGGCTGTTGTGAGATTTTGCCCCTTTTAAACTATTTTGTGTTCCACCCCTGCCCCTTTTAAGTTAAAGATTTTTCTGCAAACTCAGGGGTGCCCCATGTTTACAGATTCATCTACTCTAGCTCTGGATGGACCCACTGTGTGAATTTTTTAATCTGCCTAGTGGGGCAACACGTGGCTATTCGACAGAATTGTACACATGTGCAATTAGCCGGTAATGGTGTTACCTTATTAGGAGAAAGGAAGCAAGTCTGATCAATTTATCATTTCCAGAACTTTTTTTCTCATGGGATGATCGGTTAGTATTCTGTCTATTCTTTTGCCACTGTTTTCTACTTCACTGTAAGTATTAAAATAAAATTAAAATTTCTTCATTTGTGGCTTACAGTGCAATCCTAAAAAGAGTTACACCTTTTTAAGCCCACTGACTTCCGTGGATTGAGAAGAATGTAGATCTGCTTGGAACTGTTGCAACAAATTCGAAGTATGAACCCAGAGCATTCCCATGCTTGCTATCCTGAGGCGGAAAATCACAAGAGACATATTTGTGGGCTTATTTAAATACTAATGAGTTGGTAATCAGGAAGCAGCAAGATGCCAGTGAGATTACATAGTAAAAGTTCAAATATAATGGTGGCCTCTTTTAATCTGTTTCTTCATTCAGCAAAATAGTCACTCTTTGCATCCATCCAGCCCCCTTTGGGCTTTAAAGTAAATGAAAAAAATATATGAAATATTTTTAATGCTATAAGGATTAATTAATTTGTTGGACTAAAGTTTTAAAATGTAACAAATAAAATTACTCTTGAAACAACACATTTAGGTGTTCTGTTTATGAATTCTGATTGTGGCTGAGGGCCAGCCACATAACTCCAGTGAGGAGCAGCGGCAAGTGGGCGGGCGGGCGGGCCAGGGACACGACTCTTCTGCCCCACTCTCTGGGTGCGCTTCTCCGGGCCTGAGGTTAGACTGTCTTCCCCCCCTTTTTTTAAAAAGATCCCCTTATTTCGTTATATCGAAATAACAAAATAGTGATGCAGCAAGGGAAGACCACACCATTGTTTTCTTTGTATAATACACACACGCTCACATTTATTTATTATGAGGGAAACTTTTTCTTCGGGGCTCCAATTCAGCATGCGGAGCAGGGAGACTGGGCTGCCATTGCGGCCGCTCTTCCTCAGCTGCTGCCGACGCTACCACCACTGGAGAAGAAGCCCTGAAGGAACTACAACTCCCCCCCCCCCCGGCTCACGCTCGCATCCAGCATCCGGCGCCCCGAATGCTGCTGCTCCTGCAGCCGGCGGCAGAATGGATGGAGGACGGCAGCCAGAGCCTGTGGGAGGGAGATGGGAGGCCAGTCCACATGCTGCTCCGTGGCTGGGAGCTCCGCCAAGGAAGTTTTTCCAGCAAAAAAATCTTTATAAGTTTCATAACACAATGTTAAAATAAAATTGTAGAGAAAGTATCCTCGGTGGAGGAAACTGCACGAATGGGTTGCTTCAAGTGGCATGGCGAAAGACTTTTTTTGATCCGTAAAGTAAAGCAGTAATGCATACAAATAAACAAGGGAAAACCGTCTTACTGGCGCTGGTATTTTATTTTTCAAATGGGCCACATTTCGTTATAATGAAATTGCAATGCATATAGGGCACCATGGCTGTAAAGGCTTTATCCACCATTTTGTGCCTGAGATCCTGCTGGCAACGCGCTCGACATTTTGATGATAGAGCAGACACGCCAGCAATCACAGCGCCAGGCCGTATGGTCGACCAATCATTGTGTGGTGAGCAACAGCGGCGGGAAAATTTGAATAGGAAGGAGGGAAGTATTGAATTCTGGGAAGAGGAAGGCAACTACAGACATCTTAATCCAGACACCATTAGGTGCATGTCAGCTCACAACAGAAAAATAGTTTAAATTTCAGTAGCAAATAGCGTTCCCTCTACAACTCGCATGACCATTGCTCACACTATCCATGTCCACCATCACTGCATTATAATGAAATAACACAATCATGCCTGTGTTTAAAAAAAAATTCAAGGGAGGAAGGGAGGGGGGAGGAGCGAGTGCGATGATGGGAGGGGGGACTGGAAGCCTAATTTCATCATAACAAAATAACGCAATCGTGCATGCATTTAAAAAAAAACGAAGGAGGAGGGAAGGGGGGAGGAGTGAGTGGGGACATGGGAGTGGAATGGGAGGGGGGGAATGGAAGCCACGCGGCAGTTGGTATGTGCAAAATGGACACTGCAGGGCAGATGAGGGGCTTCGGCTCCAAGTGTGAACATGAAGAATATACTCTGGAGAAAAAACCCTGAAGAGAATGAGAGGCCGATTCCGCACAAGGGCTTTGCTTCCCTTTCCTCCCGGGTTTAATTGGTCCGAATCAGTCTGCGCATTTCTGCATTACATGAATCTGACCCGGGTTGATGCCGGTTCTTCATTTCCGCATCGGTCTTTGCCCCGAATCTTGAGCCCCCGCTCGCCATTTAAAAAAAAAATGTAGGCGGAGTTTTGTTATAACGTCGTGACGCAACAAGGTCATGATTGGCCAAGGGTTTTCATAATTCCCGGGAAAGTACATCATGCACCCGCCCCTCCCCCCCTTTTTTAATGTAGGTGGAGTTTCATTGTGATGAACCATCCCACAGAGCAGCAAGGATCCTCCATGCATGCGCATGAAACAACTCTGGTCACTTTCGCCATTAGGAAATGCCCGTGAAAAAAAAAATTGCACCAGGGTTGGAGGGGAATTGGAGGGTGGGAAAGGGATGGGAAATGGAGGGGGATCATGCAACACTACACATGCTCCCCCTGCAAAAAATGTGTCCACACCACCACTCCACCTGCAATACATTGGCCCCAAACAAAATAAACACACAACGATGGATCAATGCCATGTCGTGTTGTTGTAATGCAACGTGGGGGGGGGGGGGGACCAGCTCATGCTGTGCCTCAAAGCCATCAATACATATTTTTACAGTGGTGTGACTCAGGCGCGACTTTTATGCAAACAGTGCTACCCAGAAATGTGGATACATCAACAATAAAACTACATTTTAAAAAAGACATTTAAATGCCAGTCAATGGTGGATCAATGTCGTGTTGTGTTGTTGTAACGCAACAAAGCGGGGAACAAAAAAAACCCCGTTTGCACCAAGGCGGGAAAGGGGAGGGAAAGGGGAGAGAAAGCAGCAGAGTATTAAATTCGTTTTCCCCGGATGATGCTCAGATGACTTAATCTGCTCCCCCCCAACACTCCCATGCGCCATCCTCTCTCCCCACTCCCGATCAGCTGTTCCTGAGCCCCCCCCCCCGCAGCCCCTTTTGGCGTATGGGGGTGGCAGGGATATTTTTAACTGGAGGAGGAGGGCGGGGGGGAGAGTGTTGTGATCTGGCTTGGCAGCGCTCGGTCTGGACACTGGAGGGCAGAGCGGTGGACGGAGGCAGGCGGGCGAAGGACCCACGAGCACAAAGGGCTTGGAAGGATTGCAGCTGCAACAACAATGGATCAATGTCATGTCATGTTGTTGTAACGCAACAAAGCGGCAAACAAAAAAAAAACTCCACTCGCGCTAGGGCGGGAAAGGGGAGGGTAAGGGGAGAGAGGGCGTTAAAGGGGTGGAGCAAGAAGCCCCGATTTCGGAGTTCCCCACCTGAATGCCCCGACTTCACTCCCATGGCAAAAAAAAGAACCTCGAAATCCCAGAAATGGATGATCCGGGGAAAATGCTTGTTACATTCGGGCCAAATACAGACCCGAAGCAACAGGTGGGGAACTGTTGCTTAGCCCTGGATTTTACTGGGGAGTGAAGCCGGGGCAACATCTAGTGCGGAATCGGCCAGAGGCAAACGGCAAGTGCAAAATTGCCCTGAGATTCTCAGGCACCAGGCCAATGGGAGAATCCCACCCCCAAAGTGCCTGCACTGGGCCGACATGCCTGGTGTGATGACATCACCCAGAGGTGACGACATCACGCCAGGAACTTCACCGGGGGGGGCACTCTAGCATTCAGCCTGAAAACTAGCAAATGCTAGAGCGTCCCCCTAATGATGTGCTTAGTGCAATGATGTCACTTCCGGGTGACATCATCTCAGCATACGTGCTATGCGCATGCACCAGAAGATCCTGGAAGAAGAGCTTCTCCCCCCCCCCCCGCCGGATAAAGGCAATCCTACTAGGAAGGGCAAGAGTCATACAAGCATGTGGTAGGCATCAAACTTCCAAGGATCTCATACACATTCTCAGACTGAAAAAATTGAAAAGTATTCCAAACAACTGGACAAGTCAATGCCCCAGTACTATCAAAGCCTGTCGCTGGTAATGTACAATGAAAGTTGGAACAGATATGTAATGTAGTATGTTCTGTGTAACAACTGGCCTGCCATGTGCTCCCAGGTAATGGCGCCAGCCGCATGGCCAGAGTACATGGTCAGGCAGAGAGGGGAGCTTGAATCTGGAGGAACAATAGACGTCTAGATTCAAAGCCTCCACCAATGTGGGACCTAGGTTCTCCCTGGGGAGCCAATGCAGCCAAAGGCTCCTCCAGGGAACCTATGACAAACATGCGCATATGTAAAGCTCTTATCAGGTCTTTTGGGTGTGGCTGGAGGTGTGGCTCCGGCCAGCATATAATGAGGGCCCTGAAGCCCTGGAAGCATGCTTGATCTGACCATCTACTGGACACGCTGAATCACTCAATAAAGGCTTCATGATTTCACTGTTCCTGTTCTCTCGAGTCCAGTACACTTCACTGGAGATGAAGATGGGATCCCGATGAGTGACTCCTCAGCCGATACCAGCACCGCATCGAGCCCAGACCAGATCCGTCAGCCACCGGCCCTGCTCGGCTCCAGTGCCACCGCACTGCCACCGGCTCCTGAGGATCTCGCTCAATGCACTGCTGCACATCCCAGAATGGCCACAGCTCCGGGAACCACCCACCCATTCGATCCAGCCTGCCCCAAAGACTGGGAAGCCTGGACGGACCAGCTCACATCCTACTTCAATGCACAGGACATCACGGATGCCGGAAAGAAGAAGTCCTGGCTCATGGCCTCCTGTGGGGTAAAGACGCTGAAGTTACTCCGCAGCCTGCTTTTCCCTTGTACCCCGGTGGAGGCCATGTACAACGACATCATGGCACTCCTAAGGAATCACTTCTCGCCAAGAGCCTCCAAGAACATGCAGTGGGTGAAGTTCTTCTGTCGGCTGCAGCAGAAGGGTGAGTCTGCCTCCAATTACCTGGCAGCCCTCCGCCATCTCCTGGTGGGGTGCAAGTTTGTGGCCGTAGAGGACACGCTATACTCTGCGTTCCTGTGTGGGGTTCGTGACCCCAAGCTTCAAAGGAAGCTGATGGCCAACTCCACCGCCACCCTGGACGAGATGCTAACCACGGCTTGCACCTTTGAGGTCTCTCAGCAGGAGAAGCTAGGCACATCCACGGCCGCCCACCAGACCAGGGCCGCTGCAGACTCCGATGTATCCGAGGACGACGAGACGCTCCAGGTACAGTGCTGGTCTCCAGGACAGGGGTCTCGCAACTTGGGGGAGAAGGCTTCCTGCTCACTGACGCCACATTCCAAACATTCCCCGTGCGCTAGCTGTGGTGACCAGCATGTCCGCCGGACCTGCCGTTTCTGGGAAGCAGAGTGCCGGTCATGTGGCAAGAAGGGCCACATTGCCCGGGCCTGCTGCACCTACTCCAACCGCCACACCCAAGCCGTGCACCAGGAGTCCGCTGAACTCCTCCAGACAGCAGCAAACCGCCGCCATCACCACCACCGCAAGACACAGCAGGTAATGAACTTGCCCCCCGACACCCCCAACAAAATTAAAGTCTCAGTTTTGATCGAGGGGACCCCCTGACAGATGGAAGTAGACACCGGGTTGTCCTACTCCATAATCTCAGAGTCCACCCTTCGCAGGCTCTGCCCCGGGGGGGCCCCCGACTTTGGAAAGTCCAGGACTTAACCCTGCGGGACTTTCAGAAGAACCCGATACCGATAAGGGGGTTGGGCAAGTTCCAGGTCCAATTTAAGAACTTTACGGGACGCTTGGGCCTCCTGGTGGTGGCGGGCAACCTCACAAGCCTGCTGGGATTCTCCTGGTTCCAGCCCCTAGGGCTGGGCATCACCGGGGTACACAGCCTGCAGCCCACAGATTTTACTGACATCTGTGAGGTATTTCCAGCAGTTTTCGATGGGGCACTGGGCTCATATATGGGGCCACCCATCTCCCTGGACCTTGAGCCTGCAGTCCAGCCCGTGCGGTCCGCCATCCACCACTTGCAGTGCGGCCCAAGATCGAGCAGGAGCTTGATAAGCTGGTTGCCCAGGGAGTACTAGAACCAGTGTCCCATGCCCGATGGGAGACCCCAATTGTGATGCCAATGAAGGCAAACGGGGACATCCGCATCTGCGCAGACTATAAGTGCACCATCAACACAGCACTTCAGGCCCACGCCTACCCAGTCCCGGTCATCAGCCACATGTTGGCCTCCCTGGCCGGGGCGCGAGTGTTTCGGAAACTAGACCTGGCCCAGGCCTATCAGCAGCTGCCGGCTGACAATGCCACAGCAGAAGCACAGACCATTGTGACGCACAAGGGGGCATTTAAGGTAAAGCGCCTCCAGTTCGGGGTCAGCGTAGCCCCCGGTATCTTCCAAGAGTTAATGGACCGTTTGCTAAAAGGTCTTCCAGGGGTGCAACCCTTTTTTGACGATGTCCTGATCGCGGCTCTGGACATCAAGATCTTCTTGGCCCGCCTACGCTCTGTCCTCCAGCGATTCCAGGATGCCTGCCTGAAGGTGAAATGCAAGAAGTACCTCCTCAGGGTGCCTGCGGTGGATTTCCTTGGCTTTAAGGTGGATGCCCACAGAATTCACCCCCTAAGGACAAGGTAAAGGCCATCTCCGATGCCCTGGCCCCCAAGTCTAAGGCTGAGCTGCAATCTTTTCTGGGACTCATCAACTTCTACCATGTCTTCCTTCCCCACAAGGCGGCGGTAGCTGAGCCCTTACACAGGCTCTTGGACAAAAGCGCCACTTGGACTTAGGGTCCCCGCCAGGCGGCGGCCTTCCAGGGCATCAAGGGCCTCCTAATGTCCAATGTGGTCCTCGCCCACTTCGACGAAGCCCTGCCCATCGTATTGGCCTGTGACACATTTCCGTATGGGGTGGGGGCAGTTTTGGGTCACAAACTGCCGGCCGGCCGGGAGGTTCCGCTCGTGTATTACTCCTGGACTCTAGCCCCGGCCGAAAGGAACTATGCTCAGATAGACAAGGAGGTGCTTGCGATCGTGGCTGGGGTCAAAAAGTTCCATACTTACTTGTATGGGTGCAAGTTCACGGTCGCCATGGACCACAAACCTCTTCTGGGCCTCCTCACCCTGGATTGCTGCACACCACAGATGTTATCCCTGCGAGTCCTCCGATGGTCGATCTTCCTTGTGGGGTACGACTACGATTTGGTGCATCGCCCGGGGAAGGCCATGGGCCATGCGGACGCACTCTGCCACCTTCCGCTGCCCTCCTGCGACCCCGACCCAGCTCCCATGACTTAGCTACAGTAATCCATGCTACAGGCACCTCCAGGTTGGACTACTGTAACTTGCTTTATGCATGGCTACCCTTGAGACTGACCCAGAAACTTCAGCTGGTCCAGAATGCAGCAGTACATGTCCTTACCAGGACACCACTAAGAGCCCAAATACAATCGATGCTCTGCCAGCTGCACTGGCTTTCAGTTGAATACTGGATCAAGTTCAAGGTTCTAGTTTTAACCTTTAAAGCCCTATATGGTCTGGGAACAATGTACCTGCAGTATTGTCTATCTCAGTATGTCCCTCAAAGAGCTTTACGCTCTATGGACCAACATCTTTTGGTGATCCCCAGCCCAAAAGACATCTGCTCAGCCTCAACCAGAGCTTTTTCAGTTCTGGTGCTGGCCTGGTAGAACACTCTCCCAAGTGAGATCCAGGCCCTGTGGGACTTAATACAGGTCTGCAAAATGGAGATGTTCCACCAGGCCTATGGTTGAGGCAGAGGAACTCCATCTATATTGGCCTCCCCTGCTATACCTCCCCTGCTTTACCTCTTTCTGAATTTTTTCACCCACCCACTTGGTTTAGTATTTTATCATCTATGGGCACACAGAGATAATGTTCTGGGAGTAGTTGTTACTGTGCTACAGATTGCCATCTATTATTATTGTTATAGTTATTGCTAGTGTAAATAAATAAATAATCTAATGGTTTATTTCGTAGCAGGCCATACACCCCTGATGTAGTCAATCCTCCAAGAGCTTACAGTAGCCCCTGTAAGAAGAGCTCTATAAGCTCTTGGAGGATTGGCTACATTAGGGGTGTGTGGCCTAGTATGCAAAGGAGCTCCTGCCACAAAATAAGCCCTGGGTTTAACTGATTTTATATAGGCTAATTAACTGTTATGTATGTGTAACCCAGGTGCTGGAAATGGCAAACTCAAGGCTTAGGGCTTCCTTTCTTAAACACCCCCTGCCATTCACACACCTTGACTTAAGCAAAGCAACTATTTATTACAACAGGGAAAATACAATTTTGCACATAGGGTACAGTACTCCCCATCTTCAAACTCCTTCCCAAACCAAAGGTTCAGTAGTCCGTGACCCGGAAGTACTGTTTTCTTGTTGAAGCTGGTTCAGCCACAGTCCCTCCTCAGAAGCAGGCCTCCAGTGGGTAGGAAAGTTCTCAGGGCTTCCCTCCTCTCCATCTGAGAGAAGAAATACAGTTCAAAGATAGATGGTCTGGGGGCTAACCTCCTCCAGAAGAAGTGATTTCCATAACGCGGGGGGGGGGGGCTGCACCAGACAAAAAAATTATTCAGCTGAGGCCTTTCAGCACTCCAGTCCTCGAAGAGACAAATGACTAGGCCTCATTCTGCACATATGGTTCACTGTTTTTATTGTGCTTACTCTTTTAGATGCATTGTTGTAACCCACCTGCCCTGAGCCTTGCTGTGCAGGGGAGGGAGGGCTAGAAATCAAATCACATCAAATAAAGTAAATTAGCAGAAATTAAATAGTTCAGGCAATGAGTGGCACACTATATCATGAGATAAGGTTCAGGGGGCTTTATCTCCTTTAGCCTGCATGCTCTATTTCAATATATAAAAAGACTCCCCCTCAGTTCAAATGCAAGCAGGTAGATTTATGCATAATTGGATTTCTCCAGGCTGTTTTTAGATGAGTAGAGATCTTGAATCTCAGTCCATAGTTTCTCTCACAAAGGGAGACCTGATTTTTCAACACAGACCTCTTGCCTCTAGTCTCTGCTTGTGTTTGCATGTGTGTTTCCTTTTTTAACTTTTGGGAGGGGAAAAGATTTCACTACACTAATCTGCTAAGCAGGAGGGCTATCAGTTGCAATGGGGCAGGAGAATGAAACACCAGAAGAGGGGTCTCTGGCTCTTTGGTTGCCCCCATCCCCTTCCTGCCTTAGAGAGTATATAACAAAATAAACAAGGCTAACACATCTGACTCTAGTTTTTCTCTCCCCTCTCCTCCCCTCCCCATCTTCTACCAGCAGCTGCTAGTAAGACATTTGCTCATGCTAATATCAGGCTAAGACCAGAGAGGTTCAGGTAAGGAGCACCCCTTTTATATTGAGCTCTTTGCAGGTGAGTGAGGTTACCATGTCACTGGGAGAAATGCTGTGCTCAGAAATACTCAACACAGATGATGTTTTGTGGAGTGAGATTGGGATTAGTGTTCTGATTGGCTGGCCTGCTTGCTGAGTCATTCCCTCCCCTTGGTGCATTCCAGTTCCCCTTTGCTGCCCTGTGGCTATGGAAATTTAAAGACAGCGTGGGAGAATGGATATTGACAGTGGAGTACAGCCACAGACATGACAAATGACCAGATCTAATTTAGACAGTTTGTCTCCAGAAGTCTGTAGTAGTTTCATTCAGATTAGTTAGCCTTCCAGTGTTAACTGAAGTCAGATTTTGATTCCTTACATTCCAGATGCAGATCCTTCATGCACATTGTCTGAGACATTTCAGTGGTAAAAGGTTGAAGCCTGTAATGTAAAGGTTACTACTACATAATACCAGACACCAAATACAAAACCAAGGCATACTTCTGATCAACGACAAGAATGTAAGACTCTGCCATTTGCACACTGTAATGTGGGAGAATGGGATCATGCATATTGTACCGGGAGGGGGAAGAGAAAATGAAGAATGGCATATGTGCACAATATAATTCTTGCATCTACACATCTGGGCAATGTCTGCTCAAAGGGGATTTTCTCTCTTAATTTAGTTGTAAAGATATTCAAGAGCAGGAAGCATTGAATTGTAGAACAGATGAACATGGCATCTTTCCAAAAGTCCTTGCAAACAGCCTTTGAGTGTTTGGTTCTGAGCTGACAAATGACAGAGACTATTTTCAGAAAGAAAGGCTAAAGTGAGGATTTCTAAAAAGCCAAATAAAATCCCTCTGAGATTGCAAAGTGTCCCTTTGAGAATGCACCACTGATTCAATCGAATGGACAATTCATTCTGTTAGTGTTTCCCTTTTTAGAAGACAATGCCATCAGAAAAGCAGTAAAGCACAGAGCTATAAGGCTATCAGCTATGTTGCCGGGAACCACTGACAGGAGTAATTTATCACACCTTAGTTATCTTTCAAGACCTTCTCTGAAAAAAGGAGGAAAGAGATTCTACTAGGAAGGAGGAGAACAAATTTGCCAGGACCAAGGACAAGGGCAGCTCTGCTTTTGCAGATCCTGGAGACTGCAGCATAATTCTGAAGAGTCAGTCCCCACCCCATAACCCCAGGGACATAATTGTGCCTTCGCATGGTTTCTACAGACTGCAGCAGAGAAAGAAACACATTTAAAACAATGATGTTGTCTCCTATGTATATTAATTTGGGGGGGGGGGGGAGAGATGTGTGGGCTTTTTTTGCTTGGTTTTATGGACACTGTCAGATGAAGTGGCAGTAATGTAATGTGTTCAAGTACAATAAAAGCAGAAGAGCCCTTCAGAAGTCAAACCATGGTGTCTGAAGTTCTTTGTACCTTATTAATGCATTACTAGCACTATAAGCAGTGCCAGAAGGGAGCAAAGGGGGCAAGAAATCCCTGGATTAGTAGCTGGCCTATCCCTCTGTTGTGTTTGTTTAGAATATGAAGCAGTAATAGCTTGAAAAGGGCTCTGATATCCTAAAGCTCCAATTCCTATTGGCTGATTAATAAAGACTCCCATTGGTCCTGAAGCCACTCTAGATACCCAATCACTGAGCCCTGCTTGGGTCCAATAGTATTGCTTGTATATAGTTACATTGTTGAAAGTTATGTGTTGGAACAGTATAAATGAAAGTGCTGCTTTCATAGAGCTGTCTTTTGAGCTGAACAATGTCACTGAATAAAAGCCTTTTTTTTTTAATTCATTGCCTCCTGCTCAATACTTAAAACTGGCGACAAGGATGGGATCCCAGTCCTAACTGAATGGCTGAAATCACTCTGCCTGCCCAGCTGAAATCACTAAGGGCGCCCAGAGCTAAATCACTACGGTCATGGCATCCAAGGGCCATATCGAACCGTTCGACCCAAAGGTTGGGAACTGGGATTCATACCTTGATCGGTTTGTATGCTACCTCGTAGCAAATTGTATTGATGGAGATGATGTCAGCTGTGCCACTTTTCTGAGTACCTGCGGCCAGGCTGTATTTGACATTGCTTGAGATTTAGTTGCCCCCTCTAAGTTACTTGACTGACTCGCCCTCCTTCTGGTTCCGCTGATGGAATGCGCATTGGTGTGCGGCAGCTGACGTCTTCGGGGTGAAGTACACACCGATGCGCATTCCATCAGTGGAACCAGAAGGAGGGCAAGTCTGTCACAGAGTACCTCACCACACTGAGGCGGGCTGCTCGAGACTGTCACTTCACCAATTTGAAGTCCGTCCTCCTAGATTGGCTGCTCTGTGGCCTCAGAGACAAGAGCATCAGGCGAGCCCTACTCTTACTAAAGACTCTCACATATGAATCAGCCCTCGAAGAGGCCCTGAGAGTAGAGGCCGCCAACCTATCCCTCCGCGAACTGCGATTGAGTCCCCAAAGCCACACGCCAGGCTGCTCTGACGCTGTACACCAGGGTAGTACCGCTGAGTCCGATGACGCCCGGGATGACCAGTCTGATGTGTCCGATGACGGAGTTGTCAACGCAAGGGCCAATCAGAAGCTGCACCGCCGTCACAAAAACCTGCACCGCTCTCAAAAAAGCCCACGAAAAACGGCTGTGCCGGTTGTGGAGGTGCGCATGCGCGTAGAGACTGTCAGTTCCATGATGCCATCTGTCAGGTGTGTGGGAAAGCGGGCCACCTCACCAAAGTATGTCACTCGTCTCAGGTAGGGAAATGGGGACTGGAGGGAGTAAAAGAAAGCAGGGGGAAAATGCAGGGGGGAGGAAAAATGGCAAATGGGGTGAATCAGGTAGGCATGGGAGGAAGAGAATCAGAGAAAGGAGTTGTGATGGGGAAGGAAGGAGAGAAAATGGAGATAGGTTGGTAAGGATAATCAGCTGCGGGGATGAAGTTTCCCCATTAATCCTTTTGGGTTCCCTGCTTGTAAAAGTATATTTCCCATTAATTCCCCCATACTAAGGATGCTCCAGATGAGTTCCAGTGTACCCAAGGGTCTGTGAATGCCTTCAGCCAATCGTATCATTCCAAGTCATCTCGGCCATCCAGGCAAAGACAAAGGTACAGCAATGAAGCAAGTGTATCTGAGGACTACACCAACCACCTATATATACACCAGGGGCTACATCACTTGCCCTGAATAATCAGGAACACCTTTTTAATCTATCAAAAGATGTATAATTGGTTAATCTAACTGCTCAACCAACTCAGCATTACTATTGTCAGAACTATGAGAAAATAACATAGAGTTGAATGTAGAGAGCAAAGTTATACATGACCAAAGCCTTAGGTGTTCAGATGCCTACTGAATTCTGATATACTACTGCAAAGAGATAGGACTCCATGGGAAGTTAACTCACAGTTAGAATTGTGGCCTTGGTCCTACATTCTGAAAATGGTAATAAGCAGGGGTCCATTGGAGTGGGAGCGCACAGGAGTGCAGCTCCAGGAGTGAGGAGCCCAGGGGGCGGGCACATGACCAAGCCCGACTCCCTCCTCGGCTTCCCCGAGCAGTGCAGAGGCGCAGCACCTCGGGGAAAGCCCTGCTAGGGTCTTTATTGTTTTTAATGTTTTGTTTTAATATTGATAATTTTATCATTGTTCCTTTTATGACTGTGTGCTGCTTTTCCAGAGACTTGCTCAAGGTGGCATATAAATTTTCTAAGTATACCATTTTTTATCCGGGCACATGGCACATAAGTACTGGAGAAATTTCACCAACTCTTCAGCAGCTTCCACCTTATCAGTTTGGTGTAGTGGTCAGGAGTTGGACTCTAATCTGGGAGAACCGGGTTTGATTCCCTACTCCTCCACATGCAGCTGCTGGTGTGACCTTGGGCCAGTCACAAGTTCTCTCAGAGCTGTTCTCTCATGATCAGTTTTCAAAAGACCTGTCTCAGCCCCACCTACCTCACAGGGTGTCTTGTTGTGGGGAGGGGAAGGGGAAGGGATGGATGGTGCACATGTCCTAGGTATCTCAAGTCTACTTGAAACCTGGTGGTTTCAAGGGAGCAGGAAGAGAATGAGGGTGTGTTCTTTACGCTTCTTTTTATTGCACAAAGTATTGGATGGGGAAGGGAATGGAGGAAGAGCAGGTCAGTTTCACTCACCTGTGGAGTGGAGCCTGAGGGGTGGATGTTGCCTTCTGTCACCCTTCCGGTATGTTAGGGAGTATGGCATATGCAAATGAGTTATGCAAATGAGTTATGCTAATGAGCTCCTGCACCTCTTTTTCTACGAAATGACCCCTGGAAGTTGGACATCTATTGAAAATACAATATGGCACAATCTATTGAAAATACAATATGGCACAATCTCTCCCAATGGATCCGAAAGTTCTCATCCTACATCTCAAGGACCCTTCCATAAGGGAAGAACCTCTTTCTCTTCTGACAACACTTTTGTTCATAGCAGCCAAAACAACCATTGCGGCATCATGGAAACTGCCCACCCCCCCGACACTGGAACAATGGAGAAGAGTATGGGAGCAATTTATAATGGATAAAATCACTGATACCCTACAATCTTCCAGCACTCCTACTGATGTGACTTTTTCTTGCTTTGTTCGCACTTGGTACCCATTTCTTCAGTATATGAAGGAACAAGGTCTTCTACCACAGGAACCCAGTTATGCATCCTGGTTCCACTTTTAACACCTAGACAAACCACACATTTCACAGTTCCTTTTCAAGTAGTTTCAACTCATTGTATATTACACTAAGACAGTTTCAAACATGGTTTATTATGAACTAATAGGTAAAAGCTTCATGATGTATCTTTTATACGCTGCATGAGTTTATGATATTTGTAGTCATACGAAAAAAGTTACAAGTTGTAAGCATGCTTTGTGTTTATACAGGGCTTTTTTTGTATAAAAAGCCCAGCAGGAACTCATTAGCATAATAGGCCACACCCAACAGCAGAAACACATTAGCATATTAGACCACACCCCTGACAGCGCAGCTCCCTCCCAGGATCGGCTTCCCCAGGTGCCCTGTGGCTGGCAGGACTCATGGAGAACCCGAGGAGGGGAGGCAGTTTAAACTACCTTCCCTCCCTGATTGGCTTGGCTTCCCCAGGCACCCCGCGGCTTGCAAGGTGCGTGGGGAACCCGGGGGGGGGGGAAGGCTGTAGGTGTAGCCAACTCAGAAGCCAGATGGAACTTCGTTCCTGTGCATTCCTGCCCAAAAATAGCCCTGTGTTTATATCAATTAAAAAAATGAAAAAAAAATGAAAAAATGAAAATACAATCTGGAAAGAGTGACTGATGCTCACAATGCACTTGGTTGATGTGCATACACTATACTTTTCCATAGGATTAACAAATAATATTTGCAATGAAACATAAAATAAGTGATATAACATTGACATCAATACATGTCTTCAGGAACGGACTGGCCATTAACGCCACTGGGCAAAAACCTGAGAGGCTGATGGCCTGGGGTGTGTGGCTGAGTGGCCTGTTCTATGAGAAGTAGGCAGGAGCTGCTACCACTGTGAGATGAGAACTAGGGTGGTGAGAGATGCTGTCATTCCAAGCCAGCAACCCCTGTCTCATGGGAGCCAGCGGCCTTCACCCTAGACAAGGTGGACAGATATTGGCAGGAGCCACAGTGGCAGCCCCACCCTGCATAATGCAGGCATCTGTGCTAGGACTGCTCTTTCCCTCTCTGCTTCATGGGCTATGGAGCCCTTTCCAGATCTATTTTAGTTTTCTAATCTTCCCCAAGCATGCCTTTTTTCTACATGCTAGAAGCAAACCTAAAAAGGAGTGCCACTATTTTTAAAGCTTTAATTTAGATGCTAGGCACATTTTCCTAATATGTTATGGGAATTATCAATTGACTTGCATTCATTCCATATGATTTATTCTAATACTACTGAAAGCACATATATTGTTATTACCTTATGCATGGATAGTCACCATACATATGAACTACAGATGCAGTTGTTTAAATGCATACCTAAATAAGCTCTTGATTCTGTGTTGTAAATTTAGTATCATAGTGGTGATAGACAATAGCATATATGATGTGAACATTATCTCTGCTATCTGCAGTGGGAGGAATATTGACTTGATGAGCAGAATTTTCATACAAAGAAAAAATGGAGTAACTTAAACACCCGCTCTTAATGAAAATAACTAGGTAATGTACATTCCTGCTTAATTGATTTTCTTTCAGAATCTGGGCACTAATTGAATTCATAATCACTAGACTTTGGATAATGAGTTCCTGAAAATAAACTTAATGCCAGAATTAGTATCTATAGTACTGCTTATTATTTTCCTTCATGAAGTGGCACCATAATTTATTTTTTACTGTAGCTACTTGTGCCATGTTTATCAATGAGTTTTAATGTATTTTGTTATGGTTTTTTTATGCTGTAAATATCTGTCATAAGTATCATTCATTGTATAAAAAACCTTGCATAAGTATGAGTCAATATACGTAGGCAGGGGTCATTTCGAGCAGGAACATGCAGAAACGCCATTCTGGGAGTAACAAGCCCAGAAGCAGGCACATATGGTGATGCACTGTGGAAAAAAGCAAAAGCATACTAACTTGGTCTGCATTTTCATGTTTGTTGTAGGGTAGCTTCCCTGCAAAAGCAAAAGAAACCTAAAGTGTCTTTAATCAAAGTGTGAAGCTGGCTCACCAGCTCTGAGTAGGGAAATACCTGCACATTTTTGGGGTAGTGCCTGAGCGGTGGATGTTGCCTTCTGACATACTTCCGGTGATGTCAGGGTATGTGGCACATGCAAATAAATTATGCTAATGAGTTATGCTAATGAGCTCCTGCACCTCTTTTTCTATGAAATGACCCCTGTATATAGGTCTGTGGTCAAATACCATAGAAAATGGTACTAGTACAATACAAAATCTTGATGTAAATATTATGAATTCAGTCCTGTCCACGTTCCTGGCTCCTATTAGTGGTGTTAGTGGTGTTATCACTTTAAGGTGTCTTAACAAAGCTGTGAAGGGGGGAAAAACAGACTAAAAAGCCTTCGTTTTTCCAGGCTCTTAGCTAACACATATAACTTCATCCACTGAAAAAGAAGAATGGGGAGCTGCATCTGTGTAATAATTACTGGGCTCTTAATAAGATCACAGTATGGGATTGCTCCCCCCTGCCCTTAATCCCAGAACTGCTGGAGTGACTGAAAGGGGCCAGGGTATACACCAAACTTGATCTCCATGGGGCCTACAGCCTGATACACATATGTTCTGGGTATGAATGGAAAACTGCATTCTGTACCTGGTATGGGCATTATGAATATCTAGTTATGCTCTTTGGCTTGTGCAACGCCCCCATGGTGTTCCAGCAATTTATGAATAACATCTGTGTTGGACCAGTTTGTCATCATATACCTTGATGATGTCCAGCGTTTCCTGGACTTGACCAGTTACTACAGACAATTCATTGCAAACTTTGAGGGAATTAAAAGGGGGGGAAGTTTCAAATTCCAAAAAATAGCCATGACGAACAATGGAAAGAACCCATTTATCTTTACTGATAGAACGCCAACTGAGAATAAACTGGCATAAATTGTTGCCAAAAACTGGTGCATCGGCTAGTCATGCTAACAGCTTCCCCCTATTTGACTGATCCCTGGAAGGGCTGGGGTATGACTTCCCCCTTTGCTTCCCTTGCTGCATCTTCCTGTGCTGCTGCTGAGGGAAGGATGGAAAAATATGGCTGGAATTGCTGCTGTGACAGTTGATAGGAATAGGTCCTAAACTAGAGTATTGGAATGAATGTCTCAGAAACTACCTTGGCTTCCTTGAGGAAGACGGGGCAGCTGTGAGGCCAAATGATCTGACTGTCAATTTATCCTTGGGCATACGCTCTAGTGTGGCATCTGTGGCTGCTAAAAAGTTCCTTTCCCTTGAAAGATATGTCTTCCACTTTTGCTCTGGTGTCCACTGACAGAGCTGAGGATTAAAGCCACAAGTGATGGTGTAGCACCATGCTGGATGCCATGACCCTAGTACAACAGTCAAAGGAATGACATGAAGTGTTCAATTACTGCTTCCCTAGCCTCAGTCCCTTGGTATACAGGACCTTGGCCAGGGCTTTCTTGTTGTCCAGGAGGAAGTCCAGTTATTACTCCATCTACTCCCGGAGGAGCATCCAGTACCTTCCCATGACGACTGTAAATTTAGCTACTCGTAGCCCATAGCACCCAAAGAGTATATTTTCCTTCCTGGACAGTCCAGCATTCACCTGTTCTTATCGGGGAGGGGGATGTGTGGGCACCCACTCTTTGCTTAGAGGGAAGGACTTCTGCTACTAAAGAGTTAGCCAGAGAATTTTGTACCAGGAACTCACAGCCTTCCTCCTTTACCTAGTAGAAGTTTTTGAGTTTCTTGGCAGATGGTGGAATAGACACTGGTTTCAACCAGAGTACTGTTGCCATGTCCAGACTGCACTAAAGTATGGGAAAGGCAACAGGCCCCATAATCTCTGAGTACAAGATCTTAAAGATTGAATCTGAGGGCTTTGGATCTGTGGAGGCAACATCAAGATCTAGTGTCTTGGCCATATGGAGAAGCTGCTCTGAATAATAGAGCCTGAGACCCTCTGTAGGTGATACTGGTGAGCGGGATCCTACCACTTCCTCCAGTAAAGGCATGGATGCTGCTTCTATTTCAATATTGAAACTGTGCAATGCTTTGAAGAGTCAGATTCACACAGTTCTGAGGAGGATGCCAAGTGTCACACAAAAGATGGTGGAACCAACGAACGCCTCTCGGAACCAAAGGGCTTGGTAGGCATGCTCCATTGGGCTTGTTGAAGTCACAGAAGTTGCTGTTGATCCCATTGGGCTTGAGGGGGCCCCATGGAAATTGTGGAAACGATGATGGATCTGATACAGGCAGTTCTGATGACTTTGCACATGGGGAAAACTGAGGCCAATGGTGGAGCTGGCATTTCAAACACTCATTGTCTGATTATGATGGGGCAGCTGGGGCTCTTATTGATGGTGAGGGCATTCTGGGTCTTGGTTCACTTGCCACCAGATCCAATGCAGCAGGTGGTCAGGTCCAAGGGAGAGAGACTGATGGAGACATGCTCAATTTGCTGGTGGGTCCATGGACATTGGGAGGAGAGCCTGGGGAGGGTCTCTCCCTTCTCCTGAGTCCCTCCAACTGATTGGGGACCCTAATGGTGATCTGACCGGCAGCCATGAGCCTGGGACAATGGTGGCGAAGTGAGTGTGGCTCTGGTGATTATTGGGAGGTGACTAGCTCGGCAGGACCTCAGTGGACGTACCAGATGGCGGGAGTTGAGGACCCCATCTCGATAGGGATCTCCCTATTGGACTGGGATTGCTGGACAATCTGGGCAGCCATGGCAGGTGCCAGGCAGGGAGCAGAGTTGAAGCCAGTGGGAGACTGGGGACTAGAGTGCCCCCAGTGTCCTGCTCTCAACATCATATAGCAGAAAAGTGCGGTGTGACGGCTCTCTCACTTCCATGCAGTTTTGAGAAGATCCTAGGCTACCTACCGACAATGAAAACTTTTACCACCAGCACAGCGTAGGGCTGCTGGTCTGGTGCTGGAAGGGTATAGCCCTAATGATATTGTAAGTTCAATAGACTTAGAGCGGCGATTGTATTAAATTTATGTTAGGTGCGAATTAGATTTGTATAGTGGAATGTAACGAGATATGCAGCTGTAGGGAAGGGCTGCTGCTGTAATTAATTGTAGTGGAAGAAATGTTTTCATTTGGCTACACAATCATCCCACCACGATGATTGCAATTATTGGGAAATTGAGTGGTTTTGATCGCTAGTATTGATTATTATTAAGGATATTAATTGTAGGACATATATTATTGGCCTTATTTAATTATGGGGCCAGGGATTTGATTCAATTTGTAGAGGGTTGTCCCAATGGCGGGACTGCTGTGGGCACAGGGGACCCTAGCAACCGACAGCCTGGCACCATGTCACCCCCAACACCGAGCCCCGAATTTACCGGCCCCCGCAAAGAATAGCTGGGAGAGCCGGGACAGAGTCTTCTCTCCACCCCCAGCAGAGGCAGCGAGGGGGGGGTGGCTGGGGCAATGGCTTCGGCTCCGGTACCAGCCCAGCGGGTTGACCGCGAGGTCCCCGGGAGCGCCGCAGAGGTCGGGGCGAGGTGTCCCTGGGCGGCAGCAGTCACGAAGAGCAAGGGTGGGGAAGGGTCACCGGGCCGGGCTTCAGAGACTGGGAGAGACACGGTGAAGGCCCGGGGAAGGCTGACGCCGAGGGCGGCAGTTCCAGATGTCATCAGCAGGGCCGAGAGGAGAGGAGGACCAAGCGCAGGGAAGACCAGGGAGGGCCAGAACACGGGCATGGGCAGCACGCCCGACAGTAGGGGAGAAGAGACAGGGCGAACCCAGAAGTAGCCCCCGAGAGTCAGCGTTTCCAGCTATGAAGGGGGGCGGGGTGAAGGGGGGTGGAGTGAGCATAGGGGAGGTGATGGGAGCTGGCAGGATAAAAGAAGGGCAGCCACAAAGGGCTGGGGAGGAGAGGCCTGAGTGCGGATGAAGCGTAGTCCCCAGAGAGAGAGAGAGAAAAGAATCCCACCAGGAGGCATTAGGGAGTGGGAGTGGTGACTTAACTCTCCCCTCCGGTGCCATATCTGAGGCCCTGGCTGCCTGGGGCAGGCGCAGATGAGGTGGTGATGCAAGGCGCGGCCAGCGAGTCAAGTGAGAGTGAGGCTAGTAGCAGCGACTCGTGTGACAAGGGTACTGGATTTTCTAGTAGGGCAGGTAGGATAATTGGATTTATTAGCACCAGAGACAGCGGTCTGCCATTAGTGAATATATAGAGGGAGCATTTTATCCACCCATCAGTGATCTGAGGTTAATGTGGAGACCAAGGAGATGGTGATACTTGGGCAACAGAGGGGAAAGTATAGCGGTGGGGAGGGGAAAGAATAGCGTTGAGTCCAGGCAGAGAGTTGAGGGAAGGATGTGGAGAAACAGAACAGCTTGGTGTCCTTCCAGCCTGCAACCCATCCTGAAGGTGGTTGGCAGTGGGGCTAGGATGGATAACTCCCCTCCGACATTGGTGTTGTGCAATGCCAGGTCTATAAACAATAAAACCATAGTCCTTCAAGACTTTCTGTTAGAACAGAAGGTGGACCTGGTGTGTGCGACCAAGACCTGGGTGTGGGATGGGGAGACCGTAACTCTCTCCCAATTGGCCCCTCCCAGGCTCTCGGTCCTACACCCGTCGGGGACTAGGGGGTGGGGGGAAGGAGCAGCCATTCTCATTTGGGAGGCTTACTCCTTCAGGGCGCTTCCACCGTTGGAGGTCATGGGCATTGAGTGTGCCGGCCTGGTGTGGGATGCCGGAGAGACTATGGTGATTTGGCTGGTGTACCAACCGCCTAACTCACCAGCCAGTAGCCTGCTGGCCCTGATGGAGGCCGTATTAGGCCGGGCGCTGGAGCACCCTAGGCTAATAGTCTTGGGTGATTTCAACATCCATGCCGATGACACAGCCTCCACTCAGGCAGCGGACCTAGTGTCATCACTGGTGGTGCTGGGACTCTCCCAACTTGTAATGACCCCCACTCACCGGGCTGGACATACACTCGATTTGATCTTCGTGGCTGGGGTAACCATGGACCGGATTACTGCTTTGGCAGTACCATGGTCGGATCACCATGCCCTGAAGGCCCGTCTGAATGTTCCACCCCAACCTTGTTTAAGCAGCGAGCATATTTTAGCTCGCCTGTGGAGCCAAACGGACCCTGTGTGGCTTCAGATGGCTCTGCGGGATCCGATGACCTCTGGCAGCTCGTTGGATGAGCTTGTGGAGGTCTGGCATGGCCGGCTGTCTGTGGCCATCAACAAGATCGCTCCCCGGTGCCCTCTGCACCTCTTTCTAGGCTTGCTTCCTGGTTCACCCAGGAGTTGCGGCTTATGAAACGAGAGCTGAGATGGCCAGAAAGACAGTGGTGCCGTGCTCAAGACAAAGCTACAAGAGCATCTTATAGGACGTTTATGAGATCCTATGAGATGGCAGTCAAAGCTGCTAAGAGAGAGTTCTACACAGCCTTGATTGCATCCACGAGCTCATACCCAGCTCAATTGTTTAGAACGATTCGGTCTATAACAACCCTGCCACAGGGCAGATCAAACACTAGGGAATTGGACATTGGCTGTGAGGCATTTGCAAGCTATTTTGCGGATAAAACCTTGGTGCTCCACCGCGACTTCCCCACTACAGTTGAAACAATGAGTGAACTTGAGGCCTCTTGCATGTCATCAGTTCCAACTTTGGATTCCTTCAGCCCGCTCACCCTGGAGGAAGTCGATAGACTGCTCACAACTATACGCCCAACCACATGTGGCCTTGATCCGTGCCCTAGCTGGCTTATTAAAGCTGGCCACGAAGGGTTTCGAGGTGCCCTAAGGGAGATTATCAACAAGTCCCTCTTAAGGGGGTGGTTCCCTGGGGCACTCAAGGAAGTGATGGTCTGTCCCCTCCTGGAAAAACCATCTCTGGATCCAGCCAAACTGGTCAACTATCAGCTGGTTTCTAATTTGCCCTACTTGGGCTAATTAATTGAGAGGGCGGTGGCAGTACAGTTGCAGGGCTTTCTGGATGACACTTCCATATTAGATCCCTTCCAGTCTGGCTTCTGCCTGGGACACAGGACAGAGACAGCACTGATTGCCCTTACTGACAGCCTCCGGAGACATCTGGACTGGGGCGGTTTGGCAGCACTGTTACTGATAGATCTGTCGGCCGTGTTTGACATGATCAACCTTCAGTTGCTGACCCGCCGCCTTGCTGATGTGGGGATATGGGGGCTCGCCTTGCAATGGCTTGTCTCCTTTCTCCAGGGTCGGGGACAAAGAGTGGTGCTTGGGGTACAGTCTGTGAGACACCTGCTTGAGTGCAGAGTGCCTCAGGGGGTGGTACTGTCCCCAGTGTTATTTAATATCTACATGTGCCCCCTTGCCCAGATTGCCCAGAGATATGGTCTGGGGTGTCACCAGTAGGCTGATGACACCCAGCTCTATCTGATGTTGGGCAACCAGTCGGACTTCAGACTGAAAGATCTGGATCGGGCACTGCCAGCCGTGGCTGGTTGGCTTAGAATGAGCCAGCTGAAGCTAAATCTGGTGAAGACAGAGGTCCTGTGCCTGAGTCAGGGCGATCAGGGGATGGGGATCCTGCTCCCAACCATCGATGGGGTACCATTGGTGTCTGCGCTGGTGGTTAGGACTTTGGGAGTGCTCCTGGATCCCTCCTTGACTATGGAGGCCCAGGTAGCAGCTGCTGCCAAATCGGCCTTTTAACATGTTCAGCTGATTCAACAGTTGGCTCCCTTCCTCGATTGCAACGACATGGCTACAGTGATCCATGCGATGGTCACCTTGAGATTGGACTACTCTACATGGGGCTGCCCTTGTTGCAGCTTGTGCAGAATGCCACGGCCAGGCTTTTGACACACCTCCCTAGATGGGAGCACATCCAGCCTGTGCTAAAGGCACTGCACTGGCTACCAATAGCATACTGAATTCGCTTCAAGGTGCTGGTATTTACCTTTAAAGCCCTATATGGCCAGGGTCCTACATACCTGAGGGACCGCCTTTCCCCATATAGACCTCAGAGAGCACTGTGGTCGGAGTCACAACACCAATTAATAACCCCTGGTCCCAGGGACGCCAGGCTTATGGCCACCAGGGCCAGGGCCTTTTCAGTGGCAGCTCCTTACTGGTGGAATGAGCTCCCAGAGGAGATCAGGGCTGTGTGGGACTTTATGCAGTTCTGCAGGGCCTGCAAGATGGAGCTCTTCCACCAGGCCTTTAACTAGGAGCTGCCCACCACCACCACCTATAACCATCTGAACATCTGGTGAGGGCTGGCCCTGGTGGGGAGATGGAGATATATCTCCATGGAAGGCCAGGAGTCAACTGAATTAGGCACTATGATAGTAAACTTCAGAGCGTGCTATCTAATGTGATGTGCAAATTGTGCAGTACTGCGAACATTTTAAATGTATGATTGTTTTAATCTAACTGTTTTAAACTGTTTTAATGTTTTATGCTGATTAGGTACATAGTACTGAACACTGTAAGCTGCCCTGAGCCCATTCGCAGGGAGGGCGGGGTATAAATATAAACAAACAAATAAATACATGCATAAATAAACTGATCAGTGAAAAAGCAAAGGCAAACAGTGCACCAATGAAGACGATAATCAGTGCAGAGGAGAAAGATGCTTAAACTTCTTCTTTTTGGCCAGTGGTTCTAACATAGCCCTCAGCACCAAAGATGGCTTCAGAACCTTCTTAGTCACCGGATACAATTAGGGAGAAGGGACTGCTGATGCTGAAGGCCCATTTCTCTTGTGGAGGCTGGTGCTTCTGGGGCTGTGGATTCTGCGCTCCTACTACTTTCTCCCACAGGGCTGCCTTGAGCCACAAAGCCCTGTCTTGGAGGTAAACTGGCAGCACTGCTCACAGGCCACTGTGCTGTGCAACTCCCTTAAACAGATTAAGCAAGAGGCATGCTTGTCAGACTGGGCCATTTTCATACTGCACTCGATACATTTTTTAAATAGGGCCATCTTGGATAGCCAAAGACTTGGGGAATAAAAGCAATCTCCACTGACAGAAAAACTCACTAAGACAAGCTCTAGACGGAAGATCCTCTCCTCACGGTGGCAAAGAGAAGACTGAGGGAAGACCTCTCCTCCTCTCCCAGTCATGTGCCAGTTTGGGTGAGAAATGCTTGCTACAGATGGGAGGGGGGAGTACTCTCTACAGCTTAGGAAAGCTCTACAAACTTGTAAATGCCTCTCCATAGTAGGCTTGAGCATGCATAGTCCCATGTAGGACTACACAGAAGCCACAAAGATGAATGAACACTTGCCAGTTTGGCTCACTCTCTGTTTGGCAGTCTTGAAAAGGAGCCCATTTTTAATCAATCCGTTTGGCTGTTCTTGAACTGTTCTAGCCTGTTTGACATGTTACTTTTCATGTATTCAAACATACAGTACAGTATAATCAGCAGTGCTTCATGCATGTACATTCTCACACAACCCAATAGGAATTCTACTTTCCCCCTCCCACACAGGCCAGTTACCACTACACATTGCTTGGCAACCAATTAGACAAATAAACACTGAGCAAACCAGTTATGGTAAGCAAACACTTTATTTTTAAGGAAGTCTTACAAGTTGGGGTTTGTTTAAGTCATGCTTTCCATGTTATTTCACATATGTACCTTTGCACATAGCCTTATGGTGGGGATATATAATTTCATTACCTGACCTAATCATCCATGACACTGGGTAGAATCATCTCATCTTTTGAGCCATGCAAAAGCCATGGCAAGGAAAAGAAAGGAAACTGCCACTGCAATTGCTGTGCAGCTGCAAAGTTGTTTGGCGGCCATTCAATGCAGTCAGAGGACAGGCAAACAAATTGGATATTTGGTTCATGAATGATCATGACTATTGAACACGGTATATTCAATCTATCCAACATATCACCATGAAATTTTTGGCATCACTAGGCAGAATGAGCAAAATCTTAAAAGAATAAACTATCTGTTTCTGGATATTAAGATGTACCAATCAAACACATACTAAATATGTATTTCATGAACAACCCACAGCTGAGATGTGCCTTAATTCATAAAGCCATTGCATGGCAAGATGACAGCAGAGACCATCATCACCTCCACACAAGTTGTAAATGCAAATAGAGACTGACATAAAACTTGTTGCCTTGCAAACACCCCCCCCCCAACTGCTCAACTGTCATCTTCTCCTTTTGATGATAAATTTTACAAGAATCCTTATAACTGGAGAGGTCTACATGGAACTATTATTGCCATAGAGAGGTAGCTGAGTTCTCTTTGAAAACTGAGGTGCTGCACTGTTCCTGTGGCTGTAAGGATGGGAAAGGTTGGGTATCTTCCACCAGCCAATGGGTTATGATAATGATGGATCCTGTATTAGGGAAGCAGGTCGACCTCAATTTTCATGACATATTTCCACTGATTCTCCATGAAGCATCATTAGAGTCATTTGAGTGGGCGACAGTGGCCTGATCACAGAGCATACACTTTTTACTCAGGTCAGACTACAGCACTTTTGAGAAGATGACTTGAGGACTTAATTAAGTGCTTTGCGCCAAATAGTCTCATTAAAAATAGGTTCCATCAAGCACAGCTGCAAATGCTGTAATTAAAGAGCTGCTTCTCTTCTGAGAACTAGGGGGGGAAGTTTCATCTCTTTAATAGATAAAAATGCACAGCTCTCATTCTCCCTTGCTTTTTCCTGTTCAAAGAGCTTTAATTCTCCCCTCTTATCATTCAATTTAATGCAACATCTGTTCATGTAAGACTTAATATTTTCAGCTGAGATGTCAGCAAAACGTACACATTAATCAAGCTTTAGCAGATTTGAAACTGGAATTATCTAGAAGAAGTTAATATATAAGTCCTGACACTTTGCTATTCCTCACGTATCCGTACAATGCTCTATGGAGGAATGGATGATGCTCATAGGTCATGTCTTGAGCCTAATATTTAAATACAGACTGAACATAGCCAGGCAGAAGTCAATGTCCTTGTGACCTTGGAGGATTCTAGAATAGAGCTGGTTGTTTTAGATAGCCTCAAACAAAAGTGAAAATCACATAGCAGAATGATACAAGAGGACTTGAGAAGAATGGCACCATTAAAATTTTTTGTGTAATACAGAAATGGTAAGACTTGGGAGATTTATGAGTTTTAAACAGTCATTGCTCAGGAAGAGCTTTCTAAGGGAAATTGTCAGGTAAAAGTGGATCCTGGAAGCACTGGATGGAAATGCATGTTGATCCTATGTAGAGCCATGAAAGAACATAAAATAAACAGCATCAACAGTAATAACCAAGGAAAATAAATTACTGTTTGTAATAATTTCTACAACATTTCTGACATAAAAGTTCAGTCAGTGCCCCTGATGAAACAATTATTTTGAGATTAAAGCGATTACTTTCAGTGCTTGGAAATGTACTTCTACTGCATTTCACTGGGAAATTGATTAATTTCTGTAGTTTTCTATGTATCTTTTCCTTCTTTACAAGCTGATATAATGTAATATGACAGGTGTCACTTCAAGAGAGCCAGATGATATTGGCTGTGCAAAAGTTCCTGTTAATCAATCATGCCCAGATTTTGTTAGACTTGTAAAAACCCAGTCTGGATATGGTTCCACCTCTCTTTTAAACCATGACAAAATCAGGTCAGCTATTCCTAGTGCACAGGTCTGTGTCTGAGCTTGTAGGTGCTTCTAAAAACCTCAAGGCAATACTCATTGTGACAGAGCTAAAAGAGTTGATTATACAATGCCACCACACTTTCTAGTTGCTAGGTAACAGCAATCTGCCTCAAGCTGCAACAACCAATCAGAGTATTCTGAGGATATAATCCTACTGAAGTAGGGGCTGAATTTGAAGGTAGGGTCAACAGAACCATATCAATTTAGTAATCCCTCAAAAGAGAATAAATGGTTTACTTTATCAGTACAGTTTGAAATGGAATTACTGCCTTTTGACTTCTAGCTCTATGTTAGGTGGATGTTTCAATCTATGATAGATGTTTAAATGGGGTTTCACTCAAACCTTTGAGGGAAATCTAGTGAATGTCATAAATGAATACCGTCTAGCAAGTATCATAAATCTGACCGACTTGAACCCCAGCCATTTTAGTCCATTCAGCACTCAGCCCACTTTCTTGGGGTATCTTTATATGAATTTTCAAAGTTCTTACACATGAATTCTCTTGGGAATGGAATATAGAAATAAATAATATTTAGTAGCAATGTGGATACAAAATTACATAAGGACAATCTAAATTGAATTCTCTATTTTCAAATCTGATTATAAAAAAATAGCAACATTCAGTAGTCTCCAGAAATTACTGTTGTTCTGAAGCCTTTACTGTCTGCTTTTCACCCTTGCATGATGAGAAGGAAATAAATTTGGAGAAGCAGAAATGGGAGAGAAGGACTCAACAGATAATCTAGCTGACAGGCTTGCCTTCTAACCAGAAGAGTAAACAGGTGTTCCCACTAAATGAATCATCCCCATGGATAGTGTTAAATGTTTTTGTATACATTCTGGAAGGCAGATGGACAGGTATGTTGTAAAGCAGTACCAAACCAAACAAGATGTAACAGGAAGAATCCAAAATCTTTATACATGCTGGATCAATTATGATCACATTTCTGAGCGTTCTTCTGAGAATATTTTTAATTTAATTTAAAATCAGTAATGTGCCATTACTTGGATTAAAATTTCCCCCCACTGAATTTCAGTAGAGTGTCCCATTTACGTGTGCCCTGATCTGCACCAGGGGAGTTGAAAGGCAAATTACCAAGCTGTCCATCAGTGAAAGGTAGCCTAGGGCAGGCCTAGGTTTAAGAACTTGGCGCCTGAACAGCAGTGGAGCTCTCTGGAAGGTCACTTATTGGAACTGCAGAGACAGACAACTTTGATTTATTGATTGATTGATTGATTGATTGATTGCTATATTTATAGGTGCTCTCCCCGCAAACAGGCTCAGAGCGGCTTACACAGCTCGGCTCAATGAGCCAAGGTTCATATAAAAACATTTAAAAACAGTTAAAACATTAGCATTAACATTAATAGTCAACTATCAACAGTTCCCAATTAAAGTGCTTGCAGAGTTGACAGAAACAAGATGGCGTGCCATATTCCTCATCAGTCTCCCATTCTACAGATGGTCTGGCTCACTCACAGCTACACAGATATTAGTAGTGGCCATGATGATAATTGGGGAGGGGGGGCTCCTAGTTGAAGGCCTGGTGGAAGAGCTCCGTCTTACAGGCCCTGTGGAACTGCATAAGGTCCTGCAGGGCCCTGATCTCCTCTGGGAGCTCATTCCACCAGTAAGGAGCCGACACCAAAAAGGCCCTAGCTCTGGTGCCAGTGAGCCTGGCCTCCCTGGGGCCTGGAATTACCAGGTGATGTTGCGCCCCTGACCATAGTGCCCTCTGGGGTATATATGGGGAAAGGCAGTCCCTCAGGTATGTTGGACCCTGGCCATTTAGGGCTTTAAAGGTAAGTACCAGCACCTTGAAGTGAATTCGGTATGCTATCAGCAGCCAGTGCAGTGCCTTCAGCACCGGCTGGATGTGCTCCCATCTAGGGAGACACATCAATAGCCTAGCTGAGGCATTCTGCACCAGCTGCAGCTTCCGGATTTGTGACAAGGGCAGCCCCATGTACAGAGCATTACAAT
Source organism: Lepidodactylus listeri (assembly GCA_029233225.1). Lineage (NCBI taxonomy): Eukaryota > Metazoa > Chordata > Lepidosauria > Squamata > Gekkonidae > Lepidodactylus > Lepidodactylus listeri. The sequence goes on along the minus strand of JARCFY010000004.1, from coordinate 68,781,151 downwards.
AGTCTAGTCTCAAGGTGACCATCACATGGATCACTGTGGCCAGGTCGTCACAGTTGAGGAAGGGAGCCAACTGCCGAACCAGCTGAAGATGGTAAAAGGGCAATTTAGCCGTGGCTGTTACCTGGGCCTCCATTGCTAAGGAGGATTCCAGGAGCACTCCCAAACTCCTACCCACCAGCATAGGCACCAATGGTGCCCCATCGAAGGTCGGGAGTGGGAGCCCAGAACCACCCTGACTCAGGCACAGAACCTCCATCTTCACCAGATTTAGCTTCAGCCGACTCAGCCTGAGCCAACCAGCCACAGTGTGCAATGCCTGGTTGAGATCCTCTGGTCTGGAGCCCGACTGGCCACCCAACATCAGATAGAGCTGAGTGTCATCAGTGCACTGGTGACATCCCAGCCCAAACCTCCAAGCAATCTGGGCAAGGGGGGTGCATATAGCTGTTAAAGAGCATCAGAGAAAGCACCGCCCCCTGAGGCACTCCACAATCCAGCAAGTGCCTCTAGAACTGCTGTTTTCTTAGCACCACCCTTTGTCCCCGACCTTGGAGAAAGGAAATGAGCCACTGCAAGGCACGCCCCTGTATCCCCACATCAGTGAGGCAATGGGCCAGTAGCTGGTGGTCGACCATTTCAAACACGACCAACAGATCTAACAGCAGCAGCAGCACCACACAGCCCAGATCCAGATGTCTCTGGAAGTCATCAGTAAGGGAGACCAGCACTGTCTCCATTCTGTGGCCTGGGTGAAAGCCAGACTGGAAGGGATCTAATATGAAAGCATCATCCAGAAAGCTCTGCAACTGTATCGCCACCGCCCTCTCAATCAATTTGCCCAAATAGGGCAAATTAGAAACCGGCCAATAGTTGGCCAATTCGGCCGGATCCAAGGATGGCTTTTTCAGGAGAGGGTGGACCATTGCTTCCTTGAGTGCCCCGGGAACTGTCCCTCCATGATTTTTAATAATATCCCCGAGGACACCTCAAAACCCTTCATGGCTGGCTTTAATCAGCCAGGAAGGGCACGGATCCAGGTTGCATGTGATTGGACGTACAGTTCCAAGCAATCTGTCAACTTCCTCCAGGCCGAGCAGGCAGAAGGAATCCAAAGCTGGACTCAAAGATGTGCAAGGGGCCTCGAGTTCACTCATTGTATCAACTGTGGTGGGGAGGTTGCAGCGGAGCACCAAGACTTTATCCGCAAATATCTCACAAATGCCTCACAGCCAATGTCCAATTCCCTAATGTTTTGCCTGCCCTGTGGCAGCACTGTTATAGACTGGATCATTTTAAATAATTGAGCTGGGTGTGAGCTTGCGGACGCAATCATTGCCGCATAGAACTGCTTCTTAGCGGATTTGACTGCCATCTCATAGGATCTCATAAATGACCTATAAGATGTTCTTGTTTCTTCGTCCTGAGCCCGGAGCCATTGTCTCTTTAACCGTCTAAGCTCTTGCTTCATAAGCTGCAACTCCTGGGTGAACCTGGGAGCAAGCCTAGAGCGAGGGCGTAGAGGGCGCCAGGGAGCAATCTCATTGATGGCTGCGGAGAGTTGGCTGTGCCAGTCCTCCACAAGTTCATCCAACGATCTGCCAGGCGGCATCGGATCCTGCAGAGCTATTTGAAGCTGCACTGGGTCCATTTGGCTCCGTGGGCGAGCTAAAATATGCTCGCTGCCTAAACAGGGTCATAGTGGAATGCTCAGATGGGCCCTCAGAGCATGGTGGTCCAACCATGGTACTGCCAAAGCAGCAATCTGGTCCACTGTTGCCCCGCCATGAAGATCAAATCGAGCATGTGCCCAGCCCAGTGAGTGGGGGTCGTTACAGATTGGGAGAGTCCCAGCGCTGCCATGAACGATACCAGGTCCGCCGCCTGAGTGGAAGCCGCATCATCAGCATGGACATTGAAATCACCCAAGACAATCAGCCTGAGGTGTTCCAGTGCCCAGCCTGCTATGGCCTCCATCAGGGCTGGCAGGCTATTGGCCAGCGCATTAGGCCGTTGGTATACCAGCCAAATCGCCACACTCTCCCCGGCCTCCAATACCAGACTGACACACTCCAAGCCTGTGATCTCCAGTGACAGGAGCACCCTGAAGGAGTAAACCTCCTGAATGACCATAGCCACTCCGCCCCCCTGCCCCCTAGTCCTTGATCGGTGTAGGACCGAAAACCCAGGTGGGGCCATCTAGGAGTGAGCCACAGTCTCCCCATCCTGCACCCAGGTTTTGGTCACACAAGCCAGATCTGCCTGTTGTTCCTCCAAAAAGTCCCAAAGGACCATGGTCATGTTGTTTATAGATCTGGCATTGCACAGCACCAATGCTGGAGGGGGGTTCTCCATCCTAGCCCCAGCTTTGGGATGGGTCACAGTCTGAAAGGGTGCAGAGCAGTCCTATTTATCCACACCCTTCCCTTTGCTTCCTGCCTGGACCTACCACTATGCTTTCCCCTCCCTAGGAGCACCGAAATCTGTTGACCATCTGTTGACCGATCTCCGTGTGAGCCTCAGATCACTGGTATGACTGCGGCATCAATGTAGCATCAACGGCTTCCAGGTAGCAACTGAGGACATCCATTTATAGTTCTGGCAGCTCCTCCCTTCCTGCTATGTCAGTGGAGGTCCGGATACCGGAAGCAATTATATCAGCATCTCGTCTTCCGGATCTGATTTGGAGGAAGGCAGGCATTGTGCTGTCAGATGAGTTCTTTCCCTTCTGCTTCCATCTATAATAAAGGGTATTAGATGTCATTCTATCCTGTTTGCCATTGTCATTATTCCTGCAGTACAAGGGGTGATTGTAGGCAGCCTAGTAGCACGTGAAGAACTGAGGCTTTGATCAAGGGGCACATCTTGGAGGACCTGTATTTGGTAGTGTCTGTGGGCAGAGTGTCTGTTATGTATTGACCATGCGGTCACCATGTGCTCCCTTAATTGCGACCGCATGGCCAGAGCACATGGCCAGAGCATGGCCAGAGCACATGGCCAAGAAACTACCTGAGCTTCAGCTGGGTAGAACAAAGGCCAGGTGGATTCAAACCGGCCACCAATCCTGTACCTAGGTTTCTCCCAGGGAACCTATGAAATGTAAATAGACTTCTAATAGCCTATCAGGCCAGTTGGGTGAGGTCAGGGGATTGTCCCTGACCAGCATAAAAGGAGGGCTTCGAGCCCTGGGTTGTATGCTTCATCCGGACCAGCAATAAAGATCATGCTGATTCACTGTTCCACGAACTCCCGACTCCAATACTTATCAGTGTCCTTCACAGCTACAGATCTGGAGCCTCCAGAAGTGTACTTTTGGGGCCAGATATACTAGGGCCTGCGAAGGTCTCTGCATTTTCTCCTGAGTAGATTCCATCAGATTCAGAGGCACAGGCTCAGGTAATTAGCAAATCCTGACAGTGGGTAAATAAATTGTGTGTGTGCGTGTGTGTGTCTATCTGTCTCTCTCTCTCTTTTTGAACACAAGCAGAATGCATAGGCAAGCTCTGCCCTCTCCTTAAGTTCATTCTGGTGCTTGAAGCATTCATACACACACGCACACCTCCTCATTTGTCAATAATGGAAAAGCAGGGAATGAAGGTGAAATTAAAATAAGCTAAATAAAAGGTGAGATTAAACAGAAAGCTGAGGTTAAAATAAACTGGCCGCACCCAACAGCAGAAACTCATTAGCATATTAGGTCACACCCCTGACAGCACAGCTCCCTCCCAGGGTCGGCTTCCCCAGGTGCCCTGCAGCTTGTGATGCGCCTGGGGAACCCGAAGGGGGGAGGCTGTAGATGTGGCCAGCTCAAAAGCCAGCCAGAACTCCATTCCTGTGCGTTCCTGCCCAAAAATAGCCCTGCCTGGGAGTAACCTGCATTAAATAAAATGGGAACAACTTTTGAGTAGACCTGAATAGGCTTGCTCCCTAAGAAGTCCACAAATACAGGTAATGGCGCCTGACACTCACCTCAGACCTTTATGCAACATGAAAATGGAGGGCTGGAGAGGAAAAGGAGAAAGAAACAAGGAAAGTGAGGGGAGATGTCCTTTTGTGTATGGGGATTTCATCTGGTGTGGCTTATGAGCAGTTAGGTATCTGATGACTAACCCCAGAGGTTTGACATTCCGGGAAGGATCGCTTGTCAAGGAAGCCAACTGGTTACCTGTGCAGTGACTCCAGCAAATCCAAAGGCGATTCAGAGAAGAAAGCTTGTGGAGCAGGACTGAGTTTGACAAGTAAATGTGGACCCAGGGAAAATACGTAGTTCAAAGCTGAGCACGTTGGAGTGCCAAAAGCAACTCTTGTTATGGAGCCCAGAGAATAAAAGAAACAAAGTTTAGTTTCCCTTGCCTTGGAGAATGGTGGGAAGTCAAGTGTAAGCTTTCCAGTTGGTTCATGGGGGAGACTTGAGGAAGGGGGTGTACCCAGGAAGGGCTGTCCTGGATGAAGCCTTTCCAAATAAGGAGAACAGGAAAGGGGAAGTTTAGAGGCGAGAGAGTTATCACCTTTGGGAATAAAATTCATTAAGTGGCTGAGATCCTTTGTTCAACAAGGGAAGACAAAAGGACCTTGATTACTTGAAATAATAGTTACAGGGCTGGCCATGCCTGATTGGATGAGTCTCTCTCTGGGTTTTCCCTTTGCACCAGGCTTCACCTTTCCTGGGTTTATTTGATGGCCATTGTCTTTCCATGGCTAAAATTAGATCATGCAGATTAGCCTGCTCCTGTCATTTCTTCTGCCAGACTGATCTTCTTTGTCCTGCAACTGAGGGTCAAGAAATTATTTCAGCAAACAACCCTTAGGCAAAGACCTCTTTGAGTTTAGCAAAACAAGTGGGCTGAACTCAGGCCAAAGGTAGAAACTGATGGCAATGGAATTAAAGCTGAATGGCCATTGCAGTGCAATTGCTATGCTTATAGATAACAAAACAACATTTAGTCAAATACAGCAATTTTCTAATATAGCCAGTCAGCCTACATTTGGGGAAAACATCCAGAATACTCATTGTTGGTCAGAGGTCTAACTTCCAATTGCACAGTCTGATATATGGTATCTGAAGAAGTGAGCAGTGACTCACAAAAGCTCATACTCTGCCACGAATTCCGTTAGTCTGTAAGATACTACTGGACTCTTGCTCTTTTCTAATTAGTTTATGTTTTAGACATCTTGTAATTATTTTGACACAATGGATTATTAAACTTTATTTTTCACATTTTAAAGAATTTTAAGGTGATATGGGTAAATATATATTTTTGGAGTTGTATGTTATTTTGCTTGTACTTAATGAACATGTACTATTTTGATAAATGGCCTTTGACCGTAAATAAACATCACTCATTCAGTTAAGACAATTAGTGCTTAACAATAGCAGGGATATCACCTAATGACACAAACTGTGTAATGATGTAATAGTGCCAGATTCAAATGATGTTACTGGAAATAAAAATGGTGACCTCAGCAAGCCATTCCAATGGAAGCTAACAATCAGAATTATGCTTTCCTTCACACAAAATGTGTGTCATATTGGTAACTACCCAGAGATACCTGCATAGTGAGTCACTTGAAACAGATTTTTCTTTTCTTTTCAACTATGCACCTTTTAAAATCTGGAGCATTTGTGCTCGTACCTACTGTGCCAGTGATTCTGGATATACATAGGACAGGATTAGGCTGTGCTGGTATATAACAGATGCAACACCCACAAATGAAGCCAGCCATTGTTTTGGGCTCCCTGTCTTCCTGGTCAGGTGGCCATTCCAGCAGCAGCAGTCTTACTAGGATATGGAGAAACCGATTCATAATTTGCTGATGTGATATTTAGGGTCTGGGAAGGATCAGTGCAGTAGTAGCTCAAACAAATTTACCTACACCTGTAACTCTTGCTGGTGGTTAGCTAAGCATAGACACAGATTGTTGTAAAAAGCCATGTAGTCTATGATAACGACAGAATGATATTCTAAAAAAGATACCAGAGCAGGAGAACTGGGGTCTGCACAGGCTTTTAGCGAGTCTAGGGTGATTTCAGCAGGGGATTGGGGAACAATTAAACTTCAATTTTTACAAAGATTTCAGCATCCTAGGATTTTGTAGCATCCACAGTTATGTTTTTCACCTACAAAGCCTTTAACACCTTAGGCCCAGCATACCTAAGACAGCCTTCTTCCTAGTATCCTGTAACAGTCTCAAAGAATTATGCAACTGTGCCCTCTTGAGTGTATTTTTGGATCACTGAACTAAATAAACAAAGACAGTCAAAGAGGAATTTGAGACCCACAATCTTCCTAGACTCTGGCTTTTGTATCTCTCTCTCTATGCTCATTCTTTCTCCATTCCCTCCTCTTCCCTTCTCTCTCTCTCTCTCTCACACACACACACACACACACTCTGCTTAAGTTCTTTTTTGCCACATCATCAGATTAAGATGTTAATGTTCTGTTGTTTTCTGCTGTGTCTCTTTCTTACTTAAACTATCCTTTATTTCAACATCAATCATACCATTTTCTTAGTAACTGTGGTTTTTTTAAATTGCATGTGACTTGAACAGATATATCTAGTCACATGACTGAGTTTGCTTGAATAAATGTGCTATTTTACCATAGTTCACCACTGTTATCTGCAGAGTTATAAACAAATCAGGAAAGATTTCCTTTCACCCACATTATAGGGGGAAAGTATGGAATAATCTAATGTTTTGGGATGACAAACAAGGCAGATGTCTCCTGCTCTGGCGCCCTGCTAATTCTAATTGATCCATAAGAGAACATTGACTGTCTAAAAGAAAACGTTTGATTTCACAATGATTCTGAACAGATAGGTAGAGTGATACATGCAAGAACATTTAGGAGAGTAATTTCTAAATTGCTTCTTCAAGATTTGCTCTTTTCCAATTGTGCTTAAGCGAAAAGAAAATGCTATTCTTCCCTTGTTAGCACCATTGCACTGAGATTGAAATGGGAAGGTCCTAGAACTACTATGTATCTTTGCACCAGATGAAATAAACTACCATTGGATTCTTTAGCATGTAATGAAAGTGTTCCTGGCTCAATATTTGGAAGTATTGGTCTGAGTCCATGAGTTCAGTCAGCACAAAACACTATGGCATTCCGACCATGAGCAGATGGTGAGGCATTATCAGTATATGCAACCGGCTGGGCCCTCTGCCAGGCTGTGGCTCCCGCCATGCCAGCCCTCGATACTGGCTGTGCATTAACATAATCCAGGCTGAGTTCAGCCTTTACAAAAAATCCATTCTTATCCTAGGTGAAAGCACAGAATTCAAAATGAAATGTTGTATATAGTATTAGTCCAGGTATGGTTATTTTAAAGCCAGGAGAAAGTTCTCGTAAAAGGAAAATGATCGAAAAATGGTTTGGGTTGATATTTGAGACCTTTAGTCATAGCTTACTTCCAGACCACAACTTCCTTCTAAGTAAACAAACATGATCTTGCTGTAAAAGCAAGAGCAGTCAGGGTGAACAGATGAATCCTGTTGTCCCTATGTTTCCATCAGGAATGTGCAATCACCCCAGCAATCCCAAGTGAGAAGTGGAGCACCACTCCCTTGTGCTACTTTTAGCCTTGATGGTGCAATGAGGCCTAAATAAACATGAAAATGTCACACTTTGCTCCCTCCTCCAGAAGGGTGAATATGTGCAAGACAGGCAGACATGCTTAGTGGGCGTCACTGGAGGACATCTTGCGTAGGGTTCCCTCAGATCTGGAGCTGGCCCTGATGAACAGCATACGGAAATCATGCAGTTCTGAGTTGAGCTGTGCTTCCCAAACCTGGAAATATTAGCAGCTGTGGGCCTGAAGGGGGGGTGGGGAGATTGCCACTTTCAGATTGAACTGGCATTTTTAGGCCAGCAGTGCTACTGAGGTAGTGCCTTGGGTGGTGCCCAAGAATGTCACCAAAGGGCATCATCCCCCCTGGAATGGCTGTCTGGTGAGTCTTTTGGCGTTTGGTGGGAAACTTTGGTCTAGATGGGCAAAGTCAAGATAAGGAGGCATTCTTTGAGTTGGAGGATAGTGGGATTGGTAGGGGAGTGGAGAATGATGGTGGAACAAAAGCCACAAAGTATAGATAGGAACTCTCAGTCTGGGGCAAGTGATGCTCTGTATTCTTGGTGCTTGGGGGGGGGGGGCAACAGTGGGAGGGCTTCTAGTGTCCTGGACCCACTGCTGGACCTCCTGAGGTCACCTGGTGTTTTTGGCCACTGTGTGACAGAGTGTTGGACTAGATGGGCCACTGGCCTGATCCAGCATTGGCTTCTCTTATGTTCTTATATTCTTAACAAAACTCATGACACAGAGCACTCCACAGAGTTCATTTGAAGGCCAATGAAATGCCAGTGATGGCAGTGAGTGAATTTTTTTTATCCACTACCACCATGTCTCGTGAATCATGTCCAGCAGAGCTTTTAAAATTGTTTGGTGGGTATCTTAACACCTAGAGTTGCTCTTACAGACATATTTGTCTGTAGTAGTAGAAGAAGAAGAACCTGGTGAAGACGGAGGTCCTGTGCCTGGGTCAGGGTGGTCTGGGGTGGGAGCTCCCACTCCTGAGCTTTGACAGGGTGCCATTGGTGCCTGCGTCGGGGGTAAGGAGTCTGGGAGTGGATCCCTCCTTGACAATGGAGGCCCAGGTAGTAGCCACGGCCAAGTCAGCCTTTTACCATCTTCAGCTGGCGCGGCAGTTGGTCCCCTTCCTCAACCGCGATGACCTAGCCACAGTGATCCATGAGACGGTTACCTCGAGGCTAGACTACTGTAATGCTCTCTACATGGGGTTGCCCTTGGTGCAAATCTGGAAGCTGCAGCTGGTGCAGAACGCTGCGGCCAGGCTGACACATTACTGAGAATTTTTGCACATAACATGTGTCCCCCCCAAATCAGAGTTTGGGAGTATTGGAAACACTTGGTTGTCTATGTGCTGTGGATCATGTCAGTCCTGTGTCCCTCCCTGACTGAAATGAACAGGATCCTATGAGTCATGAAGGGCCTTGCAAACTATTTATTTGAAATATTTTATGCCAACTTGTCCATCATGGTAATTAAATCAGCCAGGAAACAAATATCTGAACCAGAGGATAGGATTATAAATACAGCATTTATTCAAGGCTAGTACCCAAGGGATTTGGAAGAAGCTATTGTAAGACCATTATTGAAGAAGTCAACTTAAATTTCTCATGCTTGGAAAGACTGTTTAAGTGAGCTGAGAAATTCCAAATGTGCCTGGATTAATAATTTTTCCTTAACCCTCTTCAATCTGGGTTTTAGTCTAGTTATGGGAGAGATTCTGCTTTATTTGCACTGGTGGATAATCTACTACTTGGATAGGGGACAGGCTTCCCTACGGGCGGTGTCAGCTTGTTAAAACATATGGAACATAATTTTGCCCACCAGTAATTTGGTCTTTCCTAACAGAGAGAAGACAAAGAGTTGGAAAGCCAGCGCTGATATCCTGTAAATTGTCCTATGGGATACCAGAAAGCTCGGTCCTGTCATCCAGCCCTGTCTCACATATGTGATAACGTAAGTGTTCATGTATATGTTTTATCTTTGATAGCTGCATCATGCTGTGAAGAAGAGGAGGAGGAGGAGGAGGAGAGGAGATTGGATTTATACCCCAGCTTTTACTACCCAAAGGAATCTCAGAGCAGCTTACAAACTCCTTTTCCTTCCCCTCCCCACAACAGACACCCTGTGAGGTAGGGGGGGCTCAGAGAGCTCTTTCGAGAACTACCCTTGAGAGAACTGCTCTGAAAGAACTTATGATCGACCTAAGGTCACACCAGCAACTATACGAGGAGCAGTGGGGAATCAAACCCAGTTCTCCCAGATTAGACCCCGCACTCTTAACCACTACACCAAACTGGCTCTCCAGTATAAAACCAATCCTTAAAAAACAAATGCCTTGAGTGGTATCTGTGGGGACTTCAGTGCTCTGTGGGGTCTTCAGAGCCAGTTTAGTGTAGTGGTTAAGAGTGGCGGACTCTAATCTAAGTGGTTAAGAGTGGCGAACTCTGATCTGGAGAACCGGGTTTGATTCCCCACTCCTCCAAGTGTAGCCAGCTGGGTGACCTTGGGTCATGAATGACCCTGGCCCTGATGAGGCCTCTGATGAGGATGGACAGAGACCAAAATAGCCCTGGAAAGGCTCCTGCCCTCTTCCCTAACCCTTACTGACAGAAACCAAGGTTTGAATGCTGGCAGTATAATTGCGGTAGTCAAGCAACTAGGGATACCAGTCCCTAGGTGGGAGCAGGGAATCCCCCAATTTTGCAGGCAATTGCCTGCTGCCAGCCAGCTGGCCTGTGGGGGAAGCCCCACCCCAAGCCCGGCCCCAACAGTGACCACCCCTCTCCCTTCCCTCCTGTGAGATTTAATGGTCTCTCCAGATGACTGGCGGGAGCATGTAGACCACCAATCAGCTGGAGGACCCTTTAAGTCTTGCAGGAGGAGATGGAGGGGGCAGCTGTTGACCGCATGCCTGAGTTCCAAGTGGCGAATTTGCCACTTAGAGTTCAGACACATGTGGCCCTTGCTCTCAAAAAAGCATGTAAAGGGATCCTTTAAATGCTTTTTGAGGAGTGGGGGCCTCACGCACCTGAACTCCAAGCAGTGAATTTGCCGCTTGGAGTTCTGGCATGCGGGGTGTCGGTGCCCCTGCTTGCAAAAACCATATAAAGGGAAGGTTCCCTTTATATGGTTCTTGCAAGCCGGCTCTCAGAGCACCTTCCATGGGGCTGCATCCCCCATGTAATGATGTCTCTTCTGCGTGACTCTTCTGTGTGTCTTTCTGCGTGACATCATCACATTTGGGATGTCCCCTTCCCCTCCAGGAATGCCCCCCAAAGTCCCTCACTGGGGAGGAGGCAGGACCTGGCAACCCTACTAGCAACCCCCCACTGGTCACTGATACCTCAGGCACATCAGTTTCTTAAAGGTACAAGCACTGCTTCTATTATTTTGGGAGCTTTAACATTTTACTTCAAATCCAGGGCTTTTCTCAAGTTTGAAGAATGATCTGTTTTATCTGTTCATGGCTCTAGTCTCTGGATTTAAGTATCCCCAGATGGGGCCATTTTTAAAATAAGATATATTGATTATTTATTATGGATGGTAAAAGAATTCTTATTGTAAGGAACAATTTTAGAGAAATGCTAGCATCAGTGTATGAATTCCTGCTTTTGCAATCAATGCTTTGACTTTGATCATATTTCTTTCATAGAATCATTAAAAATTTTAACATTTGTACAAGCCCAGCCTATTTCTCATTTAGTTTGTCTGCATTAAAATCCAACCAATCCTTTACAATTACAATGATCTGAAGTGAAATCTGTAACAAGAGTGACACCTGGTGTTCTGAAGAAAAGTTGAATTTCCTTTCCTGCTGCCATACCTCTGGCACATATAGAAACCACGTGCATTGTTTCAGTCATGCATATGATAAACCCACCAGAATCAATATTATTTGCACCTCTGCAGTTACTAAAACAACAGATTGTAACTGAGCACATTAAGCTGCCATATGGCCCTTCTAGGCTAGTAATATTGACCCTGGCCACCAACAGATTCCAGGTTCTTAGGCAAAGGTCAGTCCTGTTATGAAGACCACTTTTCAGGTGGACATGCTAGAAGGGATTTAACCTTCAACCTTCTTTATGCACAGCTTGGGCTCCATTACCAATGTAAGGTTCTTGCCCAGGTGGTGAGAAGATATTCCAGGGCTTTTTTTTGTGACAGTACTCACTGGTGCTGAATACCATCACCTTTTTTCAGGGCTCTCCCAAGTTCTGATCCTTCTGTGGTAGCCTGCCCCACTCAGCCAGAGAAAGAAAAGAGGTAGGTTGGAGCAGACATGCATGTACAGAGCTGCCAAGGTGGTACCTGGGCCACCACGCCCGGAGGGGCGGGAAGGTATGCAGACCTGGGCACATCACAAATTGACCTGGTGGGAGCAGCAGACACAGACCTAGGTGCAAACAAGCCCAGGCGCACCCCAAGCCACCATGCCTGAGCCAAATGGGAGAAATGAGCCCATCCATTGCCAACCTGCAAGCTGGGTGGATAGGAAACTGCCTGTTCTCTTCCTTCCTCCTTTATGGAGTGGGGGTATGCTAGGTGATGGCAGGCCAGGCAATGGGATGATTGCTGCAGGCCCGGGTAGGCAAGGAGCTGCAAATGCCTCATGAGATGGGTGGGTGGGTGCAGAGCTTGGCAGTGGTGGAAGAGGACTCACAGTTGAAAAGGCCAGAGGGGGGAGGAGACTGTGGCTCTTCCTCTCTCCCTTGTGGGTCATGTACGGGAGAAGGCTGGCTGGTCAGGGGAAGAGGCTGGGCGAGCAGGCCAGGCAACAGGGTAAGCTGCCACTGCCCCAGACAGGCAAGGAGTTGCTGCTGCCCTCAAACTGTGTGAGCGCAGAGCCTGGTGGAGGAGCTGGCAAGGGAAGATGCTGGGCAGGGGAAGGTCGCGGCAGGGTTGGGGGAGAGCCCAGCAGAGGAAGAGGAAGTGGGGTCAGTTGCCTGTTCTCCTGCTCTTTCTCCCTTGCAAGGTAGGAGAAGTGAGATTTCTTCCCCTAAAGCAGAAAATTCATGTTCAAGTTACTCAAGGTACCTTTTGCAAATAAGATTGTTGACTTTTCATCCAGCCCTTGCTCCTATACCTTTAAGAGCAGCTTGTTCTGCAGACATTCATACTTTGCTTACTCTCTACTAGGGCTGCCAAGTCCAACTTGGGAAATATCTGAGGACTTTGGGGGTGGAGCCAGGAGACTTTGGGGGTGGAGCCAGGAGAAAGGAAGTGACATCATTTTGTGATGTCACATCCTGTGATGTTGCTTCCACATGCTGACACATGAACTCATGAAGTTTCCTAATACTGAGCTTCTGCTGCTGCCTTGAGCTTTATAGGCTTGCAAGCAGCATTACCCAGACTGTGACTTTTATGCCACTGTTTTTTGTCGCTGAACAAGAGTCAGTGTTATGTAGCAGTCAGTTTTTTTGGCTGGGATCTGGGAGAGCCTGGCTCAAAACCCTGCAGTGCCATGGAATCATTTTATTTAATACTGAATCAGGCCATTGGTCCATCAAGGTCAGTACTGACTACTCAGACTGGTAGTGGCTCTCCAGGGTCTCAGGCTGAGATCTTTAATGCCACCTATGACCTGATCCTTTTTTAGCTGAAGAGGCTGATACCTCCTGCATGTCAAGCAGATGCTCTATCACTGAGCAATGGCCCTACTGAATCCTTCCTCATCTCGGCAGAATATGAAGCACTAAATGCTACACAAGTGCTAAATATGATTTTCATATCATAAGAACAGGAGAGAAGCCACAGTGGATCGGGCCAACAGCCCATCCAGTACAACACTCTGTGTCACACAGTGGCCAAAAATACCAGGTGCCCTCAGGAGGTCCAGCAGCGGGGCCAGAATTCCAGAAGCCCTCCCACTGTTGCCCCCCCAAGCACCAAGAATGCAGAGCATCACTGCCCCAGACAAAGGGCTCCATTTAGACCTTGTGGCTAATAATAGCCACTGATAGACCTCTGCTGGATGGGGACAGAGAGAGAGAGAGACAGACAGACAGACAGAAAAAAAGAAAGAAAGGGGGAGGGGGAGAGAGAGAGAAGGAAAAGAGCTGGCAGACCCCAGCAGCTTACCCCAAGCAGCTTACTCCAGCAGCAGGCCACATGCAAAAGCAGGCCCTTCAGCAGAAAGAGCCTCTCTGGGCGGGGCTCTCTTGCTCTCTCTTAAAGGGGAAATGTCTGTCGAGGCTTTTTACTGCAGAGCAGGCTCTCTGCAGACATTTCCCTTTTAAGAGGCCAGGGCAGTCTCCGACGTTTCCCTGCTGGCAGTCATTGCCTCCCCCGGTGGCCAATTTTGAAAAAGCGGGGGAAAGCTTTAAAAATCGGTGTTTCCCCCGCCCTACCGGGGGACTTGGCAGCCCTACTCTCTATACATCAACCCCTTATTAGGTGAGGTTTTTCCCTCATCAGTTGGCAACTCTGTCAGCAAATCAACAACAAACGAGTTTAGCGCACATCTGGGAAAATGAGTGGAAATAAAATCAGAATGTGCTGAGATCTACCCACACCATTGCTTTGAATTCACATGTACTCTTAGGTTAGGCGAGCCACAGCTTCTCACTCTGCTGTTTATACCCTGATCTACTGTTCAGGGGTGCTGTAAGGAGTACCAGATATTGGTACTCAACACTTAGTAATGTTTGATTTGAAAATGCTTATTTTTTAACATTTGGGGTTTGTGTTTGTGTGTGAGGGAGAGCATTCCATAGATTTTAGAAACACAGAAATAGTCATACAGTTATGCATTCAGTGGTTTTTAAAGCTCCTCAGCAAGAATGTTCATGAACATTCATTTACAAGAACAAGATCCCCCAATCTGCATTGTCTTTCTCCAGATTTTGGGGAAAATCCAACATCTTCTCACCAGAATTCTCTAGAATTAGGTTGGCTACCAATTAATTCGCCACCCAGCTACCTGCACCAGCCAGCTCATATCCACCATGAAAAGGAGAGAATCCTGGGAAGAAATAATAAAGAGGACCCAAAGCAAATCAACCCTGACTGTTCCCTGGAAGGACAGATAGTGAAGCTGAAGCTCAAATACTCTGGCCACCAAATGAGAAGGGAGCACTCACTGGAGAAGACCCTGATCCTGGGAAAGATTGAAGGTCAAAGAAGAGGGGAACAGGAAAGGATGAGATGGTTTGACAGTGTCATCGATGCAACGAACATGAAATTAAGCAAACTCCAGAACACGACAGAAGACAGGAGGGCTTGGCGTGATGTGGTCCATGGGGTCGCGAAGAGTCGGACTCAACTATGTGACTGAAGAACAACAAAAAGCAAAGCATCCCTTTTATAATTTTTCTGTAAAAAAAAAAGCAGATTAAGCTGATTTAAGGAACTAGCATTGTTATATTGTGGCAAGTTGTGAATTTGGTGATGGCCCCTTTTGAACTGTTTAGTTATTTTCCCCTGGTCCCTTAGTGCCAAAAAACATGTGCTGTAGTTTACTTTCATTTTCCTCGGGTGGTTGTTGGCTGTTAGTTTTTGTTTGAGCAGAGGCCAGGAAAGGCCCTGCTTTTGTTCCAATAAAACTTTCAATCCTTTTGGCATGGTGTGCTTGTAGAATTATTACAAGCAAGCATTACAAAAATATATCAGTCTCTCTCAGGAAATAATTTTTTAGGGTCTCTGGGCCTGACACCCTCATCCAAGGTTAAGGTTGCCAGCAGGGTTGCCAGGTCCCCTTGTTGCACCAGCAGGGGGATTTTGTGGCATTCCTGGACATCTTTGACAGAACACTGTGGCAAAACTCTTTGGTGAAACTGGCTCCTCAAACCAGAGCAGCACCGTGCAACATCCTTGATGCGATTACATCACTTCTGGACAGGGCTCTTCTTGTAGAAAAAGCCCAGCAGGAACTCATTAGCATATTAGGCCATACCCCTGACAGCACAGCTCATTAACATATTAGGCCACACCCAATGTTCCCAGAAGTGTGGTCATCCAGCCACATTCACCTTTTGCGTCTTATTTTGTTTACCTTGTTGTCAAAACAGTTTTGACAAAACCAATAAAAACATTATTTTCTGTCCCATCTATACAAAACCTTGCCTCAACCAATATCTTATGTCCAACAATTATTCCCACACTGGATTGGAATCAATTCCTAAGGATTAGGTTCCCATGGAAATCAGGTTGCCTTCCTGCAGAACTAGTACGCTGAATATGATTTTTTAGGGTTGCCAACCTACAGGTGGGGTCTGGAGATCTCCTGGAATTACAACTGAGCTCCAAACTACAGAGATCAGGTCAATGGCTGCTTTGGAAAGTAGAGTCCATGGCATTATGCCTTGCTTAGGTCCCTCCTTCCCCTAAACCCCACCCTCCACTCCCAAATCTTCAAGGATTTCCTCAACCTGGAGTTGGCAACCCTAGTTCACTGGCAGAACAACGCTAGGAGCCAGTTTGGTGAAGTGGTTAAGTGCACGGACTCTAATCTGGGAGAACCGGGTTTGATTCCCCACTCCCCCCCTGTACCTGCTGGATGACCTTGGGCAAGCCATAGCTCTGTACCAGCTGTTGTCTCAGAGTTCTCTCAGCCCCACCTACCTCACAGGGTGTCTGTTGTGGGGAGGGGAAGGGAAAGGAGTTTGAAAGACGCTCTGAGACTCCCTTGGGTAGTGAAGGGTGGGGTATAAATCCAATCTCTTCTTCTTCTAGGTTTCTGGATGCACTGGATGGGAGTAGTTTGTGGACTATTTTATTCAAGGTACAAAATTTTATTCAAGGTATAAGATTTCATGTGCCACCTACACTTCTTCAGATGGAAGACATGTGCATGTACACAAAAGCTTATACCTTGGATGAAACTTTGGACTCCAACTTTGTTCTGCTGCTTCAGACCAACACGGCTACCCACCTGAATTATTACACTATAATACTTTTTACAAGCAATTATGTACCAGTGGAGTGGTTACCATGCAGAGTCTGTCCCACAGGTAAAATTGTCCTGTGAACATGTGGTCTTTACCACATAAAAGTATCAATACCATCACAAGATCACCAATCGTTGGAACTCCTCAGAAGCGGAAATCTCTCTTATTAGGAGGTTTAAGAACATCAACTTTGCTGGCCCATTAAAGGCAGATGTCAGTCCAGTGGCAGGAGAAGAGGGACAATCATCTCCTGCCACTTTTTTAACTCTGCCCACTTTTTTAAATTTCACAAAACAGGCAATCTCCAAAGCGCAGCTGACCATGCTCATTTTTAGTTACAACTCTGTTTCTCTGCAGATGTCTCCCAAAGTGCCCCATGCAACAGTCAAGCGTTCTGCCAACACACACAACAATGAAGCTACTTTTTCAGATTTTTCTCTTATATGGCAGTAAGCACCAAACCATTTTAATACAGACTTTAGACACACATATAAAAAAGCCAGAAGCCCTAAAACTGGATGAACCCCGGCTGGGACCAGGGGACTGGCAACCCTAGTTTCCAGGTGGGGTCGGGAGAGCTTTGGGATTTACAACTGATCTCCAGACTGCAGAGGTCCGTTCCCCTGGTGAAAATGGCAGTTTTGGAGGGTGGCATTATACCCTGCTGAGCTCCCTCCCCTCCTCAAACTCCACCCTTCCCAGGTTCTGCTCCAAATCTCCAGGAATTTCCAACCCAGAGTTAGCAACCCTACCCAAGGAACACAACTTCAGTTGGGTTTGCAGAAGGCCCCATCTTAAAACCTGCTCTTACACCTGGAGGCCTCGACCCATTCAGTAGAACTGTTTGAGACAGGAAAATTCTAGTACTATTTATTTTCACTTTAAAGGCTGTTATTTCACACTGCCAGTTTTCACTAATTCTGGGCTACTCTAGACAGTGCAGGGAGATAGAATAATAAAAAAAAAACATAATGCCATGATCTTATGAATACTCTATAGATAAGAACATAAGAGAAGCCAATGTTGGATCAAGCCAGTGGCCCATCCAGTCCAACACTCTGTGTCACACAGTGGCCAAAAACACCAGGTGCCCTCAGGAGGTCCAGCAGTGGGGCCAGGACACTAGAAGCCCTCTCACTGTTCCCCCCCCCAGCACCAAAAATACAGAGCATCACTTGCCCCAAACTGAGAGTCCTATCTATATTTTGTTGCTAATAGCCACTGATGGACCTCTGCTCCATATGTTTATCTAATTCCCTCTTGAAGCCGTCCATGCTTATAGCCGCCACCACCTCCTGTGGCACTGAATTCCACGTGTTAATCATTCTTTGGGTGAAGAAGTACTTCCTTTTATCTGTTCTAACCCGACTGCTCAACAATTTCATGGAGTGCCCACGAGTTTTTGTATTGTGAGAAAGGGAGAAAAGTACTTCTTTCTCTACCTGCTCTATCCCATGCATAATCTTATAAACCTTGATCATGTCACCACTCAGCTGTCGTTTCTCCAAGCTAAAGAGCTACAAGCGCTTCAACCTTTCTTCATAGGGAAAGTGTTCCACCCCTTTTAGCATTCTAGTTGCCCTTTTCTGCACTTTTTCCAATGCTATAATATCTTTTTTGAGGTGTGGCGACCAGAACTGTTCACAGTACTCCAAATGAAGTTGCACCATCGATTTATACAGGGACATTATGATACTGGCTGATTTGTTTTCAATTCCCTTCCTAATAACCCCCAGCATAGCATTGGCCTTTTTCACTGCAGTCGCATATTGTCTCGACATTTTCAGTGAGTTATCTGCTATGACGCCAAGATCTCTCTCTTGGTCAGTCTCCACCAGTTTGGACCCATCAACTGTATTTATAGGTAGGATTTTTGGCTCCAATGTGCATCACTTTGCACTTGACCACATTGAACCCCATTTGCCACGTTGATGCCCACTCGCCCATGATTGACAGATCCCTTTGGAATGTCTCACAATCCTCCCTGGTTCTCACAATCCTGAACAACTTCGTGTCATCTGCAAATTTAGCCCTTCACTGCTTACTCCCAACTCCAAATCATTAATAAACAAGTTAAAAAGCATCGGACCCAGTACTGAACCCTGCGGTACCCCACTGCTTACCTCCCTCCACTGAGAAAATTGCCCATTTATATTCACTCTGTTTCCTTTTAATTAGCCAGTTTTTGATCCACAAAAGGACTTATCCTTTTATCCCATGACTATAGAGCTTACTTAGGAGGCTTTGATGAGGAACTTTATCAAAAGCTTTCTGGAAGTCAAGGTAAACAACATCTATTGGGTCCCCCTTGTCCACATGTTTGTTTACTCCCTCCAAGAACACTAACAGGTTAGTGAAACAAGATCTTCCCTTACAGAACCCGTGCTGAGTCTTCCTCAATAAATTTTGCTCATCAATGTGCCTACTAATTTTTTCCTTAATAACAGTTTCCACCAACTTACCTGGTATCGATGTCAGACTGACTGGCCTGTAATTTCCTGGATCTCCTCTGGAACACTTTTTAAAGATGGGAGCGACATTCACTACCTTCCAGTCCTCAGGAATGGAGGCAGATTTTAATGAAAGATTACATATTTTTGTCAGGAGATCCACAAGTTCACATTTGAGTCCTTTCAGAACTCTCAGATGTATCCCATCAGGGCCAGGTGATTTATTAGTTTTTAAGTTGTCTATCAGTCATAGGACCTCTTGTCACCTCAATCTGACTCAGGTCTTTCAACACCCCTCCTGAAATCAGTTCTGGAGTGGACAAGTACTTCTCATCTTCCACAGTGAAGACAGAGGCAAAAAATGCATTCAGCTTCTCAGCCATTTCCCTATCATCCTTCAGTACACCTTTTACCCCTTGGTCATCCAACAGCCCCACTGCTTCCTGGGCTGGTTTCCTACTTCTAATGTATTTGAAGAAAGTTTTATTGTTGGTCTTTATGTTTTTTGCAAAATGCTCTTCATCCCTTTTTGCCTGCCTGATCACAGAATTGCATTTTATTTGCCACAGCCTGTGTTCCCTTTTATCAGCCTCACTGAGACTAGCTTTCCACTGCTTAAAGGAATCCTTCTTACCTTTTACAGCTTCCATTACTTTGTTTGTTTACCATGCAGGCTTTTTTCTGTACCTATTTGTGCGTTTCCTAACCTGTGGTATATATTTTCTCTGAGCCTCTAGGATTGTAATTTTAAATAGTCTCCAAGCTTCCCCAATGGTTTTGACTCTTTCTACTTTTTCTTTCAGTTTTCTCCTCACATGTCCCCTCATATCAGAGAAGTTATCCCTTTTAAAGTTAAAAGTGGTTGTGTTAGCCTTTTTGGGCAACTCCCTGTTTATACTAATGTTGAACTCAATAACATTATTGAGTTCATTGTGATACCCTGTCATTCTCTGTTAGATTTCCAGGGGGATAAAAGGTCCCCACAATTTGGGCCCCAGTCTTAATGTTCTATAGGTGGAAAATGCTGGAGAGTTTTTCTACTCTGATTGACTCCCAGTCTATCCACATTTCTACCTTACCAAATATTCTCATTGGTGCTTTTCACATTTTCTAATATCAGCTGTGAACACTCTTCCCAGTCTTTGGTGTAGAGCCAATTTGGTGTAGTGGTTAAATGTGTGGACTCTAATCTGAGAGAAACAGGTTTGATTCCCCACTTCTCCACTTGCATCTGCTGGATGACCTTGGGCAAGCCATAGTTCTGGCACAGCTGTTCTTGAAAAAGAGTAGTTTCTCTCAGAGCTCTCTCAGCCCTACCTAACTCACAGGGTGTCTGTTCTGAGGAGGGGAAGGGAAAGGAGTTTGTAAGCTGCTCTGAGACTCCTTCGGGTAGTGAAGGGTGGGGTATAAATCCAATCTCTTCTTTTTCTTCTTCTTTCTTGGTTTCTGTAGGGACATGTTGGCTGATATAGAAATAAATTAATAGAAATGTTCTGTAGATATCCAGACACTATATGCTTTCCTTGTTCTATAACTCTTCTCTGGCTACTTGCTTCATCCATCTTGCTTTTCCTTTTGCCGAATGGGTCTAGAGCTGATAAAAGGCCCAACTATTTTAACTCATTGGAGACCTGCAGTAAACTATCTTGAGCGCTGCTGGGTCTTTGTTAGATTTGCAAGTGAATCGGTTGCCCTCTAGTGGGAAATCTTGGAAAAGATTAAGGGAATTCTGGAATGGAGCAAAACACATGCACCAGTCCCAAGAAAGCCATTTAAATCTCCAAAAGCCACTCTTGGGTATTAGCAGAACCCCTCCAAACAGCACCCAATTCAATACAAGGGAAATGAACACTGGAAGAGCCTCTATACAGGTGTGGAGGCATTTTAGTTACATGGAGAGAGGACTTTTTGGATTCTGGCCAAATATTTTTTACTTGTATAGTATGTTATTAGTAGCTTGAAAATGGTGCTTTAAACACAACTGAATATTTCACCTTAGCATTTGGCAGTGCTTTCAAAGTGTGCCCAAAGGTCTCCATCACAAGGAAAAGGTAAGAATATATGAAGGTGAAGGTTTAGAACAAAAAAGAGCCTCAGGCTGTTATGAAATTATTAATATGCCAAATTATCCTGGAATGTCGTTCTGTAATAAGTTGTTTCATGACAAGTCAGTTACTAATCTCCATAAATCAAAGTAACTGCACTAATGAAAAAAGCCCTTCAATCTATTCAGTCACAGAATATAAATTATTAACACCAATTAAGAGTTCTGCTCCTATTGCAGCCTGCAGCTGGCCTGAAATGACAATAAAAATGTTCCATCAAGAGAACAGTTCTTCTGAGACCTTAGCAGACTCAACAGTAACAAATACCTCATCTCAGCTAAAGAAAAGGTTCAGAGTGGGATTCCATAACCAGTCACCAATTCTCTAGCCATGAAGGTATGTATTTTACACTAATATTGTGGATTTCTGTTCAGAAATAAACATATGTTAAAGTGCTTCACTTTGGCTGGATCATGTCCAAGGTGTGTTCCTAAGACACAAATAAGCTGCACAGGAAATTTAAACCACAGTTTGACAGATCTCATATGAGGAGATAATGTGTTTATTGATACGGTATAGTACACTTGTGAAAGACTGTGAAGCAGTTTCTTCAAGTAAGTTTCTAAATATTAAGGATCTATTGAACTGAAGGATGCAAATCTTTCTTCAGGTAAGTGATTCACTGGTAAGGAACTGAAGCATGTGAATTTTTTTTAACTTTTGTTTTTAGAGATCCCATTACTTGAACTCAACAATCCTGTCCAGAAACTAACCTTTAAAAAGAATAAACATGATTTTTAAAGCATCAACCAGTATAAAGTAAAAAAGCAACGTAGAATATGATTTGAGAACAATTGTGAATATGTCAACCGTCTAAATGTATCAGACAAAGGAACAGTTGTTAGAATATGATACATCTTGGTTATTCTCCTTTAACGAAAAGTGGGAATGTTGGCTTCTTTTCAGTTACTTTTGGCACTACATTCAGTAGCGACAGATCATCATGACTTCATTCTGATACTTGGATAGAATGACCCATTTTAATCAGTCTGAAAATAATGCCTCTTTGTCTACTCGATATCAAATGGGGCAGTAGCTAGAAATATCATTCATTTGACTAGAGTTGTCTATCAGGATCTCTGGCATGTATGCCACAAAATTCAATAAGCTCCAAGTACAAGGAAATCTTAATGAACTCAGTCATCTCATAATTTAATGGACAAGAAACAGCTGTCTGAAAATCATAGACATTAAATGCCAGCTGTATACTTGCAGAAGTGCAATTTAAATTTTTCTTGCATGATGCATATCAACCTTCACAAACATGAGAAATAACAAATTCCCAAGATATAATCTAACCTTATCTAATGTAATCTAATTGCATAACATAAAATGGAGCATTTTCCATTTTGGTGATAGCATGGCTTAGTACCCAATGCTATTCATATAATACAGGATCTCAAAAATTATATTTGTAGCAATGATACTGAGCTACATTACAGAACATCCAATATCTTATTTGTATGTTTCATATATCTCTAAAAATCTTTGAGTGCCAGAACCATATTTTACAATATAGAACATATTTTTAAGCAATGAACACAAAAAATAAACCAAGAACCATTTATTTATTGTACATTATTTATAGTCCAACTTTCTCACTGAGACTGGAGGTGGATTACATAATGTAAGTCAGGACAATCAACAGGATGAGGAGTCACCTAATAAACAATGTAATAGGAATAGGATTGCAGAAATCTGAAATAAAGAATAAGCATTAAACATAACATGTTAAACAGTGCAAAAATGGTATTATGTCAGCAGAAATATAATGCAGTGAGAACCATATAAAAACATATGGCAACTATGAGGCAAATCACCCTGATTTCCCCCAAGGGTAAACATGAATATTAGCAGGCCTGCTCTGGCTTGCAGGTGTCTGTAAGTGGGCCTCCCTGCCTACACCATCCTTATCACCTTCAAGGCTGGATTCAAGAATGTGGTAACTGGCTGATTGTGAGAACTTGCGTTCAGTTCTGTACCTAGATGGGTGGGGGAAAGCAGGATTGGATGTCATCATCCCCTGGAGGGTTCCATTGAGTGAGCTCCCTGATTGGGTTTGGGAGGCCATCTGATGCCAGATGGCCAAATACTCTAATTAAGCCATAGACAAGAGGGAAGCTACATTAACGTCATAATTTTATTGGGCAGTGGCTCTGACTATGCCAAGCCCCATTGTGATGGACTGCTGCATAGACAATGCTTAAGCCTCTAACTCGGACTCCGATATTCTAAAAGGTGTGCCACCTAATACCAGGTATTGAAGTATTAGATAGAGAATTTAGCTTTTCTTATTTTCTTGCTGCAGGATTGTAAAGACTGTGTTGCCTAAGTGACATCTTATTTCTTAAAAGTATTTCATAAACCTTCATATATTTTACCAAGGTCTGGTTTCTTGTGTGCAGATAACCTTGAGGACCCATGCGTCTGAGCGCTGCTTGCTTTCCCAAGGGGTAGTGACTCAGAGGGACTCAGGCTTTGGTCCTTGACAGCAACAGATAATACATGTTAGTATTATCCCATTCCTTCTGTTGGCATGCCTTCCTGAAACATTGTTATAATGCAACAGTATTCCTTTATAAAAAATATCCTCCAGAACAGTTCTATTTTACATAGTTTGGGGAAAGCCAAAAGTATGGGAGCTTTCCTGACCTCCCTGGGCAGGCCATTTGATAGGGGCCACTACAAAGAATGCGCACGCACAAGCAGTTGTTGATCTTTCCCATTTGCAGGGTGGCAGCTGTAGAAGGCCTTGTTCAGATGAGTGAAGTTGTCATGACAGGGCCTAGGAGGAGAGGTGGACCTATGGATATGAGGGTCTAAGGCCATGAAGGGTGTGTGGTGCCCAGCACCTTGAATTGAACCTGGTAACTAATGGGCAGCCAGTGGAGAGACTGCAGGATGGGTGTAATATGCATGCACCACACTGCCTGATTCCTGATAATAACCAACCTACAGTATTCTGAATTAACTGGAGTTTCTGAGTTGGTTTGGCTGTCCAAAGCACATCTCCGATACCTATTTCTGCCTCCAAACATTTTAACTAGCTAGCATATTCTACTCTATCAGAGGCAGCAAATAAATCGAGTGGGAGCAACATTTAGATGGAGATCATCAGCTAAAGCCATCAGTACCGTTGCTGTCCCATAGCCTGGCCAGAAGCCAGACTGAAAAGGATCCAGTGTGTATAAATTATCCAAGAAAACCTTGAGTTGGTCTGCTGCTGCTCTCCCAGAGAGGGCAAATTAGAGACAGGGTGATAATTGGTCGCATCACTTTTCTGTAGGGGTTCTGTTTAAAGTATAGGATGGATTATCACTTCAGTGACTCATTTATGGGGTTCTTATATGATTTCATTTCATGACTGGGTCAAAATGGTCCATAAACAGACCTCTGGATAAAAAAATCATCTTAACAACATAGGATTTCATTCTTTCCCACAGAAATCAAAGGGAATTAAAATAGCTTAATTTTTGTCAAGAGTGTATACCCCTATTTCTCTAACAGTCATCATGACAGAAATGAACCAGGTTAGGCAGTGGAATGACTGTGGATAACTCCTGAGAGGAAAGCTGGTCACATCCCTTGGCCCACAGAAACCCAGCTACTAAAGAGGCAGATGAGGTTTATTTAGCAAATAATCTGCCTGCTCCACTACAAGATAAACCTGGAATAAACTATTTAAAAAGCAACAGTTAAGACTAGATGTTTATTAGGGATGCTCACTCAGATACTAACTACATGAAAAAGCCATATTACAGGACATCCAAACGGTAACAACAATGATTTGTAATTTTTTGGAATTCTTCAGAAATGTATGCTGTAACTTCTGGCACATTCACTAACTACTTTTCATTGGTGCGTGCGGCAGCAGTGGAAGGGGGGAAAAGACAGTGAGAGCAGAAGGGGGAGTAAGTGAGAGTCTACAGATAACATGGCAGACATATTTTCCAACTAGAAGAGTTAGCAGATGTTCCTGCCAAAGCAGATTGCAGTGGTAAGTTTGTGTGTGCCCAGAGTTCCAACAATCATTAAACCCTCCCAGTAGCTTAAGGAAAAGATCTGGATTTAATATAAGCTTGTAGCATGGCACTGTTGTCCTGCCTATACAACCATGTGTCTCTTATTGAGGATAGTGTTTGAATTTTTGTTCTGTACTGCAAGGGCGTAGACTTTCTCGATCCCCGGGGGGGGCGGGGGCTGTTTTTCGTGCGCGCGCGCGAAGCGCGCGCGCACGCTCGGGACCATGTCCCGCTGCTCTACCCCCTGCCCCAGGGAGCCGCCGCCGCCGCTTCCCTCCCCCGGGCCGTGCCCGCCCGCCGCACTCCCCGCCCCCCTCCCTCCCCCCCGCTCACCTTGGGCGCCGGCGGGGGAGGATCGCTGCTGCTGCAGCCGGGGGCCGGCGCGTCGCCCTTGCGGGCCCCCGGCTCTCGCTCCGCCTCGCGTTTCCCGGGGGGGCTCAGCCACCCCCGGCAAAATGAACACCCGCCGGTGGCCAGTCAGCCGGCCATCGCCGCCTCTCTCTCCCCCCCCCACCCCGCCCCAGGGAGGCAGGAGGGCAGGCCGGGGGTGGGGGGGAAGGAGAGGCGGCGACGGCCGGCTGACTGGCCACCGGCGGGTGTTCATTTTGCCGGGGGTGGCTGAGCCCCCCCCGGGAAATTTCGGGGGAGGCTCGAGCCCTCGAGCCCCCCCGTAGTTGACGCCCATGCTGTACTGTTTTGCTATTAAGATTAGCTTGCTGCTATAATGTGCTGAATTGTGTGCAAAGTGTGATTTGATGTGCTGTGTATACTATTATTTTGGTAGCATTTGAGGCTTCCCCCCATTCCCTTCTATTCAATACCAATATTAGTGTAAACAACTGCCCATAGTTTTCCTGTGTGCGTTTCTGTTACCATAACTGTTTGCCTTGCACAAAATGGTGATTAGGTTGCCAAGTGCATGCCTGTGCTTTCCACTGAAATCAAAGGAATCAGCAATGAATGAAGAAAAGAACAAAAATAATAAAAAAGAATGAGGGCAATAATGAACACTATGAAAACAAAAAAAATTCTAAGCACATCCCTATTGTTCAGTATTCACTACAGGTCACTCTGCTACCATAAAATGAGTTACAAATGAGCGTACCCACCTTCACTGTTCTGACTACTTGTCTGGATTTTTATTTCAGTCCCAGAAGAGTCTCCTGAAGTTCTTCCCCAGAACACTCCTGAGGATGGTGATGTTATGGGGGTGGGAGCCTCACCAAGCAGCTTGATTACCCCTGCCTTTGGGTGTGGGGATCCTCCTTCGACAGGCAATGAGCTCATTATCTTGGGGCAGACAGTGATGTTCAGTTTAAATGGTATGCTATCTTACTTTCAAAAAGACAGAAAATGTGGAACTCCGCTTAAATTGGTGATTATTTCCCTCTGTATACTCCCCTAATGATTATGCTCATGAGATTCACAGACATTTGATAGGAGTAACTCTGTATAAGAGTGCATTCTAAGAATGCTATCCTATACCCACTTACTTGTGAGTAAATTCCATAGAACACAGAAGATCTTATGAACATGAATAGAATTGGCCTGTACAGCAGGCAAAAGGAACCCCTCCACTTGCAAATGCTTTACATTCCACCTCCTCCTGTCTCTAAAACTCCAGGAACTTTTATCATCTGATTTAGCTATTTGCACGCATGAGTTCTGCAGTCAAGAGAATATGTCAATTGAAGCTGTAAGTAAAAGTTTGTACTACTAAATATATTTCTATCGGAAAAGATGAAATGGGGGGGATTTTGTACTATATTACAGAAAGCTAAATTTTAGGTGCCTCAAAGCACTGTGAAGAAGGTCATTAATCCTCAGCCACCAT
The DNA here is from genome assembly GCA_029233225.1 of Lepidodactylus listeri. NCBI lineage: Eukaryota > Metazoa > Chordata > Lepidosauria > Squamata > Gekkonidae > Lepidodactylus > Lepidodactylus listeri. The sequence continues at coordinate 68,754,265 of JARCFY010000004.1, read as the reverse complement.
AACATAATCCTCAGCCACCTCTTCAATGTATGGCTTAATCACCATGCTGCGAGGAATTAAACATTTCTCTGCAGATGTACAATACACCCTGGCAGTGTGATGATCACTCGGCATATCTTGCCAGTGCTCAAGCGGGAGAGACAGGATTTGTTTTTTGGAATGCCTGCATGAAAGGCAGAATGCATCGTATGGGATGCTTTTCTCTGGTTTCAAAGACCAATACTATTTCACCTAGTTTTAATTTACATGAGTATGGAAAGGCATTTTTAAAGCAAAAAGATTTTTTTTAATGCATTGAAGAAGTCTTTATAGGTTCTGAGTAGTACAGAAATCTTCAGACTCCGGGTTATTTCTGGAGTACCTATCCTCTTACAACCATGAGGTCATCTGCAACACTGAAATAAAAACCAAAATCAACCAAAATACCTATCCGTGCCACCTCTCCACCTTAATCCTGAACATGTATCACCAAAAATCATCCTGGCATTTCAGCAGCACAGATGTAATGTGATGCAGCACTCCGTGGTGGATGAGAAGTGAATTCTTCTGGGGCAAACATAATAATCTGCCAGCACCAGATCAATGTTTTGCTCCATGTTTCTATGTTTTATATGTCACCAGTCTGAGCCTGATTTTGTGTTATATGAAAGTATATACTCTTACTTTCTGTTGGCTAGTTACAGTTGTCAGGTCCTTCCAAGTCCCCAGTAGGGGGCGTTACTGGAGGATGCAGGGATGTCCCCAGTGTGGTTAAGTGCATGGACTCTAATCTGGGAGAACCGGGTTTGATTCCCCCCTACTCCACTTGCATCTGCTGGATGACCTTGGGCAAGCCATAGTTCTGACACAGCTGTTCTTGAAAAAGAGCTCTCTCAGCCCCACCTATCTCACAGGGTGTCTGTTGTGGGGAGGGGAAGGGAAAGGAGTTTGTAAGCCACTCTGAGACTCCCTTGGGTAGTGAAGGTCAGGGTATAAATCCAACTTCTTCTGTTCTCTCTTGACTTTCTGAAAACAAACTAAGTTTTGAGACAAGATGGTAGAGTTTATAGGTTCCATATATTTTTTCACGTTTTACTTACCTTTATCAAACAGAAGAAAAATGAAATAAAAGTATGGCTCCATTCATAATTTTCTGCAGTTATATTTAGCACTTCAGTATTTACAGTCTTGAAGAATGTAGGTCACATGGACTTTAATGCAAACTAAAAAAGCCCACTAACAATTTAATAACTGTGTGTGTGTGTGTGTGTGTGTATATATATATATATATATATATATATATATATATATATATATATATATATATATATATAAACTGAAAAGTTATAAAAATTAAATGGCATTTTAGTTATGCGCTTTTGGCTGGGAAATAAGCTACTCAACTATAACCCTGTTCATTGTAAACTGTACATAAAAAACAACCTAAAGAATTCATTGCAATGTTTCTCTTGAAGCTATATATATATTTAAACACACATACAATTGACAGGTCAAATTGGCACTAATGTCAATATGAGGAAATGACATGGAAGTAATAAAAATGTGTCAAGGATAATATCTGAATTGTTTGTAAAATTTCAATATAGCTAATTATCAACATGGCCAAAGCTACAGATACTTAAATCCAGCGGCTGGAGTGGTGAACAGATAAGACAGATCTTTCTACAAACCTAAGAAAATCCCAGTCATGGTTTCTATCAGTAAAAGGCAGCCCTTTCCAGGGCTGTTCTGGCCTTTGAGGGAGGACACATCGGGCCAGGACCAGCAGGAACCACTAGGCAACTTGCTACAATGTAACTTGCATGACCCACCCAGGAATGCTGTTCAACAGCAGCCACTCCACAAAAGCAGGAGTAGTACGATGGTTAGAATTTCAGAATATGATCTGGGAGACCCAGGACTGAATCTCCATTGTGCTATAGAAACCTACATGATGAGCCTGGCCAGTTACACATTCTCAGCCTAGTCTATGCCACACAGTTGTTGTGAATAAAATAGAAGGGAGGAGAATGATGTAAGCTGCTTTAGGTCCCCATCGTGGAGAATGGTGGGGTATAAATATAACTGAAGATGGGCAGTAGATAAAGGTAGGCTGGCCAGTGGATGGGATTAAAAGGAAGCAGAAAAAGGAGGCAAGCCGTAGGGACTTTCAGGAAAGGGAAAGAGGCAATAGTGGGTGAAATGAAAGTGAGATCCCTCCCACATGTTATTGACTTATCTAGTTGTTTATCAGTTTATTCCCTAAATTTTTTTGAAATTAAGTAACTGCAATTTGTTCTCTGCAAAGCTCTTCTTACAATGTTACTAACAACATTGTATTTATTGTTCTAAAACAGAAAGATTGGAAGACAAAGGATTAGAAACTGGGGAAGAGTGGTGGTGACTTTCAGACTTTCTCCAATTATCCATACTTCTGAGGCAAACAAAGTTCCTGCTATGATTTTTAACACTGTAACCCAAATTAGAGTCCTGCTTTCAATGAAAATAGCATACTGGAATAACTCTATGAACCACAGTACTATCCTAGACAAAGCTACTTCAGTATCAGCCAATAGGACAGCAGTACAAATGAGTCCACAGTAGCAGGGCCAAGTGCTTGCAGCTTTCGTCTTGGAGGCAGGGAACAGGGCTATACAGGACTAAGGATTGTTAAAGTTTATTAGGTTTTTTTACTGTTAAAAAAAATAAAGCTGTCTCATGAGAAACAGACATACATGGAGGGACTCTAGGCAAGAGGATCCTGCACTCTTGAGAGATGGGGATGTGAGATGGGGATTGGCAAGAAACAGTCACTGGAATGAAATATTAGCTTTAGAAAATACTGCAAGACACTTTAAAGATATTTGAAGGTATCCTTACCTATGAATTTCTGACTTGCTTTTATGATCCAGTATTGTAATAAATAACCATTTAGCTTGCATATAGTTTAAACAGTTGTTTAATCAAAAAAGTGTTATAGACTGATTGCATTTCAGATAGAAACATTTATTTCCAAAGAACAAGCACTTACATTCCTTCTAGCACATTCAAAGTACCAGGTTCATTGTAAAATAGTGTGTTGAAGCACTCCACGTTCTCTTGCCCATTGCCTTTTTTCCTTGGGGGTGAGGTGGGGCAACCAGCATACCTTGCAATGGCCTGTTAGGTACCATCCAGGCAGGCACTCCCAGAGAGAAATTGCAAATGTCCTGGAGCAGCTGCGTGAGGCAGCAATGTGTGCAGACAGGTAAGGACATGCTGGTACTGAGCAGCACAGTCTGGCATACATGCCTTCATCAGTAATGTGTGGGCCAAACCCCTTGAGGTCAATTAACAAATGAATTGTGCTCACATAACTCCCAAGATGTGTAGTTTTGCTCTACAGCTTCCTAACCTATATTCAGCGTATTAAAACCACTATATCCAGTAGAATATACTGTCCATTTGTAGAGCAGAGAGTGTCTCACCCCTTCCCCAGATCTGCTGCAAAGTCAGACTTCATACTGTCCCTTTTATTACTCTCAGCACACTCTCACCATGACTTTTTCACAAGTTCAAATAGGAATGACCAAGGGTTATCTTTTCCAGACATTTCAATGTAAATGTGTAATGTATAATAACATCAATTCACCTACAGGAATGTGTATGTTCCTGTATCACATACCATTTGCTGCACAGATTTTTTAATTAAACACAGGGGTCATTTTGTAGAAAAAGAGGTGCAGGAGCTCCTTAGCATAACTCATTAGCACAACTTATTTGCATATGCTACACCACCTGACATCACCATCAGGAAGGAAGGAAGGAAGGAAGGAAGGAAGGAAGGAAGGAAGGAAGGAAGGAGCGAGCTGGCAGACAGGGGACAGCTACTAATCCAAGCCTCAGAAATACCACTATTCTGGGAGGATAGCTTCAGTGGTGGCTGAAGCCTTCAGAAGGCGGGTCGGAGGAACACGGACCTTTCCAGGGGACGGGGTCATTTTGCTGCAGCCATGACACAAGCAGGCATTCCCCCGCAGTGGGGGGGGGGGGCTGGCACCAACTCTCGGAGCTGAGCTCCCCCAAGCTCCTGCTCAAAATGACCCTGATTAAACATATAACCATATTGTACTACTTCCAAAGATTATCATACTTGGTGAAGTCATAGGAGGATAATCTCTGTTTCCTATAAGTAGCCATCTTCTTTGTGATAGATAAAGGCAAAGATTTCACTGGATTCCACTCCTATAGTAAACACCTGAGTAAAGAAATCAGGAGCAGAGTTACTTCTTTCCAAAGAAAAATACAGGTAATGTTGCTCCTTCTTGGTTTGAATATTTAACTCAGTTTAAGGAATGAACAGTTTTGTAGTCACAGAACTCTCCTGGGCAGGTCTACTCAGAAGTAAGTAACATGTGGAGTAGCTATTTACAGAAACAATCCACAATTATAAGTATAAGAAGAATTAAGAGATCCAGATGGAAGATACCTAATCTTAAAAATGAGACTCCCGGAAGACAAAACATGCACAATAGCAACCAAAACATGCACCAAACAATGCTAAAGTTAATTTTTTTAAGATTGTTTTCCAAATGGTGCTAGACTTTCAAGATGAGGAAATAATGATTTTTGGAGATATGAACAAAGTACTAGACACAAAAAACACAGATCAAGGAATATTAAAGGTGGAAAACTACCTAAAAATGTATTTCAATACATGGAAATGCTAGACTTAGAAGATTCCTAGAGGACCAAGTATCCAAAGGGCAGAGACTTTACCTTCTTTTCAGACAAACATCAAACATATTCAAGAATAGACATGAGCTGGATATAAAAAAGTTTGATAATGAATTTAGGAAAAGTAGAGATTCAACTGAAGATATTTGCAGACCATAATCTCACAGAAGTAGTCTTGCAATGGAATAGAGACTCAAGAAGAAGATGAAGATTAAATAATGTTATTTTACTACAAGGAGGTGTGGTAAATAACTGTAAAAAAGATTTGGAAGAGGTTTTTTTTAAAATAAACAACACAGAAAGAATGTCTTCAGCCACAATTTGGGAAGCAAGAAAAGCTTTTATCAGAGGAACTCTACTAGCAGCCACTGCTAAAAAAAAGTGAGAAAGATCAGAACAAACAAAGATAATAGCAGAACAAAATCAGAGACAGGAACAAGAATATAAAAACAATCTTAATAAAAACACTAGTAGAACCCAAACAATTAAAAAATCAATTAGACAGGTTAAAAGTGGAAGAGGTACAGAAAAAAAAAATTCCTAAAACAAAGATGTTTTGAACATGCGAACAAATCTGGCAGATATCTGGCATATTGTCTTAGGAAGGAAAGAGAAGGAAAGAGGAAGGAAAGGGTAATAACAGGAGTAAAGAAAGTAGATGCAGAAAAAGAAATACAGGAACAATTTATCAGTGTCGTTTCAGGATTATATAAAAAGAAGTCATATAAAAAAGAATACTTAGAAGATCTCCTGATTTCAAAGTTTACATCAGAAAAGTATTTAATCAAACAATAATAATTCAAGAAATCTCTCAAGCAATAAAGACGATGATGAAGAATAAGGCACCAGGACCTGACAGCAACGTATTACAAGCATCCTGAAGAAGTATTAACAACACAGTTGCAAAAAGTTACGAATGAGATAAAGGAAAAAAAGACAATACCCCTGACGTGGCAAGAGGCGCATGTAACACTAATACATAAGGAGAGCAGTGATGTATCATTACCACAGTCTTATAGACCTATTTCTCTGTTGAATGCAGACGACAACATTTTTGCCACAATAATGGCAGAAAGATTAAGAAAATGCATACCAAATCTTCAATCAAAGACTTCAAACACTTCAATCAAATACTTCAATCAAACAACTGATGTCCAGCTGACAGAGATAAGCTCCCCTGGAGAAAATGGCTGCTTTGAAGGGTGGACTCTATGGCATTGTACCATGCTGAGGCCCCTCCCCACCCTCTCTTGGATCCACCCACAAAGTCTCCAGGTATTTTCCAACCCAAAATGACATTTTTGGGCCTCTTCCGGAGGTGCTGCCCCAATGCAGCCATTTCAAGGCCAGTTTCGCTCCTCCACACTTCAAATGGGGGGGGGAGGGGGAGAGTGAAACTGATAGCTGAAAAGGCTGTTAGCCTAAACTTCCTACAAGCCTTCTCAGTGATCAGGGAAGGTATTTAACTTTCCTGACCGTTCCCCTAGGGAAGCGAAAGGGACAACTCAAATGCAGTGTTTCCTCTAAGCTGAGTTAGTGTGAGCTTGCTCAGTTTTTTAGCCTCTGGCTCACAGATTTTTGTCTTAGCTCAGGAAGGATGGCTCCAGAGCAAACTAATTTATGCAGTAGCCAAATCACTCACTCACAACTTTAATGCCAGTAGCTCACAAAGTACAATTTTTGCTCACAAGACTCCACAGCTTAGAGGGAGCATTGCTCAAATGGCTGCTAGCCGGGGCTATTTTTGGGCAGGAATGCACAGGAAAGGAGTTCTGGCTGGCTCCTGAGTTGACCACACCCAGCAGGAACTCATTAGCATAATAGGCCACACCCAACAGCAGAAACTCATTAGGATTGGCTACATTAAGGGTATGTGGTCTGACATGCAAATTAATTCCTGCTACAAAAAAAGCCCTGAGTTTTGACAACAAACAAGGTAAACAGAATAAGAAGCAAAAGGTGGGTGTGGCTGGATGGACACTCTTCTGGTAACATGGAGGTGTGGCCTAATATGCTAATAAACTGTGCTGTCAGTGGTGTGGCCTAATATGCTAATGACTTTGTGCTGTTGGGTGTGGCCTATTATGCTAATGAGTTCCTGCTGGGCTTTTTCTACAAAAAAGCCCTGCTGCTAGCCATTTCAAGGCCAGTTCCACTCCTTCCCACTTCTAATGGGGGGGGGGGCAGTTGCAAGTCTTTTCAGTGATCATTTTTTCTCCCCCCCCAATTAAAAATGGGGGGGGGAGTGAAACTGGCTGTGAAATGGTCGCATCAGGGGAAGAACTTCCAGTTTTGGCCACCACCGGTTTTACTGGAAGTGGTCCAAAATGTCATTGGGGGCGAGATGCCCGCACCCACCCCCAAGAACACCCTCCAAAGGCCCCCACCAGCAAGGTAAGGGGACCTGGCAACCCTAATCATAATACAAGAAAGAAGTCACATAATCAGAGATGGACTTTTGAGAATATGGTTTACATGCTGGAATTTATTGAGCCCCTAAGATTCTTTGCTTATGCCCCCAGTAGAAGCTTACCATGATAAGAACATGAGAAATAAAAATGATTTTTTAACATATGGCATGATGATAAATTCTCAGAGGAAAATCAAGTCATGGCAAGATATCAAAGATAAAGGTGTAAACATTCAATTCAATGGCTGCTATATTATCCATCAGACTCAAGACTAAAGGAAATCATGAGCTCTGAAGATGGCGCTCTAAGAGATGTGACTGAATTTGGACAGCTGAGTATAAAAGAAAAAGAGCATTTAATACAATGGATATATAAGATTTTACTCCAGCTAGAAAGAGAAGATGTATAAGTGAAAAACTGTATGATTAAGTGGATGCACAACTTTAAAGAGCAGATATCTATGCAACAATGGGAATAACTACAGGAAAAAGAAATTTACAGACAGCCAAACATTAAGAGAAAATTGATACAAAATGTTTTTTTAGATGGTATATAACTCCAGGGGACATAGAGAAAGCAGATAAAAACTACAAAGGAAAAAACTGGAAATGTCAAGACATAGATGGAACCTTCTTTCATATGTGGTGGCTTGTAAGAAAGCAAAAAGATTCTTGAAAGAAATACCCCCCCCCAAAATGCAGAACATATTAAAGTTTAAATTCCCAGTGGAAGCTAAAAGCAGACATGCCCCCTTCCTTCCCTGAGCCTCTCCGCTTTTACAGAGGAACTCGGGGAGGGGAGGGAAAGTGGGGGGGTATGTTTAAATGCCTTTCTTTCCCTCCCTAAGATTGGGGAGGGAAAGAGGAATTTTAAACATGCCTGGACTCCCTGCCTGCCCTTCTCCATCTACCCCATGTCAGGTAGAGAAGGGAAGTCAGAGAGTAGGCTTTCCCTTGTCAATTTCACTCACAGCTGACTGGCAGGCGTGAAATTGACAAGGAAATCTGTAGAGGCTACCAGAGGGAAAGAAGGCATTTTAACATGCCTCCTTTCTCTCTGGTGGTGTATATCAGACCCGAATATATTCAGCAATACCGAATATTTCCCCAGTCTGAATACTTTACTGGTATTGGACTGGGGAGATTCAGCATTTACTGATATTTGATATTGTTCGGGTTTGATTTACACGAAGCCAAAAAATACTGGCTTTTTTTTTTTTTTGCACACCCCTAGTCCATACATTGAACACTGAAGAATAAATGCTCTTGAATAATGGTGCTGGAGAAGACTTTTGAGAGTTCCTTGGACTGCAAGGAGATCAAATCAGTCAGTCCTAAAAGAAATCAACCCTGACTGTTCCCTGGAAGGCCAGACACTGAAGCTGAAGCTCAAATACTTTGGCCACCAAATGAGAAGGGAGCACTCACTGGAGAAGACCCTGATGCTGGGAAAGACTGAAGGTCAAAGAAGAAGGGGACGGCAAAGGATGAGATGGTTAGATAGTGTTATTAATGCAATGTGCATGGAGTTGAGCAAACTCTGGAGGACGACAGAGGACAGGAGAGCCTGGAGTGATATGGTCCATGGGGTCGCGAAGGGTCAGACTGGACTGTGCAACTGAACAACAACAACAACAGTCCATACATATAGGCAGAGGGTGACGTGTGTACATTGAATAAAACTTTGTTGGTCTTAAAGGTGGCCCTGGACTTAAACTTTGTTATGATACTGACTGAGTGTGAGGATTCCTTTCTAACAGAGGTTTTAATCCCCACTAAGGCTGCAAATCTAAAAACAGCACTACCCATAAAGCATTAAGACCAATGAAGCCACATTAGTTTAAATGGGGAAAAGTTAAGAAGATACTTAACTCCCCAATGGAATTCAGTGGCTCTGCAAAGCTTACCGACCCACTTCTCAGGCATAAACCAGAACAAAACGCATCCTTGCACAAATCGCATTCATTTCCATAAAACACGGGTAGGGGACGTTCCTAGAAAAGTATGTAATCAAATTCATCGGATCAGACATTGCAGACGCGGAGTGCAGATGTTATAAACTTGTAACAGCCTCACTTCACACGTTTTCTAAAAGTGCTTCTTTAGCAGGAAACGTCTACTGCATGACATGTCTCTATCAAACACAACAACACCCCCGCCCCCCAACCAGGCAACAGAACAACTCCGACAGCCTAACCCGTTGAAAGGGTCTTTCACCGAACAATATGCGGACTCAGGAACCTTCTTCTTAGCCAGTCGCAGTGAAGGCCAATTCTCAGGTAACGACCAGCAGGGGTCACTACTGTGCCAGCGCAGCCGTGCTACCTCCGGAGCCGGTGCTGCTAGGGCAGCAGGAGGTGAAAGGTTGGCAGGAGCCGAAGGGAGGAGGGAAAGGAAGGGAGGCGACGCAGGCTGGTGGGGCAGCAGAGCTACACACGGACCCGGCGGGTGTGTCCAGCAGCTGGGCAGGGGGTAGCCGCGTCGCGAAGGCGACGCAGGAGCTTATCCGAGAGGCTGTCACAGGCGGTGCTTGGAACCGGAGCGACTCTGCCCGCCGCAGGTCTCGGAGCTCTTGCTTCCGTTAGCGCGCGTCGTCCCCGGACATGCCGGTTAAAGAGAGCCGGGCAGCGGAGCCTCACCTCAGCCGCGAGGGAGCGCCAGGCAAGGGGGCGATGCTCCTCTCTCGGCCGCTTGGCTTCTGCGGCGGGACTAGACACTGAGCATTCCCGGCGCCTCCGTCGGGGCAGGTGGCGCGTCTGGTGCGCTTGGCGCCAAGCTCGCTCTCGAGCCCGCTTGCCGGGAACTTTTGGGCGTGAGAGGAGCCCGGTGTTTCCCCGCGCGGAGGAAGGCGCGCTGGAGCGGCCCGAGGGAAAGCCTCTCCGAGAGCTGCGCTCTTTTGCCCGTCTGGCTCCCCGGAGGGAAGGAGGAAGGCGACCCGCCGAGGAAGTGGAGCGGGCGAGAGTGGACTGCCCAGCGCCTCGTTCGCCTCAGCCCCGCTCGCCCTGCCGGGAGAGGGGTCCGCCTGGCTTCGTTCCCGCGGGGCAGGTACTTAATTGGCGGCCCTTTCCTTCAGGCGCTGGTGGGAGGAAGGGCTTCTATTCGCCCCAGTGCCTTCCCGAGCCTCTTTGGACACAAAAGAGTATTGCCCGCCGCCGGCGAGGGAAGTGGAGGGAGAGTAAATCATTAATCCAAGAAAAATGGCTCGGGTCAAGCCGTCCAAGGCAGGGTGGGGGGTGAGCAGCCTGCCTGTGTGCTGAGGAGGAGGAAGCCTAGCCTGGGCGCCCATGCCTGCTCTTTCTCGAGTTCTTCTGATTCACTGCTTAGGCCTTGAGTGCTGTTATATTTCTGCCTGTGATTGGATCGCACTGTTTGGAAGGGAGTTTTGCCTTGCCTCTAAAGGACTTCTGGGCATCAGTGGTTTCTTATGGCTGAACAGAGAATCCCAGAAGACTGCAAGGCGTTTGCCTTGTGAACCTCGCAGCCACTGCTTGAGAGAACTAAATATAATGTGAATACCTTGGTGTTAAATGAGTATTTGTATGGTCAGGCAACTAATTTATTTTTTCACCTTTTTTCCCTTCACCTGCAGGGGAGCAAAACCGTGAACTTCAAGCTATCATGCTAGATGTCTGAAGAGGATTGTTCCTGTATTGTTTAGCTCAATACATTATTAACAGCTGGAGCCACAACTTCAAAAGGTCAAAGAATAATGTGCTCCGTTCAGCTTCCTTGATCTGGGTTGCTGAGCCAAATAAATTACTGTTTGCCAGTGCCGTGTTAAGCACTCTCTGGGTTTCCCTTATTCCTGGGCTTGGACTTGTCCATCTCTTATTCCCATTTGCCTTCAGACATCAAAGCACGGAAACAGCCATGGGCTGTTTCTGTGCAGTCCCGGAGGAATTCTATTGTGAAGTTCTGCTTCTAGATGAATCCAAATTGACCTTAACCACTCAGCAGCAGGGGATAAAGGTAAGTGTGCAGCCTGTTCTGTTTTCACCGGGGTTACCCAGGCGCTTGTCAATAGTGCTTGAAATGCTTTGTCTGGCATTGAGCCATAGGGGGCAAATCTGCTTGGAAACACTGTTCAGAGAGAGAGAGAAAGAGAGAGAGAGAGAGCGCTCTTATCAAAACAGACTTGCATCTAATTACCAGGAAATGGCCTTGTCAAGAGGCATTTGACTTCGGATCACATTTCATTACCTGAGAAGTAGTTGAAATTGATCCTAGAAACAAAATCTCAATAACGTCACATTACATAAGTTTGTGTTAGTGCTGCAAGATCTTTTGAAAACTTTGTTTTCTAGGTGGCTTTGTTGCGTTATGTAATGTACTTTGTGCTGTAATTTTCAGATGCTGTGAGCCTTTTATTATATACCAAAAGAAGCTCTTTTAAAATGTGTCCACAAGCAAGGGTATGTCTAGTGTTTGCCTAATATATTTATACTTTGTTAAAGAAGCAAGCTTTATAAAAGTGCTGAACACGTCAATCCAAGTACCAGCCCCTTTTAAGCACATTCTTTCTCTGTCAGTAAGAAAGGTAAATATGTCACCATGTGCTTCATGTTTCCATTGGGGACCAGTGGGATGTAAGGGTGCTCACCGCTGGGCAAGACTGTATCCTCAGTCTTTCAAATCTTTATTAAAAACAATATAAATGCTGCTTCTGAGTGCAAATTGACAAAGGGTTCTGAATGAAAAATCTCCAGGCGCCAGTCCTGTAAATCGGCATTATGAGATGGGTGATTTTTCCAGTTTGGGGAAGAACAGGACCACAAATCTTTTTGCTAGATTTTGTTTCACTTATATTTTATTGATTATACTTATACCCTCATTTTCCTTGCTATTCAAGATGGATTAAAATTCTAAAATAAGCCCAGAAGTAAAACAATAAAACCTCACACATGCTGGATCACGAGTGCATGACTGGACTCACAGTCAGACATACATCAGGCAAATTCACCTTAGAAAGCTCTCATTTGCTTGGTGCTGCAAGAGGGAAGAAGGAGGCTTTGTCCACATGCCCTAAGAAGGACACGTGGAGTCAGGAAACAGGAGAAAAGCCCCCTCCCCTTTCCACTAGATAAAGCAGGGTACGGCACTGAGTGAATGAGCACTTGAAGTATGTCTTGACTGTGAGTCCGATTGTGCACCCTTGACCCAATATGTTTCAGGATATAGTGTAGTTACACCTTCAGTCCTTAATATATGTGGATCCTAGGACTTGAATTGAACTTTGAAACAAACTGGCAGCCAATATAGCTATTTAAAAATAGGCAAAATGGGTTCCCAGTGGGTATTCCCTGGCAATAATTGGGCTGCCACATTCTGGAGCAGTTGCAATTTTGAGGTTGTCCTCAGAGGCAGCTCCATGTAGGATACATTCCAGTAGTAAAAGTGTGAGGTTGCAAAGCATGGATTAACATAGCCAGGTCTGCTGTCTAAGTAGTACCATTGACAAGCCAGGTGCACTTTTGACCACTGTGCCACCCAGATTTTCAAACAGAAAAGGGGGTCCATGAGCACTCACAGGATCTTAGAATGCTCTTCAAGTAATAGCTCTGTTCCATCCACAGCAAGTGGATCCTGTCCCTCCACATCATCAGATTCCCCAATTAGCATTATCTCTGTCTTTTTTGTTTGCAGCTTCATTTTCTTCTGTTCTGACTATTGCCTCAAAGCACTGGTTCAGAACTGAGAACAAGGGCGTAGACTTTCCAATTTCCTGGGGGGGGGGGCCTGGGGCTGGGCCAGAGACATTACAGGCCATTGTCTCTGGGGGAGGCTCAGCATGTCCTTGAAACGTTCAGGGGGGGGGGCTCCAGCTCCCCAGCCCCCCTGAAGTTGATGCCTATGACTGAGAACAACACTTCTTCAGGCTAGGGAGAAGAGCTGTAGAGCTGGGTGTCGTCTGCATGCTGATGACATCGAAACCCAAAGTTCCTGACAATCTCATTCAGTGGCTTTCATGTAAACAGTGAAGAGCATGGGTAACAAAATGGAACCTTGAGGCATTCCGTAAGAAAGACCCCAGACAGTTGACTCCACCTGTCTGGTGTAAACCTATATAGACTTCAGACACATACTGTATATCCCTGTTTTATGGAACAGCAGCCTAATAGGGCCAAACTGGTTTTATCGTCTCCCTTTATGTAAAGTGCAGGTTTTAAACATAAATGTTTCTGAAGGAGAATGGAAATATAAAGCAGTAGTCTTGGGAGTAAGCCTCTCTGAATGTGGTGTAACATACTTCTAAGGAGACAAGTGTTAGAGGGGCTGTAAGAACCTTATATATGGATGTGTATGTTGTCTTCTGCTTTTCTGGTAGATGTGTAGCATACCTGCTCTGTGCATTGTTGTGCATATATTAGACTGTCTTCTATCTCCTAAAAATGGTAACATACTGAGGTTCAATAGTGAAGTTGTTCTGCCAGACATTTGTCTGTTAAGATTGCCTCTTCATGAATTCACTTCTTGAATTTACTCATTAGTGTAATCCCACCTGAAACAAAAACTGTTTGTAACAATTAGAGAACTTGGATACTATTTCAAATGGAAGATTATGGATTTACATCCTGACCTTAAGTGTATTTACTGTGAAGATAGTCTTATTGATTTCAGTGGGACTTATTTCCAATGACATTCCTTTAGGATTGTGTGCTCTCCAATCTTTTGTACGCAGTGAAAGTTAGTTGTGTCTGAAGACAATCTGCACTTCACATGATATTAAGTGTATTACCCACAGTGTGATATATGAATATGAATGATAAGTTTTTACAAGCATGTGGATCATATGGTGGGGATCCAGGGCTGGTTGTGGTTTCTAGTTGAGCTAATGCACGATCAGGCCACAGTTGTCTTCAAGTTATTTAACTTTGTATTGGATTGTGGCATTCATACAAATACTGCTTTAGCTGTTATGGTTTCTTCCAAACAAATTCTGGAAATTGTAATTTATTTGTTTGTTTGACTTGTATTCCGCCCTCCCCGGCAAGGCGTGGGTGCTTAGAACTTTCTGTTAGAGATCCATAGTCCTCTTCATAGTCCTCTTTAATTTCTGGGCTTCCTTGGGGAAAAGGGATGACTGCTAGTTTAAGGATTAAGTCCTATGCCCTCTGATTTGAAAGTAAGTCTGTTGAATTCAGTGAGATTTACTTCCAGTTAAAAATGTATAGGGTTATGCTGCATGTCCAGAGTTGATATGCTCTTATTCACACCTAACTTTCACCTTTTATGCTTCAGAAAACAATTTAATACAGTAGTAGACTCATTAGTATAGAAAGCAACTATTAATTTAGGGCAAATGAAAGTAGAGGTTTGAATGAAACTGGGTTTATGCTGTTTTTTGTCCTATTTGCATTTTGAATATAGTGCTATAGCCATGTACTGTGGAATGAGTTTTAATTCAGAGGATTTGCTTGGGGAGAGTATAAAAGAATGCAGTAATTTATTTTAATTCATATCTGAGGGATAAATCCTAATGAGTGTGTCACACAGAAATGTCAGAAAAATACATAATCCCTGCAGCATAAGAGAAATTAAAATAAGAAGGAAAATCCAGACAAGTAACAGGTTTTCAACCTTGCATACCCTACAGAATAGTTTACAAGTCGGTTATTAATTGTAGGGATATTGCCCCTTTGTGAGCACTGTTTTGTCTTTCTTATATGTTAATATTTCAGGTAGCACTCTTCATAGATACAGCATATTTGTTAACATCTTGAAATTACCGTCATATGGTGTTTGTGAACACCATAGTTGTTGTTGGTTAAGTTGGTTAACCTCCATAGTTGGTTAAGACTTAATACCTTCTTGGGGTTGTACACCTTTAGCATAATGAATCCTCTATGTGTGTTTTTATTCATTCAGCTAGATTGGAGTCTAGTAGCAGATACATCTGATGATGGGAGCTTTGATTCTTGAAAGTTTATACCCTCAAAAACTTGCTGGTCTCTGAGGTGCCACTGGACTCTTATATGGCTTCTCTGAAGACCAACATGGCTACCCTCTGTAACGTTATTAATTCAGTTATTAAGCTCTCATAGCCATGTGGTACCCCAACTCAGTTCCTCTTTGCTGCTTTGAAATGTCCTTCTCTAGCCTTGAGCAGCTGGTCTTTCCTTGTTCATGCACAGCCTCTCCCCCAAACCTAAAACAGATCTTCATCAACCCAGTGGACCACCCAACAGAGACGCATACTCAGGAACCAAACTCAGCAACAAATCTAGATGCCTGCTCTGGCTCACTATGTACTATTGCAGAACCTAATAACAGCAGCTATTTGATACTGGACTTACTCACTCATCATCCTATAGTATATGCCACCATGTGTCAACATTGCCCTTCTGCTCTCTGTGTAGTACAAATGGGTCATTCCCTAAGCAAAAGAGTTAATAGACACAAATCTGACATTAAAACTTATAGTATTCAGAAACTAGTGGAGAACATCAGTCTTCCAGATATTGCATTGCTGATCTAAAATCACCATTCAGCAGCAGATTTTTAAAGGCTGGATTGTGCATGAAAGTATTGAATTACAATTTATTAAGAAGTTTGACACCTACAAGGCCGAGCAAGGACTTGGGATTTCTTGGTTGCTGCAGGTGCTACCTATTCTAGCAAAGCTTAAGACTCCCCACCCATTACTGATACTAAGCAGTTTAGCAAAACTAGTGAATGGTCTCTTGTTTAAATACAAATTTTATATATGTACTTTTCACCTTTTGCTTTGTGTATTTCATGGTCTGTGAGCCCAGCTGTTTGTTTGTTTTTAATATGAAATGTTGGCCTAGTGAAGAGACATGCATTACAACTGAAGAAGTGAGCTCTAGTCTGCAAAAATTAATACTGGAATATTTTTTTGTTAATCTTTGAGTGCTTGCCGGATACCTATGAAGTTATCATCTAGACCAATCTGGGTGATGTTCATTTATAAAACATGGGATAAAAGGACAAGTCCTTTTGTGGATCAAAAACTGGCTAACTAAAAGGAGAGTGAGTATAAATGGGCAATCTTCTCAGTGGAGGGAAGTAAGCAGTGGGGTGCCACAAGGATCAGTACTTGGTCTGATGCTTTTTAACTTGTTTATTAATGATTTGGAGTTGGGAATAAGCAGTGAAGTGGCTAAATTTGCAGATGACACGAAGTTGTTCAGGGTGGTGAGAACCAGGGATTTTATTTATTTATTTATTTATTTCGATTTATATCCCGCCTAGCCAGCAAGCCGGATGTTTGTGAGGCACTCCAGAGGGATCTGTTGAGGATGGGCGAGTGGGCATCAACATGGCAAATGGGGTTCAATGTGGCCAAGTGCAAAGTGATACACATTGGAGCCAAAAATCCTAACTATAAATATAAATGGGCGATTTTCTCAGTGGAGGGAGGTAAGCAGTGGGGTACCGCAGGGTTCAGTACTGGGTCCGATGCTTTTTAACTCGTTTATTAATGATTTGGAGTTGGGAGTAAGCAGTGAAGGGCTAAATTTGCAGATGACCCGAAGTTGTTCAGGATTGTGAGAACCAGGGAGGATTGTGAGACATTCCAAAGGGATCTGTCAAGCATGGGCGAGTGGGCATCAACGTGGCAAATGGGGTTCAATGTGGCCAAGTGCAAAGTGCACATTGGAACCAAAAATCCTACCTATAAATACGGTTGATGGGTCCAAACTGGTGGAGACTGACCAAGAGAGAGATCTTGGAGTCGTAGTAGATAACTCACTGAAAATGTCGAGACAATATGCGACTGCAGTGAAAAAGGCCAATGCCATGCTGGGGGTTATTAGGAAGGGAATTGAAAACAAATCAGCCAGTATCATAATGTCCCGGTATCAATCTATGGTGCGACCTCATTTGGAGTACTGTGTACAGTTCTGGTCGCCACACCTCAAAAAAGATATTATAGCATTGGAAAAGGTGCAGAAAAGGGTAACTAGAATGCTAAAAGGGTTGGAACACTTTTCCTATGAAGAAAGGTTGAAGCGCTTGGGGCTCTTTAGCTTGGAGAAATGACGGCTGAGGGGTGACATGATCAAGGTTTATAAGATTATGCATGGGATAGAGCAGGTAGAGGAAGAAGTACTTTTCTCCCTTTCTCACAATACAAGAACTCGGGGGCCCTCCATGAAATTGTTGAGCAGTCGGGTTAGAATAGATAAAAGGAAGTACTTCTTCACCCAAAAGTGATTAACACATGGAATTCAGTGCCACAGGAGGTTGTGGCGGCTACAAGGATGGACGGCTTCAAGAGGGAATTAGATAAACATATGGAGCAGAGGTCCATCAGTGGCTATTGGCCACAAAGTATAGATAGGAACTCTCAGTCTAGGGCAAGTGATGCTCTGTATTCTTGGTGCTTGGGGGGAGCATCAGTGGGAGGGCTTCTAGTGTCCTGACCCCACTGCTGGACCTCCTGATGGCACCTGGTGTTTTTGGCCGCTGTGTGACAGAGTGTTGGACTTGATGGGCCACTGGCCTGATCCAACATTGGCTTCTCTTATGTTCTTATGCCTTTTAATATACCATATAGGCACACGTTCGATTAACTATTTGTCATATTCTTATTTAATGTATAGTCATTTTTTAAAAGTTGCAGGACTGCTTTGTGGCTGTGTGGGGGGGAGGGTGGATTTGTGCTGTCACGAGGCCAGCCAATTAGGGCTGTGCACAGTTGGCTTCTGCTGCAAACCCTGCTGAGAAAATTGTTTATCTTGCCAAATCACAGTGAGTGCACTTTCAGAAGGTCTTCACCAATCAAATAGTGTACGTGTGTATTTTGGATAATGAACAAGCAAGGAAAAAGCAGTGATATACAACTGATGGAGAGACTGTATTTGTGTCAGTTGGTATTAGTAACTCTGTGTGGTAAGGTGTGCATGTTACAAAGTACTTCAGTTTGTTGGGAAACAATACGAGGCTTTTTTGTCACAAGGGCTGTGGAAACTGTGTGCCTCTGAGATGGATGCACACTGGCTCTTCTCTGTTTGTGATCACAGAACTCAGGAAGAAGTGGCTGTAGCCTCTCCCCAGTGCTGTCTGCATCTGCAAACTGCCCCAGGAGCTGTTGTTATCTCCATTGTAAAACTCACACAACAGAGCCAGTCCCGGCCCCTTCAGGCGGCTTTCAGATATGCAGACAGCAAGGGGGAGGGCTAGAGCTGATCTTCTTTGTGTGCTGTGGTCGTGAATGGAAAAGAGCTGATGTGTTCCTGGGAGGTGCTCACTCTTTGTAATGTGTAGATGGTGCAGTGGAGAGGAGTGACTAGGGTGGTGGTTCTTGGTTTAGAGCAGAGGTGTCGAACTCATTTCCTACAAGGGCCAGATCTGACATAAGTGTGACTTAGGCCCAACTTATACCTTCCCTCTGAAGTAGTTTGACTGCTGTCTTTTCCTGCGCTCATTTCACGCTGGTTTCAAATTTCACTCCCTGGTCTGAAGAGTACAAAGCAACAAGATCTGTTTAAAGCAGTAAAATGCTAGCTTGACCACAGGAGGGCAATTAACGAATGTAAAAAGTTTTTTTTAAAACTAGAACAAGTATGGTTTGAAACTAGAAACAGGTATAGACGGGTTTTTTTGAAACTAGAATGATTCCAATGGGAAAGTCAGATGTAGATTTGACCTTAGTCGGGCCAGCCAATGTGTGCCATAAAACATAATGCCAGGTACTGGAGATATAAACTTTATAAAGGACAGCAGCTGGTAATCTCTGACTTGGTGTGTCCTCACTGCCACACCCCATGGGCTGGGGAGGGGAGTGCAGAGGAAAACCCACATGGGCAGACTGGAGAGGCAGCAGTGCAGTGCTGGGCAGATGCTCCCTAGCCCACTCCTGCTGCCAATGCTGTGAGCCCAGGCCCCAAGGTAAAAACTCGAAGCGGCTGGGCATCGCGAACTCCCCCCTGCCCCAAAGCCACCATGGAAGGGGACTGGGAAGACAAATTGAACTAACCCCCCCCCCCCAATGCAGAAGCAGGGGTTGCGGTGGCGCAGGTCCAAGACCACGTGCACGGCAGGACCCAGGCCATGTAAAGCCCAATAAGCCAGAGACGCCCATGCGACAGTGGTTGCCTCTGGGGGTGTTACTTTCTCCTGGTATTATTCCACACTGCTGTGGAATGCGTGGTCTTGGACAGTTCCATGAGTCAGACTTATGTGATTTATTTATATTCTGCTTTTCTGCCCAGTGGGGACCCTAAGTAATTAACAATACAGAAAAATATTACCACAGAAGCAAAAAGGAAAAAGTGTGTGGGGGGGAAGGGTTCTAAGTTCCAAGCAAGCCTCTCTACCTCCCCCCCCCCCCCCCAATGCCGACCTTTTGCCTTGCTCCAGGCTAAGAGCACTTTAGCTCACTCCACTGGGCACATGCATACCTTAGGTGCCTTTGAGCAAATGGGACAACAAACTCAGTGAGATATTATTCATCTGATGCTAGCCAGCTGGATCTTCCCCAGTGTTCCCCCTGCCAGTTTCTGATTGACCCCACACATATGGTTGTTGAAATCATAAGACAGCCCGATGGCTTCCATGCCATTATGTGTTGGGAGTAAATGAAAACGTGAGCCTTACTCCCTGAACACTGTGCATACCAGCTAAGTGATTCATGCATTAAAGAGAACACAGGTTGGGTCCAGGACTGCCTCCCCGCCCCAGTGTCCTGTATAACAGTCACATGTGAGTTGTGGGTCCTCCTCAGTTCCTCTGTGCCCAATTCATGTAATGAGCATGGTGCATGTGGAGAAGGGGCTTCAGTCTTCCCTCCTGTGCCATTTTTCTGACCAGAAGCTGTCTGAGTGGTGTGGGTTATCCCTGCAGGCCAACTTGCATACCCCCAGGATTGTTACAGGTCAGGAAGATGGAGAAGGAGGGAAGGCTAAATCCTCCTCTTCACACATACTGCAGTAGTGATCTGAATCAGTCACTGTACATGCAGGAATTGAGGAGCACCTACAGCTCATGTATAACTGTTACAGAGGACACAGGGTGGGGACCCTGGGCATAACCTTTGTTCTCCATAATTTGTGAATCTGATGTCATATCACGTGCTTCCTTTTAAACATGCTTAGGATCACAATATTAATGTAGTTTTCCCAGCTGCTAGGATCACTATGGAGAGTATGATTCAAGAACTGTCATGTCTTGCCAATGGTTTAGGGCCTGGGTGGCTCAGAAGCCGACGGGGGTTACTGCTTTGCCCTTGGGTTTACAGCATATCTTGCGGTCCTTCCGTGTGTAACTATTGACTTAAGACTGGTTCATGCCATTGCTTCCAATTAAGTAGGATGAAAAGTGAAATAAGTTACAACCAAGTCATGAAAAAAATGAGTCAGCACATGCTGAAGCATGCACAGGATGTTGTCAGTGTTGAGTACAATTGCGGGAACTGGTCGACTAAGACTTAACAGGAAATTAATTCTTGGAGCTTCGAGTGGTACTGCATAGATATCTGGGGACCTGGTAGGACTTTGTCCATGAGATCATAAGACAAGCAGCCTATCTAGTTCAGCCTCCTGTTTCCCACAGTGGGGTCAGTGACCAAAGCCTCTTCTAGGGTTGCCAGGTTTGGGTTGGAAAATACCTGGAGATTTTGGGGGTGGATCCAGGAGATGGAGTGATTTGGGCAGGGGAGGAGCCTCAGCATGGTACCATGCCATAGAGTCCACCCTTTAGAGCAGCCATTTTCTTCAGGGGAGCTGATCTCTGTTGGCTGGGGATCAGCTGTAAAAGCGGGAGATCCCCAAGCCCCACCTGGAGGCAGGCAACCCTAGCCTCTTCCAGCAGCAAGCATTTAGAAATATGCTGCCTTCAAACATGGAGGCTGTACTCAGCTATCATGGCTAACTGCTGTTGATGGACTTATCCTCCATGAATCTGTTCACTGTTTTAAAGCCATTCAGGCTGACCGTCACAACATCCTGTGGCAATGAATTCCATACGTTTTGGTCTATTGCCTGTTACTCTCGCTGTATGCAACCCGATTCTAATATTTTGGGGGGGAGAGAGCAAGAAGTTCTCACTATCCAGCTTCTGTTTCCCATGCATAGTTTTATAAACTCCTATTATTTCCTCTCCCCAGGTGCCTTGTTCTAAACTGAAAGGCCCCAAGCTCTTTAGTATTTCCTCATAGGGAGAGTTTTTCAGCACTTCGATCATTTTGGCTGTCTTCTGTTGCACCTCGCCAGCTCTGCAATATCCTGGAACTGTGAACAATATCCCAGATTTGCCATATACAGATAGATAAAGGTTATTACAACACTGGTGCTTTATTCCAGTCTCTTTCCTAATAATCCTTAGATAGGATGTGCCTTTTTTCACCAATACTGCACACTGTTGACATTTTCATACACCCTCTAAGATCTTTCTCCTGGTCAGTTACTGCCACTTTGGTGCCACATAATTTGATTCAGTTTTCACCGTCCCATACAATTTGTTCTCATCTGCAATTGTTTACTCCTGATTCTAGACCATTTAAAAACAAATTAAAAACCATATTTACTTGAAAGGAAGGTGACCCTGAATGTAAGATGGAACCCCCCTCCACACACATGTGTTATACACACAAGAAAAGTATTACAGGGCCTAACTGTATATGAATGCAGTATGAAGCCCTCCCCCTTTTTTGTGGTATACTGGGGAAAAGAAATCAATATTGCATTTGAGTAAATACAGTGTCACTAGTCTTAATACCAGTCCACCACAGGAAGATGGAAGCATGGCATGAACTTAATAGCATCATGGCTAAGAAAGTCAGCGGAATGAATGGAAGGTTTGGGGCAGGTCGAAGAAGTCAGAGGGATAAGGAGCTCTTTCTGGAGTGGCTGAGCAGATGCAGTGGCCTGTTGGGGCTAATTCATGACAAAATAATGAAACAGTTTATAGTCACTAGCTTGTTTCTGACAGTTATTTTCTGCCATTAGGACACTCTGCCAGTGGAGGATGTGTGTGATTTCAATCAGTTTCCGTCTCCTCCTGAAGATCAGTGTTCCCTCTAAACTGAGTTAGTGTGAACTAGCTTACAGTTTTTTAGCCTCTGGCTCATGCATTTTTGTCTTCGCTCAGGAAGGATGGCTCCGGAGCAAACGAAGTTATACAGCAGCCAAATCGCTCGCTCACAACTTTAATGCCAGGAGCTCACAAAGCAGAATTTTTGCTCACAGGACTCCACAGCTTAGAAAGAGCATCGCTGAAGACCCCTACATAATTGCCCAGCACTGTTCCTTGTGGAGCCAGAGGCAGTTTTTCAGAGGAGAAAGAATGGAAAGTCCTGTTCTGCTAGCTCTGTGCTGCTTATAGTTTTGGTTTTGATGCAAGCCATTTCATACACATTTTCAGAGTTCATCTACACAATCTTGAGCACTAGAAGCTGGTGGTGTTCTCAAGAATTGTGTCATGCAGTTTACGTTTGCCTGTGGAACAGCAGAAGGCATAGAGGAAGCCTTCTCATTTTGGGGCTGTTTATACTCTGCCTTGTATTGTGATGTGCAGTCTTTTGTGTGTGTATTTTTTGTATATTTTTATCTGTGTGAGTGTGTGTGCACCTGGAAGTCATGGTGTCTTCTGGTGACTGACCCCTATTGGGGGCCTGGAGGATATTCAGAGAGGTGGCTGAATAAAGCCTGCCCCTACCTCCCGCCTCCGGTATTTCAAGGAGGTCTCCTATCCAAGTACTTGCCAGAGTTGATCCTGCTTAGCTTCTGAGATCTGACAAGCTTGGGCTTGCCTGGCTATCCAGGTCAGGGTATGATGTGTGGTCTTATAAGTTTTTCATGGCAGTCAAGGAGTGCTGTAGGTCTTTGATTGCTCAGCTCTGATATTTCTTTTATCTGGCCCATGCCTCAAAAGTGTCACCAGTAGGGATGTTCTGGAAAGACTGGCTCGTCTGAATGGAAGTCAGTGTGACGAGTCTAAGGTTATTCCTAGAGCCAACTGTATTTTTGAAAAACCAGCTGACCTCCTCTGAAGAATGCCTTTTTCATTTATGTCTAACTAGTAGATTGTCCTCCATTTTGGACTCAGTGGGCCTGGCAGTACTGATCCATACTAGTTTAACTTCCATGTTGGATTGTTGTCATGCACTCTTTGTGTGGGCTGCCTTGGAAGATGACTCAGAACTGCGTTTGGCACAAAATGCTGCCACCTACCTGTTGGTTGGTTTGGTGTTGCTTGCACATTCAGCCAATTTTGAAGCAAGGGCAGTAGTTTCCAGTCTCTTTCTAGGCTTGATTCAAGATGTCTCTGGTGTGGTCCCCCACCTTCTGCTGTACTCTATTACAGGAGGTATGTAGAGATATTTTATTGGCGTTTTTCAGGATGTGTAAAGAATGTCCTTTTCTGCAGGACTTTTTGATTCATGGCCTTGTATGTTTTAGATTTGCTGATTATTTATCTAAAACATTTTTATGCCACCTTTCCACCCAGCTTAGGACCTCCAAGGCAGCAAATGATCAAACGCATTAAAACCAGATTTTAAAATATGTATTTATAAAACAATAATTAAACAAAACACATAAGCAGGAAGGAGGGTTGGTGAGGGATTAGTGATACATGGATTTTATGAACTGATTGTTTTACTTGTTTTTCTCCCTCCATATGGCACCTTTAACTTTAGAAAGGCTGGATATATTGTTAAATAAATTGTTAAATAAGATGACCCCATTGACTTTACAACCCAGCGCTTCTAGTCAGAGAGGAAATGTGCAAGTAGAAGCAGCAGCTTCGTGCCTTTTCCCTCACTTCCAGCACAGGCTCGGATTTCCCATCACTGTAGGGTACAGTATTCTATAGCAGCCCCTTAACAGGGCAGATCTCCTAAGGCAGTGATGGCGAACCTTTTAGAGACCAAGTGCCCAAACTGCAACCCAAAACCCACTTATTTATCGCAAAGTGCCAGCATGACAATTTAACCTGAATACTGAGGTTTTAGTTTAGAAAAAAGAACTCATACATTAACATCTTTTGTCTTAAAAGAAAAACACAAGAACAGAGCTTTCAATTATACAAACAACTTTTTATTGAAAGGTAAAAGTTTGCATTTGGCATGCTTTTGAACAATTAATGTGATTTTTGCTGTTGTATGCATGCTGATAATTTGTCTAACCTTGGCTCATACTTTGTAAGTTTGAGAGCAGCCCAGCCTCGAGTCTGTGTCGTCTTTTTCCTTTTAGAGACTGAGTGCCCAAACTGCGTGTGTGCCCACAGAGAGGGCTCTGAGCGCCGCCTCTGGCACGCGTGCCATAGGTTTGCCACCACTGTCCTAAGGCAAGATATTATGTACATTTGAGATAATTTTTACTTAGAAATGAAAGGTCCCAGTGGAACTGCTAACTACACTCGAATATTGGATGGAAAGAGACTGAAGTAAAACTTAATAATATGGCATATTAGGAAGAAATTTGAGGTTTTAAAAATATAATTGTATACATATATGGGAATGAGCCTATCAGC
The DNA here is from genome assembly GCA_029233225.1 of Lepidodactylus listeri. Taxonomy (NCBI): domain Eukaryota; kingdom Metazoa; phylum Chordata; class Lepidosauria; order Squamata; family Gekkonidae; genus Lepidodactylus; species Lepidodactylus listeri. The sequence continues at coordinate 68,729,721 of JARCFY010000004.1, read as the reverse complement.
TCCTTTCTTATTTCTGACATTCATTTGGAAGACCAAGAGAAACAAAAGATCTTTCAGTTTTTTCTAGAAATTAACCTCTCTTTGAAAAGACTGTTATTTGAAATAGATTACTGATTTTTTCCCCCTGCATCTTTGCAGATGAGACCAGCAATTTTGAATTCTCTGTGGGATAACAGTGTAATGAATGACTGTTGAGACACTATTTTCCTAGGGTGCATCTAACTAAATTAATGCAACTGGCATGACAGCTCGACAGAAACCCATTAATTTTTAAATGAAGTTACCTCCTGGTCAGCCTGAGGTTTGAACAATAATGTTGTGGGATGGGGCTGTTGTTAGTGGGTTTAATGAACAGTAATTTTGTAACGCAAGCAGAAAACATGCAAGAATTGTATTCTTTAAATTGAATAATCTTCTATTTGCATCCCTAATTTGGACTCCTATTATAGAAGCAGTGGGTTTAGAAAGATGTCCCCTGCAAAATAAATTACATTCAGCTCTGTCTCTTTGAAAATTGCTAACCAAAGTGAAACTACGAACTGCTGAATTACAGTGATTGGGAAGTAGGTTTCCATTCACTTGAAGGGTATTGAATTCTGATTCTTGGCAGGTCCCTTTTGCTTAAGGCCATGATCTCTTGGAAATGATAAAACCAAATCTTGTATTATATTTGGCTATTAGGTTGGTGATATGTCCGAGAAAGAGAAATCTGGTAACTATAATTGTATTGTGTTGCAGTTTTTATCACAGATTTATAGCTTTAATATAGATATAGTATAGCTGCCATTGCATTGCAACTGAAGCAGCTGCAGAGGGAGCCAGGGGGGCACTAAGCAGGAGATTAAGGAGCTCCAGGAAGCCACAGCCAACATCCCCAGCGTTTGGACAATTGATGGGTTGGGAGTAGAATTGAGTTGCCACACTGGGAGTCTTGCTGTACATTTGCCCACTTCTAAGATTGTCCTTTTATTGCTATAAAATTAGTGAATTATGTGCAGGGAGAGTAGGCAGCAGAAGCAGAGCAGAAAGGGAAACAAAAATGGCATAACTATTGCAGAAGAATCAGAAGGATTCTCAGGTGCTACAAAATGAAAATGTCTGAAGAAGGTGATTGATGTGGAGTGAGCAGGGCTTTGATATGCATCACAGATATGTGTTACACTTAAAACTGTAGAATGATAGAAGGTAAGATTTAGATGCAACAGAAAATAGTGTGGAAGAGAAAAAGGTACGGTGTTATACCTTCATTTTATTTTTCCCAGAAAGGTTTTCCTGGAACAATAGAAGAAGAGTTGTTTTTTATACCCTGCTTTTCTGTGCCTTCAGGAGAGTCAAATCACCTTTCCCTTCCTCTCCCCACAATAGCCACCTTGTGAGGTAGGTGGGGCTCAGAGAACCCTGATAGAACTGTGACTAGCCCAAGGTTACCCAGCAAACTTCATGTGTAGGAGGAGTGGGGAATCTTCAGATTAGAAACCGCCAGTCATAACCACTACATCTTATCGCTCTTAACCACTACAACATAAACCCTTTGTCTTCCCTCAGTTGTCTAGTCTACCTGGCCATCAAAAGATTGCTAAACAATATACTCACTTATTTTATCTCACAGTTGCTCTTCCACATTTATCCCCCTGCATTCCTTTTTGGCTTGTTGCTATGACTGCTTCAGTACATGGTGGCCTCTGTAGTTTATGTCACATAACCTGACTTCTGGTGTAGTGTTCAACATATGCCCCCTTTCTATCAATGCCTCTTATGACTGCCTATTGAAAAAGGTGTTCACTGGACGCTGCTCAGCAGCTATCATAATGGGTATCATCAACAAAGCCAGAATGGCAAGTATGAAGAAATGCATTCTTCCTTTGGGGGTTTGAAATGAGCAAAATCTTCACTCTGAGTTTTTAAAGTTTTTTCCCTTCTCTGGGCAGAGAACAGGCTGGGAGGAGGGAAATCAATGCACTTGCTTTCCAGACTTATCTCAGCCCACCTTCATACAAATGCTATTAGGTCTAGGTGATGGGATGGTCACCCCCCCCCCCTTCTAAGCAGGGAACAGAAATTTGGAGGAATTAAATACCAGAGAGACTTCAGGAAGGACATTTCTGGAGACATCAGGGTCAGTGGGAGGGGAAAGGGAGGTGATAAGACTCAAGGGAGCAAGGAGTAATCTCTCTTGAGTGCAGAGTCCATCAGAGCAGGCAGAACTCTTGAGGTCTGGAGGAGGCAGCCATTGACCATGTGCTGGCCTGAGGAGCTGAAGGAAACTTCAAGGTAACAGTAACTCTGTAGAGATCTGTACTAAAGGAGTCTGTCCTATATTTTAACATCTGATAGGGCATGTATAGAGAGGGAGACAGAGGAATTGTGTTTTTCCCATTACTTTTGAATCCCTTGCTCATTCTGGTGCTGTGCTAAAAGTATGCTTGTGAACATTTTTTTCTTAATAAATACGTTATAAATTTTGGTGCTGGTAGTGGTTCTCTGTATCACATAGACCTCCACTGCTTTGGACAAGCTTTTTTAAATGGAGTGCCAGGGGGAAGGCAGGCAGTTGGCAAGTGGCTATTCCTCCGGGGCACACAAGGCAGTAAAAGGTCCCCATGGTCACCAGGTGCTGGGCAGCAGGAGACAGAGAGACAAGGCCCAGTTCCCAAAATCCTTCTTCATACACAGACCAGGGATCGCTCCTCATTTTAGAGCTATTTCCCTTTCCACTGGACAGGGATTACTTCTCTTAACTAAAAGCAATTTTCCTTTTTTGGCTTGAATGAGGATCCTTGTTGATCCACCCTTTCTCCCTCTGAGAGGAGGACATCTTGATGGGTGTTTCCCACCCTATCTGTAGGGAGGCAGGAACTAATTCTTCACTTCCTGTCCTCTGGTGGGATATGCCCCTTCAAGTCAGTTCTGTTCCTGCCTCAGTAGGGAGAGCAGCACTTAGTGGCCACTCGTGCCTTTTTTGTACTTTCACTTTCCATTCTTCTTCATACCTTTTCAAACTTTTTTCAAACCTTTTTTCTTAAATGTTTTTTCAAAAAACGGACGTGGATGATTGCGCAGGCGCCATTCTGAATTGCCCCGATCCCGGGAGACCACAGAAAATGGCGGCCCAAGGCTGCGGAGCGGCTGTCGCTGCATCCATAAGCCCAGACATGACTAGCGACGAGAAGGAAAAGCGCGCCAAAAAACGGCCCCAGAAAGACGTGGATGATTGCGCAGGCGCCATTCTGAATTGCCCCGATCCCGAGAGACCACAGAAAATGGCGGCCCAAGGCTGCGGAGCGGCTTTCGCCGCATCCATAAGCCCAGACGTGACTAGCGACGACGGGCAGGAGCTTCCCAATGCCCAGGTTGCACACCAGCCCCATTTGGGAGACACAGCAGCCGAAGGTCTACTCGTGAGTAACTCCGGAGACGGAGAACAGACTATTTCCCCTGCCCTACTCCTGGCCCTTAAACAAGCAGTGTGGGAGGAGGTATTGATCATCCACTCATGGGGGGCCCCTTGTCACCAGGACCAACCCCATAGAGATGTGCCAGACAGGCAATACCAAGAGGGCGAGGAGGAAGACAGACCTTGCTGGCCCACTAAAGCAGCTAGGAAGGAACTTTCCTACCCCGGCTGGGTCCCTCATCACTGGATCCCACCTAATTATGAGGACAGTGATACTGGGGACACCGGGGAAAGAGAAGAGGCTGAATTCCTCTCTGATGAGGAGGAGGAAGAGGACATGGAGGTTCCAGAGCCCTCCATGTGCTTCTTTAAACCTGAAGAATATCCTTACCTCCTCTCCAAATCCCTGTCTGCATTAGAGTTACAACCAAAGCTGCAGGGAGAGGACCCAGCCGGATCCTCAAAAGCAGATGGCTCCAGACCCAGAGGGAGCAAAGACTACTTCCCCAGGATCCCAGGGGCAGAAAAGGTCTTCCCCTTCCCAGAATTCTAGAAAATCAGCTAGTCAAGGAATGGTCCAAACCCATGGCAAACAAACGCTGCCCACCTAATGTGAGAAAGCTCTTTACCTTACCATCTTTTACTAATAAGCTTGTACAGGTCCCTCTAGTGGATGCTCCTGTTATTGCGCTCCAGACTTCGGGCCTTCTTCCGAGGATGGCGATGGCCTGGTCAGAGACAGTCTAGACTGCAAGGCCAAGTTTGCGCTCAGGTAAGTGCATGAAGCCTCCGTTACGGCCATCAAAGCATCCGCTACAGCCACAGTCGTGGGCCACACAGCCATTGCCTGGTCCAGGAAACTAATACAGCTTATCCCACTGTCTAGTAAGCGTCTCACTGAAGGAGCTAACCACCCTCTCAAGGCCTCCTCCTTCTCCACTGATGCTACGCTCGATGCCATGATTTTTTCTTCCAGGGCTCTGGCTTCAGTGGTGGCTGCCAGGCGTACCCTCTGGCTCAGGGCCTGGCCAGCGGACCTGCGCAGCAAATCTACCGTCACTTCTTACCCATTCCAAGGAGATTGCCTATTCGGAGATTCCCTAGACAAAATCCTAATAGAAACTAGGGACAAGAAAAGGCGATGCCACATACCCTGGGCAGGCCTGATAGGAGGGGATTTGGAAATTACCCTTTTAGTTCCCAGATGACACCATTAGACCACTTTGTTCCCTCTCCCCTGATCAAAGACGCCTCCAAGCTACAAAAAACGATAGAAGCTGTCCAACACCTGTATACCATCTCAGCCATAGAACCTGTCCCTATCCAGGAATGGGGACAGGGAATTTGTTCCATTTTCCTTACTTTTCCCAAAAGGAACGGCGGCTGTAGAGCGATACTGGACTTAAAATACGTCAACAGATTCGTAAAACTACGAATTGCAGGGTCTCCGCTTCCGAATGGAGACCCTGCAATCCATCTCAGGGCCTCTACAACCGGGAGAGTTCCTTCCTCCATCGATCTCATAGAGGCGTATCTGCACGTCCCCATGTTCCCGGGTCACAAGAGGTTCCTCCAATTCTTCATCCTAGGCCAACATTGGCAGTTCAGGCCGCTCCCATTCAGACTCTCCACTGCTTCAAGAGTCTTTTCCAAGATCCTCATCCATCCCATTGCCCTCCTTGGGGAACAAGGCACCCATGTCCAGTGTTCCCTCTAAGCTGAGTTAGTGTGAGCTAGCTCACAGTTTTTTGGCCTCTAGCTCACACATTTTTGTCTTAGCTCAGGAAGGGTGGCTCCAGAGCAAACTAATTTATACAATAGCCGAATTGCTAGCTCACAACTTTAATGCCAGTAGCTCTCAAGTAGAATTTTTTGCTCACAAGACTCCACAGCTTAGAGGGAGCATCATCTCTCTCCTATCTAGACAACCTGCTGATTTGCTCCAGCTCTAGAAACAAAGCGCACAAAGACACTCAGGAAACCATCTGCTGCCTGAAAGCACACGGCTTTCTTGTAAACCTCCAGAAGAGCTCCCTGAACCCCTCACACTCCCTAGAGCACCTCAGGATCATCTTAGACATGGTTCGGAACTGCATGTTCCTACCTCAGCATAGGCAGACAAGATCCGCTTCTTCACACGACAAATCATCATGGCCAGACAATCCACCCTGATGTCACTGGCTAAACTACTGGGCCTCTTCATCTCCTGCATGGACTCCGTGCCCTGGGCGCGCCTCCATGCCAGACCACTACAATAACTCATATGGCCCTTCCAATCCAGGATAGTACAAAAAACAGGACCTCCCCGTGTCAGTCCCTCACCTAGTCAAGGCCAGCCTATCCTGGTGGATCACGCCATGAAAGAGGGGCTGCAGTGGCTCAAGTGGTTAAGACGCTGAACTGCAGACCAGAAGGTTGGTAGCTCAGCAGTTCGAGACCTGAGTGCTGCATGACAGGCTAAATACTTGAGCTCAGGCATTCTTGGCATTGAGTTCCACAGGCCTGTGGCCAGCTTCCTCTCATGCCTGCCCTCTAGAATAAAACCAACTTATATCTATCCCAGAGGAACAGCTTCTATGTCAAGACTGGAAGCAGATTGTCAAGGATGCCAGCCTCCTGGGATGGGGCGCAGTCTTCCTCCACCTCCCTGCACAGGGATTATGGTCGAAGGAAGAACAACTTCTGCCCATCATCCTGTTAGAGCTTCGGGCCATCCGCCTAGCCCTCCTCCACTCCAGGGAACAAATCGCCGGTCATCACGTCCTCATCAGGACAGACAACATAGTGGCGTAGGCATACATCAATACCCAAGGAGGATCCAGATCCTCAAAACTCCATCGAGAGGCTCTGAAGCTCCTGTCCTAGGCAGAACGCAACATACTATCTATCAGAGCAGAACACATCAAGGGCTCGCTGAATACCAGAGCGGACTGGCTCAGCTGTCAGACACTACAGGAAGGGGAATAGTCCCTCAAAGAGGACCTATTCAACCTCATAACATCTCACTTCAAACGTCCGGTGGTGGACCTATTCACATCTCCACTCAACCACAGGGTTGCCAGATTCTTGATACTACCATCAAGCAGCAGAAGAGACGGACGCCCTGGTCTCCCAGTGGCCCAAGGGTCTCATGTACGCTTACCCTCTGACTCCGGTTTTACCAAAGCTCCTCAGAAAAATCAGAAAACAACAAACGGAGATCATAGTGGTAGCCCCGTATTGGCCAAGAAGACCTTGGTTCTTGGAACTCCAGAGCATGGCGACTGCCCCATTACACTCCTGGTATCCCCAGACATGCTGACCCAGGGCCCCATCTGGCACCCAGATCCTGCATGGCTCCGTTTGATCGCCTGGAAGTTGAACAGCAAAACTTGCTCAGCTTAGGCTACTCCAGACCAGTAACAGACACCATGCTAGCCTCTCGGCACCCTTCCACCAAGAGGATCTACAATGCCACCTGGCAGGCCTTCATTCGCTGGTCCAGGAGAAAGAAGGTCAAGCCGTTACACCCACACTTGTCCAGTGTTCTGTCCTTCCTCAGGGCGGTCATGACTCGGGTCTGAAGGCGTCCACTCTCCGCTGTCAGGTACCTGCCTTGGTAACCATAGTTCCCAGAGTAGAAGGATGGACCCTGTCCAGACACCCTCCCATCCACCATTTTTCTGAAGGGTGCATCACTTAAGGACCCACCGGTTCCCCACAGGTTCCCCACATGGAAACTTAACCTGGTTCTCTCTGCATTAGCCAAACCAGCCTTCGAGCCAGTCCAAGAGATTCCTCTGACGTGGCTGTGAATGAAAACCCTGTTCCTGGTAGCTGTCACCTCCACCAGAAGAGTCTCCGAGCTTGGGGCCCTCTCCGCCAAACCGACTCTTTGCACCTTCCATAAGGACAGAGTAGTCCTCACTATCGGCCCTTCCTTCTGCCCGAAGGTCAACTCAAGATTTCACCACTCACAGGAGATCTGCCTACCGTCCTTCTTCCCGAACCGTACCCACCCAAAGGAAAAGTTGTGCCACTGTCTGGACGTCAGACGTTCACTTAAAGCCTTCTACATTGCACCAGCTCCTTCTGGAAGACGGAATCATTATTCATCTCAGTCTCACCCCCCAACAAGGGCAACAAAATGTCCACAGCATCCATCAGTGCCACTCTCAAAAGATGAATAGCAGAAGCCTATAGGGCCCTCAAGGTACCCCTCCTCCGGGTATCACGGCCCACTCCATCAGAAGTGCAGTGACTTCCGCAGCCTTCACCAACCGAGCCTCGGTGGAAGTAACCTGTTGGGCAGACACATGGTCTTCCATTTCTACCTTTGTCAGGCATTATAAGATCGACTTCTACAACTCGACCAATGCAGCCTTTGGCCGGAGGGTCCTGCAGCAAGCTCTCATGCCTGAAGACGATGTCCCACCCAGTTAAAGGGACACTGCTATGGGAGGTCCCATCAAGATGTCCTCCTCTCAGAGGGAGAACGGACCAGTGGATACTCACTGTGAGGGGTCCTTCTCCTCTGAGATAAGGAGGACATCTTCGCCCTCCCAAGATTTCATCGTCTTCCTTTTCTATATTCTGAGTTTATCTTCCTTCCTGTCTTGTTCAAGCCACATTATCTGTTTACTGTTCAGACTAATTATGTTCATATTTTTCTAGTTATGGTTAGCCTTTGGTTTACAGCTGACTACTGCTTCTGGGAGTCCCCAAACTGACTTGAAGGGGCGTATCCCACCAGAGGACAGGAAGTGAAGAATTAGTTCCTGCCTCCCTACAGATAGGGTGGGAAACACCCATCAAGATGTCCTCCTTATCTCAGAGGAGAAGGACCCCTCACGGTGAGTATCCACTGGTCCGTTCCTTCTGCCACTTTCCCAGTCCATAGTCAGGGCTAAACAGCATGTTACTCAAAGGTTCTGCTCATTCTCTGTGAGGGATTAACCCTTTATACTACATCACAGGTATATGAAGGCTTTTGTGCACTGAAGTGTTCATGTGAATAGGCCCTTGCTTTATACAAAAGATAAATTGGTTTTATTTTTATCTAGAACTAGTTTTATGTGCGCTCAAGAGGCCATGCAGTTTTCACAATCACTTATTTCCTATTAGGACTTAAAGTGCAGTCATCTGGGATAGGTTTGGCAGATTATGTTGTTTTATGCATACCCCAAATACTTGTGAAATCCGTCCTGCCATTCTTCCTAATAACAAGGTACCAATATTAACATAGACTACATAGTTTTTACTGCACCCAATATTCATTTAATAGTCTTGAACAAAGACAGCTGCTGGTACGGTTGCCCACGTGACCACTGAAACATCCAGTGCTAACATGTAGGAGAGAAGGTGAAGATATCCAAGTTCAAAGGATATCCTAGTGAAAAGTATGGAAATTAATCATAAGGTTGGAAGAGGGAAGGAAGGAAGGAAAATATTCTTCATATGCCAGAATGAATATTGCTGTTTTGGAGACAATCACGGTAAAATCATTGCTCACTTGTAAAGAACACCTTATTTTATACCATACGCTATTAACTTAATTGTGCTACATAGCATGGCATTATTTCTCTGGATTGTCATAGCATAATGGCTAAAAAATAAGCAGTGACCTGGGAGTTCTCTGTTTCAAATCTCACCTGTGCTATGAAAATGTTCTATGGCCTCGTCTCCCATTTGTAGTATGGGGATAATTATGGTCTATTCTACAGAGCTGATGCTAGGGTTATAGTGAGATATGCATGAAGTATTCTCTGAATACTGAATGCTCTATATAGATGCTACCTATTATGGGCGCTACTGTGCTGTAGTGGTTAGAAAGTCAGGCAAGGACCAGGGAGGCCTGGACCCAAATTCCCTCTCATCCATGAAGCTCACTGGATGACTTGGAGTCAATTACTCATTTTTTGGCCTGACCTATCTAGACTGGTTTACTTGAGGATAATGGCTGGTGGGGGTGGGGAATCATGAATGTTCCTCTGATGACAGATGAAAATAAGAACATAAGAGAAGCCAATGCTGGATCAGGCCAATGGCCCATCCAGTCCAACACTCTGTCACACAGTGGCCAAAAATACCAGGTGCCATCAGGAGGTTTAGCAGTGGGGCCAGGACACTAGAAGCCCTCCAACTGTTGAATATAAAATACAATAGGTAAATATAAAACTTTTGCAATGGACACAGATGAACAGTCTCCCCCACTTTTAGAACTTATTATAGATAGTGACAGCAATAAGCACAAATAATTTTATCACCTTCCACTTCGCCTTTCCCCATATTTGTGATAACTCACACAATTATTTGAAAAAGTAGAACACCAAAAAACTGTGACATTAAAGCAAATATAGAGCCATAAACTAACAGCATCAAAAAACCCAGAAGCATCAGTAAAACCATTACAATAACCTTAGAAGGATTTTAAAGATGAAATGGAGGCTCATAGGTAAACCTCCAAAGGTGGGTCTCAGAAAAGTTCTGCGTTGTAAGGATGCCAGTCACTGTATTCTTCTAAACTTACTAGGAAATGAATTCCATAAAAATAAGTGGATCTTATTTCTAAGTGAATGTGCCATGAATGGGACAAGTGATTGTAGAGACAGAAAGCACATGGAAATCAGTGAAAGCGATGGCTATTATTTTTCCACTCATTCACCTGAGAAAGCTGTCTATTTATGAAAGAGCAGTAGAATAGACACCTTTAATAGACACCTTTTGTAAGAATTAATGATAAATATTTGCAGAATATTTTGATATACTTCTCACATTTTATCTTTGTAAGAAAAAGAATGTTCAGTGTATAACTGAAGAGTTGATGTTTTGCTGAGTGTAGCCTTGTAATAGTGCCAAGTCAAATGTTATTGTTCAGTGAAATCTGTCTTGATCTGCATCATTACTGAAACACACCCAGACTTTCTTAATTTTTTTTTTAAATACTAGCTTGCTTGGCTTCCTTCTTGACCTTTTGTTTTTGACCCTGTTTTTATTAATGTGCCAGAGTGCACAGCAGGAAGGTGTCATTGAACATCAGGATTGCTAACTAGAGCCTGGGAAATTCTTAGAGATTTTGAGGGTGATGTCTAGAAAAGGTGATGTTTGGAGAGGGGAGAGAGCTCAGTGATTTGCTGTCATGTCCTGTGATGTCCCACTGAAGTCAAAGGTCAGGTCCACCAACCCCTCCTCTTCCTGTATGGTCATGTCCTGCCACCAAAATTCAATTTTAACTTTAAATTCAATTTCTTGTCTTACTTCACTTTCCAATGACATTTTCCCCGAGCTTACATCTATGGTAGGCTTTGGTATGCATGTGATTTGTATCTTATGCTAACCCTTTGATCCTAGTTTTTCTGTTTCTATAACTGGTTGCTATCCAGTTCCATTCCACTCAATCTGAAAAACAAAACAAAACTCACAAAACCCTCTTGAAGGTTTTCGTAGTGTTAAGAAGAAAAATCCACTCTGAAGACCCATAGAAAAATGCCAGCCAACAGCAATCCTATCCCTTGCTTTATCCCTAACTGGCCTCTGGTGTTATCTTTACAAACAACAATCACTTTCTCCTGTAGTTTCTGTAACATAAACATAGGGGGGATGGAGGTCATGGAGCATCCACCCTGTGTAGCCAGTCTAGGACTTCAGTTTCTTTTAGATTGTGTAGTATACCATGGTGGTGACTGAGGAGTCTGCCTTCCAAAGTTGCCTTTCCCTGAGGGAAAATGATCTTGGTAGTCCAAAGGATCCACTGTAGTTCTGGGAGAACAGGCGTGGGTAATACTACATAATGTTGGTAATACTACTGAGCAGTCTAGCTGGGTATCCTTTGTTTATTTTCATTGATTTTTGTACGCTTCATCCTGTATATAACACCATTGAATGAATGAAGAATGTAGGGCAACATTACTTGATCTGTTGTCCCGACTGACCTGTAAAAAAAATTATAAATCACTGGGGAAATATATACCTACTCTAGCAATATATTTTTCTCATGTGCAGAGTATAAACAATGTGCCTGAGCTGTATCTGCAATATGAACAAATTAACAAAAAACCTATACAGATTTAGGAAGTGTGTCTTTTTTCTTTAAGTTGGTAAATTATGCAAATATTTCTTTTCCTAGAGTTTTGTCCTGCAGTACAGCTAGGAGCAGAAGCTTAGGGATACAATAGGAGCTTTTCATGGAACTCGGAAAACTGTCTTGCTCTCACCTGAAACTTTTGTACTGGTTGGCTGCTTACCTTTCAGGGGCACAACAATCTCCTGTCCATAACAGGTGACTTTTAGCCTCTCAGGCTTGTTGTGAAGATAAAATTGTATGCCTTTGTGTATGCTACCCTGAGCAACTTACAGGAAAGATATGGTTTCAAAGGTAATCACTACACTCTTCAAACTAAGTGTCCATCCAGATGCTTTAAGCAAAATAGCAAACTGTTTATAGACTTGCTAGAAGAATCCCGTTATTTTTACTATGCTACCCAACTTTATTTAAGTATTTGTTTATGCAGGAATGCATTTATTTCAAAACAAGTATTTATTTTGATATGATGTCTTATGTTTGTGTTCTCAATAGAATGAAAGTTTGCAGTTGGGCATGGACTGAAATATATTGAAATTCTAATGTTGACTTTTTTGGGTCAAGTCTGTATGTAGACTTGTACTAGCTTGCCTGTGGGACACAGAATATGTTTACTTTGAGACCTTCTGAACAAAGATGTTTTCTTTTATCTAAAAAACAAAACACAATTTTACCTAGCAAGTCTCTGAAGAAGTTTCTTAAACTCTGATGAGAATAGCTTTGAAGATATGCATAGAATAATTTACACAACTGAAGTTAGATGTGACAGTGTCATGGGAGCAGAGATATTGACATATGGAATGCCTTCAAAGAGCAGATGTGAAATCAGGGCCACAGTAGACTCAGATCAATCCCAGGAACAAGTTATTCATGTTTCTGCTGGAGGGGGGAAAACCCCACTACTTTCAGAAGGTCTTTGAAGTTTAAACAAAATATCTAAAATTTTGAATTGTCTGAGGCTTACACATAGTTTCTTAAAAAAATGAAAGAAATTTTATCCTTTCTTCTCTTCCCATTATACCTTTCCTCACTAAGTCCTTACTGCTATTTCTACCAACAGTCTCAGCTGAAAACACAATCGTGTTAAGCAGGTTTTCACTTTGAATAGACTTTGAACAGACTTTAAGCAAACAGGTTTTCACTGCATGCAGACCTGACCCAAGTGCTGAAGGAAACAAAATGTATTTTATAATGAAGAATACTGCGGTGGGGTTTGTATGAAATATTGCACTTCAGCTGCTGTGATGGGCTGTCAAGGGTGAATGCCTAAGAGTTTGAGAACCTTTGCGTGACAGGCTGTTCAAATGGAATTCTGTGAAGAGAATCCATTGAGAAAGGTTGACAATTGTGTCCCGTCCCAGAGGGTCGGGGACTTCTCCCCCCCCCCGGGCCACCCCGGAGGCGCTTACCCCACAAAATGAGGCCAGCCAGGAGCCGGGAGAAGCGTCCTGGGAGAGGCGACGTCAGCCGAGCGCTGCCCCGAGCCGCGACTCGGCGCTCAGCCAGGGAGGCGGGGAGCCAAGAGGGGCAACGTCGGGAGCCACGGAGTGCTCCAGGAACCAGAGCAAGGAAGAGCCACGCTTCCCAAAGCAGAGGGCTCGAGTTTGCCCACGCGCCCCACGGCCCGGCGCGGGGGGCGGAGCCGTCAACACCCCAGCAGCAGGAAGGCCGGGGAGGGGGTGGGAAGCCGACGCGTTGCAGACGCCGCTCGCGCAGCAACAGCCAACGCCCTCTGGCCGGCTGGCGTCCCAGCTGAAGAAGGGGGGCGAGGCCGAGCACAGCCGAACCGGCGAGCCCTGGGGGGGGGGGGCGGGTCACAGAGGAGCGGGGATAACAAAAGGAGAGCCGAGACAGCAGGCCAGGGAGGATGAGCCGTGGAGAGAATGGTGGTGCACCCACAGACCGCCAGAGAGAGAGTAGTGGGTGCCAACTCCCTGACGGAGGCTGAAGGCGGACACGGGTGTGCTTAACCCCCGCCTCGAGCCATATCTGAGGCCTTTGCTGATCGGCGTTGCCTCCCCTCCTCGGACCTGCAGTCCCCCAAGGCCTTTCCCCGCCATGGCGACAGGTGGCCCGCCCCAGGGAGGGCAGACGGGGCGTGACAGATTGACAGTTGAAGAAGATACAGTTAAGCAAGCACTGACTGTGGACTGGGAAGGAGGCAAAAAAGAGTGAGAGAATCTGAAAGGATTCCCATTCAAGCCAAAAAGGGAAATTACTTCTAGTTAAGATAAGTAATTCCTGTCCGGTGACAAGAAGATAGCTCTTAAAAGAGGAATGATCCCTAGTCTATGTATATTAGGGTTGCCAGGTCCTTTCCTTGCGCTGGCAGGGTGTGGGAGGGAGCTTTCTGGGAGTGGTGGTGGGGTGATGCTGTGGCTCATAATGTCCTTGATGTGATGATGTCATGTGGAAGTGATGCTCTGTTTTTGGGCAAACTCTATGGTAAAATTGGGCTCAAACCATAGAATTTTGCCCCCAAACCCAAGCAATGCTGTGTGACATCCCAGGAATGATGACATCACTTCCACATGATGTAATCACGTCGGGGATGTTGCATGGGATCATAGCAGGAGTCCACAAAATTGGGACTGGCAACCCTAGCGCATATAGAAGGATTTTGGGAACTTGGCTGTATGTTCCTGTCTTCTAGTCTTTTACGAGTCAGTGAAACTCAGAAACCTATGCTTGAGTGTTCAAGCAGAAACTAAAAAGCCTTTCTCCTCAAAGTTTTAAAAGACTTTTTTTAATAGCTGAAACACTTGTTGGCAATAAATTATATGGAGATAGTGTGATTACAAAGCTACCTCAGTTTTATTATCTGTTCACCTCATATATTCTACCACTGAGTCCACCTGACCTTTTCTCCTCTAAGTTAGATAAAATATTTTGTTTATTTTGAACTTAACACAAGCCTCTCGTGTGCCATTTCAGAAGAGTATAAGCAGGTGATTTTGTCTCTTCCTTCAGTTACTTGGGCTGGGCCAGCATCAAAATATATAAAAGCCACTGGATGGGATAGCCACAGACAAACAAATAAGCAGAAAATAGACACAGGGGCTGCTCAATAAGAAAGAAGAAGAAAAAAAGGGAAATCCTGTGTGTGAGGGAGAGAAGAGGGCGAGATCACCATAGCTGTGTTTACCATATGCCCTTTGATTGAGGTAGTTTCTAAGCTGTTGAATTAGTTGGTAGTAGTGCAAAACCCACTGATTAATCTTGATCTCACATATCCATAAAATTGATATAGTGCTTGATCTATGAGATTGCATTCACAGTCAAGTCCAATCTCTTAGATGCAAGTCCCATAGATTTCAGTAGAAGTTATTCCCAAGTAAATGTATATGTAACTGCAGCCATAATTCAGATTTTTCATTGACTCTTGAATGTAATATTCTCTGATTCTTGTTGTAATATTCTCTGATTTCTCCATTTTACTTTATTAAAAACTAGGAGCAAGGCTCATTGTAGAAACAATACAATGGGCACTAGGAAGAGATGAGACATCTCCCCTGGTCCCCCGCTTTCTACCTGGTCTCGAGGAGCAGCCGTTGGAGGGGGCGTTTGCGAAGCAGGGCATCTCCTCAGCCTGGGCCCCTGCTCTTTCTTGCTGCACTCCTGGGGGGTCTTGGGCTTGGCACAGGAGGTAGCCAATCCAAGCGAAGCATCGCTGCAAGACATAGAGCCGCTCAGTGCTGCAGGAGAGCTGCACGGCTGGCATAGGGGTGGGCTAGGCTTTCAAGGTGGAGAAGTTCCCCACAGGGTGACTCATCCGTCCTGCCTGTTTGTTGGGACTCCCGCGGTGTTCCAGTAATTCCATTACCGAGGAGCTAGGCACAGCCCCGAGCCCTCCCCAGAGGCTCCCGAGAAGTGCCACCGCTGCTGCAGCAGCCCCATGCGCAGCTGGCATGGGGTGTGGAGGGGCCTTTGCCATCATCACCTCCTTCTCCTTCTCCCAACCATCTGGGCTCGGCACTTTAAGCTGGGTGGCTTCAGCTTCCTGCCTGGCCGGGTGGCTGTGGCCCGTGGACCACCTCCAGTGCCCTCTGCCCCAGCAGCATGCCGGGCCCTGTCCGGCCGCAGGGTGGCCGGGTACCTGCAGTCGGCCTTGGCTGATGACAACTGCTGTGGTGCCAGCAAGAGTGGCCTGGGCCTCCTACACCTCCAAATGCTGGGGCATCAATCCCCTCCGGCGGCTCACTGCAGACTGAGGGCGAGACACTGGCTGCCGGCTCTGTGGGCAGGAGTGAGGCAACGCAGCAGGGCAATGCAGCCAGTGGCTACAGACCCCTGGTGAGTGACACTTCAGGGAGCCAATTAATTTGGGAGTGCATCGAATGTTGCTGCTCGAAAATTCAATTATTATATAGACTAGGAGTAAGGCCCATTGTGGGAAGAAATACAATGGGCTCTAGAAAGAGGCTCTGGGAGAGTGCCAAGGCCTTGGGCACTCAGTGTCAATTTGCTGGGGCAACCTCAGCAGGGTATAATGACACAGAGTCCACCATTTTCTCCAGGGGAACTGATCAATGCCATCTGGAGAGCAGTTGTAATTCTGAGTGATCTCCAACCCTCACCTGGAGATTGGCAACAATGATTTCCTTGGCCGGGAGGGCGGGATAGAAATAAATTTCCCAAGAGGGAAAGCAGTCTTTCTCTTCCCTCCCCTTTTTGACTTGCACAACAACCCTGTGAGGTAGGTTAGGCTGAAAGTCTGTGACTGGTTCAAAATCACCCACTCAGCTACAACAGCAAGAACCTGGATCTAGCAGACCCTGCTCTGAAGCACTGCTTTAGGTAGAGCCTGCAGATCGCCAGGGATCACAACTGAACTCCAGACAACAGATCTCTCCTGCCCAGAGAAAATAACTGCTTTGGAAGGAGGACTTTATGGCATTCTGTTCTGCTGAGGCCTCCCCCCCCAAACCTTGGCTTCCATAGACTCTACCAGAAAATCTCCAGGAATCTCCCTACCTGGAGCTGGCAACCCTAGTCAGGACTGGTTCCAATGAGTTCTTCACAAAGGTGAAGGGTTTCCTACTTGGTTGCCTACTGTGGCAAAATGGGCTCCAGTTTACAACTCAGCTGTTCGCCTTCCACCCTTGTCCCGTGGGCGTATCTCACTCCTTAAGTTCCCTGCCACCAGTCACTGAAGTGTCACTGCCTTTTTAGAGGGACAGTGAGACCCCTGTGGCCAAATCTCCCTATTTGGAGATGAAATCCCCAATCTTTGGGGAATCCCTGGAAAGCTGGCAACCCAAGGGTCTGCCCTTTCCTTGCTTCCCTGGGCTACCCCCTCCCTTTGGTATTGGCAGAGTGGGGGAGACTATGGGGTCAGAGCACAACACAGATTATTGGTCCAAAAAGAATAATTGATTTTAGTATTTACACAATTATGGAGCACACACACTCCATACGCTAAATGAATAAGGGACAACTAAATAAAACAGGGGTTAAACACAATCCTCCCTGGATGGGCTGGGATCTATATAGCCATCTTATAAACACAGGTAACTGCCATTTCATTTCACCTACTAACAAGCACTGAGGTAACACTTGAAACTTGTGGGGGAACATTTTAAACAAACCACAGGCAGCAGTCATCTTATAAACACAGGTATCTGCCATTTCATTGGAGAAGTGTCTTCGTCAAGAGCAAAAAACCGTCTGCCAGGAATTATGACAGGGCAAAGTGGCTGAAGGAGACGGTGGGGAAGAGGAGCAGTACCCAGCCAATGGCATGCGAGTATTCACAGCCAGTGGATAGGGACAGCTTCTGATTGGCGGGCCAGGGGACCAAAGGCTGGGGTGGCGTGTGGAATGTTCTGGAAAGTGCCACCACCATCAGGGAATTATTATATATAGAGATATGCTTGTGTTCCAAGCATAGTTATAGGCAGTTGAAAACACAGAACCTGAAGACCTATGTATGTTCTGACTTGATCCAGGTTTCCCTATGGCTGCTATAGCGTTAGAGCAGAAGTGTGTGTGTATGCAGTGGGAAGACGCTGAAGGACTGTATTGCCCATGGCAGACCTACTATTTGGACTTGCAAGGATCAGCACAGAGACTGAGGCTGAGGACAGACTGGCAATCTGCTGCGGGAGGAAAGCGGGGCTGAAAGTTGTGGGGAAAAACTGCTCCGGGGCTGGCCGTTCACACTGGCCAGACTCCTGCATTAGCATACCGGACTGCTCATGTGCACATTGCCGAAACGGCACATTCACACTGCTGCCTCCGCTTGAATCCCGCCTTCTTCCGGTTCACACTGCCGGAAAGCGGGAAACAAGCGGCAGATGACCCCTGGACACCACTTTCTCTCGGTGTCCTTCTGAAGTGGCAGGGAAGTGGCATGGAAGCGGGTAAGTACGGAAGGGAACCAGGGAACAGCTGTGGCTGTTTGAACGGGCTCCCTTCCCCCGCTTCACAAGCGGAGCTATCCTGCTCCAGATTGTCAGTCTGTCCTCAACCTGAGTAATCGCTCTGTGGCTTGCAGATGTTAAGCATATAGAATTAGTGCCTGGTACTGAAAACTCCTCTTCCCACTTCTGTCTGGAAGAATCTTTATCAGTGGAATTTGACACCTGGATTAAGAATTATTAGGAAGCTTTATGTGAAGAAGGAGAACCGTGAAGTTAGTTTAAAGGAAAAATCAGTTCAAGAATAATCCTCCACGTTTGATCAAACATATTTTCTCATTTTGTAGGTACATGCAGTTGGAAAGTGTGTTCATTTTTTAATAACCTGGATTTTATGTTAGAAGTGCTTTGCATTTTCCTTACTGTATTCTTCCTTGCAGAGCCACAAACTGTATTGTTCAGGTTTGGGGTACACAAAACACTGCATATTCCTAATAGCATGGATGTTAGATAATATGAGAAGAAACATAGAGAGGCTTTTGGGGATCAAAATGCGCTCATGAGAGTATAATATAGGATTAATGATAGGCACTGGTGTAGCCTTAATGAGCACTGGGCTAATGCCTCCAGGTTTTTGTTAAAGATAAAGGCACAGCTAGAGAAAATACTGGACATCCATGATCCAGTTTACTACCATGATCTCATTCACTACCACTACCAACTTTCAAAGGTAACCAAAGACATCAGAAGATCTTATTGTGGTTCAGCAGCAGCATCTTGCCTAGTTGTGCTGTATGAGAATTAAAACAATAATTTTGCATGGGCTGAACAGGGTGTGTAGACCTAAAGACCAACAAAATTGCTGGTTTCCCTAGCCTGTATCTATTTACTGACAAGTGAGAACTAATTTTAATTTCTTATATCCGGTTTGGGTTTTTTGTTTTTGTGTTCCATAGTCATGGCAAAGGAGATAGTATCTTTTTAATGGTAGTCATTTGGAAGATGCATTTGGAATATTCTGCTTAATTACTGTGGCACCTGAGTTGTGCGCCATGGCCAGCATTTCATTTAAATATAGTCATTTGCATAGGATTAGAAATGCATTGTCATTGAATAAATGCAACAAATGGCTTTGATTGTCAAGACCCTTCTTCTGCAAAAAAAATTAAATTAGTTCCCATGTACAGTATTGGAGGACATAGTTTACAGATGAACACTTTTGTTTTAATCAGTAGCAGCTACTATTTAAAATGGTAACCCCCTAATTTATTAAGCCATGTTGGTGTCAAAGTGTTGCTTTTTGTCTTGATTGTAGTGTCATAATGAGGTTATGCCGTAACTGCACTCTTGATTTTAATGAAGCAGTTCTTAATTCCTGTCCATGATTGGATATTTTGCATTCTGTATATCTTTTTACATTGAATTAATTATTAATTAATTATATCAATTATTAATTAATAAATATTAAATAATTAATAAAAAATAAAACAACCCACATTGTAGCTTTTTTGCAGTTAAAATGAAAGGTATCTCCTTGTTATAAGCTCTTGAAGGAGACAGGCTCTATCAGGTGGTGGTTTGTGGGGCTGTCTGTGGTAGTACACAATTCCTCGATTTGTTGTAGACCCTTAAGATTAGTTCTCACATTGCTTTTCTAAGGAAATTTATTCTTGTGATCACTGCTGTCTGTAATTGTTAAACTGACTCCAGGTCTTACAGCTGTTTGCTTGCATGTGTCACATCTTACTAAGTATACTCCATAGTATCACTAGCATATTGGCATACCTTTTTCATTCATTGCAAAACTTCCCCCTTTCTTTCCACAGCTAGCCAAACCTCTGCAGATAGTCCTACTTGTATTCAGGGCTATTTTTGTGCAGGAACGCACAGGAATGGAGTTTCGGCTGGCTTCTGAGTTGGCCATGCCTACAGCCTCCCCCCCTTGGGTTCTCCAGGCACCTCGCAAGCCACGGGGCACCTGGGGAAGCCAAGCCGATCCAGGGAGGGAAGGCAGTTTAAACTGCCTCCCTTCCTTGGGTTCCCCAGGCCTGGGGAAGCCGATCCAAAAACTGCCTTCCTTCTCTTGGGTTCCCCATGCGCCCTACAAGCCCCGGAGCACCTGGGGAAGTTGATCCTGGGAGAGAGCTGCACTGTCAGGGGTGTGGCCTAA
Organism: Lepidodactylus listeri; assembly: GCA_029233225.1. Taxonomy (NCBI): domain Eukaryota; kingdom Metazoa; phylum Chordata; class Lepidosauria; order Squamata; family Gekkonidae; genus Lepidodactylus; species Lepidodactylus listeri. The sequence continues at coordinate 68,709,739 of JARCFY010000004.1, read as the reverse complement.
TATGCTAATGAGTTTCTGCTGTTGGGTGTGGCCTATGATGCTAGTGAGTTCCTGCTGGGCTTTTTCTACAAAAAAAGCCCTGCTTGTGTATAAGTGCATGATCATGGGCTCTAACATGCAGTTAGATTTCTGTAGCCATCTTGATCACATGGAAGAGCCAATGACTGTGTGTGCATAAGTGTGTGTGGAGTGAAACTCTACAGACATTCAACTGAATGTGTATACATCAGGGGATGGGCCACTGGATGGATGTGATCTTGTTTCACAGTGTACACTTTATGTGCCTTAGATTGCCTATATAACTCTAATGGTTATTAAATATTTAATTGTGGTCTCTCCCTGACCCAAGAGATATCCAGCTGTCCTCAACCAGGGCCAGGGCTTTTAGTGCTCTGGTGGAACTCTGTGGTGAGTAACATCCGTGTCCTGCAGGACTTGATGCAGTTCCACAGGGCCTGTAAAGCAGAGGTGTTCTGCCAGGTGTTTGATTGAGGACAGTGACTCCGTCCATCTGGCTGGCACTCTCACCCTTCCCCCCCTGCAAGGCAGTAGCACAACTGGAAATTCTGACCACCATTTGTTTAATTTTGAATTGATACCAGCATTTTGTTGTAATTTTTAATGTTTATAACTGTATGATATGTTGTTTTAGTATGTCATTGTACACTGCCCTGAGCCATTGCAGGGAATGGGCAGTATAAACATTGAATTTAATAAAGAAATAATAATTATTAAATGTTATTAAATATTAAATGCAAACTATGTGTGTACAGCAAACAGGAACTGAGTGTCTGTGCACTGAGTCTGTGGAAAGGGTTTATTTATTTATTTCATCTGTACACCCATGTTTCTTCCCAATGGGCGCCCAATATTTATTTATTTAACTTGTATTCTGCCCCCCTCTGCAAGCAGGCTCAGGGCGGGTTCCATCAATGTTAAAACAATATACAGTAACCATTAAAACCAGGCCCATAGCCAGGATATTTTTGTTCAGGGAGCATTAAAGTGTTAAGGGGGCATTTAAATTACAGTTAATTAAATTAATCTGAATGCCTGTCTTAAGGCAGGGGGGGGCCCTCCAAGCCTGTTTCTAGCCTTTCCTTTCAAGGAACAGAGCAGCAAGTGCATCAGTTTCAAGGGAAAAAAACAGCTCAGAGGGCATTTAATTGCCTTTTGAGTTCCCTTCCACTGGGCAAGAAAGCTTAGAAGGGCACTCAAGAGTGGTACCTTCGGCACTTCACCAATCATCCCCCTTTCTGCTAGCCCAGTCCTGCTGTATACCACCTAGGTCATGGTGAGTCTTTCAAAAGCATTCCCATGAGCCTTTAGGAAACATGCAAATTAATTTGCCCTTTTAAGCTTTCTTGCCCTGTGGAAGGGAACTCAAAAACCACTTAAAAACCCTCTGAGCTTTCTTTTCCCAGGTCCCATGATGACCCCTCCCCAAATTCCACAGTGAAAGGGGGAGGAAAGCCTGAGAGCAAGCTACGGCGCTCTCACTCTGGCCCATGCCAGCAGCAGGGGTCTCTCCTCAAAAATAAGGTTTTTTTGCATAGCTATTTGTGGGGCGTGACTTTTAATTAAGGGGGCAGGGCCCTGAAATGCCCCCTGTGGCTACATGCCTGATTAAAACCAATTTAAAACAGAATTAATACAATAATTATACGGCTTACATTTGTTCTTCTTTCCTTCATATAGCTATAGATAGTTTGTGATTTGCACTTTCCTTATTCAAGAGAAAGCTCAAAGTAATACCATAAAATAATTTGGAATATTTTATATACTGCCTGTTCTTTGTACTACGAGAAGGGATTGACAGTGGCTGATCCTCTGAAAGAACTTCAAGCAGACTTATCATCTTATCCATCCTGTTATGAAAATATTAATTTCTATAGTTAATGTTGCCAATAACAGCTGCAGGATAAAAGGCAAGCCAGAGCACTCCTGTCTGCTTTATAAGTAAGCTGTTGGCATAATGAGGCCTGTTTCCCCCTAGCTTGTAAAGCATAAGCAAATGGGAGGAACTTGCAGAAATTTACCTGCAAGAAACTTAAGCCTTATAGGTCTTTCTAAAACAGATACAGCTGACAGTGTAGGCAAGACTGTTTCACTCTCAGGGAAAAGGAGGACCTATTTGTACAAGTGAAATCATTTAAATACTTTGCAGGGAATGCTCTATATCCACACTCTTTCCTGAATGTCAGATATTTTTTCTTTGTAAAAAATTGCACTTACATGTTGTTTTTATGTATGTGTTGTGGTTGAGAAATGTCTCCTGTGCAGAGAAGAGAAATTGTACAAGGGAAAGGCCATACACTGTTTTTTTTCCGCTCTGACTTTGCATTGCTTTGTACCCTTCATTTTCAGTGGTGAGGTTCATGATGACCATTATTTCCACTTGTCATTTTGTGGGTTTTATCAACACCTGCACATCCAGGTTCATCCAGGTGATGCCATTTTCAAGCCATAATAAGTTCAGTATTCTCAGAAAATTCTCTTCGAGGTTTCTCTTTCAGGACTCTCACCTTCGCCTGTTGTTTAGGAGTTCTAATCAAATATGTAGTTCAACTACCACAGCAAACTGCTCTGATAGTGCCCAGCTGTGTAGCTCTTTTTCTTAAGGTTGATTTGTCATATCTGACTTGCAATGGGGCAAGTCTCCCATTATCAACAATTCCTGTTCTGCCATCACATTTAGAAGTGCTGTTAGCACAAGAATCACTGGCATCACATGGAGAATCTCCATCACCTTGCCAGAGAAATCTGAAGCTACCGGAGGATACTGTCAACATAATAACAATTCCTACAATAAGCACTTCTAAAATCTTACACTTAGGGTGGTCATTACTCACCACAGCAAGTCTAAGGAAATAAAGATTTCATTCTTGACAGACTTAAAAAAAACCTTTTCAGTCTGTTTTCAATGCCAAAAGACACTAGGATTTCATATTGCCCTTAAGTTCAGTTTTTATTTAGGAAAGGTTTCCTTACCTCAGGCTTTTTTCACTCTTATATCATACAATAGAAGCTTATTGTCAAGAAGAAAATCCTATATATATAATCCCCTTACGTATTGGCCATTTCCAGCTCTCCCATTGGCTGTGCAGTGTGCTCCATCAGCCAATGGCCCATCAACCGCCACTCAAGAGTACTTGCGTGCCATTGGCTGGGGGCTGGGTCCACTCCTCTCCCCTGCCCGCTGCCAGCCTGGACACTTCCCTCACAGAATACTGCCAAAACAGCTGTCTCTCCTGATGAAGACACTTCTCCTACTTGGCTCCTGTAGGACTAACTTTCCATTCAGTGGCTGTTGCTAGGCAACCATGCTTGGTTCTGTCAGTGAAAAGGCAAAGGCAGGGAGCGCTTTCCAGGCCTTTGTGAGGAACTCATTGAGGCCAGTCCTGACTAGGGTTGCCAGCTCCAGGTTGGGAAATTCCTGGATATTCTGTGGTAGAGTCTATGGAAGCCAGAGATTGGGGCAGGGAGAGGCTTCAGCAGAATAGAATGCCATAGAGCCCACCCTCCAAAGCAGTTATTTTCTCCAGGAGGGGGAGAGAGATCTGTTGTCTGGAGTTCAGTTGTGATACCCGGTGATCTTCAGGCTTCATCGGGAGGTTGGCTACCCTAGGTGTAGCAGTTAGCTCTTCAGAGCAGGGTCTGTCAGACCCAGGTTCTTGCTGTGGAAGTTGAGACTTTCAGCCTAACCTACCTCACAGCATAGTTGTGCAGATCAAAAGGAGGAGAGGAGAATGATGAAAGCTGCTTTGGTCTCCACTGCGGAGAAAGACTATACTTTTCCTCCTGGGGAACCATTGCTGCCAATCTCCAGGTGAGGGCAGGAGATCACTCAGAATTAAAACTTCTCTCCAGATGGCAGAGATCAGCTCCTCTGGGAAAAACAGCTGCTTTGCGGGGTGGACTCTGTGTCATTATACTCTGCTGAGGTCACTCCCCTCCTGCTTGGGTCCCCACTGCAGAGAAAGACTGTAGTTTTCCTAGGTAAAGGTTACAGGGAGGGGGAAAGAGGTGGAAACCTGAAGTAAGAGGGGCAGATAACAGTACATTTATGGTTGGCTGGGAAGTAAATAGGATTACCACCTCTGGGTTGGGAAATTCCTGGAAATTTGCAGGGTGGAGCCTGGAGAGAGGGGGGTTTGAGGAGGGGTGGGACCTCAGACAGGTTCAAAGTCATAGACTCTACCCTCCAAACCAGCCATTTCCTCCTGGGGAACCATTGTTGCCAATATCCGGGGGAAGTCTGGAGATCACTCAGCATTACAACTGCTCTTCAGATGGCAGAGATAATTTCCCTTGAAAAAAATGGTGGATTCTGTGTCATTATACCCTGCTGAGGTGGCCACAACAAATTGAACTGAGTGCCCACTGCCGGGGTACCCGCTCAGAGCCTCTTTCTAGAGCTTGTATTTATTTTCACCACAGGCCTTATTCCTAGTATTTTATAATTTGTACTGCATTACTTTATTCAAATTGTAGAATTACAAGCTTCTATGGCCATATAGTGATAAAAACATTTTTCTTTTATGCAGTTTATTTAGTTTCAGGTTGCACTGACATCACCTGTTCAGTCTTCCATTTAGTTTGAAGGGTTCTCTGCACAAAAGTAGAGTCTGCCAGAAATAATCTTCTCAGTTTTGAGCTATTAGTCTATTTTATCCTTAAGCTGACTTGCACAGTCTTATAATTGGTTTGACATTTGTGAATGCTCAGTGGTATGAACAGAAATCCTAAGCTGTAATTACGTATTTCATAAGATTTTTGTTTCTTCCCCACGATGGGGGAAATGCATAAACTCTCATAAACTTGCAAATTGCAGACTACCATGTATAAGTACTGTGTAATGGATTCTCCCAAGATGCATGCTTGGTTCATTTAAAATTCTTCTTTCCTACTTTAGAAATCTAGGTATAAATGTATTTACTGCATAATTTCATTCAGTAGACTTTGCAGTAAGGTAGTGAATTCTCACAAATGAAACTAGAAACTCTGGAAATAATATTGGTGGCTTAATGGATATTTTTGTGTTTCTTCCACATGGTGACGACTCTCCATTTAGGTATTTACAGTGGCGATGTGGCATTCACATGGCAGTTTCGTCCTTGCTTCTCTTGCCTCAGGCCTCCGTGGCCACCATTTTCCCATGCCACTGGAGAACTTTTTCAGGCTTTTTAAATAGAGGCTATTATAGTACTTTCAGATTCCAGGTTTGGAAAAGATCACACAAAAGTAGGGGGAAATCATAGAAAGTGGGTGATATGGAGGTGACATCATGTGGATGTTCTTAATTAAAAACAAACAAACTTGTTCTGATTTGAATGCTAGAGCAAAACCTTTGTGTGGAAGCAGCCCATACATACAATACACATTTTCTTAGATGTGATATGTTGGGATATTTGTAAGTTCTCTTCCTGATGTCATGAAAGAGTTAACCTGTTCGTTTTTGTATGGTAATTCTTAGTTAGCCTGGGACCGATGAACTGTCAGGCACGTATTTCCTGTGGTAGAGAAAGAGGCCTTATTCATAATGAAGTGATCTTTAGCCTGGTCACTGGCTAATCAGTAGTTTGGTGATGTAACATGAGATTCTGCATGTATGCAGTTTGGGGTTTCTTCTTCTCCCTTTGTTCTAAGATCAGATGTGAGAATCCATCATGGTGTAGACTGTAACTAGAAAGATGTAGCTAATCAACTAGACTATTTTATTGTTCTTTTATCCTCCTATGCAACTCTCCCTAATTTCTTAGTAAACTTTCTTTTAAGCTAATTTACACCTGTATGCTGCGTGGTTCCCTTTTACTGTGATAAATTATACAACGTACTATAACTGAAGTGACCTTATTTGCTTCCTTTGATCATTTTGTGTTTTAGCTAATAGTCTGCTAAATAGTGCTTGTGACTTGTAGCTGATGATAAGCAACAATGGATAGCTTTTTCTTGACAATGTGTGATTAGGTTTACATCTAATACAATCAAGTACAGCGGTAGCTGTGCTAGCTTGTTATCTTTTACATGATGTGGAATTATCCTATGCATGAGGAAGTTACTGTCTCTTTTAATAAGACTGCTGCATATCAGACTTTCCAAATATGGCAGTTTTGCTGTTAATAGTTCACTATTTTGTTTAACAAAGTTGATGGACTATACAATTGTTCTCCCTACATTAGGGGGATAAAAGAATGTGGTGTGAAAAAACCCTACTTGTCTGCTGTAATAACATGACATTGTGAACAATCTGAAAAGATGACTTAATGAAAAGTAAACAAACTTCCTGTTTTGTTTTCTTACACAGCGTGTTAGACTGGTGAGCGTGACATGTGTACATTCGTTTCTCATTGTATACATATAAAAGGGTTATAATCTTACCTGCATTAACACTCAGGAAATACATTTAAAGTGATACTATCTAACCGAAAAAAGCTGCCTTTGAAAACTAGGAATGGGCACAAGGTTGAAGATATGGTTGTGGCTTATGGTTGAAGTGGCAGAAATCTAGTAGCATTGGCTTCCCCTGGCACGCTACCATCTTATACTGTTTCTTACTCTTCTGTCTACCTCCTGTATTATCAGTTATCATCTACTGTGCACATATGAGGAGCTGATGGAGGAGTAGTGGTATTAAATGGTGCCACAAATGATATTATACTTGCATTTTAACAATTATTAATGGTATTTTATCATATTGTTGTAACCCACCCTGAGAGCCTTGCACTGCAGGGGAGGGAGGGCTAGAAATCAAATAAATAAATATGTGGAATTGTGATGACTGGAAACAGTTAACAAAAATAGTGTTTTTCACCCATTTACATTTGTGTATGATGGGAGTTTCAATCTGAGCATGCCTATCATATTGTCTTAATGTTTTCTGATACACAAGACCTTTCAGCTTAACTTCGTTTAGCTTTGGCTTAGACCTGTGGGCAGGAACTAAAAATCTTTCATTTAGTCCATTAAATTTTTAAAATATGGCTGCCTTGATTCAGCAATTATGATCTATGGATGGAAATGTCTATTGCTCCCTGCAGTGAAGCCAGTCTGAATTGAGGCACCCAGGAACAGAGAAGTGTGTTGTAAGCAGTTCCTGTTGCTGGATCCCTGCATCCAGGGTTGCACATGCATTTTCTTTTTTGTGGATTGGGCCTGCAAGCCCTGCTGGCAGCACTGATCAGCTCTTTCTAAGTATAGACCTGGGATGCTACAGTTTTCCTCCTCCTGAAGCAGGTGATTGGTACTGTCAAATTTGGCTGTGCTGACCCTCAGTTAAGCCAGGATATCCTTATATGCAGGCTTTTCCTGTGCTGCATATGTATGTTTGGATTTGAGCCTTAGACTAAGCTGTGTACTTTTTCCCTTAGAGAATACACCAGTTAAGAAATATTGTAAGTTTAATCGTAAATACTGAAATAAAACAGGCTGTATTTTCCTAGACACACATACACTCTCACACACATGATAGAAATGAAATAGTCAGAATAGTCTCAAATGTTAGCATTCCGCTTGATCATGATATTGTCTCCTTAGATGTGGCTAATAATTTATGACTCAAAAATTGATCAGCCTCCCAATATAGTCGTATTCCTGTAAGTACTCGTAATTTACTTTTTCCTACATAAATGATGGATTGATGCCATTTGTTCAAGTGGAGAAAAGTAAAGCTCAGCATTTTGGGACACTGTATAAGTGGATGTTGAATTGTCCATCATATGTGGCCAGCCACTGCCAGCAGTGACATATCTGGGCAGAGCAAAGTTCCACTTATTTCTTCTGTAGATAGATATAGGATTGCACTGGAGGATCAGAAATGGGACCTATTCTGTGTTGGTGCTCAGGTTGTGCAGTTCTGTCTTCACAAGTGTTCACACAGGTCTTTGACTGAGGTGTTATCTTTTGCTTGTCTTTTTGTTTTCCCCCCAACTGTGAACAATGTGGCTGTTTCCATCCTGTTGGAATTTTGACCATCTTGTTCATTTTCAATTAGTGGATGTTTTGTTGATGTTTTATTGACTGTAGAATCTATGCTTTAACTGTGTGTGTTTTTTTTAAAAAAACCCTGCAGCTGCCACCCATCTCGGAGGCTCTAGCCAAGGCAGGGGGCTACAAATACTTTGTTGGTTTATAGTATAGGTACATACTGATGGGTAAAGAATATAATAATTTACAAGGTGTTTTGCCACCAATATAAGGGTTTTTTTTAAATTGTGAATTACATGCACATACCTTATTCTTATGTTTCTGTAGAGCAAAGTTTGAGTTCAGTGGCACCTCTCACACCAACAAAGTTTTATGGGGATAAGCTTAAGGGTGCCACTGGACTCAAACGTTGTTCTTTTGCTTCAGATCAACATGGCTACCCACCTCAATTTATATTTCTGTGTTTCACATATATATTGGCACCCTGCCTAATTATATAGAAGTTCCATTTAAATCTATCCTTGCAGAGGGGGAGACTGCTTGATGTACTTCATGTAGTACCACACACGAGAAAATGATAGAAAATTATTACTTTCATTCAGAGAACCACTCTAAACAAAACCTTTTGTCACTCTTTACTTTTGCTCCATATTGTTAAAGAGCCAGGTATCTCAACTGATAATTAAAATAAAAAACATTTATCAAAAATGATCTGAATTTGCCAACTTAAATTTGTATAGAACCTTTGGCGAAAAACATCCTCCAGCTGTCTGAAGGTGGCCTTTGTAGATAAGCTGTATGCAGATTCCTTTGCCATAGAGCTTTTTAAAGTTCAAGGTTTCTAGGTTCACAACTACTGCAAATAAATATATTTAATCCTTGTGTTTGAAGGAGACTGTGAATTGCACATTTAACTGTAACCCTTCAGTCTTTTCTTACTCAGTAGATATGGTGGCTAAAACAAAATAAAATTGTCACTGCAGGGAAAGATTACTTTGTAACAATCTACTTTTTGGTGTGTCTGCACTTCTAAGTGTTATGAAAGATGTCTTTCCTCAAAGTAGCTCATTCTTAGGCATGCAGTAGCCATGCACCCGGGGCAAACAGAAATGGGAACAAATAGAAATTATATCTGGGTGACCACATGTTGACTCTTGTTCATTTGTAGCATATCAATTGTATTTTGTCTGACTTTAAAGCAAAACTCTATGGGCCTTTTCTCACTAGCTTTCCCCCGCGGTTTACACCGAAGCTAGCACCGGAGCTTCTGGTCAGTTTCCCACCATTTGCTCCCTGCTCACAATTTCCTCCAGAGTATCACTGCACTGCTCCGGAGCTTCCCTGGAGCAAGAAAATCCTGTTCCAGGAGGATTTTCTTGCTCCAGGGAAGCTCCGGAGCAGTGCAGTGATACTCTGGAGGAAATTGTGAGCAGGGAGCAAATGGTGGGAAACTGACCAGAAGCTCCGGTGCTAGCTTCGGTGTAAACCGCGGGGGAAAGCTAGTGAGAAAAGGCCCTATGTGCCAGCCTGATCTTATCAGATCTCAGAAGCTAAGCAGAGTTGGCCTGCCAAGGCTGGCCACCAAGGAGGTCCAGGGTTGCTGTGCAGGAGCCGGCAATGGAAAAACCACCTCTCAATATCTCTTGCCTTGATACCCCTACAGGAGTGCTATAAGTCAGCTGCAACTTGATGGCACTTTGCACCTCCATGATCTTCTTGGAACTGGACTGTTTTGGCAGCAGGTGCTGCTGCTGTCATTTGAAGGATAAGCATGGGTGTGAGGGCTGATATATTTACTGTTGGACACTGGAAAAGGGGGCAAATTGAATGTGGTTCCTGATCTTAGGCTACACTGTCCACTGTTGGACATTTCTGAAATGTTGCTATGCTGTGCTAGCATCACACAGTCTACTGGATGTCCCCACCTCTCAGTGGTGTTTGCTGGCAGAGACATCAGCCTGCTTTCCTCCTTAGGTACTCTTGTGAGTCTGCATAAAATTAGTTTGGGCTTATTTGGTATATTTCATGCTAGGGTTGCCATTTCCAGATTAGGAAATCCTTGGAGATTTGTGGGAGGAGCTTGGGGAGGGCAAAATTTGGAGAGGGAACTCAGCACGGATGTGATGCCGTAGAGTCTGAAGCTGCCATTTCCTCCAGTGGAACTGATCTCTGTAGTCTGGATAAATGTTGTAATTCAGGGAGAACTCCAGGCCCCACCTGGAGATTAGCAAATCCTACTTCATGAGTAGTATTTAAGATAGATCTAGGCAGCATCTAAATGGCAAGGATTCTCTCTTTTCCTGTCACTGTTGCCAGTAATGCATATTCACTGGCCACAGAGCATCCACATGGGAGTTCTGTGCACCCTTTCCTTCCTCCTACCATTTCCCCTGCATGTTTCCCTTGCTGAACCCCTGGAGGACTTTAGAAAATATTGTGCTGTAGTGCAATAATATTATAACCATAGGCGTCAACTTCAGGGGGGCTGGGGAGCTGGAGCCCCCCCCCCCAAACTTTTCCAGGAAGTGCTGAGCCTCCCCCGAAGACAATGGCCTGTGATGTTTCTGGCCCAGCCCCAGCCCCCCCCCCTTGGGAAATTGGAAAGTCTACGCCCTTAATTATAACCATCTATACTTACTAGTTTCTTTGAATTCCTAGCTTTCATTTCAAGAGGAAAGTAAATTTGTAGCCCTAAGGGACTAGTAGATCCCGGCAATAGATCATTATAGCCTTATTGCACTATAGTGTAAGAAGCCATCTGGTGATGTGGCAGGGAAAATGACAGCCAGGAGGAGCTGATAGAAGAAAATGGCACCACTTTGGTGTAGAGGTTAGGAGCACAGACTCTAATCTGGGCAAACTGGGTTCAGTTTCCCACTTCTCCACATGCAGCAGCTGGTGTGACCTTGGATCAGTCACAAGTTGTTTCAGAGCTGTTCTCTCATGAGCAGTTCTTGAAAGAACTCTCTCAGCCCCACCTCCCTCACAGGTTGTCTGCTCTGGGGAGGGGAAGGGAAAGGAGGTTGCAAGCTGCTCTGAGACTCCTTCGGGTAGTGAAGGGCAGGGTATAAATCCAATCTCTTCTTCTTCACTGTGAATGGGATCTGAAAGATCCATGCCTTCCTGTCCAGGATGCTTGTTGTGCTTGTTCTGCATTCTTTCAGAAAAGACTGCACCAAAGACTGAGAGAAAGAAGATACTAAGGCTAAGAAAAGCAGAGAAAGTTACAGATTAGAGGATAATGTCATATAGACCCCCCCCCCCAAAAGCTGCCGTTTGAATGTCAATGCAGAGGGGAAAGGGGCAAATGCAGCCTTAATACAGTAGATGCTGTAATGTTCTGAAGCCAGATCACTTTACCTCTGCTGACCCCAGTACACTTGAAATGATCTTCACATATTTTCTGTGTTCATATTACCATCTCTTCCTAGGCTACATGTATAGTGTTTTATGTATTTATTATTAAATATTGATTTTGAGCAATTGCACCCATGCAGTTGTGTACTTACCATTAAGCTTTATGACCAGAAGAAGCCTTGAAATGACACTTTTAAATAGCCAGTTGTTGGGATCCTAAGTCTACTAGCTTCTTTGAGGCTGCGATCATACGCACAATTAGACCCAACATAGGCGCGAATGCCGGGCGGATTTAAAGGGAGTGATCAGACAACAACATCTGGAAAGCACCCCACCAGCCGTCAGCAACCCGTTCTGCTCCGCCACAGAAGTGTAGTTAAAAGACACCAGGGGAAATCCGGTAGTAAATGGGTTGCGACGGGCCACGGATGGACTTTCCCGTGTATGATTGCTCCAGCACACTCTCATGGCATCAGGATGGTCTGATCAGGCCATCCCGACTTGTGCCGTTGTTTCCCCCCCACTTCGCAGTATGCACATCATCACAAACTCCATAGGGAACCCTCAGTGTGGAAGTGCAATTCATCTATCCCTCATTTAAGCACATGGGGAAAAAATGGGACAAAAAACCCACGACTCATCCACAGCTGTGTCTGATCACACACTGATGGACTTTGCCTGCAGCTTCAAAGGGAGGTGTGACTGTGCAACTGTGGGTCAAATTCCTCTGGAGGAAATAGCCTCACCCCCCCTGTTTTTTCTGGCATGTGTGACCTCAACCTGACTTTAGCAAGTACAGGTACAAACTTGCTAAGAAAAGAAAAGGCTTTTACAGTGAATGAAGGGGAGCTTTGGTGCCTTGTTTTCCTTTTTCAAGGTGCTTCCTAGACATTAAAGGGGAACAGCAGATGAACTAAGAAACAACACTAAGAAGCGTCTGCTGCAGTAACCTTGAGCAGAATACATACAGATAGCAGATAAAGTGGTACTCCAGGAACCGGGTTTAATTTGTAGAGAAAATAGGCTTCTTAGCACTCCTCTAAGTATACCATGCACGGAGCCCATGCTGGTCTGTATTGCAGTCATTGTCTGTAACAAAAATTGGCGGTGAATTTATCTTTCAGAAATAAAGCTTGAGAATTACTTTACTTGAGGGGTTCTAAAATTGTGTTATAATAAGCCTTGCCTTTTCAGGAGCTGAATCATTTGAGTATTTTCATCTTAAGTAAGAGCTTATCTGTAATAGCTGCAGTAAACTTTCTAGCAATTCCATGGTGAACAATGCAGCCAAGCAGGGAAAATCAAACCTCTTCATTCCCTTGGTGCCACTTGTTCTGACGTTATTCGTGCTCCCAGTATAATATGGCAATATGAGAATCCACATCTGTAGTTTACAGAATTCCTAAAACATATGAATTGACTGGCATGGCTCATAAGTGAAACAGTAGTTTAAAAGATCAAGATGAGTAGCCATGTTAGTCTGTCTGTAGCAGTAGAAAAGAGTAAGAGTCCAGATTAAAAAAAATTGTGATAGGGTATGAGCTTTCTTGATTCACTGCTCGCTTCTTCAGATACAGCTATGTTTAGCTGTTCCATGGTGGTGCAAAGCGCCATCAAGTTGCAGCTGACTTTTGTGGAACAGCTAGGATGTGAGTCCATCTGTCCTATATATGTGGAGTGGAGTGGAATGATTTCAGATGCTGAATGACAGTAGGCAAATAACCAGAGCTTTTTTTGTAGAAAAAGCCCAGCAGGAACTCATTAGCATAATAAGCCACACCCAACAGCAGGAACTCATTAGCATATTAGGCAACACTCCTGATAGCACAACTCATTAGCATATTAGGCCACCCCTCCATGTTACCAGAAGAGTGGTCATCCAGCCACACCCACCTTTTGCTTCTTATTCTGTTCACCTTGTTTGTTGTCAAAACCCAGGGCTTTTCTTGTAGCAGGAACTTCTTTGCATGTTAGGCCACACACCCCTAATGTAGCCCATCCTAATGAGTTCCTGCTGTTGGGTGTGGCCTATTATGCTAATGAGTTCCTGCTGGGCGTGGCCAACTTGGGAGCCAGCCGGAACTCCATTCCTGTGCGTTCCTGCCCAAAAATAGCCCTGCAAATAACAATAGCAGGTGTGATTGAATTAGGTGTGATATGCAGAGAGGTAGTAGGCGTGGAGAAATCAGCTACTCTGCCTTTAAAGCATTTGTTAAAGTCCACCAGGGAAGAATACCTTTGGAAGCCAGAGTGGCCTGTAAAGGAACGGGGTTTGCTGTGCTAGTTTTCATGACCAGACCTATGTAGCAGGGGCCTAGGGGTATCTGAACCAAAAGGATTCAGAGGCAATCCCCCTCCCCTCCATTTTAGTACCAAATTGTGGTTTGGGACACAAAGTTGAGGTTCATGAAGGCGCTTGTCTCTCTTGCAGTGTTTTGTAAACTTGCATTTTCCAGTATCTTGATTCTGTATAAAAACATTCCCAAGTGGTTTGCTTTATGCACAAAGTCAGTTGCTCAGTCAGTGGCATTTCAGGCATACAGCGTTTTCAAGGACACTCTACTGCAAACATGCTTCTAATCACAGTCTGAATTAAAAGTAGACATGGAGGGCCTCCCAGTGTGTTTTCTTTCTCTTTCTATTATCAACTGGAACTTTAGGCTCTTGGTTTTAATTAGCCTTTTGCACCTTTGCAGTATTTCTACCACTATGGGCACATTCTTTTTTTTGGGGGGGGGGATTCTTTCATTGTGCCCATTGAATAAAAATTTAAATTACCAATGAAGTTTTACAGAACACAACAAACTCTAATCTAATTTAAGAGAGAGCAAGTTTGCCTGGAGCATTTTATTAATTAATCCCAGGAGTCTATTGGTCAGAGTGTTGGAAGGTAATGCATTTTTTATTAATGCTGTGAATAAAGAACACTTGAATGTGGCCACAAGAGGTTAACCATTCAATAGTCCATGTGAACTGAGATCCTGGTTGATTAATTAAAAATAGTCTTGCTTTCCATTGGCAACAAAGATTAAAATATGAGAAAGTGTAGTTTCAAAACAGAAATGTTTAGAAAGCTTTCCTGATTTTATACATGGTAAAAATGAAGATCAGAGTCCAAACTGTGCAACTAGTTCCAGGTGCCAAAGGAGGTGTTTGCTTCCATTTCTCAAATAATTGTAGGGCTGCCAAGTCTTGAAAACTCACCGGCGGGGGGGAGTCCTCCTCCTGCTGGGAGTTTCTTCTGGCATGCGCGCTTTGCGCGCCCATCGACATCACCGGAAGTGACGCAGCACGTTGGGGGCGTTGCCAGTGCGACACTCTGGCAATCGCCCCAAAACTCTATGGTATCATAGAGTTTTGGGGCAATTGCCAGAGCGTCACCCTGGCAACGCCCCCAACATGCTGCATCACTTCCGGTGACGTCATTACGTCGTCCTTGCTGGACGACGTCGGGGGTGGCGTTCCCCCCGCCGGCCAAATGGCGTTCCCCCCGCCGGGGGATCCCCCGCCCCCCGGGCTGACTTGGCAGCCCTAAATAATTGGCTCTGATCTTGTTCCACATGGGCATTTTTGACCTGAAGGTAACCTGAAATAAAATGAGGTTTCTGTTTTAAGAAAAAAAGAAAAAAGGCAAAACCCTTCCTAGGTGTGTGCAAGTTTTGGGAGTGCCTAAAGTACCTTTTTGGATCTCACTTGCAGTTTGTGAACGCTTTCACGGTTTAGCTAATGTTTTGTATGTGTGGAGGAAGTGGAATTGCTTGGAGTGGGGTTTGGGGGGAGTATTTTGGGCAGGGTAGTGGTAGAGGAGGAGGAGGAACTGGTGCTTTGGTGTATCAGAAGAGCTATTGTTACTCATTTTGGACTGGAATGAGTGGAACCAGAGAATTTGTCTACAGTTTCTCAAACACAGAGATTTGGTGTTGGTAATGTTTTCATTCAAACCAAGTTCCTGGCTACTTGACCACAGCCAGGTCCCCCAAGGTTCCTCCTTGGGCCTAGTGTATATGTTCCTTGCCATGGTGACCCCTTACCTGCTTTTCTCTATGGTGCTCCCCTACACGGGTGTGTCTTCTTCCTGAGGATACCCCATGGCCCAATTGCTTTTTTTCCTGTCAGTAGGGCTTTTTTAGAGTCACCACCCTCACTCCTTCTTCCCAGTTCCGGAAACTCTGACCTTACTCAACAAATGCAGGCAGGCCGTTAGCCTCCCAGTGCACTAGGCTCCTGCCCAGCCTCTCCTCAAGGTATGTTTGAACCTGGGAGTGTATGGGCCACCTCCCTCCTGATGTCCTGGGTCTCCCGCAGCCCTTGCTTCTCCAGCCTGGGATTCCTCTGCTTTGGCTCTGTGTTTGGCCTGGCTGCCTTGCCTCCTGGCCTGGCACTGCTGTCTGCTACCTCACTCTTCTGACACAGTACTTCCTCCCCCCTTTCAACTGGCCAGTGGCTGCCTTTTATTGGTGCAGGTTGCCAGAACAGGTCCCACCCACCAGTGCCCTTCTAGCCGAGCGGTAGTCACTTTCAGCCGGGCTGTCAGCACTGCCCTGATGCTGCCTGAGCTTTACAGGGCCATTTGGCTGGCTATGCACATATATGTTCTTCTAGTGTACATAATAATTAATTAAATATCAATTAATTATCCTAAGATTGTCTGGCAGATTCTAAGATTGTCTGGCAGCCAGAAGTTCTAGCTCTTTTAGTGTTATGCACCACTAGGTGGCAAGCTAGACTTGTTTTTAAAGCAAGAGATGTTTCAGGGGTGGTTTGCCATTGCCTGCCTCTGCGTCATGATCCTGGTATTCCTTGGAGGTCGCTCTTCCAAATACTAGCTAAGGCTGACCCTGCTTAGCTTCCGAGAACTGATGGGATTGGGCTAGCCTGGGCTATCCAGGTCAGGGATTTCTAGTATGCAAGCACAACATGACACATTAAAATAACTAACTCTCCTAAATTTGCTAAGATCTTTTTCTGTCATGGATAATTTGAGGCCTCTGCTTGTGAACCTTTCTCTTCTCTTACCATTATGATATGATATTATGGAATATTCTGTATTCCCTAGAGTTCTGTATGTAGATTATTCTTACTGTAATATGGCATGGAATGCAGTAGTGTTAATGAAGCTAGCAGAATTCCTCTGGGAATGAGGTTGTTCCTACTGTTGAATATTTTGCATAGCTTGTAGCATTTTTAATATGAAAGATTATTGAAAATAAATGTCTCCTGGTATTTGCTTTGCCCATTTTTCATTGTCGAGGTAACTCTTCAAAGAGCCTCAGAAAGATTTTTAATTTAATTAAATAATAGGTGATTAATAGAGAGAAGGAAAAATGTTTTCAAGACATGAAGAGATGGCATCACCTTTAAAATGTATTCGTTGCCTGCATATTGTGTACACAAAATGATTACATATGCATCAAATATTATAGAATGGAATCTTGACTGACACCCCCTCCCCCCAAAATCCAATGGTGGCACTGCTTAGGGCATAGGTATGCAGGTGAATTTCAGTTACAGAATTCTTTCTCTCAAATAATCAGGCTTGTGCTTACGTTGGCAGCACGGGCAAAAATGGAAACCCAAGATGTAAGCAGAACTGAGGTAGAAATAGGTTGTAACTTTATTATAATTGCACAGAGGCTTGGCATTAGATAGCAGAGAACTGGGTGTGTGATGCCCAACTTGGCTGCTGTTTTCAACTAGAAACAGAATGATGCAAGGAAATGACAGACAGGCTGAGAGCTGCTGCTTGTAGCCAACTCTTTGGTTCTATTGTTTGGTATCCTTTTTGTTTTGTTGCAGAGTGTGCAATCAGTAAGCACTCAGTTTCTGAGCCTATGAAGTTCATGTGTGTGTGTGTTAAGTGCTGTCAAGTTGCTTATGACTGACAGCGACCCTATGAATTAATTACCTCCAAACCATCCTATTGTTAACAGCCTTGCTCAGGTCTTGCAAACTGAATGAAGTTCACAGGTTCCATTTACCCTCTCCCTACTCAATGAAAATGAAGAAATCATTTGCAAGATGAAAAATCAAAACAACCCACCTGGCAAAGCCACATAAGTATGCCCCTCCCAAATAATTTTATGTCTAACCATCAGCAATTGTTAGTGATACTAAGCACAGCCATGCTACCATGTCAGTTGCTAGGCAGGGTTGAAGATGTATTTTGAACTGAGCTGAGTCCCATCCTTTTGCTTGACTGTACAGTTGAGAAGCTGATACACGTTATAGATCACTCCATGCCCACAGCAAAGATATTTGGGTAAAGGGCTAGTGGCTAAATTTGCAGATGGCATGAAGTTGTTCAGGGTGGTGAGAACCAGGGAGGATTGTGAGGCACTCCAAAGGGACCTGTTAAGGATGGGCAAGTGGACATCAGTGTGGCAAATGGGGTTCAATGTGGCCAAGTGCAAAGGGATGCACATTGGAGCCAAAAATCCTAGCTATAAATATATGTTGATGGGGTCCAAACTGGCGGAGACTGACCAAGAGAGAGATCTTGGAGTCGTAGTAGATAACTCAATGAAAATGTCAAGACAGTGTGCGACTGCAATGAAAAAGGCCAGTGCTATGCTGGGGGTTATTAGGAAGGGAATTGAAAACAAATCAGCCAGCATCATAATGCCCCTCTATCAATCTATGCTGCAACCTCATTTGGAGTACTATATACAGTTCTGGTCGCCACACCTCAAAAAAGATAACATTGGAAAAGGTGCAGAAAATGGCAACTAGAATGATTAAAGGGTTGGAACACTTTCCTTTTTTTTTTTTTTTAAACAAATTTTATTATTTTTCCAGTTACAAAACTTTACATAGTTACTTTTAAAATATTATCATCACTATCCGTTTTTCTATGTAGCTATGTATTCCGATTACAATTCAAAAACTTTAAGACTTCCCGCCTCACCTATACCATTATATATATAATAGCAGTTATAAAGATTTAAAATTGTTAGCTCTTACAGGTAACAAATTTGGTTACAACAATAAAAAAAGAAAGGTAATTTTTAAACATTTAAAAGTAATATCTAGATATCTGTAATATGTACTCTAGTTTCTATTCTTGTCATTTCAATCGTTCAGTATATTTCTCTTAAAAATAATTGTTTCTCTTTTAAACATAAGATTATGCATGGGATAGAGCAGGTAGAGAAAGAAGTACTTTTCTCCCTTTCTCACAATACAAGAACTCAGGGGCCCTCCATGAAATTGTTGAGCAGTCGGGTTACAGTAGATAAAAGGAAGTACTTATTCACCCAAAGAGTGATTAACACATGGAATTCAGTGCCACAGGAGGTGGTGGTGGCTACTAGCATGGATGGCTTCAAGAGGGAATTAGATAAACATATGGAGCAGAGGTCCATCAGTGGCTATTAGCCACAAGGTATAGATAGGAACTCTCAGTCTGGGGCAAGTGATGTTCTGTATTCTTGGTGCTTGGGGGGGCAACAGTGGGAGGGCTTCTAATGATGGCACCTTTTGGCCACCGTGAGACTGGATGGGCCATTGGCCTGATCCAACATTGGCTTCTCTTATGTGCTTATGTTCTTATGTATGCTCCTAGGTGCATCCCAGAAAAATGCTTTCCTGCATTTTTGCAGTACTCTTCTTCTTCATGCCTGCACTGGCAGCTGGGTGTTGTTCTTGTTCCACAGAATGTGTACTGGTGATGGCTGGAGTTGTCTGGGAATGTGGTAATGCAAGTGATAGATGCATAGGTCATGCATAGGCCATCTGACTTCCAGGTAGCATTTTAAAGACAAATTCATGTAATTCGTCTTTACCCAATTTCTAACTGAAACTGAACAATCAGTTTTGTTTTCTCTTTTTAGGAATGAGAGTCTGTTTTGAAGCAATTCCATTTAGCCAGAAGAAAAAATCAGACAGAGGAGGGGCAGGCAAGAAGGCACCTTCCTATCCCTTGCTAGAGCCACCACCCTATGGCATGTAAAAAAACAAACAAAAACATGTAAGTGGTGAAGTTCCAGAAGGGTGCATAGAGGTGTAACAGAAAGCTGCAAAGTAAATGAAATAAATTTTGCATTTGAAAGAGAATAAAGGAATAAGAGGCATTAATGGCTGTATCTAAGAAAGTGAATTTTGGAAAAAGAAATTGCATTCCCCATAACGATTCTACTCCCAGGTCTGCTAGGGATTTTTTTGGTGCTCAGCTGTCTATGCTGGTGCAGAAGAGACTCTCATCCGCCCTGCAGAGAGGACCTTTGTGGATTATTATTATAGTGAGGAATTTACCCACAGCTGTTTCCCATTGATGACTGGCTTGAGAAGGCAGGTTGCTGAGGGAGCACAATTGTTATTGGTGGAAATTTGATTATTCAGTGGAGTTGCCTTTTTGCCTTTTATGTCTTTACCAGTTATATGGTAGTCAATACAGACAGCACTTATGTAGCACTTTGAAGATTGCTACACAACAGATATTCTGTTATAAGCTTTCTTGGAATCAAGCCCACTTTATCAGATGCAAATAACATCTAATCAATGAGAGTTTAGTATACAATACAAAATCTGCTCACCTATGTGGTAGCACAGCACTCTTTTTGTATTTGCTAGACTTCTGGAACTGCTTAGAGGGCAGAAATTCAATAGCGAATGCTGCATTTATTGAGTTCTGACTGCCTTGCAGCTTTAAAGGCACTGGGCTTCTGTTGGAAGAAGCTGTAGCACCTCTGCAGATCCATGGGATTTGTGATTTAAGGAGCATACACTATGGAACGCTTCGGTTTAGCCTGGAGTTATCAGGTTTACTTTAGCTTTTAAAAATATTTTAAATATGTTATGATTGCCTAATGGTATGTTTTCATTTCTATCAAAAGAAAATCCATCTTTTCTGAAGGTTCTAGCTGTCATTTTTATGAAGCTGATGGAAACCTGCCTTTCTGGTTTATAGTATTGTTGCTGATCTATAAAGCATGACTTTATGACTCATTTTGAACAATTCTTTGTTCTCTCTTGAAAACATTACTGATGGTATTTGAAATAAACTTGTTCCTTCTCTAAGAATGCAAGCCTCTAGCAAGTTTGATCTTAGTATAAAGCAGGCTGTGTAACTTTAGAAATATCCCCAGTATTGATTGCTCTCTTTCTGACTCACTCTGATGGAATTTTGTACTTGGGCTGTTTATAATATTTTTGTTGCAAGAGTAATTTCCCAGCAAATTATGAGGTGACTCTTCTGGTTTCCCTCTATAAAAAGCTGGTGTGTATAGAGTTATATATTATGTATGTGAAGGTATACTGTAACTTCCAGAGGTGCTCTAGCTACCAGAGAGCCAGTTTGGTGTAGTGGTTAAGTGCACAGACTCTAATCTGGGAGAACCGGGTTTGATTCCCCGGTCCTCCACTTGCAGCTGCTGGATGACATTGGGCAAGCCATAGTTCTGTCAGAGCTGTTCTTGAAAAAGAGCAGTTTCTGTCAGAGCTCTCTCAGCCCCACCTACCTCACAGGGTGTCTGTTGTGGGGAGGGAAAGGGAAAGGAGTTTTTAAGCTGCTCTGAGACTCCCTTGCGTAGTGAAGGGTGGAGTATAAATCCAATCACCTCCTCCTCCTCCTTCTCCTCTTCTTCTTCATAGAGTCATGTGCATTAATAATGCAAAATATGACAGTTTATCAGAAGGTGGAAAAACAGTTTCTTGAGGCTTGTACTTTAGTAGGCAACAACCTACTACATCAAATGCATTTGATAGAGCTGGTATAGAAGTTATGTCAGTGTTGTAAAATATGCTGGGGTAGGTCCTGTAAGAAATTTAAAGAATTTAAATTATATTGTGAAGCGTTGTTTAGTCAACTCTATTAGGCTACATCTTAATTTACCTCTGAAAATTACTATTATTTTCTTTAAAAGTCAGTGTGATTTTAACGCTCAGTGATGAAGTCAAAGAGATAAGGCATGAGCATGCTTATTTATCAGAACAATTTGCAGAGTTCAGTGAAACGAATTTGTAGTTGCAAGGAAATGAGATCAGTCTTACTAAGGCCAAATCTGTCATCTCTAAATTTATTTCAATGTTAACTTTATTCATACACAATATAAGCTGTTGCAAGCTATACCATTTTCTGAGTCTGTTTGCTAAAAAAGAAAAATGGGATACAAAACGATGATCTGCAAGTTTTTTGTGAACATTTCGGTATACTGCATGTCTGAGCAATCTGAGGATTTTCTTTTGATGGAAGTTCTAGGTTGGGCAATAAATCCATTTTCAGGTACTGAGAAAGTTGGGGTAGTGGAAGAAAACTAATTGAACTACAAAATGACATTGAGCTGAAGCTAAAGTTTAAGAAATTGTACCACAAGTTTTGGTAACAGAAGGAAATTTTTGATCTCTTTCCTGCAAGATGGACAATGGTTAAGAAGCTCCTTGTTGCATTACCAACACCATATTTAGTGGAATGTAGTTTTAATGTGGTCATCCAACTTCTCTCCAAGCAAAGAAATCAACTCCAGATTACTAAATTTGGTGATTAAGACTTCTGCTATGTGACTTAAACCAGACAATGGGTAACTAACTGGTATTACTTCATCAGGTTCATCCATTGCATTAAGAATTTACTGCTCAGTGAAGTAATTGGTATCAAAGATTCTTGCTAAATAACTATCAGACTTTGAAAAACTAGTTTCACTTGATCATGTTAATCAATTCTGTTGAATAAATTAAACTAAAAAGCTGTAATTGGATATTTGAATAAACATGCAATTAATTGTTACTGTTCTGAATTTTATTATTATCTTCCTTAGTGGGTTGTGCAAAGAGCTAATCTGAATAATGCTTTTTATAGGGTAGGATAGGAGGGCACTGGGGATGAGTTTATGGAACCAAGGTGGCAGTGGCCTGAAAAAGTTTGGGAACCACTGCTCTACAAGGATGATGACCTTGTTGGGAGAAAGAGAGGAAGAGAAGTGGGTCGGCTGGGCTGTGAGGGAAAGATGGGGAAAGCAGAACAGGGGATTGTACTAGAAGACTATAGAAACAGGTACAGAAAGATAGTTGAAAGAGAAAAGGGTAGGCGGTATGGGGGATTTTATGGGCAATATGGAAATAAATAACAGTAGTGTTAGGGACTCATTGGGAGGAATAAAAGGCAACAATGGAGGTTCTGGCTTTTGGTATGTAATCATAATTATGCTTAGATCCTTGATAGCTTCAATACCTTGGGGTTACCTTTCTTTCTTTTTTGTATTTTGTCAGTGTAGTGTAGTGGTTTGAGCATCAGATTAGCACCTGGGAGAGTGAAGTTCAAATCCCCACTCTGCCATGGAAGCTGGCTGAATGACCTTGGGCCAGCTATTCCCTCTCAGTCTAACAAACTTGTTGTTATGAGACTAAAATGAAGAAAAGGAGAATGATGTAAACCATTTTGAGTCTTCATTGGGGAGTAAAGTCAGTATGAATGAAGTAGATATATAAAATAAATTGTGAGCCATCCCCTTTTGCCCATTTTTGATGTGATTATTTCCCGATTTTTGTTTTACAGCACTTTGATGCCATTTGCAATATTTTAACACCATTTTCACATAATTTATTTGCTTTTGACCCATGTACCATTTAAATTGCTTAAATTTAACAAGGAAATCTGATATGAGACAATATTTCAAAGTATTTTCGATTTGATTAACTCAAGTGTGGAGGCAAAAATAAATGGGAATTGTTGAAGGAAAATGGTGAGGTAGCAAAATTTGGTGGTATCTATATTATTATGTTGATTTCAGAATATAAGAATAGAAGGGAGTTAGAAAAAGCAGTAACTTTTAATTTTTAACAAACTTTAGCATCAGGAGTATTGGCTGACAGTTCATGTCATGGTATGTGACTTTACACTGGCACAGCAGCTGATTTGACCCATCTTAACGTATTTATTTTCTAGTACAGCAGAACTTGGAATTGGGCCAACTCCCCCCTTCCCTGGACCTGAGAGAGAATGCTTTAAAGAGATTTATGCAAATAGAGGGCAAGATATCAGAACTGACAGAGCAGATCACAGAATGGCATTTTGACAGCATAAAAATGCCGAACTCATGGGATCAGCAATTAGTAACAAGTAAACATATTTTTTGATAGTCCTACAGAATGACTTCAGAGCATATGAGAATAGTTTCTTGCCATCAAGATTTTAGTTGAAGACTGGTGTGTCTGTTTCTAACTAATAAAGCAACCTCCTGTGGCACACAAAGCTAGCTGAATGCATGACTGCCACTGTGGAGTTTACAAAAGAACTAAAACACTTGTATGAAAAGGCTCTGTACATTCTTTCCCACAGAAGTCAACGAAAGGGTCGGTTGTCCTAGGCTACGTATTCCAGCATTTAAACCTTGTGGAGATAGATTACTTTGGACTCCGTTACTGTGACAGAAGTCACCAGACGGTGAGTAAAACCACAATAGATTGGATTTTCCTTTGGTAAATGTTACCCTGTTGGTGACCCTTTTTGCAGTCATCTCGTAAGCTGTCATTGTTTGTTAGCAACCTTTCATGTCTATGTGCATATAAAGGAAAAAGGGAAAAATATTCTGTCAGTTTATAGGTATTTGTGAAACTATCACCCATGGTATATCAGTTACTGCAGAAAATGGAACAATAAAAGTAGAAGACAACTCAATAAGAACATGATAATACATACAATAAACAGTGGAATAGACTGCAGCCCTATTATAAAAGTGATCTTTTGAACCTCAGTAAGCCAGTGTGACATGGGAGTTAGAGCATTGGACTGGGACCTGGGAGAGCCAGGTTCAAATACCCACTTGCCAAGAAGTGCACTGGGTGATGCACTGGGCCAGTCCCTCTTTTTCAGCTTAACTCATAAAGTTGCTGTGAGGATAAAGTGGAAGATGAAAGGAAGAGAACCATATATGCCATCCTGAGTTTCTTGGAGGGACAGGATAAAAATGTACTAAATAAATATATTTGTCATTTCTGAATACATCAAACTTGCATTATGTGGCTCAAACTACTCAGTTTTCCATTTGATGACTTTGATGCCAAATCTCTGGAATGAGTAGTATGTTAGGCTCTGTTGAAGGCATAATTGTATTTTTCAGGTGGAATTTATTCCTGGGTTGGTGACAAAGGTTCATGGACTGGACTGAACTGAGAAGTCATATGTGTAGATGTATGTGTATAAAATACTACTGAAACAGTAGGTAGAAGTTTACGAGACACTGTTTCTCCTGTGAATCCCTGAAGCCTGATTCACTGACTCAAGATGAAGTGTTGACAACATATACTTTGGTGATGAAAGTGAGACATGGAGATTAAGCTGCTTACCTGTGGTCTCTCTGTCTCCCTCATGCTCACTCTTGTCTGTCTGTCTGTCTGTCTATTAAGTTACTGAAATGTAAATTCAGCCTAGACCTTACAAGTTCTAGTTTATTGTTTCAATGTACCCTTGTTAATTAATGCTTGATCATTTGAAGAAGGTGACCATTCTGAAAATAAAGCAATTCTCAACACTCAAGAAGTACAAGCAACACTTCTGAGCAATCAACATATAGTGGTCTGTTTCTCACTTCCAACAAAGTTGGAGGCAGGTTTGGAGTTGGACACTGTGTTTGGAAGACATGAGAATTCATACATTGACCCCAGACCAGTCAAACTGTTTTGTTTGTCACAAAGCCCCACTCAGGAGTCAAGACCAGCCATAATAAGTAAAAACAGCTCCATTCCTTGGTCAATGAAAATTTTACCATCTCAGCAGGTCTCTAGCTAATTCAGACTTTCTAAGTGGCTTTCATCTACCATGTGGTGCTCCCAGCCAGGGAGGGAGGTAATTGAGCATCTCACAATATCACATTCCCCCCCCCCCCCGGTACTTCTGGTACAATACTAAAAAGAATGATAAAATTAGTCCTATGTTTCAGGAGTGTTAAGTCACTTTACCTAAAACTTGTTAAAATACTTTATTGTCTGTGTTTATATAGTGCTCTTAAATGCAAGCGTTCTTATAGTATTTTATGTAAAAAGGTACATCCAACCTTTTTAAAAAATCCAAAGCTAGCAATCTAGAAACGCAAATAAAAGCAGTCTTCATGAATGGAGCTTGATTCAGTCACAATGAAGGGGTATCTTCCTGTCTCTCCTCCCTCTGCTAATCACAGCAACGGCATTTGGAAACTGGAAGGATCATTATATATCATTATACCAATTAAGTATTATACATTATAATGTGTTACATAGTCTAATAAATGGACAAAAGTTTTATAAAGTAGTTAGCTGGACCATCCGCTATTCATTCTGTTAGGGTTTCAACAGAGCGCCTGAGCAAGCGCTATGAAAGGGAGTACAGAATGCCCAGCAGCAGTGCTTGGTGGATGTAAGTGAATATGTCTTTAATGACACACATGAACTGGGGTGGACATATTACACCTGCATAAGTGAGTTGAAGCTGGGAGAGTTTGTGTGTTTGAACTACTTGCATCAGAACAAAGTTGTGTGCAGGGCTTTTTTTGTAGAAAAAGCCCAGCAGGAACTCATTAGCCTAGTAGGCCACACCCCTGACAGTGCAGCTCCCTCCCAGGATCAGCTTCCCCGAGTGCCCCGCGGCTTGTGGGGCGCATGGGGAATTCGAAGGGGGGAGGCAGTTTAAGCTGCTTTCCCTCCCTGGATTGGCTTGGCTTCCCCAGGTGCCCCATGGCTTGTGAGGCAACTGGGGAACCCGAGGGGGGGGAGGCTGTAGGCATGGCCAACTTGGAAGCCAGCCGGAACTCCGTTCCTGTGCGTTCCTGCCCCAAAATAGCCCTGGTTATGTGTGTCTGTTTGGTGTATATGTGTGTGTGTGTGTGTGTGTTTGTGTGTGTGTATGGATGGATGGATAGATAGATAGATAGATAGATAGATAGATAGCGATGCAATGAATCTGCAAAGAGAAATCAAGAATCCAGTCTTCTGTATTCAGCCATAGTAGAGCAGCAGAAGAGGCCAACTAAACAGGCAGTGACTCTCCCAAAGAGAACACAGAGAGGAAAAGGAAGATTATGTCAGGTTCTGAGTGTTGTGGTATGATAGGTATTTTGATGATTGGCATAACAGTGAATGGAAAGTTTTGAACCTAGTTAATGATTTCTTATATACAAGTCCAGAGTGTTTTGCCCTAAATTTGACCCTGTTCAGCATCTCAAGTGTGGTTCTTTTAACAAAGTAGAGGGGTTTGTCTTAAAGAATATTAATGATAAAAGTGTTTAAGTGGAATGTACAGTTTGTTTTCTGTGTGGCTTTACCACAGAACAGTTTAAAATGCATAGATTCTGGCTACATTTAAAGAAAACACACTGTACATTCCTGTACTCTCTGCTTATGCAGTCCTTTTCTTTTCAAATCAGATCTCTATCTCACACTTTAGATGTGACTGGGTTTAATGTGGTATTATGTAGTCTGGGCTTCAGTGATGTGGTGGTTGAGCTGTCCACATTGAGAATGTGAACATTTCTTGTGGGGCCTGTTTTGTTAAGACCTTGAGTACAGATACAAAGTTGGGACTACTAGCTTTCTTAAGAATCTGCCAGGATAATAGTGTGACCAAGAATGACTGGCTGGCTTTATGGGAACATTGTACCTTCAAGAGGGTAAGATTTAACTAATTGCCTGTCTAGTTTTGTGGATGCTTCCTTCCAGAAGATAGGTCTGACAGATTTGGTTAGGTAGACCTTTATGTTTCTGTCCATGCTTCTGCCAGTTTCCTGGTTCATATTTGATGTGACATTCCAATATTATCAGGGTGGAGTATTTTGTTTATTTTTATTTATTTATGAAAACATTTATACCCTTCCTTTCCTTGTGGTTCATGGTGGCTTACAATAATAGCTAAAAGAATATTTCAAGTTAAAAGCAGAATAAACAAATTTCAAGTCTTTCCCTGATAATATGCTATCTTTTACTCTTTATCCTGCTGCAGGCAGAAATCCACTTTAGGATTATGAGCCTTAAGCACCAAACTTGTATTTACTTATAATTCTTGGGTGGCAAGACTTTTTGAATCTGAGATAGTGGCAAATCCTGTATTTTCTACAGCTATTGTGATCATGAGGGTTATTTCATGTTGTGACTGAGCCCTCTTGAATTTCTCTTTAGAACACTGATATTAAAAAGGCCTGAAACAAACTGCACCTGAATACACAGGAGAGCAATCCAATGTGTAATGGTTAGAGTGGGGGTCCTCAAGGTGGTGGCCGGGTATACTCTGGTGCCTGCCAAAACCTTTCCTGGTGCCCACCAAGTATTTTTAGAAAATGGGTGGAGCCAGGTGGGCTCCTGCCTAGTAGGGCTTTCCTGAGTGTGGAAATAGGCCAAGGCCAGGTGTTGCTCCAGACCACCTCCTTGCCATATGCTGGGTGAGCTACCGTTGCCCTGGGTGTGAGCCATCCCTCTAGCTCACTACTGGCCAGCATAGCAAACAGGGTACTGCCTTGGAGCTCCCCCCAAGCTAGGGGAGTGGCCTAGCTAGGGAAGTCCCAAAGGCGGTCCTTATTCCCCGCCCTGGGCTACAAAACCCAAAGGCTGAGTCTGATGGACCCCTCGACACACAATGGACCCTGTGATTCCCCTTCCAGCAAGCCCAGTTCAAGCATCTAGAATCCCCAATGCTATTCCACACATGGCGTGGTAAAATAGCAGACCACATGAACTGCACACTAGGCCACTTGTTCTTGATGAGCTCCTGGTCAGCCTTTGCCAGAATCACCAGGGCCTTCCCTTTTACAAGGCTGAGATCATTTCCACCCAAGTGGATCAACAATACATGAGGCAGAGCACCCCGTCTCCCCCTGAATAGCAACAGGCCACCTCAAGCCCTGTTGTCCCAACCACTCAACAGAATCAGACTTGCTGAGCCCCAGTGTGAGAGTCCAACAGAGTCTGTCAGCAACAAGTGTCCTTAAACAGAAAATCTTTTATTGCAGAAAGGTCTTACTGGTCATCCACACTCCTTGTGTTAGTAATAGCGAGTATTCATTAGGTCAGGACAGATATACATTGTTCAAAAGGTTAGTTCATGATAACACCTCCAATCAGAGAGACAATAAAAAGGCACTAAAAATACTGGCTACTTGTTCCCAGAGTAAAAAGTGGGAATGAGACATTTTACACCTGGAAGGAAACAGCGCCTGGGAGTCAGACACCCAAGGTCATTGAATCAAACGAGGCGATAAGCATGCTATGGGAAGGAAGGTGGGCAAGACATTCCATAGACATGAGGCCTCACTGAGCAGAAACCATCTCCCGCCCTGGGTTTGGCAGCATTAGCTGACACCCAGTTGCGAACCACTGGGCTTCCTCCTGGCCTGGTGGGCCACGCAAAAGACCCTACTATGGCTGCAAATGGTGACTCTTCACCCCCTCTTCACTCTTCACAGACTCTTCACAGGGGCCAGCCAGACCTAGAAAGAAAAAAATAACAGCAGAACACCAATCCCTCATAGAGTATTAAGCGGAGAAATGTAAGACTTGTAGCACCGTGACCGTTAATGCCCCAGCTGTTGAATGTCTGGGGCCATATAGCCCATAGCAGCTGTTGTGAAGCCCCCTCAATCCGAAAGGAGTAGGTTCCAAACTGAAACTGACCCAGCTCCAGTGTGTCCAGCGTCCTCCTAGTAACTGCCCAAAATTGAAACTTGGTCAATAGGCTAGTGTCACTGTACTGGAATAGCGTGCCCCCATCCAAGCCCCTCACCACCAAGTATTCCTGGAGCACTGCTACCAGGCAAAGGTTAACCACCAAACAAGATCCTACCTTAATCTCCACCCCTTTTTGATATTGATCAGTTTTCGACCGCCTGACCCTGATGTGGAACCTGCTCTACAAAAAGTGAACATCCTGCAGCCACAGCACCCTACCTGACCTGTCACTACATGAACCCACTACCAACTTGCTCACTTGCAATGCCCCCCAAAAGACCACCAATGCCATAGATGAAAAAGACAGACCTCATAGCCACTATTACAAACTGCCCCCCAGGCCTCCCCATGGGCTCCCTCCTATCCACCTGTGATCCCACCTTGCGCAACCAGCCCTCCAGCATCTTCTGAATGTGGAAGTCCCAGGGCTCTGTTGGGGTCGGGGCGCGCCAGAGCGCTGCTTCAGGAGAGAGGAGGCGGGGGGGCGGGCACTTAAGAAAGCTCCGCCCCCCGCTCGCTCTTCCCAGGCTGCGGCAGGCCGCTCTGCCGCCGCCGGCCCCTTCCCTCGCCCCCCCCAGTCAGTGTTCCCGGGGCCGGCAGCACTCCGCCGGCCTCAGGCAGGAGAGGCCCCTTTCCTCCCCCCTCCCCCTGCTCCCGGGGCCGCGGCAGAGCGCTGCTGGCCCCGAGAAGCCCTTTCCCTCGCCCCCCCGTCAGTGTTCCCGGGCCGGCGGCGCTCTGCCGGCCCGGGCAAAAGAAGCCCCTTCCTCCCCCCTCCCCCTGGGGCCGCGGCAGAGCACCGCTGGCCCCAGGAAGCCCTTTTCCTCCCCCCCTCAATACTTCCTCCCTTCCTTCCTTCTCTCTCTCCCCCCACCTACCAACTTACCTTCCTCTTCCTTCCTTTCCCCCTTCCTTCCTTCCTTCCTTCCTTCCTTCCTTCCTTCCTTCCTTCCTTCCTTCCTTCCTTCCTTCTCACTTTCTCTCCCCACCTACCTACCTACCTGTTCCTTCCCCTCTCCCTTCCTTCCCCTCTCCCTTCCTTCCTTTCTTCTCTCTCTCTCCCCACCTACCTACCTACCTGTTCCTTCCCCTCTCCCTTCCTTCCTTCTCTCTCTCCCCCCACCTACCTACCTACCTTACTGTTCCTTTCTTTCTTCCTTCCCCCCTTCCTCCCTCCTTCCTTTCTTTCTTCTCTCTCTCTCTCCCCCACCTACCTACCTTCCTTCCTGTTCCTTTCCTTCCTGTTCCTTTCCTTCCTTCCCCCTCCCTCCCTTCTTGCCTTCTGACACACTCCTGATGACATCATCACTTCCGGTGACGTCAGGGGGTGTGGCATATGCAAATAAGTTATGCTAATGAGCTCCTGCACCTCTTTTTTTACAAAAGGACCCCTGGGAAGTCCCCTGTGATTTTGCTAAAACTAAGGCAACTGAATGTTGTTATAAAGGACTTCTCAGCTGCTTGAAATAAAACTTTGTTGTTCTTAAAGGTGCCATAGGTTTCAAAGGAGGAGGGGTGGGAGAGGAAACAGCCAGTGGAGGGAAGGATAGTTGGGTGTTTATCTCTCCCACACCACTGAGAAACCTGGGCTGCAATGCAGCAGCTACCCTGGAGACAGCATGTGTGTGCACATGAAAGCTTATACCTGAAATAAAACTTTGTTGGTCATTTAAAGGTACCATGGGACTCAGACTTTGCTCCTCTCTAGTGTGCTCTCTCTCACTTTCCCTCCCCAAAAAAGGTGGGGTGAGGAGACAGCCAGTGTAGGGAAGGAAGGTTGGGTTTTTGTCACTTTCAAGTGATTGAGAAGCCAGGCTGCGATGCAGCAGCTACCTGGAGAAGTGTGCATGCACACAAAAGCTTGTACCTGAAATAAAACTTTGTTAATCTCTTAAAGGTGCCATGGCACTTGGACTTTGCTCTCTATCAAGTGTGCATGCACTCTCTCTTTCCCACCCCCTCCCTTCCTTCCCAAAGGAGGCGGGAGGAGACAGGCAATGGAGGGAATGGAGATCAGGTTTTTGTCACTCTTGTGTGCAGGGCTCTTTTTGTAGCAGGAACATACGAACATAAGAACATAAAAGAAGCCAATGTTGGATCAGGCCAGTGGCCCATCCAGTCCAACACTGTCACACAGTGGCCAAAAACACCAGGTGCCCTCTGGAGGTCCAGCAGTGGGGGCAGGAAGCCCTCCCACTGTTGCCCCTCACAAACACCAAGAATACAGAGCATCACTTGCCCCAGACTGAGAGTTCCTATCTATACTTTGTGGCTAATAGCCACTGCTGGACTTCTGCTCCATATGTTTATCTAATTCCCTCTTGAAGCCGTCCATGCTTGTAGCTGCCACCCCCTCCTGTGGCAGTGAATTCCACATGTTAATCACTCTTTGGGTGAAGAAGTACTTCCTTTTATCTGTTCTAACCCAACTGCTCAGCAATTTCATGGAGTGCCCACGAGTTCTTGTATTGTGAGTTCTTGTATTACAGAGGGGCTACTGTAAGCTCTTGGAGGACTGGCTACATTAGGGGTGTGTCACCTAATATGCAAAGGAGTTCCTGCCTGCTACAAAAAGAGCCCTGCCTGTGCGATTGAGAAACCAGGCTGCAGTGCAGCAGCTGCCCTGGAGAAGAAGTGTGTGTGCACACAAAAGCTTATACCTGAAATAAAACTTTGTTGGTCTCTTAAAGGTGCTATGTGACACGGACTTTGCTCTCTCTCAAGCGCTCGCTCTCTCTCTTTCCCACCCCCTCCCTTCTTTCCCAAAGGAGGAAGGGGAGGAGACAGCCAATGGAAGGAAGGGAGGTTGGTTTTTTATCTCTCCCGCGTGATTGAGAGAGCTGGCCAAAACCAAGCTGCGATGCAGCAGCAGCAGCTCCAGAGAAGGAAGCAGGAGAGAGCCAGTTGCTCATGGGTTATGTGCTGTATGTTTGACATCCCTCAGACCGCTGACCCTCACAGCCATAGGCCCTCCTGGTGCTAGGCACCAAGGCTAGCTCTTAGCAACTTCTCAGCCTCAGCCTTCTAAACTGCCACAGTTCTGGAGGCATCCAGGTAGGCCAGGATCAACTTCTGGGGCCTGCTGACAAAACCTCTCCATCTGTTTATAAGACAGAGCATTAGCCACCCCATTTCTAACCCCTGGCACATGCTTAGCCATGAACAGTATATTAAAACAAAGGCAGCACAGTGTAGAAGCCTTACCAGTGTCATGGCCCTGGGGGACTTGGATGTAAGAAAGTTAATCACATGAACCACCGCCAAATTGTTGCAGCAAAAGTGCACTGTATGATTGGCCAGCTACTCAGGCCACAGCCACACTGTGACTACGATGGGGGAAAACTCCCAAGAATGTCAGGTAGCTAGTCACACCCACTTTGGCCCACTTGGCTGGCCAATCCTCTGTACACCGCTGACCACAAAAGTATACCCCAAAACCTTGGGATCCAGCTACTTCAGATGTAATCTGTACCTCAGATGTAATCTGTACCTGTACTTCAGATGTAATCTGATGTGCATGTCCCCTGACAAAAGGAAACACAGTTGAACCCTTCCAAAAATTCTTCCCAGATCTCCAGGTCCACCCTCATGCTACTGGTGATCTTCTCTCTATGATGTGGAAGCTTCCAATCTGGAAGGTCTTGGTGGGTACTTCCTGTAAGGCAGAAGGAAAAATTTGCAATAAACTTCCTGCCTCTTTAGGATTATGGAAAGTACCCATTTATCAAAATGATGAGTAGAAGGAACTTCCAGCATTTTGTTTATTGGATCCCTGAATATTGCTTTCATGAGTGCAGTTAGTTTCTGATGTATGATTGTGTTTTGTTTGTTAGTCTAGGTTTACTGAATTTGGGATGGAAAAAGATTTTTTGTGTGTGTGTGTATAACTTCATAGCAGGCTGTTCTATAGTAACTACTGCTTGGTTTTTGGTTGATGATATTCTTTCAAGAGAAAAGCTATGGCATTGCTTGTAAATATATATAGCAATGTATGTTTTGAAATGTGTGTTTGAATAATATGCCACAACAAAATGACAATTTCTGTTAATATTCTCACAGTACTGGCTGGATCCTGCAAAGACTCTTACAGATCATAAGGAACTCATAAACAGTATGTATATATTTTGTCCTTCATAGCCACTGTGGATGGAGATGTGCATGAAATACAACATGTGCAAAGCAGGCATCCTTGAGTGTGGAAGTTTCTTTAGAAGATATGAAAGTTGAAAAAGAACCTGGAAAAAAAAATAAGGGAAAAAGGTTTCATAGGCGTTTCCCCCCCATTTTTTTCTTGTGGAAAAATAAGAAATTTTGAAAATGTCTATACAATATTTTCCTCTTTTGCAGTAAGTAAAATAATTTAAGGGAAGGGTTTACTCGCTCAGAATTTATAGTGTGAAGATTTTTACGTAAGACAATCTGCAGCATTAGAGAATGATAGCTTTGTCCACAATCAGGTATTTAATACAATATGTATGATAAGTACACTATTGAATAGAAATATACCTCAGTATCCAGTTATTGTGCTAG
The DNA here is from genome assembly GCA_029233225.1 of Lepidodactylus listeri. Taxonomy (NCBI): domain Eukaryota; kingdom Metazoa; phylum Chordata; class Lepidosauria; order Squamata; family Gekkonidae; genus Lepidodactylus; species Lepidodactylus listeri. Next base: position 68,676,310 of record JARCFY010000004.1, on the reverse strand, counting down.
TCCTGTTGACTGTGAGGCTGTTTCTTACCAAATAACAGTTTTATTTACAAAATGTGCACTTTCTCTTTTTAGCTGTCACTCTGTAGTATTGCTGTATTGCAATTTTGCTTATGGAAAAATAAGGCATTTATACTTTAAAATGTAATAAATATGCCAAATAGTATAATTTTATATGCTAAATTATAAATTATGTATTTCATTTTGTTAAAGCAGCAAAATAAGCTTATGCTTGATAAGAAAGTATTGCCTGTCAATTTTAAATAGTTTTTCAAATAGACTATGGTTTTTAGTCTTTTGAAGTTAGGCATGCTCAGGGTAGCCAGCCTCCAGGTGGGGCCTAGAGTTCTTGCAGAATTATTTCTAATCTCCAGACTACAGACATCATTTCCCCCAGAGGAGGTAGCAGCTTTGAAGGAAATTTCCCAAGCCAGAGTTGGAAACTCTAGGCATGCCATTTTGTCCACCTGTGGTGGTGTGATGCACCTTCTCTTTAAGATCCCCCCCCCCCCAAGCCAGGGATATGAGGCCCAATTGAAGGTGCTCTCACAGGGTGTTGCCAACTCCAGCCCAGGAGACTTAGCAACACTCCACGAACTCTTTCCTTACAAGATCCAAGATACACACCAAATAACCACAACTTCCCTTAAGAGAGGAAACAGAAAAGAGATTTATTTTACAAAAGGAACAAATATCAGTACTTTACACAAGACTTCCAACACAAATACAAAAAAAAGACACCTAGATAGGCTAACCTACACTGTCCCCTAAAAGCAGGGTTTTCCGTCAGGCAAAAATCTTCCACATAGCAACAAAGAAACTTTCAGTTTTGACAAACAAAGATCAGCCTTATGCCATGCATGTAGAAACTGTACTGAAGCCTGTTTCAGCTGCCGGAGAATCACCCTCAGCCATTGTGTGGAATCTAGTTTTTGCTTGCCAATTGTACTGTTATCTCCGAACTAACAAGATAACAATTTAATAAGGTTGACCTTTTCAAATTGACAGGCAAAGGCTTCCTTCTTAACAACTACAAAAAAAAACACCTGTTATAATATCTTCATTTGCTAAAAGTATCCAACTGTTAACCTCTTCTGAACAGTAACAAAAATTAAAAGGTGAAGTAGCAGTTAAACCTAGGCATCACAGGTGGGTGAACCACCTCCTTCAGCCCCCACAATCCCCCACCCTTGATTTGAGGAGCTGGAGAAAAATGGGGGGTAGTGTTGATAGTGATGCTCTAGGAATTTCCCCAGTTTCTGTGGTAAATATAATAGAGATTATAGAGATTCCTAGAGCGACATCTGGAAGTGATGTCACTTTTGGGAAGAGGGTTGGAGAATGTGATGTCACTTCCAGGTGATGCTATAGGAATCCATACATCACATCCCCTGATGCTCCACTACTCCCAAAATCGCCTGTAATTTTTCAGTGCATGGCTTGCAACTCTGTTTGAAGTGCACTGTTATTTCCATGTCCAGCTATCAGAAAACTGCACACACACTGAGAGCTAAAACTTCTATAGGTATTTTTATGATTTGGGTGTTTTTCAGAGTAGTAATGTTTTTTTTTTGAAGGCACTAAATGATGAGGGTTTGGATCCAAAGGTACACTTTTGCCAGCATGATAACACTTGGTGGAACAGCACTTTTCCTGCTGGAGGAGGCATGGTGACTTTTGGCAACTCCCTTGGGATCAGAATATGAAGTAGGGGGTGCTCGATGGGCTGAAGCAGAAGCTGTGCTGTACTCATGGAAATTAGTACTTTACCTAAGACTTTTATATGAAATGAGAAAGCTTTTGATTTGAATTTTTTATACTCAGTTTTTAGAAAAGGTCGAGAACTGGAACACTTGAGTCTGAATTGTGGAAAGCACAGTTCTTGGGTGTCACATATTGTAAATGAACCAGTTTTCAGTCTTTTGGGTAAATCAGTATTGTGCTGATAAGTCTTCAAACATCCAAATTTCAACAAACAAATACAACCATCATAAAACATCATCCTAAAATCTCCCCTCTGAGCTATTGTTATGATAATAATTAAAAACAATTTAACAGAAAATTCCAAATATGGAAGATGAAACAAATTTTGGGAGAGGCTTCTCATTAATTTCCTCTATCTTGTGGCATATATGTCCTAAAGGACTTTGTTGTTTGAAACTCAACTGAGCTGTATCCAGACAAGTGGTAAGGCTGCTTGGGGATAAGGGGATATATGGTCTTTCTGGTTGGGGATAAGGGAATATATGGTTTTTCTGGTCCCCACAGTGGCCTATGTGCTGGTTGTGCAGATGTTCATGCGTGTGTGCTCAGTGAGGAGAGATGTGATGCCATGACAGGTGCTCCGTGTGGAATATACATTAAAATATATATCTACATACATTAGGTATACATTGTGATACTATGCATATCTGAAGCTAGTAGTACGTTATTCACTTGGGTTTATTTCCACGTAAGAAAGCATAAGAATGCAGCCAGTGACATTTAATGTAGATGAACCAGCATATTTCACAAAGATCTGTGCTTGCCTGAGTGTATAAATACATGCCTGTGCAAATTAAAACTGTGAAACCCAAGAACGATATGTTCTTGTAGGTTGTCAAGCCAATACAAAATAGGGTTATCAACCAAACTCTGGAGGGTGGAGACAATGTAAGTAGCAATGTCACTTCCAGATATGTGTCAGAGTGACATTGCAGTATTGGCATGATGCTGATTCCCCCTCTCCCATTTTGGTCCCACTGCGCCATGGAGATCCAGTACCCCTAGTACCAAACCTCCTAATAAACAATGCATCAAAAATTAGGTCCTATCCCCTAAGCCTGTTATTGCTCTGATTAACCTCATTAAGGCTGTTGTGGAGTCCATTGGATTGTGGCCCCTGCAATTTTATAAGAAGAAAGCCAGAAATTTATAGGAATATTGCCAGGTGTTCTCAGTTCTGTGTGGAAGATGCTTGGGTATTTAGGTGGTTGCAATTACTTTAAAGCATTAAGATTGATGGATTACTCTTGTTTTTCTATACTCTTGTATTTTTCGGGAGGGGGGGAATAAAGGTGGTTTAGCAGCCCATATTGTCGAGCAAGGGAAACCTTTACCTTTACTGTATATAACAAAGGGATGGGCACAAACAGGCTCAAGAAGTAAAGTTTGTCACAAATTTTGATAGGTTCGTGGTTCGCAAAGCAATGTTCATGGCAGGGTGACTGGCATGAACATTCCACAAACTTTGGTGTTGTTCGTGGCAATGTATGGATGGATAATTTTCCAGACAGACTGTTTACAACAGTTTAAACTGTTCACAACTCCAAGGCAAAAATGAGGTAGGATTCTCCAGCCTTGGTAACACCAATAGGAGCCCTCCAAAGTTTAACAGCCACTGCTGGCTGCCAATAACAGACTTCCCATTCAGCTCTATGGGACCAGAAAGCTATATATATGCTCAGCTCAGCTCCACACCCTTTTGTCTGCTGACTATTCACAGTTACACAGAGAGGCAGCAAACTTGTTAAAAGCTGACTAACAGAGTGTGTTCATTTATTTCCTCCTGATTGTGAACATCTCTTCCCTGCTGGGATTTGGGTGTTAGGTGGACTCAGGGCTCATAAGAGAAGCCAATGTTGGATTAGGCCAATGGCCAACACTCTGTCACACAGTGGCCAAAAATACCAGGTGCCATCAGGAGGTCCACCAGTGGGGCTAGGACATGGCTCATGGCCATGCAAGAGAGGTCAGGCCAGATCATAGCCTTGCATGACCAGTACTCCAGGGGATCAGTGGTACTCAGTACTCAGGGGACTTGGAAAGGTATGCCCATATAATCACCTCTGCCAAATCTTCCGCTATTGCATGCCTGGTGTCTCTGCTGCCACTGACCTCCCAGTTCACTACTGACAACCAGTAGTGGGGCTTCTCCCTGATTGGGCTCTTGGAGGCAGCTCTCCTCCTTCTCTTCTCTAGCTTCTTCCACCTGCTGATTCCTCTGGCCATGTCTTTTGGCTTGTAGCCTCCTCACTTTGCTTTCATTGGAAGAGTTCTGCATTCAGGACAGCAATGCTGCCTTTTATCTGGGGTCACAGATACCGGCCAGCTTGTGCTCTCCTTTATTGCAGAGAGAATGTAAACTGATGGTGATGCCCACCTACAACCTCTTTGTCAGTGTCCTGACACATGGAAGAACAGTTGGGTCCATTGTGGAATCCAGCCCTCAAATCAGGAGGATGACTTGCCCCAGGCTGGCTGTATAGACACAGAGCATTGCAGTGGTGTCCTGGAAGGACTTGAGGACATGTACCATTTGGGAGAGGGTCAGCCAGTCGTTGGAGCTGATGCTGAGCTCCTCTTACCCATGCATGAAGGAGATGATATCCTGTGTGGCGTTCTTCTATTTCACCAAATGCACAATCACAGTGTAGGTGGAGTTCCTCATCCCCCTCCCCCTGCCTCTTGTGCAGCTGATGGGTAGACTTGATGCTGGGCTAGAAGTCTAGAAGGGAGTCAGTTTGGTGTAGTGGTTAAGTGAGCGGACTCTAATCTGGGAGAACTGGGTTTGATTCCCCACTCCTCCACTTGCACCTGGCTGGATGACCTTGGGCAAGCCATAGCTCTGTACCAGCTGTTCTCTCAAGGACAGCTTGGGAAAGAGCTCTCTCAGCCCCACCTACCTCACAGGGTGTCTGTTGTGGGGAGGGGAAAGGAAAAGGAGTTTGTAAGCCGCTCTGAGACTCCAAGTGAGTGCAGAGTGGGGTATAAATCCAATCTCTTCTTCTTCTTCTTCTTCTTCTAGAAGTAGGTGGCCAAGCACCAGCAGGTTTCACACAAGAACTACATCTCAAGGGGGGCATTATCCCAGATGGCCTTGATAGTGCTCCTCAGCCCCAGCTGGCTTCACTGCCAGCTGAAACATGTGCACTAGGCAGATGATGCCCATGAGGCACATATGCTTCACCTCTGCCAGCATGTTGGTGCTGGGATCCATGACCTTGTAGCCATGGACAATATTGCCTCCACCCACCCACCCATTCCCTCAGGATTCTCTGTATCACATGGTGGTGATGTTTTGTGCTGTGTGGTCTGCATCCATACCCTGCACATGGAACAGAACTGCTTTGTAGCTCAGTGGCAGGACTGTCCCCTCTTGGGGCCTGGGCTGTAGCTTGACAGTCCTGTCACTGGGCTGCTCCAGAGGTCTGCTGTGAAGTGCATGGTTCTGCCTTGGGTTTTGGAGAGCTGGGTCTTGACCATTGCCACTGCAGCTGGCAAAAGGCTATGTCATCCATGATGGAGAAGGGTTGGCCATCCGCAGCAATCATCTCGCCGATGATGAGGCAAGTAACTGCTTCCTGGGCCCTCCACATAGCTCTTCTGACCTCTTGGAGGGTGGCCCGACTTGCTGTCCCACCCATGGCAGCTCGAGTGTGGGGAGCTTTTCTCAGAGGGGCCTCCTGCTCCCCCTCCACTTCTCCCAGCTGAGAGGGAGTGGGCCTCTTCTTCCTCCTGCTGGCTGCCATTCTTTCTTCTGACAGCACCGTACTGGGATGCACCCTTTGCAGGTGCGTGCAGGGACAGAGGAGGACAAGAATTGGGGTGAGTTTATACCCCTCCAAACATGGGCGCGATACACCTGGCATTCTGCCACACAGGGATCACTGGGGAGGGTGCAGAAATGTTTCCAAACTGTGGCCCCAGGACTGGAGAAGGTGGGAAGCACAGCTACTTTGTGGCGCTGGGTTGGGAGGGGCAATGGAGGGATGTATTCGAGGCAGGAGAAGGAACAGGAAGTTGGAATGTGGAAGGGGAGGATGCTTCCCCCCATCCTCTGAATCACTGTTGTCAGAGTCCTCCTCTCCAGAGAGTGATAGCAATTGCTGGTGTCTCTTGGCAGTGCTGACAACTCTTTTGCCTCTGCAGAGAGCCCCAGGAACACATATGGGAAGGAGGCTCTGAGACCCCTGGTGATAGAGGCTCCAAGACCCCTGGTGATGGAGGCTGGGCTCCAGTGGTCTGGCAGGATGGGTTTGGTAAATGGGGATGGGGGCCTGTGGTATGCTGAGGGTTGAGGATTTCTTCCCTGAACAATGAGCATCTTTTGCACCTACTTTCATCCTCTCAGCACACAGAGGAGTTCACACTCAGGAAGGGTGAGAAGGTATAAATGTGGGAGAGCTTTTTGGGGGGTCCATAACTGGGGCCACACTAATGTAATCTGCCCCCAACTTGGAGAGATTGTAGATGAGCCAGTCCCAACATCTGGTATGAAAGCAACACTAGAGGCATAACTATTACTTAGGAACATACTTGAAATCATCCCCATGCTTTATTTCAGTATATGAACATTTCAGTCCATAAACACTTGGTTGGACAAGAAACTGTAAACAGTTCTTTTTATTATGCAAGACAGCACGACTAATATCTGGTAGGGCTGGGATGCCTGCCAAGCTGTCATGGGGTAATTTTGGGGAGCCCCTTTCAGAAGTTCCAGAGAGATTTACTGTTCCAGAGAATAGTGCCTGACAGGTGTTTCCTGTGCAGAGAAGAAGAATACACCTCAGTGTTTTCGCTTTTGGGGGGGATGTGAGAGTTGTGGGCACTGGGCCTACTTCCCTTGCTTGTCTGGTGGGGCTGGGGTGCCTGCCAACTGTTGTGGGGTAACTTTGGGGAGCCTCTGTCAGAAGTGTCTGCCTTTCTGTCCTCCAGAACCTGCCTTTGGATACTGGGTGGGGGGGCTGTGGGTGCAGGGGAACGCTTGCCTTGCTTCCAGTGTCTGGCTAAGGGGAAGTCTGCCCAGGTAAAGTTTCCCTGTGAGTTTGCTGTCACTGACTTGTTCCTGAGCTGTTCCAGAGACTCCTATAACTGCAGCTGTCTTTTCCAGAGAGAGCGCTGGGGAGGCCTTTTTTTTTGGGGGGGGGGTGTCTGTAACTGGGACCTCAGAAATGTAATCTGCCCCCATCTTGGAGAGGTTGTAGAGGAGTGGGTGTCATGGTGAGGTTTCCTGTGTATATGGTATGTGTAGTTTGCAGGGGGTCCATTCTATACACTTTTGAAGCTGTGGCTGACATTTTCCCCAAAAGCATTTTCCTGACTTGACCTTAGTCCTGTTGGGTTTGCAGTACCACAGTGGCACTGTTTCTGCTGGGCTTGGGAAAATGCCCCCCCCCCCCCACACACACCTTCAGTTTCTACTGCAGAGATTCTCAGGGATTTTGATTCTGTTCTGCTGGGCTTGCTTTGTTACTGTTTTTCCCCCCTCCATTGGGAAAATGGAGGATGGGGCACCTTCTTTGGGGACCTGTAACTTGGACTCCATAAATACAATCCTCACCAAACTTGGAGGGCAGGTAGAGGAGGGTCAACTGGAGATCTGCTGTGAGTTTTGTGTCTCTATTGCACAGGCTCTGTTCTATACAATCCTGAACCTCCTGAATCTGTGCCCGTCATTTCCCTAGAAAGCACTTTCCTGGGGACATCTTTTTTTGGGGGGAGCATAAATCAGACTCTGTAAATCCAATCATCACCAAATTTGGAGGGCAGTTAGAAGAAAAGTCAGCCAGAGATCCCCTGCAGGTTTGGCTTCTCTAGCACACTGAGAGCTTTTCTACCATATCACAAACCTCATGAACTGAACTGGTTCATCTATGTCGAAAAGTTTGTGACAGTTCATAATTCGCTAACCACATACACCACGAGCCACAAACCGATATGAACCACGTTTTCCCAGTTCGTGCCCATCCCTAGTCCAGTGCACACTTGTCTTCAGTGGGTTTTTGTGAAAATAGTGAAGCTTATCCAAGTAAATGTGTATGGGTTTGCTGTTTGTATGTGTAATATAATGTGCAAGGAAACGTTTATATATACTTCAAAATTTTCTTATTTTTAATAGCTGGTCCACCATATACCCTGTATTTTGGAGTTAAATTCTATGCAGAAGATCCTTGCAAACTAAAGGAAGAAATTACCAGGTATAGTATAAATAACATCTAGCCACTAGGGATAGGACACAGTAGGTACTTTTTAAAAGTAGTAAAAAATTGTGGATGTCCTTCCTTTTTTAAAGACAGCACGAGCAAGCAATTTAATGGTGCTTCTTTTGGATAAAATGTGATAATAAAATATTAGTACATTTAGATCTTTATCATTTTCTACTAATTTTATTTTCTGCCTTTGTTTTTAGGTATCAGGTATTTTTACAAGTGAAACAAGATCTCTTGCAAGGCCGCTTGCCTTGTCCTTTCAACACTGCTGCTCAGCTGGGAGCTTATGCAATACAATGTATGTGCTTCTGTTCAAATGATATTGCACCCCTGTTGTCAGTTCTTTCTGCAATACTTTTTTATTGTACATGCTTCAAGCCAATTATGTATGTGTCATGGAATGATAAGGGCTAAGCAGGTTTGCCACAGACAGAATATTCCTTCCAGGGATCTCTCCCTTCCTGTGCACCCTTTTCTTTCCCCCTGCTCCCTTCAGGCTTGGAGCAGGCAAGGGCCTTAACAGACTACCACCACTCTGGTTCTAGGGCTTCACTAGAGAGGGCTCAGAGAACCCTCCCTGACCCCAGGTAGCCCCTTCTTCAATAAGGGTGTGTCCTGGTATATAGCTGAATTTGAGGCGAGAAGAACCCAAGCAGAGTTAATTTGATTTATTAAACAAATGTAAGAGCAAGTGAGTGACCAGTAGAAAAGTTATAAAAATGGGGCAGAATAAATACAGGCCAAACTCACAAAGAAATAAGCCAGCCAGAAATCAACAAAGCTCCTTGATGTGATTACCTTACTTAGTCTCTACTCTGTATCAGTATGTGATCCAAGGAGGCCTGACTCACCCTAGCATGGGATAAGAGATCAACTCTCAGCTGGAGGTCTTTCACATCACCTGCTACCTTGTTCTTTGAACTGGAGACGCTGGGGATTAAACCAGGGACCTTCTGCTGCCAAGCTGAGGCTCTTTCACTAAGCCATGGCCCCTCCCTTGTCCAAGAGCAACCTCACTGCTGCTCAGCTTCCAGGGAGCGAACACCTTTCTTTTCTGGGCATAGGGTTGCCAGTCCCCAGGTGGGAATGGGGGATCCCCCGGTATCACAGGCTCCTGCCCACCCCTAACAGCTGTGACCCCATCACGGAAGCAACATCATCACACTGGGAATGTCACGCAGCGATGTTCTGGTTTTGGGGCGAAACTCTATGGTGTGCTGGCTCAGCCGGTCACCATGGTAACCATGCACTGGAAACTGGATACACAGTCTGAAATCAAGTCAAACAACAGAGCCGAAGGTCAGAAAGCCGGGAAATCAGTCAAAGGTTTCAGGAGCAAGGAGCAGATGCTAACAGCCAGGAACAGGTCCGAGCATACACGGTTTCTTCCACGCTGAGGCAGGTGCATGGGGTTGTTTATGACTAGGTCCTCCCTTCCCTGGGAGTCAATCTGCCAAGACTCACAGCCTCTCACGCTGCCTTTGCAAGAGCTGCCATCTGGCACTCTTCCTTTGCTCTTGCACATCCAGCTACTGGCGTGCCTTGCATCTGGGACACTCAGGCAACTCAGGAGAACTAGGTGGGGATTCTGGCAGGGTTGCCAGCCTCCAGGTGGGGTCTGAGGATCTCCCGCTTTTACAACAGATCCCCAGCTGACAGAGATCAGCTCCCCTAGAGTAAATGGCTACTTTGAAGGGTGGACTCTATGGCATTGTACCATGCTGAGGCCCCTCCCCTCCCCAAACCTCACCTTCTCCTGGCTCCACCCCCAAAGTCCCCAGGTATTTTCCAACCTGGACTTGGCAACCCTAGATTCTGGCCTCGGGGTGTCTTCACCTGGGGATGCTGGGCCAGGCTCCGGATCAGTCTCTCCCTCTGGCTGTACCTCCTGTGCAGCTGCTGGGGCCTCTTCTCCCTCAGGTGCTGTTAAGGGTTCTTCTGCTGGGTTGACTCCAGAGGAGGCTGGGTTGCTCTATGCTTCTTTCTCATCTGAGGAGTAGTCAGCCTCAGCAGAGCCAGTACCTACAACATATGGTTTGAGCCCAATTTTACCATAGAGTTTGCCCCCCAAAACAGAGCATTGCATGTGGTGACATTGCCCCACCTCCTGCTCCGGGAAAGCTCCCTCCCACTCCCCACTGGTGGAAGATAAGGGCCTGGCAACCCTATCTGGGCAGGACCTCATATGTTGTCTTTTGGAGCTCTGCCCATTTCATATGGATAGGTGTCTGTTTTCTCTCCATTTTCCCCAGTCCAGTCATAAAGCTTGGGAAATGTAGGCCTGTTATGGAAATGAGGTTTTCTTGAGGCCTACAGGCTGCCTCTTTTTCAGCCTTAGGCCCAGAATCATGACAGTATAGGGTTGCCAGCCTTCAGGTGGGCCCTGGGGATCTCCTTCTTTTACAACTGATCTCCAGCTGAGATCAGCTCCTCTGAAAAAAAATGGCTGCTTTGAAGTCATTGGTACTCTATGATATTGTACCATGCTGAGGCCCCTCCCTTCCCCAAACACCGCCCTCTCTTGGATCCACCCCCAAAATCTCCAGGGATTTTCCAATTTACATGTGGCAACCCTATGACAGTATACTTCAAACTTGTGTAGGAAAAAAAATGTATAAATTCAGTGACTACAAGTTGGAGTGTCCATGATGAACTGTGGAGGGGAAGTTTAGTGCTGTAGTGCAATTATTCTGTAGTCCTGATTGCTGAAGTCTGGGACTGGGTGAACTGGAAGCTCCTATGCTAGCTCTAAGACTGAGCAGTACAATGCAGAAAAGAGGGTGTTTTTACTTCTTCCTTTCTGTGCTTGATGAAAGAATTCACAGAGCTGAGATTGTACTGGATGCTTAACTTGTGCCCTCAGAAGACTATAAACTGTTAGGGGCGTGTCCCCTCTGTTTTTTTTCTTTAACTGACTTTTGACAGCTTTCAACATCTGATGTCTCCTGGAGACCAGTGAGCATGCTTAGATCACATCAAGATGTTCTGTGGAATGGGAAGTTTGTTTTTCTTAATTTACAAATGAATATTTTTGTGGTCTTTGTGGACCCCGAGCATGTAGTCACTGAAATTCAAGTCATGGTAAAATGTGAAGTGTGTTTTAAATTCCATTGCTTTCAGTTGATTATAAGGAGAAACCACCTCCATCAGACCAGTGGTCCATCTAATCAGTATCCTGTTTCTGATTATAGTTGACCAAATATCCCTGAACAACCACAATAAAGGCCCACAGAGGCCAAAGCCTCTCCTATGCCAGTGCCTCATAGAAACTGGTAGTCAGAGAATGATTGAAGGTCTGTTGACCATATAATAAACTTTATGATGATGATAGTATTCAGAGGTATGCTTCTTCTGAACACGGGAGTCCTATTCAGCCATCTTGGCCAATAGTTGTGGATTTTCATTTACTTTTAAAGCTATGAAAGATAGCAGCCATCATCTCATTATGGCAAGTTGTACAAATTAATTGTGTGAAAAAGTACTTTTTTTTTCTGTTCGGTGACTAATGCTCATAAATTTCACTGGGTGGTCCTGTTCTAGTATTTTGGAAAATGAGGAAAAAGAACACTATCCACTTTTTCTACACCATGCATAATAAACCTTCATAGCCTGTTTTTTCTAACTTGAAAAGCTCTAAGCTCTTTATCCCTGTCCATTTGGAGAAAGTGTTCCAAACTCTTGATTGTTTTGGTTGTACTTTCCTGTACTTTCCCTACCAATTTTCATGGGGTGTCTAGAACTTTGTACAGTATTCCAAATTTACACCATAGATCTATTTATTCTAAATTTACACCATAGATCTATTAGATCCATACAAGGACATTAAAATGTGAGCCATTTTATTTTCATTTGCTTTCATAAGAACCTTAGCATAAAATGTACCATTTTTACTACTGTTGCACATTGCATTGAAATTTTTCCTTGAGCTATCCACCATGACACCAAGACCTATGTCCTCATCAGTCACCATGAGTTCAGATATCATGCATATATATGTACAATTTGATTATTTTGGCCCAGTGTTGATCATCTTTACTTTTGTTGATCATCTTTACTTTTACTCACTGATGCCCACTTGTCCAATTTGGAGAGATCCTCTTGGAGCTGCCTTCTACTGAGTCAGACCACAGGAAACTACCTTCTGAGTCAGACCATTGATCTATCAAGGACAGTATTATATACTCAGACAGGCAGCAGTTCTCCATAGTGTCAGACAGAGGTTTTCCTGTCACCTACTACCTGATCATCTTAATGTGGGGATTAAACCTTCTGCATGGAATGCCAGTGCTCTGCTAATGAGCTATGACCTCACCTTTCGTGTTCCCTGAAAACTTTGGCTAATTTGCTTATGATTCCAGGTCATATGTGAACTAATTAAATAGTACCAGTACAGATCCCTGAAAATTGTACTGCTTGCTTCCCTCTGTTATAAGAATTGTTCATTACTCCTGTGCTCTGCTTCTTGTCATTTGCAGTTGTACCTCATAATTAGACCTGTCCTCGTATACCGTGACAACTGTTTACTGAGTAGTCTTTGGACAGTAGCTTTGTAAGAGGCTTTTTGCAAGTCCATGTATATAATGTCTACTGGATCACACTTAAGCGCATTCTTGTTGTCTAAAGTCCAAATAGCTGGAAAGGCAGGACTTCCCTTCATTTATTTTGTTTATTTAAAACACATATGTGCTGCTTCTTCAGAGACCTGCTTTCAATGGCTCAAAAATAAATCAGGTAAAATTATAAAAACATTAAAAATATTAAAATTAATAACCACTAAAAACCAGCCAATAAAACTTGCAATCATAAAAGTGCATTAAAATCCAGAAGCTTGAAAAAAAGTCAGAGCATAAAACATTTGGTAACCTTAATGATACTCATAGTAGTGCTCAATCTAGAAGCAGATTGTAAAGTACAATTTAAAAGATCAGACCCCCCCCCAGTTAAAACCTAGGTAAAAATGAATGTTTTGGCCAGGTGTCAGGTAAGCCTCAAGGGGGAATTCCACAGGCAAAGTTCTGCTACTAAAAAAGCCCTGTCTCTGGTTGCCACCCACCTCACGTCTGCAGATGTCAGCACAGGGAAGAGGTCTTGTGAGGATGATCTTAACTAGCAAGCTGGATAATGTGGGAGAAAGTGGTCCTACAAGTACCATGGGCCAAGTCATTTGGGGTTTACAGAAGCCATGCTGATTCTTCCTCACTATAAGCTTAATAATTCCATATTTAGTAACTGTTTCCACCAGTGTCCCTGGAACAGATGTTAAACTGACCTGCAATTTCCTGGATCCCTCACAGATTCCTTTAAAAATGCCATAATGTTTGCTATTTTCCTATCTTCTTATAAGGAGGCTAATTTTAGTGACCAGTTTTATAGGACTGATAGGATATTAGCAATTTTACATACATTTTTCTTAAGAATCCTTAGGTGTATGCCCTCTGACCATAGTAAGTTGTTTTTAATTCAATTAATTCTAGAATGTAATCCCTTGTCACCTCTATTTGATTCAGGTTTAAGGTGCCTATCCTGGAAATAGTGACTGAAGAATGACTAGGGTTGCCAGGTCTGGGTTGGAAAATACCTGGAGACTTTGGGGTGGATCCAGGAGAGGGCAGGGTTTGGGGAGGGGAGAGGCCTCAGCAGGGTACCTCAGCAGAGTCCACTATTCAAAGCAGCCATTTTCTCCAAGGGAGCTGATCTCTGTCAGCTGGAGATCAGTTGTAAAAGCGGGAGATCCCCAGGCCCCACCTAGAGGCTGGCAAGCCTGAGAATGACTGCCCCACACCTTTCATAGTGAAGGCAGATACAATGAATTCATTCAGCATGGCCTTGTTCTTCTGTTCTTACTTTAGCCATCCATCTGCTCCATTAGAGTTGGCTGGTTTCCTGTTTCTTATATGTTTAAAGAAATTCTTACTGTTTTGTGGTAATGTTTTTAGCAATATGCACTTGAAATTCTCATTTCACTTACCTTACAGTCCACTTAGCATTTGTTTTTATTTATTTTAAAAAATTATTAGCCACTTTTCTACCTTGCAGCACTCAAGGCGGCTTACAATAAAAATAAAACAACAGTTGTAAAACACATAAAAGGCAACAGTTTAAAATCTCAGTTAGGATTGCCAATCAACAAAAACAGAACCAACCAAAATGCAGTTGTAAATAAACCTGTCTTCAGCTGCCTCCTGCAAATTGAAAATGATCTTGGCAGAATCATTTTGTTTTTCTCATTTGGGCAAGACGTCCACTTTTTAAAGGAAGCCTTCTTGCTTTTTATGGCTTCTTTGATACCACTATTTAACACTTGTGGGGGTTTTTTTAGTTTTGATGGTACCTTTTCTAACTTGAAATCAAAGCATATGCTTCTGGGAAAAATGCAGCTTAGCTGTGCTTAGCGTGAATGTGACATCACTTACAGAATATACTCAAAAAGTAAAGATGTATCTGGGTTCAGATCTTTGCATTATTACTTCTGGAGATAACAGATGTGAGATCTCTCTTGTATGGAATTTAAGCTTGAGGCTCTGATTACAAACAATCTGAACAAGCAGATAAGCATTCAGAATGGGCTCTAAAAATGCTGCCTGTGTGTGATATCCCAACCGATTATCTTGTGCTAGCATTAAAGGCTGAGTGAGGGATTTGTGAAACCACATTTGGCTTTGTGAGAACTGTCACACTGCTATCAATCAGCAACTGCAGAATTGAACCACTGTGCGGTCATAACACAGAAGTGGAATAGAATAAGACCCCATATGAACATGGCACTGGCATCTTGTGATAATTATTAAGTTTACACAATAACTAGATTTATTGGCATTAGTATAGAATGGCTGACCAGCTCCTCTGTGGTACCACTGATTTACATCTTTCGGTATCAGTTACACTAGTAATTCACAGATTATGCATTGGAGCACACTAGTGCTCTATGCTCTGAAAAAAAGGTTAATTCAATAATTAAAATCTCCCATGGGCTCCACCTACAGAGGAGGCTGTCTGCTGTATATCTGCATGAGTGGTTACTCTGACATTACTCCCTACCAGTTAGCTTCTGCTGTGCTGCATGTTTATCTTGAGCATGGTTGGCTCATTCAATTGTTCCTGGTGCAGGGAAGCAGCAGAGTTACCCAGTCTGTGAAGAAGCTGCCTGTTGAATCTCCATAATAGTCTCTGTGCTTTACTTCCAAAGGGAGGCACACCTTCAACAGTGTGTGACTCACACAGAAACATGGGGTGTGTGTTCTAATAAAAGTGGTGATTCTTGTTCTGATACAATTTCATGGATAATTATGCCTCACCTATGAAAATTTTTGGAGACTTAAGCTGGGCATATATGTAGTACAGAGAAAACAATTTTAGATCATCTATTACCAGCTGCTTCATTGTGAATGCAATAATTCTATGAAATTCATGAGGAGCTCATAATATATTTTAGTGCTCTGAACTACCTTGGGTTCTCAGATTCCCCTTTCTTGATCTCCCAGCTTTATGTTAATTTAGTTGTGTTACATTTAGTTCTGATGCTTATGCTGGGAAATAAGATTGTGTTAATTATATCCAAAAAGTGTGTGAAAATTTTTTGTATGTTTTGTATAGCTGAACTTGGAGATTATGACCCATATAAGCACACTGCTGGCTATGTATCAGAATACCGCTTTGTTCCAGACCAGAAGGAAGAATTAGAAGATGCTATAGAACGGATACACAAAACTCTGGTGTAAGTACTTGGTTGTATTAGCTAAACCTGCGCTGGAAAGTTAAATAGTTCAAGGGAAAAAGAGCACTGCTGTGAATAAGGAAGATTTTTATTTTAATTTTACATCTGAACAGTTTATGCATAGTCTCTCTGAGTTTATCTTGTTCAATAAGCCTGTTTCTGGTGTTAACGTTTCTAACCCTCCTGTCTTACATACTTGGAGAGTGTGCTGTATGTAGTCCTCTTGGTATGCATGATTGCCATTTTTTGTGAAAACGGCAACATGTTGATATTACAACTTCAGTAGTTGCTAATGCATACCCTCAATAATCCCAGTTTTGATTAGCACATACTGTTCCTAGAAAGTACCTATATTGCCCAAAATGATGTTTATTCATACCAGGAGAGCTTGGGATACCTTCAGATAGAATTTCCAGAAACAGATGACCTTGAAATTATAGTTGTATGAGGAATTACTAGAGATCTCAAACAGAATTCAACAAGTTCTTATACTACTATTCCCAGTATTTTTCAGGGCATGACAACTGAAGTGGCATAAAGCCAATATCAGCTTATAGTGTAAATAAATATCTGACTCTTCTGCTTTACTTTATAGTCAGTATACATTCTAATTTAACAATACACATTAGTGTCTTTAGCTTCCAGCCAGAGGCATTATTAAGTGATATAAATAAGCATAGAAAAAGACAGGAAGATCACACTGTTTTATAAACACAGAAACGCACTATCTACTGTAAGAGATATAAGAGTCACAGCAGCAAGAGCATATTTTCAAATTAATCAAGAGGGCGGTGGCAGTACAGTTGCAGGGCTTTATGGATGACACTTTTGCGCTAGACCCCCCTTCAATCCGGCTTCCACTCGGGTCACAGGACGGAGATGCCACTGGTCGCCCTCACATACGACCTCTGGAGGCATCTGGATTGGAGCGGGACAGCAGTCCTATTGTTGCTAGACCTGTCAGCAGCGTTCAACACGGTCGGCCACCAGCTACTGACCCACTGCCTTGCTGACACTGGGATTCAAGGGCTCTCCTTGCAATGGTTTGTCTCCTTTCTCCAAGGTTGGGGACAAAGGGTGGCACTTGGGGATCAGCTGTCCCAGAGGCACCCACTGATCTGCAGAGTGCCTCAAGGGGCAGTGTTGTCCCCGATGTTATTTAACATCTATATGCGCCCCCTTGCCCAGATTGCCAGGAGGCATGGGCTAGGGTGTCACCGGTATGCAGATGACACCCAGCTATATCTGTTGTTGCGTGGTCAGTCCGACTCTACCCTGGAAGATCTGGACCAGGCACTGCAGGATGTGGCTGGCTTGCTTAGACTGAGTCAACTGAAATTGAATCCAATGAAGACAGAGGTCCTGTGCCTGAGTCAGAGCGGATCAGGGTTAGGAATCCCACTACCGGCCTTCGATGGGGCGCCACTGATGCAGGAGTTTGGGAGTGCTCCTGGATGCTTCCTTAATGATGGAAGCCCAGGTAGCAGCCACTGCCAAGGCAGCCTTTTACCACCTTCAGCTGATCAGGCAGCTGGTCCCCTTCCTTAAACGCAGTGATCTGGCAACAGTGATCCATCCAATGGTCACCTTGAGACTGGACTACTGTAATGCTCTCTACATGGAGCTGCCCTTGTCACAACTGTGGAAGCTGCAGCTCATGCAAAATGAGGCGGCCAGGCTGCTGATAGGTCTCTCTATGCAAGAACACATCCGGCCTGTGCTGAAAGCATTGCACTGGCTGCCAATAGTATACCGGATTCGCTTCAAGGTGCTGTTTTTGACCTTTAAAGCCCTATATGGTCTGGGGCATGCCTACCTGAGGGACCACCTTTCCCCACATGTTCCCCAGGGAGCACTGAGGTCGGGGTCACAGAACCGTCTGACCCTCCCTGGACCGAAAGACACCAGACTGGCCTCTACCAGGGCCAGGGCATTTTCAATGGCGGCTCCACACTGGTGGAATGAGCTCCTGGAAGACATCAGGGCCCTGTGAGACCTTTTGCAGTTCTGCAGGGCCTGTAAAATGGAGCTCTTTCTACCAGGCCTTTGATTAGGTGCCACCACGAATAACAACTAAGGCCACCAACAACAACTAAGGCCCTATACTAACGCCTCAGCCTGTGATACTTTGGACTTCAAATGTGGCCACATTCTACTATTATTCCTACACTAGTAGAATGTACAGTCGCCAGCATTTTATCAGCATTTATCAGCACTTTATCTTAAATTGTGATCTGTTTATGTTATGAGTTTTATCGTACAATATTGTGTTTTAACATATTTATTGTAAAATATTTTAGCTTTTGTTGTAAGCTGCCCTAAGTCTGCTTCAATGGGGAGGGCAAGATATAAATAAATAAATAAATAAAAATAATAAAAAATAATATAAATTTTACAAAAGCAAACAGTTCATAATTTGTAAGATTCAGCTCATCAGTCAACATAGTTGTTCGGCAGAATTTTCTATGTCAATCAAAAAGCATGTTTCAGAAGTGAGTCAGGTGATTATGGATCAAGGAGTAATGAGGGAGACAGAGAGAATCTTCTATAAGAAGACTGCCACATTTTTTGACCACCTCAGGTTTCTTCAAATGGCTGTAGTTTTCTTTCTTGGATATGGCATTCAACCCTGCAATGTTGTTGAAAGGACAACGAGCAGTGATCATATTTTTTTATAATTACTGGTTTGCTTTTGGATGTAATTAGGGACGGATACGAACTGGGAAAATGGTGGTTTGTTGGGGTTAGTGGTTCATTTGATTAAACAAACCATGAACTTACACAAACTTTTCTGTTTCCCGAACTGATTCGTGGTTCTTTTGGTTCATAAGTTTGAAAGGTGGTAGAACGACCCCACTCAGAAGTGAACCCTGAAGGCATTTAAATGCCATCAGAGCCCACCACTGGCCTGCAGCCCCACCCAAGTGAACCCCGGAGGCATTTAAATGGTGGGCTCCAATGGCGTTTAAATGCTTTTGGAGCTCACTTACGGGTTGCCCGCCAGACCCAGAAGCAAGCTCTGAAGGCATTTAAATGCCTTCAGAGCCAAGAATGTGTCTTCCACAAACCTCATGAACCTCCATGAAAAACATGGAGATTCATGGGTGTATTGTGGGAGACACGATCTCCTGAACCCCTGGTTCACAAACCACAAACCAGCCTGGTTCGTGCTCGAACTGGGGTTCATGCCCATCCCTAGGCATAATTCATAGTGCTGGTTTTAGCCTTAAAGCTCTACATGAACTGACCCAGGTTATCTGAAATATAGTTTTCTATTTGATTCTACCCATCTACTAAGATATTTTGAGAGGTCCTTCTTGAGGTACTTCCAGCTTGGCACTTCCCCTCCTTTTCCCTGGCAAGAAATATATTCATGAGCAGGGGGATTTTATATTATCACTTGATTGCTGTGAGAGCCTGTTGGCACAGTTTCTTTCCATCAAAAAAAGGAAAGCTAAATGGTGTAAAAGGAGCAGAGCTTGTACAAAGAGTTCAACTCACAGGGTTCATAATCTGAGTGGTATGTGTGAGTGGATACAAAGCATATTGGCATTCTTTATTACACCCAAACTGGGTTTTGTCAACATTCCTCACATCAGGAAGTCACATGAATATAATTTTTCCCAATATTTTTTTCTGTATTGAGTAGATATCTTTATGATTGTTATGTTAAACAGGGGCCAAGTTCCTGCTGAGGCAGAAATGAATTACTTAGGGGTGGCAAAAACACTTGAAATGTATGGAGTTGATCTTCATCCTGTCTATGTAAGTAATATTTTAAATAACAAGCCTACATGAGTGTAACTGCATACACTATTGCAGGATGTTGCTCTATCAAGCAATTTTTTTGTGGATGTTGGTCTCAGATGTACATAAGAAGCTCTTCAGAATGTCTCATTAAAGTTAAGATGGCAATTCACATGTATAAGAACTTTGTGTGGACTTTGATGTACGTGTACTGTCTGGATAGGAAAAAAATATTTCAAAATGAATAAGACTTGGATAATCTCCATCTCCCCAATAAAATATTGTAGGAGGACAAATGGATGTGGAATCAAGGAGGAGCACTTACCCAGCCACTGGCCTACCACTGGTGGGGACGAGTATGGCCTAAGTTTTGTTACTCCTTTTTCTGAGGCTTTGACTGGGATCCAAAGCCACACATACTCTCAGTCTAACCTTTCTCACAGGGTTGTTTTGCAAATAAAAGAGAAGAAAATGATGCAAGTCACTTTGGGTGAAGAAAAGTGTGGCATCATCAATGTAAATAAATAATAAATACTGTGGCCATAACTCCAAGATCTGGATGGTCAGGCTAGCTGGATCTTGGAAGCTGAGCAGGATTGGCCCTGGATAGTACTTGTATGAGAGATCACCAAGGAAATCCAGGGATACTATACAGAGGCAGGCAATGGCAGAACACCACTGTTCATCTTGAAAACCCTATGTTACGAGGGTCGGATCTGACATAAATGTTACTTTGTCGGGCTGGATTGGACCATGCGTGCCATAAAATGTAATGCTGGGTGCTGGAGATATAAACTTTATAAATAACACAGACAAAACCAAATAATAATATTATTTTTTACAAACAAAATGAAGTGATTCCTAGTAGTGAAAGTAATTGTAATAGATTACTGGGGAATCTACAAAAGACCTAAATAAATGTATTTAATCATATGTAAGATTAAGGTTTTTTCCAAGGAATACCATAAAAGGGGGGGTATCTTACATTTCCATACAAATTGGTTACTTTTTGTATATATAGCACTTTTAGGAGACTAGTACTCTTCCTTATAATTAAATATGGTACTTTATCAGCACCCCCCCATACGCCCAGCCTCAGCAGTCAAGCACAGCTACGATTTGTCTGTCACTCTTAGTTTCCTCTCCTCCCCTGAGGATCTTGAAAAGGCACACTGGACTTCCCCCTCCACTGCCCTATCCCTCCCACCAACCCTATGAAGTGGTCCAGGCTGAGGGACCATCCCTGGGTGACCCAGACAACAGGGTCCTGGCTCAGGAGGAGGGGGGTTCTGGACCTGGCTCTCCCAGATCCCACCACCACCACCAGTTCTCATCCCTCCAGTATTTCCCACAGAAGCTGCAGGGCTAAGGGGAAGGCCTGATGGAGAGGCTGTTTCCAAAACCTCCAAGGGGTGCTTTTGTCTTCCTGTGACCCCTTTTCCTTAACAGAGTGAGAACAGGTGTGGGTGAGAAGGGAGGGCACCATCCCTAACCCTCCCTGACACTCACTCTGCCTCCTGGCTCCATGGCTGTTGAGATGTGTGATGGTGACAGTGGTAACCCTTTCCCCCATCATTCCTCCACTCACTTCCAAGGCCGGGACATCTTTCCCCTCAGAGTGGCAAACACAAGACAGCCCAGTTACCTCCCAATCCATATTCTGGCCCTCCTCCTCCTTTCTCCCATGTCAGCCCCATTCCTTTGTCAGAAAACCACCACTCTGCATGCCCACTCACACCAACCCTGCTCATAGTTTCAGTCTGGTGTGGCAGTGGCAGCTCTGCCTCCCCTCCACATGTAGTGGCTTTCCCAGTTCTCACTGAGCTGCAGTTGAAGGAGGCAGGAAGGGAAAAACCACCACACCTCCTCTGTCTCTGCCTTGGCTGCCATTTTCCCCACATTGTTTTACCTCAGCCTCATAGCCCTGCCCCCTAGCAATTTCCTTCCTATTTCTTGACAGCTTCAACCACACACACTGTCACCACATGCACCTCCTCACCCCAAACAGCCTTCCCTCCCTTGCACCAGTTGCTCATGGGCCAGATAAGAGCCCTGGAGGGACTAGTTCCGGCCCCCAGGCCATACGTTTAACACCCCTGCTCTATGGTGTCACTGTAAGTTGGCTGTGACTTAACAATACTGTACATACATGTGGACATATGCTCAGTGAAATGGCTGATTTTTTTGTTCTCATGCTTTATTGCAAACAAGTTTTGAAATTCTGTTCAGTTTTAAAAGCAGTTTTCCATTCAACACAAGGGGCTCAGCATACCTAACTGTGCAGTCCCTGGATGACAGAAGATTCAGTTCACAAAATGTAAAGTCATAAGTAAGCTATTTCATAACCTGTTGCTCTGCTTCCCCCTCCCCCTTTAAGTAAGGCTTAAATCCATAGGAGCACATACTTTGAAAGAGCATGGATTAAGCAGGTTTATGCTCAGGGAAGACTCGTAGGCCTTGCATTAAAGAAAGTGTTTGCATTTTCATACAGAAGACAATTAACTATACTGGAACAAAACAATATGGATAACAAATCTGAGGGATTTATGCTAAGTGTTAGAACAAGGGGTTTATTACAGTAGATGTGTTCTGACAGGAACTATCAAAGTACTTCAAGAATGTAAGGCCTTTAAAATGTGAAAGCAATAGAAAATAAATAATTATCTCAGTATTGGGGGGATGCTGAAGGTTCTTACAAATACAGAGCATTTAAAAATAATTTCTATTTGTAATGTTTTCTTTGGAGCATCTGACATTTTATGCTTTTACATAACAAGGCATACAGCATATTTTTGTATTTGAACTTGAACTATCAGCTTATTAATTAAAACTTCATGATTTGCAATTGTGCTTTTGACAGACAAACAGCACCAAAAGCAGACATTAAACTGAATTTAGTAGTTGGAGTTGAAATAGTTTTATTTTCATGTAATGTCCTTAATCTTCAAAATATTATAAACCTTTTAAAAACAAAAACTGTAAATCATAGAAGTCTTCAAAACAAAACTGAGGGTTGAAGAAGAATGCCTTGATTTGATGAATTCCTCCCTATACTGGAATTTGTTATCTGTTGTTATTCATTCTTCTGGGTGTAGAAAGGCAGATGCTAAAATTTGTTCTTGGAGAGGTTTGGATCCAGTTTCTATGAACTGCATACAGATAATCTGTTCTGCTCTGAAACATCTGTTATTTGCATAATGTTCTTTTTGTGGAAGAGGATTTGTAATAGTATACAGTTTCTCTCTTCTGACAACTGTTTATGAGCAAAGTTACCATGATAGATCCATGCAGCTTTCCCATCTTCAAGAGCTTCCCCATTAATTTCATGGTTCAGGGGAAGAACATATATGGGATCCACATATGGGATTGAATTCTTCCAGCTCTTTTGCTCAGTGTAGACCAGCCCCCCCACTTATGTACAGCCTCCATCTCATGCGGCTTTTGTCCATGCAGATCCTGTAGCCTTTTTTGTTGGTCAAGGAGAAACCCTTCCTCCCTTTTTATCAGTGGAAAAAACTGGTTGGACAGTAGGTTGGATCCCCACACAATTTATCTGCTTGTCCACCAGTTATTTCAAGTAGTCCTTGCACTAAGTGAGATTGACTACATTGTCTTGCACAAGAAAAAGTAAGAGGGAGTCCTTTGGTGTGTGAATGAACATTGTAAATAATAAAAATTTGATATTCACATTACAAACCAACCAAAGCAAGAACTGTTTAAGCTTAATGTGATAACATTTCCCAAGTCCTTTTTGCTCCCAGAAAATGAATGAGGGTCATATTATTTGTGATGCTGGAGTTCTTTGACTGGAGCTCCCAGTGTGTAATTTGGGCCTAAAAATCTGATATATGTGTGCATGAGACAGAGAGAGAGCTGGATAGGAGTTGTGGCACTGGTAGAAGGGCAAGGGTTCTAAGTTCCCCCTTGCATACAGTGTAGATACCTGACTTGTTCCTGATGAGTTCTTGAAGCAGTCCTCAAAGAGCATCATTTCTGGTTGGGTGGCATGGGATGAATGGAGGAGTTAAACTCCCTTTCCCATGCATGTGCTTCACTCTCAAGAGAAGAAGCGATACGTTTGTAAGCAAAGTGTCTACTTGAATTAGGAATCTAAAATGGAAAGCCACTTTGAAGGAATGAATGGAAGCATGGGAAATTTGCTTGGTAAAATCATAATGAAATGCTTGTTCAATGGAAGGTATGATATCAAAAAAATGAAAATATAACAACTCGGACATTTTATAATGAAAAAATCCCTAGAAGGCCAACTAACATTGGGAAAAACCTTTTAAATGATAGCATAAATTAATTCAGCTTAGTTTACAATTTGCATTTTAAGAATACTCTTCTGTAGTTTATTCCTGGAAAAAACAATCCATCAAAGAAAACGTCCATATTTTTTACTGTTACTATGAAAACATTTGCAACATGTCTTATTTAAGGAAACAAATTTGAAGCTTATTGGATTTATTGAATAATAATGTATGAAGAACTAAGTTTTGAAGGCATGAGCATCAGAAAATGATATCCTTTAAGTGTGTGTATGCATTTACATGTCTACTTTTAAAATTATTTTTCAGGGTGAAAGCAAATCTGAATATTTTCTAGGATTAACACCTGTTGGAGTAGTTGTCTATAAGAATAAAAAGCAAGTTGGAAAATATTTTTGGTAAGTGAAGTCTGTCAGTTTAGTCCACATAGCAGTAATATGGCTTAGTAAATAATTCAATATAAGCATATATTATATCCAACCCTTTTGTCCTTGCCAGCTGAAGGTCACTTATGCTGGTAGAAGAGGAGGAGATTTTTGCCTCCGCTTTCCATTACAGAACCCCCATGTTGCACCCAGGGCTCTTGCTGGGGATTTTGCTGAATTCCAGAAGCAGTTTTTGGGGGAGGAGCTACAGTATGGGAAGATGGAGGCACGGAAGTTCCATTTTACATGCAAAGTTGTGGTTCATAGGATATAACCCTTAGTGTATACTTATATTTTTGTTGTAAATATGATTGATAATATAACATTATGAAATAAGCTGGAAGAAATAGTTTCCTTCTCACCTAATGTATGTCAGTATTTTTTCCTCTAATGACCAGTCAGTGTAGATATACTGCCTCAGCGATAAACACACTTTCTTCAAAGATTAATTAGGACCTGTCTTTAACAATACATTCAGGAGAAAGCATCTACATTGTTTCTGACTGTTGGTCTGCTTTTGGTCTCAAACACATGACCCTGAAGAATTTCTTCTTTGATCCAGATGGTTTTGACAAGTATCAGTGAGTGGCAGATATCCTGTTTTTGTAAAGGATAGTTGACCCAGAGTTCCATGCCTTCTTGGATTAAATAGATGATTTGGATTTTGTTCACCTTCTCTCTCATACAGATGATCTTTTCGGCATAGTCCAAGCTATTGTCTCTGATTGATTCTAACTCTAGATTGTACTTAAAAAGGGGTTTTTAAATGATTGAAGCTGCTATTTTTGTCTACTCCTAGTTTTGTAATATAGGTTTGCCAAGTAACTTACCTTAAAAAGCAGGGGAGAGCTGGTCCTGGTTTGGGACATGTGCGCGCGCGCCCTGCAGTGTCGTCACCCGGAAGTAATGTCACCACACTGGGCAAGTTGCTGGGGGACACTCTAGCAATCACCCTGAAAACTCTATGGTACGGTTTCTGGCTGGTTGCTAGAGCATTGCCCGGTGATGTGCCCAGCGTTATTATGTCACTTCTAGGTGACGTCAGCACGCTGGGCACGTCAGCTTGATCTGGCCACTACAGGGGTGGGGTTCCCCCTGCCAGCCCGATCCAGACCGGTGGATTTGGGGCCCTTTGAGCGGAGGAATCCCCGCCCCCTGGGGAGAATTGGCAGCCTTATTATAATATTTTATTATTACAGAAGCTGCCTTGAAAGACTTGGGTGGCATAAATATTTTAAATTTGCACTGCATGATAATACCAATGTCTTGTCAGTTCTTCCTAGCTAGATTGGTGTATTTCATAATAATCATACTTACTGTAAAACCTTCATCCATTCCAAGTGCTCTTTTAAAATGGTTTAATCTTTATGAATATTTTCTCTTCTAACACGTAGGCCTAGAATTACAAAGGTTCACTTCAAAGAAACTCAGTTTGAACTCAGAGTCCTAGGAAAAGATGTAAGTTTTTTGGGGGGAGGGGTGTGTGTGTGATAATCTGAAATAGGGTTGCCAGGTCTGGGTTGGAAAATACCTGGGGACTTTGGAGGTGGATCTGGGGGAGGGTGGGGTCTGGGGAGGGGAGGGGCCTCAGCATGGTACCATGCCATAGAGTCTACACTCCAAAGCAGCCATTTTCTCCAGGGGAACTGTCCTCTGTCACTTGGAGATCCATTGTAAAAGCAGGAGATCCCCAGGCCCCACCTGGAGGCTGGCAACCCTAATCTGAAAATAAAGCTTATTACATTTATTTAATGTATTTTATCATAGCCTTCCTCTAAGGAGCTCAGGGTGATGTAACTCATTCTCCCCTATTGAGTCAGGCTGAAACAGAGAGACTGGCACAAGGTGCTATTTATGAGAACAGGTATTTGAACCCAAGTTTAAATGTATCTAAGTGATAATGACAGAAAGCTGTCTCCATCTGAACAACCTTGCTGCTGATTACTGCTAGTCTAAACAGTAAAGGTAGCAGAGTCATTACTAGTGGCACGGTCCAAACAAGGAAACATACTACATATGTTTTACCACTACAGAGCTAAATCACCCGTGGAAAAAACTGCTGCTTGATGCATGTTTGTTTGTTCCTGGTCATCATGGTATTTAAAATATGGATATGGCCAAATTAGTTGTCAAATAGGTGTAGGTGACATTTGAGTTACGCAAGCTATTGTGAAAATTTTAGAATTTCATAGCTATGATTTAAAGATTAGCGAAGGTGCACCCAGTGATTAGGCAAGTGGAATTGTTGATACTTTTTCTTCCTTTAAATAACAAGTGGCTCAAGGTGAAACTAGAACAAGACAGCGGGATGTTACTGGATGTCTTCTGATTCTTCTGTTTGTCCAGCCATTAAGGATCATACATTTCCTCCTAGTAGACTATTAACTCCAGTGAGCCTGGATGATATGCATCAGGCCAACAACACGGGTAGGAAAGGGCTAGCTCCTTCTCCGTTGCCACAACCCTAATCCCAATCATTTGCTCCTGCATTGGCTGCTGCAAGCTTTTTAAATAAAATCACAACAGATCAGATTGCTGATTTCCTGCTATGATGTCTAAACTGACCCTCCATTTCAGAAAACTTTTTCTGGCACATGGGCAGACTTTTTGTGTTAAATGTAGCTCTAGTTATGTGGTTCTTTGGATTATTATGTTCTGGTTATGTGGTGTATATTGGCAAACACTTATTCAAATAATTGTTTTAGGTTTATGTTCTTTAAAACAAGGCCTTAAACTAGAATCTTAGTATCCTCAGTAATCAGTAATCGTTCCTCCAGTGTACCATGTTGGCTGCAATAAAGATAAACTCTTAGGGTCTGTGTGGAATTTTGAGCATTTTTCTTGGTTGTCAGTGCCTGTCCTTGTCCCCAACTGTATATTACTGGCTGTTTTTGAAGCCCCCATAGGTGCAAAACAGGCCATCATATAGTTATATGGATTATAAAAAAATTAGGCTTTATGTGTTGTGACTGATACAAAGTGCTTTCCCCAACAACTAGTTAAATATTCTCCTATGAGTAATGACTAACTTACCTAGTCCTAGAGGGGTGTTCTTTTCAAGTTTTCAGTGGATTTAATTGACCATGACAGAAGGCATATATGTTTCACGTGCATTGTGTTTCCCCCCCCCCCTTTTTGAATTCTTTCTTATCCAGTTGATGGATGTGTACTTTCATAGAAAAAATGGTCATTCTTCACTGTCACCATTGTTTTGTTACACACAACATTTTGTAACGAACTACAAATATTCCTTTTTTAAATGTCAGTTGAAGGTTTCTTATTATGTAAATATTGTTCAACACTTCAGTGACAACTGGTATTTCTGTTTTTCTATACTGCCGTGATCCACCAAAAATTTGGAATCAGTTGGTGTGTGTTTTTATGATCTGAAAGCCTCTGTAAGAAAAAGCATGTCTTTAATTTGTGTTGGAGAAGTGATGCGAGTGTTTGTTTGCTTCCCAGTGAATGAAACCTGAAGAAAAAAGATACTTGTGTTAGTATTCACATTTCAGGGGATGTGATTTTTCCCGTTCTTACCCTAGTTCTGAAAATTATAATGAAGTGGCCCTTGGGGCTAATGTTGATTAGCTAGGTTTGTTTTAATGACTCACAGTATTTAGGATCAAACCAGTAAGAAGAGAGTATTTATCAGGTCAGTAGTTACAACACTATTATAACTCCACAGGTTGACATGAAAGAAGGATCAGTTCTCACATGCCCAAACTGTGAAATGTGAATCATTTATGTCAGAAGAATCCTTCCCAGCCCTTTTTATTCTTTTTTTTAAATTTCAGTGTAATGAAACCTCCTTCTTTTTTGAAGCACACAGCAAAACCACATGCAAAAATTTATGGAAGTGCTGTGTAGAACACCATACATTCTTCAGGTTAGTAAGCTACTTATGACAAGCTGCTCTAGTTATGTGGTACTTATTTAATGGGGGGGGGGAGGGCTTTTTAAAACTTCAGGCCATATGCTTGTTTGCTTTTATCAAAATTTCCTGAATTAGACTGGTTTAATTTTATACATAGAAATGTCATTTGGCTTCTTTACACTGGATCCAAAGACCCAAGGAAGGAAAACAGCAGTTCCGTAACTGGCAGTTCTACAAATACTTGTACAAGAGTTCATACAATGCCAAAATAGGTTCCATGGCAGTTTACAACCTTCCACGCAGAGGATGTTGCAGAAGTACTTTCCCACCACTTCTCTAGTACAATGCAAGTTATAAAACAGCACTTCTGGTCTGGACATGGAAAGACACTTTTATTTTGCCCCCCCCCCCCTTTTGCTAAAGGGCTATGGATACTAAGACACAAGAATAACGAAAGGACAGAAGAAGAAAAATGTTAGCAGAGTTGGCAGGAAAGTAGTAGAAATATGGCTCAGTGAATGAGTCTTCCTTTTCAAGAGAATATAAGGAACATGTAATATGTTGACAACTCTCTTATAATGATTGCTAGGCATATTTGTATTCATAAATAAATCTAGGGACCATGATGTGTAAGTTGAAACAAATGAAACACAACACCGTGCTAACAAACAATCCAACTGCAATGCTAATTTTAAATCTTACCTATTAATTCAATAGATAGATTCAATCACAATATAAATGCTAAATATAAATACAATTCCAAAGATATTATCAGTTTTGTACAATTTCATCAAATAATAGTGATATAAGAATGTACAATTTATAAGAGGCTACAATGCTCATAAATTCATATGGGCACACTGATTAACTCAACAAGTGTATACTTTCAAAAGTCCTTATTTTTTACTTTTCATCCGCTGAGCATTCCGAATATAAGCACGTTTCAAGAAGCTCTTTCAAGTTGAGTTTTTCATCCAAAATGTCAAGTTGATCTGGAACCAGTGCCTTATTTCATTCAAATACGGTGCTCCACACTGTGTGAGTAGTGGCAGCTACCTTATCAAATTCCTGATCTTAGCAGAAACATGCTTATATCAGGAATGCGTGTTTGGCTTGCTTTTGGGTGACACATCTCCTGTTGGAATCTGCATACATGTACCTGTACATAAATCCTGTTGATTTCAGTGGCATCCACATGTGTGCAGGATTGCAGTCTTTGGGGACAGTTCAGACAATGTTTTTGTCCCACTGAAACACCCTTTGATTCCCACAATTTTTAACACTGAATATTTATGCTGTTATTATAGTCAGCACAGAGTGAGCAAAGAGCTTCATGTTTCAGAGGAGGGATTTGTGTGGTTCATTGTCAACACACTATGTGGTCATTTGTATCAGTATTCCTACTAGCCCTGTTCCAGAGAAATCTGGTTGTGCTTGAGTTAACATCCACAAAACTTAAATTAGTTGGCATCAACAAAATTGAAGCATAACTTCTTCTGTATTAGGAGTTAGGGTTTTAAAAACTTGACAAGAAATGCAGTGGCCGTTTCCTCCTTGCTGCAAATTCTTTGGGTCCACAAAATCTTTAGCATTACAGAATTGTGTGGAAGAGGGGGTTGTTAAAAGGTAGTACTTAAGAGCAGCTTGCATAGAAACCCTGTTAATGTGGCAAAGGTATTATGTGCATTTACTAAATCATTTTCTTTTTTAAAAACATACAGAATGCCTGAAAATAATTCTAGTTCTTTATCAAGAAAACTTGGCAAGCTTGGATCCCTTGGTTATAAGCATCGGTATAGGTAATGCAGTTTATTATCACTTCAAATGTTTATGTAAATCCTTTGCTCAGGTGTATTTTTTGTGATTATATAGCCTCTCTTTTCTATGGTTATCTTTCCCCCCCCTTGACCAGCTATTAGATTGTTGGCAGTGTTTAAAAAAACCAGGGAGGAGGGGAGTCCTTGATCTGGCCTCTTCCTTATAGCACAGATGTATAAATATTGTACAAATAGGCAGCTGGAGCATGTTCGTGTAATTGCCCAGAAATGCTGTAAGGCACACATTGACCGATTTCCCACGAGGTGCTGCTCCGGCGTCGTTCTTCCCTTTGCCCTGATTGCATGCTTGAATTTCCCACTATTTGCCCTGTGCCGCATTTTGACCTGCGGCTTCGCCAGAATTCCCCTGCGGCTTCAGTGATCCTGTTTTTTGAGGATCACTGAAGCCGTGGGGGAATTCGGGTGAAGCCATGGGTCAAAATGTGGCACAGGGCAAATAGTCAGCATTGCTGCTTATAGTCGCACTGGAGAGTAGACACACACATGCTGTGTTCGTTCCAAACTTTTCTAATCAAACAAAAATATATTACTAGAAAACCTAACATGCAGTTAGCTTTTTGTTGTATCTTCTATTTTCGGACATCATGTCTTCCTGTTTTCAAGTCTGATTGCATGATTGTGAAGAAAGGAATGACCCTTTTGCTCAAAGCTGAAATATTAAAGGTGCCACTGTACTCAAACTTTATTTTGCTACTTCAGACCAACACAGCTACCCACCTGAATCTAGCTTTATGGGGTTGTAAGACAATTATATTTGGGCTATGTGCAGCCTATGAATAACATGTACTTCTTCTGTATAGTATTGTTTTTTGTGTTTTAATTATTAATTGTTCAGACTCATATAGCAGTTAAGAAATATGAGGGCATTAAAGATTCCTAGTGCATCTGTGTATCTTTTAGGTTTATTATTCTGTGTTCTGTAGTGACTAAATACTTGAGGAAGTAACATAGTATACACTCAACACACCTTTGGGACAAATTAAACATCATAGTAGTAGATCCATGTGTGTTACCTTGGGCCTGCCCCTGGGGGTTCCAACTTCCAGTACCATATCTTTTTCTTTTCTTTTTTGGGACTGGGTTTTGGAGTAAGAGATGATAAGAAGTGGTTTACCATTGCTGCCTTCTGCACATTACTAACCCAGGGATGCCCGATCTCATCAGATCTCAGAAGCTAAACAGAGCCAACCCTGGCAAGAATTTGGATGGGAGACCTCCAAAGAATACCAGGGCTGGGAGGCAGAGGCAGGCTATCAAGTCATTTCTCTGAACATCCTCCATGCCCACCAGGAGTTGCCAGAGGTCGCCATGACTTCCAGGCACAGGCACAGGAATGCACACACACACAAAATGCAAAAATACCCCCTTTTTAAAATCCCCATCACCATTGGAACTGTCTGTTCTCTTCTGCCGATGTGGTCACTGAACCCTGAAGGGGATGGATGCATCTTGGTCTGGTGTCTCAGCTGCAACCATTCTGCCTTGAGTGACTAGGAGTGACTGTGGGTTTAGTCTCTTGACAGAGGCTAAAATTCTTATGGTATTGCTCTCAGCTTCTCTGACAAACACAGACCCCGTTGCCACATTAAGGTGTGCATTTGGGAACTGCTGCATCTCACATTTTAAAAAAAGACATGAGATAGGTGGGGTCTGATTTATACTGTAAAAGGTAGGGATTCTGAAGCCTACATGTGGTTTCAGTAGGGATACATGCATGCATGCACACATGCACCTATAGCCACAAAATCTAATACCTGGATATTTATGGAGGAAGTGGAACACTGGTGCCACTGTCAATGCAGAGGTGTTCTCGAGAATGAATGATATATTGCCAGTGAACTTGTAGACTGTCGCATTGGTGTCAGCTGAAAGAGTCTGGAGGTGTGGCTATAATTCAGAAGCACTTCTTTCTACTGGGACTGTGGAACCTGAATATTTTTTAAAAGCCTAAAGGTCCAACTGAGGAAGTAGGAGTATCTGTGGCAAAAAAGGCATAGGAGGTAGGTCTGATATATTCCTAGCCTTTTTAGGGAAAGCTCTGGGCCACTGCTTCTGGTTTGGTCTGATGGGAATCCTAGCAGTTTCCCCAGGCTCCTTCCTGATCTATGTGTTGAGGCCCCCAATTACTAAGCAAGTACCTCACATCTGCAGCACTAAAATAAACCCTGAGACTTCATAACTTGCAGGGCCTAATTGATTATCAGTCTTTTATCCTGCTGTTCCTCTAAAAAGCTCAGGGTAGTCATATGTAGATCTCTGCTGCTCAAATGTCTCCTTGTAACAATGCTCTGAGGTATACTAGGCTGAGAGAGTGACTGATCCAAGGTCATCCAGTTAGTTTAAAGTCTGACATTCATATAAGTCAGTCAATAGTTAACAGTTTTTTGTACATACAATATAATTGCTATTCACTCATTAGACCAATCCATCTGGATATTTCTCAGTCTTTCAAAATCAGATGTTTTGGCGACTGGGAATTATCATTAGCAAAGATTTGTATTTTGCATCATGAATAGTTGCTGAAGTATAAAGCTTGGCAAGTTCATGCATTTTTGCTTCTGTTGAATGTGACATAGAGTTATCTGCTCAGTAGGTCTTACTGTGTGAGAACAGAAAAAAATAACAGCAGCTAGCTAAGAAATCGGTTTTGTTTTAATATACACTGGCTCCAATTTTCTTTTCACAAAAGTGCTGGACCTTGTATAGTTTTTGTAACCAATTTTTATTTTTTATTTTTTTTAAATTTTTATTGATTTTATCTATATCTAATTCTACAACGCTACTTTTCTAAGCTATGTTTACCTTATACAGAGTGTGCTTTATCATTTGCTTAATATTGCTATGCCATTAATACATATGAAGCGTTTTAAACCTTGGCTAATATTCAGATAAAATTGTTACTGATGATACATGAAAAATAAAAAAAGCTGTTTGACAGACATGCTCTTTTGAAGGAATGCTTAATTATACAAATTATCTATCATATATAAGTGCAGTTTCAAAAAACATTTTAGCCTTTATTTCTTCTTTCGTCCTCTTCTTGTCTTAACAGTCTCTTCTTGTACTTTTGGAGCTGCTGCTCCCTTTTCCGAGTCAGACGTTTCTTCTTCGCTCTTTGAGCTATCAAATCCATACATACTTTCTTGCGATGCCAGTGAACCATCTGAGTCTCTCTCTTTTTTCTTTCCTTTGCTTTTTTCCAAAAAACTTTTCGCCTGTTGGACAGAGTCAATCTTGTATTTCTTGTTTTTGATGCTGAAGCTCAGTCCTTCCGGAACATTCCACCTATAGATAATAGATTCAGACTGTAGCCAAGATGTCAGTTTTCCATAGGCTTTCCTTCTTTTCCTTATTTCAAATGGGATATCTTTCATCACTTTAACTTCTTTTCCTTTGATCTTCAGAACTGCTTTATTTGTGGTCCTAAGCACCACATCTCTTGTTGACTTTTTGGAGAACCTTATCTGAATCTCACCAGGCAGGCTTTTCTTTTTAGTATAATCTGGATAGGTTCTGTAAACCATATCCATATCGCTTTTTATTTCCGCTGCTTTTAAGCCCGTCACTGGTTCAAGCGCTTCGCTTAACAGATTTTTAAGGTCTTCTCCTTTATCCTCTGGTACATTCTGAAGTCTTAGGAAAAAATTCGATCTTTCCATCTGTAGTTTCAAGAGCTGATCAGAATGGAAAGCCTTTTCTTTCTCCGCTTTTTGTAGTCTTGAATCATGATTTTTAACTGAAGTCTTAACTTCCAGAAGTTCTCGCTGCAGCTTCTCTGTAGTTTTATTCGACTCCTTCAGGTCCAATTGCATCTTGTCCATCTTAACGTTGAGAGCTGTCATTTGGTCCACTAGAGGTCGCAATAACGAGGAGAACACCGTGCTCATCTCCGTGGTATCAACCTTTGAACTCGGGGCTGTACTTCCTAATTTGGGGGAAGGTTTCGGTTTCCCCGCCATTGTTGAGACTGTGCTTCTTTGTTGATAGTTAGATAAGATGGACGAAAGGAGCAAATTCCACGACTGCGCTTATATCTTTTTAAAGTTCATATCCTCTAAAGCGCGATGCTGCCATCAAGCAAGCCGAACATACGTTTTTTCATGCAGTAACGCCACGTAAAGAGTCCCGTAAGTACGCCAGTCTCGAGGGGGGGGGTTTTACTCCACCCGCCTTTCCCGCTGTATTCTGTTTCTTTTTACTTCAGACTCACTGTTTCTCCAAGCGTAACTGTCAGTTCCAGCCTCATTGCTTCACACTCTCTGCTGCTTCTCGGTTTTGCGCTTTTAGCCATACGGCTCCCACGGACGGGGGAACCTATGGGGGTGATGAAAGGGGACCTCAATCCCTCGATCGCCACCGTAGGGAGAGATCCCCTTCGTGCCACCCCAGGCAGAGCCCCTTCACTAGGGTCTCTGGGGGCTCGGCACCGGTCCGAAGCCCCTTCTTCCCGCCGGGTACGGATCGCGCTCCCCGCTAGTGCGGAGGAGCGCGTCCGCCATAGTCGCAAGTCTTGCCGGAAGTCTTTGTAACCAATTTTTAGATTAGTTTCTGCATTTTCATATTAGGAATCAAATGAAATAGCTACACTGACTAGAATATGAATTAATTAGTGCTTGGTCTCTTCCGTGTTCTGTGCTTATATCCTTTAAAACTGATACACTGAAGAGTAAAAGTACTAGCTGAGATTAATTTATTGAACAATAAATGTGCAAGGTCACAGATTTATTGCATGAGATGTAGATACTAGCCTTAAACAAATGCTTCTTCTGTGGTGATATCACCTGTTTTTCGCACTTGAAGAATCATTGCTGTTATCATTGGAGAATAATAATATTTTTCTGGTTAGCAGGGCTAATGTGAATTAGAATATGTGAGAGGAATATGGTTGTGTAAATATCATTGCCATTTATTTGCTCAATCTGTGCAAATGTTGGATGTTATTTGATAAGAATAAATATATAAAGAAATTAATTCAAGAAATGCAACGAGACCAACTATATATTCATAAGACTTGCACTACATAGATCTGAGTTATAAGGTTACTGTTTCCATGGCTGTATAGTTAACAGAGAAAGCATTTTGTACGTGTTCTTGAATAATTTCTTCATTATACCTTTGGAAAAATACCAAGTAAAGAAAAATCATCTTAAATGTTTGCCAGCTAAATCAACTTTGCTCCCCCTCACAAAAAAAGAAATAGAGAGACTGATATTGTGTAGCCAGTCATGTAAAGAGTCAGTGATCTATTGGGAGGTTTCGGAAAGATCATCCATTGGTGTGCTTGGACCAACCACTACTCACAATGGATTCAGACAGGGCACTGAGCTAGCCCCCCAAAAGAGGTAGGTTAAAATGGTATGGTAGGAAAGGGAGATGCAATATGTTAAATTGGGAATTATGAGTGAGTAAGTAAAGGCAATGGTTATATTGTGATAAGCCTTAATTTCATTTTACCATAGAAAGCTTGCTTGACTGAAATTCAGGAGAATACTGGACATTCAGTATTCAGGAGAATACTGGAATACTGGACAATTCATTGAAGTGAATGAATTAATTTTACAAAAATATATTACATTTTTTAGTTCTATTTTGCGAGCTTTCCATTTATTCATGAGATATGTGTTGTTGCATGTTCTAGTGGGAGAACAGCTTTGCAAATGAACAGAGATATGTCCATCCAGCTTCCTCGACCTGACCAAACTGTTGAAAGAAGCCGCAGCAAGACTTATCCAAAAAGAACGGCAAAACCACAACAGACTGGTAAGTCAGAATGAACAGCCCCTATTTACACTGAGATTTTAGAAGATAGAAATCAAAGCTAATTAGAATTAATGGCAAAACAACTATCAATTAATGGTTTTAGACTCCATCTTATTCTTTCTCCCACCCCCTGTAAATCATCCTGAACTGTTATAGTAGCATAAACTTTCATTAATTTGCTCATACTATATTTTTGTTCTGATGTAAATATGAAGTTAATTCAAGTAGAATATTCTGACTTTTACAGTTGATGACAGGAGAACTGAGTTGGAAGTTCTTTTGAAAACATACCTGATAAGTCAAATGCCTAACTGGAAATAATTTCCGTAGCTATTTATTTTCACAGTCATGTGAAAAGTAGAGCAATAGTGTAGTTAATAGTAGAATGATGGGAAGGGAAACCTAGGAAATCCTGAGAGGTTCTCTTTCCAAGATTGCTTAAAAACCATCTTATTAGAGCAGAAACTATTAGAACAGAAGAACTAGGCAGCTAGGCAGAAGAACTAGGCAGAATATTGCAAGGAATATTCTGTGCTATTTACATCTCTTTGATGTCCAGCAGCCTCAGTGCTTCCGAAGGCAGCTTTACTTCAACCTCTAGGTTTGGGAAGAGTGGTGGAGTTGCAGTTTTGATAATCAGAAAATGCAAACAGTTTACACTGGGTAATTGTGTCAGGAAGGCACTCCTTTCCTTACAGACTGTTACATTTTTCTGTTGTAAGCAAGAGAAGAGAGTCCTCTGGAAACACCTTGTTTTACTTTGAGATTTGGCAGTATAACATTGGTATGTTTGGGTGTATGTTTTCAGCTTGGTTGCTGAGTGTTTTTACTGTGCTTCTATTTTTAGTGTAAACTGGGTACTACTTCCTACCTTATCTGCG
The DNA here is from genome assembly GCA_029233225.1 of Lepidodactylus listeri. NCBI lineage: Eukaryota > Metazoa > Chordata > Lepidosauria > Squamata > Gekkonidae > Lepidodactylus > Lepidodactylus listeri. The sequence continues at coordinate 68,639,833 of JARCFY010000004.1, read as the reverse complement.
GACATTTTTGCCAAGTTTTTTCTAAAAACACTTTTTAATGCAGCCTGCAAAGCAGGCAGGAGACATTTTAAAATAAAATAAAATATACATTCCCATCAGTATAGGATATATGGATAGCCAGCTTGTTGCATGGGAGTGGTTCGAGTGACACAAGCCGCAGGATTGTATGGAACTTCTGGACCTGAGCAGGAGGTCTGTGGCCTTGGCTATGGCATGTACAAGCCTAGAAACCTGCCACTTTCTCTTTAGTGCTGCACTACTGCTTTTTGGCATGCTTGCTCAGTAGGCTAGAAAAGACCAAAAGAACCTGTAATCTGCTAAACCAGAACAGCAGAAGCAGGATGTTTATCAAGTTCCTGATAGCCCTTCTATATATGACTGAAATTCTTCAGCCCAGGCAAGTCAAGACCACCTCAAGGCTATAGAACTGTGTGCAGGGCATGTTAGAGTTGTGTTATCTCATACTAAGGGCTTGATTTCCAAAAGATCAGCCACCTCTTATACAAATGGCTTTAGAGTTGAGAGGCTTGATGAAAGATACCACGGGAGACAATCTCTGTTCCAGAGACTGCGAAACTCAGTGGGCCCTTGGTAACCCACAACAGTATAACTTTAGTGTGGTAAACAGCTCTCAGTCTTGCTGGCTTTTGATCAAAGGAATCTAGATAATCTAGTCATTCTCAGAACAGCAGTGTAAATAATTCACTGTGCTCAGCTCCTTCAAGCAGCAGGACAAAAAACTTCCTTTATTGTGCTTCTCAGGTGGAAAAATGGTTCATACAAATATTATAATCACAGCTTCATAAGATTATCAACATTTCCCTCTTGAGATAGGGTTGCTGGGTCCTACCTGGCTGCTGGCAGGGGGGACTCCCGATCCTTCCAGGCGTTCTTCTGGCCAAAACCTAGAGCGTAGCCCCTGGTGTCGGAAACACGATGACATCACTCCCAGGTGACGTCATGGCACTGCTGATGGATGGGGGCTTCTCAGAGTGGGGCTTCCCCTGTTGGCCAACTGGGCCATGGCAAAGTGGGCCCCCCAAACTGGGGGATCCCCTGGCCCCACCAGGGGAATAGCAACCTTATCTTGAGAGCTCCTGCTTATTCTCCATTTCCATTGGCAGGACTAAACTATTTATGAGGCCCCACCCCTTAGTTACTACTTTGTTGTATTGCATACATGAAAAATAGGATAAAGGCATTGTTTTACTGATCCTCTCTGGCAGACTATAAGACTTCTCTTATTTTTTTAAATATTCTTCCTTGTGAACAGTTATCTCAATTTTTGTTAATTCTTTGAACATGAACAGTGGCCTCTTAACATCTTTCTCTGTTGCTCAGTACACAATAATATACAAATCAGGAAATTCCCTTCTTTCAGTGTTTAAAATATTTTTGAGGCTTGAAGTTGGTCATGTGTCTGCTCAGGATACCACTTAACATTCTTTGATTTCCTGCTCTTTTTATCAGAGACAGTTCTCCACCCAAGCCTCCCCAAACAACTACTCAGGGGGCAGCACAATGAGGAAACAAGCCAGTGCTTTGGGTGTGGCTTGCTTGCAGCGGTCAGTGGTGCAAAAGTCAACAGACATTCCCTCCGCAGTCTGACTGGCAGCAGAGTTGGAGGAAGCTACAGGCAAACTTTACATAGAGCAAAGAGCAAAATAACTTGAGTCAGCCTTGCTTTTTATCTAGCGTGTGTTTTCCCTTCACTCTATGCAAAGCAAAATGTGGAATCCAATTAACCCAATTAATTCTACTTCATTGCATCCATTATTTGATGAAAATATAAAACTAAATTGAACTCTAACTCTACAGAAATGAACTGGGTATGTTATTGTGAAACTTCCCTAGGTAGATCACTCAGTTTGTTAAAAAAATGTTTTGGTGATGCTGATTTGTTTCTTGCTGGTTAAAAGAAGAAAAACAAAAACACATTTGTAAATGTTTATTGTTGTATTCCTTTAAAGTTATGGGAATCTCCTGAAATAAATTCCAAAGTCATTGTTCCTTTGCAGCCATCTGTAAATCATGCCAAAGACTGGTGATGAGTAATCTGGGAATGAGTTCTTGGGGTGCTTTTGTTTACTTGAGACCCAATGCCAGCTGAAGGGACAGAGGCTGATTCCATTCTACATGGCCTCCAACTCAGGGCATTGGACACTGCTGTTGAGTCCTTTGGAACACTCCCTGTGTATTCCCCCCCCCCCCCAAGGAAAGTAGATTTCTTTTTTAAAACAAACAAACAACTGTATTTTGCTTTTTGGCTAAAATTATAAGATGCACTCCTGCAATTCTGTCCTTTCAAAAAGTTAATAATTCCACTGTGTCCAGCTGTTTGAGAGGTTGGAACTCTAAAACAGATTTTGCCATTTTACTTTCCAAACAGTTCTGTATAATGGCGAAAAAGTCCTGTCTATTCCCATATTATTCACATTGCCTTTTTAGAAGATGCAAGTTTTATTAAAATGATGTGTTTGCTTATTAAAAGGTTCTGTCTGTCTGTCTGTCTGTCTTATTTCAGTTTATATACCACCCTTCCCTGAGTTCACCGGGCTCAGGGCAGTTAATAACAACAAAAAATACAACATAAAACCAAGAATAAAACAGTTAAGTTAAAGTTTAAAAAAATCAAATGGCACCAAAGTAGAAACAATATGTATCACTCCCGCAAGTGGGAGAAAGCGGGGTGTGTGTGTGTGTGTGCCAGATAAGATGGTACCCGTTGCTGTCCTCAACCAAAAACCTGGCAGAACATCTCTGCCTTACAGGAACTGCATTAGGTCCTGCAGGACACTGATGCTATTTGGCAGAGAGTTCCACCAGGTAGGAACCAGGGCTGAAAAAGGAGGACAGCTGGCTGGTCGAGGAAAGCTGGATGTCTTTTGGGCTAGAGGTCACCAGTAGATTATTTCCAGAGTATAGAGCTCTTTGGGGGACATGCCAGAGGATATTATGGTCTATTTCCAGATACCTCTATTGTTTATTATTTATTTATAAAGAAATGTTCAAACATGCATATAACAACCTGTCCCATGAAGTTGTTTGAAGGTCTCAGTGTCATAATTATTGATTGTGAGCATAACTCTGCAGAACAAAACATGAGCAAAGTTTAGTAAGTCTCATTGTAAACACATGCAAACACAGCTGCAGTAATTTCTGATATATGTTAGGATTAACACAGTCTTGGTTAAGTGCTAATTGTTCCTTGACCACAGTAGTTAACCTTCGTAAGCAAGCTGAGCATATTCACTTTCTTGGCATTTTCTCCTTCCAAGAACCATAAATGGGACCTTGGAATTAGCACTGCTGCAAAATTCTGTTATGGGGCTCAGTAGTCTACTGTTTCATTCCATTAAACTTTCCGAAAAGGAACAAAAAAAAGAAGGAATTTTTAAAAGTTGGCATATTATTCCCATAATTAGGAAATTCATACCAGGTCTTGGAAATCCACATTACTTTATCCTTGGTCAGAATGAATGCTGAGCCAACGAATACCTGCTTTTACTTCCAGAACCCTTTTCCTGTGCATGTCTTATTAGAAAAGCTGCAGTCTTGTCCAGACTAGTCTTCAATTTCCTGTTATTTTATCGCTGCTGGGTTTTTTTTGGGGGGGGGGGGGTTGTTCCCAGTCGTTTCAAGGACTGGGAACCTTGCACAAAGACCCACTCAGCAACTGCCTGGCTCTGATAGAACATTGCTAAAAGTCGAAGCAGCACCCTTTGCCTGGTGTGCAGGTGGGAAGCGTTACCTGCACCATGGCGTCTTTATACCGTGCAACAGCACAAACAGCATAGCTGTGTGTCTCTCTGTGTCTGTAATGACTGGATATTAGCCTCTGGAAAGTTCCTTTGCCTGTGCAGATCCTCTTCTGTGTAATTCTGTGATATGATACAACTCTGCTCCCACGATCACACTATTTTGTGACACAACTTTTTTCCTTTATATATAAAATGTTCATTATATTGTAATTTTTCACATTCTGAATGCTTTTCTGCTGCATCATCAAATGAGCTCAGAAGCGCTTGTTTGTGCTTTTTATTTTATTTTTTTAAAAGTACACCAATTACAATAGTAATGTCCCATAATTCAGGAACTTTGCTTTATAAGTATCATACCATGAGAGTCATGGGGGGAATCCCATCTTCCACCCCACTTTCTCACCAGCAGTGCTGCAGCTCCCGGGCTCCAATGCAGCAACAACAACCATGCTGGAGGTAGATGCATTCTATGTTTTTGCACAGAAAATCTTTTATTTGGGGGAGAATTTAACCCCCCAATGTATTTTTTAAAGATTTTAGATTTTTTTCTGCAAATCTGGGGGGTTCCCCAAGTTTGCAGGAAAATCTGTGACCCTGATCTGTGGATTTAGATGCATTCAGATGGGGGCCACGCTCCATTATTAGATATACAGATTCTATTCAGTTTTTATCTTCTTAGAAGCTATGGTTCAGTGTTCAAAATCATTTTGAATTTACTTCAAAATTCTTCCTATACAGTGATCATTATGCTGGGTTAGACTAGGCCGGAATGGGCGGGGTAAAAATCAATAAAATAAAAAAATAAAAATAAAAAACAAGGTTTTTTAAATCATCTTTATTTTCTTTAGTCAGTTCTCTATTGGTACAATAACAATACGGTCTTGGCTTCCTGTTATGCAGTTTTCTATATTTTCCTGAGTTTTAACAATTAAAGCTTGATTTATGGTGGGGGGAACTGCTGCTTCCTTTTTAAGCTGTGGATCTGTAGGAATTGTAGCAAATTTTTCTCTTTTATTGTGGAATTATACAGTAAGGGAATAAAGTAGAAGGTTGAGCCACTGCTCTGAGACTTGCCTGTTCTTCTTGAAACACTAGTGTAGCGTAGTGTAGTGTGTGTGTGTGTAGGGATATGTTTGTGTATATGTATGCATATTAATTCCCAAACTGATATGTTTATAATCATTGCATAATAAAATGGCAACATATTCAATGTCAGCATGACCACATAAAGAGCATCAATGTGATGTAGTGGTTATAGTGTTGGACTGCAACAGGGAGACACAGCTTCAAATCACTGCTCTGCCGTGAATCTTACTGGGTATCCTTGGACCATTTGTTTGCAACATAACCTACCTCATAGGCTTGGTGTGAGGAATACTATGTTTGCTACCCTGTGGTGGTCCTTGGAGGAAGGGTGGGATAAAAATCAAATAAACCTGTTAAGGTGTTCTAAAGTGCAAGAGAGTCACTAAAATATTTGTTTTTCCTTCAGGATCACATTGTACAAACCAGGTTGTTATACACAAAGAGACTGGAGAAAATGAACAAACTACCAGAATTATTGCCCCCTCACCAATAAAAAGGTAATGATAAAAAGTCCAGGACTGTGTAGTTTGGTCCTTGCTATTCCTGCAAATAGCTATGTGAAAAATATGGCATCAATGAAAGCAAATGTCTGAAAGAATTTCTGAAAAGTGGAGTTTTAAAACACCAATTAAAAAAGGATGAGTTTTTCAACAGAGTAATTTCACCATACTTTTTTAGTTTTAAGAAATCAAGAAATGAAAGCAGCCCAGAAACCCAAAGAAGTAAACCTAATGTACCATGGGAAGAAAACTGCTCTCAGAGGTAAGGAAAAGCATGATGGCTTGCAAAGATGATTCAATTGTCCATATTTACTTAGTGAAGAACATAGATTTTTATTGCCTGCATATATGCCACCTCTGACATCTGTAACTTGTTCTTTGAATTCCGTGCATCAGTATTTTGGTAGGTCAGGAAGATTAGGAGGTCAGCTCAACCACCTGTGGTTACCTAGGTATTGCTTGCCAAGTACTAATATCTGAGAGGCTGGATAGATTTTGCCACAGTCAACCCACTTCCAGTTCCAGGCAATTATTGGAAGCTGCGCTTGGGATGCTTGGCAGAGCTTCTCTTCCTTGACTGTGTCACTGAAAAATTGAAGGATGACACTAGGGATTGGGGGAAAGCATGAAAAGAAGACACAAAAGGGAGTAGTGGAAGCAGATGGATGGAATTACCATGTGGAAGTCCCCCTTGTATATGTATATGTGTATATACATGGAGGGGAAAGGCAAACGGGATTTCCTCTCTCACCACCCATCCCCTCCTGAGTGTTTGTATTAACTTTGGGGGGGTGAATACTTTGTGGGGGTGAATACTTTGTGTTAACTTTGTAGGGGCCAGGCAAGGGGACTTCCTTTCTGTACCTCATCTTTTTTATTAACTGTGTATATTTTAATCTGTAGTGTATACGCCCATGCAAATATATACCCATGCAAGTATATGCCCATGCAAATATATACGTATGAATTATCAGGGCTCCGTTGGGGCCGGGGCGCGCCGGAGTGCTGCTCCGGAAGAGAGGAGGTGGGGGGCGGGCACTTAACAAAGCCCCGCCCCCCGCCCCACCCCCCACACTTAACAAAGCCCCTTCCCTCCCCCCCTGTCACTGCTCCCGGGGCCGTGGCAGAGCGCTGCCGGCCCTGGGAAGCTCCTTCCCTCCCCCCGTCAATGCTCCCGGGGCCAGCGGCACTCCACCGGCCCCAGAAAGGAAAAGCCCTTCCCTTCCCCCTCCCACTGCTCCCGGGGCCGCGGCAGAGTGCCACCGGCCCGGGAAGCCCCTTCCCTCCCCCCCCTCACTGCTCCCGGGGCCGCGCCAGAGCGCCGCCGACCCCGGGAAGAAGAAGCCCCCTCCCTCCCCCCCCGTGAAGAAGCCGGGCCCCAGTGGCGTGAGAAGTGGGCCCAATCAAGAGGGGGGGGAGGAAACTCTGGCCCCAGTGGTGTGAGAAGTGTTCCTTCCTTCCTTCCTTCCTTCCTTCCTTCTCTCTCTCTCTCCCCCCACCTACCTACCTACCTTCCTGTTCCTTCCTTTCCCCCTTCCTTCCCCTCTCCCTTCCTTCCTTCCTTTCTTCTCTCTCTCTCTCTCCCCACCTACCTACCTACCTACCTACCTTCCTGTTCCTTCCCCTCTCCCTTCCTTCCTTCCTTCCTTCCTTCCTTCCTTCCTTCCTTCCTTCCTTCCTTCCTTCCTTCCTTCCTTCCTTCCTTCCTTCTCTCTCTCTCTCCCCACCTACCTACCTACCTTCCTGTTCCTTACTTTCCCCATCCTTCCCCTCTCCCTTCCTTCCTTCTTCCCTCTCTCCCCCCTTCCTTCCTTCCTTCCTTCCTTCCTTCCTTCCTTCCTTCCTTCCTTCCTTCCTTTCTCTCTCTCCCCCCACCTACCTACCTACCTACCTTACTGTTCCTTCTTTCTTTCTTTCTTTCTTTCTCCTTCCTTCCTTCCTTCCTTCCTTCCCCCCTTCCTCCCTCCATTCTACTTCCCTCCTTCCTTCCTTCCTTCCTTCCTTTTTCTTTCTTCTCTCTCTCTCCCCCACCTACCTACCTACCTACCTTCCTTCCTGTTCCTTTCCTTCCTTCCCCCTCCCTCCCTTCTTGCCTTCTGACACACTGCCGATGACGTCAGGGATGTGTGGCCTTTTGACACTTCCGGTGATGTCAGGGGGTGTGGCATATGCAAATAAGTTATGCTAATGAGCTCCTGCACCTCTTTTTTTACGAAAGGACCCCTGTGTATTATGGCTATATGTAGATGTGTGTAAGCATACTGTTGACAGCAGTGGAGATAACTAGCTCAGATCTATTCCTGTTTCCTCTCCCACCACTGTGTGTTATAGCTTGTCCTCACTTGCTTTTTTCATGTTAGAGAATTGTGACAGGTTTGCTGGCTCATAAATGCCACCAGTAATTACAGGGCACTTCTTTTTTTTAAATCCGGTTCCGGGCTCAGCAAAGGCAGACGTGAGCTTCATCTCCTCCTGCCCTTTCCTAGAGCCTTCTAGTCTCTTTCCATTTCTAAGAAGCGTTCTCCCTAAGGAGAAAGCGAGCAGGAAGCTTGCCCCAGAACTGCAAGTGTGTGGCCAAACACTTGTCAGGGGTTTGCTTCGAAGCAGGAGGCTAAAGAGGATGCCTGACAACGCCGACAACACTGCCGGGCAGTAGCTGAACTAAGAGGACCTTTATTGGGCACTTTTTAATGAATGTTAATGGGAAAATAGGGAGTGAGAAGAGGATATCTGCAAATAATAAAGAGTTGTAATCACATGCATAGTTGCATCTCTTAAAATGATTTGACCTCTGTGGGAAGTGCAGTATCTTATTTTCATCTTTACTGTAAGAAAAACATGTAGTTGAAGGTCTAGGTCTACAATTTCCAAGGACTTATTTACTGTAAAAATACCCCATTTGCAAGAAATAATGTTTGTTTTCGGCTTTGTGGCTTCTCACAAAAATTGCATCAGTGAAAAGGTCCTTAACATCCTGTAAGCATTCTCTGAAGGCTTATGTGCAATTGTCCTTTTGTTTCAGGAGTTCAGTGTAATATATTTATTCATGGAAAAGCAATAACATCTTCAGTCTCAGCTTGACCAAATCTTGTTACCTTGTGCAGCTTTTAAATAACATGCCTGTCAGCACAGGAAATCATAGTATTTTCCAACCCTGCCAACAAAGTAATAATACTAAAAAAGAGATGGTATATATCTCCATGGTATATGCTGTGGAGTGCCAGTGAGATCCTTTTTTTATTCTTATTCTTCTTTAACCCTAGTGGGCTCTATAATTCTCCCAGTGACTGTAACAGATCACCAAAGTTTCCCCATTCACGACGACGGCACCTTTCAGGTGGGAGTGAAAATGAACCTGGTCAGCCACTTAGAAGAAGGTGAGAGCTCAAATGTTAATAGTACAAGAGAAGCATTTTATAGTTTTCTAGTCTGTACAAAGGCTGTAAGAACCAGGATGAGGTAATATCTGGCAAAGTGGATTAGCTATTATTTTATGGTAAGAGTTTCTCTTATAAAATATTCCCATAGTTTTCAGATTTGAATTTGTAACATAGGAATATTCAATTATTTGCAAAATTGCTTCTTCGTTCTTTCTAGATCACGATCCCGTTGTAATACCAGCAGTGGTAGTGAATCAGAAAACTCTAACAGAGAACATCGGAAAAAGAGAAACCGGTAACTATGAAATTCCGCAAATATTCAAAACAAACCCTGTAATTTGCTTAACCTAGAAACAAGAAATCTGCTGATACAGAATTATAAAGAGTTGAGTTGATTTAACTTGCATGGAGTAGGGTTCTTTCCTACTTTTTTCTAAAATCCTCCATTTCCTACCAGGTAGTAGTGTAGTATACACCATTGTGGTGTAGGGACTGGAGTGCTGGAGTAGAATCTGGGAGACCTAGGTTCGAATCCCCATTCTGCCATGGAAGTTCATTGAGTGACCTGGGAAAAGTCATGCACAACAACACAGCGTTGTTTTGAGGATAAAATGGAGGGGAGGAGAATGATGTAACCTGTTTTGGGTCCCCACTGGGGAGAAAGGCAAGGTAAAAATGATATATATGTTTCAGGCAGTGTTCCCCCTAAGCTGAGTTACTGTGAGCTAGCTCACAGGTTTTTAGCATCTGGCTCACATATTATTGTCTTAGCTCAGGAAGGATGGCTCCAGAGCAAACTAATTTATGCAGTAGCTGAATCGCTTGCTCACAGCTTTAATGCCAGTAGCTCACAAAGTAGAATTTTTGCTCACAAGACTCCACAGCTTAGAGGGAACATTGGTTTCAGGGTAAAATTCTTTTCCAAATGGTAAATATTTCACAACTAAACATGAAATATTATAGGAAGAATACAGGTCTTTATGTCATTGGATAGATTTTTATGAAAATCTTTTTGCTAAAGACCCTCTTGGTTGCCTTTACAACCCACGGTATCAACTATTGGGAATATTTTGAATGCCCTCAAATAAGAATGCTGTATGTGTTCGTAAGTCAGACTGACATAGTTCTTGTCTTATTTCAGTGTTCCCTGGGGTGTCAGGAATTGCCACATTTAGGGATTCTTATCTTGATATGACTTGGTAAATTTGTTTTACTAGGGACATATCTGACCGGTTATGTTTCAGTTGGAAAGTAATTACTTCATTGGTCAGATCAGGTAGAGATCTTGCAGTTTTACCTCAGTCCTTAGTGTTTCTTCTTCATGTTCTTTTTTTGTGTGTGAAAGGTATCTGTAAAGCACTGTTGTACAGTGCAGGTTGATCTTTGGTGGACCATAGGTAGATGATCCTGCTTTAGGGGATTAGATAACTTTTATTCCCTTCCAGCAGGGTCAGTTGGTGATTTGACAATTTTGTTGATCCTTTAGATGGGTAGCCTTGCTAGTCTATAGTAGCAAACTAAAACAGGAGTCCAGTGTCACCGTAAAGACTAAGAACTTAAAATCTATTCTAGCATAGGTTTTCATAAGTCATATGCTTAATCAGTCACAATTTTGCTATCACTGTTATGATGGTCCCATCTACTTCCCTCTCTCAGAGGCAAGATTTTCCCTCCATTTCCCTTTCTTGTTACTTACTGAGCCATCATAGTAATATGTTTTATTCTTTGCTGAAGAACCCTGGCTGTCCCTCCCTGTGATATTTTGGCTGTTGGCTCAGCCCAAGAATCTGAGGGAAGGATCAGGACACCACTTAAACAACTTAAATGGCACTCAAGATGTTTTGAAATTCAATAATAAGATATTTTATTTAACATTGATGGGAAAGGTCAGGTAAAATCAGGGGTAATTTTCTGTGGTAATTCAATATAGATAACTCTGAGGTAAAATCAGCATATGCACAGACTTTAGTTCTTATATTTTAGGTTAATGAGAATTTTTTAAGCTTTTCATAGTTACTTAAATCTTTTATGTTGAGAGGCTTTTGTTCCAGTGTTTTTCCTAAACACGTCACCACACTTTCTATGAGTATTCACTGACTCTTTTGGTTTCCAGAAGTCTGGTACACTCTTTCCAGTACCCAAACCCCTTCTTGTGAAACACCAGTACTCGTCTTGAGTTTTTAAGGTCTCTACAGGCAGTTTCTAACTACTCCAGACCAGGGATCTCTGCACTTCAGAGCTAACTCCCTATTTGACTGGGTATGGAATTTTCTTCTCTCTCTAGAAATCTATTCCCTTTCCTTGGCCCGAATGGGAGTCTTTGTCTACTTCCCAAACTTCCTTACCAAATTTCCCCCTAGTTCACCTGTCTGTGTTCAATTGCTTTCAGCTAAGGCTAAAAACAGACCATCAGTACTCAACTCAGTCAGAAATCTGACTGACTGTCTCCTTGGCATGCAGCTCTTAAGTCTTTCTCTGCTCAGCTGATGCTAACCAATCAGATTTCTTGGAGCAGCCTGTCACACAAGGCCCACTGTTTCTGTGAAGAATTAACCCTTCACAGTCCTTCAGCTGTTTATACAGCATTTCTAAGCTTTTAAAAAGTGCAGTCCGTCATAACGTTCAAGAGTGCACACCACTGTGAAGAAATTCTCAGCATAGCAAAATGACACCAAAGAAGAAATGAACCAACCCAGACTCAGATGAAAAAAAGAGGTCTGAATGTAAAGAATAGTGTGAAGAGAATGCAATTTCCTTAGCAAGTGTCAGAGAGATGTTTTTGATACTCAATTTAGTAGTTCCACTTCTATATAGATGCGGGTCCAAATTATTATTATTTTTACTATGCAATGCGTTGTGCCCAAGTTGGTATTCTTCTGCACTGCTTCAGTTTTGTGTCAATATAGTCTAAGAGCTGGTTCTATAGCATGGTTTTCCAATGGCTAAGTGTGAATTCAGATCTGAACACCCTGGGCTTATTGTAACATGTAACTTTGTTCTTCGGATCTTTTCTCCTTGTAATTTTCCTTAGAGAAAATGGACTTTTCTCTTGCTATTACCCCAAGAAGACAGACTGAAGTTATTTTGTCTTATTGTGTAGGGCAGACACATATTATCTTTTCCTCCTTTTTTATTGTCTTCTGAACAGGCTATTACTCATGTTTGTCCCACTGATTCAGTTGGAAGAGTTAAACATGTTTCCAATGGAAATAAATTGATGAGATTTAAAAATCTCTTGATCTAACAATCACTTGATTTTTGCCCAAAGTGTCCATTCCTTCTTTCCTGTCCTTTGTTAGCTTGTGTGAAGTACAAATTCATAGGTCTTTTAAAATGTTCACACACTTAAACGTGCTTTTGTGGAAATGATATAATAACCAAAAACCAAACCATTGATTCTTCAGATGTTCATGGTTAATATGTTAATCTTTCCACAGGTTACGGCAGGAAAATGAGATGGTTGATTCAGCTCCTCAGTGGGAAGCAGTGCTGAGGAGACAGAAAGAGAAAAACCAATCTGACCCCAGCCATCGGCGATCCAGGCATAGATCTCGCTCGTATGTTAATCCTCTTGAACTTTTACAAAAGAATTCTGGCTACAAATACAATGTTCTTTCAGGGCTTCTGTACTCAATTAAGTAGATTAAGTAGTAAATAATGAGTTTTGCTATGCCACAATCCAAGAGAACCACATGACAGAGATAGGGTTGTATGGGGTTCTCAGGTTCATTCTGGTAACTCCTGTCAAACTGCAAAGTGGTATTTTCAAAATCCAGGAGAGAAAGTGAGGACTGATTAGTGATAGATTCATTGAAAGGGTTTGGGATCATAGCCATTTACTCCAGGTAAAATTCTAACCCCAATAGAATGAGATTGACAGAGTCAGCCAATGTTTTAGTATTTATTATCCTTGACAGGCATCCAGATGTTTTGTTTGTTTGTTTCTGATTTCCTGAACTCCATACTTGCATTCTAAATAGTATTCTTGTGTTTGTTTTTAACATTTGAAATTCATGCAAGCAGTGCATTTTGAATTGGACAGTTTTGCTGCTATATTCGGGCTGTTTAAAAATATGCATGTTCAATGTAGAGATTTCTCACACACTCTTCATTTTAGTCTTGTGCTTAATATATATTTTCTGATCAGAGAATTCTCTTTGTGCTTGAGAGTTTTAGATACCTCTTTTATGACAAAATAAAACAAGACTGGTGGAGTTGAAGGGAATAGAAAAATGCTAAACAACTCCAGGGTCACAGGTGGAAGGACCCAAGGCAATACTGAAGTCTGTTTCAGAAAGACCTCTGAATGCCCTCTGAATGTATGTCCAAAATAGATTTATTATCCAGTCCATGACTTACTACAGCATCTGTTTGTGATGTTATGTAGTGGCTTAAGCAGCTTGTGGCTTTGAATTTGCTTCTAGGTAATAATTCCATGCAAATCAGATTAACTATTTCACATTATAAGGACGTGCAAGACTGCATCCTGAAGATAATATATGTATAGAACATCCACTGAATACAGTAGGGCAACATAGCCCCCACCACTTGATTCAGCCTAAAAACTGTTTTTGTGGAATAAACCCCTCTGAACTCAATAAGAAATACTTCTGAGTAACCAGGTTTAGGATTGCATTGGACATCTTAGAATTTATGGCTTTCATTTGTTTCTTTGTGATGCTACATGCATCAAATGGTTATGGTGATTTAAATTGTTGGAATCCAGAAGCTTTACTTAAGAACATTTCAAAACATTTTAAAGAAAAAATAAACCTTCCTCAGAGGAAATGCCGGGGGAGGGAGGAGTGTGATCATTCACTCCAGTAAAGGGTATTGCTCATTGTTTAAAGTTAAATGCAAGGAACAAGCTGTGATAGGCAGATCCAAATTTTTGCAGTTCTCACAGGATGACCATTTTGGTTGGTGTTGAAAAGTCAGGTCTGAGCATTATTTTATTCTTTAAACACCTACATTCTTATTAGATAATGACATGGATCAGCTGGATAATCTCTGCAAAGGGAAGGCATTTTCCTCAGTGGAACAGGATTCTCCCCCACACACACATGCATGCATACCACAGCTTGAAATAATCCCCATAATGCTGCTCTTCGGGTACAAGGAACCCCCAGCAACAGCATGAGGGATACACTAGAAGTCTGCAACAGGAGGAAGGAATTTGCAAAAATCACCCCCACACATGCAAAATTCACTGAGAGATCCAACTTTTTCTGTCAAAAATAGGCAGTGATGGCAGGAGAACTAATTTCAGGCTAAGATGCAGAACTTCAGGCTAGGCTACAGTCTGGGGAATTCATGATAAAGTTGATAGTGTTCTAATATGTGTATATAACTTAATTTTGTTCAGTAAGTAATGAGATAACAGAAGTTCCCTCTAGTGGGCAATTTAAACATTGCAAAATCAGCTTTTAACTTGACAGCCAAATAACTTACTAGTTTTCTTGGCTTTGCTTCCCTTTCACTTTACTGCTGTTGGAGTAAGAAAAACTTGTACAGTTTTTGCAATGAATTAAAAGAGAAATCTGTATAGAAACAGTGTCTAAGATTATGACATGTAATGTTAAATATCATTATTTTTAATTAATCCCATAGCAAAACGTTTCCCAAATATTTAGCAATGCAGATCAACACCCATTGACTCTGAGACCAACAATGCACCAAAAGGATGCTCATTTCCTGCCTGGGCATTCTCACAGAGCAGTCCGGGCAGGAAAGCCATGGCTTCTCTCTCAGCCCCAGTCAGCACAGGAAGCAGAGAAACTCGGCACCTCCCTGTCAGTAAGGAACTGACGCTATGTAAGACTTCATGCTGAAGCCTCTCACTGCCCCCTCCTGGGTGCTGTTTTCTTTTTCACATTTTGGTGCCGCAAGGCTCATTTCTAGAAATTCAAGAAAAATACCAAATAGCCAAAGGGCTATTTTTAAAAGAGTTACAGCCATTAAAATTCTTTACTTAGAAGTACAAGATATTGCCTAGTTGCAGATAATTAATTCACACTGATGATTGTGGGGTGACACAATAGAGGTTTACAAAATTATGGACGGGATAGAGCAGGTAGAGAAAGAAGTACTTTTCTCCTTTATCACAATACAAGAATTTGTGGGCACTCAATGAAATTAATGAGCAGTAAGCTTAGAACAGATAAAACGAAGTCCTTCTTCACCCAAAGAGTGATTAACACATCATGGAATTCACTGCCACAGAAGGTGGTGGCGGCTACAAGCATAGACAGCTTCAAGAGGGGGTTGGATAAACATATGGAGCAGAAGTCCATCAGTGGCTATTAGCCACAAGGTATAAATGGAACAATATGTCTGGGACAATGATAGTCTGTATTTTCGGTGCCTGGAGGGGCAACAGTTGGAGAGCTTCTGGATTTCTGGCCCTGCTAGTGGACCTCCTGATGGCACCTGGTTTTTGGCCACTGTGTGACACAGAGTGTTGGACTGGATGGGCCTCTGGCCTGATCCAACATGGCTTCTCTTATGTTCTTATTAATAGGGGTGAAGATGCAGTCATAGCTTTAACATAGATGCTGTAAGCATGTGTGGCTGGTTAGAATTTGTAAAGAAAAAGAAAGCCACCTCCTTCAGAGCTAACCTGAACCACCCACCACACAAATATGGCCCCAGCAACCATGTGTTGTGGCCTGCTAGATGCTACAGCTCTCCGTTTTTGCAACCAGAAAACTTCTAGAGACCTTGATGGGTTGCCAGGCATTGGTGGGTCAGATTAGAAAGAACTGGTAGTAGTGGGCATTCTGGTCCTAATGGGCAATTTTAGCTGCACAGCTGTGGTGAGTGGACCACAGGCCAGTGAAGCAAAGCTGGCTCGAAATCAATCTGGCACAATTTTTGGCACCCACTCTGGAAATCTTGGCTGACTCTGTTGACTTTTATGATCATGCACAAGGAGCCAGAAGCAACCTGCTCCATCCCTAGTAAGCCTGTTCTGCACTAGAACTGTTCTTTACAGCAGAAAGCTGTGGTGCTGATGGATGTTAAGCCAACCACTGAGGCTGGGATTAGGTCCTGGTCCAAAGAAAGCTAGTGCCAGCCAGCTCAGGGATCTATGATTCACTGGAGTTGATACAGTTGCTCATTATGTTGTGACACTAGAAACAATAAGCAGCTGCATGATGTTCAGCATTCAGTACAGGTTTACTGAAGGGCAGTCACTGATATCATACAGGATGTACCAACCTGAAGCCATCTGATTCTCTAATCTTGCCAGTGCATTCTAGGGCAACTAGAATGATAAAAGGGTTGGAACACTTTCCCTATGAAGAAAGGTTGAAGCACTTGGGGCTTTTTAGCTTGGAGAAATGACGGCTGAGGGGTGACATGATCGAGGTTTATAAGATTATGCATGGGATAGAGCAAGAAGAGAAAGAAGTCCTTTTCTCCCTTTCTCACAATACAAGAACTCGTGGGCACTCCATGAAATTGCTGAGCAATCGGGTTAGAACAGATAAAAGGAAGTACTTCTTCACCCAAAGGGTGATTAACACATGGAATTCACTGACACAGGAGGTGGTGGCGGCTACAAGCATGGACGGCTTCAAGAGGGAATTAGATAAACATATGGAGCAGAAGTCCATCAGTGGCTATTAGCCACAAAGTATAGATAGGAACTCTCAGTCTGGGGCAAGTGATGCTCTGTATTCTTGGTGTTTTGGGGGGGCAACAGTGGGAGGGCTTCCTGTCCCCACTGCTGGACCTTCTGAGGATACCTCGTGTTTTTGGCCACTGTGACAGAGTGTTGGACTGGATGGGCCACCGGCCTGATCCAACATTGGCTTCTCTTATGTTCTTATGTTCAGTGCTGGCCAGTGTGGATATGCAGGTGAGACCAGTAATTTCCACACAAAACCATTAGATTCACACACACAGTGGTGGCTTTTGTTTTGCTTCAAATGACCAGTGTGTTCCTGACTCATGTGAGAATGTCATGGCAGGGGGGTCAGGGCTTATAGCATCCCTGTTTTTGGAAGTACACCAACCACCTGATTTATTTGTATCCATCAGTGCCTTGAAACATAGATTTCTCTGTGTGACTATACTTTAAAACAATCATTTTTATGGCTAATGGTATCAGGCAATAGGCCAGCCTTTCCAGACCTAACCTCCAAGCAGTATGGGACCCACTGAGCTGTAAGAACCTGACATCACAGTCACATGACCAGAAGAAGGGAAGCTAGAATTCTGGCTTCAGCAGTCTGAAAGCCAAGACCAAGAGACCCATGGGTAGGAAGCACATGCCAAGCACCAGGAGGTACACTGCAGTGAGGGACAGAGCCATCAAGGAATCCTTTCCTCCAATGTCCCACCATGTCTCATGCATCTGCTGCTCTTGTCAGTATGCATGCAAAGAAGTGTTACCCAATTCACTCATTCACATGCAGCCCTTCTGGCTAGCAAAAGTGTCCTTCTGCTAGCAAAGAGAAAACACATGTATTGTGGGGTATTAATTGCTGAGACTGTATATGGAGGTCAAGATATAGACCAGTGCTCAAAACAAACGAAGGGCAATAAGCTTATTAAAAAAGAAAATTTATTAAATTAACAGAAAGAGAACCAAGTTAAGTCAGGTAGATAAAAATAAAGGCGCTATAGAAAGCAAATAAATGCACATGTGAAGTACACTCACACAGTTTAAATCCATTCCTTAACAAACGACCTGCTACTAAGAAAGAAAATTAAAGGTGAGAATCAAAGACATACAAGCCTGCTTCCTGAAGACAGGTGGGCAGCTCTGAAGAAGATCAGCAGAATGGGGTGGAAAAGTAGAGAAGCCAACTGTATAGCTGGGGTAATAGAATGGGATCAAAAACCTGCTACAAATTGGATGGACTGAGGGATGGCTTCTTATACATTTTTGCTAAGATTGAGGAGGGGAAAAGGTGTTGGCATTGGAATGTGGGAAGGATGAAAAGCCCATCTCTCCAGAGATAAGCTAATTTGGAAGGGGTTCTTTCTGTGTAGATAGTTGCTCTTCTTTTGCATTATTTGTATAAGATAGTTTTTCTTCTTTTGCATTACAGGTAAAAGTATCAATGAGACGTGTTCCTTTAGAGATACCGAGAGTTTAGATAGGCAAGTGGATAGCTGAATACTTTTCATGATGGAGTAGAGGGAGAGACCTTCAGCACTTGATAAGGAGAAAATGGCTGGGGCTGGCCCACTGCTCACTGTCTTATCTGGGCTGTTCTTAAGGCCAGATTATCAGGGAGGGCACCCTTGGAGGAAAGGCCTTCGGTTGACTCCCACCAGATATGGCTTTAGCATGAGTAATAGAGGAGTTGCATCACATTCCTTGCATGCCCTCCGTGTGACTCACTGTCACTTTGATATCAGTTTGATCCAGACTCCATTTTTTTTCATTGCTAGGCCCATGCTAAGATGTGCAGGTGTACAGGGATCCAAAGCAGAGGTCCCCTGTGAGGGGGAGTCCCATTGCATCAGAAAGGCAACAGACAGCACTTTTGCTCACTACACAGGCACACTCATAGCATGTCTTCCAAAAGGCTACAAAAAGAAATCTTCCTGTACGGGGCTTGCAACCAAGAAGGCAAGGGCTCTGTGACCCATCTTAGGGCTCCAACCCATGAGCTGAAGACCACTGATACAAGGGATGTGGGCCACATATTTTTCACATATTTAGCCAACAGTGGTGATATTTGGCATTTTTATAGTACTTTCAGGTGCTCAGAGTCCTTCATGTACATGGTTTGTTGTAATCCCTGAAATAATCCTTCAAAGTAGGTGAATTTTGTCATCCCTGTATTGAAAATGGGGCTGAGGCTAGGATTCAGTGCCCCAGTGCCACCTACTGAGATATTGGCAGAGGTGAGATTTGAACTGGGAAGCCACTATGCCGCACTACTAACTTTCACAATTAAACTACTGTATGCACATGGATGATGTGATCCTCCTAACAAATAGTCTTTTTAAAAAATCAAAAAGGGCCTTTTCATCTAACATTTATAAAGTCAGGGCATGTATGATTGTTGCCAATAAAAGGGCCTGTGATGTATCCTGAGTCCATTTTTACTAATGTATCTTAATCTGGTGGATGTCACAGGACACGTGAGCATGCTGAGAATGCTGAACTAAGCACTGACCTCAGGGCTTTCCCTTGCCATGCTAGCTGAGCCATAAGCCCTTATCAAAGCAATTCACTCCGTCTCCCTAGAGAATTTGAGATTCATCACAGATTGTTTTTGCATCCTCTGATGCCTGATTATTACTAATTCAGAAGGGGATGCCAGCTCCTTGGGGTAAATGCAGAGTTCACAGCTGCCACTTTGGGTGAATGGGACTTAATGAAAGAAGAAAGCAGCTCAACATTTAGGCTGAGAGATATCATTAAAATCCCCCTCCTCCCACCTTCCCGTAGTATTAACTAGTGCACCAGGCTTCTGCCTTAGGGAGGCAAAAGCACCAATGCACTTAGGACGGAAAACAGATGGGGCAACAAGGGAAGGCAGTCGAGAAAGGTGAGGAACATAAAAATACAAACCCAACAGTAAACTAATATATAGTATTTGATAGCCTTGGGGTAAAATACAAAGGAAAATCACGCTATAGGTCTCTTGTGAGTTTAGTTCTTCCCCCTCTGGAAGGTAGTATCTGTACGGTGTGGAGGTGGATGCATGTTTTATGTTTGCTTTTTTGTTTTTTGACAGCTTGGTTCATTAGGCGACTGGATGTTAACTGAAAATGATGGTAGCATTTAAAACAAAACCATTCTATTTCCAGTTAGTTGATGTGGCTCTTGCCTGGCTGTGCTTCTGCTAAACAGCTTGTCTTATCTGTACTTTTTCTAAAGGTTTGAGATAGACGTCATGACTCATCGTAGAAATACATATTACAAAAATGGCATTTCTTTGTCGTGGAAATTTAAATGAGTTGTTTTACTGGAAATTCGATGTTAAAATCACTGTTCTTGGCTGGCATAATTTTGGGGTTTACTCAGGTTTATGAAGACACACTGTCTTTTTTTTTGGCATTTATAGGAGAAGTCCAGATGTGCAAGCAAAGGAAGAATTATGGAAACACATTCAGTATGTATTACAGCAGGGGTGGGCTGCTACTAGTGAATATAGTATTGCTCTGTTTTTATGCATGCAATAGCATAATGTCAGATCCTTTTCCAGGAAGGAACTCGTGGATCCATCTGGCCTCTCTGAGGAACAATTAAGAGAGATTCCTTACACCAAAATAGAGTGAGTATCACCAGAAGATAACATTGTCCCTATTCCAGTATAGCAAAACTCCGTCTTCCGTTCACATGGCTCATTTCTGCAGGCAGTTGATCTTGCATTAGGTACTGGATAGATATGGTACTGCTTTGATAAAAGATTGTTGGATAAGATAGTGCAAGATAGAAAAGGGCAACAAATTTTTAACTGAAAGGATTATGGCATAGTCTACTGAGAACAACTCTCAAACCTCTCAGAGATGACTGTGAATTGTTCAGTTCCGTTTCATTTTAATCAGATTGGTATGGGTATGTTCCCAGTAGCTTGTTCTGTGAGAGTTTTCCAAAACTTCTGGCTTCACTAAAACCTTCTCTCCCAGAAATTCAAACAGAATCAGGGCCAAACTATGCATATCTCTGGCAGATCAATGTGTTTAAACCTGGGTCAGCCTTAATCACACCAAAAAGGGGGGTGGGGATGGGCTCTGACACTGGGGGAGCAACAAAAGGAATGTGTGCTTGAGGGGTGCAGGACCCATCCCCCACACTGTTTACCTCCCCATAGTCTGTCCCCAAAGGGAAGTGTTCCCCAGCCAAGCTTCCTAACAGGAAGTGAAGAGAGGGGAAGGGGACAGATTGCGGGCAGGTAAGCTGCAATGTGGTTCACAACAAACCGACCAGTCCCTGTTTTCTATTTGCTTGGGGTCCACCCGTCATGTCTAGTTCAGTTCTCACTAGCATCTCCTGTGTTCCTATCAGTTTGCTGCTCATCATCTAGAATAGTACTGAAAACTAGGGAAGGCTTTGGGAAAGCACAAACTAACTTTTTCTCATAAATTCTCTCTCTAAAATTTACTCTTCCTCTGATGATCTGAAATGGCTGGTTGACTTTCTTGACCTTTCTTCTTCAGCATCTTACCAGCAGTTGCCATAAGCAGAGCTGCTCCATTACATTCCAGTAATTGGCCATCCAGGATGGTGTGTAGTGAAGCGAGCAAGTGCTTCTGACAGGAGTGGAATCTCACTGCATTACAATGCGATTCTGTTGCACCACTGAGCAGGAGGAAACTGCGGTGGCAAAAATGTACTGGCTGGATATGAAATTACATGTCAGTGAACTCGTCCCCCCCCCCCCCCCCCGGCCATACTGAATTAGCCAAATTAACTTTTTTTCTTTGCTACTGAAATGGCTTTCTTTCCTGTTCACTGCCTTCCAAACATTTGTAGATACAATGTCAAACAAAGACACACTTTACCCTTGGTTAAAAAGGAGCAACCAAAATGGTTACAGGGTTGGTGCCTCTTCCCTATGAAGAAAGGTTAAAGTGTTTGGGTAACCCTAAGGGGGAGACAGAGGTTTATAAAACTATGCTGAGTTTGGAGAAAGTGGATAGATGCAGGGCCCCCCCCCCAATGCTCCCTCTAAGCTGTCTTGTAAGCAAAAATTCTACTTTGAGAGCTACTGGCATTAAAGTTGTGAGCGATTTGGCTACTGCATAAACTGGTTTGCTCTGGTGCCATCCTTCTTGAGCTAAGACAAAAATGTGTGAGCCAGAGGCTAAATAACTGTGAGCTAGCTCACACTAACTCAGCTTAGAGGGAACACTCCCCGTCCCCCCCCCCCCCACAAGACCCTTGTTTGACTTCATATAAGGCCACTTCGTTTATTAACATGTTCTGCACCTACTCTGTATGCATAAGATCCCAGCTTCAGTCCCTGGCATACCCATCTCAAATAGTGGGTCTTGGAAAAGGCCTCTCTCTGGCTGAGACTCTAAAAAGCTGCTGCTAGACAATTGACATTACTGAGCTAGATGGACCAATAGCCTCACTCGGTATAATGGCCTCAACGAAGACTGAATAAACATATTGCCTCTGTCATGTTTTTTTTCCTCTATACTAAAACAGATGTCAAAACTCTGCTATACAAGTGCATCTATCTACAGGTTCATGCCTTTCTCCTGAGAAGGACATGTATATTTTGCCAAGCATTCATGAGACCTATTGCTGTAAAAACTGAAGAAGTGTGCATGCACACAAAAGCTTATACCCAACTTTGTTGGCCTTAAAGGTGCCATTGGACTCAAACTTTGTGCAGTAAAAACTGTTATATTTTTCCTTTAGGACTCAAGGGGACCCTGTTCGCATTAGGCACTCCCATTCTCCTCGGAGCTACCGTCAGTCTCGACGGTCCCAGTGTTCTGATGGAGAGAGATCTGTACTTTCAGAAGTGAAGTAAGTTAAGTACTTGGTCATTAATGAGGGACATTGTCATAATAAAGAAGTGCTGCCCCTCCCTCCACACAATAGGATCACATCCTGTATGTAACTACTGGGCAGCATCTCATTCACAATTTTTCCGTTCTCTGGCTGACCCCTGGCTGAGTGGGAAAGTCCAGTGATCGGCACCTTGACTTCAGTCCCCTCCCCCTATTTCACCAAGTGCTATATAAAGAAGAAACTATATCTTTACTGACAAGAAGTTAGACCTCCCTGTGTTTCCAGAAGCAGAAAACGAGACATGTTGTCTTGTTAGAGGAAAGGACAGTATATGAAAACAATTACATCTTCCTTCTCATCAGGATTGTGAAGCTGCCTGAGGGAGGTAATGTGAAATAGTTGTCAGTTACTTTTACACCTCTACTCTAATTGGTATCTTCACATGTAGCTTCTAGGAGATAGATATTAGATATTTCCCACAGTGGAAAGATTTGGGGGGGGGGGTGCTTCCCTGAGGTCGCTGACTCTTTAAAAAACAGAGAATAGCTTTCTCTTCAAATATTTGTTTGTCAGTTTGTATTCTGCCCTCCTTGCAAGCGGGCTCAGGGCATATCACAAAACACAAAACACATCACTAAAACACATCAAACACAATGGTACAGAATGATTTAAAAAAAATTAAAACAACATAAATTAAACAGATTGCACTATTTGTCTATGTGCAAAGTTTCCAAGCTGGTGCCATTAGGTCTCTATGATCTTCTTCATCTGGACCACACAGAGGTGGTGAATTTCAGCCTGGGAGGCCAGGTTTTTATTGGATGCCCACCGCCTCAGCCATTTTTACAGGCCCTGTGGAATGATAGTAAGTCCCACAGGGCCCTGATCTCAAACAGGAGCATGTTCCACCAGGTTGGGGCGGAAGCAGAAAAAGTCCTGGCTCTGGTCGAGGCTAAGCAGACGTTCCTTGGGCCAGGGACAACCAGCAGATCTTGATTGGCAGAGGGCAAGGCTCTCCAGGGCACATATGAGGAGAGGCAGTCCCTCAGGTGTGTTGGGTCCCAGGCCGTGCAAGGCTTTAAAGGTCAATACCAGAAGCTTGAAATGGATTCAACATTCAATCAGTAGCCACTGCAACTGGCGTAGCACTGGCCGAACATGTGCCCGCACAGTTAACGTAGTCAGCAGGCTCCCCACACATTTTGCACTAGCTGGAGTTTCCGGTAATCAATGCCTGGAAGTGACCACTGCATAGGTCACTGTAGTCAAGTCCTGGGGGGAGAGGTAGGGAGCCAGCTGCCTGATCTGCCAAAGATGATAAAAGGCAGACCTGGCAACTATGGCAACCTGGGCCTCCATGGAAAGCAAGGCATCCAGGACCACCCCCAGGCTCCTCACTTTCTGGACTGGTACAAAAGTGATATACTGTTTTGGGTACATTGTGGGGCTTCTACCTCAAATTTTGTGGAGATAAGCAAAGCATAAACAGCTACCACACGTGCTCTCGTGTTACTCAGAAAGGATAGTGCTTGTGTTTCAAAAGAAACTCTGTTATATGAGAGCACCACATTTAGAATGGTCTGTCAAACTCCTCAAGAAAAGGTCAGTTTCCACCATAGGTGACCTCTCATATTTTGTTCAGTAATTACGTAAAGGGAAATCTATGTAATTAAGTAATAGGATGTTGGAATGTCCTTGTATTGTTCTCAAAGTCTTATTAGAGATCATGTTGATGCATAGTGCACAACTCACTGTTGAATGGGCCAGAATCAACACCCACTTGGTAGTGTGCCATCACAGGGTTTGGGATGCTGGTGATTGCGGAACACTTCACATTCAGTCAGATGAGGTGAAGATGACCATCTGTAGATAAATTGTCACCTGTCTTGAGATGGGGCAGGAAAGAGACGGTTTCTTTTGTCCTTCAATCACCACTTAGTTTCACTGTTCAAAACCGTTTCATGCTTTGTTGTTAGCATTTTTTTAAAAAAATGCCTTGGATTTCAGTTGCTCTTGGCAGCTTGCCTAAGACTTACCACCCATATCTTGTGGTGCACTTAATTGACTCAGAGTTGCAGCCAATCAGGGACGTGAAGAAATCCCTGCTAAGTCACGAAATTGGGAGTGGGTGTCTGTGGACCACATCACATACAGTGCATCTCCGGTTCGGGTATAGTTGCATAAAATTATTTCAGTGGAAAGAGAACCACCATGACAGGATTTAATCATACATTGCCTATACACTAATTTGCGCCCTTGCTCCTACAGTGTATCTGTGTTCTTAAAGGTCTCCCCCACCCCCACTACATTCCTCTAGGGCCTTTACATCTCACTGTCTTAACAATACTATAGAAAGGGTTTATTCAGCTGTGTGCTACAAACAAACTGAAATACTACTCCAAGTTCTGTACATACTTGGTGATGTAATGATGAATGTTTAGGCTTGTTCCATTGTGTCGGCTTTGATCAGTTAGAAAACACAGAACTGCTAACCTGTGAGACTTAACTGTAAATGAAAGCCTCGTTAGAATGCTCCTCTGTAATACCTCCTTTAATACTGTGGTTCAGGTTCCTGAAGACAGCTTTGTGAAACAGCTCTGCAAGATCCAGAGGAGTTAGCCCTGTTAGTCTGTTGCTGCAAAACAGTAAAAAGCTACTGGGCTTTTTACTATTTTGCAGCTCTGTAAGAGGTATTGATACCACTGGTTCTAATGGAGACATGTTCACAGATGAGACAGCAACTGGTGAAGGCGGCAATCACCAGCTGACTGCCTCTTTCGGGCTCATGTGCTGGCACCTCTGGGTTGCTTTCCATGCTGAGGCTCCTGCCTGGACTGCTGCAGCTCCTACTGAGGCCTTGTTACTCGGCTGCACAGCTCTTCTGTAGGCCTGTGGCCATTTGGGAGGTTGCCGGACTGCCCCTGGCAGAGCCACATCACCTTTTGGCCTGACTGTATTTTGGGATGATCATCCTGTGGAGCTCCTGCCTTCGCCCCCTTTACCCACAGTCTGTTAAGAACTACACCCAGGTGAGAGTGCTGTGATGAAACAACTTTATACAAAGCAGCCTTATAGGAGGTATTATTGTATCCTTATGCAGGTGACTTTTGCAGCCAGAAACCCCTTTTACTCCATAAACACCAAACATCCTGCAGCTTGTTCTCTTTTTCCAGCTCTAAAATGGACCTTGTGCCTCCATTACCTGTAACTCGCTCTTCAGATGCTCAGTACTCCACCATCTCAGTATCTCACCAGGTTGGTAATGGGAGTGTTTTTAATTATGGTCTAAAGCAATATTTTTTAAAAATATTTTGAATTTCATTTTTATTGGGCCTACTGTGGAATGGCATTTCTAAAAGCCCCATTGGGGTGGGGAGGGACTCATAATATACCAGGATGTAATTTTAAATTCTGAACAACATATCATAGACAATCCTACGTTGCATTATATTGGTTTTCTTGTTTTTAAAAACCAAAAAGGATTAGTAGGGTCTTAACAGATCATGACAACTTAGATAGGGAATTTCACTAAATTAATTCTGTCAATGTCTGGCAACAAAGCAGTGATCACAGATGTAAATGTGGACCCAACTAGGTGCTATAGATGTATCTATACTGTGGCTTGCAAGCTGAATCATTTAATTGATGTTATTAAAAAACGTAAAAAATTAATCAAAACTCCATCTCAAACTGCCATTGTTTAATAAGATGTTCTCTGAGAGTTGCCAAAGTAAAAAAAAAAAAAAAACCTGCGGTTTGCTTCCTTTTTATTACAAGGTAGCCATTTTGTGGTGGTACCCACCAGCCTTTCTAAAAATTCCTCAAGTACCCACTGTTTTCTAGGCTTATTATCATTGACATGAATACTCTTTTTAAGTATCTATATTAGGCTAAATGGAAAAAAAGTTATTTTTTAATGGTTTAGCAGTTCACTCTGTCTTGAGACTCACATATGTTTAGCTTTTTGGACATATTTCTATTTTTAAAATGCATGTCTAAACTTAGCCATTCTTTCATTAGCTAAAGTCTGCAACTGTTCTCAAATTCATGAGTATACTGGCAGGATTGACAGGATTGGAACAAAGAACAGGAATTAATTAAAACATTAAGAATTGTTTTATTTATTCCCTTCAGAAGAGAAACGGGTCTAAAGACAGCTTGATAGAAGACAAGGCACACACATCCATTAACAACCTGGATGGAAAGCACAGCACAAGGACAATAAAAACTATACAAGCATCACGGCTCAAGATGGAGACCTGATTCCAGTGAGTGCCGAAAGGATGCCATTCCTTGAATTTGTGAATGACACAAAAGTCCAAATACACTTTTGCCAGAAGATATGAATCATGAAAGAACATTTGAACTGCTGCTTCATTGCTCTGGGACACTTTTTTCTCCTTCAGCTATCCCATCTAAAGCACTGGACAAAAGTCAGCTGCTGACATGTCAGCAGTCCTTATGGTGGAAAAGCCTGTTTTGAAAAGCAATAGCCATCAGCTACTACATTTCCAAAACCAGATCAGATGAAAAGTTTATCATGACAACCTAGTAACTTAAGAATTATTTCACTTCAAGACCGGCAGTGTCAATTAAAATATTGAAGGTTTTATGCTTTTTCCTAATGTGCAATAGTGAATATTTCTAAATTCACTTGTTCAATTTATATGCTGAATGGGAGCAGTAATTCTTATGTCTGTACTTTCCTGTCAATATACCATATGCCAGTGTTTATTCTTTTATTAGAATGTGATAAAATGAATTCTTCATACAAGTATTGGTTATGGAGAGTGTTTTCCAACAATTTTATATGCTGATTTTTCAATGAATTCTCATATCTGGATTTAGGCGTCTCTGTATAATTTGTAATAGTGACACCATTGCCAAAGCTCTTAGGGCACTTACCACATTCTGCAGCTTTGAATTAGGCATCCTATTACAGTGCAGAACATAATAGATTTTTAGAGTGGTTTTTAAAAAAGAATACATCTGAAGCATGCATTGTATCCTTTGAAACCTCCCTGGTTCTTGGCCTTTTACTTCAGTTGTTTTTTAAGCAAGCTGCCCCTTAAAACGTTCCTATACATTCTAATTGCTGGGAGTTTAAATTGTCAACAAGGCCCACAAGTGGGGTGTTAGTGAAAAGGGAAACTTAAGACAAGTAAGAAGACCCTGATCATTGCAGTAGTAGTTACTGCAGAAGAGGGAGTGCCTATAAAACACTGAAGCCCCACAAGTAATTAGTTCTTTGCAAAGCAGGACAGATACCATGCAGCTCAGAAGAACAGAATTTAGACCAAAATGGGATCTGAGCAAAGAACTTTACCCTCAGCTGTTTCACTGTGGGTGTCCATTCCATTCATTTTTCTGAATAAATAGTTGCAAAGATTTTTAGTTGTTCAATCTTGTGTCTGACACCTAACAGTAACATGCCGTGAGGGGGGAGGGGATATTTCTTAGAACTGAACCATCAGTGCAAAACCTCTGTAACAAAAACTGTAAAAATCGGTACAGAAACATTGGATGCAGTTACATTTAAGGTGGTGACTTTCCCCACGTGAGACAAGGCCAAGAATACTTGCTGTTTTCAAGAGTAGACTTAGTTTATAATGACATTCTCTAGAATATCAGTGCAACTTTTATGCAAATTGAGCAGCTTATTTTCAATGCTCTGCACAAAAAATAAGTTATATTTCATTTTAGAATTACTTAGCTAATAAAAGAGAACATGGTCAAATCAAAATTAAGCACTTTCATTTATTCAGTGGGAAACAAATATATATGTTTGCTTAATTTTTCCAAATAAAATGAACAGACCACATGCTGAGGGGACAGATCATACTTATAGTTTACATTTTTGTATCCATTTCCTCATTACCTTGTACTTTTCTAACCTGCTGACCTCTGCTGGATTTCATGCTTATCAACCTTGGCAGCCTGCACGCAATTCTGTCTATGGGATGGAAGCTTTTAACAATGTTCGTTGTCTCAGCTTCTGAGATCTTGCCCTGCATTTCCTTTTGAACAATCAAAAAAATCTGTAGTGTTTTTATGGACTGTAAATGCCACCCACTCCACCAGAGCCTGTACTTCTAAAATTGCTTGTTACTGAGTAAATCTGTGTGTCTATATCACAATAACTACTACAACGAAAACTATGCCTGTACTCACTGTTGGCAAAATACACCTTTTCAGAAGACTGCAATCTGGCCACATCCCTTCTACAATGTGTATTAAACCAGATACATATAGCTGATATTAGTACACCTTGCTGTAGTCCAGGACTTTGCTCAGGTGAAGTATTGCTGGAAGCTATTATTCTGTTACACTTAAAGAAAGGTGTGGCTGCCAAAGGATGCTTCACAGCTGCTTGATTAGAGTATTTCTCAGTCACCATATTGTAAATGAGTTGCTCCATTTGGCCAAGGAAACTAAAGGGTGGTTTTATTATGTAGCAGAGTACCACACACCTGTTTCAAGCCAAACTCTGACTGGTGACTCTCTGAATGAATTACTCTATTTCAGAATGTCTAAATGTGTTACAGCAGCATAGTTCAGATGCAACAGCAAATCATGGTTTGTCATTATGTGAATGGGCAGTCTCATGTGCTTTTACTTCTCCCTTGCTACTCTTTAAAATGCTTCACAATGTAATAAGTAGTGATATGACAGACCATTGGGAGCTATATTTTTGGTCCCCATACTAACCCTGAATATTGTCCGGTCATTGCTACTGCTGCTCCATCAGTGGGTAACACCAACAATGTTAAACCAGTCCAAACCATTTTTAGTCATAAACTTCTCAGAAAATTGCTGGTTCAAGTAGGCAGCTCTTCACTCAGTAAAAACTCTTCCTCAATAACAACATTGACAGGATGATCAAAACACACATAAATCATAAGTCTCAAACAAGTTGCAGCTTCAGTTGAGTCATCTAGCCATACTGCAAACTGACTAGTTTTTAACATCTTGACTAACTGTTCACTGTCATCCTCTGACATCACAGAAATTCTTCGACTAAGGCTATTTGAAAGAGCAATGGCATGCATCTTACTCACCGTATGCTCTCCCAAGACTGCTTTCACCATATTTACAACAGGTGGAAAACTAAAGTCTTCAACTATAGTATGAGGGGGGTTTTTTTGCTTTTGCTATATGTGAAACTACCACAGAAGATGCTTTGAGCCATTTTAACAAGCAATCACTGATGCTGTTTCATTTGGTCATGTCTGCACTGGAAAAGCTCAACTGGTTTTGTCATGGGTCTATTGTGCTTGGTTTTCAGGTTCTGCATCAGCTTTGTCAGATTATACCACTAAACCAAGTATGTCGTGGTTTTACAACAGGACTCCAGCACAGAAAGGTGCATCTTTCAAGTGAGCTTCATGTTTGTCTGAAAGATGAAAGAGAGCCCATTAATACACTATCCAATTCTTCCCACAACCCCAACTATGACATTCTCAAATCTGAGATCAAAGTTTAGTAGTATAGGGTATTTCAAGTAGCATAGTATTTTGTCCTCACTGTCACCTGGCAGAGTGTTGACGAAGGCCATCAACCACTGACCTCTACAGATGAAAAGGTTTTGAACCTGTGTTTCATACATTCAGTTGAAGAACTCAACTCATCACACTGGATCAGAAACAGAATTCCTAGGAATAGGACAGATCAGGCTTCAGACACCAGGGATGGTCTGAAGCAGATGGGCCAAATTTGCATCCTGAAAAAAGGCATTCCCTCCTTGTCTTCCAAGAGCTCCCACAGATCAAGTCAAACTCTAGCTAGGTAAAATACATAGGTACAGGGCCTAAAGGTTTGGAAGTTTATTCAGACCAGAATACTATGACCGTAGGAGGTATTCTTGTAAAGAAGTCCTACCCTAGCAAGCTTATGCACAAGCTTTTAAAGGATATATATTGGTACATGCACAGTAAGCCAAATACAGTAAAATTTCACAGAACGCGCTGGTGAAACATCTGGAAAACAACTCCAGTCTTTACTGGTTCTGAGGTTAGCATATTCCGTTGTTAAGATAGCAAGTACACTTCCTCCTTATCCAACTATCTACATGCCTATTAGTCTCCATGGAATGGAGCTTCTTTATCAAAGAATGTTAAGTTTGATGGACCTGCTTATAAGAGTAAAGGTCTTGGAACTATATGAATACTAAAGTGTTATCCAACCCAAAAAGCCAATAAATTCCTTTAAGAGAGAAGTAGTTGGCAATTGCCTAAGAGCCAGTTTGGTGTAATGGTTAAGTGCGCGGACTCTAATCTGGGAGAACCGGGTTTGATTCCCCACTCCTCCACTTGCACCTGGCTGGATGACCTTGGGCAAGCCATAGCTCTGTACCAGCTGTTCCCTCAAGGACAGTTTGGGAAAGAGCTCTCTCAGCCCCACCCACCTCACAGGGTGTCTGTTGTGGGGAGGGGAAGGGAAAGGAGTTTGTAAGCCGCTCTGAGACTCCCTTGGGGAGTGGAGGGCGGGGTATAAATCCAATCTCCTCCTCCTCTCCTCTAAGATGGTTGTAGAATCAATTATTTTGGATGCTTACAAAGAAAAACTAATAATGTCTTTGAACAAAGTGATGTAATCTTAACATGGACCATCCAAAAAACAATAGCCAACAAGCTTTTGATTCCTCCTGATCATCAGGTTGGATGTTCAATTTGTGGTGGAGCTTTGGAATGAAAATTAAGTTATTTCAGGGCATGGTGGAAAGCCCCCCTCCCCCAGCAAGTTTTAAGACAAAATACAGGATGTGATACAGACTTAATTGCATTAGTTAATGCTGGGTCTAGAGTAGGTTTTCAAATTGTACAAAAAACTTAGCTAGGCCATGGAAGGAGAGAGAGGAGATAAAAGGGAATCCTGTGTGACTATGAAATGAAGCAGTTTTTCTGATTAAATCTAGCTAGATATGCTACATAAAACATTCTCTACTAATTCAACACTACCTTAGAGCAAGGAGCTGGATTAGAACCACAGGGTCCTTTAAATTTCAAGTCTCATTCTATACAATAAACCGTGCATATAACTATATGGCTGCAGCTTTCCGACTTGCTCAAGGAGAGAACGTAGTTCTTCTACATAAGGGTATGTTCTGGCTGAAATGCAGAGATGGTACATAACCAACTCCTAAACACATAACAGCTAGAGTTACTGTATGCCTATTCTGACACCACATTCATTCGAGAAAGTAATGAATGGGCAACACAAAGGCAAAGTTAAAAATGAGTCATTTAAACATTAGATACTAGCTTCAGACTTCCCAGAATCTTTTGACATACCTGTATTCTGAAACAACATTTGTCATCCAAAACTGTGGGCGGACTTTGCCTGCCTCTGAAAAAACAAAAGCACGATGAAGTAATGTACCAGTTTTCAGTACTGCCGCACACAGTTCAGTACCATTAGCAATGCTGTCCATTAAAGCAACCCAAAGCAAATCCTTCCGTTGCCATCTATTACTTAACGTGAACCTGGAATGGGATAAATGTACCAAAGCGGTTTTAGCACATCTTAAAAACCCGGAGGAAGCTTTGTTTGGGTGCAGATACTGGTGTCTGTCTGGGGTAGTTGCTAACTAGTAAGCTGCTGTACCTGGCTTAGAAACAAAGTGTACATGCTACAGAGCCTCAATATCTATCCCTTAAGGCTAGGACAGAATCCCTGGAATGGAGCGCATATCCAACACTATTCTTCTGAGTGGTAAAGAATAGAGTTGCATCTGCTCTGGGACAAAGTCAGAGGGGGTGTTTGAAATAAGCCCCACTGATCTCAGTGGAATTTACTTCACCTTCCTTGCTCCCTCTTAGCATTGGAAACTAGACAAGG
This sequence comes from Lepidodactylus listeri, assembly GCA_029233225.1. Lineage (NCBI taxonomy): Eukaryota > Metazoa > Chordata > Lepidosauria > Squamata > Gekkonidae > Lepidodactylus > Lepidodactylus listeri. The sequence continues at coordinate 68,607,828 of JARCFY010000004.1, read as the reverse complement.
AACTCCCAAAATGCAAGGAACAAAAAAATTCTCTGGAGATCCAGATTTTCTCATTTTAACCCTCAGCTTATCTGGAGAAGCCTGCAAGTACTCTCTTCCTGCAGGAGAGCCCTTGAATGGCTTTCTGGTCAACTAAAGGGTTAAAGTGAATGAATATGGATACCAAAGAGGCTTCTAGCTAAGCACCAAAGGCATAGACCCCACAGTATGCCAGCTGCTTCCTTTCTCTCCCATGACAGCAAAATGGGTCAATTGAGTGCTGTTAGACCAATTATGTGCCTCCTTGCCAGTTTGGTGTAGTTGTGGTGGTTAAGAATGCTGACCCTAATCAGGGAGAACCAGGTTTGATTCCCCACATGCAGCTGTTGCTGTGACCTTGGGTCAGTAATAGGTTCTTTCAGAGCTGTTCTCTCAAGGACAGTTCTTAGGAGAGCTCTCTCAGCTCTCTCTACCTCACAGGGTGTCTGTTGTGGGGAGGGGAAGGGAAAGGGTTTGTAAGCCGCTCTGAGACTCCTTTGGGTAGTGAAGGGCGGGGTATAAATCCAATCTCCTCTTCTTCTTGACCCATGTCTTTCGTGGCTGGTAAAAGCCAGCAATGAGAGGATATGGGGCCCTGTGCACTGATGACACTCAGCTATACCTGTTATTAGATGGCCACCTGGATGCTGCCCCACATAATTTGGCTGTGGGTTTGGAGGCTGCAGTTGGGTGGTTGAAGCAGAGCTGGCTGAAATTGAATCCAACAAAGATGGAGGTTCTGTGGCCGGGGGGGGAGGGGGGGCCTTCAGGTTTGGGGCACAAATTACCAGCTCTTGATGGAGTGACATTGACAGAATCTGTCAGGAGCTTGGGAGTGATTTTGAATCCCTCCTTAAGTATGGAGTCCGTCTTGCTCAGACTGCCAAGCTAGCATTTTTTCATCTATGCCAAGCTTGGCAACTGGCCCCTTTCCTGTCACACCCTGATCTGGCCATGGCAATCCATGCAACGGTCACCTCCAGATTAAAATATTGTAACTTGCTCTAAGCAGGCCTACCCTTGAGGTTGACCCAGAAGCTCTAACTGGTCCAGAATGTGGCGGTACGACTCCTGACAGGAACTCCAGTGCTGTGCCAGCTACACTGGCTTCCAGTAGAATACTGAGTCAAGTTCAAGCTTTTGGTATTGACCTATAAGGCCTTGAGTGGTCAGGGACCAATGTATCTACAGGACTGTCTCCTCCGTTATGTCTCCAGGAGAGCCTCATGCTCCTTAGACAGCAATCTACTGGTAATCCCCAGCTCTAAAGGCATCTGGCTGTCCTCGATCAGGGCCAGGACCTTTTCCGTCTCTGCTGAATTCCATCAGGGCCCTGTGGGATCTGATGCAATTCCACAGGGCCTGCAAGGCAGAGATGTTCCGCCAGGCCTTTGGCTGGGGACAGCGACGGTTCCATCTTGGCTGGCACCCTTCCTGTTCTCTGTTGTTTACATCTATTTTGCACTCCTTTCCACTGTCCATGAAGTAGCCGGCAGTGAGAGTTGGAATTGAGAATTCATTATTCGCCATCTGATTGTCTTTAATGTTGTTCTAATGTTCTAACTCAGGGGTGGGCAAACTGTGGCTCAAGAGCATGCGGCTCTTTCACATATATTATGTGGTTCCCGGCAGGGCGGCTGGGGAAGCTAAATATCATTAGCAAACAAATATCATTGGACAAATTAATATCATTAGCAATATCTGCTTTTACCCCTTTTATTATTATTTTTGGCAGTCTCATTTAATGTTAATAAAAAGCAAATTTGCTTATTTTCCAATAAAAGCAGGTAATATTTGTTCATGTCTTGTGGTTCTCAAACATCTGATGTTTATTCTATGCGGCTCTTATGTTAAGCAAGTTTGCCCAGCCCTTTCTAACTGATTTTATCTTGTTCTATCTGGGATTGTACATTGTAGCAGGGGTGGGGCGAATCATAAATTTAAATAACAACAACAGTCACCTGGGCCAGGGAATTCTGTCCTTCGTTCCCCCTCTCCCCAGCAAGCCTACTGAAGACTCACTAGCTCCTTTGATCTAAGCGAGAGAGAGCCCTCCACGCAGCAATGTTCCCAGGTGGAACAACCCCAATAATGGGTGAAAGTTGTAAAGAGGCCAAGACGTCCTACTGGATTAATCATTGTTTCAGTTGGATAGTGTCAGTTAGGGAAAGGACCAAGATTGCCCACCAGGCAGCTTGAAATTCCAGCAAAACCTCAGCACAGATCACCTAAAAATAATGCCTTAGACTTTAAAACAAACATGGTTTTTTATGCTTTAGATGCAGACAGACAGACACTCCATGATACTGTCCCACATGCAGCAGACCTGGTAGGAACAACTCCTAGCATGGGGGGGAAAAAGCTGCAAGGGGGAGCTTGTTTTGTGCCTTCTCAGACACCACATTCACTAGCAGCCAAGATGAATGGGCAACACTGAAGGCAGAGAGTACAAACAAAAACTCACATCCAGAGAATAAGTGCCCTTCACCACACTGTCACTCTATACCTATTTGAGTGACTACCACAGCAACACCTCCTTGTAGCTTCTAGAAGAGAACAAACCAATTCAGAGCTCTCCAGCCATGGCGTGACATGTGCCACTACTTCCTGTAAAGGGACCCTGCTAAGGCCTAGCCTACACGTGAAGCAGGAGGTGGAAGTACAGATGGACTCAGTGCAGTAGATATAGCATAAGACTAGGATGCCGGAAACCCATGTTTGGATCCCTGTTCTGCCACGGAAGCTTGCTGGGTGACCTTGCACCACTCACTCTCAGCCCAACCTACCTCACAGGATTGTTAGTACATAAAGATAGAATGGAGTAAAATGATACTATATGCTGGTTTGGGTACAATTAGGGAGAAAAGTGCTAATTACTTAAATAATTATTTAAGCTGCAACGAGGAAAGGAAAAATCACACTCCCATGCTTAAACAACATTGCACATAAAACCCTTGAACAGCAGGAGCCAGCTGTGCTAGAACTTTAATGCCAGGTACATTGTGCCTCTGCCCTGAACTGAATGGTCCAGGCTAGCCCAATTTCATCAAGTCTCAGAAGCTAAGCAGTCAACCCTGCTTAACTTGACTGCAACTTGGCAGCATTTTCCACCACTATATTATGCTTACATACTACATACACCAAACTTAAGGCCTGATTTAAAAGCAATGCTGACAAGACAATAGATCTCACCAGCATGATGACCCATTAAACTAGCCTACCACCCATGCAGAGCTGTGATGCCTGCTTAACTGTCAGGCTAGAGCCTGGTAGTGCAGGGACACACTGTCCAGGTGTTTTGCATGGGAGGTAGCTTAGTTGAAAGCTGCCAATATGAGTGCAAAGGCACACAAGTAAATTCTTTTACTTCACCAGCATCTTATCGAAGTATGCTTAAAGCCTCATCTACACATCCAGCAGAATGAGGTGCAAAAACGGGCTATACAAGCTCTATACAAGTGCGGGGGGAGGGGGCACATTTTAAATGCATTATACAGAAACTCCCTACTGGTAGAAAATCAGTGCATCAGGGAAGAGTTTCTGCAATCAGCCTTCAGTGCGAGAAAAGTGGGCTACAGAGTAAATAAATCTAGCCTAACTCTTTGTACGCTGTGTTGAATTTCCATTTAGAGTAAATCATTAGTATCAGGAAACTCGGGAGGGGGGGGGGGGAGAGTCCATTTTACCTCCACCACACTCGCCCGCTCCACGTGGACACCACGCCTTAAGAGGAGGCAAAGTTCTCTACAGGGAGCAGAAGCGTCAGTATCACTTGTGCGCAAATCAAATTATTTAATCCTTATCGAGAAGTCTCTCTGTAAGTAGGAAACAAGTATAACACGGTGCAGACTAGACTATTTCATCTCCCGGATGCGCTAGGGTTTTAAAAAAATTGTAATAAACTCGGAAAGAACTTCTATAGGGATCACTGAAGAACGCCCCGCCCCTCACTCCATGATGGCCCCCATCCTGTTAAGACTCTGCTCTTCGCAGTCACTAACGAGTGTCACAAAAGGCGCCAGAAACCCGTAAGGTGCACGCGTGGCCTCCGGCATTCACTGAGGCAACCGACAGACTGCATTGCCAGAACTTTCGCCCCACACGCCTACAGGAAACCTACCGCCACCGACCTCCAGTACGGCCTCAGCGGTTGCCTCCGGCCCGCGCCACAAGGAAAAAGACCGCTTCCCCCTTCAGTTCCCGAGATGCTCTGCGTCGGGACAAACCATTATTTCTGGAAGTGCGGGGGGGGGAAAGCAGGACAGACGGCACCATACCCGACGGAAGGAGGGGAACATACCAACGCCTTCCGGGGAGAGGGCAAAGGCCTGGGGCGTTTCAAATATTCTTGAATTCCTCTCCGTTTCACAATCAAGAGGGCAACGCGGAATGTACCAACTGCGCTTTTCTCTACTGAGAGAAGCGTCGAAAGGGCGGGACCACGGGGTGACACTTGTCGTTCTGCCAGGCGCCACTGAGTAACGAAAAGCGGCTGGATGATGTGTTAGTGGAGCGGGGCACTTTGTCGTGTGAGAGACACCCCTGCGGCTCTTTTTTTCTGATTTTGGTGACTGAGGATTTGCTTTTCATGCAACAAATTTAGTTTTGTGGCACTGAAAATTTATTTGATATGTTTATAGTCATATATTTAGTATTAATAGAGTTATTTAATATTATTAGATGTGTGTGGGTGGTGTAGGGCATTCAGGAATCATGTAACTGCGAATGAGGCAGTCTGTAAGCCGTGGAATGCCACTGGGCTATCTTGAGGAGGCAGAGTTGGTTGCAACAAACAACATCCTCGTTGCCTCTTCAACCTTAAGTCTCTTGCCATGGCCTTGCAAAGCCTTAAACTGTGGCATAAGGTTTCAACAGAAAGATGGGACTAGGGCTGCCAGCCTCCAGGTGGGGCCTGGAGATCTCCCAGGATTACAAAAGATTAGTCCCCTGGAGAAAAGGGCTGCTTTGGAAGATGTACTCTATAGCACCCTGAGGTGTGTCCCCTCCTTCCTAAATCCTGCCCTCCCCAGGGCTCTGCCCCTAAATCTCCAGGAACTTCCCAACCTAGAACTGGCAATCTAGATGGATGACGTAGGCACATTGGGGGCAATGTGCCTTCATCACCCAGAAGTGTCAGGGGGCAACATTCTGGGTTTTGCACAAAATTCTATGGTTTGAAGCTAATTCTACCAGAGTTTTGTCCAAAAACCAGAGCTTATTACATCGCTTCTGGGTGATGTAGGCACATTACATTTGGGGTGGTAACTCTCCTCCAACAACCAGCTGGCTGGCAGCAGGGAAGGAACACCGGAACCCAGGGGATCCCCGTGTGCCGATGGGACCTGGCAACCCTACTGCATGATAAGAACAGGTGGTGTGTTCAAGCCCTTATCTTAAGGCTTTTTGAAATGATAGAATTAGAAGAGGCCATATAGACAGGGGTCCTTTTGTAGAAAAAGAGATGCAGGAGCTCATTAGCATATGCCACGTCCCCTGACATCACCAGAAGTGTGTCAGAAAGGGAATGTCAGTTTCAGCCCCATTATACCCTATGGGCCATTGAAATCAATGGCAAAAACTCATAGGGTATAAGAGGGGCTGGAGGAAAGGGGGTTTGAGGGAGAGGCTCCAAACTCGCGGGGTAGCTGCTGGGGCCTCTCCTCGAAATACCCACCAAGTTTCAAAAAGATTGGACCAGGGGGTCCAATTCTACAGGCCCCCAAACAGGTTGCCCCATTCCCTCCATTGTTCTCTATGGCAGGAAAAAAGTATTCTGTGTTGGCAGAACACTTGATCATTGCATGGGGCACTTTGAGGGACATCTGCAGAGAAACAGAGTTGTAACTAAAAATGAGCATGGTCAGCTGCACTTTGGAGATTGCCTGTTTTGTGAAATTTAAAAAGTGGGCAGCGTTTCTGAAGAAGATGATTGTCCTTCTTCTCCTGCCACTGGACTGACATCTGCCTTTAATGGGCCAGAAAATAATATAAAATAAAGTAACACCTTACTTAGTATTATTCTTCTGCTATTTAATTACTGCCCCTATAAATTTTGCCACAGAAATAGTAACAGAATCATTTATATCTGATAATAACCATGTCACCTGTGCCCTTGTATCATGAAATACCTCATCGTGCATTTCCGTATTTTTAACTAAAGGAATAATCAAACTGGCTGTCAACTGGTTAAACACTCCATGATCATATGTTCAATAGTTTAGTTTTGTCATACGAGCATCTACATGTTGTATTTGAATATGGCACATTTTACTATCTCCCCTCCAAGACCATCGAAGGAACGGCATTCATCCTTGCTTTGATATTGTCAGATGATAAAAATACTTCAGCAGTTGCATTGGAAGGGCAATACCCAAGTAAGATGCAAGCATACCCTACAGGCCCTGGCAGATGTGCTATTAATATCCAGTTTTTTAACATGCATTTTAATTAGCCTATTTATTTTTTTGATCTCTGTAATCTTAACCACATTGTTATTCATAGACACGTCATTTTCTTTTCCAATTAATGATCCCATTGGCTGTTATATGAACCTGCTTGTAAAAGTCCAAGTAGAGTAGGCCCTCCCTCAGATTTTAAGATCTTAACTTTCAAAAGGAATTCTTTTATCCATGCCGTAGCCTCCATCGATAATTTACCCAATTTAGCTTTCAGTGTTATGCCCAAGATACGTATAGGAGTAGCCAATAAGCATTGAAAAAAATCATACTGAATATGATCCATTGTCTTAGAGACAGCATCAGTACAAATATCCGCACCATACTATAGTTGGTTTGTGACCTTGGCATTATATAACTTTATAGCTGAGGGGAAAAGTCCACCACCTGCTGTATAAAAGTATTTTACAGTTGTCCTCCTGACTCTCAGGGTAGTATTCCGTGCCAGGTCCAAATGTAATTTCCATGTGAGAGATGTATTGGAATGGATTCCCAAGTATTTAAACTGATTAACCTGTTCCATAGATTGTCCTGCTATGTGCCATCTAAAGATTTCCCCTTTTTTCCTTTTGCTGAATATTAAGACCTTAGATTTCACTGCATTAATAGACAAACCTTCACAATTACAATAATCCTCAGAATTTTAAATCAGTTTGTGAAGTTCCACTCCTCATCTGAACATGATCACTGCATCATCTGCTTACAAAAGAATCAGGATTTTACACTTGGATAAAGACAAAAAATGGGAATCATTCCTCAAAAGACAGGGTCTGAGAGCATTTATATTTAGATTAAATAACAGGGGTGCAAGAATATACCCCTATTTGACATTTTTGTCAGAGGAAAGTACCTTGGATAACTGTCCTGACTCCCTGCGCCTAACCTGGGCAGTATGACAGCTGTATAGTTGTTGTATTAAGTAAAGGAGGTGAGATTCAGTACCATACTTCTTCAATTTTCCCCATAATCAGGGCCTAGAGATTGTATTGAATGCTGATTTAAGATCCTTAAAGGCAACTGCCAATATGCCTTCTCCAGAACTGGTATATTTGTCTACTAAATATTGAAGAGCATGACAATGATCAATAGTGCTTACCTCATCTCTAAAGCCAGCCTGCTAATTCTCAAGGATGTTATTTTTTTCAACCCAGGATCTAAGCATTCCATAAAGCATTGCAGCATAAAGTTTTCCGATGGTGGACAGCAAATTTACTGGATGGTAATTTGTCAGGTCCATCAGATCCCCCTTTTAATAAATTGGGACAATTATGGCACTGTGCCAAACTTCAGGCATACTTCTTGTCTTGTTTATATCAGTAAAAACTGTGGCCAGAATCTGCACCCACCAATCTGGGTCAATTTTGAACAGTTCCATTGGTATTAAGTCAGGACCAGGAGCTGTTCCCTTTTTGTTGTTGTTGTTGCTTAATAGAGATCTTAATCTCACTAGCTGTTACTGGGGGCCATTTACTTCGTAAATGGTGACAGTTCCGGTCTGCCATCTGGTATATCCCAATTTTTATTTGCAAAAGTAGTAGTAAAAGCTTCCCAAACAGCTGCCGGAATTTGGCAAGGTACAGGAAATAGTTTAATAGTTTTGCTATTAAAGTCCATAACAATTTTTGTTGTTTTTACAGCCCAGAATAAACATTCCCATTCATTCTTCTGAGCCTTGGACTTCTTAATTTTCAATACATTTTTAATATTCTCTTTTCATTTTCAAAATACTTGGCAATACCTCTATTTTAGAGGTGTAGCTCATTTGTTACGAGGGCTGGATCTGACATAAATATCGCTTTGTCGGGCCGGGCCATGGGGGCCATAAAATGTAACACAAGGTACCAGAGATACAAGCTTTATAAAGATGATTTCAGATGCTGAATGGCAATAGCAGGCGTGATTAGATTAGGTCTGATATGTAGACGGGTGGAGATATCAGCATTGGTAATGAGACATGAAACCTAGGTCTCAATTTGGTACAGGAGGAGTCAGTCCAGGAGGATGCAAAGAATAAATGGAAATACGTCTGAAGAAGTGAGCAGTGACTCACAAAAGCACATACCCTACCACAATTTTGTTAGTCTTTAACGGTGCTACTGGACTCTTACTCTTTCTACTAGTATTAGAAACCACAACATTTAAAAACCAGTGGGGTAGTGTTTTAATCTTCCAGGGCATTCAGTTGCTGACTGAATAGTAGCATTTCTCTTACAAAGGAATTTCAAAGGGAGATTAGAAAGAGAGACTGCTGAATTGCTACTGTTCACGAAGCTCAAGACAATGCAAACTCCTAGACTGAATTGAGATCCAGGTTCTTCTCTCATTACCATTGCCTGCTATTATCATTTGGTGTCTGAAATCACTTCATTCTCTAAGATATAAGGACAGGTGGGTATGAAGAAGTGAGCAGTGATTCATGAAAGCTCATGCCCTGCCACAAATTTTGTTAGTCATTTAGGTGCTGCTGTACTCTTGCTCCATTTCACTAATAAGGAATGTGCTGTTAGGTTTCTCCTTCCCATCTGTTAGAAATGGAAAGGGGGATCTCTCCAAATGCCATGGGACTCTCCCCCGCGGCTTCTTCACTCCCTCTCCCTCTCCCCTCTCTCTCTGAAGAAGTGTGCTTGCCCACAAAAGCTTATACCTGGAATAAAACATTTTTGGTCTTAAATACAAGACTCTCTCTCTCCCTCTCTCCCTCCTGTCTATAGATTTCTGACCCCCCTCCTTTTAAAGCACCCTCTTATATAAGCTTTGAAAGTGTCTCAGACAACAGGCCAACTAACTGGGGAGGAAATATTTAATTTTAAAAAATCTTGGATTTTTTTACCCACATCAACTTGAACTTCTTCCCAGTTCAGTAACCATGCTCCAACTGCTAACATTTGCCTTGCTATCATATGACCAGGAGATTGTCACAGGTGCATGGTCTACAAAAACCATGGGACATATTACCACATTCCAGATCTGAGACATAATTCCTTCCAAGACAATACTGAAGTCTAGTCTTGAACACTTTTTATGTGGGGTTGAATAAAATGTATAATCCCTTTGCCCTGGATGGACAAGCCTATAAGCTTCAAAAAATTTTTTATTTGATTGCACACAGAAAAGCTTTAGGCAAAGATCTTGTAGTTTGATTATTAGATGATCTATCTAGTTTTGCATCTGGAATATCATCAACATCTCATAATACAGTCTCCCCTTCTGAAAAGTTTTCTAGTTGTTCCATCAATAATCTATAAAATTTAGATTCTGATGAGGTCCATACACGTTCACAAAAGCATAGACATTACTGTCCACCTGACATTTTAACATTAAATATCTACCATTTAGGTCCTCAATCTTCTCCTTAGCCACAATATTAGGGTTTCTCAAAATAATTGCCACCCCTGCCTTCTTACAATTATTACATACCGTAAATGTCTTCCCAAGGTTCACTGAAAACAAATATTTCTTGAAGGAAAAATACATTCGCTTGCTCCCTCTGAATCAAACACATAACTTTCCTTTGTTTGACAGGTGAATTAAGCCCTTTAATATTTATTGTAATAATAATAAAATCACTCATCTTTATCTAGTAAGTAGACAGCTATCTGATTACAAATAAGTGGCTCTCTATAAACTGATGTAATACCAAAACCATACCTTATGTACTTCAAATACTTGAGGAACCGCCTCCTCTAAACCTTTAAGAAATTGCTGTGCTTCCTCAGGTGAAAAAAAAAATGAGGCAAAATAGGCACTGAGCCTTTCTGCTTTCTCTCTGTCCTCTGTCATTTCTCCATTTTCACTCAGCAGTTGGCATATTGTCTCACTTACCTTATGTTTGCTCCTCACATAGCTAAAAAAGCTATGGCCTCTCTGATGGATGACTTAGTGCCTAGCAACCCTCAGATACTTTTCTTTGGAGGTAAGTCCTTCCCTCCATTTCTTGAACATTCCCCTATTCTTCCGTAGCTCAGCATGGAGTTCTCTGTTCATCTCTTGTCTGAATCCTGTGCAGAATATCAGGCAGATATGGACGGTGATGCTGGATGAGGCTGCTTATCTGCACATGTTCAAACATACTGAAGGTAAATACTATTTAGCACTGGAAAGCACTTTTTGCTCAGTGCTCTCCTGTCTTCCCAGCTAATGTAGTAGATGCCAACACAGCACTCTCTAGGATCAAATGACTGAATTCCTAAGTTTGCTTTATAGAATTGTCCAATAAATGTTTTAAGCTGCTTTTGGGTAAGCTTAATTTGTGGAAACCAACACTATTTATGAAATATCTGTTGTTTAGGAAACACAACATGATAGGTATATCTATTCTCTGAAGAATACTTTTTATTAAGATGTAGATAGAAAAATCATGTGTGGGGATACAAGAAATAACTTCATTTTGCTAATTTTGGTTAAATAAAGAATGTCTATATGAGTAGCATATGCCATGGGAAAAGGTGTTGCCAGCATATATGAACAAATTGGTTTACTTTATGGCACTGAACAAGTTCAGCTTGAGTACACGTCATGCACATTATAAAGCTGTCTCATGCTGAGTCAGATTATTGATTGTTCTATCAAGGTTCATATTGTCTTCTCTGTTGGGTTGCTAGGCCCCTCCCTTGTGTGGGCAGGGGATACCCTGCCCCCCGTTGTCATTTCCTTCCACTGTTCAGAGTAGGTTCTCCTACAGACAAAGAACACTGCTTCACATTCCCTATGCCACTACAATTGTAACATGTATTATAAATACGCAAATAACTTACATGTTTAAAAAGCAGTGGCTAACTTGCAATTTGCAGGACATTAGCAGCAATCCCCCCCCCCCCCAATTATTCTCTTCCCTTTTAAATAGCTGGTATTTCAGTAACAGAGAGCAGATTATATCTTTGGCTTAAAATTGCTAGGGAAGTTAAGAGAAGGGTCTACATTGCTCTATTTTCTGTTACATGGAACAACAAAAATACCAAAGTAACCTATATAAGTGGTCTTAAAATCTGTAACCACTAACATGATAGAATTGGAAGACAGGAAATGCAGAATGTTTTTCCAAGAACACACACCATAAGAGAATGTACTAATATATTTGCCAATAGATATAACATGTAGGAATCTTGTTCTTTGTTCAGTAGTGCCTTGGTTCGTGGATAATTGGAGTGGAGATTCATTCTGCATGTTTATGTTTTTCACATTTATAAAAGAGCATTTATAAAATGTCTAGATTCGCTGCATTTGGGTATTTAGAATACAAATATATATATAGTTAATACCCCAAGACAGGGGTGGGCAATTGTTTTGGCTCGGGGGCCGCTTTGTGGGAGCGGAGGTTAGCGGAGGGCCGCACCTTTTAAAATGATTGCATTCATTAGTTGACTTTGCATTTCAGAAAAGGTATAAATTGTATCATAAAAATCAATAAATATAAATTAAATAAAATAGTGGTAGTTTTATTCAGTTTATTTATTGTGCTAATTTCATATCATCTATAGCTGCAAGCACATTCAATTTTAGAATCAGTTTAATGAGACAAATGTACCCTATCACACTTTTCTACATTTTTTTTAAAATCAGGAGTGAGATTGTTGTTGAGATTCTCATCACAGCCTGCAAGTTAATGTCTGTCAAATGTCTGTTAATATCTATATTTACTCTTGTTGATCTTCATGCAAGAAAAACTTTGCTCCCAAATATATGTAGACCCAAATATAGAGAACATTTTCCCAGCAAATTTCTTCATACATGAAAACTTTTCAGCAGACAAAGATTTGTAAAAGTCAACTGATGTCACAGTATTAAACATTTCTTTCACAGTGTGATCTGACTGCATGTAAATAAGTTCAAGCTGCAGCTCCTCAGGGGCTGACAGTGGCCAACTGTCTTGGCGGGCCGCAAAAATCTCTGTGGCGGGCCGCATGTGGCCCCCGGGCCGCCATTTGCCCACCCCTGCCCCAAGATATAACCATACCTGTTACAAATATCTTAGAAAATGAAGATCTTTGAAATATATATATTTTCATTCTAAATATACATTTGTTTATATAGGTAGTGTGCAGCCTACTTGCATGTAGATAATTTACTAAAAAAAACAAGTCCCACTGACTTCAATAGTACTTAGTCTTAAGAAAGTGTGCATAGGATTAAAATTGAACCCTAAAACAGCCTTTCTTAAATGGATCATTTAAAAAATATAGTAAATTTACTGAACAAATTTGACTACATAATCTCAGTGATCTCTTCTGGTTAGCGACCACCACTAGGTGTCTCTCTCAGTCTAATAATGCTAAGGAATAAGAAGAGGAAGCAAGAAAAGATTGTCAATTGTTTTTTAACTGCTTCTCATATAAGGTTCTACTATCATGGGCACAAGAAAAATGTATCATGTAAGCTATTAAATGCGGAAGCCACATGATATATTCAGGAATATATAGCACCGTTCATGTAAATCAGCTTCCAAACAAGTGTAATGATGGTGAAAAAGACACTTCCATCATGTCTTTATTCCTTCATACCTTGTTCTCCCCATGTTGGCCTCACAACAACCCTGTGAGGTAAATTAGGCTGAGAGAGTGACTGGGCAAGATCACCCAGTGAGCTACTGGGCCCAGCACTGCTGATGGCATGTGCCACCAGGCTGGGCCAGCTCCATTATGATCAGGTTTGTCTGCATGTGCACAGACAACACAAATGTAGTTTTGGGGGTATTTAAACCCTCTTATGTATTTAAATGTTGATTTCAGATTTTTCTGAAAACCTAGGAGGTTCCCTGAGTTTGCAGAAACATCTCTTTAGTGTTCATGTGGTCCCAATCCACAGATTTAGCTTTCTGCAGATGGGGGCTGCACATGTAGGTTGCCAAGTCTGGGTTGGAAAATACCTGGAGACTTTGGGGGCGGATCCAGGAGAGGGCGGGGTTTGGAGAGGAGAGAAGCCTCAGCATAGTACAATGCCATAGAGTCCACCCTTCAAAGCATCCATTTTCTCCAGGGGAGCTGATCTCTCTCATCTGGAGATCAGTTGTAAAAGCGGGGGATCCCCAGGCCCCACCTGGAGGCTGGCAACCCTACGCACATGGCTAATAGTATATAGACAAGTGGGGACCCACAAGATGTGAAGAGGGTGCATTGCTCCCCCCTTTGCTTCCTTCCCTCTTCCTTCTCTTTCTCACCCTCCCCTTCTCTGATAACCTACCTCCTATTTCCCCCTTTTCCCCATTCCATTTATTTGTCAACCTACTCCCTATTTCAGTTCTTTCTTCCATTCCCCTTATCTGTCAATCTACTCCCCCATCTCTTTTGCTCCCCCACCTTTTCTCCATCAGTCCACCCAACCTTTGCTGCTCTCCCAACCTACCACCCACCCCTAGCACGTCACTCACCCCCACCTTGGCTGCTCTCCCCACCTTACCCCTCCACCCTTTTCACTTACCCCCCCCCTTGCCCTCTTCCTCCCTATCCCCTACCCTTGGCACTCCACTAACCCCCAACTTTCCCTTTCTCTCTTCCATTCAAGCCAGTACCCCCTTCTTTCTCTCACCCCTTCTTTTCCCCTACCTTTGAGCTGGCAGTGGTGGCGGTGCCTGGGAGCTGCTCTAAGCCTGGTAGCCAGGCCCGGAGCCTCTCCCAGCATTCTGCACCACCACAGCTGGGTCTGGAGTGGCTGCCAGCATTCCCTGCTGTCGTAGCTGGATCTGAAGAGGTTCCCAGTGTTACCCACTACTGTAGCCAGGCCCAGGGCCTCTCCTGGCATTCCCCACCACCACGGTCAGCTAGGGTTGCCAGGTCTAGATGGGAAAATGAGACTTTGGGGGTGGATCCAGGAGAGGGCAGGGTCTGAGGAGGGGAGGGGCCTCAGCATGGTATAGTGCCATAGAGTCCACCCTTCAAAGCATCCATTTTCTGCAGAGGAACTGATCTCTATCAGCTGGAGATCAGTTGTAAAAGCAGATCTCCAGGCCCCACCTGGAGGCTGGCAACCCTGTGGTCAACCCATAGCAGGAGCAGCCAGCTCCTCAAAAGTGTCAGACACCACTTTTTATTTTGTGTGGAAATTTAAACCCCCTATGAATTGTATTAAAGATTTCAGATTTTTCTGAACACCTGGGGAGTTCTCCAAGTGTGCAGAAAGATCTGTTTGGCCTCCACGTGGCCCTGATCAACAGATTTAGGTATATGCAGAACACAACCACAGGTGACTAATAGTGTATATATATTTAAATCTACTTAGATATATAATAGTCTAGAAAGTGAAAGGAAGAGCACACAGCTTCCAAAAAGCCAAACGGAATTAATTTTAACATTCCACAATCTAGGTGTCTCTTCTTACTCCAGGCACTACAGCAAGAAGCGTCTTCTAGGAGCAGGAACTTCCTGGATAGTTTGGAGTTTAGGTCTGGAGCTTGGTGTTCGGATCAATGGCCTGAGGGCCTAGGGCTGGGACCCAGAAGCTGGAACCAGAGCGTAAGAGTTGAGGCTTTACAAACTGGTTTAATCAAGGAATACTCCCCATCCTTCACAATTTAAGGATTAAATATGCCAAGACAAAACAGCCCCCATCTGCTCTTAAGGCAGTACCCAGGACTCATCTTTCCTGGACTCACTTGGGAAAAACACACCAAAAACACTGCGAAGTTCACTTATAAACAATGTGTGAACCAAACAGAAACTGTTACAAAATCATATGTCATTAGATCAAGAGCTTCTACCAACCCTTCTGAGAGTGAAGCAGCCAGCTCCTCAGTTATGGGAAGGGGTGAGAATTCTGATGAGTGTGAGCTCCATATGAAAATGCTTATTCTTGACTTTGATAAAGAGTGGAAAAGTGATTTAACCTGGGAAACAGGTCTGCTGGAAAGCCACACAGTCTACTGAAAGATTTATATATGCTTGCTGGTGAATTGTTATTTGTGGAACATAGAAGTTTCAGGTCGCCTTGATGCCAGTACTTTTTCAGAAGATTTACCTGTTGAATTGAACAACCTTTATGATTTGGATTTAGCTTTGTAATTGATGTGTTTAGTTCTCTGACATGGTGTTGAACATGTTTAAAGAGCATTTTGGAAGTTTTAATTCTAGTATAAGATTCTTGACATTTGAATTTGAAATAGTTTTTATTTGGTTCACATTATTTATAAGTGAATCTTCACAGTGTTTTTTTTTGTGTGTTTGCCATTTATAGCACTGTGTTCCCTTACATATTTTTTTCAGGTCTCACTTGGGGCCAGAATCCTGCAAAGGATGAAGACCACTGGAACAATGTTCGCGCTTAAGAGCTGGATCATGGGCTGCAAGCCTGGTACTGCATCTCTACTGGGCTGCTTCTGTATGAGCCTGCTGTCTCTGCAGCTCCCACTGGGTGGTGTCTCAGCCTAGAGGGCTGGTGACCTTGAACCTGTACTGGCCAAGCAGAAGGATAGTTGTCACTTAGGAGAGCTTTTGGGAGTAGGGACAGGTGTCATATGATACCACAACGTCACTTCTGGTTGTGTAACTGGAAGTCATGCCACATGTCACCATGACTCCCAAATTGCTGATTTTGGAAGGGGTGTTGAAAGACCTGAGTCACATTGAGGTGATGAGAGAGGAGGTCCTACGACTGATTGACAACTTAAAAACTAATAAATCACTGGGCCCGGATGGCATACATCCAAGAGTTCTGAAAGAACTCAAATGTGAATGTGTGGATCTCCTGATAAAAATATGTAATCTTTCCTTAAAATCTGCCTCCATTCCTGAGGACTGGAAAATAGCGAATGTCACTCCCATCGTTAAAAAGGGTTCCAGGGGAGATCTGGGAAATTACAGGCCAGTCAGTCTGACGTCAATACTGGGTAAGTTGGTGGAAACTGTCATTAAGGAAAAAATTAGTAGGCACATTGATGAACAAAATCTCTTGAGGAGGACTCAGCATGGGTTCTGTAAGGCAAGATCTTGTCTCACTAACCTGTTAGTGTTCTTTGAGAGAGTGAACAAACATGTGGACAAGGGGGATCCAATAGATGTTGTTTACCTTGACTTCCAGAAAGCTTTTGATAAAGTTCCTCATCAAAGGCTCCTAAGTAAGCTCAATAATCATGGAATAAAAGGACAAGTCCTTTTGTGGATCAAAAACTGGCTACTTAAAAGGAAAAAGAGTTAGTATAAATGGGCAATTTTTTCAATGGAGGGAGGTAAGCAGTTGGGTACCACAGGAATCAGTACTGGGTCCAATGCTTTTTAACTTGTTTATTAATGATTTGGAGTTGGGAGTAAGCAGTGAAGTGGCTAAATTTGCAGATGACACGAAGTTGTTCAGGGTGGTGAGAAACAGGGAGGATTGTGAGGCGCTCCAAAGAGATCTGTCAAGGATGAGTGAGTGGGCATCAACGTGGCAAATGGGGTTCAGTGTGGCCAAGTGCAAAGTGATGCACATTGGAGCCAAAAATTCTAATTATAAATACACGCTGATGGGGTCTGACCTGGCGGAGACTGACCAAGAGAGAGATCTTGGAGTTGTAGTAGATAACTCAATGAAAATGTCGAGACAGTGTGTGACTGCAATGAAAAAGGCCAACGCTATGCTGGGGGTTATTAGGAAGGGAATTGAAAACAATCAGCCAGTATCATAATGCCCCTGTATAAATGGATGGTGCGACCTCATTTGGAGTACTGTGTACAGTTCTGGTCGCCACACCTCAAAAAAGATATAATAGCATTAGAAAAAATGCAGAAAAGGGCAACTAGAATGATAAAAGGGTTGGAACACTTTCCCTATGAAGAAAGGTTGAAGCACTTGGGGCTCTTTAGCTTGGAGAAACGATGGCTGTGGGGTGACATGATCGAGGTTTATAAGATTATGCATGGGATATAGCAGGTAGAGAAAGAAACTTTTCTCCATTTCTCACAATACAAGAACTCGTGGGCACTCCATGAAATTGCTGAGCAGTTGGGTTAGAACAGATAAAAGGAAGTACTTCTTCACCCAAAGAGTGATTAACACATGGAATTTACTGCCACAGGAGGTGGTGGCGGCTACAAGCATGGATGACTTCAAGAGGGAATTAGATAAACATATGGAGCAGAGGTCCATCAGTGGCTATTAGCCACAAGATATAGATAGGAATTCTCAGTCTGGGGCAAGTGATGCCCTGAATTCTTGGTGCTTTGGTGGGGGGCAACAGTGGGAGGGCTTCTAGTGTCCCGGCCCCACTGCTGGACCTTCTGATGGCACCTGGTATTTTTGGCCACTGTGTGACGGAGTGTTGGACTGGATGGGCCATTGGCCTGATCAAACTTTGGCTTTTCTTATATTCTTAAGACTTTCAAGCAATCCCCCCAAACTCTATGTTAAAATCATGGGGGGGGGGGGGTTAGAGTGTCATGGTGGGGCACAGTATCACTTCCAGTTATGCCATTGAAAGTGATGTCATGGCATTGCTGTGGTGGCACTTCCACCCTATAATTTCTCCTGCTGCTGCACTGAAATGGGCCACAAGGTCTCTTACAGATTCCACACTGGATCTAGAATGTCTACTGGTTCTCCCAGTGGTGAAGTCTTGACTGCAGGTTCTTGGTACACAGCCTTGGGAACTGGAGATGCTCAGTCTCCCAGTGGCAAGGTCTCAACTACAGGCTTTTGGGGTATGGCCTTTAGGGGCAGTTAAAGAAATGCTGTGATGCTGGGGTATATCAAAGCCTCCGCAATCCACCTCAGATAGTGTTCCTGTCTCTCTAACTCATCTGTTTCTACCTCTGAGGTTGCTCACCCCTGAGTCGTACAGTGGAGAAATGTTTTTAAATTTAAAAAAACTTTAAAATAAACTAGATTATAAAATGTGGGGTGGGGCAATGGGGAAGTTCATTGCGTCTCTCATCACCAATAAAATTATGGCATTGGTGCCTGTGCCATTTGCATAGATTCATTCCCCAAATCAGGGCAGATCTATAGATTTATTTCATATTATCTATGTGAAAACTTGTATTTGCTAAGGGGGGACATGATAGAGGTTGATAAAATTATGCAAGGGATGGAGAGAGTTGACAAAGAGAGCTTTCCCCCCAAAATACTAGGAACTCAAGGGCATCCAAAGTGCCTGATGGACATTAGATTCAAGATGGACAAAAAGAAATACTTCTTTACACAGTGAGTGATTATTTATTTATGTTATTTATTTATTATTTGTATTTATAGCCCACCCATCTCGCGAGTGGGCTCAGTACGGGTTACATAATATTAGTAATACAATAAATAGAATTTAAAATTTTAAAATACATTAAGACATTAATAAACATTAAGACTATAATCACAGACTGACAGAATCAGCTGGCTGCGAGAGGCTGCCTAGCATATTATTTGGCTTGGTAAGTGGGTGACAACAATATCCGGGAGGCCATACACAGACACCTGCTGCCTCAGCTAAAAGCCTCCGGAATGGCTCCCGTTTCACATCTATAAGTCTTCTTCCATGCCACTATTTCTACCAGAACAAGGGATGGAAACTCTACATCAGGCTTCTATAAGTGTTAGTTTCCCTTCAAATATTATGCCCCACATAGCAGAAACAATTCATTTAGTGATCACTCTCCAGTCAGGTCATGAAAGCCTTATAGAAGCCTGATGTAGAGTTTCCATCTCTTGTTCTGGTAGAAATAGTGGCATGGAAGAAGACCTATAGATTCAAAACGGAAGCTATTCCGGAGAATCTCATCCCCAACCATCAACTCAGCTTATGAATACCCATACAAAAACAACTGGACTGCAGTCTTGTGGCTATATATTTATTTTGTTTTGTTGAAACAACACTGTAGAGTTTGGTATAAGTTCCTTTATTATACATAAAAAGTATTGGCAGCATATCAATCTCTGCACAGCTTCATTTTTGTACCTGATTTACACCTTACAGCTGTGTTCCATTTCATTGTAACCTTCAGCTAAAAGCCTGGCAAAAGAGCTCCATCCTGCGGGCCCTGTGGAATTGAAGAAGATCCTGCAGGGATCATGTTCTTGTCAGGGAGCATGTTCCACCAGGCAGGGGCCTGGGCAGAAAAAGCCCTGGCCCTGATCGAGGCGAGACAGAATTCACTGCCAGGGGATGTTGTGATGGCCACAGGAATAGTTCTATCAGTGGCTCCTAGCCGTGGTGACTAAAGGGAAGTTCCATGTTCAGAGGCAGTAAATCTCTGAATACCAGAGCCAGAAGGCAACAACGGGGGAATGCCTTGGCCTCTATGCCCTGGTGTTGGACCTCCAGAGGATAGGGTTGCCAGGTCTGATGATTGTTCCAGCGAGGGAGAGAGAGGGACTTTCTGGAAGTGGGGGCAGAGTGACATTATCCACATTATCACGTCTGCAACATCACGTGGTGACACTCGGGTTTTTTGGGCAAAACTGTGTGGCAAAATCACTCTTAAACCATAGAGTTTTGCCCCAAAACTGGAGCGTTGCCATGTGACATTCCCAAAATGATGATATCACTTCTGTGTGATGTCAGCATGTCACATTTGGGGGTGGGCAGGAGCCTGAAAAACTGGGGGATCCCCCACCCCCAACTGGGGAATGGCATCCCTACCAGGGGAACTGGTTGGCCACTGTGAGACAGGATGCTGGACTAGATAGACCACTGGTCTGATCCAGCAGGACTCTGCTTATGTTCTTATCAACCATGGGGGTTCCCTAATAGCATGAAGTTCCACCATAATGGTCACAATAGTGATGAATGCATTATCTGAGGAAGGTAATGCTTTGCAGATGCCAAAGTGAACAATGTCATATCCCCATAACATAAATATAAACTTGAAGGAAGATAAAAGGACTGTACAAACAAAAGGAAAAGAAGTAAATGTATATTTATTGTGTGGTGAGTTGTTTGTGTGGAAATAATGTTAGGTTTCAGAGTAGTTTTTCATCATCTGTTGCAGAGTACAGAAACAGATCTGGGAATTGCTCACCAGACACAAAGCTCCGTACTAAAAAAGCAACTGTGTCCAGTATGTTAGTCACTGACTTGGAATGTCAGCAATTCTGGTTAGCTGCCAAGCTTGAATTCCTGATGAACACAGCACTATGAAGCTGCCCCTGCTTTTCTCAGGAAAAATAGAGTTTAATTTAAGCATGTACTTACGTGAGAAGATTGCTATACAAGGCCCATAACAGACACAGAATACTATCTGAGCCATGTTTTGGTACTCTACTATGGATATAATATTTTAATAGTGTTTTTTTTAATGTTCCTCACTTGTGGGATGCCCACCAAATAGTGGGAAAGTATATGAAAATGTGGCCAAAGCAGGACACATTCCTTCCTTTCCTCGCCTGTTTCTACTTCCTTATCTGCATCCTTCCATAGAATGTGGGCTGAGGAAAAAGCAGATACTGGGGTAAAAAAATGGATGGGAGGACATATCAAGTACTTCTCAACCTGCTGTTTCTCCTATGCAAATCACCCTCCTATAACATTTATAGAGTAGCAACTGTGGTTTCCATACTAAAGATGGTTGCAGAAATCGTAATTTCATCTTACATTCCTCATACTGAAACCAATGGGGCTTGAAATTAGTCAACTTTCACTAGATCTTACCCTGAGTGATAACCATTTTCCACGTAGAAGCATAATGTATGTTTGTGCGTGCATTATCCGTTGCACATTTGTGACAATGGTCAGGTTTCAGTGCTACAATGCTTTTTTCACCCTCCTTGAAATATGCATTATTCATAGCCATGTAAAAGCAGAAGAGACCCTGCCTTGGCATTCTCATCCCTTGGCATGTTAGTAGAGATGCCAGCTAAAAACAAAACTTAGGGGAAACAAAAACAAAACAAAACTTAGGGGAAACAAATTCCACTTGTGGCAATAAACTTTTATTAAAACAGCATTGTAATGCAATTGATCTAAAAATTCTAGCTATACTTTCAAAACCATTGTAAGGGTTATTCTTTGTGATTTACATGCAACAACTGAAACATTTATACATCATATACCACAGCTTTGCTGTAATCCACTGCACTGTGGGAAGTCCCATCAACACCTTTATGTAGCGTGCCTCCATGTCGTCTTCCTTTGTAGCATGTTGGACACCACATGGTATCTTAATACTCTCCTTAGGTTCCTGTTGCCTTGCCCGTCTGTTGTTTTGGCATCTACGGTGCCATCTATGAGGATGTGTCAATAGGGATTCTGTTTTTTAAAAAGGGGACCATATGGCATTCCTGGGACAGAGGAAGGGATCTCTGGGGGAAGTGAGGGAACTTCCATGCTTTTCTATTAAGTACCTGTTACTGGAACTGACATATCATCTTGCAAGTGGGAAGAATACTGGTGCTTTAACAGATGGGGATGCTGTAAATAGCCAAGGTGATTGATCCAGTGTGCAGGTGGGAGTGAATGGTTCCCAGGAGGAAATGTAACAGTTGCTGTTATTAGGAGGTCTTTTCCAAGCACGTGCAAGATTTGAGAAATATTATCTCTTGTGCAAGGTTACTTAAGTGCTTCTCTGTTGATTTGTAGGGCATTCAGCATTGCTGGATCAAAGAGATACATGTGGTGGTAATCATTTCTTATGTTACAGCTAGCATGAAATAAATATACTGATAGTAAAATGTTTGGGAGGGAAGGCAATATGGTATATCTTGATCTTGTCAGATCTCAGAAGCTACGCAGAGTTGGTGCTTAGATAGGAGACCACCAAAGAAGGCTCTGCAGATGAGAGCAATGGCAAACCACCTCTGCTTCTCACTTACCTTGAAAACCTTTTGCTGGGATAACCACAAGTTGGTTATGACTTGATGGCACTTACATACATAATAAAATGTTCAGCATATGCTTTTCTTATATAGGAGCAAGCACAGCTAGAAACTGTTCCTGTATTTCATTTAGATATTTAGTGGTTATTTTCATGAGCACTCTATGACAGAAATATCACAATAATCACTTATTATTTCTTTAATCAATCCGCTGAAATGCCTCCGTGCAAATTTAGACGATCTTCCTGAACTGATCTGTATTTCCAAGTGCTTCCCATTGTGCTCACCTCAAGGAAGGTTCTTGCAACCAGTAGCACAACCAGAGGTGCATCTTGATGACCCAAACAATGAAGCATAGATAAGGCTATTATTCTCTTTGCCAAATACTTATTATAGCCTACCTCAGCTACCTGGGGCCCCTGAGAGTCCCCACAAGACACTACCCCATTCGCTCTGCCTTCCCATACCACCCCGGTCTAATCCAAATACCATATGAAAACAACTCACATAAACTGCCCAGCTCCGTGGTTTCCCAAGGTGACCAGGAATTTCCCTAGATTTTGTCGATGCAGCAGCCCGTGCTGTCTCCTCTGACTGCCAGCCACCATGCCACTCTCATCACCCCTGTGGGTTCCTTATTTCTTAAACTGAATTGCAATCAGCTAAATATTTCTAATAACATTTACATCTAAAAACTTTCCCAACAGCCCAGCCTATAATTTTGTGGCAATGTATGTTGTGCCTTCTAAACAGATTTTGATTCTTACTCTTCTCATACTCATAAAAGCCTCTTATATGCGCCCCTGCATGCTGCTGCACCCGTGGCAGTTTCCTGTCACCTACTTACCCTCCTGTGAACAACTGCACTAGGAGATGGTTTCAGTGTCCCATGGAAGAGACCCACTAGGTTGCGACTGCATTATGTGTTCGCAACAATCCTGGGATTTTAATACATTCAAGCCATTTCTGAGTTTATAATTCCGCATTGTTCGGCATTTGCGCATTAAAATGACTTTGGATGCTTGTATAGTGATAACAACTCAAAATTAAAATTGAAATAAATGGGAGTAGCATTTCTGAACTCTGGGTGACCTCCTTTGAAATTAATGCACTGTATGGATAATGACAGAGTTACCATTAGAGATGGTAGTAATGACTAATTTGTGCATAAGAGAGAGGTGCTACCTTGCATAGTTAAAGAACCAATTTTCACAATACTTCCTCTTGTGTTTGGATACTCTTTTATTTTTATGTTTTCTTTTTATCTTTCCTACTTTTCTTTTTATGTGTAGCATTTATAGTTAGTACTTTTTGCAATTCCCTTATTGCAGTTTCCAAAGTGCATTTTCAATTAGTTATTGTTCCAGTTATAATGGCTTCAGGTAATGAGCAAGGAAAGTTGTCATGGAAACATTAACTCTAGCTAATTGATTGATAGAGATTCACAGACTGTTGCATGAAATAAGGGACACTGTGTGTCCTTCTAGCACAGGTGATCATCATGCAGAGTCCCCAGAAGGATGGGAAAATGTAGTGCTAATGGGGATTGTATGCAGTGGTTACATAGCACTGTGTGGCCTGGATATGCATGTGTAGTGAATGGCACTACATACCATTCCTGTTCCAGTATATATTCATCCAGAAAATTTGTGCTGAAGGTCAAACAGGTCCAGATCAAGCCAAAATAACCACATGAAACCCTGCTTCTGAATTTGACTCTTCTTGATTCAGGACAAATGTTTAATTAAAAAAAAATATAAATATTATTCTCTGTTGTTCACAGCCAGACTGACATAAGAACACAAGAAGAGCCCTGCTGGATCACACCAGTGGTCCATCTAGTCCAGCATCCTGTCTCACACAGTGGCCACCCAGTTCCTCTGGAGGTCCAGCAACGGTTCATAGAGGCCAAGGTTTTCCCCTGATGTTGCCTTCTGGAATTGGGATTCAGAGGCTAACTACCTCTGAACATGGAGGTTCCCTTTAGTCACCATAGCTAGTAGCTGCTGATAGACCTCTTCCATGAATCTGTCTAATCCACTTTTAAAGTTGTCAGTGCTTGTGGCTATCACTGCATCCTCTGGTAGCAAATTCCACATTTTAATCACTTGCTGTGTTCCTTTTGTCCATCCTGAATCTACTTAATTGAATGCATTCAAGTTATGGTATTTTGGAAGAGGGAGGAAAAGTTCTCTTAGTTAATTCTATCCACCCTGTGCATAATTTTATAAACCTCTATCATATCCATCCTTAGTCATCTCTTTTCTAAACTGAAAAGTCAACAGACTCTTCAGCCTTTCCTCTTAGGAAAGGTGCTCCAACATTTTAATTATCTTGGTTGCCTTCTGTACATTTTCCAGCTCTGTGATATCCCTTTTGAGATAGGTGACCAGAACTGCACACAGTATTCCAAATGAGGCCTCACAATAGATCTAAACAGAGCATTATAATATTGTCTGTTTTATCTTTTAACACTTTTCCTAATAATTCCCAATACAGAGTTTTTCTTTTTCACTTCTGCAGCACACTGGGTTGACACTTTCACTGAGCTATTTGCTATGACACTTAAGATCTTTTCCCTTTTCTGTCTTAGCAAGTTCTCAGACCCCATTAGCCTATTTGTGAAGTTGGGATTTCTTTGTTCCAGTGTGCATCACCTTACACTTACCAACTCAGACCTTCATCTGCCACATTGTTGCCCACTCAGCCAATTTGTGGACCTCCCCTTGGAGCTCCTCACAGTCAGCCTTGGTTTTTACCATCCCAAATAATGTTGTGTCATCTACAAACTTTACCGCTACACTACTCACCCCTGGCACCAGTAATCTATATGGTCACTTGAGATAGCAATGTTTTTAGGGTTGCCAGTACAATAGTGTATAATCAGCCAGCTGCGCTCCCAAAATCTCTTGCAATATTCCACATACAGCATTGCTCCCTCTAAGCTGTGGAGCCTTGTGAGCAAATATCCTACTTTGTGAGCTCCTGGCATTAAAGCTCTGAGAGAGCGATTTAGGTACTTCATAAATCAGTTTGCTCTGGAGCCATCCTTTCTGAGCTAAGACAAAAATGTGAGCCGGAGGCTAAAAATTTTTGAGCTAGCTCACACTAACTCAGCTTAGAGGGAACACTGCACGTGAGTACATGAACCTGCTTTATTTGTACTGTATCAGGCCACTGGTCTGTCAAGATCAGTACAGTCTATGCTGACTGGCAACACATTTCAAGGCAGCGGTGGTCTTCCACATCACCTGCTATCTGTTCCTTTTTACTGGAGATGCCAGGGACTGAACCTGGGCTCTTCTTCATGCAAAACAGATGCTCTGCCCCAAACTATGGGTCTTTCCCAGGGGAAGAGATTGCCAGAGTACAAGGCTTGGATTGTGCATGGCTGTGCATGATTCAGCAGGAGTAACTGCATCCTCTTTGCCATTTCAAGGGATCCTGAATGGGACCTCTCAGTTTGCACAGAATAGAAGCAAATTAGCATGCAAATAAAAGAGTTAACAAACAGATGTGAGGACTTGAGTCCAGTGGCACCTTTAAGTCCAACAAAGTTTAATTCTGGGTATAAGCCTTTGTGTGCAAGCACACTGCGCTAGATACATAGAAACAGACTTCCTCAAGCCTTACATATAGGTAGAGGGGGGTAGTTGCCAGGAAGGGCTAGTTATAGTCAAGCTTGATCTTACAGGTTGGTCTTAAAGGTGCCACTGGACGCAGACTTTGTTGTACAGTAGGGAAGAGCTGAACTCCTTGCCCAGCACTGATCTATAACTGCATTTAAGGGTAAAAAATAGGGCTTACAACAACCTGGAGAAAAAATGCCCTGGACTTTTAACAGAGGCCTAATGGGATGTTATTTAGCAGGGATGTGATTTGCTTCTACGCCATGGAAAGCTTCCCATTTCTACACACTTTGGCCCTTTCTGCACTCTCCTTTTAATTGTTCACTGGATTGTCCTCCAAGCAATTTTGCACTAAAATCTAATTCAACCTTCTTTTTAATCCAGATTTCCCCCCCCATACTGCACTAAAACTGAGTTCAACCTTCTTTTTATTCCGGGTTTTCCCCCCATTCTGTGGTGTTGGAGGGAAGCTTAGAAGAAGAAGAAGAAGAGATTGGATTTATATCCCGCCCTTCACTCACTTAAGAGTCTCAGAGCGGCTTACAAACTCCTTTCCCTTCCCCTCCCCACAACAGACACCCTGTGAGGTAGGTGGGGCTGAAAGAACTCTTTCCCAAGCTGTCCTTGAGGGAACAGCTGGTACAGAGCTATGGCTTGCCCAAGGTCATCCAGCCAGGTGCAAGTGGAGGAGTGGGGAATCAAACCCGGTTCTCCCAGATTAGAGTCCGCGCACTTAACCACTACACCAGACTGTGGTGTTGGAGGGAAGCTTAGAGGTGGAGTAGAAAGCCTTAGATGAACCAGCGTGGTGTAGTGATTAGATTACCAGACTAGGATCTGAGAGAACCAGATTTGAATTCCCGCTCTGTTGTGGAAGCTTGCTGGGTGACTTTGGGTCAGTCACGCTCTTAGCCTAACTTACCTCAAACGGTTGTTGGTGAGAATAAATGGAGAAAAGAAAAATTATGTAAGTTTCCTTGGGTCCTTATAGGGGAAAAAGCAGGGGTATAAATTATTGGGTTAAATATAAAAAAAGATCATTTAACTTGGAAGCACAAAAGCTTTACACAGTATGCCTGATCTTCCACATTTCCGAGTTAAGGGGAAAATACTGTTCAAACAAATAACAAAGATGATCTGACTCCAATCATAACAAGAGTAAGAAATTTTACTTATAAAAATTGAAGCACATCGTACATGACATATTCATGTATGCACATTTAACTTATTGTGAACAGATTAACTTCAAAAAGTTAACTTGCTACAGCTCCAAGCCCAGGTAAGAGAGAGATGAAGAGAGGTCCTATATAAGATGAAACAGAAAGCAAGCAACAACCAACGAGGCTTAAAATTTAACCAATGAGAGGGTGGGGCCAACTGCCAAGTGTACCCAAGTGAGAGAATTCTCTTAACTCTTTTCCTCCCAGATCCTCTTGCATGCAGAGTTACAATATCCAACATAAATGAAGTAAATAAGTAACCTACAGTGGCGGTCTTTATAAGATGCTTGTTTTATCCCTGAATTTTACACCCTTTTTGGAATGGCAGGAATGGAGCTACGATGGACCCCTGCTCCTTCTGTTCTGTGAGGCAAATTTTCCCACCAAAACACTGTTCACCATTCTGACTGAGCAGCCTCTTAGTAGCGTGTTTGACTTATAAACTTATATCTTTCTTTGTGTCCCCCAGTGCCAAAGAAGTTACTTGGCTTTTTCTCAGGTCAGAGATTTTTATTGTAACTCAGCAGGGGCCCGCTTATAAAACCGATTTGGAAATGGCACTTGACACGAAGTAAAGTTGAAACAAAAAGGTTGATTTTATTGAACAGGCACAGTTGTAACAGGAATAGGGCAGGGGATGATGAGTTCTTTAAACTGTAGATCTTTGTAAGAAAATTAGAATATCTTGAACAGGCAACAGAGTATACTTAAAGCTTAAACTCTGAGAGTTCTTTACTGTGAAAGATTTGTTTGTCTTGGAGATTTCTTACAGCAAGAAAGTTTCATAACAATATCTCTATACTACTATGCTAATTTCAGCAGTAGACCCAATGAATGTGCATTATTTTGAAGGTTTGCTAAGGGTGCTAAAATGTCACAAGCACCAGCACCTTGAAATTCTAGAATTTTAAGGTGGTTTTATGGATTCACCAGAAAAGCACCTAGATGCACAGTTTCCCACAGGAAATTGATTGTCTCACAATGAGGTGGCATTTTATTCAATTGTATTTCCTTAGGAGTTGATGAAATATCCTTTGTCTGGTGAAAATGGAGTCCCCTTATATCTTTTTGGCACTGTATGGCCCTGGGTTTATAGGAGTTCAGGGGTAATGGCACATAACCACATATACATAATAGTACAGACTATTCTGTGATGCCATGTATCAGTTCTATAGTCAAGTCTAACTGCTTTCTGTGATGATGGTTTCAATTAACATAGTTGGGTCATAGTGGCTATCATAGCTTTAGGATGCTAAGCAGGTGGGCCTCCTGCTTTTTGTCCATTTCTGTGCCCCATTAGAGTTGCCTGTGTTGATGTGAGGCTGTTCCTGGTAATGGAGTCTTGGTACAACAGCACCGTTTCACACATCCTTCCATTAATCATGCATGCCAGCTTGGCTCACCAAACAGGTGTGATGTCCTGGACTGCGGGATAATGTGGGTATGCTGCTCATAATTTCATTGTTAGCATTTATTTACTAACTCATTACATCTCAGAACTAGGCAGCTTAAATGCAGAGATAAGTGGCTCATGTGGGATTTTCATTTGGTTACTTCCTTCAAATGTAGGACACTTTAAAAAAATAATCGTTCCTGGCATATTTGTCTGAAATATCATTATCTTAATGTACTTTATCACATTGTGGTATTATACAGACACACGCACATACAAACTGAAGCTCTTTGCACTACATACTGAATAAATGCAAGTTGCTTAACATTCCATCGAATAAAACTGCTTGATAGTCTGCTCAATCTGGAGAATTTTAAGTGTTCTCTACAGAAAAGAAAAAACTCTCAGTAGGAAGAAATGAATCACCTTCATTCTGAAGATGTGTCATGCTGATTATAGGCAACTGAATGTGCTTTTAAGACTTTTTATCTTGCTTCAGTTCACTTTTTTGTAGCTGTAAAGTGATTGTACTTCTGGGTGGCATTTTAACATCTAAAACAAGTGTTAAATGTTACTTTAATCCAAGCCACTGAAAATTATGAGAAGCAATTTATTTGTTTTACCAGATTGTACAAGTTTAGCTACCAACAGTTGTGAGGTGGGATCATGTTGAGACTGGAAAAATTACTCTAGTTAGAGCATGAATACTCCAGCTCCCATTGTCTATAAATCTTACAGCTGCTTGTAATGTCACATCTAAAGCCCTGAAAGCACTCTCCTGAGGCTGAAGACAAGTTTTGAAATTATTTGACAATGACCATACACACTGGGCCAGTTCAAACGTGCAGGGTCATTGCTTGGTAACTGCAGC
Source organism: Lepidodactylus listeri (assembly GCA_029233225.1). Taxonomy (NCBI): domain Eukaryota; kingdom Metazoa; phylum Chordata; class Lepidosauria; order Squamata; family Gekkonidae; genus Lepidodactylus; species Lepidodactylus listeri. The sequence goes on along the minus strand of JARCFY010000004.1, from coordinate 68,578,540 downwards.
ATTAAGTGGTGACGTCAGAACCAGCCTATGATATTTTGGAATCTGAGCTGTAAAATCCAAATAATGCTTTCCCACCAGCTGTAAAGTCTAGATTGGACCTAAACAATAGGTTGTGTCCAACCAACTTACAGTGCAATGAGTGCAATCCCCCCCCCCCCCCCGGCCTTCCCTGCAGTCTCCCTAACCCATGTGGCTTTTCTCCATGTGGGTTCCATGACTTCAGGCATCAACTTTCTCCAGGTCAAAGGGCAGTACTGCAAACATGGAGAAAGTCTGCAGCTGCCAGCACTTTCCACTGGTGGCTGGCTGGCTCCAAATCTATGAGGTTAGATCCAAAATGTCCTTCCACGCATGGTTTGGATCCTTGTATCCTCTGATTTGAATACAACCCAGTATAACTGATAACTGATAAATTGCTGACCTTTAAAGTTGTTCAGTCTGCTGCTAACAACAAGGCGAGCCCTGGGTAGGTGAAAGAACCATCATAGATCCATCATGGCCGTCATCTGCAGATATCTAAATCTGCAGATCAGGGCCACGTGGAAGGTAAAGAGATTTTTCTGCATGGTTGGGGGGACTCCCCAGATAGGGTTGCCAGCCTCCAGGTGGGGCCTGGGGATCTCCTGCTTTTACAACTGATCTCCAGCTGACAGAGATCAGCTCCCCTGGAGAAAATGGCTGCTTTGGAGGGTGGACTCTATGGTGTTGTGTCATGCTGAGGCCCCTCCCCTCCCCAAACCCTGCCCTCTCCTGGACCCACCCCCAAAGTCTCCAGGTATTTTTCAACCCAGACTTGGCAACCCTATCCCCAGATGTGTAGAAAAATCTGAAAATTAAAAAAAAAAACCCATGAGGGTTAAATTCCCCCAAAAGTAGAGTAGTGCAGCTGGTGGTGGTACAAGGAACCAGGCTAGCTGTGATGGATGTGGGGATGGGCTCTTTGCCTGGCAGTGCTAGCGGTGGTGGATGCTGAAGCAGCTCCTTGCACAGCCATGGCAGCAGCAGATGCCAGGAGAGGTTCTAGGCCTGGGCATTATGGCAGAGCACTCCAGGAGTTGCCCTGGAACCAGGCACACAGCAAAACACTCTGGGAGAGGCTTCAGGCCTGGCCATGATAGCAAAAGACACTGGGAGCTGCTCCAAGCTCCCAGTGGCTCCAAGGCAGAATAGCCTGGAACTGCTATGGGGGTGGGGGAAACGGGATTCCCCGCAGCAAGTATCCTGAAGGGAAATTGTCAGAGATGGGGGAGGAATCCCCCCACATCATGGCTGCCCAGTAGTCTTATATTCTAATAGCCACCCATAGCCCCCATCTGTGGATTTAGCCACAGATCAGAGCCACATGGAAGCTAAAGAGATTTTCTCCAAGTATGCAGCAGCAGCCACCAGCAGCCACGGTGGGTCTAAGCGCCACAGCAGCAGATACTAGCAGCTACTGCAGGCCCAGTATTGAGTAGGGCTGCCAAGTCCAACTTGGGAAATATCTGGGGACTTTGGGGGTGGAGCCAGGAGACTTTGGGGGGGGGGGAGCCAGGAGAAAGGAAGTGACATCATTTTGTGAAGTCACATCCTGTGATGTTGCTTCCACATGAACTCATGAAGTTTCCTAATACTGAATCAGGCCATTGGTCCATCAAGGTCAGTATTGACTACTCAGACTGGTAGTGGCTCTCCAGGGTCTCAGGCTGAGATCTTTAATGTCACCTATGACCTGATCCTTTTTTAGCTGAAGAGGCTGATACCTCCTGCATGTCAAGCAGATGCTCTATCACTGAGCAACGGCCCTACTGAATCCTTCCTCATCTCGGCAGAATATGATTTTCATATCATAAGAACAGGAGAGAAGCCACAGTGGATTGGCCCATCCAGTACAGCCCATCCAGTCCAACACTCTGTGTCACAACAGTGGCCAAAAATACCAGGTGCCCTCAGGAGGTCCAGCAGCGGGGCCAGAGCTCCAGAAGCCCTCCCACTGTTGCTCCCCAAGCACCAAGAATGCAGAGCCTCACTGCCCCAGACAAAGTGTTCCATTTAGACCTTGTGGCTAATAATAGCCACTGACAGACCTCTGCTGGATGGGGACAGAGAGAGAGAGACAGACAGACAGAAAAAAGAAAGAAAGAGGGAGAGAGAGAGAGAAGGAAAAAAACTGGCAGAGGCACTTACTTCCATTTAGACCTTGTGGCTAATAATAGCCACTGATAGACCTCTGCTGGATGGGGACAGAGAGAGAGAGAGAGAGAGAGACAGACAGACAGACAGAAAAAAGAAAGAAAGAAAGGGGGAGGGGGAGAGAGAGAGAAGGAAAAGAGCTGGCAGATGCACTTACCCCATGCCCAGCAGCAGCAACCTTTCAATCTTACACCAGCCGCAAGCAAAAGCAGGCCCTTCAGTAAGAGCTTAGTCCCTCGTTAATCTCTGGGCGGGGCTCTCTTGCTAACTCTTAAAGGGGAAATGTCTGGTGAGGCTTTTCACTGCAGGCTCTTCAGACATTTCCCTTTTAAGAGGCCTGGAAGGGAGAGGGCCCAGCAGGCTCCGACGTTCCCCTCCTGTTGGCAGCCATTGCCTCCCCCCGGTGGCCAGTTTTGAAAAAGCGGGGGTAAGCATGAAAAATCGGTGTTTCCCCCGCCCTACCGGGGGACTTGGCAGCCCTAGTATTGAGAGATGTGGACACCAGCCACCAGGCTCAGTATTGTGGTGGGGCCTGGAGACTCCTTGCCTCAGCAATGTAAGGGGACATGGGATCCCCCCTCCACAAGTCTCATTGGTCCTCCCTGGTCTGCTATAATGTTCAAAGCAGAATACCTTACCACTGAAACTGGCAACGTAGTTTGTTTTAGGACAAAATGACCCCATCCCCTGGAAAGGTCCTTGTTCCTCCGACCAGCCTTCTGAAGGCTTCAGCCACCACTGAAGTGATCCTCCCAGAATAGTGGTATTTCGGAGGCTTGGATTAGTAGCTGTCCCCTCTCTGCCAGCTCTCTCTCTCTCTCTCTCTCTCTCCTTTCTTCTTGCCTTCTGACATACTTCCAGTGATGTCAGGTGGTGCAGCATATGCAAATGAGTTATGCTAATGAGCTCCTGCACCTCTTTTTCTACGAAATGACCCCTGATTAGCCATAACAGCTGAATCAAACCACCACATTTAGTGGCAGTATACCTGTAAATACTAGTTGCTGAGGGAATAAACAGTGGGGGAGGATTATTGTCTTCATGCCCCTCTTGTGGCTCTTAACTGAAGCATGCTAAACTAGATGGCCCTATGATCCAATTAAGCAGACATTCACACATTCTTAATTTTGTTCTTTTTTTGCTTCTAATAACTCTCAAATTGGCTCCAATATTCTCAAAATTCAGGACTGAGAAAATGCAGAATGAAATCCTCTGCATATACTACCTGTTTGGTGCAGATTAATTTTCAGCTACATCAAAGCCACTGTTTAGCATCTGCCTAATATTCTCCACTCAGCAGCACCAGAGAATATGGTTCAGCTAGAACAGGGGTGGGCAAATGGCGGCCCGGGGGCCACCTGCGGCCCGCCACAGAGTTTTTTGCGGCCTGCCAAAACAGTTGCCCACTGTCAGCACCTGAGGAGCTGCAGCTTGAACTTATTGACATGCAGTCAGATCACACTGTGAAAGAAATGATTAATGCTGTGACATTAGTTGACTTTTACAGATCTTTGTCTGCTGAAAAGTTTCCATGTATGAAGAAATTTGCTGGGGAAATGTTCTTTGTATTTGGGTCTACATATATTTGTCAGCAAAAATTTTCTTGCATGAAGATTAACAAGAGTAAATACAGACATTCACAGACCCTTGACAGACATCAACTTCCAGGCTGTGATGAGAATCTCAACAAGCAATCTCACTCCTGATTTTAAAAAAAATTGTAGAAAAGTGTGATAGGGTACATTTGTCTCATTAAACTGATTCTAAAATTAAATGTGCTTGCAGCTATAGATGATATGAAATTAGCACAATAAATAAATTGAATAAAACTACCACTATTTTATTTAATTTATATTTATGGATTTTTATGATACAATTTATACCTTTTCTGAAATGCAAAGTTAACTAATGAATGCAATCATTTTAAAAGGTGCAGCCCTCCGCTAACCTCCGTTCCCACAAAGTGGCCCCCGAGCCAAAACAATTGCCCACCCCTGAGCTAGAATGATGCTAATTGACTTGTATTTGTTAATTAATTGATTAATTGGTTAGTTATAAATAGATTAATTAGAGATTAGATTTGATTTTAGTAATCAATTTTTAGGGTGGTTAATTGGTAGGAATTTTTGAATTTTGGGGGATTTTTTCTGGAATTGGGAAGGGTATTGGGGAGACTACTATATGTGAGATTGTCCCTGCGGTGCTTAGTAGGATTGAGATCTTCTACTGCACTTGTCTCCGGATGTCTAGTGGGCCCGGATTCAGGCCAATAGGATTTGATTGGGGAGGCCATGTTGGGGTTGGGGATCCCAGTGCTGACAGGGTAGAGGAAGTATGGCAGTGGGACAAAGTGGAATAAGGGAACGGGCAGGAGATATGGATATGCATGTTCCCCTTCCAACTCTCGTCCCATCTCAAGAGATACTGGCTGTAGGGATACAAAGGTATACTCTTCTCCGACATTGCTGTTGTGCAGTGCCTGGTCTATTAACTATAAGATCTCTGTTCTGCAGAGTTATCTGGAAGAGCAGGCTCTGAACCTTTGATGGGGCTCCATTGGTGCCAGCGTCAAGGGTGAAGAGTCTGGGGGTGTTCCTCGATGCCTCCCTTTCTGTGGAGGCCCGGGTCACCACCAGTGCCAGGTCTGCTTTTTTCCATCTGAGACAGATCAGGCAATTGGCCCCTTATCTCACCCCCTGCGACTTGGCTACAGTAATCCATGCAGTGGTCACTTCCAGATTGGATTATTGTAACTCTCTCTATGTGGGGCTACCCTTGACTGAGCTCTGGACGTTGCAGCTGGTGCAGAGCGCGGCAGCATGAGTGTTGACAGTGATACCTGTGCAGGCTCGCATCCATCCAGTGCTGTGTGAACTGCATGGGCTGCCCATTGAATACCAGATTTGTTTCAAGGTGCTGGTGCTTACCTTTAAAGCCCTATACAGCCAAGGACCAGCATACCTTCAGGACCGCCTCTCCCCATATGAGCCCCTTAAGAGCACTGAGGTCTACCAACCAACATCTTCTGGTAGTCCCCGGCCCCAGGGATGTCTGACTTGCCTCAGCTAGGTCCAGGGCCTTTTCATCCCTGCCTCCTACATGGTGGAATGAGCTCCCATATGAGATCAGTGCCCTGTGGGATTTATTACAATTCTGCAGGGCCTGTAAGATGGAGCTCTTCCAGCAGGCTTTTGATTGAGGCAGCGGACATTCCTTTTCCCTCCCCCCCCAGGTGATTCTCTATTGGTGGCCTGAATCTGAAAGCCATACAAGACTAACTACTCCTGAGACATGTAGTTAAACTATATGCAGCGCTTTATGAGTATGTTGTTTTATATTGCTGTTCTAAACTGTTTTAATTGTATTGTGTATTGTATTCAAATTGTTTTAAGTTGTTTTATGATGCCAAATGGCCTTGTAAGCTGCCCTCAACCTGCTTTGGTGGGAAGGGCAGGGTATAAATTAATTAATTAAATAAATATTGAACAACCCTCCACTACTTATTTCTTTATTTTTATTTACATAGTTTATAGTCCACCTTTCTCACAGGGACTCATGGATTACATGTAATGAGCTAATACAATCACAAAAATGGGACATTCAGTAACGAATGCATTAGGAGATTAGAAGTCTGGAACCACCACAAAGAACTGAAGTATTCACATGAAGCGTTACAGAAATTACATATATAGGATCCTACTTACAATAAGGTAAACACAGCTGCATAGATCACAGTTCTTAATGATTTATCCAAGTAAGTTTGTAAAACCACTTCTGTGCAGAAAAACCTTCTTGAATAATTCAGTTTTCATAGTTTGTGGAAGGCTAGGAGAGTAGCTTTCCTGACCTCCTTGGGTAGGTCATTCCACAAGGTGGGAGCTACAATGAAGAAAGCACTCAATCTCTCAATCACTTTGCCCAGAAAGGGTAGATAAGAGAGTGGGCAATAATTTGCCATTTTTTTTAAGTAGCAGATGAATAACAGCCTCTTTGAGTAACCAAGGGGTAGTGACTGATTTATAGTTGATAAATGGTACTTGGGGAGGGGTTCTGGCTCAGCGGAAAGCCTCTGCTTTGTATGCATCTGAGATTCAATCCCCAGCATCTCCAGCTAAAAAGGATTGGCAATAGGTGGTGTGAAACACTTCTGCCTACCTAACACCCCAGAGAACCACTGCAGTCTGAGTAGACTTTACTGACCTTGAGGTCCCATGTAGGGATGGGCACGAACTGGCTCACAAACTAAAGTTTGTGATGAATTTTGGGTGGTTTGTGATTCAAGAACTAAAATTTGTGGCAGGTCAACCAGCACAAATTTTCCATGAATTTTCAAGCGGTTCATGACAGTTTGTGAATGGATACATTTCCAGACAGTCTTTGTTCAATCAACATGTTTACCAAATTCTCCAGTCTTGGAAACAACAATAGGAGAGATTGTAGAGGAGCAGGCAGCAGGGTGAGGTTCCTTGTGTATTTGGTGTGTGTAGCTTGCAGGGGTCCATTCTATACACTTTTGAACCTGTGCCTGAAATTTCCCCCAAAAGCACTTTCCTAGGGACATCTACTTTGGGGTGCCATAATGTGGAACCCGTAAGTACAATCTGTGCCTAACTTAGAGGGCATATAGAGGAGCATCAGGGGGACGTTCCTGGTGAGTTTGATGTTTCTAGCTTGCACAAGATCTGTTCTATACATTCCTGAACCTCCTAAACCTGAGCCTGTCATTTCCCAAGAAAGCACTTTTTTGAGGGGGGGCATATTCTTTGGGGGGGGGAGTAACTAAACCCTGTAAATCCAATCCTCATCAGACTTGGAAAGCAGGAAAGTCAGCCAAAGAACCCAAGAGGGTTTGCTGCCTCTAGCATGCTGAGGGGCTGTTCTACTGCATCATGAACCTCATGAACCAAACCAGTTTGTTTGGCGCCTAAAAGTTTGTGATGGGTTCATGGCTTGCAAACCAGACATGCCACAAACCACAAACCAAAATGAACTGCATTTCCCCAGTTTGTGCCTATACCCTGGTCTGATTTAGTATAAGGCTTCATTTATGTTCCTGACATGGCCAAAATATGCTTTGTAATATTTTGTATCACTTTTCCTTTGGGGGAGGGGGAAATGTCTTTAGCTAACAGCTATGACGTAATATGCAGTTCAAACTGAAGCAAAAATAAAAACATAACCTTTGAACATTTATTTTCCTTGCAGTGTCCCAGTGTGTGTGTTGACATAGGTGGCAACTATGAAGTAAATATAGTTCTGCAGCAATGAACATTCCCTTCACTTTGATCTGATGCTGCATTACATAGAGGTGCATCTGCCTCCAGTGAACATGGTCTAATGCCCTGTTGCTTATTTTTCTGAAGCCATATCAGTTTCCATGATCATGTACTGACAGGCACCTTTTCCTATCTTATGCTTGCAGCTTGTTTATTTAATTACTCTGAGAGATTATTAGCAGACCCCCCCCCCCATCATATTCACTTGAACCTTTAATTTGCAAGCAGGAAATGTATCTCTTGAAGCATATCTACTTTGTCTAATTATGAGGTTTTTAATGATTTCCCTTTCAGATGGAATAAAATGAAAATAATCTAATAGATTTTTCTAGCGTTAATTTTTCATGTCCTTATGCGAATGTATTTGTTAGCTAATTTTAGAACAATTTTCCCTCTAAATAATGTGAATTTTAAAGACAAGGATTAGCAGTATACCAAGATATTTGAAACAAATGAATATAAACCTTCTTTTTATTCCAGGTTTTCCCCCCATTCTGCATTGCATTACCTCCCTTCAGTAGTCAGCCAGGTTTCAGCTGTTTTGCCTTGGACTTAAATTGCCTCAACTCGAACACTGAGAAAATCCAGAGTGGTAGGCAGATGCGGAAAAGACCTGTGTGACCACAGCCGATGTCTTCCCTATAATATGTAGCTACTATGGATTGACTCCAGTTTCCTACTCACATGGCAGCCATCCAGGCTTTACTACAACCTTTCCCAAAATTTTGCAGCAAAACAAGTTTGAGGAAAATTGGACAAAAGCTGAGGAAACTCTGGAAGGCAAAGAAATGTACTGTGAAGCTCTGGGGATCCAGTAAAAATACCCACTTCCTGACAGCACTGAATCTGGGACAAATGACCCATGTGGATCTGGCCTCCCTTAACAGTTGCCAGCAGTGTCTCTCACACAGGGGGACAAAAAGTATGCTCAGTGCAGGGGGAGGGTTGGAAAATGTCAGCATGACATCATTATTATTATGTATGTTGATGTAACTTCACTTGCAAGTAGAGGAAACGGGGAGCATAACCCTCCAGTCTAGATTCCAAAATGTCCATGTGGAAGCAGCCACAGTCTGAGACACTTCTCTGCTTAACAAGAGACAGTGCAAAGCACCTTATTTCTTGCTCATCGTGGGGCCTACTTTATTCTTGATTAGCGCTCTACAATGTCAAAGATTAATTAAGTCTCATGCTGCTCTAGTGAATTAGGTTTAAACTGCTTTTGTCCATAGCTGATGGATGAGCAAACTGAAGTAAAATGGCAAACTTCTTGCTAAAGGTCACACACTTTGGAGAGGAGCTTGAATTGGAATTAAACTGGTTCCTGACATAAAGCTAAAACACAACATTAGCCTCAAGTGGAAATTAGAGGTTTGAAGGGAGGGAGGAATCTGAAGTCCTGTTTGGAGTTTTGCTACACAGCTTTCATTCATTCTGATGGGCTTGGCACAGAAGACGTAGTTAAGAACATAAGAGAAGCCATGTTGGATCAGGCCAATGGCCCATCCAGTCCAATGCTCTGAGTAGGGCTGCCAAGTCCAACTTGGGAAATATCTGGGGACTTTGGGGGTGGAGCCAGGAGACTTTGGGGGTGGAGCCAGGAGAAAGGAAGTGACATCATTTTGTGATGTCACATCCTGTGATGTTGCTTCCACATGCTGACACATGAACTCATGAAGTTTCCTAATACTGAATCAGGCCATTGGTCCATCAAGGTCAGTATTGACTACTCAGACTGGTAGTGGCTCTCCAGGGTCTCAGGCTGAGATCTTTAATGTCACCTATTACCTGATCCTTTTTTAGCTGAAGAGGCTGATACCTCCTGCATGTCAAGCAGATGCTCTATCACTGAGCAATGGCCCTACTGAATCCTTCCTCATCTCGGCAGAATATGAAGCACTAAGTGCTACACAAGTGCTAAATATGATTTTCATATCATAAGAACAGGAGAGAAGCCACAGTGGATCAGCCCATCCAGTACAGCCCATCCAGTACAACACTCTGTGTCACAACAGTGGCCAAAAATACCAGGTGCCCTCAGGAGGTCCAGCAGCGGGGCCAGAACTCCAGAAGCCCTCCCACTGTTGCCCCCCAAGCACCAAAAATTCAGAGCCTCACTGCCCCAGACAAAGGGTTCCATTTAGACCTTGTGGCTAATAATAGCCACTGATAGACCTCTGCTGGATGGGGACAGAGAGAGACAGACAGACAGACAGAAAAAAGAAAGAAAGAGGGAGAGAGAGAGAAGGGGAAAAAACTGGCAGAGGCACTTACTTCCATTTAGACCTTGTGGCTATAATAGCCACTGATAGACCTCTGCTGGATGGGGACAGAGAGAGAGACAGACAGACAGAAAAAAGAAAGAAAGAGGGAGAGAGAATTAAAAGAGCTGGAACAGAAACTCACCTTGCCAGCCACATGCAAAAGCAGCTCCTTCAGTCCCTCCTTAATCTCTGGGCGGACCTGTCTTGCTGTGGAAGAAGCTCTCTTGCTGACTTCTTAAAGGGGAAATGTCTGGCGAGGCTTTTTACTGCAGGGCAGGCTCTCTGCAGACATTTCCCTTTTAAGGCAGCCATTTTGTCCCCCCGGTGGCCAACTTTGGAAAAGCGGGAGATAAGCACTAAAAATCAGTGTTTCCCCCGCCCCACTGGGGGACTTGGCAGCTCTAGCTCTGAGTCACACAGTGGCCAAAAACCAAGTGTCATCAGGAGGTTCACCAGCGAAGCCAGAACTCTTAGTGGTTGCTTTATTCAACATTTATAAAATTCTTTATAGAGTCATGATACAAACACCACATTAGAGAGAGTTTAATTATTTTGTTCAAAATACCACACCCTTGTTATCTGTTTTAATTAACTGATAATAATTGCCATCTAATCACAATACAGATTAGAATTTTCCCTTTATCCATTAGTTGTTTATTCAGGCAACATAACAGGAGAAGGCTGAAAAAAAATGTACCTTAACTCCACAGCCACTACCACTGTTTAGCTAAAAGGATGGGAAAGATCTACCTGACTGCCAGGGCTATTTTTGGGCAGGAACGCACAGGAACGGAGTTCCGGCTGGCTTCCAAGTTGGCTACGCCTATAGCCTCCCCCCCTTGGATTCGCCAGGCACCTTGCAAGCCATGGGGCACCTGAGACAGCCAATACAATCCAGGGAGGGAAGGCAGTTTAAACTGCCTCCCCCTCCACGGGTTCCCCAGGCGCCTTGCAAGCTGCAGGGCACCTGGGGAAGCCGATCTAGAAACTGCCTTCCTTCCCTCGGGTTCCCGCAGCTTCCTGCGGGGCACCTGGGGAAGCTGATCCTGGGAGGGAGCTGTACTGTCAGGGGTGTGGACTAATATGCTAATGAGTTCCTGCTGGGCTTTTTCTACAAAAAAAGCCCTGCTGACTGCAATATAGTAATTGGAAGTTTAATGGGTAACTGATCTAGTTTAGTGATCTTGGATGAGTCACACTGCCAGTGCTGGCTTTCAAAGGCCATGACAGGAAGTGAAACAAATGGGGAGACAGGAGAAATGGGGGAGAAGCAGGAGCAGGCAGAAGCTCCTGGGCTTTTTACACTTTCCTGACAAAGAAATTTAGGTCTGCCTTTTTCTGTCTCTACAACCCCAAACCAGGGGGAAAGTTAACATTTGAAGATTTTCTACTGTTATAGACAAAGACGTTTCTGCCAGGAAGGATTAGTAATATTACTTTCATTTAATAAACTAATATTTGTATTTCTTTTAGGGTTGCCAACATGCCTGGAGAAAAATGTTCTGTCCTTTTATATAGAGGCTTAATGTGTTGTTCATAACCAGGTGATGGTATTTGCCTCTATGTCATGAAAAGCTTCAGTGGTCCAATTCTACCCATTAAACTTCAAGTAAGGAGAGAGGACATTTTTTCCAGGCATGTTGGCTGCTCTAATTCATTTAGAAACAAGGCTGGCAACCAGAATTGAGAAGTAATCAAAGGGAGCCTCTAGAGCACAAATGTAAACTAATGTGAAATTGGTAAACTGGCATGGCTTCCCACATAAATACTCTATGAGGGTGCTGAGAATATTTTACTTTTAGACATTGTCTTTTCACAAAATCACAGTGGCCAACAGACTTAAAAATAGGGCTGCCAATTGGTCTGGACAAAAATGTCCTGTCTGTTTAACATACCTTTCAGAATACCCAGAATTCTGTTGTATTCCTCAAACTCTTCTACACAAGAGCACAGCATGTAGTACTGAGTGTGGAAATGAGCAGCTGAAGTTGTTAGTGGCATGGAGGTAAATAGGGTTGCCAGGTCTGGGTTGGAAAATACCTGAAGACTTTGGGGGTGGATCCAGGAGAGAGTGGATATGGGGAGATTAGAGGCATCAGCATGGTACAATGCCATAGAGTCCACCCTTCAAAGCAGCCATTTTCTCCAGGGGAGCTGATCTCTGTCAGCTGGAGATCAGTTGTAAAAGTGGGAGTGCCCCATTTGGAGGCTGGCAACCGTAGAGGTAAATAACCTGAAAAATAGAATCCCTTTAAGCCTCTGTTAATAGAGGTTTGGGATACCAATGTTTGAAAGCAACTTTCAGTGGGTGTGATTCATCTTAAGAGTATGCACAGCCCACATGTCACACCACATAGCCTGGGCAAGCGAAGAGTCTCTGTGCAGTCAGGTGAATCCCCAGGGAAAGTTGCTTTCAGGGGGTACAGCCACTGCATGTTGTGCTCTTATCTAGAAGAGTTTGGTCAATAGCCTTGCAGTGGCTGGATCACAGACAACAGCCTTATAGAGTTCTTGGTATTCAGAAGGCAATATTGCTGGATGCATACTTGAAATTTATTTTAACATTTTTTTATTCTACCCTTCCTCTTGGGCGCTCAGGGCAGCAAACACGGTTCTTCCCTCTTCCATTCTGCCCTGACAGCAATCCTGGGAGTTACGTTAGGCTGGAAAGAGTTTTATGGCAGAGTGGGGGTTTTGACACCAGGTCCCCTAGATCCTAGGCTGACCCTCCTAATCTCAGAATGCTCCCACCTTCCCAGCTAGCTTTTTCCTCTGGCACTTGTGGGCTTTTCCTCAAGAAAACACAGTGCTGAATGTTCTCTGCTGCTGCAGTTCCAACTGAAGTGCTTTTACAAGCCTGTTTCTTGATGGTTGCCCTTCCTCTGCTTTTTCTGAGTTTGTGCTGGGTTTTCCCTTGCACATGCACCAGTTGAAGGATCACTTCTTTCTGCCCTTTCAAATTGTGTGCAAATTGGCTTTGGGGGATGGGGAAAGGATCCCTAGGGTCCAATGTGCAAAAGGTAGAAGAAGCCCAGCATTTTATTTCTCTCTCTGCCGCCACCCAAGAAGGAACAGAGTGGGAGAAATCAAACCTGGGGGAGATGTGACAAAAGAAAGGAGGTGGAAATGGTCAGAGACATGGGCAGTGTCACACAGTCCAAAGTAAGATGTCTGCTTAGCATTGCCTCCAACTCAGAAGCAAATCAGATTTTAAGTCTGCCACTAAAGCACTCTTGGATACCCCAGGGCAACACCATACTGACTCTGAAGTCATCACTGAATGGCTTTAAAACTATGCAGAAATTCCAAAAAAGACCCAACGCACACAGAAAGTGAAAGCGTGATGCAGTGCAGAGGGTGATTAACAGATCCAGAAGAACAGTGGGGAACCAGATGGGTGGAAAAAAGTCCGAAGTCATGGTGATTTCTGGTGACCCATAGTGAGGCTAGGACATTTCAGAGGTGGCCTCTGTGTCCCGGCCCTGGTGTTCCTTGGAGGTCACCCTTCCAAGTACTTGCCGCCAGGGTCAGCCCTGCTTAGCGTCTGAGATCTGACAAGATCGGGCTTGCCTGGGCTATCCAGGTCAGGGCACATACTGTGCCTTAGTGTGTCAGAATCAACAGTTGCCCTCTTGAGAAAACAACTGTGCTTTACAGTATAAATCCACATGAAAAGTACATAATGCATAGAAATGTTGTCCTCCCCAGTTCCTTCTTTCCACAGTTGTGGTCAGTCGATTCTGCTGCAGTTAGATACTGTACTCAGGGCAGACAATTCTTTGTGTAATGTATTCCATCTGTTTCACGACTGAAATGAACATTTGGCTTTTGGGCCTGCCAAGTAACCTTCTGCTTGCTGCCAAAATGTAGCATGTTCAAAAGGAAGGGAGATGGTTGAATTTCTCGATTCCCTGATGCTTCAAAATGTTTATTTTAGAAAGTAACTTCTGGAGTGGTACATGAGGGAAGAGTTTTGAACCATTGTTATTCATATTCTTCTCTTTCAGAAATCTGAAGCTTATAGGCACCATCTAAGACATTTGGATGGTAGTGGTAGTGGGAATTTAAATAATGACTGATTTCCCACTAGCGCTGCCCCGGCATTCCTCCTCCATTTGCCCCGGTGCTGCACTTGAATTTCACACTATTTGCTGCGGGGTGCATTTTGACCCGTGGCTCCCCCCGATCTTCCCCACGGCTTCAGTGATCTTCAAAAAACAGGATCACTGAAAAACGGGGAAGATTGGGTGGAGCCATGGGTCAAAATGCGCCCCATGGCAAATAGTGTGAAATTCAAGCACAGCACTGGGGCAAACGGAGGAGGAACAGAGGAATGCCGGGGCAGCGCTAGTGGGAAATCGGCCAATGTCTTCTGCATCATAGTTAAAAATGATGCAGCTGAGAATTCTCAAGTTTACCAGCTAAGGAGAATTTGATAATAACAAGAATTCCACACAACCAGAAGCCAGATGATCTCCTGCCAGATGATCTCCTGCCTATCAGTAAGTGTTGCAGATATTAGTGGAATTTGACATGCAGCAAACACCTGAATTCTGTTTTGTTTTTGATTTTTGGCTGGCAAGTGACCCTGTAGGGTTTTCAAGGCAGAGATGTTTGGAGGTGGTTTGCCATAGCCAGCATCTATGTCTGTGGAAAGTATTGGCGTCGGGAGGCCAGTTACAGTGAAATCAGCATAGTGGTTTAATGCAGGTCAAGACGGTGTCAGGACGGCCTGCAGCCGGGTCTTGAAGGTGGCGACGTCCGGGGCTGGGATCAGGATGTCATCAAAGAATGGCTTCACGCCTAGAATGCCTTTTAAAACAGAGTCCATTAGCTGTTGGAACAACCCAGGAGCGACGCTGACCCTGAACTGGAGCTGCTTTACCTTGAACACTCCCTTGTGTGTGACAATTGTCTGTGCCTCGGCTGTGGCGTCGTTCACGGGGAGCTGCTGGTAGGCCTGTGCCAAGTCCAGTTTCCCGAATACCTTGGCCCCGGCAAGGGAGGCCAAAACATGGCTGACCATGGGCACCAGGTACGCGTGGTCTTGCACGTTCAAAGTGCATTTGTAGTCTGCACAAATGCAAACCTCCCCGTTCGCTTTCAAAGGAGTTACTATTGGAGTCTCCCACCTAGCATGGGAGACTGGCTCGAGCATGCCTTGCGCCATGAGCTTGTCCAGCTCAGCCTCTACTTTCGGCCGTATGGTCAGGGGAGGCCACTGGTCCGCCACGCGGATGGGGCAGACCACGGGATCTAAGTCCAGGGAGACAAGGGGCCCCCAGTAGGAGCCAAGTGTGCCATCAAAAATGGCTGGGAATTCCGCACAGACCGATGCGTAGTCTGCAGCCCCCACACGGTACACCCCTGTGAGCCCCACCCCAAGGGGCTTGAACCATGTGTGCCCCAGGAGACTCATTAGGTCTCATTCCACCACAAGGAGGTCAAGGGGCCTGTCGAATTCGTGGTACTGTACCCTGACCCTGGCCAACCCCTTGATTGCAACCAGGTTCTTTTGGGAATCCCGGAGCACTAGACCCGTTGGCTGGCATAGCCGGGGTCCCCCCCGTGGGCAGATCCATTTAAAAGTGGCTGCGGAGACTATGGAGTACGCCGACCCGGAGTCCAGCTCCATGGAACGGGGGTGCCCTCAATCTGTAGGTCCACCGTATAGGCTCCAGGGATGGGCTGGGGTAGGTTCAGTACCTGTACTGCCATTGTGAGGCTATCTACCGTCTCGTAGTTTGCGGCGGCAGTTGAGCGGCAGCTGGTCCGGGTGCGACAAGCCTTGGCAATATGCCCCATTTTACCACAGGATCGGCAGACGGCATCCTGGAAATGGCAGGAATGTCGCCCGTGGGGGTCCCTGTTGGGGGAGGCCTGTTTTTGGGAGAAGAAGGAAGAATGGTGGCAGGTGGCAGGTGCCGGGAGCAGGCCCGGGAGGAGCTGGACTCACCCTTCTGCGAGTGCTGCTGGAGCCGGTGGATATCCTCATCCTCGGAAGATTCGGACCCGGAGGTAGCAGTGCAATGGACCTTGGTAGCCAGCTTGTCTTTTAGAGTTGCCTCGAAAGCCATGGCTGTTTGTAGAATCTTCTTGAGGTTTGGCTTGGGAAGCGCTATCAGCCGGCACCGTAACTTGGCTTCTCATATGCCCCCCATGAACACTGTCTCCACATGGTCGTCCACGTGGCAGAACTCACAGCCCACCACCATGCAGCGGAGGTTGACCAGGAATGTTGCAGCTGATTCTCCGGGCTGCTGTTGGTGCCGGATGAAATCCAGGTGCAGGGCCATTTTGGGGGGTTTGGGGGCAAAGTAATCCCTGAGATCCTTGGTTAGGACGTCATAAGGTGCCTCGAGGGGATCTTGTGGGGCGAGCAGGCTCTGGGCGACCCGCATCGCATCCACCCCACAAGCGCTCAAGAGCCAGGCTCGCTTCATGTCCGCATCGGTGATGCCCCAGACAATGAAAGCCCAACCCAGCTGCTTGATCCATACCTCCCAGGTCTCTGAATGAGACGTGTTGAAAGGGGGTATTGGTCCCGGAGCGTCAGCCATAATTACCGGAGCAGGGGCGGCATGGTGAGCGATGTCCTCGGGGGCTTGTGGCGGTGCTTCGGAGTGCTGGAGCTCGGTGGCACCTGGAGCCAGCAGAACAGTGCTCGGTGCAGGGCTGCTAGGTTCGGCTGGAGAGTCACTCATCGGGATCCCATCCTCATCGCCAGTAGAAAGTATTGGAGTTAGGAGGCCGGTTATAGTGAAATCAGCATAGTGGTTTATTGCGGGTCAAGACGGAACATGAGAAACCCCGGGCTCAGAGCCCTCTTTTATGCCAGTCGGAGATAATCCCCCGACCTCGCCCCAATGTCCTGATAGGACCTTAAGATAGTGGTTACAGTTCATAGGTCCCCTGGGGGAAACCTAGGCTCGTGATTGGCAGTTTTTTAGGATCCAACCGGCTATTGTTCTACCTGGCCGAAGCTCAGGTAGATTCTGGCCATGTGCAATGACCACGTGGCGGTCGCCATTACGAGAGTCCCTGGCGACCGCGGTCTTGATACACAACAGTCTGCATAGTGACCTGTTTAGCTCCAAGATCTGATGAGATCAGGCTAGCCTGGGTGATCCATGTTGAGGCCCTGATCACTCTATGGAAAGAATTAGTACAGCCATTTATAATTTTTTCTGTAAGACCATCCATAATCTGCTTTTCTCATTTCCCTTTTGCAAAAATGAGTTTCAGCAAGGAAGGCAGACTATAAGTAGAGTGAATAAACTTTTTAAAATGGGTTCGTTGTGGCTAAGGGCCATTTTAACCATCTTTTAATTTTCTTTTAAGAATACTCAACTTGGAGAGATTCTTGCTGAATCAGAAGGATTTTTTAAAAGTCTCTCAGTAATGTCCCAGTCATTCAAAAACTCTCCTCTCTTTTTCTTCTTTTTGAATGAAACTGATTATAATAGAATTGCTGCACAGAACCCAGCCACTCCATTGACTCATTCCAGATTCACACTTGCTACTTAAAATGCTTTATGTCCTCCTTCCACTGTTGTTGCACATATGTGATAAACAGAAACACAGTTATTAAAGTGCAAATGTCAGGTTTCAGGCATGTGAAAAACAGGAATGTATGTTTAAATGCACTTGTACCAGGTTTTTTTAATCAACTGATGGCCATACAGAAAGGCTGATTTATAACTATATTTCATTTTTTCTGCACTTTACAGTGAACACTCAATTTCAATTTTACATGAAGCTGCAACAAATAGGAAAATGAAGCAAGGTTCTCTCTCATTTAGACAATCACAAAGCTACCAATCAGACTTAATGCCACAATATTGGTAATGGGGATGTTGCTCCTCATTACAAAAATCTTTGTTTATATCCAGTCACTGAAATGCTAAAATCTGGCCATTGAGTAAGTTTTCTTAAAGGTGATTAGCAACATAACATTATTCAATTTTTAATTCACAGGAACATTCAGGTAGAGCAAGAGTTACAATTTAAATTTAGCTTGAGGATTAATTTTGCTGATTTGTCATCTGAAAACATCAAATTAGTGATTAATATATCTTCATCAGGATGTTTACAGAAACTTGATTAAGAAAGAGCAGCTGTAAAATGTGGATATTAGTTTTGTACTCTCACATCAAGCTAATATTGTGCTTTTGAATTATTCACGCAACAATGTTGCCTTCATAGATGGCTTTGTGAATAATTCAGAGCATAACATTCCATCTCGTATGCAAAAAACTTTTTATGTGTGTAATACGACTGAATACAATTGGGAGAAGGTGGTCATTCAGATACCTGGTCCCTGACAACTTAAGCCTTTATAGGTCAAAACTGGCACTTTGACCTTTGCTCAGAGACAAACTGAGAACCAGTGAAGATATTTTAATACTGACAAGATATGTTTCATTCAGTGGAGCCCAGTTAATACTATGGTTACTGTATTCAATAACTAAAATGACTGGTGATGTTGGCTCTTCAACTGGAATTCCTGTTATTTTTAGAATAAAAATATTCTAAATATTTATTCTTTGAGTGAAGAAGTACTTACTTTTATCCATTCTAACGTGACTGCTCAGCAATTTCATTGAGTGCCCATGAGTTCTTGTATTGTGAGAAGGGGAGAAAGGACTTCTTTCTTTACCTGCTCTATCCCATGCATAATCTTGTAAACATGTATCATGTCATCATTCAGTCATCGTTTCTCCAAGCTAAAGAGCCCCAAGCACTTTAACCTTTCTTCATAGGGAAAGTGTTCCAACCCTTTTATCATTCTTGTTGCCCTTTTCTGCACTTTTCCCAATGCTATAATATCCTTTCTGCGGTGTGGTGACCAGAATTGTACACAGTATTCCAAATGAGGTTGCACCATCCATTTATACAGGGGCATTATGATACCAGCTGATTTGTTTTCAATTCCCTTCCTAATAATCCCCAGCATAGCATTAGCCTTTTTATTGCAGTTGCACACTATCTCGACATTTTCAGTGAGTTATCTACTATGACGTCAAGATCTCTCTCTTGGCCAGTTTCCGCCAGTTCGAACCCCATCAACGTGTATTTACAGTTAAGATTTTTGGCTCCAATGTGCATCACTTTGCACTTGGCTACACTGAACCCCATTTGCCATGTTGACACCCACTTGCCCATCCTCAACAGATTCCTTTGGAGTGCCTCACAATTCTCTCTGGTTCTCACCACCCTGAACAATTTAGTGTCATCTGCAAATTTAGCCACTTCACTGCTTACTCCCAACTCCAAATCATTAATGAACAAGTTGGACCCAATACTGAGCCCTGCAATATCCCACTGCTTATGTCCACTGTGAAAATTGCCCATTTATACTCACTCTCTGTCTCCTATTAATTAGCCAGTTTTTGCTCCACAAGAGGATGTCCTTTTATCCCATGACTATTGAGCTTACTTAGGAGCCTTTGATGAAGAACTATATCAAAAGCTTTCTGGAAGTCAAGATATTGGTTTTCCCTTGTCCACATGTTTGTCCACCTCATGTACCCATGCAGATTTAGCTCACAATAGCCTAATCAAGGTATTTTCCCCACTTTTTCCTGCCAGAGCTTGAAAACACTTAACTTTAAACCAGCCATTGAGATGTTCCTGGGAAAGTGGGTTCCCATGTCCAGCAATGAAACTCTTTCCCATAAAAAGACTGTCCCAGGTCAGTGAATAGTGTGCCAGGTTTTCCCCACTACCTGAACACCCCTGCAACTAAGTTGGCTCCCTTTCTTTCTCCAGGATCTCAGGTCATATGTCTCTTCCCTAAAACTTCCCAGTTTCTTCCCTCCTACCTGTTATAAATGTGACTTCTTGTTGGGGTGTGTGTGTGTGTGTGTGATTACTTAGGGAATTAGTTCTGAAGTGCTTAGTGTAGGGTCTTTACAATTTTACTTCTTTTATTTTATTTTGTATACAATAAAATTATTTGTTTGTGTTTCTAACCAGTCTCTCACTCTATTCATAATTTTATTGTGGGGTACCCCTACTGTGATCCATCGTGGTATGCACACACCTATACAGTCCTGCATTATTCATTTCTAGAACCCTTTAAAAAGCTAATTTCCCCTTCTCTAGGTCCAGTTTGGGCAAAAATACTCAAACTCTAACCCCCCCCCCAACCCACTAGTATATAAAATTGCAGCCATCCTAATCCTGCCTAATTCACATCAGTCTTGCAGATATCCTTTTGGTTTGATTCCTACTACAGCTCTTCTCCCATTATCATCTCTTCTAAATCCAAAGCAGATTTTCCTCCACCCCACCTGGCCAAAAAAATAGTTTGTTTCCCTGAACCTTTCCCAAAACAACCTCAGCAATCATGTCAGGAACAGGCCTGTAGCTACAGTGGGGCATCTTGGGGTCTGCCCCAACTTACAGCCAAGTCCCCCAACTCTCTGGACTGCCTGGAGGAACCCCCACCATCCCTTCCCCAAGCGTGTGTATCCCAGCTGGAGCAGCAAGACACACTGGGGTCTTGTCCTGCCAAGCCCCAATCAGGTGCCACCGCCATAGCAGGCCAGAGAGTGGGACTGACTGGTGGAAAGAAGACGAAGACACCAAACCCAGCCCCTCCCCACTGACGAGAAATGCTTCCGAGGAAACTGTAAAAGGTCCTGCAGGGCCCTGATCTCTTCCGGGAGCTCATTCCACCAGTACAGTATAAAACTGTAAAAAGACTCTTATCAGTTTAATGTATTGTTAATACACTGGTTAAAACTGCAATTAAAAAAACATATACAACAATGTTGCATTTAATTAAACCCATCCCTGACATGGATCAATAAAAGAAGTCACATAGCAACATGAGGAGTAAATAACTTCCTCAACACAATTCTCCATTGTCAATTTCCCAATTCACACAGTTCTACAACAGGCTCATTTAGCATTCTTTCTAATTTATTTAATTATAAAAAAGTAGAAACCTGGTGGTAAAATGACCTCACCCTACCAGAATAAATCCCTTCATCCTCCTACCAAAATCAATAAATCATTCAATTACTAACAACCCCTCCCCCTACGCCGAAACAATGCCAAGATATAGCAATTAACCACAAGTTCAGCATTAGCTTTATCTACATAACGAGAAAGTCTCAAGGAGTCTAAACACCAATGTTGTAAAACACTAACTGCCTCCTTACAACTCTTATTACTCCAGGAACTAGTGGGGAACTCATAGGTTAAAATAAATACTAAGTAGATAAGTAAAATAGCAAAGAATGCTCTGCAGAGCACAGACAAAACCCAACCCAGGAAGTCCCTTTGTCTCTCCCTCCCTTCCCCACCTAGATAAAAACCCAACCCAGGAAGTCCCTTTGCCTCTCCCTCCCTTCCACATCTAGATAAAAACCCAGTTAAACAAAAAGGCTAGGAAGATTTACTGACAGCAAAGAGAACCAGAAAACAGAGAGAAAATAGAGATAAATAAAAAGCTCTATAGGCAGAGCGCACCAGCATCTTGCTCTCTCCAAGCTGGAACTGGAACCCTGCTGCCATTTTAAAGTTATTTAAAAATGCTACAAGGACCCAGTTGGGCCAGGAACACATTGTGCTGAGACACTGTTCTCCCTCCACCCATGTACCTTTGCAAGCATCAAAATGATTGCCTCCATGGCCGTTTTGGCACTTGAACAATTGTTGGGGTGGGTAGAGTGTCTCAGCCCTCCATGCTGCAAGCCCAATCAGGACTGGACCTTGCCAACATTTTAAAATCACTTTTAAAGGGTGGTGGTGTCCATGGGTCCAACCCGTGGACACAGCCACCTCTAGTTTGGCACACTGTGTTAAAACAAGTGTCTACATGGACACTCTGTTGCAACAACTCTGCAGATTCCTCTTTCAGCCAGATTATGTTGGTTTGTTTTTAATCAAGTTTAAAGAGGAAAGGTTGGAAATGCTATGAGTCATGTGGAGGCTTCATGCTTTTCATGTTGGGAACAAGCTCCATGTGGAAGCAGCTTGAAACAAGCTTCAGACAGATGGGGCTTGCCTTCTGTCCCCCCGCCCCTTTTCTTGAAAATTCAGGTAAGAAAGAATTCTTTGTAATTTGCATATTGTATTTTGACCATTGTTGGGTTGTCCTAAGAAAAGACACTTCATCAAATGTGCTAGATTTAGATTTCATTCCATATTATTAATAAGGCAAGTAAAAGTAGCCATGATATCTGTGTTATTTCCTCCATTTTGTTCCGATGTCCTTGAATTACACCATCCTGGTAATGAGCCATTATTAATTCCAGTACATCCAAAACAACATGTTAGCAGCTGAGTACACAAATTTATAGTTCATTCCTTATACTTTGGACTCTCTTTTTGGTTCCTCTCATAAATCCAACTGATTAAACTGTGTTTCATATCTTTGCTAAGTTTTAAAATATTATTATTACTTTCTAATTGAAAGATATTATCTCCCTCCCTCCCACTAATTGTGTTTTTACAAGCATTATCAGTTTCTGTTCTAATTTGTGTCTGACAGATGACCAACCATGAGACTATCTTTGTCTTGAGAGGTCATGATAGAAGTCAGAATTCCTGATGGTCACAACCACAAAATGCCCAAATAAATCTTATTTCAACACAATATTTGGCTGAGAAAATGAAAGTACACTCTTTTACATGGAAGGCATCAGATAGGTCAGAAGAAGTAGGATTTGATTAATTTTTCGTGATCTGCACCTGAATACACTGAGAGGTAGGGAATGATTTATATTGGCTTAAGTGGCAGGCTTGTATAGGCAGTTTTGTGTGATTGCTATAACTGAGTAATGAAGTGTAAACTTTAGGCAGTCTGAACACAGGAATTATTTAAGAACACAAGAGAAGCCAATGTTGGGTCAGGCCAATGGCCCATCCAGTTCAACACTCTGTCACACAGTGGCCAAGAATACCAGGTGCCATCAGGAGGTCCAGCAGTGGGGCCAGGACACTAGATGCTCTCCCACTGTTGCCTCCCCCCAGCACCAAGAATATATAGCATTACTTGCTCCACAGTTCCTACCTACACCTTGTGACCTCCTCTGATTTTAGACACTTGGGACGTTGATTTATTTAAAATCTTTCTATCCCTCCTTGCCTCCTCAGACTCAAGGCAGCTAAGAATGCAGCAACCAGGTTGTAAGGACACAAATTTTAGCAGTCCAGCTAACAGGATAAAAACACAGAGGATTACACATTTTAAAAAAATTAAGGATTTAAAACATATAGAATTAAAATCCCAAAATCAGAAGGAATGCAGCCAAAATCTGCTGAAACAATTTACTCTTCACCAAATGAACTCTGGAATAAGACTGTCTTACATGTGCTTAGATATGCAGCATTCCTCTAATATATCTCAAAGAAATGCAGGTTATCATTGTTTACTGCAAGGGATCTGAATACATTCTTTATTTTATTTGTTATTTTTTTTAAAAACCCTCATCTTTGTTCATGCAATACAGATGAAATAGTGCATTCTATCTTTTTTCTGGTTGGACACAATAATTTCACCCACATGGTTTTGAAACAAACAAAGATTGACATGAGTTGGTTCTGCAAACACAAATTTTGCACAAATTTTGTCTTGCCCATAGTTTTGTGTACTGAGGAATTGGAGAAATCACACTGCTATGGTTTAAGGCAACTGGTGCCAGTGCAAGCTCAGGGCTGATTCATGCAACCATTTTGGCATGGTATGATGTGGGTTACTATGTGTGAGTGGTGAGTGCTGAATATTTATTCATAACTAAATATAAATATTTATATTGTAAAAACAAAAGCCTCTTCCACCTTTGTAGAAAAATACTGTGAATCATAGGTGAAGTTGTAGGCAAACACCAGTAGGATTGCTCCATTTTGAGGTGGGCCAGATTTATTTTCATCCTGTGATACTGGGTATGGCAAATGCTACTCAGCTTATGAAACGCAACAAACATAATTTGGTCATGCAACATAGCAGATAACCACAGGAGGCATGCAGCCAGCCATAAGATATGTGATAACCTTGCTGCACTGCCAAGACTGCTTTTGGCTGTATGACTCATCTGAGTCTTCTTCATTGCAGTACTAAGTGCCAAGACTATGGTTCACCAAACTGCAACGGATCTTCCACAAGTGCTTTGAGCAGTGATTCAGATTACAAACTGGAGCATTCAAGTGACAGCTTTGATTTGATTTCAACAAGCACTGATTACCCAGTTATACTTATCTCAGAATGGTGAAATGTTCATTATTCTAGAATTTTTTATCCAGCTCTTCGTCCATGTATGGACTCTACCCTCTCCCATTTAATTCTTACAACAGCTTTGAGAGGAAGATTAGGCTGACTGTGTGAATAAGTCAGTGAGTTTCAATAGATGTAACTTTACTTAGGATGGCATGGTTAAAACCTTTCTATTTGTGCACAGCCCACCATTAACAGACCTTACTTCACATTTTCCTCAGCATTGACAGACATTCACAAATCATGTGGGTCATCTTGACCTCTAGTTTTTTGCATCTCCAGCAGTGATTGAATTTTAATAGCCTCACTGAGGGTCAGCACATTCTAAAGATCATCACCACCCCCACCCCCGGACACATTTATTGGTCACATGTTCTTTGAAACTTGTATTGTAGAAGTAAAGCAACCAGCACTTGGGCTTCTTAAGGATACTGCCAAGTTTTAAATTGCCAAGATTTCAAGATAATGACAGTGCATCAAAATGCTTCATTTTAAATGGAGCATCCAATCGTAGTCCGATTATACTTCTAGATTAATTGCCTTTCAGTGCTTGATCTGAATGGGTTCCTGTGCTGGGGGCAGGGGCTATGGTACCTGCATCATAAAGCCCTTTGTATACTGAGATGGGGATGCCTTTATTTGAGACAGATTAAAAAGTGGATCACCTGATCGATCCGTAACACTTCGAGCTCTGTGAGCTGAGTGATTTCATTGTCATCTATAGTGAATTCTTCTGCACAATTTGAAAGTGTCCTCTGAAAGACACTGACCTCATCATCCTGGCTGCACTCACCTTACATCCTTTGATTCATGATGATTCACTACAATGAGCAACCTGGAGGATGAGATATTACTCTGCGGCATCATCAGTAAGGAGGAAGTAACAGCTATAGTTTATTGTAGTTTTGAAATCCAAGCCATTTCCTTCTGGGGGTATAATGCTACGCATTCTGAATATGCTCCAAGATCCAGGGTGTTCCAGACTTAATTAAAATAGCATGCACTTTTTACAGAAAGAAGTCTGTTTAATCAGCCATACTTCAGGATTAATTTGTCAGGAATTACCATGCCCTGATCATTCAGCTCTTTGCAGCAGCCTCATGCGCAGAACAAAAGATATTTAACTCGAGTTATATATCGAGTTATTGATTGGATTATGTGTCAAAGCAAAGCATGCTATGCACATTGATAATTTATAACTTGCAATGTTCACGAATAATGAAATTGTTGTTTGTTGTTGTTTTTGCCCTCAAGTTACAGCTGATTTATGGTGGCCCCATGGCGTTTTCAAGACAAGAGATGTTCTGAGGTGGTTTGCCATTGCCTACCTCTGCATCATGACCCTGGTATTCCTGGGAGGTCTCCCATCCAAAGGCCATCCAAAGACTAGCCAACGCCAACCCTGCTTAGCTTCCGAGATCTGATGAGATCAGGCTTCCCTGGACTATCCAAGTCAGGGTGAATAATGTAATACCTGTTATAAATTACTATAAGACCAAATTTTCAAGAATAGGGCTGCCAACTCTGGGTTGAGAAATTCCTGGAGATCTGGAAAGTGGAACCTGATGAGGGCAGGGTTTGGGGAGCCAAGAGAGCTGAGCAAGGTATAGACTCCACCTGCCCAAGCAGCCATTTTCTCCATGGGAAGTGATCTTTGTAGTCTGGAGATCACTGTAATTTCAGGAGATTGCCAGGCCCTACCTGGAGGGTATGGAAAAGTATATGACCCTGTGTATAATAGATGTATGCTTAAGGTATTTTATGCTTTTATTTTTTTTATTTTTCTATACTGTTATATGAATATTGGTGCCAAGTATTACCAAACATAGGTTTCACCCAAAAATACATCAAAATGAAGGTTTACACTATGTTCAAACATTCAAACAGCACCTTGTCAGTTTCACAATCATTAGTCCCACTGGACTCTTCAGGCAGAACTTGAGAGATATGTTCTCCTAGATAGGTTATTATGTTTGTTGCAAGGGTTCCAATGGGACCCTAGAAAATATGCTGCTATTTTAAGAGTTTTCTACTCACAAAGAGAATTTATTGTGCCTTATGTCCTGTATGTACATCACGGTCCTTGAAAAAGATTGCATTCGATATGGGTAAATTACTAGAGCCTTTGGGACTAGTGATTGTGAAACTGACAAGGTGCTGTTTGAATGTTTGAACATAATGTAAACCTGCACTTTGATGTATTGTTCGGATAAAACCAAAGTTTGGTAATACTTGACACCAATATTTATGCAACAGTATAGAACATTTTTAAAAGAAAAAGAAAAAGCACAAAATAGATCTACCTTAAGCATACATTTATTATACACAGTGTCATATACTTTTCCATATCTTCCTAACACGGTGACCCTCAGTTTTTGTATTATCTCCTACCTGTAGGTGGGCAACCTTTCTTAAGCCACAGGCCTCACCTTATCAAGTTGCCTCAATTTAGACTTCTCCCCAGCCTTCTGCATTTCCTGAAGCCTCAAAGATGGTATCAGACTCATCTCAGCCCAGGCAGGTACACTGGCCAGTAAGATGTGACTCAAAGAAAACCTCTTCTTGATTTATATTACCACTCACCTTCCCTCACATGAAGATGTTTCAGTCATGATTCTATTATTTTGCCAGGATTGCTAACTACTTTTAACTCTCTTCAGCTTTTAAGAGGTTTGCACAGTGTGTATACTCCACAGGGAGCCGTAGGCCACATCAGGGTTCCCTGATCAGAACAGCTGTAAGAAGCACATGTTTTCAAATACCTGTTTTGCCTATTCATGCTTTACATTTTCAGTGTATGTGTAGAAAAACTCAGAAGTATTCCTAAAATTAAAATTAGTGGAAGAGACACTAGTTCACCTTCCTGAATAAGTAAAGATTGTAAAATTTCAAAAAGTTACCCCATAATTACTCCAGAATGTAAACAATACACCAGTATGTAAGCAATAAAGTGTTGTTCAATTTTGATCCTTCCGTTTCTTTTTAGAAATTTTGACTAAAATGCATTTAGCAATTGGAATGCAATATACATATTTTAAGGAAGTGTTTCATTTTTTTCCATTGGCTTGAAGTTCTAGCCTGAGACCCAGGCTGTGGAGGGAACAGGATAAGAGATGCTTGCACGAGAGATGTATGGGATTTCAGGACAGGAAGCTATATAAAATGAGGTCCCCTCCTTTCATACGTGGAATCAATGTCAAATGCCTTCTGAGGTTTAAGTCTTAAGCAGAAATTGCTTACATCCATGTTGTGTTTTTGGAAGTCATGATGTCAAAAGCTTAAAATCAATACTCTGAACTACTTGCCATATTCTTCATAGGAAGGTACATTGGCTGAGGACAGACTGGCAGTCTGGACCGTTCTGCCTCCGCTTTAAAAGTGGAGGCAGAGTGGCAGTCCAGACTGCCACATCTGCCTGGAGGAGGCGGGCCGGACGCAACGCGTCTGGCGCCGCGCTCCTCCTGCAGCAGCCGGGCACCTCTTAAAAGTGGTGTCCCGGCTGCTGCGGTGCGCGTTCCACCCGCTTCCGGCAGGTGTGAACGCGTGCCAGCCGAGGGAGCCGCGCGGCGTTCGTATGCCGCTGCCGGAAGCTGCCCACAGTCTGGACGCTGTGGGCAGCTTCCTTGTGGTGGCGTGCGAACGCTGCACGGCGGGGGCAATTCCCCCCCGCCTTGTTTGCCGTGCCATGGAGGCGCGGCAGAACATGAGTCTGTCCACAGCCATTGTCAATCACAGCCACAAAGTTTTTTAGACTCCTGGACAATAAGATGTAGCACAACCAACATTTGTCCCTATCATAGTTTTATGGAGTAGATAAGCAGGCAATCATTTAGTATAATTTTCATTAATGAAATGATTTGATTAATTTATAACGATGAATTTTGTTTCCCAGATGAGAAGTGACCATCATCAATAGCAATGATATTTTAATCACTCATTTTCCCAGCTGTTGCTGTAACTCTTCATAAATTATTCCACCTGTCTGTACAAAATCTTAATGTGCAATTAAACCCTATTTGGCTGGCAACAGTCATTGATGATCTTAACTAGTATGATCAATGCAACTACTGTTTTTGCATTGTGTGAATATCAGATGACTAACAAGTCTAATAAACAAGCTGGTGTGCTTGTATGTGATGATTTACTGGAATTCTATTCTTGGAGGACCAAAGGCCAGAATGGCATGTTACGTATTCTTGTAAATATTCCTCAGGAAAGGTGGGTAATTTGGGGTGAGAAAACAGCACAAGGTAAAATCCTTCATCTGCTGTGCCAATCTGCATCACAGCCCACCCCCTGCAATCTACAAAAAAAAGAAAAAGAAAAAAGAATACTCTCAGGGATGATAGTCACAAAACTTGTAACATACACTTCTGTACTCCAGAACTTGGGTGGGGTATTTCTGGAGATTTGAGGGTAGAGCCTGGGGAGGGAGGAGTTTGGGGAGGGATCTCAGCAAACATAATTTCAGAGTCCACCCACCAAACTAGTCATTTTCTCAAGGGGACCTGATTTCTGTAGTCAGGTGATCAGGTGTAATTCTAGGAGATCTCCAGGCCTCACCTGGAGGTTGGCAACCCTGTTCAAAGACCATGCTTCTGACCTCACTTGGGATTTTGGGCAGATGCCAGGACCTGATGCAAGTAGTGAGGAAGCGACTATTGGAAGACCTCTGTATAAGGTGTAAAGAATATAATAAAATGATGTTGATGGCACCCATAGCTAGGTTGCCAGCAAGGCTGGAGGAAAATGCCCTGTCCTTTTAACAGAGGCTTAATGTGTGGAAATGGGCAACTGAAGCTTTTCAAAGCACAGAAGTAAATAACATCACCTCCCAGCCTCTATTAAAGTAGCAGGACATTTTTCTCCAGGACTGTTGGTAACCCTACCTATAACTTCTAGGTGCAACTAAAGACACAAAAATCAGAAGTCTCCCTTACCTGTTTTGCAGGAATGTGTCTTGTGAAGGTGATCATGTTTGTCTTTAACAGCAGTTGCATAAAAATTAATTTGAAAGGAGACGTGTTTCCCAATATGGTGTTACAAACTTCTGCAGAATTTCTGCCTGTTACACAGCAGTGACAAGTAGCAGAAACCTGGTACAAAAAGATGGCAGCCAGAGAAATCAAACTGTATCACAGTTGCCTTGAGAAGTGGTTTAGTAAAACAATCCAGGTAGTTCCATTAAATAAGTGAACCAAGCAAAACACCTAAAGGTAGTGAAGCAAATGAGAATGGAAGAGAACCCCAGGCATGAGGTAACTTATTAAGAGAGAGGAAAGAATGCAGTGCTGAAGTGGAGGAAAATGCAGAGGCTTAAATACTCATTTAAAAGAAAGGGGGAATCCAACTATATGTGGAATCATGTCCTTTGTATTCAGCTAGAATAAGTGATTGGCTTGATAGGGAGGCACACATTTACCATCCCACTTGTTTTATGTTCAAATCTTTTTTAAAAAATTGGGCCATGCTGGCTCTTTTCTCTTTTCCTTTTGGTTAGTTTACAAAATAGTATTTTTGTGTACTTGGGGAATCCCATGAACATGTAGAAACCGCTGCCTTATCTGTGGGTGGCCTGGTTTTGTGGCTTTCACGATCATGACAGAGGCCGGTCACTTTACTGTTAGAGGACCAGAGGAGAGAATGTCAGCCTGCTGCTGGAATGTGCAGTCTCTGCATTTGGGATACTGTTCCCTTGGCTGCAGCTATGATTCACCTCCTTCTCAATTGCCCCTTCCATCAAGCAGAATTTACCTTTGAAAATACAGTTAACTTCTTGTTGAAACCTGTCAGTGGTTGGAACTAAGTACCAAGTAGTTTAGCAGTACAGATGTGAACCATGGGGTCATAACCAGGGGTCCGTTGGAGTGGGAGTGCACAGGAGTGCAGCTCCGGGAGTGAGGAGCCCAGGGGGCGAGCGCATGACCAAGCCCTGCCCCCTCCTCGGCTTCCCCAAGCAGTGCAGAGGCGCAGCGCCCCGGGGAAAGCCCTGCTAGGGTCTTTATTGTTTTTAATGTTTTGTTTTAATATTGATAATTTTATCATTGTTTCTTTTATGACTGTGTGCTGCTTTTCCAGAGACTTGCTCAAGGTGGCGTATAAATTTTCTAAGTATACCATTTTTTATCTGGGCACATGGCATATAAGTACTGGAGAAATTTCACCAACCCTTCAGCAGCTTCCACCCCATCAGTTTGGTGCAGTGGTCAGGAGTTGGACTCTAATCTGGGAGAACCGGGTTTGATTCCGCACTCCTCCACATGCAGCTGCTGGTGTGACCTTGGGCCAGTCACAAGTTCTCTCAGAGCTGTTCTCTCATGAGCAGTTCTCAAAAGACCTCTCTCAGTCCCACCTACCTCACAGGGTGTCTTGTTGTGGGGAGGGGAAGGGAAAGGGATGGGTGGTGCACGTGTCCTGGGTATCTCAAGTCTACTTGAAACCTGGTGGTTTCAACCTGGTGGTTTCAAGGGAGCAGGAAGAGAATGAGGGTGTGTTCTTTACGCTTATTTTTATTGCACAAAGTATTGGATGGGGAAGGGAATGGAGGAAGAGCAGGTCAGTTTCACTCACCTGTGGAATGGAGCCTGAGGGGTGGGTGCTACCTTCTGACACACTTCCGGTATGTTAGGGGGTGTGGCATATGCAAAT
Source organism: Lepidodactylus listeri (assembly GCA_029233225.1). Classification (NCBI taxonomy): domain Eukaryota; kingdom Metazoa; phylum Chordata; class Lepidosauria; order Squamata; family Gekkonidae; genus Lepidodactylus; species Lepidodactylus listeri. Next base: position 68,547,953 of record JARCFY010000004.1, on the reverse strand, counting down.
GAGTTATGCAAATGAGTTATGCTAATGAGCTCCTGCACCTCTTTTTCTACGAAATGACCCCTGGTCATAAAGCATATATTCCCTTAGGCCCAAATAACAGCCAGCAGCTGTACTGACCAGCAATGTGTTTGGGAACTGCCCTCTCCCTTGATTCTTGTGCCAGCTGGTGAGAGGAAAAGAAATGGTAAACATGGCTGCGGGGGTGGATGGGTGGACAGTGGTGGCATTTGCCCATGCCCTGTAGAAGGGCAGACATGGAAGAGCAGGTCTGATGTAAAGGAGACTCAGGTTTCCAAAGTCATTTCTGAAAGAGGCTGACTTTTTAGGTAGCTGGGAGTATAATGGAAATGCTTTAAACTGGAAGCTTGTCCTTGGAGAGTGTCCTCTGCAAACCGTTACAGATAAAATTATGCCATCTCTGCTGATCCGAGGAATTTTCTGGGCCTATGCTGCCCTCTGACACCAGATAATTGTCAAAAAATAGCAAAGACTTGAAGCAACTCCTGATGAAGATTAAAGGAGAAAGTGCCAAAGCAGAATTACAGCTAAACACCAAGAAGACAAAAGTAATGACTACTGAGGTATGACACAACTTTAAGATTTTCAGTGATGAATAGAAAGTGTTAAAGATTTTCTATTTCTTGGCTCAGTCATCAACCAAAAAGGAAATGGCAATCAAGAAATCAGAAACTGAGACTGAGAAGGGCAGCCATGAAGGAGCTAGAAAAGACATTTAAGGAAGTGTCACTGAAGACTAAGGCTGCGATCACATGCACCTTTAGATCCAACATAGGTGCGCGTGCCTGATGGATCTAAAGGGAGCAATCAGACAGCCACATCTGGGAAGCATCCCACAGTCATCAGCAACCCGTTCTGCTCCACCATGGAAGTGGAGTTAAAAGACACCGGGGAAAGTCTGGTGTTATCTGGATAAGGCAGGCCACGGGTGGACTTTCCCCTGTCTGATCATACAAGCACACACTCATGTCATTGGGATGGTCTGATCTGGCCATCCCGATGGAATGCCATTTTTTCCTCCCCTTTGCAGTATGTGCATCATCGCATTCTTCATAGGGAACCCTCAGTGCAGAGGTGTGATTCCTCATTCATGTGCATGGGTAACAACTGGCAAAAAACCACCACGACTCACCCATGGTGCATCTGATCATACAGTGACGGGCTGCACCTGCAGCACAAAGGGGAGGTGTGATCACACAACTGTGGGTCAAATTCCTCCAGAGGAAATAGCCTTGTTTCCCCTCCGCTTTATCTGGCATGTGTGACTGCAGCCTAAGATGAAGATAATTCGTATTATGGTGTTTCCCATTACTTAATATTGACAGGAATGTTGGACAGTGAAGAAAGCTGGCAGGAAGAAAATAGATTCATTTGAAATATGGTGTTAGAAGAGAATTTTACAGATATCATGAACTGCCAAAAAGACAAATAATAAGTGGGTTTTAGATCGAATCAAACCTGAATTCTCCCTAGAAACTAAAGTAACTCAACTGAGGCTATCATACTTTGGTCACATCATGAGAAGAAAAGACTCACACTGAAAAAGTCAATAATGGTAGGAAAAGTTGAAGGCAGTAGGAAAAGAGAATGACCTAACATGGAATGTATTGACTCAATAAAGTTTGCAAGACCTGAGCAAGGCTGTTAACAATAGGACGTTTTGGAGGTCATTACTTCATAGGGTCACCAAAAGTTGGAAGCAACTTGATAGCATACAACACACAGGTGGTTCTTTTAGTTACCTACCAAAAAGTAGGTTAAAAGTTCACAAGGCAGAGTTCCAGGTAAACAAGCTGCATTGATAAATGGTGTCTAATCAATTTAGTTTTCCTCCTCGAATCAATGACAAATACAGTTGACTTTTTTGATTCTAGAACTGCTTTAGGAAAGTGAGCTGGAGATAATTTTTCTGGTGTCAATGTCTGTTCAGAGCAGAATTCTTGCAACAATTTATGCTTGACTAGCATCAAATGCTCTGAGCTGCTTGAGAGAATTGATTTGGAGACTGACAGCTCTTTCACTGCTTTTACAAATCACATTCTCTCCTGGCTGGAAATTAGTGGGTAATGGCTTCCAAGAGGAAAAATACTGAAGGCAGCACAGTGTGTGAGGGAATGTATACAGTTATAAAATGAAGCCTGCTATAATATATATTACTTCTAGAGGCAGAGTTGCTAACCACCAGGTGGGGCTTGGAGATTTCCCAGAATTGCAGTTGATCTCCAGACTACAGAGATCTCTTCCCTTTGAGAAAATGCCTGCTTTGGAGGGTGAACTCTATGGCATCATACCCAGCTGAGGACCCTGCCCTCCCCAAACTGCTAAAGGAGTTTGCTAGCTGTGTGCAAAAAAATTTCTATGCTATTTATCATTATTTCATTCCTTTTCTGAAGATTCTTTTGTGCTTCCTGATACTTTCCCAAATCTTCTTTAGAAATCTATATATCTAATTCCCAAGGTGCCCCCTGTGTGCGGATATCTAAATCCACATGGGGGGCACCTGGGGGGCAGAGAGATTTGTGCAGAAAAATCTTAAAACTTAAAAAGACTTTCAGGGGGATATTTAAATCCCCCCAAAAGTTAAAGAGTGTTCCCTGCGAATGCACAGGGAACGCTCTGGGAACTCTGTGGTGGCCCAGCAGCTGGGAGCTGCTCGGGCCTCACTGCAGGAGCCAGGGTGTGGGATGTGCGGGGGAAATCAACTCCACAGCTTAAAGGGAGCCTTGATCCCCAGGTCCCGCCTGGAGGGTGGCATCCCATGTTTGGCACCTTCCTGGCTGGGGGAGGAGGAAAAGATACTCATAAAAAAAGAAATCTTTCTCATACACACACACTTTGTGGAGGGGCTTCGGGGCCGCACCACAAGCCCCCCCCCTCCCTGGTTGAGTCTCCCAACTCACAGCTTTGAGTCCCACGTTGGGCCCGGGGCGAACAGGTGGGCCTCACCAGCACTGAGGTAAAAACTTTGGTCACAACAGTCAGGCAAGAGATGCCAGGCGCTGTTGTTGTCGGGCCTCCTCAAGTCTCCCATCTCCTTCTGCCCCCGAGACCGGCTTGCCTGGCCCTTTCCGAGGCGAGGCCTAGCCGCTCCACCCCCCACTGGCCCTCTCTCAGCCCTCTCTCAGCCAAGTGCGGCTGCCTTTCCTGCCTCGCCTAGCACAAGGAGGTCTGTCCTATGCTAAAACGTACATTTCTCCAAAGAAATGAGAACTTCAATTTATTAAAGGTCAGAGTAGTTTAAAGTTATGGGGTGTATTCAGTTAAAACTCTTTTGCAAGAGACAGGCTGAGATGAGAAATGGGACCCACTGATAGATTTTTTGATTGCTCTGAGCCCCTCTTCCACCGTCCCCCTCCCCCTCCCCACAAATATATAGATTGCTCCTGATTTTATTATATCAGCTCCCATTCCTCCACTAGAGACTTCACAGCTATCATTTACAGAAATGATGGGATATTTAATTTCTTAAGACTGTAAGAATTTATTTGTTTGGTAATGCACATGAATGCACACTAATGTCATTAGTCTTTTTGAAAAAACCCTGGAAGTTCCTCATATACTTAGAATGAAGAAGAACCTTTCCTATATATTATGCCCAACTCACGGACAATCTGGCATGCTATAATAAACCTTCTTCACACTCGGTCTTCTCCTCTATCTGGCTACCTATCCTAGAGTATTTGTCCTCCCAACAAGAAATCCCTAAAGTTATAGATGCTTTAGGTTTATGGTAAAACCTAGAAGCTAGCTACCGTGTTGTTTGGTGTAAGTGGTTAAGTGCGAAGACTCTAATCTGGGAGAACCAGGTTTGATTCCCCACTCCTCCACATGCCACTGCTGGATGACCTTGGGCAAGCCATAGTTCTGTCAGAGCTGTTCTTGAAAGAGCTCTCTCAGCCCCACCTACCTCACAGGGTGTCTGTTGTGGGGAGGGGAAGGGAAAGGGGTTTGTAAGCCTCTCTGAGACTCCGAGTGAAGGGTGATGTATAAATCCAATCTCCTCCTCCTTCTTTGGGGGGGAGATCGGGGAGCCCAGCAGCTGAGAGCTGCTCAGGCTACCCATGCCCATGGGGCGTGGAGATCGTCGAGCCCGGTGGCTGAGAACCGCTCAGGCCTTGTCGCTGGTGCCTGTGTGTGTGTGTGTGGGGGGAGATTGGCAGGCCTGGGCCTCACAGTTGGTGCCCATGGAGGGAGAGAAGGATTGGCGCACCTGGGCCTCGCTGTCAGTGTCAGGGGGGCAGGGGAGAAGGCTCACCTGTGGGTGCTTCCTCCTCCTCAACGTGGAGCTCCTTCTCCCCCCCCCCCCGTGAGTATTGTGGGTCCTCCTGCTTGTATTTACTAATTTTAATACAAGGCTGCCCTTCCTCTAATCTAAAAGTTCAAATTAAGAAAGATCATTTCAGTACTTTCCCAGTTTGGTGTAGTGGTTAAGTGCATGGACTCTAATCTGGGAGAACCGGGTTTGATTCCCCACTTCTCCACTTGCACCTGCTGGATGACCTTGGACAAGCCATAGTTCTGGCACAGCTGTTTCCTCAAGGTCAACTTGGGAAAGAGCTCTCTCAGCCCCACCTACCTCACAGGGTGTCTGTTGTGGGGAGGGGAAGGGAAAGGAGTTTGTAAGCCGCTCTGAGACTCCACGTGAAGGGCGGGGTATAAATCCAATCTCTTCTCTTCTTCTTCTTTTCCCCTCCTTCTCTTCAGTGAACAGCAAATAATCCATACGCTGCATTTATAACATCAACATAAGATCTTCTTGTCCTGAAAACACACTATATTGGATCAAGTTCAACTGCTTGAATCAAACAAAAGTGGATTCTCCAAGATTTCTCCAAGAAAGCAGCAGTGAGAAGGAGCTGAACTGACTACTTCAGCAAGCTCTTATCACAGGAGACTACATCTTATGTTGGAATGTGTTCTTGGGAGGACACCAACAAAATATTCACCAGTACGTGTCTGGAGACAAGGAGGGTTTGGTTTATGAGTCAAAGAAGGCTGCCATCCCTCTCTTCCTAGTAAATTTTGCCTCTGGGCAGGTAAAAAAAAAAACTGAGGTGGAGGCACCTGGCTCCTGGACAAGTTGTAGCTAATTGTAGTACTGAGGTAAATTAGGGTCATGGAAGCAATAATAATGGCTACTCAAGCAGAGATGAACTGCTGAAATCTTAGAAGAATACAGCTTAAATTCAGGGATTTTAAAAAATCCAGAAGTAGACTCAGAAGGTTTCTGTTGTACTTGACTTTATTTTACCCTTTAAAAATAAAAATGGTGCTCCATTTGAAATTGCACTTTATCAAAAAAAGTCACATCAAAAATCTGTTATTAGCAGATGCACCCCTTGTAAAGTCACCTGTTTCCAGACACCACAATCACCCCCATTTATAGCTGAAAAGAGGAATATAAAAACTTAAAATAAATCATGCAGAGACAGATGTATCACCAGAATAGTTTTCCAAACATTTAATTCCAGAATTAAAAATTTAGTTCCACTGAATTCTCAGTTTTTTATTTTGTAAAAAATGAAGTCTCCATCCATTTTACTGCAGAGATATAAGGGGAAAGGTATAGAAAGTGTTTGTCCCTATTGCTTGGGAGGGAATGGAGAGAGGAAACTGCAAGATGGCTAGAGGAATACTATTTGTAAATATTGTACCATTGCCCATGTGCATATCTCTGCATTCACAGTGGTGATGAAAGCAATGCAGATAATACTTGCCATGGGAAAGTAGCATTTTGTACAACAATTCTTGGTCCACAGAATTTTGTTTAAATTAAAATGTTAGGTATTTTTTACTAATTGTTTGAGGTTTGATCTCTTTTTTTCTTTTGCAAAGTGGTATATTCTTCTCCAGTAAACCACCCCCCTCCCTAAAGACAGCTTCAGTAAACTATTAAGCCTCCCTACTATTTCCAGGAGATGGTTGTTCACTAGCAAAAGGGGGATGATGCTTTTAAGAATAAAGTCCACTCTAGGCTTGCTGCTTTAGAAAAGAAATTGATACTTTTGGTGTTGTTGTTGTTAGGGAAATCCATACTGATATATGAAAGGAGAGGCAGGCATTCTCACTAGCTATTTAAACTACAATGGAGAGAGATGCTGCAAGCACACATTCTGTCAGAGAGAGAGAGAGAGAGAGAGAAAGCGCACCAAGGGAGATTCTGCATCTGTCTGTTTCCCTGCAGTTTTTTCACAGCTACATCGGGACATTAATTGTCCTCTGCACTGCATGCTGAAGTCACTTTCCTTGTGCATTGGTTTTTTGGGGGGACCTTCTGCCATTCAGGGGTGAGTTTGCAATCAGTACAGCATTGCCCCAGGGTATCTGAATGTGCTTTTGCACCACGCCTTTTCTTTCCTCCACTTCTGATTCATGGGGAACAATAAACAGACAACTTGACATGGCTTCATTGATCTCTATCTGTTCCCCTGCCCCTATTTCTGTTCTGTTTTCTTTCCTTCCTTCTCCAAAGACAAAAGAGAATGTGTCCTCCCATTCAGGCAAACTTTAAAAAAGCCTGAGGGAGCATAAGAAGGAATCAATAACTATAAAGGACAAGGGGATTCCCTGGTCACAAATGTGTCTGTGTGGGCTTGGATTTTCCCCTCCCTTCCCTTTCTTTTTGCAGAGTCATGGAGGGAAGGAGGGAGGGAAGTGTTGGGTCTCCCTTTCACTTCATCTAATAAAAGCAGCTAGTTAGCTCAGTGAGTTATGGATTGTGGTCATCATACAGGTGTTGTGAGTTCAAGCCCTGTAATGAGCAAGTACATTTTGTAAAAAAAAATAATCTTTTTTTAAAAAAACTTAGGGATGAGTTTAACAATGTTTTAACTCAGGGATGAGTTTATTGTTACACTTTGATCACTGGTGACAATCTTTACTGAACTGCGAGGTGTGTTTGTATGTGTTCGTAGGGCATCAGCGTGACTTCCTTCTTTCTTTTTCTCTTAAAGGTATAGCATCCTATTATCATGCCCCATCAGAGGAAAACGCCAGCAATGTTCAATTAGGAACCTCTTTAGTTCTCCTCTCCCTAGTTAATAGTTTTATTGGTGGTTTTTTAAATGCTCTACATGCAGGGCAGGGTCGGCTGCCTCCAACCTGGCTGGCCCCATACTCGTTGCCATCCCCCTGCCATCTCCCAAAACTATGGGTGAGTTGGGTGTGTGTGTCCTGCTGAGATCTCCTGTGCAGCCAGGGGACTGTGTTGGTGACACCCTGGTAATTGAAACATGGGGGGGCATGGTTTTCTCCTCCTTCTCCTTCCTCATGGTCTCAACTTTCTGTCAGCAGCCTCCCCAACTTGTAAATTTTCCATCTCCAACTATACTAGCTGGCTGTAGATCTCCTTCCCCTTGGATCTTCCAGTAAAACTGGTCTCTTGTTGAATCCATATTAATTAGGCAAAAAATGTGGGTTTTGCTTGTAGCTGCAGAATGCATACAGAATACACAAATAAGTAAACTGGAGGGGGGGGGAACAGTGCAGAGGGACTGTGTGCAACTGCGAAGTCGACCTTTAAAGCTTGACTCCTCGAATTCTCCTGAGCAAGCTGTCAGTGCAGAAATGGCCTAAGACAGGAAGAAAAGAAAGTAGCTTGAAGAAAGTAAGTCCTGAGATTGGCATTCTGGGTAAACAAAGACAACAGTGGAACAGACAGGAAGAAGGATATAGAGGGATCTGACTGGTCTACTGTATTAGTTCTTTGTCCATCTTGAGTACCGGGGTGCTTCAAAAACACTTGCACAGTCCTGGAATTCCACCCCCCCTCCAAAAGCAAATAATGAAGTGCAAAGATAATCATCCTCTCAACTGCAATGTTTGGAGCAATGTCTTTCAAAATGCAAACTGTACAACAATGAAATGTGACAGAATTACTAATTGCAGTAATTTAGAAATATGGGTAATAAAAGGTAATGGCAGGAACTTTATCTGTTAGTCTAAATTGGCTTTCTTCTTTACTGAAACAGAATGAAGTTACTGGCAATTGTGTTTATTTTTCAGATTGTGTTGTGCAAACTAAGCTGATCCATATTTAAAGTGCTCTCTAGTGAAGCTTAATTTCCTTTAAACATTTCTCCATTTTTGTTTTGAACCTCCTTTCTGGTCTGGCCTTGTAGTTTTGAACAATCCTAAAGTTGTTGTTGATAGTCCTGTTTGTTTTTACAAATCCAGTTTTACACTATTTTTGAAGTCCATTCCTGAAACATGCTTTGTTACAGGTCACTATGACTCATTTCTTTGCCACTGCTGACCAAAGCTATTTATTTACTTTTTATATTTTATTTTACAAAATTTATACCCCACTTTCTGCCTTCATAATGGCCACCAAGGCACTAACAAAATAAAAATGTACATAATAAAATCACATCTCAAAAGCCATTAAAGCAACACAAACACATCATTAAAAGCCATTAAAGCAACACAAACACATCATTAAAGCAACACAAACACAAACACATCCAGTAAAATACACATACAAAACAATGAAATACTGGACAGGAAGGATCAATCACTGAGGGAACACCAAACAAAACAAATCTTCACCCACTGGCAGAACATAGTAAGAGAAAGGAATAGGGATGGGCATGAACTGGCTGATGAGCTAAAGTTTGTCACAAATTTTGGCTGGCTCGTGATTTGCAAAGCGATGTTCACAAACTGAAGAACGGTCACAAACTTTTATGAATTGTGATGCAGTTTGTGGTGGTTCATGAAGAGCAGAAAGCAAGAGTTTAAAACCCTGCTTTCTGCTCATCATAAAAAACAGCCACTTAGTTATTTGGTTTAAATGGCTGGGAGCCATTTAAACCACTGTTTTCTGTACCCTGCAAAAAGTGGTGGCGAGCAGAAAGCACAGGGTGAAATGGCTCAGAGCCATTTAAACCCCCGCTTTCTGCTCTCCATGAAAAGCCTTAGGGAGCAGAAAGCAGAGGTTTAAACTTTAAATGGTTCACAGACTAATACCAACTGGCGTATTGGTTCAGTCCATGGTTCAGCCAGGAACCACAAACCAAACCACAAAAATGCAGTTCATGCCCATCCCTAGAAAGGAATAGATGAGTCTCCCGGGCATGAATGTCAAAGTCCTCCAGGACAACCAGCCTTGGGGTCCTCAACACCACCCCTCAGACCACCTCTGCCAGCTTATGCAGTGAGACAATTAGTAGAGTGGGCTGATAGTGGATTCGCCAACAGAATCCCACTCCTGGCTTTCAGTCCCAGACTAGGAACATCAGCAGGTTGCAAAGTTCTTTGAACATTGCAAGCCACTATCAGTATGAGCTTTACTAAGCACCTAAACAACACGTTGAATTGCAAGGAAAGCCTTGTAGCAGTGCCACTCCACAGAGGTGCTTGGGAATGAAAATATCACTTCATGATAAATGCTTCATGACTAAATTGCAGTGATACATCATTGTTTCTTAAAAGGAAAAGAAAGATCCTATCTACCCACTCTAGTATTTTGGTGATATGTACAGAAAAGGTTCTGACAGTCCCAGTACCTATGTTCAAGATGGGGGGAAAAGACTGAGCAAGTATGATGGTGCAGGGAGAGACGATACAAGAAGAGCTTTCAGTGATTCCCTGTGCTCAACATCAAGGAACAAGAAGTCCTCTCCAGTATTACTCTGGATCTTATGTAACCATAACAGCTGTGAAATTTCCATTGCCTGACATGATGCATAGTTTCCTAAAGACCATTCAGGCAGTACAGATGTGAGGCATATGTCTAATTGTTGAGCTTAAGTCTCAGGACATGCTAGTGAGAAAGATTTTGAAAGGTTTTTTCACCTGTGACAGCATGAGGCTGTCTGAGAAGACCCACTTGCTGCTTTCTTAGGAAGCCTTGGGGAGCAGTTTTGGTTCTGAATAATCCTGTATTGTGTATGATAAAATTCTCTGTATGTGGCAGTATGATGCCACCTAGCTTTGTAGTTTTCCCCCATTCTGGGTAGAAGATTGCTCAAATTGTAATGTCAGAACAAAGTCCTACACCTTCTGCCTGCTTATTGTCTCTGCCCAAGTGAGTGAAGATGTTGTGCATGGGAACTATACTACTCTGATGTTTACACAACCTTCCATAAAACCAGAACTTTGACATTTTCATTTGAGCATTTTGCCAGCGAGTATTAGAGCAGAAGGCTTTGTACCTGATTTAGTAAATGTTAATGTACTGGCTTGCTTCTTGTTTAAAAGTTCAGTTGTAAATAAGTGGCAGATAATTTCTGAGGACGATCTACTATGAATAACTTCTGAGGAAAATCAGCTATGAAACAGGCTTACATCTGGGTGCGTATCAATTTACTACAACTTATTACAGAAGCTGTTCTACAATATCACAAAGATGGGATGTTTCTAAAAGTTGTGATAAAGATTCACATTATTAGTTGTGATATCTGTTATCTATGTAATATGTAAAGATCATTTGTATTTTCATCAACTATAAAATACAGGAGCCATAAATCACACACACAAAAAACTCATTTGAGACTTCTTGGCTTAATCTATCTTTCTTTGATAACCAATTCCATCTGGAAGACAGAAAACAATCCAGGAACCCCAATGCACTAACGTAGATGGGACCTAAAAATAATAATGCTATATAAGGAAAACAACCAAAAAAGGAGAAGAGCTGGTCGATAGTATGGCACTGTCAGACCCATAAACAACTGCAATAAGAAAGGAAGTCAGAGTTGTGTTGACTGCTTCAGTGCTTATTTGTGACAGTAGCATAGAGCCACAAGATGTGAATTAGCTCAGTGGAAAATCCCTTGTGCATGGATTTACATTGCCACTGCAGCAGCAGAGAGGACTGATTTCTTGGTATTAAAAGAGTTACATCACAGAATAGCTTCAACAGGAGACCTTTACTGACAATCTGAGTTTTGCTCATAACCTTTAAGCAAGTTCAGGGCTTGATCTGAGCCATGGCTTGGCTTTCAACCCTATTTTTATTTATTTAAAAGCTCGCTATGCTGCCTTTCCACCAAATGGTCTCCTTGACAGCTCATAACAGTTACATAAAAGTAACATAATAGCATAGGTAACCAAAACACCAATACCCAACTCAAAACAATAAACTAGCAATTAGATAACGAATACAACAGCAAATAATCAAAATCTCCAGAATTGAAATGCCATTGAAAGCTTAAGGAAATGAGATCTCAAAGGTAGCAATGGATATGATCAGTGGGGGGGAAATCAGCACAAACAGTATTAATTACACTTCTTATCCTTAACCCAACTTGCACTTTGGCCATTACTTAAAATCCTCCTTCACACAGCAGCTAATCCAGTCTTCAGACAAATACCTGGCATCTTACTCCTTTCTCTTAGCAGTGGGGATACAATACAGCAGAATCCAATGTGGGAAAGATGGCTGGGACCAATATGGTGTGTTTCTTGTATGCATCTCAATGGAACAGTCTGTCAGCTGGGATATATTAGAGATGTCATGACAAAATCGAGAAGATTTCAAGAAGGCCCACTAATTTTAGGTGGAGATCTAAATCCTTGTTAGACCCAGATAGATCCTCTACACAGAGAAGTAGAATTAAAAAACAGTAAATTACAACCTCAACTGTTTGGCCTTAAAAAAAATTACATGATTTTGATTAATGCATTGTATAGAGACTGCTTCATGAATCTGAATGTGATTATTCTTACTTTTTGCCTTGTTCTGACATCCACAAGAGGATAGATTATATATTAATGATTATAATAATATTATATTATAATATATTATTATAATATAATATATATTATAATATATTATAATTATATATAATAGATTATATATTAATTATATATTAATTACCTCACTGACTAATATGGTATTTTTTGCTGACATAGGCCAAAAGAGATGGTTGACCATGCCCCAGTACTATGCACACTTCAGGATCAAGAATAGAAACATAAAAGCTTAAACTGGTGTCTGAATAATTCTTTATTAGTAGATAGTGAACTTTGTAAAGAAATAGAAATCAAAGAATATTTCAAACACAATTTAGATGGCAATGTCCCTCTACCCATGGTGTGGAATGCCTTCAAAGCAGTCCTTCAAGGGAAAATAATTTAGTTATCTTTGGCCTATTTTTAAAAAAGACAAATCAAAACAAGATTTGTTAAATAATATCAAAGTTCTGGAAGAAATACTAAAAAAATCTTGTAATAAAAAGAAGAAAGAAAGAAATTAGAGTCAATCGAGGTAATACAGATTCAAAACAATTGTTATTCATAAAGCAACGTTATTAGTAGAAAAGCTCTAAATCTATGCACATTTTATCCTGGAAGGTTAAGCAAAGTATCTCAGAGAATTATATTAAAAGCATTAGGGATACTGAAAGAATTCTGCAGGTTTCTACTCTAGAAATCATAAAAGCTTTTATATTATTATTTATTTATCACGTTTTTATCCCTCCCTCCCTGCGGACAGGTTCAGAGTGGCTAACATTTATCAGCACATTGTGCCTTGTGTCGTATCAGCATAAAACATCTAAAAACATACTAAAACAGTCATATAGTACAATAAACAAATTAACAATTAAAGTGCTCACAATGATGGTTATTCCTTCCATGAGTTAAGATGGCGTGTTATCTTACTAAAATCCCGATTCAGTGGTATCCCAGCCTCCTGCAACACTATGGCTTGATCACTGTATCCTCTTATCATAGATGTTAAACAGTGATAGTTGGTGGTAGTGACGGGTGGCTCCTAATTGAAAGCCTGGTGGAAGAGCTCCATCTTGCAGGCCCTGTGGAACTGCATAAGGTCCTGCAGGGCCCTGATCTCCTTTGGGAGCTCATTAAGAAAATTTTAAATAATAATTAGGTTAAAACTCATTGGCAATATTTAGGCATTAATGTCCCTTTAAATTTAAATTATTTAATAAACTTGAACTATATAGAAGCAAGTAAATCTGTTCAAACAATAGAACAACCATCACTTGCCATTATTAGAAAGAGTTTCAATTGTAAAATATTTATTTACTAAGCTGATGTTTTATAAGACAGCAATACCTATATATATCCCAGATACTCTTTAAAAGACAGCAAAAAAGACCTAACCAAGTTTATTTGACTATTTAAACACCTGAGATTGAATTTCAAAATGATCAGAGGACCTACTAATAAACGTAGACTGGCTGTTCTGGACTTAAAAGCATATTATCAAGCTATACGCTTGGCAAATTTAGTGAAATTTTATAATAGTTCTTATAAGGCAGACTGGAAATACATATAAGGGCAATAGTTTACACATTTTTTCCAGAAAATATTATGGTTTAACTATATTTATTTATTTAATTTGTTTGATTTATATCCCGCCCTCCCCACCTTTCGGCGGGCTCAGAAAACTACAGAAAACATTCTAAAGGTTGGTATAAAAATTCCTTCTTAGATGCCATGATGAGAGTCTGGATCATGAAATGCAATTTATTAGCTCCACCAACCTCATTGCTAACTAGCTTTGAAGGTTCTCACCAAGGTTTAATAAAAATTCTTTTAAACGATGGAGAAGGACACAATTAACTTAACTTATAGACGTTACAAAACAAGGTTGAATATATGAGAAATCAATACTAGAAAAAGATCACAGTACTTTACTTCCTTGGTTCAAATATCTGCAGATTAGTAACCTCATTACCCCATAACCCCCTACATAAGTCACTTACAGGGTTCGAGAAACTCGTATCCAACAAATATACTCCTATTAAAGGACTAATTTCTAAAATATATAAAATTTTAACACCTGCTAACAATAATTTGTTAAGCTATCAGAAGGGTTGGCACAAAAATCTCAAGAGAGAGCTATCAGACTCTCAGTGGGCTCAAATTTGGAACTCACCTGGCTTCTTGATAATTTAACATTCAGTTGTTGACCTATACAATTATTTCAAGATGTATTTAACACCAGTTACACTTTCATATATTACTTCCTCATTGTCCCCAACATATTGGACATTTTGAGGAGAACGAAGGATCTTTCTTCATTGTTGGTGGTCATGCAAAGTAATTAACAAATTCTGGTTACAAATATTGGTACATGTCAAAAATATTACAGGGTATATGGTTCTGAAAACTCCAGAAGTTGCTTTTCTCAGTTTATGGGAAAATCGAAAAATTTCTAAACCTCACAAGGAATTAATTTTGGTAATGCTAACAGCAGAAAAAAATCTTATTGCTTTGAATTGGAAAAGGAAAGTTCCCCCAACAATTCAACAATGGTACCTAAAATTATGGAATTACTTTATTGTAGATAAGATCACAGACAGTAAATCAAGATCGGACAACAGTATGAGTCAGACAAAACTAGTAGAGAAATGGACTAACAAACAAAAGCTATGTTTTAATAAAAGAACAGTACTCTCTTTGTTTTCAATAACATCTGAAATTCAAGATAGGATTTTGTTACTATAATATGTTTGTATCAATACAACGGACTATGTAATTTTATTTGGTTGTATATGCAATAACGCTTTTGTAGGTATATACTGTTAAATGTTATGCTATCAATAATTTTGTATCTGCATGTGAATTAGAAGAAATATTTTAAATCTAAAAAAAATCCTGGGAAAGGAGTAAGAACTTTGAATGCCAGTTGCTAGTCACTATATGAACAATATGAATGAGATTTAAAATGCCTTTGTAGATACTGTCTCTTGTCCATTTCTGTTCTCAGGAAGAACACCCTGTCTTGCCTCTGATTACTACATGCCCAAATGGATTTGGACAGCTGGCTCTCCGTTTCTAGATGAAGTCACTAGTTGATGTCTCTTGGATGCTGGTGCTATTTCTGAACTGAACTCTGCCCTTCCATCTCTCTGCTCCTAAACTTTGGGTCTTGGCTTATGGCTGCCTAACAATGCTGGGTCTTGCAAAACTCCCTAGCAGCATCTGGGTTGCTGGACAGGTCTATTTTTGTCTGTTTTGTATGGGTTTAAGAAGTGTGCCAATGTCTATTTTAGACAGTGTTGACACAGTAGATGCTATAAATAATAGCAACTATCCCAATTTATAAAAATCAGATCATCTTCAGTTTTCTTTCAAACACATCACACAGTAGTTTCCCTCTTAAAAAGTGCTTTTTGTAAAATCTAGAATTATTGGCACATTTTATTATATAACAAATTTACACCAGTGTCAGGAATGATGTCATAACCCTTTTTGGTTCCTACCTGGGGAGCAAGGGGTATATATAGGGGTCTGTTGGGGCCAGAGCGAGGCGGAGCAAAGCTCCGCCAGCTCAGGACTGGCCAGTAGGGCAGCCACGGGCTGAATCAGATTCTCTAATCTGATTCAGCTCACTGCTGAATTGCCGCTGAAATTCGGTGGCAACTTTAAAAGCCACTGGAGGGGAGGGGGTTTGAGGGAGAGGCTCCAAACTTGCAGGGTAGCTGCTAGGGCCTCTCCTCGAAATGCCCACCAAGTTTCAAGAAGACTGGACCAGGGGGTCCAATTCTACGGGCCCCCAAACAGGTTGCCCCCATTCCCTCCATTGTTCTCTATGGGAGGAAAAAAGTTAACATTTTTCCCTCCATAGAGAACAATGGAGGGGATGGGACAATCTGTTTTGGGGCCCATAGAATTGGACCCCGTGGTCCAATCTTCTTGAAACTTGGGTGGGTATTTCGAGGAGAGGCCCCAGCAGCTACCCTGCAATTTTGGAGTCTCTCCCTCAAATCACCTTTCCTCCAGCCCCTCATATACCCTATGAGTTTTTGCCATTGATTTCAATGGCCCATAGGATATAATGGGGCTGAAACTGACATTCCCTTTCTGACACACTTCTGGTGATGTCAGGGGACGCGGTATATGCTAATGAGTTATGCTAATGAGTTATGCTAATGAGCTCCTGAACCTCTTTTTCTATGAAAGGACCCCTGGGTATATATAAATAAAAATGAACAAATTAGGTGTAAAAAAACAAAAGTTTCTAAAGCCTGAGGTTTCCCTTGCAGAACCTATACTGTAACCACTGTGCAGATTTTCATATCCGCATAGAGGCCAGTCAGTTTGGATATACTGATGATACCTCAAAACTCATTCTCCCTTAAAACACTCACTAGAATCTGAATTAGGGACAAAGTGGTCATTGGGGTCTTTAGGAAAAGACTTGATGGGCTGATGTTCAGCACTTTCCTCGAGGCACCTTCTTGGGGTGTGTGTGTAATTTGGACCTCATAAATCCAGTCCTCACCAAACTTGTAGGGTATACAGAGGAGGGTCAGCTGGAGATCTCCTGTGAGTTTGGTGTCTCTAGCATCACCAGCCTCACAAACTGAACCAGTTTGTTTGGCACAAAAAAGTCCATGATGTGGCAAACCAGGCACACCACAAACTGTACCTCATTTTCCCGGTTCTTGCCCACCTCCATTTTTCATCTGTTATCTCTGTATGATAGAGGATATTATCCATTACTGGTTAGTTCCAAGCTTCCATGAACATTACGATTTCCATGTTTGTGGACGCATGAGTGAAATTGTAGTTTACCAGCTCTTATATTAAAATGGGGGGGGGGGGGTTAATTAAATATTTCTATCAACTGAAATTACTTATAATGTGAGTGGTCATATCTATCAGAATACAAGATGGAGATCCTATGTGCATGTAGAAGCTGGTGTAAGAAATTTTAACTTTAATATTGCTTGCTTTGTGATTATATAATGATGTTATCCATTTTGTCTCGGAATATCCTTTAAACATTGTTTGCTATCATGGCTTCTTCACAGGACAACAACCTTCGAAGCTTTGAAACCATAATTATTGGATGAAAGCCTCTTGGTTCTGTTGAGATAAATGGACTTACATTTCTATAGAATGTAGAAAGAAGGAAGTAATTAGATGGAGCATAATCAGTGTATTAGCCATACATTGATGTTTTTCTCTGACACATTTCACAAAGCATAAACTAATTCTTAATTCCTGATGATGAGCTCTTACAAAAACATAGCCTTTCCCCCTTTTGTGCATTGAAGACATCATCAACACATTGCATCTCTCTGTATGAATATGCACTGTACAGCATCAGAGCCAAAGCCCCTGCACTCCCAACACATGGGGGGGGAGTATGTTATTACATCCTGTACATCTGGTTTATTCCTTCTCAGCAGCTGCACTGGCTTGGATGTCCGTGCATTCTCACACTATTTTCTTTGATTTTGGACTTCAGAAATATACAGAAAGTGCTATTTGGATTTTCTCCAACATTTGTCCTTGAAATGTTGCTTACCCAATCTGACTCAAGCAAACCATAAATCACATTGATGCCTGTAAAGAGATGAATGTTGATGCTTTCACAAAAATGACCAGTTACTACATTTTTCAGAAGCAGTACTAAATGTATTTGATATTCAGTACAATGTCAACCAGGAGTAATTGTTTTTAAGATTTGTAGTCTTTAGATCAAACCTCAAATCCCTATGCAAGGAAGCACAGTTCTCTGAGCTGGCTCCAGTGCAAAATTTGCAACATGTGTTGGAATTATTCATGAGTATAAATCACTATTCATATCAAACATGAGTGCTAAGGATGTACATTGGGGTTGCCAGCCTCCAGGCAGGGCCTGGAGACCTTCCAGAATTACAACATTTCTAGACTACAGAGATCAGTTCCCCTGTAGCAAATGGCTGCTTTGGAGGGGGGACAACTCTACAGAGTTGTAGTCGACCAAGAACCACCACCCCCGAACCCCAGCTTCGATGTGGCCAGTTAGCAAATTTTCTACACTGCTGGTGGACCTGTCCACATATTAAAGATTTTTGGATACAAATTATACAAAGTATAACTGAGATAACCTCCATTACATTACCAATGACACCAGAAGCGATCTTATTGGAACACTGGAAAACTTTACATATACCACAAGGACAAAGGGAAGGTATCTCAATATTATTAACAATAGCAAAAAATTTAATAGCAGTTAAATGGATAGATACACAAGCTCCATCTAGGCAAAACTGGTCTATGAAAATTTGGGAGTACTTCATTCTGACTAAGTTGTCATACTCTGTATGCAATTGTCCTCCAGCTCAATACCAAAATAAAGCTGTAAAGTTATGGTTTCCAATTATAAATTATCTTGAGGAACAAAATATTCTTCCGACAAAACCTGTATACCAAAATATGATATTTTTTGATTAGCTAATGTTTATTTGATATTTAATGTGTTTTCTGGTAATCTATGTTTTTCACTGTTGTCGGGTCCTATGTTTGTAAAATGAAAAAAATGTTAATAAAATTTATTTTTATTAAAAAAATACCAAGAGATTTTAGTTTTTTTGGATTCTGGAATTTTACAGGAGTTTGGAAACAAGCAAACTGCAAAACATTTTCCACATCAGTTAAGCAGAAGTTGCTAGATATACAGATCAGATACAAGCAGAAGAGTATTTTGAATATTTACTTTAATCAAATCAATGGACTAGTATCAGCTTAAGGCTGAAATCCTATGCACCCAGGTGTAAATCCTATTGAATTTAGTGAAATAACATACTTAGGATGGAACTGTATATCTGGCAATTCTGGATTAACTAATGCATGGATTACAAGCATTCAGAGTATGTGAATAGTTTCCCAAGAAGTGGAAATAGAAGAAACTGACTGATTCAAATGTGAGTCTATTTTCAGAATGTTAGATAGAGTCATTCTTGCACTATTTCCCCCTAATTTTTACAAGTGTTCAGCCTTACTATAACTATCTACACAATTATTCTGTATGATTTATCTATATCAGGGGTGTCTAAAATGTAGCCCGCAGGCCGGATCCAGCCCCTGCAGGACTTGAATCTGGCCTGCAAGCAACTGGCTGTCTCCTGCTCCCTTCCCCAAGGCTGCCACTGCCACCTCCTCTATGATTCCATATGTTCCAGTTCAACACATTTCCCTTTCTCCCCTCCCACCTTGCCAGCTGCCTTCCTCCACTCCCCCTTTGATCACTATCACAGAGTGGATTTTGCCCAGTCTGAAATCAACACATTTTTTCACTTGAAGAGAGCCAGTTTGGTGTAGTGGTTAGGAGTGCAGACTCTAATCTGGGAGAACTGGGTATGATTCCCCACTTCTCCGTATGCAACTGCTGGTATGACCTTGGGTCAGTTACAAGTTCTTTCAGAGCTGTTCTCTCATGAGAACTAAGTATGATGTCTGAGCTCCTTGAGGAAGAGTGGGATAAAAATGTGATAGATTTGGGAAAGGTGTTTCTCTTAATTAAAGTGAAAAATGATTAGGTCCATTTAAAATGCTTCCTTTTCTCTTGCAAATGTTTTCTGTTGCATCAGCAAAACCATTATTTTTAAATGTTTTTTTTAAAAATTAGTCTTCTGATTTTTGTTCTTAAGACAATCTCATCTTAATTTCTGCAGCTGCAAAATGTGGTAGACCGGGAATAACAAGGTTGTGGGAAGAATGGATATAGATTACAAATATAGCACACTTTGTACATTACAATATACTATGGGCTTTGCTTCTGAATCATTAAGTTACTCTGCAACATCTCTGAGCCCCAATGAAGTCTAGACTTGACAAGAATCCCAGAGCTTTAAAGGCTTTGAGCTAAGTGAAATTACAAGTTTTAAAGAAAGTCCCTTTCTTCTCAAGGCTTGAAAGCTGTTTTATGTCTCTGACCTTCCAGTGTCCCCTTGATAAAGACATAATGGAAATAACTGTTTCCATTTAAAAACCTTCATTCTACAAAGCATAAAACCTCCATCCAATTAAGTTCTTTAGCAGCTGCATTCCTTTATGGTTTCCATGGAAAACACCCATGAATCATTCACAGAGAAGAGAAAATATATTTTCCCCCCCAAAGATCCCTGATAAAAACAGATTCCCCCGAGTTGGCATGTTTTTATTAATTAATATTAATGTACTATCAAGGGGAGGATGTCTAATGTAATCCACCTTATCCAGCTTTCTTGTACAAAAACAAATGTGTGTACTCTGGGTGGTCTTTGGTGTAGATGGAGATGAGCCAGGATTAGGTGTTCACATTTATAATGACTTCTCCAGGAAATCCTATCTGGTTTATTCTGTCTATATCTGTTTAGCTTGAGGATTTTGATCAGCAGAGAACTGGCTTGATTATTTGGCAGTACAAAGAACTGTTTTCCTTCCTTCGTTATTCTGAACTCTTAGAACATTGTCCACATGGCTGGACACCTCGATGAAAGAGGGCAAAAGTCTCTAAGGGAATTGCAAATGAGCATAAACCACATAGAGCTACCATCCCATCTGAACCAATAATGTTCCTATGGTGGAGGCAGTTGTTTCCAAATAAGTGTTCCATGCAGACACAAAATTATGGTTCCTGGGACCTTCTGAAGGACCTCCTATGCTAGTAAAGTGGAGGAAAGCCAGGATTTGCTCTTTGCTTTGGAGAAGAGATGTTTTGAGGAAGAGGTGGGGCCAAGAGATGGGCCATGTTGGGCTTGTGGACAGATCTATTTAAATGGGGCCAAGGAGCAGGCTGGGAAGGAACAGCCCAGGAACTCTTCAGCATCCAAAGAGTAGACTGGGAAAAAAGACCAATGACAGCTATGAATCTCCTCCCCACTCTGTTTTGAGCCTATCTAGGCCCTGTAGGATGACCCTATAGGGTGACTTGGGCCAGAAGCACGGCCCCATGGACCTTCAAGCTCTAAAAATAATTTTGTACTTTTCTAGTATATATAGTACATATGGGTCTCTGCAGGTGTCCAGCTAAATATGTGGGTATTGCAAATGTCCTTAGAGCTTGATCACTGCACATCTCATTCTGCATGATCGCCATAGATTTCATGGCTTCACAGCAAATATTGTCTACCTCTTTTATTGGTGAGATTAGAATTAAGTCAGTTTGCTTTTCTATAGACTAAAGGTAAAGGTTTCCCTTGCTCGAAAGCCAGTCGAATACGACTCTAGAGATGCGATGCTCATCTCCATTTCCAAGCCGAAGAGCCTGGACTGTCCAAAGACATTTCCGTGGTCATGTGGCCGGCATCACTAGATTCCAAGGTGCACAGAATGCTGTTACCTTCCCACTGAAGTGGTACCGATTTATCTACTTGCAATTTCTTGCTTTCAAACTGCTAGGTAGTCTAAAGACTACCAGTGACCAAAAATGTAATTTAATTTCTAATCCTAAAATGGAACTATATTTTAAATGGGAACATGTCTGGCATTCCCTTCTACCACAGTTGTCTGGTGGCCTCCATATATTAGTTTTTATCACTACTAGTATCTCCCTGGAATTAAATGGAAAGGGGAAATAGAAGTATCACTAGCTTATTGATGACACTTGATTCCATATCTTTGGATCGTCTCTCCCAGTGGGTTTGTACAGAAGGTAGATATCACCTTAAAGTGCCAAATTCAGCTGAATTCTATGGTTCTGCATGTTATAGTTATGTGACCAAGGAAAATCATGAAAAAGAGGAAGCACATGGTAAATGCTGCAATGTAAGGGTGATAATTTTTAAAAAAATCAAGTTTCAAAAAGTCTCTTGGAACTGGAGAGTGTCAAATAAAGACAGGTTACACAGCTTCATGCCAGTCTTTGTCTGGAATTTCTTTTTTTTTCACTCTGTCTACATACTGTTATTGAACTCAGTGGACTGTATTGATATAATGTTTGAATATTTACCACCAGTGTTCTCTGAAAGCTCCATGGAAAATAACTAGCATGTAATTTTGCAAAATGATAGCTGCTAATTAGAAAAAGGAAGTATATTTTACATGGAAAAGTTTCACTGGCACATGTGGGCTCTGCTAAACAAAATCTACACATAATTAAATGGTTTGCACATATCAAGAATCTATCCCCTCTCCTGGCTCTTGCCTATCACACAGTTAAGTACTCTGTCAGGTGAAATATTACTGGGGGCCCCCCACATCTCATGGGATGCATGGGCAGCAGCCAGAGTATTGTCTAAGAAGGTGTCTTAATCAGAGATGACATGAACTTCACAGTGAACACATGGCAGCCGAACATATTGTGTTCAACTGTCAATCAGATGTGAGCTCAGCTGATCACCCGGGTCTAGATGCAGACTAGGAGGAAAAATGCCCTGGGAAACAACACCACCACCACACAGGAGACAGGAAGAACCTCCTTGCCGGCTCAGCCAGGATCACCTGCCACCACTCATCTGGGTGCCACCCTTGTTGATACTGGGCTGGCCCTGCTTAGCTGTTTATGGGGGAAGCAAGCCATCAGCCCACCAGCAAAAGACCCAGTAGCTATAATGGCCAATTCACTGATCTGTCTAGTTCAGCACTGAATGACTCAAATGTCTGCAGAACAAGTTTGCATCAAGTTTTTGCAAAACTGCACATGCATTAAAAAACTGCCAAAACTGCCAATTCAAAAAGGCTTTAATATTTCTAAATAATACTTAGTCTAACACCAGGTGGATTTCTTTTAGACACATTTATTAGTAACTGTCACTGCTTTAACTATTTCAACAATTGCCTGTCACCAATCACAGACTAAGGGGCGGGGTGTGTGTGTGTGTGTGTGGCTCTGTTTATTTGGGAGGCTTACACTTCAGGGTGCTCCTGCCACTGAGGCTCACAGGCACTGAGTACACCGGCTTGGTGTGGGAAGCCAGGGAAAGTTTGGCTGTTTGGTTGGTGTACTGTCAGCCCAACGCAGCACCAATAGCCTGCCAGCCCTGTTGGAGGCCATATCAGGCTGTTCACTGGAGTACCGTAGAGTGATAATCCTGGCTGACTTCAATGTCCATGCCGATGATGAGGCTTCTGCTCAGGCGGTGGACCTGGTGTTGTCCATGGCAGCTCTAGGACTCTCCCAATATGTAACGGCTCCCACTCACCGAGCAGGGCCCGTCACGGCCAGCTTTAATTAGCCACGACAGATATGGATCAAGAAGAAGAAGAAGAGGAAACTGGATTTATACCCTGCCCTTCACTTGGAGTCTCACAGTGGTTTACAAACTCCTTTCCCTTCCCCTCCCCACAACAGACACCACAACAGAAACTGCTCTTTTTCAAGAACAGCTGTGCCAGAACTATGGCTCCAGGTGCAAGGGGAGGAGTGGGGAATCAAACCCGGTTCTCCCAGATTAGAGTCCTAAATTAGATTAGAGTTCCTAAGTAAGCTCAATAGTCATGGGATAAAAGGACAAGTCCATTTGTGGATCAAAAACAGAGAGTGAGTATAAAAGGGCAATTTTCTCGGTGGAGGGAGGTAAGCAGTGGGGTACTGCAGGGATCAGTACTCAGTCCGATGCTTTTTAACTCGTTTATTAATGATTTGGAGTTGGGAATAAGCAGTGAAGTGGCTAAATTTGCAGACGACACAAGTTGTTCAGGGTAGTGAGAACCAGGGAGGATTCTGAGGCACTCCAAAGGGATCTGTCGAGGATGGGTGAGTGGGCATCAACGTGGCAAATGGGGTTCAATATGGCCAAGTGCCAAGTGATGCACGTTAGAGCCAAAAATGCTAACTATAAATACACATTGATGGGGTCCGAACTGGCAGAAACTGACCAAGAGAGAGATTTTGGAGTCGTAGTAGATAACTCAATGAAAATGTTGAGGCAGTGTGCGACTGCGATGAAAAAGGCCAATGCTATGCAGGGGGTTATTAGGAAGGGAACTGAAAACAAATCAGCCAGTATCATAATGCCCCTGTATAAATGGATGGTGTGACCTCATTTGGAGTACTGTGTACAGTTCTGGTCGCCACACCTCAAAAAAGATATTATAGCATTGGAAAAAGTGCAGAAAAGGGTAACTAGAATGATAAAAGGGTTGGAACACTTTCCCTATGAAGAAAGGTTGAAGCGCTTGGGGCTCTTTAGCTTGGAGAAATGATGGCTGAGGGGTGACATGACTGAGGTTTATAAGATTATGCATGGGATAGAGCAGGTAGAGAAAGAAGTACTTTTCTCCCTTTCTCACAGTACAAGAACTCGTGGGCACTCCATGAAATTGTTGAGCAGTCGGGTTAGAACAGATAAAAGGAAGTACTTCTTAACCCAAAGAGTGATTAACTCATGTAATTCACTGCCACAGGAGGTATGGACGGCTTCAAGTATGGACGGCTTCAAGAGGGAATTAGATAAACATATGGAGCAGAGGTCCATCAGTGGCTATTAGTCACAAGGTATAGATAGGAACTCTCAGTCTGGGGCAAGTGATGCTCTGTATTCTTGGTGCTTGGGGGGGCAACAGTGGGAGGGCTTCTAGTGTCCTGGCCCCACTGCTGGATCTCCTGAGGGCACTTGGTGTTTTTGGCCACTGTGTTGACAGAGTGTTGGACTGGATGGGCCACTGGCCTGATCCAGCATTGGCTTCTCTTATGTTCTTATGTTCTTATCCAGCAGATGCAAGTGGAGGAGTGGGGAATCAAACCCAGTTCTCCCAGATTAGAGTCTGCACACTTAACCACTACACCAAACTGGCTCTCAAGGCTGTAGGTGGTAGGGCAAACAGTTAAGAGTAATTTGTCAACCTCCTCTAGGATGAGTGGTCTGAAATAATCCAGACTTGACAAGAAGACACGTGTGGAGCCTTGAGTTCATCTACTGTATCAACTGTGGCAGGGAGGTCACAGTGGAGCAACAGGACTTTATCTGCAAAATAGCTCACAAAAACCTCACAGTCAGTCTCCAATTCCTTAGCGTTTGGTCTGCCCTGAGGCAGAGTGGTAATGGTCCGAATCGTTCTAAATAATTGAGCTGGGCGAGAGCTTGCAGACACAATCATGGCCACATAGTACTCTTTCTTAGCGGCTTTGACTGCCATCTGATAGGATCTCATAAACATCCTATAGGATACTTTTAAGTATTGAGCAGGAGGCAATGAATTCAAACAAACAGGCTTTTATTCAGTGACATTGTTTAGCTCAAAAGACAGCTCTATGAGAGCAGCACTTTCATTTATACTGTTATACACATAACTTTCAACAATGTAACTACATACAAGCAATACTATTGGACCCAAGCAGGGCTCAGTGATTGGGTATCTAGATTGGCTTCAGGACCAATGGGAGTCTTTATTAATCAGCCAATAGGAATTGGAACTTTAGGATACCAGAGCCCTTTTCAAGCTATTACTGCTTCATATTCTAAACAAACACAACAGATACTCTTGTAGTTTTATCGTGAGCATGCCACCACTGTCACTCTAGTTGTCTGAGCCCTCATTTCATGCTGCAACTCCTGTGTATACCATAGAATGAGCCTTAAGTGGCTTACAGCTCCAGAGTTGCAGGAGATGTCTTGAATAGCAGCTCTTCTAGCAGCAAATGATGCAGGGAAGTGGAAGTCCTGAAGAGAGTGAAAATTCTTCTCTCAGCTTCACATGCTCTTCTCAAGTCTGTGTTTCCATATGGCTCTGGCATATGGGCTATGGCCTCTCTTCTACCCTTGCTCCCAAACTCCTATATATTAGCCCAGCTGTCACTTGATAATTAAGCAACCAATCAACATGGTCAATTACCTAATTTAGCTGATCTAAGATGGACTCTAGATCATTAGCTGTCAAAACTGACATTTGAGCTGTAACACTGTATAGATGACAAACTGTCAAATGATTACTCTGACAGTTTCCAGCTGCTAGTAATTACACTGTAGGATAACCAAATACAGGTGCTTGCTAAGTAAACCACTTCAATGTCCTGGCTAACAATCCAGAAAACACTTATACATGGGCTTCTGGTTTTCACATGATGATAGTTTAAAAATGAATGCAAACACTTACATACAACTGGGGAATCAATTTCATGACATGACCATGGGTCAGTCACAGCTCTCTCAGAGTTCTCTTAGCCCTATCTACCTCACAGGGTGTCTGTTGTGGGGAGAGGAAGGGAAAGGTGATTGTAAGCTGCTCTGAGACTCCTTCGGGTAGTGAAAAGCGGGGTATAAAAACCAAATCCTATTCCTCCTCTTTGTAATGTAGCTGAAGTACAACAGCTACAGTTTGATCATTTTAGCTTCTAAGGAGAGTTCAAGCTTGATTTGATCTAGAACCCACTTATTGGTCTTTTTGGCAATCCATGGTATCTGTAAAAACTCTCTTCCAACATCCTATCTCAAATTAATCGACTTTAATCTTGTCAGCTTTCTTCATTGTCCAGCTTTTATGCCTACACATAGTAATGGGGAATAATATAGTATGAATTATGTTGGTCTTGGTCATCAGCAACACACCTTTACACTTAAGGATTGTTTCTAGATTCTTCATGACTGCCCCCCCACCCCCCAGTCTCAGTCTCCTTTTGATTTCTTGAATGCAGTCTCCCTTTTGGTTGATGGTGGAACCAAGGAATAGAAAACCTCGGAAAATTTCAGTTTCTTTATCATCAGCCTTAAAGTTATATGCTGTGGTGAAGAAGCTTTGTCAGGAGTTGCAACTGACCTGGTGGAAGAAAGTGCAGTGCAAGATACGAAGAGCAGAGATTTGGGGTCAGAGAGAGGCTGGGGTAACAGGCTTATTCCAAAACTGGAAACAAAAATTAGGGCTGAGGGATAACTTTTCATACCTTTTTCCCTGGCATGAGGAGGGGAAGGGGTGTTTGCATTAAAATATGGGGATAATAAAAATGCAATCTTTCAAAAATGAGCAAGCCTAAATAGAAATCATTGTCTATTTGGTAGAGGGGAGTTGTCTCCTTTTGCACTGAGAGTATCAAAAATGTTCCCTTAGAGCCAGGTACTTGTCATTTAGATAGAAAAGACACTGCAAGGATTGGCCTGTTGCTTATTGTTTTTGGAATTCAGGTTGTCAGTTATGATCAAATTATCTGTGAGAAGGCTCCGAGGTTCTTGGGGGAAATGGCCCTCTATTGAATTGGTCTTAGGGTAGGCTTACACATGGTTGATAGGAGAGCTGCCCCGCATTCCTTGGCATGATTTATTACCTTAGTTTAATCCAGCTCCTTCTATCATTTCTACGCCCACGCTCAGGTGAACATGTATACAACATGGGATTCATGCTATACCGAAAAAGAGGATCCCCTAGGTTGAGGGTCTCAAGGGCATAAATTGTTTTGGTGTTCTTCTTCAGATTTATTCTAATTTTTTATACTAACAATACTTTCCTTTTGAATCCATTCACACCAGTATTTCATCAATTCACAGCAAATGTCCTTTTGGCTTTAATCCAGTTGTGTCATTAAGAATAGCGCTACTTGTACTTATCCTCTGCTCTTTCCCAGTAGTTGACTGAATGCTATCCAATGTGCGGGTACTGTCTTCCAGCACTATATCTTTTTTGTTTTGGTTTGTCTCATCATAGAGTTTTCTAGGTACGAAATGATCAGAAGTGGTTTACCATTGCCTTCTTCTTCACAGTACTAACCAGGGTTAGTTGAAGCATCACTGCCATTGTCTACAAAATATCCTCCACCAGTGTCACCTTCCACTACTGCTGCCCAGTAGTTACCCTTCAAGGATTCCTCCATCCCCACAACCATTGCAACTGTCTGTTCTCTTCTGCTGATGTGGCCTTTGATTCCTGAATGGGGTGGATGCAACTTAGCTGTGTCTCAACTGTGACCATTCCACCGTGAGCAACTAGGGGTTTAGCTTCTTGACAGAGGCTAAACTCCTTATGGTATTGCTCTGAGCTTCACTGCCACACACAAAAGCCCCTCACCACATTAAGGTATGCATCCAAGAGGAGGTAAAATACAAACAAAAAATAAAATAAACAATTGTGTCCTGGGACAGGAACCCACTATTTTTTCCATGCTGCTTTCTAGATAAAAATCCCTCCCTGTCCCTTCACACAGAGCTACTATTGGCCACAGTAGGGAAAAAGAGAGACAATGCTTGATGGCTGTATTATTTATTTATTTAGATTTATATACCGCCTTCCCCAAATGAGCTTATTCATATTATGCACTGGTTGTTTTTATTTTCTTATGCACAGAATAGAAACAGTATTAGGTTTTCATAGTTACTCTAGATTCTTGATACACATCTATGCCCATTCCTGTTTTCTTTTGCTGAGTGTTTCTAGATATTGGTAATATTTATTGATTGATATGGCAGATTTCTTCAGCACTTTTCCATAGCATTCAAATCAGTTGACTGTAAAAACAGACAAAGCCAATCAAAACCTGATACATTAAAACAACAACCAAAGCATATCTTTTGGCAGCACAATTAAAACCAAACCACGAAAAAGACCACCTAAACAAGGCAGCCTCACCTTACCATCTGAACTGAACAAGAGGGAGCATCCTTTTTGCCATCACAGAAGTGAGCCACCACAGAAAAGATCATTGTCCTGGCAGTCACAGATTTCACCTCCTTTCAGGATGGGTGGGTGGGTGGGTGGCTAAACTTGTTTTGAGGATCTTAAATTTAAATGAGAATTTGAACATGATTGCTGAAGCACAATTTCTGCCTGCCCTATTGCTGAAATATTTAGTCTTCCTGAGCATTCTTATTGACTGCCTTGCAGCTGTAATGAAGTTCTGTTCTGCCAGAGGCGCCAGCCATTACTGTAATAAATCCAGTCAATATCTACAGAGGAATGCAATCTTCAGAGGACATATAGAATGTCTATGGAGGCTATTTTAGTACATAAAACATAGTGAAGAGGCACATGTTCCCACAATGAAAAATCTTTGGGTTGTCTAATCTTTACACCCTACTCTTTTTTATGCTTCAAATGTAGCTTTAAAAATTTGCAGGTCCCTGAGCTTGTTTTTAATAGATTAGTGTCAACTTTCTTGCCAGGGCAATAATTTCCTGTTTTATTCCTCTACATAAGGTGAATTTCCTGGCTTCCTTGCATTATTATTCTCTTAAAATAGTTTTTCTGGGATGGGAGTGCCTGTACAAGTAAGAAACAATAAGATACTGAGTGCTCCCCAAAGGTCAATGCAATTGTCTAGAACTTCCTCCTAAAAAGTTTATGCCTCTTTGCTGAGTCAAATACTGTAACAATAAGAAACATGCTGGTAAACAATGCTACTTTCAAGAAATGTGGCATATGAGTCAGCAATATTCTTACAGTGCAGTATGTATGATGAATCCATTCCCTGATTCTTGCAAGTTTCCCATAGTATCTTGAAAAAATGCATACAAACCCATTCCAAATTCTATAATGGGCCCCAAAGAAATGGGGCAAAATAGAATAACTAGGAAAAGATGTGGATATTTTCATGACCTGAGCCTCTCATACATTTATGCCAGTAATAACTATGATAACCATACTTTTGCCCAGCCAAGTACAGTTCCTAGGGCTGAGCTATTAGCTCCCAGCAACCAGATAGTGTCTTTTCTAGCTAGTGCTCTGAGGTGATCTAGAAGCTAGGTAACTGGGGACAGCAGGAACTTCATGAGCTCCTGCCCTTTGAGATGGGGAAGCCAAGTCTCCTTGAAGTGTCCATTCCTAGAAATCTGAGAGGGCTCCATTTTCATGCTAGATGGATGAAAATAAGAAGGACTCCACCAGTGCATGTACTAAGGACATATCGACCCCCTGAAGTAAATTTGCAGACCACCAGGGGGCCCTGGGCCCTGGACTGAGGGACACTGATCTTGATCTTTTATGTAATCCTAATCAAAATTACAGTCTTTTAATCCCTTTGATTTTGGAACCTGTAACTCCATTTAGGATTGCACTGCTTGAGCCTTAGTGCCATTGTTTTTGGTGAGATACTGAGAGATACATGCTCAGATCTTGCCAGTTTTGGGGTGGGGATCAAATAGAGCCCTGATTCAGATCAGAAAAGTAGCAATGGAGTGGGGGAGATAATATCAAGTTCTTCTGTCTTCACATGTTTTGCTAACTGCATATCTCCTATTTGATTTTTTTAATGTTCAGAAAATCCAGGCACATATATTACGGTATTATGTGAGCTGGGTCTAATGCTTCTCCTACCCAGGAATGCACAATATTAACATTTTGGCTCAAGTGTTCTCTGTAGTTCTCAGGGTTCTGATTAAAGGCAAGATACTTTAAAATCTGTGAAAAATATGTGTGTGTATTTTGGAGCCACAGGAGCAATTCCATATTTTCATGAGGCTTAGTTTTTCAGCATGAAAATTACATTTACCATAACATGCTGCTTTTTTTTTTTTTTTTAGCTATAAGGAACTTGATATGGAGGCCCTATCTGATCCCTGCGTAAGCGGGGAAGGCGGTCAAGAAATATAGTGAAGCCCACTAGCAATAGAATAGAGACCAACTGATCTGGCACTGAGGAGCTTATCAGTGATATGGATGATGATCCAGACTGTAGAAGGGTCAAGAGAGCAACTGGAGGAAAGAAAGTTGACAGTGACAGTAAGCAGTGTGTTCTAGGAGTAATAGTGACATGTTTGAATGAGATAGGAAATGAGCCAGAAAAGAGGGATAGTTTGGTTATATGATGGGGAAGGGGATGATGGCAAAGATAACAACCAAAAGTTGGCAGAGGGTCAGGAAGACATGTGGCGACATTTGGATGAAGGCAACAGTCATCAAGCAGGACAGGGGGGTGGCAGAGAAAGGATGTAAGGATGTTCAACAGCCAATGCATTATGGAAGCAGATGGTAGAGAAGAAAGGCAGGGGGGGTCAGAATAAACAGTTGATTTTATCATTTGAAGAAATCCAGAAGTTCATCCAAAAGTAAGGAGGGAAGTGGCAGAGGTTTAGCAGGGCATCAACGATGGAGAAATGGTGCTGAGGGTTTCTAGAGTTGCTGTAGATCAGGGAGGTGTTGAAATGCAGTAGATGGCAGATGAGGAGTTTATGGTTACTATCAAGAAATAAAACAATAAAACAATTTAAAATATTTTTTTATCTATCAAAAATAGGGCAAGGAGTAATGCATTAAAACTGGATGAGAATCTAAGTAAAATATGTTCTATTTGGTGTGTTGATTTCTGTTTATGTGGTGTCTCTCTGTGTGTGTCTTGAAAAAGTGTGCTTGCACACAAAAGCTTATACCTAGAATTAAACTTTGTTGATCTTAAAGGTGCCAGTGGACTAAAACTTGGGGGGGGGGAGGGGGGGAGAGCGGGAAGAGATAGACAAGGGATAGACTACAAAAGAAATATGAACAAGCTTGGCCAAGCATTCTAATGGTATGAAGAACTAGCATGCTTATGCATAAATGGTACTAGTTGTGCCACTGTCTCTGGTAGGGATGCCAGCCTCCAGATGGGGCCTGGAGATCTCCTGGAAATGCAGCTCATCTCCAGATATCAGTTTCCCTGGAAAAAAAGCATGCTTTGGAGGGTAGACACTTATGGCATTTTACCCCACTGAGGTCCCTCCCCTCCCTGGGTTCCACTCCCAAATCTCCAGGAATTTTCCAACCTGGATCTGGCAGCCTTAGAAAGCTTTGTCATTGGCTTCACACAGGAATGATGCTCAATGATATTATTGCTCATCAGGCAAAGTATGTAATCATTCAGAATCATTTTTATCACACATGGCACACTCCAAATTATAAAATGACTGAGGCACACTGGCTAAGATCATAAGCAGACTAATGATCACTCTTTAATATTTTATGTTCTTTCTTTTAAGCTTCAAAGTACTTTGCAGTTTTTATTGTATTTAACCTCATAACAATCCAGCAACAAAGGTTCTGCATACAGTGAAAGGTGCTGCGTTCCTCCCTTATGTGGGGGTGGGCAGTGAGCTGATGTCAGGAGAGTGTGGCCACATCACCATGTGCTAGTGGTCTCCTTCCTTGTCTGCCTGTCACAGAGACATGGTCAGCAGGGTTATTTGGTGGGTTGAAGAAGAGTTGTTATGATCTTTGATGCAATTGCTAAGTACTTTGGACCTTGGAATTGTCTCTTTTCTTTTTATTTGTTTTTGTGTCCTCTACTGAGTAAGCATAAGATACCAACCAGCAGCATGAGCAGTGGTGGATCTACATTTTTGGGACCCTTAAGCTTGAACTGTTATGGGGGCTCCCTTCTCAACCAGCAACAATAGGGTCACATCCAACAAGGTCCAAAGGGCCTTGCTGCCCTTGCAAGGACCTCAAGGCCCAAATGGCGGAGAACAGGGTGGTGGGGTGGAGACCTTGAAAATGGGCCATACAGTGAGCCAGCAAAGAGGCCTCATGAAATGGGTATTACACCAGGGGCGTTGAGTTTTAAAATCCGGGGGGGGGGGGGCTCTTGTGTGCATGCGCGCAAAGCGCGTGCACTGGGACCATGTCCCTGCCGCCTCTCCCCCCCCCCCGGGCCTGGCCACTCCTGCCTCCATCTACTTGAGAGTAAACCTCCCTGGGAACTGGCTGCAAGGCTTTCCCCGGTTTTTACATGTCTGCAGCCCTCCCTCTTCCCTTTCCCTCTCCCCCCACCCTTGCTCAGCCTCTCTAGCCAGCAGCTCGACCGCTTTAACCCTTTCGGTGCTGCAGACATATGGGGAAAAAAGCTTCCTGCCCTTCCCACAAAGGAATGGACTGTTCAGCTTGGCTGCCGACAGTGAGCCCTACAGTGCAGCTCAACGGGGCTGCTCTGCGGTAACTCCGCACAGGGCTGCACTCCCAGGGGATCTGCCGTCCGTCCCAGAAAACCAAGGTGGCTGAGTTGAGGAAAGATAAGCTAAAGTGAGCTTGCACCGAGCCATCCGAAGCAGGCGGCAGCAGCAGCCAGCCGGCGGGCAGGGCGGGCCTAGGAAGGGCCCGGTGGGCGCTCCATTTTGCCGGGGGTGGCTGAGCCCTCAAACCCCCCCACAGTTGATGCCTATGTATTACACCATGTCCTGAGGTCAGTATTAAGTACTTCAACCTACTGTCTTATGACTCTGTCACTATAATAGCCTTATTTTAATAACAAACACTTTAAAAAAACTCCATCAATTTTGTTGAAAAAGTTCCTTCAGGTCCCCTCCAGGATTAGGGACCCTGAAGTTTAGGCTTCATTAGTTTCATAGTAGATCTGCCCCTGAACATGAGCACTATGTAAGCGATGGTCTGTTGTTGGGGATTTAGGGTTAGGATTGCCAATTCATTAAAATGTTTCGATAATCCAAGATGACACCAATAAATCAGACAGATTATTATATTTTGTTTAATACAAGAACTGCTGCAGATGGGAGGCACCATCTTCAAAGAAGCATTCCTTCCAATGTGAAAGGGAAGGGGAAGTATACCTTCTGGAGGCCAAACTAGGAGGCCAAATGGGAGCACTCACCATTTTTTGTTGTTTGGTCACACAGTTAAGTCCAACTCTTCATGACCCCATGGACCACATCACGCCAGGCCCTCCTGTCTTCTGTCGTGTTCCAGAGTTTGCTTAATTTCATGTTCATAACATTGATAACATTGTCTAACCATCTCATCCTTTGCTGTCCCTTTCTTTTTTTACCCCTTCTTCAATCTTTCTCAGCATCAGGGTCTTCTGCAGTGAATGCTCCCTTCTCATTCTCACCTTTCCTGCCCCCCAAGTAGCAGACAATTAAATACGTGGTAAATAGGTGGCACATATAGGTGGTATATAAGTGGCACAGTAGGAGGTTTAAGTTATCCTCTCAGTGGTATTTGTTCATCTAGAAATGGTCCCACAAAGCTGTTTGCTCCACTGAAGAAACATACAGGTGTTGATAAGTTGTTCCCTAATATAACACATTTGCATCATCTAAAAATAAACTATGCTTTCTGCTTTAGCATTTTTTCTCATATGCAAATGTAAGCAGATTTGAGTAATTAATTGATTAAATTACCAAAAACCATACGCTTAAATTTTAAAAAATTAAGTATGAAAGGCCTGATTAAAACAAATGAAATATTTATTAGAGTTGGCCAAATGAATATTTGGATTTGAATGAATGATTCAGGATTTTCCATTAATGAAACAATATTTCAGCAGATGATCACCTTTTTTTCCTCAGTGAAAAAAGTATATTTTCATTTAAATTTAAATGAAATTAATTTTGCAACGTGATCCTAAATGGATTTGGAAGTGGGTTACATGGATTTCAATGGAACCCTCTTCCAACAAAGTGCACTTGACAAATTAATTCAGCTATGTTTCTATAAACATCACCCATTTTATGTTTTTACTGAGGTACTGAATTATTGAATGTGTTATTAAATAAATAATTTCAACAAGAAAAATGCAGTTCTAAAGACTGGCATCTTTGAGTTGCTAATATAAATAAAGTAACTCCAGCTTGATTCTCATGGCCACACTACAACAGCTGTTTTGATGTACTTAGATTAACACTATAACAAAAGATCTTTACCCATGAATAACATGTGCAGCAGAGATAACAGAACAGCCTTCTGGGGTCTGACTTCACTTCTGATTTACAGAACAAAGCTTAAAGCTGCAGAAGACGCTATTTGGAAAACTATAGCAACAGAAGTGCAGCAGTATGGGAACTAACACTTATATAGGGAAAAAAGATAAAAAATGTCTACAGAGGACCAGAAAAAAGTAAGGTGCAAAAATGACTGAAAATTCTTGTCCTTACCATTCTTCTTAAAGGGTCTATGCCACATGCTAGTTTATGCTTAAAGCAATGCATCTTTCCTCACGTGATAAGTTCATGAGAGGAAGGAGTGCACACAAGCTCTTCTTGCTGAACTGAGCAGACCCCAATTTCCTGGCATGAGGAAAATTCCTGGAATGTTTTTGGCAACTGAACTGTATAGCTAAAGCACATCAACTTTATGGAGAGCGCACACAAAGCCAAAGGGAAGTGCTCGCTGCTTAGTTACGTGACTCTTAGTAACTTATGTGATTATCGATCTCCTTCCTCTGTTAAAACAATTGACTTGTAAAGATAATAACTAAAGGGTTACAGTAATTGTTGTTGCCGTCCAATTGTAGAATATCAGAAAGCCTTGTAAGGAGCAAAGGCCCATTCCCCAGGTCAAACTGAAAGTGTACTCCAGAGGGCTGGTATGTCCTTAGTTCATGCAGTGGTTGAGCTCTTATTCTCATCCATTTAGCATGAAAATGGAGTCCGCTCAGACATTTAAGCATACAGTATCATCAGCAAGGTTCTTCCTATGCAGAGTTCACAGCACTTGGTTTTTAAAAATGAAGATTGCAAGAACTGCCCTCACCAGCTTCCCGTTATTTAAATACCTGTGGTCATTCCAGTAATATTCTTTATCAGTCATGGGCGCAAGTAATGGATCAGGTTCACAGTGATCCACAAAAACAGGATGTCCTTTCCCCCCACAAATGTTGTGAAGGATAACACAAGCAGTTACTCCAATGGTGCTGTTTTGCTCAAATATGCCCCCGTATTTTCTCCAAAGAGCACTGAGGTCAGGGTCGCAAAATCGCCTGACTCTCCCCAGTCTGAAGGACGCCAAATTAGCCGCCACCTGAGCTAAGGCCTTCTCAGTGGCAGCTCCATACTGGTGGATTGAGCTTCCAGAAGACATCAGAGCCCTGTGGGACCTTTTACAGTTCTTCAGGGCCTGTAAAATGGAGCTCTTCCACCAGGCTTTTGATTAGAGCCGCCACTGATGAATGAGTTATCCATATTTGAACCATCATGGCCCTTCTGCTATTGGATTTTGGACCATCATTCAGCAATTGCCATCTGTATGCAACTGCACTTTGTTTTATATTGTTTGTATGGAAAATTTTAGTGTAATTTATTGAATTGCATTATGCATCTGTGTTTTATCTGCTTTTAACTTGTTGTATGCCACCTTGAGCCTGCCTGTGCGGGCAAGGTGGGATATAAATCAAAACAAACAAACAAATAAATAAATAATATGGCAGCATCTCCATTGAGCCTTAAGCCTGCCAAAGGCATGCACAGCGACACTGTATGCCCTACACAGTGTATGGTCAGATACTCTTTAGTGCCTGGTCCCATATTTCCCCAGATGGTGCCATAGAGTTTCGAGGTGATTGCCAGAGCATCGCCCCGGCAACGTGTCCAGTGTGATGATGTCACTTCTGGGCAGTCGGCCCTGGAGGGGAGAGGTGTGCGGGGGAGCGGTGGCGGTGGCAGCGGCTTCTTCTTCTTCTTGGCCCGGGGGCCCTGGAGGGGAGAGGTGTGCAGGGGAACAATGGTGGTGGCTGCTTCTTCTTCTTGGCCCAGGGGCCCTGCAGGGCGGGGAGGCGCAGTGGTGGGCGGTTCGCCCTAGGGGGGCTCAGTCCCCCCTGGAAAATTTCAGGGGTGGCCTGAACCCCCCAGCCCCTGAGCCCCCCCATAGTTGATGCCTATGGGTTCTGGTTCTTACCTTTAAAGCCCTATATGGCCAGGTGCCTGCATATCTTCGAGACCGCCTCTCCCCACATGAGCCCCAGAGGGCATTGTGCTCTTTGAATCAACATCTGCTGTTGGTCCCTGGCCCTAGGGATATCCTACTTGCCTCAACTATAGATTGCCTGGTGGAATGAGCTCCCATCAGGAATTAGGGTCCTGTGAGACCTTTTACAGTTCCACAGGGCCTGCAAGACAAACTGCTCTTGCACTTCCCTATAGTAGTTAACATTTGCTAGATGCCATATTCTAACTGCAACTCTCTTTTCAACTGGAATTGTCTCCTGCATGATGGTGGACTTCCCCAGCAAGTGTAAGAGCTCCAGTAATCTCAAAGGTTTCACAGGTCATGGAGTAGCTCCCCATCCAATGCTGATCATTCCAGATTTGCATAATGAGATTTTCCCGCCAGTCCTTGCTCCAAGGGTAGACCCACCAGTGACATGATACATGCTCCTCTGCAAGGCCATACCAGTGAAACCATAGCCTTGCTTGCCAAGAATACTGGCTGGAGACTCCATGAATAGTCCTCCTGCCAGGCAGAGGCTTTAACTGAGAGAGAATCTTTTCATTCCAAACAAGGTGCAAAAGATACAGAGAACAGAAATCAAGAGAGCTGTTTAGGGTAATGATGATGATGATCTGAATCAACATCAATAATACAGATTCAGCAAGGCAATGATGCACTGATGTCACTGATCATGCAGAAAATCTAACAATGGTTTAAACTGAAAAATTCAAAGGCCTCAACCAATGAATTCAAAGTTGATAGGGCAGGAAGATGACTAACCAACTATAAGGGGAAGAACTATGCAGAGCAGGAGATGATCGGAGGATACTCACTGTTTGTAATACAGCATATGCACACAAAAAAAAAACAGTTAAAAGGAGGTGGTGGTTTGCCACCACTGGTGAAAAAAAGCACACAGTACAGAAAAGCCAATCTTTCTTCAAGCACACCTGGAAGACAAGAAATGATATGGCAACTATAGAAAAACATGTGTAGAGAAGCCCTGAGGAAGCTCTGTTGTCAATGAGGCTGTGGTGACACAGTCATTTTGACTGGGTTTCACCGCTGTTCCCTCTTGCATTTAAAACTGTTGATCAGATGCCCACATCTGTCTCACATACCAGGGGGGAACCCTGCCAAAACAAGGGAGTACAGTAAGTCCCAGTGAGAGCAGTAATTCGGCCATGTGCATATGTGCATATGCAAATACAATTTTTTTTAAAAAGCCACGCCACTGCTTGGGCGGCGTGGCTATCTGGACTGCACCTGGAGCCTCGTCGTCCCAATCAAATCTATACCGAGAACAAATTGGGATAAGCTTGTCTCTTTGCTGAGATTCAGCAAAAACTAGGCTGATAGTAAGGATAAACTAGAATAGTGGATCTGTGCAGAAAACATCATTAACAGTCCAGCTAAGAGAGGTAGTGATTTACTCAAGTGCAGAGCTTTTAGACCATTATCCAAGAATTTCTGCTCACTCAAGGTGCTTTTTGGCACAAAGCCATGTTCTTGGCACATTCCTACCTTTCAAAAGAGATCCCAGTGACATCAGGCTTCTAAGGACGTTTTCTCCAATGGCTTCCGCATAGGGATGTTTCCCTGCATGGAAAGCAGGAATCCCCTGATTTAGAGGTGAAGATCCTCTGGACATCATGTAAATTCCAAGAAGAACCTGCAGCATTCTAGGGGCTTTCCCCTTTAATACAGAACAAAAGAAGCCTGTTTTCCTGCATTTTAAAGGGGAATCTCTGGAGTGGCTGCAGCAGAGTGTCCATGTGAATGTTCCTTTTGTCACTGCTAAAAGAAGAGCTGCTGTACGCTGTTCTCCCCCCCCCCCCCCATTTAGCCATTTAAATGGCTTTTGCCTCCCTTTCCCTGACAAAGTTCTTTGTGTTGGTAAAGAAAGTAAAAGTGAGGGAGGGTCCAGGGCAGTGAGAGGGCCTTAGTATGATACTGTGCCTGAGCTTTTACACAGGCACAATGAAGGGGAAAGGGAGGAATGGAGTTGTGAGGAATGACTGGAGTGAGCAGTGTGTGTGTGTGTGTGTGTGTGGGTGTATAATGCTGTTCCCACCTGTTCCTGCACCACCTGCTGCTGCCACCAAAGCAGGCAGGCATTTTTGCACCCCCTTGCAAAAGCAGCCTCTATCACACAGCTCCCAGCTTCTGCCATGTGCTATCAACTTAATTGAATTCATGGTTATTACCTCTAACAACTCTTGAGCCTTCCTCCCTTCCCTTATGTGACATTTCCAGGGCCCAGGAACATTCTCCCTTTTTAGACAGAAGGCTTGACTCTGACTTCATCGATACTCTCCTCCCCTTTACAGCCTGGGAAATCAAACGTTCATTTTCTATTATTCCTCATCCCTTATATTTCATCTGTATGTTTGTCTGTCTATTCCATTTACACCCTGCCTTTCTCCCCGGTGGGGACCCAAAGTGGCTTACATCGTTCTCTTCCATTTTATTCTCATAACAAATCTTTTAGGGTGAGATTGCGACTGGCCCAAGGTCACCCTGCAAGCTTCCATGGCAGACTGGGGTTCAAATCTGGGTCTCCCAGATCCTAATCTATAACACTATAACCCCTAAACCACACAGACTATATCTGTAGCTGCCTACAGTGCTCCGTTTGTGTTTAGTATCCATCTCTTGCTGCACGATCTGCCATCTACTGTGAGTTTCAACTCCCTTAGTGCTGCCCTGTATGTTCTTCCTCTCAATGTTTACTTGGACTTTTGCTCAGGTCCCCACTGGAACTACAGCACCTCTCTTGGAGCGCCTAACCTCCTAGTAAAACCCCCATTGGATTGGTGGCTGCCCAAGTGCTTGGAAACTCTCCAGATGATTCCCCCATGCAGAAGCACAGGGGTCCGTTGGGGCCAGAGCGAGGCGGAGCGAAGCTCCACCAGCTCAGGAGTGGGCAGTAGGGCAGCCACGGGCCGAATCAGATTCTCTGATCTGCTGCCGAATTGCCGCCGAAATTCAGCGGCAACTTTTTAAAAAGGTAACATTTTTTCCCACCATAGAGAACAATGGAGGGGATGGGACAACCTGTTTGGGGGCCCATAGAATTGGACCCCGTGGTCCAATCTTCTTGAAACTTGGTGGGTATTTCAAGGAGAGGCTCCAGCAGCTACCCTGCATGTTTGGAGCCTCTCCCTCAAATCCCCTTTCCTCCAGCCCCTCAT
Organism: Lepidodactylus listeri; assembly: GCA_029233225.1. Taxonomy (NCBI): domain Eukaryota; kingdom Metazoa; phylum Chordata; class Lepidosauria; order Squamata; family Gekkonidae; genus Lepidodactylus; species Lepidodactylus listeri. The sequence continues at coordinate 68,508,579 of JARCFY010000004.1, read as the reverse complement.
ATACCCTATGAGTTTTTGCCATTGATTTCAATGGCCCATAGGGTGTAATGGGGCTGAAACTGACATTCCCTTTCTGACACACTTCCAGTGATGTCAAAGGAGGTGGCATATGCTAATGAGTTATGCTAATGAGTTATGCTAATGAGATCCTGCAGCTCTTTTTCTACGAAAGGACCCCTGCAGAAGCATGCCAGAGTAGGTAGTTGAAAACATCTGCTTTTCCAATAGCTTCCCCTCTCTAACCCTAATCTTTCATCTTGAGTTTATACATTGCACAAATGTGTAGGTATTTGGAATATTTACCTTCACTGTGGGCTTTCTGGTCCTTAATGCTATTTCTAGGCCTGGTACAATTCTTTTTTTTCTTTTTATAAATTTTATTTAGTTTTCAACAAACAAACTAAAAACCAAAAAAAAAATATCTTTTCTAGTACACAATCATTTCGAGCCTCTATACATCTTCAACCATATATAAAATTTGGACCAAGTATATCCAGGATCTTTACATTTCTCTGAATTTAACATGTAACTCAATTTCTCCAGTTCTGCTACCGCCAATAATTTGTCAATCACTTCTTCTCTGTCGGGTATCATATCAGCTTTCCAGTACTTGGCTCTAATTATTCTTGCTGCTGTCAAAATTAAGATTAAGAGTCTCTCGTCTGTTGATGCTATTCCATCCGGTGTCATATTTAGTAGAAAGGTCTCAGGAGTCATAACAATTTCCATCCCTAATATCTCCTCAAGTAGATCTTTAATACCCAGCCAGAACTGTCTCATCCGTTTACATTGCCACCACATGTGGTAGAAAGATCCGATTTTCGCTTTACATAGCCAGCATAAGTTTGAAACATTAGGATAACACTTGCTTAGTTTATCTGGTGCCCAATACCACCTGTAAAAGACTTTATATATGTTTTCTTTAAAATTTATTGCTTTCAAACTCTTAACTCCTTTCCAAATCTTTGACCAACTATCAGTTTCTATTTGGTGTCCTAAATCTTTCATCCAAGATATCATTACATTTTTAATTAGTTCATCTTGCATTTCCCTATCTATAAGCAGATTATAATTTTTTAAATGAGCTTGTTATTATTATTTAACCAAATTTTGTCTAACTCATTCAGTTCTTTATAGAGCCTGGTACAATTCTGACTGCATAAGTATACTTTATTCTGCTCAAGTAAACTATTTCCATTTTTTATGTTCTAATACACCCAGATCTCAGGCCGTGGCCACACGGCCCATTAATGCAGGAGGAACTGCTGTTTCCTCCTGCATTTAAAGGGAGCGTTCAGAACAGCTGGGACAACTCCTGCGCCGAAGTGGGCTCAATCGCTGGTTCCTCCTGCATTTTCCAACCCCAGGAAAATCCAGTATTTTCCCAGTGGTCGTGTGAGGAACCCGCAATTCAGCCGATCTGGACAACCCTCTCTCACAATGACTGTGAGAGAGGGCTGTCCACATCGTCCCTCCCAGTTCCCCCCCTTTTGCACTTGGGCACTCAAGCACCCAAGTGCAAAAAAGGGGGGGCACCCGGTCTGCTCCGCACCCTGCCGGCCGCTGCTGCCTTTCATCCCCTCCAGGGTTCTCCCCAAAAAGCTTACCAGGCGGCTGGCGGGGATCAAGGAAGGGTGCCTCCCCGGTGGCTGCTGTCAGCCGCCACCTTCGCCAGCCGCCGCCACCAGCTGCCTCCGCCACCTCCTCTGCCGGGGTTGGGATGTGTAATCATCCCAACCCGGGGGGGGGGGGGGGGGAAACCCGGTTGCTTTAAATCTGGGAGGGCTCCCGGATTTAAACCACCGTGTGACCACGGCCTCAGTTTTCTTTCCAAATTTGCCCTGGAGCCCAGTCATTTTGTCATAGATCCCTAAAATGCAGTATTGTAGTATGAGACCAGGGTAGTACGAAACCAGGGTCCAATGTGGGATGTGGGCTTATTCACTCAGAGCATATATCTAACATATGTATGTTCAGACCAATTGCAGTAACAGTAGCAAAATAATAATAAAAAGGTGGGGAGTGATAGAGATGGTAGCAGAGACTGTCCCCAGTGAAGTCAACAATGGCCACTGTGCTTCAGTCTCTTGGTGAGTACATTCTCCTCTGCCATCCCCGCTTTCCTCTCCTCATAGCTCTCTACCATTGTGCGGTCAGGTGGCCATAGGAGGGGAGCAGCCTATGCATCATCTGTTTCTCTTTCACTCCTTGCTCCCTCCTCTTCCCCCACAGCCTGTTTCCTCCTTGCCCAGCCCAACCAAGGCTGGTGTGGTGGCAGAGTCTCTCTGAAAAGGGGGCCAGGAAAGGGATGAGGAACAGGACACACTCAGCAAAGGCTGCGGCACAGCTTTGACTTCTCAGCTGTAAAATGATGGTATAAAGAAGTTCAACAGTGGCAATGGGTCCATCAGCAGGGCTATTTTTGGGCAGGAACGCACAGGAATGGGTTCCGGCTGGCTCCTGAGTTGGCCACACCCAGCAGGAACTCATTAGCACAATAGGCCACACCCAATAGCAGAAACTCATTAGGATTGGCTACATTAGGGGTATGTGGTCTAAAATGCAAATTAATTCCTGCTACAAAAAAAGCCCTGAGTTTTGACAACAAACAAGGTAAACAGAATAAGAAGCAAAAGGTGGGTGTGGCTGGATGACCACTCTTCTGGTAACATGGGGGTGAGGCTTAATATGCTAATAAGCTGTGCTGTCAGTGGTGTGGCCTAATATTTGAATGAGTTCCTGTTGGGCTTTTTCTACAAAAAAAGCCCTGGGTCCATGTCAAAGACATGATGGTGGAGGACAGACTGACAGAATGAAGCTCAAGGGAAGCGGGGCAAAAAGACGCGGGCCAAGTTGTTGCGGGGCTTTCCGGTCACACTGCGTGGACTGATGCAGGACCATACCGGGGAGGAGGCAAAATGGAGCGTTTGCACTGTGGGGCGCCCCCTGGTGACGCCACCATGGTGGCACATGGCTTTGGTCCGTTTTGATGACCTGCGCATAGGCGCATGGGTGCAGCAGCTGGATCAGTTGGTTCACATTACCAGTGCCACTTGATGTGCGGCTTATTTGCATCCACACTTCCAGGAAGTGGGATCAATGTGTACCCAGACGGCTTGACACCGGTTTCACCAGGTATCTTTTTAAAGCAGGATCAAAACACTTCATGACAGGGTGAGTACGGCACGGGAACACCAGACAGCTGTGGCTGTGTGAACCGGCCCATGTAATCCGCTTGAGAAACGCGCCTATATTGAGCCAAACTGCCAGTCTGAACTTGGCCGATGTCTGTATTTGTAAGTGTACATGTGTAAAATATATGTCTGCTTAGGCCCTAACTCTACTGACTGGACAACATCCTTCTCAGTAACATATCTTCTCAGTTTCTCTCATCCAGACCATCTTGGCTTCTGAGAAGACAATTAGATGGCAAAATAACACCAAATCTGTGTACTTCTGAATATTGCTAGCTGTTGTTAAGTCCCCGGTTTGGATTAGTTCTAATAACAGTGTTAAAGAACAGTGTAATTTAGTTCAGGTTTTGATTTATTTTTATTAGTCCAGCTCTAACAGTGCATCTGCAATTGTATTGTTCAGTATTAGTAATTTCTGAGGTAAAACCAGTACATGCACAGACTTTAGTTCTTATGTTTCAGGCTACATAGTTTCTTACGCTATTCATGATTACTTAAATCTTTATGTTGATAGGCTTTCGTTCCAGTGTTTTCTCCAAACCAGTACACTTTTTTGAGTATTCTCTGACTCTTTTGGTTTCCAGAGGGCTGGTACACTCTTTCCAGTACCCAAACCACTTCTCTTGAAACACCACTACTCATCTTGAGTTTTTAACTGACTCTTACGGTCTCTACAGGCAGTTTCTAGCGACCCCAGACCAGGGATCTCTTCACTCTTGAAAGCCAAATCCCTGTTTGACTGGGTAGGGAATTTTCTTCTCTCTCTGGAAGATCTATCCCCTTTCTTTGGCCTGAATGGGAGTCTTCACCTGCTTCCCAAGCTTTCTTGCCAACTTTCTCCCCAGTTCTCCTACCTGTGTTAGGGCTGAATTCTGAAACTGTCAGTACTTGACTCTTTGCAGCTAGGGCTGAAATCATAGTCCACTCAGCAAAGGCAGAAATCTGACTAAATCTCTCTTCAGCATGCAGCTCTCTCCAGACTTTCTCTGCCCAGCTGATACTAACCAATCAGATCTCTTGGAACAGCCTGTCACTCAATTCTTCACAGTCCTTCAGCTGTTTGTGCAGCACTTCTCAGATTTTTAAAAGTGCAGTCCATCACACCACCCTATATGTGAACATGATGTTTGCTCTTAGACGGGGAACATGCCCTCCCCCCAGCCAAAAAAGAACCTGTAGTCTTCCTTGTTTGCTGTGGTGTGCAGCCCCCTCCCCCCCCCCGTGTGGAGATACTTATTTTTACAAAGGCCATTTGACACAGATTTCTGCTCTTGGGATATACCCATTCACCCCAGGGTTGGTTAACTTTGCTAAACAGGGTTGTTTCCAAAACCTGTAAAGCCTGTTTTACCAGAGACAAAAGAAATATCCGTGTACACCGTAAAAAGCAAAGTTTCTCTACATAGGAATCATTTAAAAAAATATTCCAAGGGAGGTAAAGTTGGTCCCCTGCAGCTCTTTAGTATTTGTTTTAAGACTTCGAAGTATAGGCAGGGGTTTCTCCCCAGCCAGTTGTCTCAGCGTGTCTGCCTGCCTGCCTGTGCCTCCTTGAACTCCGTGCGCCTTGCGGGACGTATCTGGGTTGTGCGTGCGTGTTGTGTCTCCTGCCAGCATGAGCGAGTGTGTGTACGCCACCTCCCGGGGCGCTTTGTCTGGCTTTCTAAAGGAGTTGCATGAGCCTCAGTTCGCCTGTCCCTCTCCTCCGGCCTCTGTTTGCGTGTCAGTGCTTGGGTGTCTTCTCTCTCCCCGCCCCCCAACCCTCGTGCACCATTTTCTCTCCTCTTCCTGACAGGCAGAGAACAGGCAAAGCGGCGGCGGTTACAGCGGCTGCCTCCCGTCTCCCGCCCCGTCTCCTCAGATGCCCTTTGCCGTTGCCGCAGGTTTATTATTACAGTATGTGACTGCTTTCTACCTCCCCCCACCCCCTCCGTCCAGGGTTGGCACCGCGCCGCGGCTGTGCAGATCCTTGGCTGTGCTTCACGCCTGGCACCCCTCCCGCCAGCCTCTGCTCTTTATTATTTGTCTGGAAAGCAGCAACGGGTAAGGGAGGAGGAGGGAGGAGGCAAGGCGGCTGACCGATGCCTGAGTTCACCAATGGGCGCCTTCAACTTGCCCAGACTTGGGCTCGGACAGAGGCCATGTAGGACCTCCGGCAGCAGCCACGGTGGGGGAGGGGGGGCCCAAGCAGCGCGAGCCCTCCGCTTCCCCTCCCGCGCCGTCGCTGCTGCTGAGTTTCCAGCATTCCCCGGTCTGTGGCCAGTGATTGGTCGGGTATTCTCCGGCTGCTAGACATGGAGAGGAGGGAGGGGGACGTTGAGCTGCAGATTATTGCAGACTAAGCAGTCTGGCTCTGCAGCAGCAAAGGGAAGGGGGAGGGGTGTGTGCAAGGAGGGGAGAGGGGAGCGCTTGGCGCCTGGCCAACTACCATCAGAATTAGCTCATTGTTCAATATAGGCAGGCAACCAAAGCCTGAGAGAGATTTTCCCCTCTTGCTGCCCCCACCCCCTTTTCTTTCTGTTTCCCCCCCCTTCCCCTTCCAAGGCTGCACTGTGAAAGAGGTGCAGTCATTCCTCCCCACACCCTCTTACCCAGCCCACTCTCTCCCCCCTCTATAAATTCTCTTCTTGTAGCGTGCTCCCCCTTTTTAAATCCACATTTGTATTTCAGATCATGTAGAAAGGACAGAGTGAGAAGGGAACAGGGGCTTTTGCTTGTAAGTATATACATCCTCCTCCCAATGCACAGTCTTTAAAAAGAGATTTCTCCTTCTCTTTCCAACTCTTTGTTTGGTTTCCTTTCTTTTGTGGGTTGAACCCCCTTCCCCCACTTGGAATGTGCTGTAAGCAGATTCATAGGGGTTTTTTAAGAAGAAAATACTCTTGGTTGTTTAATATTTCCAGAGAAGACTGTGTAAAGAAGAAACGTGCAGTATATGTCGATTTAAATCTTTGTCTTTCTGTGCCAAGGGTGGATTTTAAAGCTGGGGATATTAATGGTTGCCTTGCCTTGGGTGTATTTTTAGAAACAGGCGTTCTTCCTGTAACAGCCGTCTATATTTTAACATGTGTAGCTGTTAAGGCAGGAGTGAATTTTATCTTCGTATTACTTATTTTCTCTACAAAGTCCACTATTGCATGAAGCATGACTGACAATGTAGAAGCTTAATTTTACCTGACATTTTTTCCCTGTACATGTTCTCATACTTGAATCTGCTCAAATTAATTAATGAAAATATGCATAGAATAAAATAGAAATGTTAGATTATGTGTGCTAATTTTGGAAGGAAATCACCTAGTGGATGATGTAATTGTATTCTGAAAATTTCACATCATTTAATTATTTTACATTCTTTTTAAATGAAAGTTTATTTGAGAAATTGTAAGTTAATATTTTTCTTTCAGAGAAGAGGTGTGAGCTTGCAGTTAGTGCTTGAGAGAGCTAGAGGTTATGTAATGCAGTGCCATTTCCAAAAATATCCCCTCTCCGGGCTATTACGTTGTGCAAGTGTGATTGTAATACTGCTGCCTTCAATGAAAAAAAAAAGAGTTGGTAGTATGTCTGAGAACAATGGATAAACTATGCAGCTGGCACAAAATGCATTTTTTTTGTTCTTGTTTGATATTTGAAGTGGGTTAGGTGTAGTGCACTTCAAAGAGATGCAGTGTGCTAAGAATAGCATGGGGGGGTTTGCATATCCAGGTATCAGGGATTCCTTTGTCCTATATTTAAGGGTCTAGACTGCTAAAGTGCAAAGAACATGACATGATTGATTCGCAAGTTTTAGATTTTAACCAGTACTTATTATTTGATTTATTTGCCAGTTTGGCATCCAGCCTTTTGTATTTGGCGACGTGACTTGAGTTTTTTCTCTTTAATTTTTTTGCAGACTATTCTCGTGCTACCAGAGGGAAAGTGCAGTCCCAAGTCTTAATAGAATCTGAGAATGGTAAGAATTAGTTGTTTCAGTAAGTAAAAAGAATCAGTTTCAGATAAATATTAATCTGATGTGCTTATACCAACACATGTTCATCAACATGACCTTTAAAATGCATCCATTGGGATTTTGGTGATCTGCCATGCAATGAATAATGCACTTGAAAAGCCTTTGTGAGTTGGATTTTCCATTTTCAGACATTTTGAAAGGAAGCCTGAAGTCAGTCTTCCTGAAATCAAATGTTCTTAGAACAAGAGGCATTCTTTAGTACACCATATGCATTAGAAGTTGCACAGATTTTATATATCCAATAGATTTTTATATATATTCGATGTGTCAGTGTATTCTTCATTAAATATTGAATAAAATGTCACCATAACTGGCAGCAGAGATGTTTCCTATTGTATATTACATGTTCCTTCTCCATAGCAGCTTAATTGCTTATTCGTTTCATTTGAACATCCATTTGGTGAATACAGTTTTAACCCCCTTGTTGGACTGATTGAAATTAACCCCCTGTGTAGTGTGTTTGTAATTATTGAGAAGGACACCAATTGCAAGATCATTTCAATATATTTTTTCAATATTCTTTGCCGTTTGTATTTAATATATTTGCCATTTCTGTGTTCCTTTCTCATATTAAAACAAATCTGTTATAATGACTTCTAATTGCAATCTTTGTTGCCAGAATTTTAAATTGATGGAGGTAGGTGTATATGTGGGAATGTTAGTACTAAATATTCCAACTAGGGGAAAATTTTGTAATTTGTATTAAGTAATGAAAATAACCCTTTTTTAAAAAAGAAGTTTGAGTAAAATTTGATGGACAATTGTTGAAAGGTTTGGGAAATCATCCAGTATTATCCAGTTGTTACATGCTCTATCCTAATTATTTTTCCCTCCAGAAAGTTTTGTGTTATCCAGGGGAGAAAGGTTTGGGCTTTGGAAATTAATGCAAGACTGTCAACTTAAGTGGAGCTACAGTGGGTGTACATTGTCACAAAATGTGATTCAAAATAAAAGGCCAAAGCAAGATGAGATTCTGAGAACATCCTTGACTTCTTATTTGCCTGTGAAAAAAGAATGAGACATTTAGCCTATGGAATGCGTTCCAGTTTTGACTTTCACAAAAAAAACCTTAATGGATAAATCCATTTTAGGAATTCTTGTAAACATTTCTTCTTTCCAGAAACTATTATAGATTTTTTTCTTAATAATGAAGTGGTAAGCGCTAAAAAAAATGAAAGTGGAGATCATCATGACAGCCTATTAGTATCATTTTCTTTAAGGGCCAAACTAGACATGACAGCATCCATAAGTCCAACCCATGGATGCTGCCACCATTTTAAAGGAACTTTAAAACATCACAAGGGCCTGATCCTGATTGGGCCCACAGCATGGCAGGCTGAGGCATTTTTGTTCCCCACACCTTTTCCATTTCACAAGCGTGCCTCAGCCCACTGTAGCATTTTTAGATGAAATGATGGTGGTGTTCACAGGTTGGACCAATGGGCGCCATCACATTTTGTTTGTTTCTAGGAAAGAGTCTGTTCATGCATTTTATTTCCATTTGTCTGGTGGGAAGCAAACCTTGGATGTTACTTTACTAAAGCAGAGAAGAAAAGGATAGTCATGTTCAGTAATAAAAAGGTAAATTTTCAAATTGCAAATTTCAGTTAGCTATAAATGATACCACCTTAACTGTGCTTCTTTTGTCACAGTTGAAGACACAGAAGAGCCATTTTTTTGTGAATACAACAGTTTCTTGAAGCTGTAATATGTAGAAACATTTTCACATAAAAGACTTTACCCCCACATCTTAAACCTGTTTACTTGGAAATTCAGCCAACCGAACACAATGGACCTCCCCCCAAGGAAATGTGCTTAGGATTGCTGACAAATTGCTTTCATACAATTCCTAACTATTTTCAACTGGTGTCATTCTTCAGCTGCTACAAAGACTTCCAGTAGCTTCTCCTTTCATGCAAACCAGTGGGCTGAGCAGGTGTTGGGGATCCTGAGCTCCTTTCCAAACGTAGTGTCTGCCACCATGTGAAAAGCCTTTGCAGAACTTTGAAAGTGTCTTCCTATGAAGTTTGCAGGGCTGAGTCTAGGAAGACAAAAATGAAATCTGGGTGCACACTTGGAATCAATGTCTATTTACCTAAGAAATTGCACTGGATCCTGGCCCTAGTTTTTCAAATTCACATTTGTAAAATAACATGATTATACTTTGCAGGGACACTATGGGCACGATCATACACACCGATTTGCGACACAAGGACGATTCTCCGCTGGCTCAAAGTGGCGTGATCACACAAGCACATCTGGGAAGCGTCCTGCAGCCGGTGTCAAAGTGTTGCAAACCACTTTGAGCCAGTGGGGAATCGGCTTACTTAGCTACCAGTGAAAAGGCAGTCTCAAATGGTTTGCAATGGCCCAGAACTGACCTTTCCTGATGTGATCGCGCCAGCGCAAACAAGTGGCATTGGGAGTGGGCTTTTTGTTTTTTTCCCCCCTCCCATCCCGGTATGTGCATCATCGAATGATCCCAAGGGTGGAGAGGCAAGTCATTGATCCCTTGTAGAAGCAGATAAGCGCCCTGAAAACGGCCGGGGAAAAAACCCAACTCGCCCGCGGCTGCGTGTGATCATGCAGCGGCGGTTCGCCCTCACAGGTCCATGGACCTGTGTGATCCCGCAAAAGCGGCGCAAATTGCGCCGGCACAAATTTGTGTCACTTCCCGTCCGGCTTATCTTGCTCGTGTGGACGGGGCCTATGATCTCTTAGGTAGCCAGCATCCTGTTTTACTGACCTTTGGCCAGATATTTCTGTTTATCATTTCTGCTCAGCAATCTGAGCTAAACAGCTTGTGTGCATGGACCTTTGCTATTCTGTTACCTGGCCCTCACCTTTCAACTACACATCTTGCCTTCCAACTTTATCCCAGCTGTTAGCTCCTGCCTTGGACCCTCTTCTACAGTTCTGCGTTACCCTTTGCTATTATTATGAATTTTGACCTTCATACCCTCTTTAACTGATACTTAACTGGCTGGCTTGTGGCATTATGCTGCTCTCAAGAAACCTTCTTCTCACCCTGCCATGGACCTTAACTACTTTTTGTGCACTGTGGTCATTCCACTTTCTGGTTCTGTTATGCCTGCAGATGCATAAACTTGAAGGAATGTGCATCATGGATTATTATTTTCAAACCATCTGTTATGTGAGATACCTAATGTTTCATCACATCATTGCTATATTCTCTTGGCCTGCTCTCTGGCTTGCTGAAGCTAAACTTATTTTCATTCTGTTGTGTCCATCCAGAGTATTTTTTTAGCAGCAGGGTACTGTGATATGCTGATTAGGCACATTCAAAGTTATAGGGCCTCTGTCCACAGTCTCTTCTTAGCTTTTGCACTTTGCAGATCAGACTGGGTCAGGGGGTAGGAGAGCACATCTAACTAGGTTGGTGTGTGCATGCAACACCTTACAAAGCGTGGTATTGTCTTATGTCAGGTGCTGCTTCCAGCACTTCCAAACATGGGTTTGGATCCTATTGAAAATTTCTGCTGACAGAAGAATTTCTGACAGAAGAATTTCTGACAGAAGAATTTCCATCAGTGGAGCATGGCTTCATTGCCTGCACCTGTCTTCTCCAGCCCAAACTGGCCCCCGAAATGCCATTCTTGGTGGATAGCAGACCCCCAGGAACAGCACAAAGGGGAAGCTAGAGGTCTGCAGTGAACAGTGAAATCAGTGAATCCAATCCTTGAGCTATAGTGATGAATTGGAATTATGATACATGCTATGGCTTTAGGTTATTCTGCAGACATCAAGTGGATTGTTGTGATGATTTCTATCACTAAACTCGCAAGTACTCTCAAAGCTTTGCACAAAATGCAGTTTAAGGTGCTGGGTTGGCATATAAACTGAAGCAGACTTTCACCCTGCTCTACAAAGGATAATTTGTGCACGAAACAGGTTTTGCAAGTGGATCCCCTTGCTGGATTGATATATGTACACATCCTCTGACAAATGGTTGGTGTAGTTATTTGATAGGATGCAGCCTTTATCTGTGTGCATGATGGAGGGAAGTGAACCTCTCACTCCCATCAAATAAGTGTTCTGAACTATTAGAACCTCTTTGTTGGTGGGCATATACATTGCCATGCATAAGGACATTCAGATCAGAAAATCAGATTCTGTCTTAAAGTGTATTTGTAATCATTACTAAATGCATCTCATAGAGGATTAAAAAATGGAAAAAATAAGTCGCAGTGAGTAGTGATTGCTACTTAATGGCTATATATAAAGGTTTAAGTCTTATAATAGTTTTAATTTCAAGATAAGTATTTCTCATTTCAAAGAACTATTAGTTCCCAGTCACGCAAAGAAAGCACTGTGCACACAGACTCTGTGCATATGTTCCAATGAACATGCATAGGTTGATCTGAAGATTACAGCTACTCCCCCCCCCCATCCTCTGCAAGCATGTTAATTCTACCCCTTTAACATGTTTCAAAAGCCTACTAGCCATTTAGAGATCAATTTAGAGTTCAATATAAAGTTGACAGGTAGATGTATAGTAAAAGTGCAGATGCTTTTATATTGGTAAATTCCTCATATTTAAACTGTAACTAAGGAATTAAACCTGTATAAGGAAAAAGGATTGTGATATTTAAATTATTATTATATGTTTCTTTTTTATTAGAGCACAGAACACTGTGTGTTTCATGTAACAGCGTAGGTGCCATGTATGTAATTACACAGTGTAATTCTGCAAAACATAATTTGATGTAAATGTTTTAATGTAACACTTTAATATAACTGAAGGGGGTAATACTGAGTATAGCCCTCTCAGATATCATTGTTAAAAACACATCACTACCAAGCTCTGTGCTCATACAGCTGAACGGCAGCAAGGCAGATTTTCATGCACCAGCCCTTGAGGATATGTGGAAGGCTGCTGAAGACAGATCAGTTTATGTGCTGCAGAACATGGTGCCTGTTATCTTTCTATGAAGAGGAGCAAAAAAAGTGAGGTTCACGTTATTTCTTTTTTTAAAAGGTACTGATGCCTTAACAGTAGACAAGGATTTTTTGACACCATTGGGATGGTGTCCTGCAAGCCTATTCCATCATAATGGCCCCACTACCGCAAAGTGGCTGCCTTGTCCCTTTGCAAGACCATCTCTCACCACATAGTTGTGGTAATGAAAGTTTTTCTTTCTATCGTGTATACTGTAGTGTTGTGGACAGTGACAAAATCCATATGTTGCAAGAAAACACAAGACCTTCAGTTTCTGTAACATACTTTGAATGTCTTATGAAGCATATATTTCATGTAATGTTTGAATAGGAGATGTGTTCCCCTATATGTGCCTTAACACATGAAGAAGTGATCTTTAGTTGAATTGGAGAAGGCACTAAAATAATTGGCAGTGAAATCCTAAGCAGAGTTATACCTTTCTAAGACCATTGACTGTAGTAGACTTAGAAGTATGTTTCTCTGCTTAGGATTGCATTGTAAGAGGCCTAAACTGCCATAATACAAAGGTAGGGAAGGTAAACCGTACAAAAGAAAAAAAAGAATTGAGTCAGCTCACCCATAACAGTGAAAGAGTAAATCAAGCCTAGATATTTGCAAGAATGTAGCCACAGTATGGTTACTTTTGTTAACTGAGAATATAACTAGATAGTTTTCACTGGGTCTCAAGCTCTGCCTACAGATTCATTGTAAGTCAACAGTGGCTACATTAAAAAAAATACCTTGCATTGAGGGCACATAGGATGATGTGCATGCTGCGTGTATTGTGGAGTAAGTGAGAAATCATTTTGCGTTGCAAATCTGCAGAGATCTATTTTGGGGTAAAAGTTGATGGGACAACTTTTGCTTTAGGCCCTAAAATAAAGTTTTGGCTCAGTGACAAAGGACTAGCTGACATGTTGTCCTTTGAAACTGGGAAGGAAAAAAAAGTCAACATATTAAATTATTTCAGCTAAAAGAGAAGGTTGGTGAATGAATTAGAAGATTCAGGAGGTCAGAAGATTTAATTAGAAGTTTCACAGTTAAGTACTTGTGTGGGAGGGGGGAGTGACAGCAAGGAAGGTGTTAAAATGGATGAGGGGAAAGCTGCTTGCTCTGTTTAGCTGTTTTCAGCCTGTTAATGTTAGGGGCTCGAATCACAAGATGAGAAAGAATAAAGAGAAGCCGTAGAAGAATACCAGTAAAAATGCAAATCAAGAGAAGTTGGAGCAATAGAAACAAGAGACTTTAAAGTCATGCAGACTTTAGCAATGGCATGCACCTTTACTGGCTCACTTTTACTCCAAAAATGATCTGCCACACACTGCTGGCCATTGATTGCTGCTATAAAGTAGTCAGAACAGAGCCAAAAAGTACACTGGCCTAGTTCCAGTGAGGAAAACTACTACAGAAAAGCATACTTGTCCACAGTTATCCAGCTGTTGACTAAACTTTGTACAATTATTCTGAAGTTGTTGAGGCTTCATCTTTTGCCTTCAATGACCCTTTCCCTTTCCAGTGGCATAAACTGAGCTTTTACATCCCAAGGAATGAGCCATATAACTTTTTACGATTGCATAAATACAGATGGAGTGAATTCTTCACAAGTTGACCTAGTTAGCTTATTGTATACTGACCAGTGACTTGAGAGTGATCATCATGCCATTATGATTCTAGTTCCAAAAAATAAGTGCTCAAATCACTTCAAGATGTGCACAGTTGATTATGTGAATTGGCAATTTTCTGACAAGAAGGCACCTTTGTCTGTAGTATTTGCCAACATTTAGACTGGTGCACACACTTTAATTTTGCTTTCTGTCAGAACATGTCATTGGAGTTTTCTTTCTTCCTGTGTATCCAGTGCTGAAACTCTAGCAAGAGGCTTTAGGGACCTCTGTATGTTGACTACTAGCTCTATTTATATATTTGTTATGTCACATCAACCCTGTGGGACACTGGACCAGCAGAACAGTTTATGTCATGTGGAGGATATGTAGCATAGATTGCATTCTGTTTGGATAAGTGCTTAATTATAAAGAACATAATTCCTTCCACCCATATTTCCATCAATCAGTTGCTGCACCTTCCCTATCTGTTTATCTGCCGTCTGCTCCCTAAGGCATATATTGGTTCATCTTCCATCTTGCTGTGCAGCCCCACATTGGGACTGTGCTTGCGCAGGCTGGCTACAAACATTTTCTTTCTAGCTTTAAAACTTTAAAATTGGGGTGGACCACCAAATGCATCATGTGCTCCCCCAGTTTCTTTTTTGCTGCCATGAGAAATTGATGTTTTTCTAGTACTGCTCCATTTTTTCAACATCACTTCACTTGCTGTAAGTGTGTTTTGGCTTCTGAAGACATTCCTCACATTTGCTGTCCCTTTTGTCTCTCGGGAAGTGTTTTTTTTCTATTTCAAGAGATCGTGTGCCTCTGGTCCCAGAGAATGGCTTCCAAGGCACTGTTCAAAAAGTGTTCTAGGTGTGCTATAAAAATGACCCACACAGATGAGCACAAACTTTGACTTCTTTGTTTGGGCAAGGGCCACAGTGTTGGTGCCTGCCAAGTTTGTCAGCAGTTCATTTCTGGTGCCAAAGGAGTATCACGCCTAAAAGCTGCATTATGGGAGAAGGCCCTATCCTCCTCAATTCCAGCCAAACCAAGCCCTAGTCCGAGTCCCTCAGTTGTAGTTCCACCTCCGGCTCTGACAGCTCGACGTGGTTCCGGCCCTCCTCTGGTCTGCTCTGTTCTGACGGTTCAGATGCTTGATATGACAGGCTTGCCCCCCCCCCCCCCAAATGGGCTGCCTCTGTTGTCTCTGAGTTTGGAAGGGCTCGTCCTCACACGCCATCTCCAGGCCCCTTTGGGGTCGTACATTCAGAACTGCCAACCAAGAGGCATAAGAAGTCTAAGAACAATGACAAGTCTGGTTTATCCACCAGATCCTCGAAATGGACAGAACAGTCTGACAGCACTTGTCGAGTACTGGACTCTGCTTTGATTCTGCCATGGACCCCATTTCCCCACTTGGGATATCATCCGAAATCATTCTCCGAACCAGATGAACACCAACCAGAGATCCCTGCTGCCCAGGTTTCACATACTTGCTTCACTCCAGTCCAGAGAGTGCATCATATCCATCCCTGGGTAATGCCAGGGAACCAAACCTGATCTCCCCAAGTGAAGATCTCAGTTTATATAGTGAGTAGATGCTTCACATGGCTAAGGCTCTAGAAATTGACATGGTGACCTCTGATAGTCGACCTAAGGACAGAATTCTTAGTCGGCTCTATTCTTAGGGGGGGGAAATCCCACCTTCATGGTGTTTCTGATTTTAGAGGGCTTGTCTGACTTCACAATTCTTATTTGGGAGAGACTGGCATCTACCCAGGCCGCCCCATGTAAACTTGAGAACCTCTTCAGGGTTAAACAATACTTCTCAACCCACCTGACTCCTCCATCATTATTGAGTACATGCAAACGTACCGTCGACCTGGCCAGTATGCCTACCCAACCGATAGAGAAAATTGGAGGCTTGACTTTGTAGGGAGAAAATTTTACTCATCTTCTGCCTTAAATTTTTGCATAGCGAACTATGAAACCATCATGGGTGGGCACCAGTTATTCCTGTGGGAGAGCCTGTCTAAGTATCTCAACCAGATTCCAGAGAAGTCCAAAAGTTTGGCCAAATTAATACAGACCAAAGCCATCAAGTTATCTAAACAAGAGATCAGTTCTGGGAAGCATTCTGCTGAGGTTTCTGCTAGAAGCATGGCTTCAGCCATTGTTCTCTGACGGCATTCACTCCCACTTGAGACCAGGGTTAGGGTTGAAGACCACCTCTTTGAATGATCCACCTTGCTCACTTGAAGACTTTCTCTTTGAATGAGCCCCCTTGCTCACTCAGTCTACTGATGGATTCCTGTTAACTATGAAAAAGAATAGACAGATGGCTCAATCACTAAGCATGTACCATCTAGCACCTACCCAATGGTTCCAACAATAGCAGTGTGGATTCCCTACACCCCTCTATAGAGGTCAGTGGCAACCACCTCATCAGCCTTTCATGTATCCTCACTGTCTGTATCAAACACCTACCTTTTGGTTTTGACCTGTCCAACAATAGGCTCAGAGAGATCAAGGGTAACACCAACAAAAATTATGACTGACCACCCCTGTAGTTGAGGGCGAGCCAAAATTTAATGATAGGCTGGCACAGTTTGCCAGTGCTTGGCATTTTATCTCTTTTGATACTTGGGTTGTTTTTAATGGTTATCATTTAGAGTTTCGTTCTCTCCCCCCTTGTCAGTTAGCATCTACAGTTGTTGACAACCCATATCCTGAATTAAAGGTTCAGCTAGTAGAACTTTTAAATAAAGGGGCAGTGGGGGAGGTTCCTGATGGCTTGCTCTCTGTAGGCTTCCATTCAAGATTCTTTGTGGTTGATAGAAAGGATGGTGGATGCAGACCAATTTTAGCTCTTAGGGTATTAAATAAAGATTTGATTGTTTCAGGTTCAGGATGGTCTCCTTGTATTCTGTTATTGAGTTACTGTGATCTAAGAGGGTCAAGCCAACAAAATAAGTTATTATAGAAATACAATTATTTATTATGGTATACATGTTAATAAAAGATAAAGTAGGTTAAAAGAAATAGTGCAAATATCAGACTCCTAAAACTTTTGACACACAGAGCTGATAGTTTTACATATACAATTGATGGGTATATCTTATGACCAATAGACCATACACATTTTGGCCCCTTAGGCCTTCCTCAGTGGTCAGTATTACTACCGCAAGACAACACACATCCAGAAATAAATATATGAAAAAAGATTTTCTTTAGAGCCAGGTGTTGCTTTCTCATATAATATGCAGTTGTTAAAAGTTTACACAGTGGGCCATGGAGGATAATCTCTCATGGTAACTGCACATGCTCTCCAAATTGTTCTGGTAACAAATATCCAATGTGTCTGAATGTGTGTCTCTTCCATCAAAGGTAGTAATCAAATACTTACCCCAGGTATGTGGTTTGCTGTCTTGGACTTAAAATAAGCCTATTTCCATATTTCCATCCATCAGTCACATAGAAAATGTTTATGTTTTTGCCAAGTTACTTGGGTTTGTCAGTATACAGTGCTCCCCTTTGGTTTGGCTACTACCCCTGGGGTTTTCACTAAATGTATGGCTGTTGTAGTAGCCCACTTGTGCATACATAGCTGCACTATCTTTCCCTGCTTAGATGACTGGCTGATAGTTGCGCACAGACGCAGCTTACTGGCAGATCAGATTCACATGATAATCAGTACCTGCATCAACTTGGGCTTAGTGCTGAATCTAGAAAAGTCTCATCTAGAACTTTCTCAAAAGGCTCAATTTATTGGGGCCTCTCTTGATTCCATTGTGGGCATGGCTTTCTTGTCCCCAGATAGTTCTAATGTTTTCTTGCCATTGCCATGCATCATTCCTCAGTGGTTGCTGTCCTTGGTTTTGGCTTCCTTTATGAAGCCCCCTTTTGAGCTGCTTGCCACTTGTCCTCTAGCTTTTCTTTCTTGGAAAGAGGCATTCCTAGTGGTGGTCACTTCTACTGGGACAGTCAGCAAGCTTGCTGCTTGTTGGATTGATCCCCCTTTCCTCAAGTTTTCAGTAGGCGTGTGGTATTGCATCCCAGCTTAGAATTCCTCCCCAAGGTTGTGTCGAGGTTTCACCTCGTGTAGGATATTGTTTGCCTGTTTCCTTCCCCAGCCCCAGTTGTCCCACAGAAAAAGCACTACACACCTTAGATATTAAAAGAGCTCTTCTTTATTGATAGAACCATGTCCTTCCATAGAGATAAGAAGAATAAGAGATTGGATTTATACCCCGCCCTTCACTCATTTGGAGTCTCAGAGCGGCTTACAAACTCCTTTCCCTTCCCCTCCCCACAACAGACACCCTGTCAGGTAGGTGGGGCTGAGAGAGCGCTCTTTCCCAAGTTGTCCTTGAGAGAACAGCTGGTACAGAGCTATGGCTTGCCCAAGGTCATCCAGCCAGGTGCAAGTGGAGGAGTGGGGAATCAAACACGGTTCTCCCAGATTAGAGTCCACGCACTTAACCACTACACCAAACTGGCAGAGAAGTTGTTCATTTGTAACTGGCATAAGAAGGGTAGGGCGACATCGTCTCAATCCTTGTCTGGATGGTTCATTTCAGCAGTACGCTTTTCTTATAGAGCAGCAGGTCAATCCTGTCCTGTTGATGTTAAGGCTCACTCCACATGAGCACAAGGTTCTTCAGTGGCTTTCTTTAACCACGTCCCACTCATCGACATCTTCAGAGTGGTGACTTGGTCATCGGAAGTTACCTTTGTTCACCACCATGCTGTAGACCTGCAAGCAAGAAAAGAGACAGATGTTGGAAAGGCTGTACTGCATGCTTTTTTTCACCCCTTCTTCTCAGGTGAGCAGCTCACTGATGGTCCCAATGTGGGGCTGCACAGCAAGACAGAATATGAAAATAGAGTTGCACTTACCTGTAGCTGTTCTTCATCGACATCTTCTGTGCAGACACACATTCCCTCCCTCCTGCCTTGCTGTGAGTTCTTACTTTAAAAAAAGAAAGGAAAAAGGACGATATTTCATCTTGAATCATAGATTCAGAAGAGCTTGCAGCAGTTTAGCAGGAACTGAGGGAAGGGGGTGGCCCGCCTCAGGAGCAAATGATGCCTTTGGCATGAAAACTCATACATGTGCCATCTCCCAAATGGGCGGGCTGCCCCACTTTTGGAGTTTTGAAGCTAGAAAGAAAAGTCTGTGCTTGGCCTGTGCAAACACAGTCCCAATATGCAGCTGCACAGAAAAAGTCAGTGAACAACAGTTACAGGTAAGTGCAACTGTTTTCCCTCTGTTCTCAGCTATGTAGCAATGGAGAAAAGTTAAGAAGGTTGTTATTCCTGGCTACCTCTTAATGAGTTTAAAATAGAATACCTGTAAACAATTGGACAGTAGACTTTAATTTAAAAATTTTTTTAATGCACATATTAATAAACTGTGCAGATGACAAGCATCGCCTTCATAGAAGCATTCCTTTCTGTATGAAAGAGAAGGGAAAATGCCCCTTCTATTCGTCTGCCTGCTGCAGTTTTTTATTGTAGAAATACTTAACTTTTCTTCTATGTAAATTGGATATAAACCCTGAATATTACGTTTGAGTAAGGTACACAGCACAAGCATCTTATCAGTTGTTGTTTTGAGGTGCCTCAATGTTTATTTGAAATTTTTAAAAAATAACATGAGGGACAGGTCAGTCTAATAATTAGCAGTACCTCTCAGAGGCCCCCCACAAAGGCCCTTCTCAGTCAGTGTACCTCAGATCCTTGCAGATGGCCATGATGGAGTTTGAATCACATCTTCTAAGATGCACATCTACTTTAGTAGTAGCCACTAGAAAATATTACACTTTTATCTTTTGGCTCATTAGTTCATAGTAGATTAAGAATCTTTGGCATATAATTCTCTATCTTTCTACAATTACAATAAGTTCTATACAAATTCACAGAGCATTCATTTGCATTTTTCATTTGGCTCCCTGCCCCACATTTTTTCTTATGAGATTAAATACAGGAAAAGCACAAGAATCCTTTAATTATTTTAGTCTCATAGTTTGTACTATCTATAAATAAGCTAACAAAAAAGACTATCCAGCTCTTCAGCATTTCTTTTTGTTTGTAGTCCAGATTCAAAAGGTGAGAGTTTTCCCACCATCCATTCCACTTTTAATAGGATTAAAAGTTCAACAACAATAATTTTGATAAAAGAAACAACATAAAAAGCAGGCATAATAACATAAAAGGAAACATTTCTGATACCCATAAATACACACTTGATGAGCTGCTCATTTGTCCCTCAGTAAGAAGGATGATGGAGGAAATCATTCCAATGCTTCTCCAGGGATAGCTTTACTGAATGCTTGTGGAATTAGTTATTATCTAATATGGGAGCACTGGAGGATACATATGATCAGGTACCAATATACAATAAGCAGCACTAACCAGTACGGATGGAAGAAGCAAATGGAAATCATTGTCTATAGATCTTTTCTCTTGTGTTTTATGCTGGGAACAGGATCATGTCAGATGGCCCCAACCTGTCAATATGCTGAACTTCCATGGCACATGTGTTGGGGTGTGCACACTTGTGTGCTACCTGGAGGCTGGATGCCCCAAGGTATCATCACATGAGCATACATGATGCGCTCTGCAGAAAGCTATTATCACATCACATGATATCTAAACATAAACAGCTTACTGCTCCAAAAACCCATTTTCTGAAAGTACAGTACTGGCTTTGTGACCGGAAGATTCACAAATTGTGATTTAGCCAACCAAGCGGTACAACTATAGACTTCTGATATCTTAATAACAGCAGCAGAAATGTTTCAAACTAGATTTCTTGATTGTAGTTATATATTTCATGGGATAAGGTGCTTTATCCTTCAGTACCTACCTGAGATTTCCCATGGCATTACTGAGATTATAGCATGGGTATAAGATTTTTAGCATTGTTGCAGTTCAAATGTCATTATATGGTAATTCTGAACATGCACTAAACACTATGAGTAGTTCTCTGCAGTCAGCGACTGCTGGTGGTGGAAACTGCCATCAGGTCTGACCTGATTTATGGTGACCTCATAGAGTTTTGAAGGCAAGAAGTGTTTAGAGGTGGTTTACCATTGCCTGCCTCTGCATAGCGACCCTGGGTTTTCTTAGCGGACTCCCATCCATATATTATCCAGGGCCGACCCTGGTTAGCTTCTGAGATCTAATGTGATAGGGCTAGCCTGGGCCTTCCAGATCAGGGCACAGTCAACAACTATAAGGGATTCAAGATGTGAATGGCTTACACAAGCACACATGCATATAGAACTGATATTTCTATGTACTGCAGCCCCTCTTACCAACCAGAAACCAGACTGATACCATGCATTGTCCACTGTGGAGAGAACATAAGAGCCCTGCTGGATCAGACCAGTGGTCCATCTAGTCCAGCATCCTAGTCTTACACAGTGGCCAACCAGTTACTCTGGTGGGCCAACAACAGGGAATAGAGGAGAAATATCATTTAGGGATTTAAACTAATTAATAATTAAAAAATTGATATAGCAATTATTGCAGTTATTGTAATTAATTGTTCTCATATATATAACTAGTTATGAACTCAATTTTTATATGGAATATTATCTTCTGTTCTTTCTTCATTATCATAAACTGTTAACTTTAAAACTATATGCAAAGTTTAAGAGATGTTTTTTCTTACCTATGTGTTTTTCATCACAGCCTTATAGATAGGAAATAATGAATATATGTTATATGGAAATTGTATAGGTTGATTACACTGTTATAGAAATTTGTTATGATTGTTCATGTTTTATATTTTTATATTAGTGTTATTGTATTAATATTTCTATAGGTTTATCGACCAAGGCTCACAGCCAGCCAGAAACACATTCCAATCAGCCATGGCTTTGGAGGATTTCTTCAGGTATATTTATTTACATACTTTTAAAAACCTCAGATTGGATTACAAGAGCTTTAAAATGTACAATGAAAGTGTCATTTGGGATTATTTTATGATTGCCAGAGAACAAAAACAGAAATACGAGTTACTATAGTATACCTAAAGTTTTCTTTCTTTTTTTTTGGTGGGTTAACTAAAGGTTTCACAAAAAAGCACAACAGAACTTCAACACCATTTAAAAAACATAAAAACACCTCTGGGAGAAAAGAATTTAGAACAGAAAAGTGAGGTCACAGTTAGTTTGTCTGGTAATGTGATATCTTACTTACCTTTGAAGTTTTCAGTGCTTTCAGTGAAATTAAGTATCATTTTTTGCTTGTATTCTAGATAAAAATAATAGTGTTAACATAACTATAGAAATGTTTGTCTTCCTGGCAAGTTTGAATAGCCTTATTTTCATACTGGTATGTCCAAAATAGGATATGAAATTTGACTAGAGTAAAAACGGTTTTTCAAAAGCCGCAGAACATATTGGTTTCATTCCCTTATCCCTGTTTACTCATGACTCAAAAATTTGGCAGCAGAATTGGCAAGTAAGCAAAATAGTCAACAGATGGAAAACAGTTTCCGATATATTCCTAGAGCTATCCTAAGAAAATTCCCATGAACAAATCTGTTGTTAAGATATCAGCACATTCCCCATACCCTTTACTGAAGGAAAGTTCTGAGCTGTATAATTAGAAATCAGTTTATTTTGCAATATTTGAAAATCCTCTAGGTTTTACTGTAATATGACATACTTTAGGATTCACATAGGTGGCAACCAAATTTAACAGTGAAATCCAAAGCAGCTGTACCTTTCTAAACCTGTAGGTTAAAAAGGATTAAGCAACTCTTAAGGATTACATGGTAAGACCTTGACTAATACAGACCTTACACAGAATAGTGTCAATAATTCAAATCAACTGGAAAATATGAATAAAGGTTACAATATTTATAACATGTTCATTTTCATGACAAGACTATTTCATCAAAATCTGTAACAGAAAGTTATACAGTGCAAACCCATTATATTCTAATTATATGTTCATGTACTGCACAGCATGGTTGGTTTCTATTATAGTTTGTGATGCCAGTGAACACAAAATACTGCAAGCTCAGGTGAAGTGGGGTTGTTATGAGTGGCCATCTACTCCTCTCCATCTGTACAATGCACTCATTTAATAACAGTCAGCTTATTGTATATTTTACAAAATCAATTTTTTGTCTTTGATAGGAAGATTACCAAACAGAACTGTCATATAATTTTACGCATACTTTTTCTAGAAATGATATTTTGAGCTAAAATGACTGCTAATCACATATGCATTAGTCAGAACTAAGGTATTTTAGTATAACAATTATTACATAACTAATTCCAGTAATTATTATTCTGTTAAAAGTATGTTCTGTATGCCTGAAAAAAAATCAGATCCTTAGGGCAGATATCTTAGGGCTGTGATTCTCAGACATATGCTGCGTTGTCAGGGGTGTGGAGTCCTTGGATATCATATAGCTCTTTCTTGACTTTAACTTACTGTACATAGAACGGAGGTGAGAGCCTTTTGGTTCTTTGGCCTCAGCCAGAAAGAATGTGGATTATTGTCCTTACATTTTAACCAAGGGACTCACAAAGAATCTCCCATTTTGACCTTCCCCATTACTGGTTCCCTTGCTTTGCTCACAACTAAGCCTTCACATACATGCCTTTTTTTGGAAGTAGGCTGTTCCTCATGAGGAAGTCTTGCTTCAGGAGTAGGGGTGTGCAAAAAAAAATGGTTTTTTTTTCAGATTCGGGTATATTGGACCCAATTTTGGGGGGGAATTCCAAAAAAACCCAAATATCTATACCGGTATAGTAGTAATATCTGAAAATTTTCAGGACTCCTGAAAAATTTGGGTCCATTATACCCTATGGGGCCATTGTAATCAATGGCAAAAAACTTCTGAAAAGTTTCCAGGGGGCTGGGGGGGGAGGGGGTTTGAGGTAGAGGCTCCAAATTTGGATTGTAGCTGCTGAAGCCTCTCCCCAAAAGACCCCCAAAGTTTTGAAAAGATTGGACCCGGGGGTCCAATTCCAGGGGCATCCAAAGAGGGTGCCCACATTCGCCATTGTTTCCTATGGGAAAAACTAAAGGCAGGCAAGCAGCAGGCAGTATCTCCCCAAGAATCTGTCTATGAAAGTAAGATAGGGGGTGAGGGGCATGTTTGCCAGGCCAGCAGCAGAACCTGTGCAATCTGCCCCCCAGAAACAGTGCCACCATGCCAGTCAGTGTCCAAACCCAACAGGACTCACTCAGGTCAAACCAGAGAATTCCTGCAGCATAACCAGACTGAGGGAGCATGTTTGCCAGCTGGGCCAGCAGCAGAACCTGTGCAATCTGCTCCCCAGAAACAGTGCCACTGTGCCAGTCTGCCCAAACTCAACAGAACTCAGATGATCTCTGCAGCATAAATTGAGGAAGCTGGAAGATGTAGGACTAGCCTCTCCTACAATGATTTGCCCAAATCATGGCTTGCTGTGAAGTGAATGTAGCCCACTTTGACGGATGGCGTGAGCGTCTATTTCTTGTTAGATCTGAAGGTGGTCTTCATGCCTCCAGCCAAGCAAGTGCCTCTGTCTGTCCAAGCATGTCAGCTTTCTTCAACATACATCCATTTGTGTCTCATGTGGCCCAAGAAGACTCATGGAATTGGAACAGGGAAGGGACCCTCAAGGTCATCTGGTCCACCCCCCCCAGTGCAGGGAATCCACCAATACCTCCCCCTCCACACACACCCCAGCAGACCTGTGTTCTGATTATTTGCCCAAACCGTGGCTTGCTGTAAATTGAATGATGCCCACTGCATCAGATGCAGGAAGGGCCACCTCTAGTTAGAGCAGAAGGTGGCGCTTAGTGTATCTGGCCAAGCAAGTAGTCTATCTCATGTCAGCTTACCTCAACATACATCCGTTTGTGTCTCATGTGGCCCAAGAAGACTCTGCGGCTAGACTCATAGAGTTGAAAACTGGGAAGGGACCCTCAGGGTCATCTAGTCCAACCCCACACACAGTGCAGGGAATCCACCAATACCTCCCTCTCCACACACACACCCAGTGGGACCCCTGTTCTGATCTGAACAATGGTTTGGTCAAACTGTGCCTTGGTCTGTGATGCAGCCCACTTCATCAGAGGCACAAACACTCACTTCTTGTTAGACCTGTAGGTGGGTCTTCATGCATCTGGCCAAGCAAGCACCTCTGTCTCTCCAACCATGCCATCTTACCTCAACATACATCCGTTTGTGTCTCATGTGGCCTGGCAAATATGCCCCTCACCACCTCACTTACTTTCTTAGACAGATTCTTGGGGAGACACTGCCTGCTGCTTGCCTGCCTTTAGTTTTTCCCATAGGAAACAATGGCGAATGTGGGCACCCTCTTTGGATACCCCTGGAATTGGACCCCCAGGTCCAATCTTTTCAAAACTTTGGGGGTCTTTTGGGGAGAGGCTTCAGCAGCTACAGTCCAAATTTGGAGCCTCTACCTCAAGCCCCCTCCCCCCAGCCCCCTGGAGACTTTTCATAAGTTTTTTGCCATTGATTACAATGGCCCCATAAAGTATAATGGATTCGAATTTTTCGGGCATCCCGAAAATTGGGGGGGGGGGGGGTTCCCGGAAAGCCAAAAATGCTCTGTGGCACCTTCCCGGCATCCCAAAACCCCAAAAAAACCCAAAAATCAGCAAACCCAAATGCACACCCCTATTCAGGAGTCATTTTGGGTCATCATAGTGTGAATGTCTTGCTCCCTCCCAGCAGGCAAAACTGGATCTCCACTCCTTCCATGGAACAGTTACTGCTTCCCTGCAAGTCCTCCTCCTGCATCCTTTTTCTGTTCCTAGGGACCTTAATAAGATGGTTTTCTGCTGGATCACTACACTGTGATAAAGGAATGTTTCCTTAGCAGGAAAAAGAACTAAACAGAGCATTGACAAGGACCGGATGCCACACTAGTTGTTGGTCAATATAGTCAAGATGTTAGTTTACTTCTGTAATGGAAACTCTAGTAAGTGAATTGCTTGAAAGGGCAAACTACCGTGGGTCAGGCTAGAAAGAATTAAAACCTCAGTTTAAAGGGCTGCATCACAAGCTGCTGCACACAGCAGGATTACTGAGCCCTCAGTTTTCTCCCATCCTGTACATAATGTATATACCATTAAACATTATGTGTTTTCAGTCTCTCTGAATACTGTCAGAGAGTATTCTGACAGTAAAATCGTTTCCCTACATTAGTAAAATCAGATACAATAGAACATCATGGAAGATTGTTGAAAAGGGCTCAATCCTTCAAAACAATTTTATGAACTCTTACTGCTGATTTCAAACAGCCTTATATAATGAAGGAACAATAAAAAAGAACAGATTTTAAATTCAGAATTCCAGACAAAAAGGCCCTTTCTGTTTCTCATGGAAAAGCCAAATGTAAATGGCTGCATAGAACAGAGAATGTATTTGCAGATCCCAGAATGGTCACATGGGATTTTTATCTTATGATTGTATGGCAGAATTTCAGGGCAGAGATTGTTTTTACAGCTGAAAAGGAACTGCATAACACAATGCTTTTGGAAGTCTGCCCAGATCTTTTATCTGTCTGTCTGTCTGTGTTGCTTGCATGTCTGTGTTTTCTACTTTTCTTCCTCCATTCTCTGAGGTTAAAACTACAAAAAATGAGTGAAAAGAAGGTAAAGAATATGTTTTAAAAAAACTGATTCACTGGAGGACAGTGTTCATATATCTTCAAAATATCAATTTGAATTCTGGGACAAAATTCTCATGAACTGAACCCTTAACTCAGGGTAGTATGCAGTCATGGAAACTTTTAGCAGTGAATCCATTATTGAAGTACATTCTGCATTTTGTACACATGTACCATTTTCTCCCTCATACTCAGCCCAAGGGAAACCTCATATTCTGGTTTCAACAGAAGAAGGACCTAGATGGATCACAGGTGGCTGTGTCAATCCGAAAGCCACCTCCTTCTCCTCCTATTAAGGCTGTGCACAGTGTTGATTAGCAGAGCCTTGTTTCAGCTAGTGGACTTTAAAGGGTGTAACTCTGCTTAGGACTGTACGGCAAGTCATTTCCCCAGTCCTGAAGCCATTCTTTAAAAACTTAAGTGTAAAATATTTTTTAAAACAATTTTAAAGTATAAAACCTCAGAGAGTAAGAAAATATCAAACAAATGTTTGAACAGGTAAAATGCAACCAGAATACTGTACTGATTATATTATTTTTTGAAAACAAGAAGCCATTGGTCCTCTTGCCACATGGAGCCAGGATGTTAGGATAGCATTGGATTTAGAGGCTAAATGTGTGCCATTACAGGAGTGAAGGTGGGGGACTGCAGATCTCAACCCATAGCAGAAAAGCTGGCACATGCTCCTCTTTTGCAGATACATTTGTATGTAGCTTTAAGCACACACACAGCAGAATAAGTACCATTCCCACAGATACGCTTTTAGATCTGAAAAAAATGTATGCATGCACTGCTCAAGATAAAGTGCTGAATAACTGACTCAATCCTACCACTCCATTAAATTTCTTAACGAGTCAGATCAGGGGAACCCCTGACTCACTTTCTCCACAGGACAGACAGCAGCTGCTGTGACCTAATTTGGATCAGGACCACAATGGGGGAAGAAAGGGGCATCAGCCATTTTCCTGACTCAGGAAGCCTGGGGGGGGGGGACATTATTTGCCCCATTTTGGAACTGCACATGCAGCATTTATTTTTAAAAGGGCCTAATCTAAACCTAAGTAAAAAAAACTGTCCTCCAGGGAAGAGGCACTTCGTCTGGAGGAAGGTTGCTTCTGCCAGGAGAACACTCCTTGCGTACCTGAGCAGAGTGGTAGATACAAGTCAATTTTTGTAAAACCAAGCCTCAGTTCATAGCACACAGGGTTGCAAACCTCCAGGTGGTACCTGGGGATCTCCTAGGATTACAACTGATCTCCAAGTGACAGAGATCAGTTCACCTGGAGAAAATGGCCACTTTGGAAATTCCATGCAGGTCTCCACACTGAGATGCTGGCATCTCTGGCAGCATGGCTGGAATTATCTGTACCTGGGTCCTGAAATCAACTGGTAATCAGAGTATACAATGCCAGGCTGGGTGGACCCAAGGTCTGACTCCAGTATAAGGTAGTTTAATATTCTGTCCTATATATGCTTCTGAGAGTAAGCCCCTATAAATATGCATATGATCAAAGTGAACATCACTGAAACTCCCTGACTGGGTTTGGGAAAACTTTTGTGTAGAAATCAGTAGCAAATCTGATTTCAGTTTTTTAAAAGAACTTTCCATTCTTCACTGCTTGATAATCAAAGGCAGGGGCAAATGGAGCTCTTTTTATAATGGTTCAATTCTCGCTGTCTCTTTATCTGATAAGGTAGTATCATCAGAGAAAGAGAAACAGAAAGAACAGCCAAAAAACAGCTCCTTTTGAGGCACAAAAGAGCCTCTGCTAAAAATGAAATTAAAATTTGGCTGCAAGCCCTGTGTTGTGAAGCTCTTAAAGGTGTAGTGCGGCAAACTGTTTTGTATTAAATGGCATTCAACAGGATGGAAAACATCCTCACCACTGGGAAGCTGGCATGTGTTTTTGTTGAACACTGGCTGAAGACCTATCTGCCAGCATGACATGAAAACAGGGTGAAGGTTTCTTGTTCTTGGGTGCAGATCCTGAAAAGACAATTTGAATTAATTGTGCATGACATTTGGCCTTTTCCTTGAAGCTAGTTATGTCCCAGCAAAGAGAGTAGAAAAGCCACAGCATGAATGAATTCACAACATACCGTGGAATATGCTCACCATAGATAGACCTGTATGTATGAAATATGGTTGAAAGCTTTGGAACTGTTGAGGCCAGTGTGCTATATATATTGGTTAATCAGCAGACTGCTCTGTGTTTATCTGGTTGTAGTTATTTCTTAAGAGTTTGTAATTTTTCAATCAAAAAGACTGAAACCAAATAAAATTAATATAGGGTTATGGAAACTATTTTCTGATGCAGAATTTCAAGGGGGAAATCTAAGCATTTAATACTAGATTGGTGGAACTAAAATCTTCGACGTTAGCTCAATTACAAGTAACCACCATAAACCAAGAACAGATGGTTAACCATCTCAGCTGCAAGAAGAACATAAGAGAAGCCATGTTGAATCAGGCCAATGGCCCATCTAGTCCAGTGGTTAGGAGTGTGGACTCTAATCTGGGAGACCTGGGTTTGTTTCCCCACTCATCTACATGCAGCTGCTGGTGTGACCTTGAGTCAGTTACAAGTTCTTTCAGAGCTGTTCTCTGGAGAGCAGTTCTCAAAAGAGCTCTCTCAGTCCCACCTACCTCATAGGGCGTCTGTTGGGGGGAGGGGGAGGGGAGGGGGAGGGAAAGGAGAGCCACTCAGAGACTCTTTTGGGTAGTGAACGGCCTGTTCTTCTTCTGTGTCAGTGGTCAAAACTCAGGTGCCATCAGGAGGCCCACCAGCGAGGCCAGAATTCCAGAAGCCCTCCCACTGTTGTCTCCCAAATACCAAGAATACAGAGCATCACTGCCCAGACATAAGTGTTCAATCTATACCTTGTGGCTAATAGCCACTGATGGACCTCTGCTGCATATATTTATCCATCACCTCTTGAAGCTGTATGCTTGTAGCCACAACCACTTCCTGCGGCAGTGAATTCCATGTGTTAATTATTCTATGGGTGAAGAAGTACTTCCTTTTATGTGTTCTAAGCCTACTTCTCA
Source organism: Lepidodactylus listeri (assembly GCA_029233225.1). NCBI lineage: Eukaryota > Metazoa > Chordata > Lepidosauria > Squamata > Gekkonidae > Lepidodactylus > Lepidodactylus listeri. The sequence goes on along the minus strand of JARCFY010000004.1, from coordinate 68,479,107 downwards.
TTAATTTCATTGAGTGCCCATGAGTTCTTGTATTGTGAAAAAGTACTTCTTTCTCTACCTGCTCTATCCCATGCATAATTTTGTAAACTTCTATCATGTCAACCCTCAGTCATCATTTCTCCAACTAAACAGCCCTAACCTCTTTAACCTTTCTTCATAGGGAAGGTGTTCCATCCCCTTAATCATTTTAGTTGCCCTTGTTCACATATTTTCCAATGCTATAATATCTTTTTTTGAGGTGCGGTGACCAGAACTGTACACAGTATTCCAAATGAGCCCACACCATAGATTTATACAGGGGCATTATGATAACTGGCTGATTTGTTTTCAGTCCCCTTCCTAATAATCCCCAGCATAGCATTTGCCTTTTTTATTGCAGTCACATACTGGTTATGGTCACACACACTAAATAATCCACTTTCAATCCACTTCCAATGCACTTTCCAACTGGATTTTGCCAGTCCCCCCCCCCCCGTCTAAGCAAATCATCGATTCCCCCTTCCCCCCTTATAGTGATTCATCAATCCCCCATTTAAGCGCCTCGGAAACCCACTGCAAAAAAAAAACCACTTGCCCGCGGTTGCATCTGATCACGCAGTGGCAGTTTGCCCCACCAGGTCCATAGAGCTGTGTGATCGCGCACCTGCGGGTCAAATTGCTCCAGGGCAAAAAAGCCTCAGTTCTCCTCCGGATTATCTCGCTCGTGTGGACGGGGCCTCAGAGCGGCTTACAAATTCCTTTCCTTTCCCCTCCCCACAATTCCCTGTGAGGTAGGTGGGGCTGAGTGAGACAACTGTCCTTGAGAGAACAGCTGTGCCAGAGCTATGGCTTGCCCAAGGTCATCCAGCAGGTGCAAGTGGAGAAGTGGGGAATCAAACCCGGCTCTCCCAGATTAGAGTCGGTGCACTTAACCACTACACTAAACTGGCTCATAGAGATGCTATCTATACCTTGTGGCTAATAGCTACTGATGGACCTCTGCTCCCTATGTTTATCCAATTCCCTCTTGAAGCCATCCATGCTTGTAGCCACCGCCATCTCCTGTGGCAGTGAATTCCATGTGTTAATCACTCTTTGGGTGAAGAAGTACTTCCTTTTATCCATTCTAACCTGACTGCTCAGCAATTTCATTGAGTGCCCACGAGTTCTTGTATTGTGAGAAAGGGAGAAAAGGACTTCTTTCTCTACCTGCTCTATCCCATGCATAATCTTGAAAACCTCAATCATGTCACCCCTCAGCCGTCGTTTCTCCAAGCTAAAGAGCCCCAAGCACTTTAATTTTTCTTCATAAGGGAAGTGTTCCAACCCTTTTATCATTCTAGTTGCCCTTTTCTGCACTTTTTGCAATGATGTAATATCCTTTCTGAGGTATGGTAGCCAACTAAGGGGAAATTATTTTTCCTGGCAAGGTGCCTCAGTCTGTGTATTCAGAAATCTAGATGGTGTAAAAGGGTTGTAATACTGTTAAGGTTTTTTTGCACTAATCATCCTACTGAATATTTTTCACTGCATAGGTACAGTTTGCAGTAGGCCACTGAAAGCTGGGCTAGTTTTCACAACATGGCCTTCTGCAGTAGAGTTGATAAACTTAGTTCCAAGAGCTAATTCACTCTTATCAGTCTGCTATTCGTTCAGAGATTAGATTGTGTGTCTGTGTCCAAACTGTTTGCCACATGCAGAACCCACAATTTCACTAACTAGCTTAAAATTGGGTTGAACAGCAGTGTACAAATTAGCAACTTGTGTTCACAGTGACTGCTCCAATAAACCTATTTGCTGCAATTCTGGCTCAGTCTACACAGGAAAATGGCACCTGGCCATAAACACAGTGGAAGTTGGAATGAATACTTGGAGTCCTCATAACTTATCAGCACAAAAATAGCACCTGTCGAGACAGCCTCAAGAGTGATGAATTTTTAAAACAGATCTAATGTTTTAAATCTGAAAAAAATGTTTATGCCATATTTGCATGTCTTTAAGGCCAGGAGCATGTAAAGGACCGGATTTATGTATGGCAGTTTTTGTAAAAATGCAGCTACTAACTCTTTCCTTCTCCTCCTTCCTCACATATAGGACAATCTGCCCATCCCAAAGGAAGTTAATCGCAAAAAGAACGAAACATCTGAACCTCCGTTCCTGTCACCAGCAAATGACTATGGACACCATTTCACCCAAATCAATTACCTCTCCTCTTTTTAATCATAACTCCTCATTTGTATTAAATATGGTGTATGGGTGTTGATGAGGTCATCATGGTGTCATATATCGGGAATTGTTTCTGTGTAAATCATAAGAAGAAAACTATGGGACTCTGAGCCTTGCTTTAGAGAATTACAGTGAAAAATATGTACCATAAACCGGTTTTTAACCATTCTGACTCAAGTAAAAACCCTCAGAATTTCACACTGTGAACCCAAGTTTACAAACATTACAGGTGGGCCTTCAGGCCTTGTTCTACCACAGCAATGTCTTCCACTACTCAAACTCTACTGACCACATGCAACTGGTAAACTGCTGCCTCTCCATTTTCATGATTCCTAACTGCTTCTTGCAGAGGCTGAGAGTCCCCCTTTATTTCATTTAGACGTAACAAGCCTAGTAGTTTATTTTCATCGATTGTCTGTATATCTCTATATTTTATCCATGTACTCTTTTGATGTATAGAAGTAGTATGAAACTCATGGTTTCCTTGTGGTAAGTGACTGAGATGCTGCCACGGGATTTGAGACACTGATGAATGGTGCTATTTTGGACTTTAAACATGCTCCTTGGCAAGGTAGCTCTGATGGAGTTATTTTTAATTTCCATGTTCTAAGAAGGTGTTGGTACTTTGTTCTCGTTCTTTAGACTGGACTGACTTGTTTCCTTGTGTCTTCAGTGTGGCTTTCTTATTCAGTGTTGTAGGGTGAGTAATTACTAATACAGCAAGTGAGGAACTCATTCCCACCTGGGTATGCTCACAAACTTGCAATGGTAGTGGGAGCAATCACAAAACTGTAATTTACTACAATTTTCCTCTCTGCCATTTTGCTTACATGATTTGGATAAAGAGCAGCAATAATTTTCTTATGGTCTTTAGGGGTTGTCTTAATGTTTTTGTTTCTTTTTTTTAATTCTTTTTTTAAAAAATTCATTAGGCATATTTTTTAAGGGGGCAGTATGTTTGTAAGTGTCCTCTTAAAATCAATAAAATTGGCTATGTTTTTTTTTTAAATAAAAACAGAATTGTTTCTTTAAATGTGTAGAAACAGAAACTATTCAAAAGCAATGAATCTAGTTCCACAGTATTTCCAGCTTGTGGATTTTACATTTTTGTTCTTGCTCCCAGGGAATTAGGAAACAAAATACAAAACAAAACAGTACCATCTACTCATGGAATGTTGTTGTGTTAGACACAGTCTGGAAGCCCACCTTAATTTTTTTATATAACTCTGTCCTTTGGCTCTTCCTTTTACTGGGCAGGCTTTGTCCTGAACTGTTTAGCTTCTGACTGTTAAATACCAATGCATGCACTGCACTTCTTGGTTTCTCCCCTTTCCCCCCCATTCTTATGCACTTTCTTTCTGGTAGATTAGATAAGTCAATTGTGCTGTATATACATATAGCAAGAAACAGTATTCAGCAGTTGTGGCATTTATGTATAATTGCAGTTGTGTACTGCTGAAATGCAAGCTTTTGTAACAGTGTGATCTTTAATAATGCACTACAAGTACCCAATGTATTTTAGCTCTTTTAGTAGGATTTGTTCAATAAATATGCAAGCTCTAAGAGTAACTACAGTGTCTGTGTGCTGTTGTTTTCCCTTGTCCTGTGCGTCATGACCCAGGGTCAGTGGTTATCATCATCCAGTAGAAAGTGCCCTTCCAGTCCAAACCATGTACATAAATGTTTGTTGTCCTAAGCACAGTTCCACATATTAACTGGATTCAAGAAAAGAAAAGTGCTAGTTGTGTTTCCTGTTTGGGCATGGTGTAAAAATAACGCCCATTTCAGCCTGTGAGACTTCAAGAAGCAGCCTGCCTGAAGTGACTTGTGAGTATATAACACATGACCACGTGATATTATTTTCATCATGGTAGCGGTGTGTGGGAACACTCCTATGAACAAATAGTGCATCTTCAGAAGTGGCCCCCAAATTCGCTGCTCTGGTAGATAAATGCATGTAGGAAACAGACTGGAGAGGGAAAGCAGCATGGTATAGTTTGATCTCATCAGATCTTGGAAACTAAGCAGGGTTGGTACTTGGATGGGAGACCACCAAGGAAGGCTGTGCAGAGTAATGCAATGGCAAACCACCTCTGCTTCTCATTTGCCATGAAAGCCCCTTGCTATGGTCACAATAAATTGGTTGGGATGACAGCATTGACATAAATAGACTTTTGGGCCAATGTATAACCCAGTAGTTGCTTAGAACTGGGGTGCTTGAAGTAGATGAAAAGGTGAAATAGAGTTGGGTGTTATCATCTGGCTAAAAGAAATTGCCAAATGAGACAGTGTCCTGTACACCATGTGATCTATTCACCCATATATAATATGAGATGTATGACTAAGGCGAGATGCTTCTACAAGCTTGGATACTGAGTTCCAGATACAGTGAAACACTCTACAGACATTACATGTGTTGAAACTAGTGCATGTAGAGAAGTATGCACAGGTACACTGACTACTGGTGATAGCTGGCTTGTGTACACAGAGTCTACACACATAGGAAGTATACACACAGGTTCTCTCCCCGTGATGGGTAATCTTAGAAAAAACTGTTGCCAGTCATAGGGATGAAGCCTACATGTACACACTTGGTAGAATCTGTTTATGAGCTGTTAATCACATGTGAGTGAAGGCATTGCTAGTGCCCACTTCCTTTCCAAGCCTGCTGATTTCAGCATGCATATTGTCATCCACTGACAGTTATGGACAGAAAAGGGATAAGGGGGAGAGAGTTGGGAATCTACAGCTTCTAATCCTGCAGGTTCAGCCAGGGGACCAGAGCAAACTAGGAGGTACAAGTATCTAGACAGCAAGTACATTCAAAAGGGGAAAACCACAAAATAGACTGGACTAGATAGACCATTGGTCTGATCCAGCACAATTGCCCTTACATTCTTAGGATTCAAGGTTTGATTTCCAAGGCAAGGTTGCCCTGAGCAAAGAGGTGGGGCTTGATAGGCAATTCAAACTGCACGAATTGAAACTGCTGGACATTTAGTCCAATGGCAAGAAACAAAACAGGCTGACCAAAATACAGGCATGGATCCTGAAATACTGATGTTGATAGGGTTATACAAGTGGATAAAGTAGGGTGCACAATTCAAGTAGTTAGACTAAGACTGACTTTTTTATCAACAATTTCAGAAAGCAGCACCTGGTCTCACACACACACACACACACACAATTCTTTATGCATGTATTTCTGGATGTGTGTCACTGTAAAATAAGGAATATTGACCACTGAGGAAGGCCCATAGGGGCCAAAACGCATATGGTCCTCAGGTCAAAGGTTTTATCCATCAATTGGATATGTATAACAATCAGAACAATCAGTTCTGAATGAAATAAGCTTTAAGAGTCTGATATTTAGACTGTTTCTTTTAATCATGTTTTATTTATGTGTACACCCTAGAAAATATTTGTATTTTTATATTAATTTACTTGTTAGCTTGACCCTCTTAGATCTCAGGGCTTGGGATGCTGGTAATATGTAAACATGACTGTTTTGTACCATAATGTAAGAAACTAGTCATTAGGGCTGGGTGCATCAGAAATAAGAGTTGGAAAAAAAGAGACCAAGCATTCTTTGGCTGTTGGGGCCCCCTCTGTCCTTCCTCTCACCCCATGGCAACACTGCAACCCATCTTTCTTTTCTTACCCTCTTCCCCATAGCAAGAGAACAAGTGTGTCATTGTTGACTGCCTCTCATGTACGAGAGTGTAGCAACATGCATGCACTATTGGAGGTACGAGCTTCTAACCAGAGAACTTGCCTTAACTACTATCCCAGGCATCTGCAGCGATTTGCAGCTTGCCTGAGATAACCCCCAGCTCTTGCAGTGCTGCTTGGTCATCAAAACCACTGAGCTGGCCAATCATGGAAACAGAGTCCCAGAATCACCTGCAGAGCCACCAGAACTGGCAGTGGATGCTACACACCACAAAATGCATTGTGTAGTCCCCACATGATGTCTCTGAGTTGTAGGTTGTGCACTCCTGTTCCAGAGACACAATGATTAATTACTAGGTGTCCTGAATGCCAGGCTGTCAAACTCAGATCTCGTTTGTCATGTATTCCTGCACTGTATCTGATTGTATGCCTAACTCTATTCATGCTGGTTCGGGGGGGAGGGGGAATGTGCGAGTGTGGGGGTATGAAGTCTGCTTGGCTGGGAATAGTGCTCGCTTGAAACCGCAACTATGAGAGGCCTCCCATCACTAGAAAAGAATGCTTTGTGTGACCTTGGGTACCAGACACTGCTAGATAGAGCAACACTAGGCTTCCAGGTGCTGGGGGGCTTAACGATGCACTGTAGATGTTGGTGGGCTGAATAAGTTGGTGTGATGGATGGGTCATGGGGGGTGTTTTAATTATGTTTAATATGTATAATAATAGATCGCCTTGGCTTGAAACATCTCTTTCTCAATAAACAAATCACTGCCAAAAGAGTGTTGTTGACAGTACGTTTGTTCAAGAGTCTGACAGAGGCACTGAGTGAAGTAGGGCTTTCTCCAGGTGACTCCTTGGGATGCCTATTCAATTCCAATGAGCATGACTGAATTGGGGTCATCCTGTCTTCCTTTGCTGGCACTTTGACTTCTGTGATGGCCAAAGATTCAGTTACTTGCTTTGATGCAAAAACAGAGAGGAAAACTGGTTCTTACTTCAAGATGAAGGGACATGACCAAAATGGAATTAGCTTGCACCAAGGAGACAAAGGTTTGTGAAGGCTGTCTTTAAGGTTTTTTTTATAATGGTGTCTCAAGGTTTTCTGTTCCAATTTCAATTCTTGTTGGTATGAAATAACAAGTTTGGCTCAAGAATTTAAATTTATCCTAATTCTGATGTCCTCACACATGATCTCTGGCTCTATTTGTCTAACTAGAGATGGGGGTGGGGAGGAAAAAGGGAGATACACAACAGATGATAACTTTATTCAAGAACTCAGATGAGGACACTTGTTTTCAGTACACTACTGTAATTTATATTGCATATGTGCAGGGGAAATTGAAACCATAGGAAAAGAGCCGTGTTCCTTGGAATGTGTTTGATATTATCTTCTCAACAGGAGCTTGAAGAAACTGAACAGATGGCAAATGAATGTGGCATATCTTGGAGCATCAAGGTTATATGCTGAAAAAAGAATGTTCCATTGTTCATTGTAAGGCCTTCTGCAAGACCCTCTTTTAATGAATACCCCATACAGTCTCAAAATTCATGAGTATATGTAGTCCTAGCAATTCCAAAAACTGTCTCATACTTTATCCCCCTTCACTTTTCAGAAATTAGTTAATGTATTATCAAAGAAATTCATGCTAGCACTCAAAGAGCTTCTCTGTGTGCCTGATGGGAGAGCTGGTTTTCCACATCCAGGTGCAATTTCATCTGCCACATGAAACGCTGCTTTGGAGGATCCCTCACTTTCAGGCTGTAGCCTGTTATCCAGGCTAGATGGGGCTTCCTCATATCAAAGGTGGGTATCAAAGAAACAAATGGAGAATGTGAGATTTCCTTAATCAATGGAAACTGCTATCACTGTTTGCCAATTATCTGTATTTTGAAGTCTGTGAATAGTGGCAGAAAAATATGTTGATTTAAGAGCAATTTTCCTAACTTAAGAAGTTTTGAATTGCTTATAGCAAACGCCTCCCTAAAATAAATGTTATTCCTTATGTTATCCCTAACCTCCTTGAATCACCCTGCCTTGCTCACAGGGATTGTAGCAGAAGATCCCCCCCCCCCATAAGTTAATCATAATGTACTGAAGAGGGTCCCCAAAAATCTGTACCTCTCTTTTAATACCACCCCATGGTCACATTTCTGCTTATACTTCTTTTCTAGGGTAATAAGCTGGACTATGATACAGATAAATAGGCTTTGTCCTATAAACTGCCCAACCTTTGACCTAAGCCCAGTGTGAGTTAAATGTTCACATGTGAGTTAAATGTTCAAATGTTCACAGAAATGTTCAAAAAGTAAAGGATTTGCTTCATAAAATAGCATACCATTAATAACCTAAGCATTTAAAGTAAAGGAATTAAGCATTCAGTTACACTTGCCATTTATTTCATCCAGGCAGGCTGGACAGAAAAGTTCCTTAACGGTTACAAAAAATCAAATTCCCCTCAATAGCAGCACCCCACCCCCTCCTCTCCTGAACACACAGTTACTGTTTCTCCTGTGTCTGAAACATTTCTCCACCAGTATGGGGATATCTAATAAAAACCTTAACATGTAAGCCTGTTACTAACCTTGGCTCTCCCATTCTTAACTGCTGTTTTCTAACTGTCATTTCCTAACTTCCCTTGGATATTTCTCTCAGTATTTACACTCTGCTCAGCTGTGGAGAGATAAAATCTGGGATCAATTTGTAATGGCAAAGATCGCAGAAAAAGCTAACCCCTCATCATCTGCCTCAACCAAAACACATTCAAAATTTGTGTGCATATGGTTCCCTTTAATACAATATATGACAGAAAATGGCATCATTCCATCTAACCCTAACTACATCAATTGGCTACACTTCTGAACTTAGTCCCCTTAGTCTGAAGCATTCTTACTTTGTGCTTAAATGATATACCCTCTTCATCTACATACATGCTTTCCAAAACAAATAAGGATGCCTAGTGAGTTGTCATGAATATTACAGAGATCTGAGATATATGACTCCACACTGTTTTATAATGTTCACAGTGTTGAACTCTTTACTGTATGATTGCATTATCTCTCAATAAACTTGTTTAATTTTTTTGAAGTATTTACACTCTGCATTTTTCTTGCAGATTAGGATGGCTTACAATTCCAAAATAGATGATGAAGAAGAGATTGGATTTATACCCCACTCTTCACTCAGAGCGGCTTACAATAGCCTTCCCTTCCTCTTCCCACAACAGGCACCTCGTGAGGTAGGTGCCTGATGAGGGAACTCTTGAGAGAATTGTGACTAACCCAAGGTCACCCACCTGGCTGCATGTGGAAGAGTGGGCAATCAAACCTGGTTCTCCAGATTACAGTCTGCTGCTCTTAACCACCACACCAAACAATACACAAAACAATAAAATCCTATTAATCCACATCCCAGAAAATGGCTGTAGCTTGGACTTCATTAAAAGCCATTGGCTAGCCCTGCCCTGACAATAACTGTTCTACCACATTCTGAGCTAGTTATAATCACCAAGTTGTTTTCAAGAGCAGCGTCACAGAGATCGTATTATAGTAGCCAGCCCACAAGGTTACGTATCCTATTGATTCATATAGTCATGAATAAATTCTGATAATGGTACTGTCCTAATGAAGACAGAGAACATTATCCTAAACCCTATCTCTGAAGAGTTTATGTTGGCACCTAAGCCCTAAACTGGCATATCCTGAAGTAAAAGTGGCAGATACACTGGTGCATTTTAAGATGCCTCACCAGCATCATCATGTGCAATGCCAGTAGTGTGCCTGCCAGTACTGTGTCAGCATAACTCTGATGTCAGCAGAGAATTGGGCAGTATCAGGAGTGTGTCGGGGCAGTGTGGGGCTTAGCATCCTAAACCTGGTAGCGCCAGGGGTCATTTTGTAGAAGCAGAGGTGCAGGAGCTCATTAGAATAACTTATTTGCATATGCCACACCCCCTGACATCACTGGAAGTATGTCAGAAGGCAAGAAAGAAAGATGAGAGAGAGAAAGAAAGGAAAGAAAGGAAGGAAGAAAGAAAGAGCTGACAGAGAGGGGACAGCTACTAATCCAAGCCTCAGAAATACCACTATTCTGGGAGGATAGCTTCACTGGTGGCTGAAGCCTTCAGAAGGCTGGTCAGAGGAACAAGGACCTTTCCAGGGGATGGGGTAATTTTGCTGCAGCCATGACACAAGCAGGCATTCCCCTGGGGGGGAGGGGGGGTTGGCACCAACTAAGGGGACACAAACCTATGTATACAGAAGTCCCACCTTTTCCAGTAAAACCAAGAATAAACACAGAAAACAATTCTTTGGAGAAATGGGTTCTTTGCTGAAGAATATTTCTAACATACAATAAAAATACAAGCACACATACACTTATTCAGACCTAGGAAAATTAGAGAGAAAGGGATAGCGACATTCACTTGAGCAGGTAAAAATGTTGATTGGGTGATACTTGCCTGTCCTGACGAAATGAAGCAATCCACAGAAAAAAATGGAGAGACTATGGGGAACAGGGATCATATTCTGGACCAGCAGAACATGTGGAAAGTCTCTTGGGCAGCTACTCCAGAGTCTACAAGATAGGGCAGGGTTAGATATGGAGGCAGAGAGAGAGAGCACATGGCCAGGCCAGCTCTTTTATGCTATTTTGGGACTTGGGGGTGGACTTTGCTGACCACCTCCTTTGTCACTTCCCCTTGGTCAGTCCCAGGAAGTTGCTATATTGGAAAAAAACAGTTTCAGGAGGAAGGGGGCTTAATGGTTGGGCAATATTTAGATTCTGTTTACTTTAATCAGTAGCACCTCTGGAGAACAATAGCTGAGTCCAGGGCTATTGTCTTTTGAGGGGTTTAGCTAGGCTGTGGCAGTCAGCTATCCCTAGTCAGCAAGCAGTCCTTTTGTTGTGCCTAAGAGCCTACGTGCAGTCTTTGTTGAAGGCGAAGGGGGGGGGTTGCCTGTGTGTTGAAGAAAAGGTTTGCTCATGGAGTCTCTTCAGGATTTTAAGTCCCTTTTGCAGAATATGGCATTTCTCTATAGCTAATGGTTGCTGGCTTCTGTGTGCTTTCTGTGGCTAGGGTGCTTGGTTCTCTTTCTGCTATGCTGCAAGTGAGGTAGGGCAGGTAACTCATGGAACCATCTTTGGTCTGGCACATTGTCACCGGAGAAAGATCTGCTGGGTGCGTGTGCCTGTAGTCCAGGTTGATGGTGGCAGCACATGGTCCTTATATATTCCATTTCCCTTAGCACACTAATTGCACTGTCCGATTTATCACTTATGATCCATAAGTCCATAAGAGCTCTATAAGCGCCTTGCAGGGCAACAAATGGTCTTCCGTATCACCTACAGGCCTTGTCCTTTTAACTGGAGATTTCAAGGATTGAACCTGGGACCTTCTGCATGCCAAGCAGATGCTCTACCACTGAGCCACAGCCCCTCCCCTAAACACAAAGTGGCCTTATACTGAATCAAACCCTTGGTTTATCAAAATCAGTACTGTCTACTCAGACTTGCAGTGACTCTTCAGGGTCTTTCACATTACCTACAACATATACTTAATTGGAGATGCTGGGGCCTTCTGCATGCCAAGCAGATAGGGTTGCCAGCCTCCAGGTGGGGCCTGGGGATTTCCCACTTTTACAACTGATCCCCAGCTGACAGAGATCAGCTCCCCTGGAGAAAATGGCAGCTTTGGAGGGTGGACTCTATGGCATTGTACCATGCTGAGGCCCCTCCCCCCCAAACACCACCCTCTCCTTGCTCCACCCCCAAAGTCCCCAGGTATTTTCCAACCCAGACTTGGCAACCCTACAAGCAGATGCCATTTTTTGTGTCATTTCAGACACAACCATTTTAGCAACTGGCTTCTAATGGATTTAATTTACCTTTTCATACAAAGCTCCTTGCATCTGGTTAGCAAAGAATAGTTGAGCTGTTCTTGAGGTAAACTGCTTTCTTCCATTTTCACCTCTTCTTTGTGCTTCTGAATTGCTGTAGTGTTGCTGTTTAAAATGTCTGTGGCACTTCCAATAGCACCACACTTTCCCCTTGTGGCACTTCCCCTGATCTTCATCAAACTTTTTTAACATTCTAAGTTGAGCACTATAGTACGAGACCAATATACTGCTCTGCATAGTGGGCCATAAATACAAGCAACAACAAACAGTACAGCACACAGTAAGGAAAGCCAAAAACCACAGAAAACAACTGTGAGCTGAATATCCCCATGGGATCAAACCCTTGTCAGTGCCCTAGAAGGCCTTTGGAATTCTATCAAAGCTGCCTCTATTGAGTGGGCTGCAGAAGTGTGTGGGAAATGTTGCTGCACTATCCATATTTCCTTTCTTCTAAGTGTGTCTGCCAAATGGGAACACGGGGACTCAAGTTTGCATCTGTGGAGCTTCATGGTGTGTACTTATTCCAGGGCACATTTTTAGTTAGGGCACATTCCATTTGCATCTTGCAAATGTGGCTTTTGTAGTAGTAGTAGTAGTAGTAGTAGTTATAAGGATAGGATACCCCATATCTAATACTATGTTTTGTACTTGGGAAATGCAACATTTTCCCCAGATTACACATACACAGCCTGCAATTGCCATGTGGAATGCCGTTGCCTGAATGTTGATCAATGGAATTTAGAGGGTATGGTTTGTAATATTTGTGATGACACATTTCTTCCCATTTACTCTACCACACACTTACTCAAGTTTATGCTATGCTATTTTGAGCTTTTTTATTTATAAAACCATAAGGAGATAGAAGTGGCTGCCAGTTGTACATTGCCTGCTTTTATAATTAGCTTTTTGCCTATCAAAAGACACACAAACTTATGGTCACTTACCATTTACAGAGATTGCTTTTCCATAGACTGTAGAGCATAGATGTGTGGACACTGCAAAATATGGGGGGAAACTGTGGAATTCTTTAAGTGATCTTAAGGAGAACCTCTTTGCATAGTAGACTCTAGTGCTACCAGGGACTATGGAAATGAGTTACAAAAGTTAAGTTGGTTAGAAAATTCTCACAGTAGTTTTGATACAGCTCCGTTTCATTTCCCTCTGAGTCATTTTGGCTCCTTCACAGTTCTCCCTTTCCTGTTTGCTTAAAGGCAATGCTTCTCCCTATGACTCATGAGCTCCATTTGTATAGTCTGCTTGCTTTGTTGAAAGGGTCTCCTCGGTAGCCATGTACATCTTTGACACAGTCCTAAGTTACCCTCATATGAAACACCTGGATCCTCTAGACATTTTATACCAACTTGTTTCTTTTGAAAATCCCCATATGAACTCTCCAGCAGCAGCTTCTGGAGTATCTGGGAGACAAGGAGGTTCTGAGACAGCCTCAGTTAGTGGCAGGTCTGTTTGTCTGAACCCCACTACTCCTGTGTAGTAGTTATATGAAGCTGTGGGTTCTTGCAGCAGAAGCAAAAAATTTCCACTGGGTTCTGGAATGTTAATTTAGCCACAGCAGGAAATTATTCCACACCCTGAAATGCCATTAGTATGTAAGATTTTAGCCAGCAAAAGAAAGGAGTCATTTTAGGTGAATTCATGTTGACCCTTGTGTTGAAATACTGTGACTCCAGCAATTTGGATGTGACCTTTTCACTAGGATACTGAAGTGTTTCATGAATCAGCCAGGTTCTTTTCCCCTCCCCATCAAAAGCTGAAGTCCAGGCAGCGTGGTGAATGTCCAGATGCAAATTATGTTGAGCAAGCCCTCCTAGTGAACCACTCTCTGCTTAACACTTTCTGCTTTGACATTCATTTTTCTAATTTGCACTTGTGCTCATGGTTATGCTTAGGCTGGGGTCAGATCATATTGCTGTGATAGACATCACTGTGGTATGTGAACACATACCGTATTTTTTGCTCCATAAGACTCACTTTTTCTCCCAAAAAAAGTGGGGGGGAAGGTGTATGCGTCTTAACCCCCCCTCACCTTTCCCAAGCCACGGTACCGAGCGGAGTTAGGTGCGTCTTATGGTCAGGTGTGTCTTATGGAGCAAAAAATACGGTACATTGTTCTACATACTCTTCTTCTGCTGCAGCAGAAATAAACAGGAGTCTTGTGGCACCTTAAAGACAAACATGTTATTTTGGCATAAGATTTTGTCAGCTCTAGTCCACAAGAACATAAGCTAGAATTAAAATTTAGAAACATTGTCTGATTCCACATGGAATTTTCCCCACATGTTTTGCTCCATCAAGGAAGCTCTTGTTCCCATTATGCTCACAGCCTTGTCTCATCCTTGCATCTTCCTGTAAGCTAGGGGGCATCTCTTTGTTAAGCCAGGGCCTTACTGGAGGGAAGTTAATGCTTGCTGTTGTCATAGAACTTTAACAGTTCTTCCCCAACTGCCAAAGTCTTCAGAAGGCTCCCTTTGGGATAGAGAAAAAGCAATACATCTGTGTTACAATTTTCTTTCATGCTTGTTCCTGTCAATGTTACTTTTATTGGTTTTAGTCCACTGGTTTCTTGTTTTTATTGTTCAAAGGACAATGTTGTTAAACCATCTGGTTATATGTTTTACACAGAAAGTGTGGGATTTAAAGTAGTTAATTAACGAGCGAGTAGAGTAGATGTCCCTCAGGCATGTTGTATCTACAAAGAGAAGACAAAGAAAATACTTTGTGCAGTACCCAGATAGATAGATAGTGTTAAAAAAATCAGTACTCTACCCCATATTGATCTGTTCAGAGTATGCTCTCATTAACTCCTTAGCACTGAGACACAGGCATGCTTGTGAACTGCACGTTTCCCTGGTGGTTTGGGCTGATTTATTTTTGTGAATTGTGAATTGCTTCTACCCAAACATGCTCATGAAGTTGTGGCCCCTGCAAATACTCATCTGCTGTTCAGCAGAGGGAGGGAGAGGGGAGTATATAACCCAATTTGGTGGATCAAGCTAGGGAAAGGGGTAGGCAATGAGTGCCAACCCCGCCCCCAATCTGCCTGTGAAGGTGTTGGTGTGCAGGCAAACAAAAAGGGAGAAATGAGAGCTAGAAGTGGCAAGACTCACTAGTAAAGATGGGCACAAACTGGCTCACGAACTAAAAATCATGGCTGGTTTGTGCTTTGCAAAGTTATGTTCATGGCAGGTTACCCACCTCAAACTTTCTACGAACTTTCAAGCTGTTTGTGGATGTTTGTGCTGGCTGGTGAGTGGAGATATTCCCAGACAGACAGTCTCTACTCAATCAAAATATTTACAGAACTTCAAAACAACAACTGGGAGGGCAGGTAGAGGGGCATCCGGGGGAGGTCCCCTGTGAGTTTGGCGTCTCTAGCTTGCACAGGGTCCATTCTATACACTCCTGAACAGTCAGTCATTTTGAAAGGTGCAGGTTCAGGAAGGTCAGGAGTGTATAGAACGGATCCTGTGCAAGCTAGAGATGCCAAACTCACAGGGGACCTCCGCAGATGCTCCTCTAGATGCCCTCCAAGTTTGGTGTCTCTGGCTTGTACAGGATCTGTTCTATACACTCCTGAACCAGCACCTGTCAAAATGACCAACTTTCAGCTGTTATTTTGACAGGTTCAGTTCAGGAGTTTATAGAATGGATCCTGTGCAAGCTAGAAACACCATACTAACCAGGGATCTCCAGCTGACTTTCCTCTACCTGTTCACCAAGTTTGGTGAGGATTGGATATATGGGGTCTGAGTTATGGCCCCCAAAGAAAATGCCCCAGGAAAGTGCTTTCTGGGGAAATGACAGGTGGCCATTTCCCCAGAAAGCACTTTCCTGTGAGCTCCGTCTTTGGGTGGCCATAACTAAGACCCCGTAAATACAATCCTCACCAAACTTGGCGAGCAGGTAAAAGAGAGTCATCTGAGATTTCCTGTATGTTTGGTGTCTCTAGCACACTGGGAGGGGGGAATTCTACTGCCTCACAAACTGAAGTGGTTTGTTAGGCGGATAAAAATTCATGACTGTTTGCAAACTGGGCATGTCATAAACAACAAAACGAAGCACATTTTTCCAGTCCATGCCCATCTCTACTCACTTGAGTATAAACATTGCCTTGGGGGCTCACCCTGGGGCCACCACCAGGACCTCAGGGGCTCACCTTGGGCCTTTGGGTGGAGAGCCAGTCCAGTGTCCTGAGAAAAATGCCCCAGAGTGTCTTGTTCAGCTTATATGCTGAGGGTTGCATACCTCTGCATTAGAAAACTGAAGGAGCAATCCTAAGCAATCAGTTTTCTTTTCTGAGTCAAGTCCCATTTTATTCAATGGGAATTACTGCTAGGAATGGGCTCTTTGGACAGCCACGTACCCAGAAAAATTTTGTTAGGAGGGCCCCAAGGGGGCAGCTTAGTGCAGTGGAGCTGACTACATCACAGGGTGTTGTTAGGGAAATACAGGGGAGGAGAGACATGGCTAGGTAAGAGCTGATCGGTAAAAATGGGGGGGGGGAGCAGCACCTGGGGCAGTTCATAAATAATTTTAAAAGGTCAAGATTTGTGTCTGGGAGTTGTATGCTCTCTGAAGCACTCTGCATTGCTCTGGAATCAAAGCCTACCCCCAGAAGATCCAAGATATCTGGCAAGTGTTGCTGAAGGAGCTGGGAGAACCCTTCGAGGTTTTACAGACACAACCTTGTTCTGTTGGCTAGCTAGCAGCAGCAGGAGCAGGACAATAATTCCCTGAGTAGCCCCTTAACCCCTGGTGCTAACAGGCTATTCTCCTCGTGGCCCCTCCCCCCCCCGCCCCCGCCTTTGCAGGCAACCTGAGAGGAGAGCAAAGACAGGAACTTTGTCTTGCACCTTCCAAAGCAGCTCAGGCATTACAATCGCACTGGCAGCAAGCCGACAATAGGCTGAGATGTGCTTCTCCTTTCTCGGCAAGCCAGGCAGGTGCTTCACAGAGAGGGGGAAGGATGGAGGCACAGCTGTTTGGGGAGGGTGCTGGGCACTCAGAGGCACCCCCATGCATACGGACCTGTTTTAGGATTAGACACTCACTGTCATTGGTCATGTGACTTCATGCAGTCAGGTATAAGCACACATGCAGCCATTTGCTTGAGCAGGGCAAGTAAGAATAAGCAGTTAACTGCCTCTTTTGACTTAATAGCTCAGGGTGTAAATACTTCAGCTTCTGCCAACTCATGTTCAATTTCCAGCACAGCACCTTGATAATCAACCTGTTCTTTGAACTACTTGTACAAAGTTGCATCTTTTAGTCACATATCCTTACCTTTATACTTGTCCTTAACAAAGCATCCCCATATTGTGCGTGTGACATTCTGTGGTCAAATGAGACCAGAAAATGTGTGCACTCTCCACATTAGCTAGATAAAGGAAGGGCTTGAGAGGTGAAAATTCTTTAAGATGTTTGATGTCTGAAACTCATTATAGCTTGGATCCAAGGAAAGAATAAATGCAGAAGAAATTGTATTAACTGATATGGGGAAAATGTCAAGAAACTTCTTCCGTTTCCTTTGGTACTAGCCCTGGGAATGCTGCTGTTTACATAGCTGTAATTAACCCCATGCTCACAGATTTCTTCAACGAAATGAATAATCATTTTGGCTAGATGGGAAAGTCAATGTCCTATTATGGTGAGCCTCTGTCAGTGACTTATGCTGCTGAACACTTTGTGGACCAAGAGCAGATCAGGAGGCTTTGTAAGCTCTGGCCAGTGGGATAGCAGGCCAGTGCTCCCTCTGAGTTAGTGTGAGCTAGCTCACAGCTTTTTAGCCTCTGGCTCACAGATTTTTGTCTGAGCTCAGGAAGGAGGGCTCCCGAGCAAACTAATCTATGCAGCAGCCAAATCGCTTGCTCACAACTTTAATGCCTGTAGCTCACAAAGTAGAATTAAGACTCCACAGCTTAGAGGGAACATTGGCATGTCTTCTTTCGAATTTTACCCATAGTTTCTTTTTTCCTTTAATCCTTCCTGTATGCTAGAAGACACTTCTTTTATAACACTAGGGCCTCACAGCTGGGAATTTAAATTTTGTTGTTGTTGCTGTAATTAGATGGGCTGCCTCTCCAGGAGCTTGCCTGGGTAAAAAATAGTAAAAAAATTAAAAAATTTTTTTTTAAAGTAAAATGGGTACTGTAAAATGATAAAAAGCGCAGCATAAATTATTAATAAACAAACCATGTCAGGGGCAAAAAGCAGCATAGCACCATTAAGTAGTTTAAAAATCCATCAAAACCATCTCCAAACTAGGTGCAGACCAGAAAGCGGCTAAAAAAGATCAAATTAAATTAAAAGCCTGGGTAAAAATAAATGTTTTGGCCTGGGGCCTGAAAGATAGTAAGGTAAGCCCCAGGCAAACCTTAAAGTGTAGGGCAGGGGTGGGCAATTGTTTTGGCTCGGGGGGCCGCTTTGTGGGAGCGGAGGTTAGCGGAGGGCCGCACCTTTTAAAATGATTGCATTCATTAGTTAACTTTGCATTTCAGAAAAAGTATACATTGTATCATAAAAATCAATAAATATAAATTAAATAAAATAAAATAGTGGTGGTTTTATTCAATTTATTTATTGTGCTAATTTCATATCATCTATAGCTGCAAGCACATTTAATTTTAGAATCAGTTTAATGAGACAAATGTACCCTATCACACTTTTCTACAATTTTTTTCAAATCAGGAGTGAGATTGCTTGTTGAGATTCTCATCACAGCCTGCAAGTTAATGTCTGTCAAATGTCTGTTAATGTCTATATTTACTCTTGTTGATCTTCATGCAAGAAAAACTTTGCTCACAAATATATGTAGACCCAAATACAGAGAACATTTTCCCAGCAAATTTCCTCATACATGGAAACTTTTCAGCAGACAAAGGCCGAAGACAGACTGGCAATCTGAAGCGGAGGCAAAGCGGAGGGAACTGGAGCGGGGGAAAAAACCCACGGAGCTGGCCGTTCACACTGGCCAGAGCAATGCGGATCAGCGGCGATACGGAGCATTCAGACTGCCACGGAGAGTTCAGACTGCCGCATAGCCAGCGCGCGCGGCTTGCGCATGCCGCTGCACTTTTTTTTGTTTTCCTTTGATGTTTTTTGCATATGCGCATATGCGCACATGCACACATGCGCATATTCGCATATGCGCATATGCGCAAAACTTTTTGCCGGTGCGTTCACACTTCCTCCGGATGCCTCCCGCTTCTTCCAGTTCACACTGTTTGGAAGCGGGAGGCATGCGGAGGAAGGCCCCTGAACACCGGGAAAAACCGGTGTCCGGGTAAAGCGGAAGGAAAGCGGCTGGGAGACGGGTAAGTACGCAACGGAGCCGACGGGCAGATGCGCATGTCTGAACGGGCTCCTTTCCTCCGTTTGCGAAGCGTGCCTGCCCCGCTTCAGATTGCCAGTCTGTCCTCGGCCAAAGATTTGTAAAAGTCAACTAATGTCACAGCGTTAAACATTTCTTTCACAGTGTGATCTGACTGCATGTAAATAAGTTCAAGCTGCAGCTCCTCAGGTGCTGACAGTGGCCAACTGTCTTGGCGGGCTGCAAAAAACTCTGTGGCGGGCCGCATGTGGCCCCCGGGCCGCCATTTGCCCACCCCTGGTGTAGGGTATTCCAAAAGCCAGGTGCCACCACTAAAAAGCTGTCTCTCTCTGGTCACCACTTTCCTCAGCTCTGTAGCCAGAGGGATATAGTAGAGTGTGGAAGGCAAATCTTAACTGGTACCCTAACAGCCACTAGATTAGATCATTTCAAATGTAAACAAGTTAGGCTTGCCAGTCCTCTGGTGAGGGCAGGGATCCCACGCTTTTGCGGGCTCTAGCCCACCACCGGCCAGCTGGCTGGTGGGAGAAACCCTGCCCCTAAACAAATGCCCTTGCTCAACATCGGTGACGCACTGACATCACTTCCAAAAATGCCATAACTGTGTTGGCAACATTGGGTGTGAAGCTCTACTTTTTTGGGCAAAACTCTATGGTTTGTAGCCATTTTTACAACAGAGTTTTGCCCGAAACGTAGAGCATCACCCCAACATCACTGAGTCGATGACAGTACTTCTGGAAGTGACATAATCACATCACCAAATTGCCACCCACTCCCGGAATGCCCCTCAAATCCCCCTGCTGCCAGGAGGAAGGCACCTGGCAACCCTAAAACAAGAAGAAGAAGAAGAAGAGATTGGATTTATACCCCGCCCTTCACTCACTTGGAGTCTCAGAGCAGCTTACAAACTCCTTTCCCTTCCCCTCCCCACAACAGACACCCTGTGATGTGGGTGGGGCTGAGAGAACTCTTTCCCAAGCTGTCCTTGAGAGAACAGCTGGTACAGAGCTATGGATTGCCCAAGGTCATCCAGCCAGGTGCAAGTGGAGGAGTGGGGAATCAAACCCAATTCTCCCAGATTAGAGTCCGCGCACTTAACCACTTCACCAAACTGGCTCTCAAGTGCATGGAAGACTATTCAATCCTGGCAGTGGCAATAATCGGTCAATAGAATTGGGATGTTCAAAGGCAGAATATAGATAACTTTCTGATATTGGGGACGAATACAGGATGGCTATCACTAATCTGTCTTTTGAGCTTTCCAAAGGCTGGCCATTGTTGGAGCATGATGAACTGGGTGGATATTTGGTCTTGCTGGCCAGTTCCAAAGTTCTTCTATCCTTATGGTATACATAATGATTTATTTATTTACATTATTTATAGTCCACCTTTCTCACTTAGGCTCAAAGCAGATTACACAGAGCAATCCATCTATAATTTATCTATAATAAGTAGCTTTCTAGAGATGTGCTTGGGAGAAAGATTGTATCTGATGCATTATTTTTGTTTGGGTGTGCCTTGCTAAGGAGAAGGATATTACCTATTTCATTATTCGTTTTATGCAACAATAAATATTGAAAAAAAGCAGAATAAACACTGCCTGCCTTCTGACCACTTTTCTAAGAAATAGTTCAAGTGCTTTCCAAAAATGAAACAATCATGTAGGAACTTTGCCAATCTGGCATTGTTAACATGATAAATGTGCCAAGGGTTTGGTTCTATTGCTAGGGTCAGAAACAAACACTGTAAATGTAGACAAACACTTTCCCATTTCTCCAGCAGAGCTTATATAAGCAATTTTTGTCACAGAAAACACTGCAACAATAAAGCATAGTCCACTGGATAATATGCTATCTTCTACCTGTCCAAAACAATTTATTTTCACTGATTATAAATGTGAACATCTAGTTTTATCATCATCACCCCATCATCATCAGACAGATGCATAACAGTTCAATATGCAACAGGTTTCTCTGGCCTCTGTGTCGATTGTTCTTAACAATCCCTGTGAAGCCAGTGGGCCGGCTCCAGCCAACTTTTCATTCAATCTCACTTAATTCACCTCTTCACTACAGCCCCCATACCTCATTGCTTTTGTCCATGCAGGTTCCCCATGATGCCTAACGTAGCTTTATGTGTGTGTGTGTATACTGTCAAAGGGACCCCTTGGACTCGCTTTGGCACCACATACACTAAAATCGGGATGATACAGAGAAGATTAGCAAAGGGGACCCCTTCATTTCCTTTTCACTAGTGCAAAAGCTGGTTTGATCCAATCCAGTATCTCCTCTTTTCACTATACAGGTGAGACCCATACAGATGAGAGTGAGGAGATCAGTTAAAAGATCTCTACTAGTTTATGGATAAATACAGTAGTAAGTTGGGGAGGGGGGAAAGTCATTGGGAGAGAGAAGGTTAACCCTTTCCCTCTTCTCCCCAGAGTTTCCAAGCTCTGTATGGCATCTAGAACTGCCGTTTGCCCTGTGAGGGGATGATGTGGATTTCTTCAGGTTTTCCCCAGCAGAGCAGAGTTAGAGGGGGCAACAGAAATCAGGAAAACAGCATGAGAGAAATAGTTAACATCACCTTCCTACCCTGTGGTGCAGCTCTAATCTAAGGTTACCAGGTCCCTTCTGGCAACCGGCAGGGAATGGGAGAGATGTACCAGGAGAAAGAGAAAGGTGCCTAGGCCGCACTGCCAGCATCACACCAGAAGTGATATCATCACACCAGCACCTCCTAGGTGACACTCTGGTATTTGGGCAAAAACTCTATGGTAAAACTGGCTTCCACCATAGAGTTGTTGCCCAAATACTAAAGTGTTGGCTGGATGTCACTGGTGTGATACATCACTTCCTGCATGACACCAGGTAAGTCTCCCCCTTGCCAGCTGATTGGCAGCTGGGCCTGGCAGCGGAGGACCCCTGCCTCCACTGGGGAGATCTGGTAATCCTACTCTCATCAGAATTCTCATCCACTCAAATTACGTTTAGACTCTGTCAAACAAACATTATGGACATTTGCATTGATAAATAGTGCTCTGCCCATTAAATAGCACTGCCTGCTTCTTGAAAAATCTGGGTAGTTAGATGGCAAGTGAGTGAACTTGTTTAGTATTCTTATTTGTGTATAGAGAGACAGAGATTCTTCATTTCATGATTGCTCTCCTAAACAGATTAAAAATTATTTAGTGAAAACACCATCTGACCCACATGACCAGAGGTTTTGGATTGTGCTCTGGGGTGCTCCAAAACCTCCATTTAGGTATATTTTATTTGTTGTAGCAAACAATCAGTATACATTTTTCTTTAGGAAATATATTAATTAGGAGGTTGGAAATTTGATATTAGTCAGTGATTTAAATCTGCCCCCCTGTCTTCATGACTTAAAACCATAATTTGAAGTGCCACGTCTAAAACCAATGTGCCAGGTGACTAGGAGAGCATCCAGGGCTCAAGCACTATTTATCTTGGCACCATTCAAACCTTCCCTCCCTAACCCTCCTCATACAGAGACTCTCATGACTCGTGAGAATTATTTCTGAAATGGTATAAATGAAGTATCTTATGGTAAAGGGGTCGCAGCCAGCCAGGTTTCTGGGCCACAGCAACAGGTGGCCATTCCCCCCCCCCCCCACACACACACCCTCCTCAGAACATCACACAAACACAGCAGGAGTTCTGACTCTCCCCTTTTTGAAAACCGACTCCTCCCCATCTGAGCGTCCACCCCGGAAACTTAGAACTTCTAGAGTAACCTCCCATGCACTTCACAGGTTATGTATAGTGTACCTTGTGTCCAGGTATGTAAAAGCCTAAAGGCCATACGGTTGGATTCAGACTCAACTGGTAATTTCCATGGATTCCCTCTTCCCACTGCAGACCTCCCTCTTGTAATTCCTGTGTATCCCCTGTTGCCCAGGAGCAGCATTCGGTGGAGATCAGTAATCTGCACTGGGAAGGGGGGATGCAGGAAAGTTCCATTCTGCCAGTGGAGGATCCAGCCCATACTGTCTGCTACACAGACTCTGCAGTTATCCAAGATCATTTGTTCTTTATATGCTGAACAGAGGTACTGAGGAATAGAATCCTAGCATTGAATTCCTCTTGGTGTTTTTGACATGAGAATAAAAGCCAAATGGACCCCTGATTCAGATTGGGGTTGCAGGGTAAAGGAAAGAGAGGGTTCAACTCTTCCCCATGTATAGTCTTGCTCATTGAAAGTGACCTCCTACACACATTGTTATTATTCCTCAGTGTCATCATCATCATAATTGCATTAGGGACAGTTTTAACTGAAAACATTTTTCTCCCCATAGTCCTGATCCAAATGAAGGGCTCCTCATGCCCTCTTATTAGCATACTAAAGTGCTTGGGGCTCTTTAGCTTGGAGAAACGACAGCTGATGGGTGACATGATTGAGGTTTATAAGATTGTGCATGGGATAGAGCGGGTAGGGAAAGAAGTCCTTTTCTCTCTTTCTCACAATACAAGAACTCGTGGGCACTCCATGAAATTGCTGAGCAGTCGGGTTAGAACAGATAAAAGGAAGTACATCTTTACCCAAAGAGTGCTTAACACATGGAATTCACTGCCACAGGAGGTGGTGGCAGCTATAAGCATGGATGGCTTCAAGAGGGAATTAGATAAACATATGGAGCAGTATGGATAGGAACTCTGAGTCTGGGGCAGGTGATGCTCTATATTCTTGGTGCTTGGAGGGGCAACAGTAGGAGGGCTTCTAGTGTCCTGGCCCCACTGGTGTACCTCCTGAGGGCACCTGGTGTTTTTGGCCACTGTGTGACAGAGTGTTGGACTGAATGGGCCACTGGCCTGATCCAACATTGGCTTCTCTTATGTTCTTATGTTCTTAATGGCTGTCCCAGCATCTTGTCAGTTTAACCCTAATTAAGACTCTGGGCAAGGGTTTTAACTACTTTAACTTTCGAGTACAACCTGCATATTACAGATGGAGGATGTGTGCATTATTGAGATGCAATGCTTTGGAAATATGATTGTGAGTAGATTTTATTGCTTCGGCTGCTCCACCTGGGGGTTTTGAGAGTGAGTCTTCCAAGTGATTAGCATTCTTCCTTATGCATACAATTTCCATGTGCAACATTCAGCTGGTAGCTGGGACAGAAGTTAAGTATATTAGCCCTATCTGGTGCCAAGCTCTTGCATTAACAAAGCTAAAACACAATATGTACCAATTACCTTTTCTCTGTTCATAAGCTACAAGTAGGGTTATTTGAGATGAACCAAGAATTAATTGTGCTGGAGGAAAGAATTAAATAGAAATGAAATAGATGCAGACAATATCAAATAATTTACTTACATACTTTTAAGGAAATTAACACTACAATCGCATGCAGCATTACTCAAGTGTAAATCCACTGAAACCCCTGGGTGCATTGATACTTGTTTTTGGAATTTTAGGATAAACATTTATTTAGAGTGTTTAAGGACTGGCTTGTGTTAGGTGGAACTATGAAGGGAAGATAAAATAAAACAATTAAAACAATACAGTGCTATACAAAAGGGATTACCTCATTGTGAATTCTATTTTCTGGTTTGGCTATTGTCCTGAATTTAGACTGCGGCATCGCCAGTAAAGTCCTATCTCACCAGTCTAAAATGGGTGACATACATCAGCCCTGTATTTGACATCAATGTATTCCATGCAGTTTATTCTATCTGGAGATCTTGGAAGGTTGCAGAAAAACAGAGTTAATGGAGATAAACGGTCTTTTATGTGGAGATGGTGGGATGCAGAATTCTTTTGGGGTGGGGCTGTTTTCTGATGTCCAGATGAGCATATAGATTTTGCATTGCCTTGCTGTTCACAAAACACACCTTGTTATGTGCCCAGTGGCTGTAGCCATTACATCTTTGAAAGCAACTTGCAGTGTTTTTAAAATCCTTCACAATGTGCACAGTGTAGATTGACCAAACAGCCTGTACTAAACAATAATAGAACAGACATCAACTTTACATCAGTGCGAGATCAGATCAATGTTCTGTAATGACCTCTCTGCATAACTGCAAGCTATTAAGACTTGAGTCACATAGAACTGTGACCCCCAAAGCTCTCCAAGAGAATACCGAAGGGCAAAGCATACCACCAATGCGACAGAAAAAGAAAAAAAGCATAATCAATACTATGACATCATCAGTACATACTTTCATTGGCTGGAATAATTTCTGAAGGCAGGGTGCTGTTGCCTAGCAACAGCTGAGCACAGGGAAACCATCCTCATGGTATCATGCAGCCTTTAATGAAATCCTGTTTTAACACTTTCCATTGTTGTTTTGTAACAGTGACCCAGTTTTGTTTTATGTCATTACATGAACTTAAAACATCTCTGTAGATCTGGGTGTTTGCATCAATAGCCTGACACAAACATCTGATCCTGTAGAAGGAATAAAAAATAGATCTTTCATGCTCTTCCCCTCCTCATTAGTTACTGCTTATGGCTCCTGACCCACCCCCCATTTCTCTTGAGCCACAGAAAGAAAACTGGGCGCTGCACAATTTCTCTGCACTTTCCACACAAATGTCTTTGCCCAACACACTTATAACTCTGTGTATTCTTGTGTCTAGGGATGTCAGACTGAACCTTTAGAGGTTTTCTGTGTTCCAAAGAGCTGTACACAAGTAGGAGGGAGGGAAGGTAGCATGGTATTACTCGATCTCATTAGATCTCAGAAGCTAAGCAGAGTCAGTACCTGGATGGGAGACCACCTCTGCAGAGAAAAGCAGTGGCAAACTGTCTCTGCTGCTCATTTGCCTCGAAAGCCCCTTGTTGGGGTTGCCATAAGTCATAGAAGTCATGCTATGGTACAGATGTGTCAGGTCTGATGTATGTTTCAGATGCTTCAAAAAGGCACTAATCCATGGTAAACAAGTGTTGTGCAACAGGCCTTGGAATCCTATTGCACAATACAGTCCTCCTCCCAGAGCTTATTGGCATTGCAGCCTTGCATTGATATCTATGTAATATATATTTCATCCTTGGCAAGTGAAAAATCTGCCTTAGGCTGAAGGCAGAGTAAATAATTTTGCTTCTGTTTACTATACACCAAAATATATGTATGCACTGAAATCTCCATTAAAATTGTGACTTGACTGTCATAGCTGCTAATGTGTTGATAGAGGCCAGGAAAAATACCAGCCTCAGATATGCAGACGATACCACTCTAAGGGCAGAAAGTGAAGAGGACCTAAAGAGCCTCTTGCTAAGAATTAAAGAGGAGAGTGAAAAAGTGTGCTTGAAATTCATCATCGAAACAACTAAGATCATGGCATCCGGCCCCATCACTCCTTGGCAAATAGAAGGGGAAGTCATGGAAGCAGTGGCAGACTTCACAGTCCTGGGATCCAAAATCATTGCAGTCGGTGACTGCAGCCATGGAATTTAAAGATGCCTGCTCCTTGGGAGGAAAGCTATGGGAAACCTAGATAGCATAGTAAAAAGTAGGGACATCGCCCTGCCAACAAAAGTCTGTATGGTCAAAGCAATGGTATTCCCAGTAGTAATGTATGGCTGTGAGAGTTGGACCATAAGGAAGGCCAAGTGCCGAAGAATAGATGCTTTTGAATTACAGTGCTGGAGAAGACTCTTGAGAGTCTCTTGGACTTTTGAGAGTCCTCATCATGTCTCCTAATCCAAGAACAGTAGAGAAATACAGCAGGTAGGAGAACAAAGGGACTCACAGATCTCCCTGCCTCTTTTGTTGCTGTTGTTCAGCCGCATAGTCTGTTGATGGTAGGAAGCAGGGTGGCCATTTCACTACTTTGAATCTGTCATTACATTGCACCCCTCAGTACAACAGGAAGCAATAGCACATGCATGTAATCACATACACAGCACATTCAACTCCAGAAACTGCTTTATTCCTACCCCTCTCCATCATGACAACCTGTGAAACATCTCCTAACACCAGATATGCTATGCTGTGCAACAAATGATGGTGTGCTAATGATGCAGCACCTGTGGTTTAATAATCTGGCAGAAACGACAAACAGGCAAACAAACAACCCTTCAGAATGCTACCATGGTTGAAAAAGGCATGCACGACTTACCAGGAGCATTTGGGCAGATGTCCTCCAAGTTCACTGTTGTTGGAGCCTCATCACAAAACAGTTCTTGGAAAAACACCTCACAATGAACTGAAGCAGTTGGCTTATCATCTTCGAAGGTGGTGCTGCATGCCAATCTCTTGGGCTTCACACTAGCATCTTCTTTCAGGATGCTGTGTAACTCCCTGTAATAGGGACATGTGGCTGGTGAAGTACCAGACTGTGAATTATGAGCTACCACTCACTTGTACTCAAGCCGCAACGTTTTTGTTTTTGTGCAGCAATCCTCAGGTGTCCGCTTATGGCCATGCCTGAAATCCTCTTATAACACTTATAATCGCAAGGCTTGCTGGATTATCTTTTCCCTGCAAAATGCAAGGAGGACAAGAGTTTCCTGCCCCTCCCAACCCACTCTATAGCATTGTATCCCACTGAGGTCCCGGCCCTCCCCAGGCTCCACCCCCAAATCTCCAGGAGTTTCCCAACCAGGAGCTGGCAACCTGTTATGTATTGACCATGCGGTCGCCATGTGCTCCCTTCATTGCGACTGCATGGCCAGAGCACATGGCCAGAGCATGGCCAGAGCACATGGCCAAGAAACTACCTGAGCTTCAGCCAGGTAGAACAAAGGCCAGGTGGATTCAAACTGGCCACCAATCCTGTACCTAGGTTTCTCCCAGGGAACCTATGAAATGTAAATAGACTTCTAATAGCCTATCAGGCCAGTTGGGTGAGGTCAGGGGATTGTCCCTGACCAGCATAAAAGGAGGGCTTCGAGCCCTGGGTTGTATGCTTCATCCGGACCAGCAATAAAGATCTAGCTGTTTCACTATTCCATGGACTCCCGACTCCAATACTTATCAGTGGCGACGAGGATGGGATCCCGATGAGCGACTCTCCAGCAGACCACAGCAGCACAGCGAGCTCCGTCCCGCCGGCCGCAGGCATCTCCGAGCTCCAGCGCTCCAACGCCTCGCCGCAAGCCGCTCTGAGCCCAATCCTCCGGCACTAGCCAGCGCCAAGCCTCAGCGCTCCCCGGCACCGCCGCAAGACACGAGGACATCGCTCAAACAGCCGCCGCCGCTCCTGCTCTGGTAAATATGGCAAACGCTCCGGGACCAATTACCCCTTTCAATACGTCTCGCCCCGAGACGTGGGAGTCCTGGCTCAAGACGCTGGGTTGTGCCTTTAAGGTCCGCGGAATCACAGATGCGGACCTGAAGAGTGCCTGGCTCTTGAGTTCCGGAGGGGTGGAGGTCATGCGGGTGGCCCAGAACCTACTAGCCCCGCAAGACCCCACCGAGGTGTCTTACGACGTGCTCACCAAGACCCTCGGCGATTACTTCGCCCCGAAGCCATCAAAACTGGCCAGGCGCTGGGAGTTCATACAGCGCCAGCAGCAGCCGGGGGAGTCAGCCGCCACTTTCCTGGCTGAACTCCGTCGACTAGCCGTGGGCTGCGAATTCCGCCACATGGATGACCATGTGGAGACCGCCTTCATGGGAGGGGTCCGGGAAGCCAAGCTCCGCTGGCGCCTCATTGCAATGCCGGCGCCAACCTTGGAGAAGATGCTCGAAACTGCGGCAGCCTTCGAGACAACGCAAAAGGACAAGGCAGCCACCAAAGTCCACCAGGCAGCTCCTCCCGAACCCGACTCAAGCGAAGAAGAGGACGTCCACCAGATGCAACCACGCTCGAAGAAGGGTGAGCCCGGCGTCCCCAGGCCCAAGGGCCGGCGCCCAGCATCTGTCTCTGTTCCCTCTCCTGCTTCCCTCAACAGGCAGGCCCCAACGTGCGCCAGCTGTGGGGACCCCCACGACAGACGGACATGCCGCTTCCGTGATGCCATCTGCCGCGCCTGCGGGAAAGCAGGACATCTCGCCCGGGCCTGCCGCCTGAGGAACAGCGGATCGGACAGGAGCGTGTGGCGGATCTGGCCGTGACTCCTGGCATTTGGCACACTTCTGGACCCGCCCCTCAATGTCTTTGTCCAGGCCTGGCCACCATACGTAGCTCCGGGCCAGAGCTTTCATGCGCACAATTCCTGGGTGAGCCTCGTGTAGGGCCTCTAGCACTCGGGGCCGCAGGGGCCCGGGGATCACCACTCGAGATCCCCATAGCAGGCATCCCTTGTGGGCCGATAGTTCGTGCCTGCGTGCCGTGAAAGCGGCGAAATCTGGTCCCGAAGCAGTCGCACCATCCACACCTGAACGACCCCCGAGCAGACAGGCCCCACCAGCAGAACAACTACCCACACCGCAACCTGCCGACACAAGCAACACACCCCGCCTTACAACCCCCCGGCGCTCTGGACGTGAGCGCAGACGCCCGGACTATCTCAAAGACTATGTGTGCAGAGGGGTTCTGGACTATGGGGGGAGGGGTGTTATGTATTGACCATGCGGTCGCCATGTGCTCCCTTCATTGCGACTGCATGGCCAGAGCACATGGCCAGAGCATGGCCAGAGCACATGGCCAAGAAACTACCTGAGCTTCAGCCAGGTAGAACAAAGGCCAGGTGGATTCAAACTGGCCACCAATCCTGTACCTAGGTTTCTCCCAGGGAACCTATGAAATGTAAATAGACTTCTAATAGCCTATCAGGCCAGTTGGGTGAGGTCAGGGGATTGTCCCTGACCAGCATAAAAGGAGGGCTTCGAGCCCTGGGTTGTATGCTTCATCCGGACCAGCAATAAAGATCTAGCTGTTTCACTATTCCATGGACTCCCGACTCCAATACTTATCACAACCCTACCCCCCCCCCCATTCCCAGCTGGTGGCCGGGGTGACCTGCAACCCGACTACAGATGGTGGGGTTGCCATAGTTTAGGTACTGAGGCTGCAGTTGGGTAGGATGTGGGGGGGGGGGGGGGGCTGCCTTTGTCATCACTGCCTTTGTCAACACCACCTGCCACTGTTGAGGCAGCAAAGCAGTCAGGTGCTTGGGGAAGCTGCTGCCGTTATTGAGGTGGCAAAAGGCTGGGCTGCTGCCATTACTGAGGTGGACAAGGGGTGAGCAGAGCAGCAGCAAAGAGGAGGGGCTGGTGGTGGGCACAGAAGCAGTGAGGAAGATGAGTGTGGGGGGCAGAGTGGCAGCAGTAAGGGGGTGGGTGGGTGGGCAGAGATCAGACTGAGGAAAGAAGATGCAGAAAGAGGGCAAGAAGAAGAAGAAGAGATTGGATTTATACCCCGCCCTTCACTACCCAAGGGAGTTTCAGAGCGGCTTACAATCTCCTTTCCCTTCCCCTCCCCACAACAGACACCCTGCAATGTTCCCTCTGAGCTGTGGAGTCTTGTGAGCAAAAATTTTACTTTGTGAGCTACTGGCATTAAAGTTGTGGGCGAGCGATTGGGCTACTGCATACATTAGTTTGCTCTGGAGCCATCCTTCCTGAGCTAAGGCAAAAATGTGTGAGCCACAGGCTAAAAAACTGTGAACTAGCTCACACTATCTCAGCTTAGAGGGAACACTGCCTGTGAGGTAGGAGGGCTCTGAGAGAGCTCTGACAGAAGCTGCTCTTTTTCAAGAACAGCTGTGCCAGAACTACGGCTTGCCCAAGGTCATCCAGCAGCTGCAAGTGGAGGAGTGGGGAATCAAACCCGGTTCTCCCAGATTAGAGTCCGTGCACTTAACCACTACACTAAACTGGTTTGCCTTGCTCGAAAGCCAGTCAAATGCAACTCTAGGGAGCTGTGCTCATCTCTGTTTCCAAGCCGAAGAGCCAGTGCTGTCTGAAGACTTGTTCGTGGTCATGTGGCTGGCATGACTAGACGCCAGGGTGCACGGAATGCTTCGAAGTGGTACCTATTTATCTACTTGCAATTTTTTGCTTTCGAGCTGCTAGGTTGGCAGGAGCTAAGATCAGAGACAGGAGCTCACTCCATCACACGGCACTCAGGTCTCAAACTGCCGAACTACCATTCTTCTGGTCTGCAGTGCAGCATCTTAACCACTGAGCCACTGCGGCCCCTTTTTGTTTCCAGTATATTCTTTTACAAAATATTTATTGATAACCTGTTTCTGATTTATGACAGTATCTCTACACTATCAGACTTTGTTGATTGGATGAAAGGCTTACACTTATCCATTAAATTTACTTTTCAACATGATGTTAAACAGGTTTCTTTCTTAGATACCATTATTTTTGTGCAGGATGGACACCTGGCAGTACGTCCATATAGTAAACATTCAGATAAGAACTCTTACCTGCACTACAGATCCTTTCATGTATGACACTTAAAACAGAATCTCCCTTATGGGCAAAGAGACATTCCACCTATGAAATGCATTTTAAAGAAGAGTCTAAAAAGCTATTTCAGGATTTTCTTCACCGGAGCTATCCCTCACAGGTGATTGCTAATGCTTTTGATAGAGCTTACTCTAAACGAGCCAATTTGTTTAAAGAAAACACACATGAGAATCAGAGTCCTATTTCCTGTGCATTTGACTATACCCTGCTGGCGAACTCCATTAAAAACATCATTTGGAAACGCTGGCATATATTAGGGGACCTTCCTGCTTGCACTAGTAAACCTTATGTTGGTTTCAGAAAAACTTATAGTTTGTGTGACAGTCTTATATGCACAGACTTACTACTAGTTAAATCCTCTGATCCTCTAATTAGGGACATCATAAATGTCATGGATGTTCAGTGTGCCCACTTGCGTGAGAGACACGTATTTGGGATTTTGCTGCAGTAAAATTTAAAAGTGAAATTAATTTTTTCTCTAATTGTGCAACCAAATGAGCCATCTATTTGAAATTGTATCTTGAGTAAATTTGTTACATAGTATATGTAACTATGTTACTTCAGTGGCTCAAGTGCAGTGGCTCAAGTGGTTAAGTTGCTGAACTGCAGACCAAAAGGTCGGTAGTTCAGCAGTTTGAGACCTGAATGCTGCGTGATGGAGTGAGCTCCTGTCTCTGGTCCCAGCTCCTGCCAACCCAGCAGTTCGAAAGCAAGAAATTGCAAGTAGATAAATAGGTACCACTTCAGTGGGAAGGTAGCGTTCTGTGTGCCTCGGCATCTAGTCATGCCAGCCACATGACTGTGGAAGCATCTTTCGACAGTGCTGGCTCTTCGGCTTGGAAACAGAGATGAGCACTGCATCCCTAGTTGTATTTGACTGGCTTTCGAGCAAGGGGAACCTTTACCTTTACCTTTATATTCCCTATATTGTTTAGCATCTTCCACAGCCTTCCACAGATGAACAATTGCCTGCTTTTATGCTCTTCTCTAGGAAAAAATAGTTCTCTGCTAACATCTACTTCCAGCCAAAGATTATTAACAAAAGAGACTGTTGAAACCAAAACAAAAATTTACCCCTTTTTCCACTTGGAAAGTTTTTGGTTTTTAAAAAAATGTTTAGGGGCACTTTGGCCAAATTAGTGCTGAGTTTAGTTTATGAGCAATCGCATCTGGCAATATGGTTGGATGGATGTGTTATGTAATGCCTGTGAAGTTTTATCTGTTAGAATAAATGAGATTTTGAACAATTTATTAAAGCATTGCCTGAGGAAGTTCACATCTCTGATAATCTAACCGCTTGCCAAAGCAAGTCCTATTCATTTAAATTAAATTTGCACCTGTGAGTGTGTTGAGAAACAGCCTGATGGCTGAAAAACAGAAACCTTGCTGTTGCCTTGCTGTGCACACTTTTGGAAGCAACAGTGGACACATGAGCACTTTCAGAGGTGTGGTATGGGTATCGCTGTATGATTGACATATCATCCACCCAGAGACATCTGTTTATTTCCTTATAGCTTTTCTTTCTACTGCATGCCTTCCAATATTCTTGTTTCAGATTCCCTGAATTGCTTTGAGGTATGGTGCTGATGGTACCATTTTCCCATTAGGCAAATACAGCACATTTGTATTTGTAATTCACAGCTGTATTTCCCTAGGGCAGTCTTTCCCAAACAGTTTGAGAAACTAGGTGCTAGAATTTTCCCCTCCTTTTCCACATACAAAACAAAATGAAGGTGATTTACTTCCTGGAGGGAGGCTTGTCTGGGGGAAATGCACTCACAACTCACCTTTGAGAGGGAAATTTATATAAAGGAAAGATACATAGTAAGAATGCTAGGCTTGGAAGTGGGAAACAGTGATTCAAATCCCTGCTCAGCTACAGGATATTCTATGCCATTGGGTTACTTAATGGCATGTGTCCAACCATTTGCAGACTTTGTAGAACAGGAGTTTCTGCTCTGCTCTCCTGGGGCAGCCTGAGTGCCCCCCCCCCCCCCCAAGTGTGGTTTCTTAATCCCAGCAGTCCATCAGGGACAGCATAGATGGCAAAGTGGGGGTCTGCAGTAAGAGGGGGAACCGGCAGAAAATGGCCCTCCCCTCTTCTGTAAATGGAAATGCTGTTTCACTGAAGGATCTTAACCTATCTCACAGGGTTGTTGTGAGAGTAAGATGCCCTGCATGTACTGTGTAGCTTCTGCCCTATTTTCTTTGAATCCTGCTAGAGTTAGTCTACAGTCCACAATGCCTCAATATGAGGACTTGGTTCACACACATTATATTACTAACCCCACCCCCTGGTGGTAACATACAGTGAAATCCTTAAAGCTGTATCTGCACTTGAAGACTGGAAAATTAATGCATTGTACAGATGAACAAACACAGCTAGCACTGACAAGCAGTTCTAGTGGGAGGAGGCAAAGTCTCCACAGCTAAGGACAAATGGAACCTGATGTCAGGCACCATGAAGACTCAGACCCAGAATACAGAGATACTAGCTCCAGAGCCTTATTCTGCTGCAGATATGGGCCTATAAGGACAACTGCTGGCCCAGCCGCTTCTACACCACAGCACCCTCCTTAAAATGGCCATAAAAGAAAACACACCCTGCCTAGAAAGAACCAGTGAACGCTTCTGAAGGCCCAATGAGTTCTGTCCTGGAGGTATCAAGCTGCTGCCTCCAGGATGGGTGTTTAAGTCTGAACAAATTGTTGGGCTGTTGTGGCTGGAACCTGGGACCTGACTGCTGCCTGTGATTGACTTTGTACTTTGTCTTGAAGTTCCTGATCCTGACTCCTCACTTAACATTGGCTATGATCCCACTTACTCCATGGATCTTAACTTCTGGCTAAGCCCAACCTTGTTTCAGCTAGGGTGCCAGGTGGGGCCTGGAGATCTCCCACAATTACAACTGATTTCCAGTGTAGAGAGATCCCTGCTGAGGGACCCCTCCTGAATCCCTTTCCCCATGCTCCATCTCCAAATCTCCAGGAATTTCCCAGAATTGAGTTGGCAATCCTATTTCTGCCATACCCATTGGCTTCTGAACTTGGTTCACCTGGGGGTTGGACTTAAGTAACCAGTCTGAACTGCCTCAAACTTTGGCATATGACTCCTGGTACCCTGGGTGACAGTCATTGTGAGGCAATTGAATCATGAGGGTGACTGAAGTCACTATTGGACAGATATTTTAGAACAGTATTCTTGAACTTCAAATTTATACTTTGTATATTTTACATTGTAACGGCCCATGGTCATATACAATAAATCTATCTGTCTATCTGTCTGTCTGTCTATCTATCTATCTATCTATCCTTCCTTCCTTCCTTCCTTCCTTCCTTCCTTTCCTTCCTTCCTTCCTTCCACATGGAGCAGAACCACTTTGTAGTGGCAGGACTGTCTCCTCCTGGGGCTTGGGCCATGCCCCAACAGTCCTGACAGACAGGTCCTCTGGTTGTCACCGGTGGGCGATGAGGGAGAGGAAGCCATGCTGCTGGTTGCTCCAGAGTTCTGCTGTGAAGTGCACGGTTCTGCCTTGCGCTCTGGAGAGCTGAGCCTAGACCATAGCCACTGCAGAGTGGTGTATAGTGAGCTAGATTTGTCAGCTTTGTTGGAAATATGTGTGTTGCAAGGTCTAAATTCAGTCATTATAGGGTTAATGTGTTTACATTGTGTGCTATTGTTTAGCCAGACCTGGAAGGTAACCTGGCACAAAGCCAATGGGGAGAAAGCCTGGGAAACTGGAATCTATTTACTAACAGTCATTGGTTAACGTATTGAGGTGATTTCCTTCTAGGATCAAAAAGAAAGAAGAATCTCCATTACCAACCGTGTGGTCAGTCCGTCTGTTGTTGTAACAGTAAGGATGTAGTCTTAAGTGTTTGTTGTTTTGTAGATTTCCTGTGTACCTTTCCCTTTAGAAATAAAGATTTTTACATAGAAAGAATATGCCTCCTCTCCAGTGAGTAAATATCTATTGCAAGCTCTGAATATCTAATTATTTTTACCAAATTTTCCAACAAGCTCATGGTCCTCCATGAGGGGACCGAGTACCAGGGAGCCAGGTGTTGCAGCAGCCAGTGAAAGGCTACATCCTCTGTGAGGGGAAATGGTTGGCCATCCACAGCAATCAGCTAACTGAAAAACCAAGTCACTGCCTCCTGGGTCCTCGACATAGTTCGTTTGGATGGCACTGCCGATGGGGGAATGACCTCTTGGAGGGTGGCCTGCCTTTATGTCCTACCCACAGCACCCCAAGTGTGGGGAGCCTATTTTGGTGGGGTCGTCTGCTCCCCCTCTACTTCTCCCTGCTGAGATGGAATGGGCCTCTTTTTCCTCCTGCTGGCTGCCACTCTTTCCTCCGGTGGCAACATAGTTGGGTGCACCCTTTGCAGGTGCCTGTGGAGGATGGAGGAGAACAAGTGTTGCGGGTTTGTACTCCTCCGGACATGGGCGCAACAAAACATGGCATTCTGCCATACAGGGGTCACAGGGGAGGGTGCGGAAATGTTTGCAAACTGTGGCTCCAGGATTGGAGAAGGTGGGAGGCACAGCTGCTTTCTGGCGCTGGGTCAGGAGGGGCCACAGAGGGGTGTACTCAAGGTGGGAGCAGCAACAGGGAGTTGGGATGTGGAAGGGGAGGAATCACTGCTGCCAGAGTCCTCCTCTTCAAAGACTGCTAGCAACTGCTGGTGTCTGGGCAGTGCCAACAACTCTTTTGCCTTTGTGGAGAGGCCCAAGAACACATCAGGAGAAAGAGGCTCTGTGATCCCTGGTGATGCTTTGCTAGGGCTGAACTTCAGTGGGTAGGCAAGATGGGTTTGGTGCCTGGGGACAGGGGCCTGTGGTATGCAGGGATGGAGGACCTCACCCCCGCCCATGAACACCCTTTGCATTCATTTTCACCCTCATGGCACACAGAGGTGTTCACAATCAGGAGGGGTGGGAGGGTATAAATATGGCTCCTCAGCCGAGGCACCCTGAAGCTGAGCCCCTCTGCTCAGTGTGAGCAGAGAGATAGGGTGTCTCAGAGCCCTGAGTTCATAACTGGGACCCCAGAAATGTAATCTGCCCCCAACTTGGAGAAATTGTAGAGGAGCGGGTGGCAGGGTGAGGTTCCTTGTGCATTTGATGTGTGTAGCTTGCAGGGGGTCCATTCTATATACTTTTGAACCTGCACCTTGCATTTTCTCCAAAAGCACTTTCCTAGGAGCATTTTCTTTGAGGGGCCATAACTTGGGTCCCCTTTGTCCAATCTGCACATAACTTGAAGGGCATAGAGAGGAGCATCAGGGGGAGATCCTCTGTGAGTTTGATGGCTCTTGCTTACACATACATTCTATGCACTCTTGAACCTCCTGAACATGTGTCTGTCATTTTCCCAGAAAGCACTTTTCTAGGGGATTCTTCTTTGGGGGGGGGGGCATAACTCAGACCCTGTAAATTCAATTCTCACCAACCTTGGAGGTCTGGTAGAGGAGAGTCCTCTGGAGATCCCCTGCAAGTTTTGTATCTCTAGCATATTGGGGGGGGGGGGGGGTATTCTACTGTATCACAAATCCCATAAATTGAACTGGTTTGTTTGGCACCAGAAGTTCATGGTGATTTGTGGCTTATGAACTGGGCACACCACAAATCAAAACAAACCACACGTTCAGCGTTTGTGCTTATCCCTAAATGTCAGAGTCTTCTCCTGCATTGGATGCTTCTTGCTGGTCAGCAGCTGTGTACTTGCAGTCTTGACTGCAGCCCTTCCCCTCATGTCTCCACTGTACCTTGAGAACCAACCTTTCAGAGTGCTGGGTTGATACTCCCTTAGCATCTGCCATCCAACTTCCTTACCTGCAGCATAACCTAGAAGTTCTTATACTGCTAAAAGCCCTAGTATTTCTTTCTGCAAAACTTCAGATGCTGCTAGTGAAGCATTTTGCCATGGATTGAAAGCAATATGTCATTTTCATTATACAATCTAACTGAGTCCAGCCACTTATGAAGGAAACTGAACAGGTTTTATTTACATATCTATAACTTGGGACTAACTGCAACAACACTAGCAGCCACCTTAACAACAACCACAACTTATTCCCACATACTACCAGGAGGTCTCCTCCAAACATTAACACTTTCTTATCTTTATCATTGTTTACCACATTCATGATCTCTACTTTTCTTTCATGTACAAACCCAAAGACATTGTGTTTGTACCAGGGCTTTAAAAAAAAAAAAAAAAAGAGGTGCCAGAACTCTCAAGAGGGAAATGAAGTTATCAATCTGTATACTGAAAACTCATAAACTTTTAAACATTTTAAAAACAGTTTTGTCAAAGAGGTTCCAGAATGCCATTCTGGCACATTCCCCCAGAAACTTGTACTATTCCGGAGTATGGCTGGGTTCTAACCTGAGCTGCACTGCATAAATGGCAACTTTCCTGTCTCCCTGTCTAGTTATCTGTGCAAATAAGGGGGAACAATTGGCTGGTTTGTTATCATAAATGCCAACAGGGGTTTTGTGTGTGTCGAGGTAAATGGATATTGCTGGATGCTCTAGCACTGAACCAGGAGATGTAATAGGCTACAATGCTTCTTTTACCCATTTACAAGCTTTTAGACTTGTACAAGTGGTTATTTAATCAGTTTTATGCATTGTCCTATCTATTTTCAGTGACTACTTGATTCTGTTAGTTTGCTATCCAATGACATGCTAGTTGCCATTCTGAGGCATAGTTTGCAGTGTGCATTTTGAATGAGAGGTGGAAAAGTGTCTCATTTTCAGACTTTTACAGCAATTGCCGTTTGTTAGGGTCAGACTGGATGAGGTAGTGAGAGAGACTTTGTGATTGGATCTCCCAATTTTTACAAAAGGTAAAGCACCCACTTTTGGAGGGGAGAATCAGATCAGTGCTACAAGCCAAGGGGTGGGGTGGGCTTATCACTTTCTCTGAAGTCCTCAGTCACTCCTCTTCAAACCCTGCAAGCACCATCTAGTCCTATGTGTTCTCCCATAGGGCAAATAGGACTTTGGAAATATGTTCATTTGATTTAGATTGGGAAATTGGAGTGGGAGACAATATAATGGGGGTATTTTGGATTATGCTGCTTTGGAACATCTTCAAGAACTATAATTAGCCATGTAACTTTTAATTACAAGAAATGAGTGTAGATCCACTGCTCAAGCTATGTATAGATGCCTCCTAAACAGAATTTTTAATTACCTAATTATGAAATCTCCTTCAGCCCAAGATTTTGAAAGATTTTGATTAGCACAGAAAAGGGTAAGTGTCTTGGCTTAATTTAAATTTCACAATTTAGTAACAACCAGAATGATTGTTCTGAATTACAAGATATTTCAAATACTGACTGATTCTTTCATAAACATTAATTGGTTGAGTCAAAGAGGAACCAAGCAGAACAAATGATACTGTGTTAGGAGAACATTAAAAACACTAAAAACGTTCCTTTGACGTACAAAGAGGTGTCGGGAGCCACACTATTGCACGGCTACCCATCAGCACTGCTTCCTGTTCACTGGCACTGCATTCCAATTGGCCCTGTTGGATGTTTACACAGCCATACTGGATGTTTACACAGCCATGCCCGCAGAGGATAGAAAAATCCTTGAGGTACCCTTGAGGTATCCAAATAAGTAGACAGCAGAGGGCACAGTGCCCAGCAAGGAAGCGATGGGAGTATCAGCTCAGCTTGACAAGTCCCAAACCTCAGTGCTTGGCAAGGAAAAAAGACATCAACACCAAGACTCCACCACTCTGGCAAACAGTGCTGGTTGCTTGGGTGGCCTGGGAGTGGAGAATTACTGAAAAACAGGTCTATTACAAAATTAGAGGAGAGCTGGAGTGTGTATTATGTGTATTATGGTAGCAGGAGACATACTTAAAATGACAAAATATCATATTCAAATATATGGTAATGAAATAGAAGTAGAATTAAAATCTGTTCCAAATGCAATATCTAGAATACAAATGGGTTCTGTATATGAGATAAATAACAGACTTTCTTTTACACCGTGATATACTTATCTGTTAAAGGTTCTAATGAGTATGCAGAAATGGTGAAAAAATATAATATTGAATACACAGTATAGGTAAAACCA
The DNA here is from genome assembly GCA_029233225.1 of Lepidodactylus listeri. Lineage (NCBI taxonomy): Eukaryota > Metazoa > Chordata > Lepidosauria > Squamata > Gekkonidae > Lepidodactylus > Lepidodactylus listeri. The sequence continues at coordinate 68,439,552 of JARCFY010000004.1, read as the reverse complement.
GTATTATAGTCAAATGGATTAGTTATGAAGTTTGAAACTTAAAACTTGAATGATGAATACACTTGTACCCCAACAGAAATAAGAACTATTGTACTTTATAGATGATACCTTGAAAAGTATAATGAAGGGGATGGAAGGGGAAATATTTTCTGTCCTATACATTATGTATGATTGTCTTTGACAAATGTAATTATATAGCATAACCTTTTTCTTTTCTCCCTTTTCTTTTCTGTACCCCCACTGTTTTCCTAATATAAAAACAGGGAAAAAAGAAAAAGAGAATTACTGGCAAGGCCCCCTGTGCTGATGAGAACACAGGAGATGCCCCAAGTGTCACTAACTTTTTCATGGCAGACCTTGAATCTAGATTCATCTTGAATTGGCAAGCCAACCCCTTGGTTTCCAATATGAAGGTAAAGGTAAGCCAATCGAATGTGACTGTAGTGGGTGGTGCTCATCTCCGCTTCCAAGCCAAAGAGCCAGCGCTGTCCAAAGAGTCTTCCGTGGCCGGCATGACTAGAGACCAAGGTGCATGGAATGCTATTACCTTCCCACCAAAGTGGTACCTTTGAGAGCCAGTTTGGTGTAGTGGTTAAGTGCGCGGACTCTAATCTGGGAGAATCAGGTTTGATTCCCCACTCCTCCACTTGCAGCCGCTGGATGACCTTGGCAAGCCATAGCTCTGTACCAGCTGTTCTCTCAAGGACTCTCAGCCCCACCTAGCTCACAAGCTGTTCTCTCAGTCCCACCTACCTCACAGGGTGTCTGTTGTGGGGAGGGGAAGGGAAAGGAGTTTGTAAGCCGCTCTGAGACTACAAGTGAAGGGCAGGGTATAAATCCAATCTCTTCTCTTCTTCTACCTATTTATCTACTTGTAATTTCTTGCTTTTGAACTGCTAGGTTGGCAGGAGCTGGGGCCAGAGACAGGAGCTTATTCTGTCATGCAGCACTCAGGTCTCGAACTGCTGAACTACTGACTTTCCTGGCTGCAGTTCAGCATCTTAACCACTTGAGCTACTGCAGCTCCTCAGAGGAAGATTACAAATGCTTAATAGTCCTCCTGTGTTTTAATTGACCAATGTTAATCACAGCCCTCTGTACTACTCTGCATGCTTTTCCTCCAACTGAATTGGTTGTGAATTTTTCTTTTTCTATATAGTCCATGTTGTGTACAACATTTTCTTTACTCTTGTGCCACCTTGTGACAGTCTACTAGATTTGCACCACACACCATGTGTCAAACCAGGCAGGGTTATAGAGCAGTTTACTCTTTTTTGTCATTCAGGTTATTTCTTTTCTACTTTGTTTATGAGTCCAAAAAGAAGGAAATTTTGGTCCACAGTGTCTTTGATTTAAATGAGAACAAGTACAATTTTATGCCAGGAGAAATATTTCTGCTAGCCATTGTCCAATAAATGCATGCATAACTTCCTTATTTGTAGAAAGACATAATTACATCCAGGCCCTATATATCTGTTTCATATGCAGTTAAGAAAAATCTAAAGTGAAATAACAGCATGTGAAATATAGATTTTTAACATAAAAATTAGCATGTAAAAAGTACCACGGAACACTTTTTCATCTATACATTAATTTTATTTTGGTCTGCAGACTTACAGATCTATACTGGGTGAACATCACCAAAGCTCAGCGTAGAAATGTGTACTATGTTTTGTTCATGAATTCTGTGTAATTTAAAAGCTTTCTTGCATCACTGCATAATATATGCTATTATCTCAACATAATCTGAAGTTCTAGTATTAGGGGACCAATGTAGCTATTAAAATTTAATCTACTGTGAAAGATACGAAATTAGCTGCCCCCCAAGAGCTTCTACAACAGAAGAAAATCCCGTATGTGTTGGCAGCATATTCCACAACTTTGAGAGATGGCACTTAATTTTCTGGGGACACAACAACATAACCATGTCCTCTCACTGCTAATTAAATTAATTACATTTAACTTCTGATTTTATGTTTAGTGTTTTCCAAAATTAATTCTCATCTTCACTAACATAAAGATGACAACATATTATCACTCTTTTCCTAGTCTCTGCTTTCCAAATAAATTGGGATGCTTGACAAAGAAGACGTTTTTATACCTTGTTTTTCTCTACCTTAAGGAGTCTCAAAGCAGCTTACAATCCCCTTTCTTTTCCTTTCCCCACAACGGACACCTTGTGAGGTAGGTGGGGCTGAGAGAGTTCTGAGAGAACCATGAATGGCCCAAGGTCACCCAGCAGTCTTCATGTGGAAGAGTGGGGAACTGAACCCGGTTCTCCAGATTAGAGTCCACTGCTCCTAACCATTACACTGCACTGGATCTTAACACCACACATGGTAAATCCCATGTGACAAGAACAACACAACCAAACAAGTAGATCCTAATTTTTCTTTAGAAAGAGCATATTATTTACTGTAAGCACCCTATGACTTAGTTGAGTGACCACTTTTTATACTCTCATTGAACATCTGTCACATTCACTTCTTCAATTTTGAGACAGAAGTTTTGGAGATGCATCTGAAGATCTGAAGATCTCAGTCTCTACTATCATGATTCAGCTGAAGAACAGAATGCTTCAATTGCATGGAGTTTGTCTGTCTGTCTGTCTCTCTCTCTCTTTCTCTCCACCTGCTGAACTAACTTGCTAGCTGTATGCAAGCAGTGTACAAAGACATGTTCAAAAGTGATTATGTTCATGCTTTGATTATCTGTGGTAAGCTCAGATTCAGTTGGATAGCTGTGTTGGTCTGAAGCAGCACAACAACGTTTGAGTCCAGTGGCACCTTTAAGAAGAAGAAGAAGAGTAGAGAAGAGATTGGATTTATACCCCGCCCTTCACTACCCAAAGGAGTCTCAGAGTGGCTTACAGACTCCTGTCCCTTCCCCTCCCCACAACAGACACCCTGTGAGGTAGGCGGGGCTGAGAGAGCTCTGACAGAAACTGCTCTTTTTCAAGAACAGCTGTGCCAGAACTATGGCTTACTAAGGTTATACAGCAGGTACAAGTGGAGCAGTGTGTTTAATACTCCACATCTGGAGTGGTGTATGTCTTTGAGACACAACTTAATGGTACAATCACAGGCCTGTAGCAAAATTGGTTGCTGCTGAAATTTCATGAGAGTGCATACAGATTCACCTATTTGTAATAGCCACTCTGGGTTTCCCTTTCTAATTCATTGCCTCTTCTATTTCCTCTTGCCATTACTGCTCAGTGACACAACCTCTGAATCCAATGATTTTTCTTTTCTAGACTTTTTGTTCCCCTGCCCCATATCTTTGAATCCTCTGACTGTTGTCTTTATTTCTGAAAAATACTTAAAATTAACCAAATTAATTTTAACAACAACAACAAAACAAAACAACTTAAAGCCCTGCTCGGGGGGTGTGTGTGTGTGTGACATTCTTATTATAAAAGCCAGCCAGTCAGTACAGCTGACTGGGGTGGAAGAAAGCACATGTCTTCATGAATGTCACAAGGGTTAGCTAACCAGCACTGTGTGCCTAGACAGCCTCTCTTAGAAACAGGACAAACTAGTTGCTCTTGATCCCAATTTTCTGAGGAAGACTGTACATCTAGCCAAAAAGATAATCCACTATAGGCTTATTCCTGAAGCTATATATTTCTGAATGCTTCCTATATCTAGTGGGAACAAATTATTCCTATTCTGAATCAAGAGCCCACCCATTTGATGCTGGAAAAGGGCAATGTCTGGTGCATAGGCGTAGACTACGGGGGGGCTCGAGAGCTCGAGCCTCCCCCAAAATTTCCCGGGGGGGACTGAGCCCCCCCTGGGAAAATGTAGCGCCTGCCGCTGCACCTCCCGGGACCCTTCCGAGGCCGGCAGCCACTGCTGCCGGTGCCTCTTTCTCTCCCCCCCCTTCCATCCTTTCCTCTCCCTCCCTCTTTTCCCGGCGAAGGGAGAGGGAAGGAGTGGGGGGGGGAGAGAGAGAGGCCCAGCAGCAGTGGCTGGCAGGCCTCAGAAGGGCCCGGGAAGCGCGGAGGTTTCCCAGTGGAGGGGGGGGACATCGCCCCAGCGAGCGCGCATGCTTCACACGTGCGCTAAAGAGCCCCCCCCTCAGATTTTACAAAAGTCTACGCCCCTGGTCTGGTGTACCAAGAAGAAGAGGAGAAGACCCTGAAGGGGGCAACAAGAAGACAATTAGATAGGGTGGTGAACACCTTCTCTCCTGTTAAGTATCATTCCCTGCCTGTCTCCAGATTGTCTGTCTCTCCAGGGTATCTGTCTCTGCTGCTCTTAGGGCAATTTCTCTCTCTCTCTCTCTGCCAGAGATGTAGTCAGGATCTCGAACTATCTCTGTTTCTTCTCTTTACTATCAAGTATATTAATTCCTAAATAAACTTTTATCTGCACTTTAATCAGGTTGTGCATCATTGCTCTGTTAATTACTCTACCAACATTTAAAACATTTTGAACTGAACATTAATAGCTAAGAGTTACTGTTCTATAATTATTTGATCAGCCTCTGTTGATATGATGCTTATTTTGCTACAGAGTTGTGTGGGTGGAAAAGTTTAATTAATGCATTCACTGGAATGCTAATGGAAAGGCATAATTAACACCCTTGGCAGCTTCTAGATCTCTGTGCATCTGTGAACAGATCAGTAGACAAAGCTTGGAACCAAAGCAAAATAAATGCCACAATATTAGGCATTGATTGCTCTGACTCCTGAAAACGTTAGACACTAATTAAAAGGAAAACTCCTGTTTGGATCCCCAAGGCATAGTCCCATCCATCATCTTTTCAAAATGTATAGTTTGTGGGGTAATGAGAATACTGGATGTTGTTACTCAGAGAACAAGAAAAACTGGAAGATCAGAAAATTCAGCCATAGAATTCATGGAAAATCTGTCTTGACAATGTCCTTGCATTAGAAGAGATCCTAGACCCTGTCCTACTGATGGCCTATATGTTACACTGTGCTCCTGTGCCCCACCCCCCCATGTCTGCCCCAGTCCTGGCAACCAGATGTGAGCCTCCTCTTCCTGCATACCATGGTACTGATCTGAATTAGGCCCCTGCATGCCTCTGGAAATTATGTTCTAAGCACAGAACTCCCAGAGCACATCTGTTCTACATGATGGAGGGGGGAAGGATGACACTAGAACCATGTAATATATAGTTAGATTCTGACTCTCCAAGGAAGAAACCCTCAGCTTCCTTCCAGAGGCATGGACAGAGAGGGTCCTTTCAGCAGAGAGGTAGAAGGTGGCAGCCCTTTAAGAAATTGGGAGCAGCAGATGTCTTGCATTGCACTTAAAATGAATCATAGAATCATAGAGTTGGAACGGGCCACAAAAGACCATCTAGTCCAACTCCCTGCTCAGTGCAGGATCAGCCTATAGTATCCCTGACAGGTGTTTGTCCAGCCGCTGCTTAAAGACTGCCAGTGAGGGGGAGCTCACCACCTTCCTAGGCAGCTGATTCCACTGTTGCACAACTCTTACTGTAAAAAAGTTGTTCCTAATATCCAGCTGGTACCTTCTCCCCCCCTAATTTAAACCGATTATTGTGAGTCCTGTCCTCTGCTGCCAACAGGAGGAGCTCCCTACCCTCCGCTAAGTGACAGCCCTTCAAATACTTAAAGAAAGCAGTCATGACCCCCTCAACCCCCTCTTCTCCAGACTAAAATCCCCAAGTCCCTCAGCCTTTCCTCAGAGGGCTTGGTTTCCAGGCCCCCAATCATTCTCTTCGCTCTCCTCTGCACCCACTCCATTCTGTCCACATCCTTTTTGAAGTGATGCCTCCAGAATTGCACACAATACTCCAGGTGTGGCCTGACCAATGCAGAGTACTGTGGGACTATGATATCTTGCAATTTGGATGTTATGCCTCTGTTGATACACCCCAAGATCACATTATCCCTTTTTGTCACAGCATCACACTGGCTGCTTGTATTTAACTTACTGTCTACCCATACCCCAAGATCTTGTTCACACATACTGCTACCCAGAAGTATATCCTAATATCCAGCTGGTACCTTTCCGCCAGTAATTTAAACCCATTATTATGAATCCTATCCTCTGCTGCCAACAGAAACAGCTCCCTGCCCTCCTCTCAGTGACAGCCTTTCAAATACTTACAGAGAGCAATCATGTCCCCTCTGAGCCTCCTCCTCTTCCAAGTCCCTCAGCCTTTCCTCATAGGGCTTGGTCTCCAGGCCTCTGATTATACTCATTGCTCTCTTCTGCACCTCCTCCATTCTGTCCACATTCTTTTTGAACTGAGACCTCCAGAACTGCAAACAGTACTCCAGGTGCGGCCTGACCTGACATCTTGTGATTTGCAGGGGCATCAGGTTTTGAAATCCGGGGGGGGGGGGCTTGTGCGTGCGCAAAGCGCGAGCTCTGAAACGATGCCACCGCCTCCCCCCCCCCCCCCCGCCGGCCACTCTTCCCTCCTTCCCTCTACCTCCTGGGGTTCTGGTCGAATGCCCAATCTCACGTTGGGCATTTGCCCGGAGCCCCGGGAGGGAGAGGGAAGGAGGGAGGGAGGGAGGAGTGGGTACAGGGGAGCTGAGCGGGGGGGGGGGGGAGAAAGAGGCTCTGGCAGCAGCGGACAGCCGGCCGGCCAGTGGCCTAGGAAGGGCCCGGGGAGGCGGGGGGAGATGCTCCATTTCGCCCGGGGGGGCTCAGTCCCCCCCCAGGAAATTTCGGGGGTGGCCCGAGACCTCGAGCCCCCCCGTAGTTTACGCCTATGGTGATTTGGATGTCATGCCTCTGTTGATACAACCCAAGACCACATTAGCCTTTTTGCTGCTGCGTCACACTAACAAGCCACCCATAGCTCAAGATCTTGTTCACACACACCACTGCCCAAAAGTATATCCCCCATCTAGTATGCATGCTTCTCATTTTTGTTATCCAGATGTAGAACTCAGCACTTATCCTTGCTGAATTGCATCTTGTCACCACCCACCCTTTTTTCCAGTGTCCTCAGATCTCGTTGAATTCTATCTCTGTCTTCTGGTGTGTTCACTACTCCTCCCAATTTGGTTCATCTGCAGATTTAATGAATAGCCCCTCCATACCCTCATCCAGATAATTTATAAAAATATTAAAAAGTACTAGGCCCAGAACTGAGTCCCGTGGCACCCCTTCCAATCACATGAAATACCACTGACAACATGCATGAATACAAGTGTGTATCTTTTTTTCTTTTCAAAAAATTGAGGCCCCCCCCCCCCCCGGGTGGAAAATAAACCATAATGACTGGTACAAAAGGCTGGGCACTGTACTTTTCTGCTACACGGCCAGAGTGGATGGGTCACCTGTTCACCATCTACAAGACTAAGTTAAGGAATTCCTTTCCCTTGCCAAATTACTAGGGAGCAAATGGAATTCAATCCAGGATATTTCCCTGTATTTTCCAATCAGATTGTAACTGTCTTGGTGGTGACTAATGTGTAACTGGTCCTGGTGCAGACTCAGCAATAGAAATGAACTTACTATCAATTTTTGCCTCTTTTTGAGCTTTGATGATTGATCTCTAAGTGGGTTTCTGGATGAATGGGGCAAGATGAGACTTCTCAAGGAAGAAATTCTGCAGGGATAAAGTTTGGTCATACTGATTGAAGACCATGTCTGTATTGTACATTCATTGCTCACCTGCTTTGGTGATGTTAAAAAGAATGGAAGAAGTACAGGACATACGATTTGCTTATGCACTGACAAGAGACAACTCTTGTCCAGCACCAATAATTTGTAGTACAAACTGTGAGCGCTTCTCCTTGCCTTGTCGGCTCTGCTGATGGATATGAATTGGGAGTATTAAAAGTGTATATTTTGTCTATAGCAGACATCTGTGGGATAGTCCTGCATAAATCTGTTAATGCAATTGCAGATTTATTTTCATTTTGGTGCTTTTGTTCAGTTCAGACAAACCATTGTTGGTAATTGTTTGAAATATGGTCAGCTGGTGAAACCCAGGATTTGGCTCACTGATTCATTCAGATCCTGGTTTGCCTTGACAAATGCTGGTTTCATGTAGTTTCACTGGTCAAGGAAAAGTTTCTTAGCCACTCTGGCTAGGCATCTCCATGGCACAGGTGGTGTGTGAGGGTTTTGCCAGGGAACAAGTCAAGATTAAGCCATGATACCTGTGATTCTGTGTCATTTCAAATCATACCTAAAGCTAACTGTGGTTCATAAAAATAGATTCAGGTGGGTAGCTGTGTTGGTCTGAAGCAATAGAACAAATTCTTAAAGGTGCCACTGGACTCAACCTGTGGTTCATAAACCGACTTAAAATCATGGTTTCAGATCCTGGTTTTGGTACCAAGTACAAGATGGGTTTCCAGATATCTACCAAAGATGGTGAGGGCAACTGAAACAGGGCCGACAAGGATAACAGGAGTGAGCAGATAGGTTTGCATGGGAGAAGGTGGCCCTTAAGGTATGTTGCCCCCAGGGTGGGCAGGGCTTTACAGGTCCAGTTTAGTGTAGTGGTTATGAGTGGTAGACTCTAATATGAAGAACCAGGTTTGATTCCCCACTCCTCCTCCACATGCAGCCAGCTGGGTGACCTTGGGTTAGTCACAGTTCTCTCAGAGCTGTTCTCTCAGAGCTCACTCAGCCCCACCTACCTCACAGGGTGTCTGTTGTGGGGAGAGGAAGGGAAGGAAATTGTAAGCCACTCCTCTTCTTCTCCTTCTCCTCCTTAAATTGAGCTTGGAGGCAAAGTGGAAGACAGTGTAGATGGAACAGAACTGGAGTGGTATAGTCCCTATGGCCCACTCCAGTCAACACTCTGGCCACAGCATTCTGTACCAAATGAAGCTTGTTATGTTTGAATGTAGAATTACCTGTCACTGGTGTTGAAGTGCTTATTACATGGATTATATGAAATTGAAGTCATTATTTACCATTCAAAAATAGTGTCCGAAGAGATTTCATTAAAAAAACCCTTGATAAGTAAATACTGAACTATTTTTTAAACTTTAAGCATCCACGATTCAGTAAACTGTTCAATTGGCAAGTCAGAGAGAAGATGATTTTTTTAGTGCTGAAGATGTTCACAGATGTGTTCACCATCAGGTTTTCAGGTAATCTGGCAACCATGAGGAGTTCAAAACATCAAATTCTTGTGAATGTTATGGTTGTATAGCTAAAAGCCTGGTTACAGGTAAATGAGAAATTTACTGTCATTTCTTTCAGCCCAAGTTACTTCACAGGTTGAGGCTAAAATGCAGTTCTGATCTCCTTGGAGAAAGGCCGGGATATGCACATGTAATAAAAACACATTCTCAGTGCTTTAATGGTAGGAATGGAGATGACACAAAGATTATTCTATGGCTGAGACGCAGCACTCACGCAAGATCAAAAATGTTATTCAGATAGATTTTTAAAAAGCAAACTCAAGCAATCCCAATTTAGAGGAGATATGGAAGTGTTTTCAGTCAGAGGTCTAAAGGTGGAAGAGGCAATTTGTACTGTGGAGAAGAAAATAAGTCTGTGCTGCTGATTACCCTGCCATTCAACCCTCAGTATACAGTATAATTTACACCTGCATCAACTGAAAGATGCGGAATCAAAATGATGTGTGCAGAATATTCTTCGAATACTTATAGCTAAATATGTCAGACAGAAAAGTTAGTATGTTTGCAAGTCAAATTCTACATGTTTTCTATTCCAGCCAATACCAAAAGGAGTCTTATTTCACCTTGAAGGTTAATGGATTTATAGAGGCACCCTCACTTTCCTTTTTTCTCCCCCCCCCTTTATTCTCTCAGTTTGTTCCCCATTATTTTTGAACCATAACAGAGCCCTTTGGCACCTTAAAAACCTCTATTGTAAAACAAAGTTGTATGGGCAACAGCCCACTTTGTCAGATTCTAAAGTGTTCCCTTCACTCGGTCAGCTCTTGTGTGGATAGATAAACACAATAGAAGAAGGTATTTTTTATTTCTGTAAAGGTCACAAATGAAAACGAAGCACAACCAAGAGTAAAGGATCCAATCAGAATGAGTGTGGGCAACTCCCAGCTGGTGAATTAGCAAAGCAAAATGAATAAACTACAAATATCTCTATAAGATGGGACAGCAACTATAAAGGCCCTGGCCTGAATAGCCCAGGCTAGCCTGATCTTGTCTGATTGCCAGAAGCTAAACAGTGTGGGCCCTGGAGTTTGGATGGGAGACCACCAAGGCACACCAGGGTCCTGATGAGGAGGCAGGCAAAGGCAAACCACCCCTGAACATCTCTTGCCTTGAAAACCCCATGGACGTAAATCAGCTGGGACTTGAAATCTCTAGAAGGGCAATTACTTTCTATAAAGCATTTGCTAATTCCAGTCCTTATTGAGACCCTCGATTTCCATATGAAGTCTTCTGGCTCAACATCAAGCAGGAGTCTTGGAAACCATTGTTGCCAGCAGAAGTACATCTGTCTTGATTTACCTGCTGGAAATGGGGTTGCACCCGCTGATTGGCTCACTTACTCTTTTGACTGGGTGAGGAGGTTTATATTTGTGCTCTATCTCTTGGTCTGCTTGTGCTGCCTGATTTCATTGTGTCATGACCCCCTCCTCACTCTTCTGTAGATCTATATATTCTGTCAACTGTGAGTCCTACTTTATAGATCTGAAACGACCTCTGCGCCCATGATGACCCAATAAAATGACTAGTGAGTGAGAAACAAGTCTCTTCGTCTTTTTCTCTAGAAGACGAATACCTCCGGAGACTCCGGAGATCTGTGAAAGTTGATTATGGAAGAACGCTGTCAAGACGCGCGCACGGCAAACGGCATTTGCCAGTCTGTTTTCCCGCACTCTTTAACCCTCTGGGCTGGCTTTTCTGTCACCATTTTGTCACTCCATCATCATATCAGCCAATCACCGAGTCTCACTCCGCCTTACTCCAGTCAACAGCCAATGAACCTAGATCGCCTGTCCTCCGTGCTGCTCATGACTCTTAAGGAAAGAGGCGGGTATGGGCGTGGCTTAGCCTGGGTTTTTTTTTTTGCGTGGGTCGACTTTGATGCTGCTCAACTGGGACGTTTCGGGAGGAAAAAGGGGAGGCGGCCGCGATTGGCTGAAAAGGGAATGCCGGCTGAATTCTGATTGGGCGTTAACCTGAGCTACTCAGCCTGGTGAGACTCGGCGAAGGAACTGAAACCAGCGGCGGTGGAAGGAAGGGAAGAGCGGAGCATCGTCGTCTTTGGAAGGGAGAATCGTGGCTAGAAGGCATCCCGTGCTGCACAAGGACCCTTCTATGCCAGAGAGCCTGGTGAGCTAACGCGGTCCTTCGCGGGGTCTGGAGGCCAGGCAGACGGGCGAAGGGATGCTCGCGAGGGTGCTAAGAACATGAGAGAAGCCAATGTCGGATCAGGCCAGTGGCCCATCCAGTCCAACACTCTGTATCACACAGTGGCCTAAAGCACCAGGTGCCATCAGGAGGTCCAGCAGTGGGGCCAGTGCGCGGCTCGATTCCACACTTGAAGCGTGTTTGGACCCTCTCTCCGTTTATGCAATCATTGCTGGTTGTTTATGCCAGTTCGCTTCGGGTCTCACGAGTGAGAACAGAATAATCCCCGATGCGCGCAGTCGGGATCGCCGCAGGGCAGACCTCTGCGTTCAGGGGCGAAAGGGGGGGTGGGTTCAAATACTGCTGAGGCTGGAAACCAGCAGCTCGTAAATCGCGTGCATCAGTTAATCCGGGGTATAGGCTTTAAAAAAAAAAAGTGCGCACCCCCGTGGCAGGCAGGCAGAGGCACGAGGTGACGGTTTCTGTTCCCTCTTCTGCGGGAGAGACTAAAACGTGTGGCCGAGCACGAGTTGGCTCCTTCCGCAGGGTGAGAGGACATCAAGGAGGCCTCCGGCTCTTCATCGGACCCCCGAGCCCGCCACCTTGGCAAGACGCTGCTCTCGGCACCAGCCGAGGAAGAAAGGCTGAACGAGAAACGGCGCTGCCGCCAGGGGGACCAGAGTTCCCTGCGACACAGACGGCAGAAGTCCGGCCCTAGAGAAAGGGGTTAGAGGGAGACCTCATTATTTTTTGTGGAATGGGATCAGGGCCGTCACATCCGCGCGCTGACCACGAAACGACTGGCCTCCTAGAGGTGCCTCAGTTGGAGAGATTTGGCTGGGGGTGGAAATCCTCTTTCAGTTGAGGGAGGGGTCATCCCACTCAGTCTTCTGTTCACAGTCGCAATGTGCAAGGCTGTTTAGAAGGTGGGTAACAAAATGCTGGGGAATCTTTGTCTGGGGGGCTCTCAGCAGCTATGCTGATACAAATGATCCCCCTGTATAACACCTCTGTGGCATCTTCCTCCTATTCCCTTCAGCTCATAACACTGACAGATGTACTGACTGAAGATTGGGATGTGCGTATTCTTCTGTTTGGTCAGAGTTGCCAGCTCCTCCGGGCTGGGAATACCTGGAGATTTTGGGGGTGGAGCCTGAGGAGGGCTGGGCTTAGGGCTGCCAAGTCGTACTCACGCACTGGCGGGGGGGGGGGGGGGAGTCCTTTGCCGCCCGGGAGCTTCCCTGGTGCGTGCGCAAAGCGCGCACCCCCAGTAACATCACCCGGAAGTGACGTCACCACGTTGGAGAAGTCGTCCAGCCTTCGGGGGTGGGGTTCCCCCCGCCAGCCGAATGCCGGCCGGCGGATCGGGAACCCCTATAGCGGGGGATCCCCCACCCCCCGGGCTGACTTGGCAGCCCTACTGGGCTGGGTTTGGGGAAGGGAGGGACGTCAACGGGGGAAGAATGCCATAGAATTCACCTTCCAAAGCGGCCATTTTTTCCAGGTGAAGTGATCTCTATCTCCTGGAGATCAGTAGTAATCTCCTCAGATCTCCAGCCACCACCTGGAGTTTGGCAACCCTATGTTTGGTGTATATGTCTTACGCCTTATAGGGTCTCAGGTGTGGTGCAGAACCTCCTGGGTTTCAGCATGAAATGGTGGTGGTGTCTGTGTATGTGTGGCCTCTGTGTAAACCTGAATCACTCATCAGGTTAGGTGAAGGCAGTTTGCATTACAGTGTAAAATAGGTCATGACAAATTAATAAGCTGTCTAACGGCACATTAGGCATGTATTACATAACATATGTATAAGAATCCGGGTGCCCAGTGGCTATTTAAGGGATGGGGGTGGAGCTGCTTATTCCTTTTCCATCTGCTCCCCTCCCAAGTAATTTTTTCTCTGCAGGGGTTCAAATGCATATTTGGTCACAGTTGGCTCCTGCCTTTCCCATCCCTTTCAGACTGTAACAGGCCATGGTTATGCAGTCTCCATGGCCGAGGTATATATATGAAAAGGCATCTTCATCCATATAGCATACGAATACTGAACTAAAAGGAGCAATGAGCTGGATGGCCCTTGCAAATAGCTTTGAAAATTCCATGTTCAAATAAGCAACCTAAATTCGGGCCTTCAATCTTTACCAACTGCCCTGCTTTGCCTTCCAAGGGAGTTTCTCTTCCTCCAAGGGAACTGTAAAAGTATCTTTAGAAATAGCTAATTTAAGAGGCAAACTATCTCAAGGCCTTTTTTTTTCCGAACACCGTAACTTTGGTACTAAAGTGTTCCTTTCCACACAACAGCTGCATTTAGATGCATGGAAAAGCCGGGTAATGCTTCCTTGTATGGAAAATCATGTGCCTCCTATATTGTCACATGTACCAAGCATATATATGTGCTTTATTGTGCAGTATGTGTGCTCATTGCACACGATGTACATGTGATTCTGCAACATAGATTTGATTCTGCATAGGAGATCTATGGTGGATCTGTGTTGTTACAGAAACAGACCTGGTGAGTCCGCAGACCTTGCACACTTCCTCCTTCCTCCCTCCATCACGTGTGACTTGGAAACCGAAGACTTCCTGATTCGTAACTATAGTTTATTGTTTATACAAATAACAAGGCTCATTCCCATAATGCCCGTGGGTTGCCATTGCATCTGAGTATAGCTGAGCATCTCCTATGTAGAAATCAACTCCATGTAGCACTGTCATGTGGGATAAGCATATATGTGGCAGTGTCACACATGGTGTATGTATATATGATGCATTCATTGTATATACAGTGATCTGTGCAGTAGATGTGAAGTGGTCCTAAGATGACATGATGGAAAGCATTTTTGGTTTCTCTTTTGAAAGACAATTTAAATTGTTACTGGGCACAGTGCTGTTTAAATTTGGTTTCTGTTTTTTGTCTAAGGACTTGGTCTCTGCCAGCAGTCCTCTTTCCTCCATAGAATCTCCCTCTTGCCTGCTTTGGGCAAATCTGGTCTGATGACACAGGGGACCTGACTTAGCCAGATCCACAGAACCTCTCTGCCTGACCCTTGCTTGGCTGTGCTAATATTGTCAGCCTGCAGCCAGACAATAGTTAAAAGCTTTGGATCTCTTCCTGTTTGAATGTCAAAGTCCATGTGCAGCCTACATGAACATGAACCATGTCTTGTAACAGGCTGTCCAGTGACCTCTTGTTCATGTGCATCGGTAGGTCAGAGTCCACAAAGGGACTGGCAACGCTTGCTGTTTATGTGTTATCACCTTAAACCTGGGGGTGTGATAAATGTGGGATGCAGCAGCAAGAAGAGTCCAATGCAGCCCTAGGCAGAATCCTGTGTAACTGCTCAGAATTGCATGTGCTTGCTCTGTAGAGGCAAACTGCTGGTACTTACCTTGGGTGATTTTTAAAACCAAAGTCTGCTCAGTGAGTCTTATCCCCCGGGAAGCGTTCTGAGGATTGCACAGGTAGCTGTGCAGCTCAGAGAGGCTGGGGCTATGGCAGAGCTGACTGAAGTTCTAGTACACAACAGGAAGCTGAGGAAAAAGGATTCAAGTTTTGTCTTGTGATTTATACTCTGATTTTTTTCTGTAGAAGGCAAAAAAGGGATGGCCGACTTCCCGGATGTAGGTTCTGTGGCCACAAAGCTGAAAAACACGCTCATCCAGTATCACAACACTGAAGACAACGAATGGAGAATGATTAAGGCCACAGTAAGTTGCTAAACCTCAGCCTTTGTTGGTTTTCTTTGATAGTAAGACTTTTCCATGTATCTGGAGCACTTTCCAGTGTTCAAAGTATTTCACACACATTACCTTATTGTGGTAATGCAATGCCGGCCAGCATTACCATCCCCATAAGACAGAGGAGGGAAATGGAGGCAGGGCTGGTGCCAGGTTTTTTTGCACACTAGGCGAGGCTACCTTCTGGCGCCCCCCCTCCCCCATGTGCCCACCAATTTTCAAACATAAATGCATTTTAGAAAGACAAAACCACAGAATTTGAAATTGCTGGTGCTGGGCCTGGCAGCGGGTCTCCTGCACAGTAATGCAGACTGTCAGTTCTGCGCCCCTCTGAGGTCTCTGCCCCAGGCAGCTGCCTACGTTGGCCTAATGGTGGCACCAGCCCTGAATGGAGGACACTGAGGCTGAAAGAGAACAGCTTCCCTAAGGCCACCTAGTCAGTTCATAGCAGAGGTGAGATTTGAACTGGGGACCAGTAGCCCAGTCTGACCAGTAAGCTACACAATCTGTTTACACAAAGTGAGTTGAGAATATGTGGTGTGATGATTTTAGAAGAAGAGGATGCTGAATGGGAATTCTTAATGTTTCCACTGACTGTACCACTATGCAGAAAAAGCAGCGCAATGTGTTAGGAGCTATGAAACAGACTCTCTTTCTTAGTACCACCTTGGGAAAGTCCAACATCTTGCTTAACTGTGACTGGAAATGGAGGCTTGGAGCTCTCATGAATAATTATCCCCCCAGTCCAAAACAATCTTTAACAAAATTACTTCTGTTTAGTTGAGTAATCTTCTTTGAAATTTTATCAAATGAAACGAAATCAAACCTTAATCTCCCTTCTTAACTGTTTTATACTGTTATGTGTCATTGCACCTCCAAATGGTCACTGATGAAAACTGGTATTGCAATGATGTGGCTGATGACAGGGCCCATCCTAACAACGCAATGGCGGTGCAACAAGTTTAGTTTTCCAGAGGGCTTTTATTCTCCTGTCATTTCCTTTAGAACAGGAACGTGGTGATACCTGTGGCCACAGGGAAAGATCTCACTCATATGGTGATTTAAAGCTGTATTTGATATGGTTGTGTCTTGAGTGGATTGGTGAAAGTGGAGAGGGGGGTGTTAAAGGAGAAGTATATAAAACAAATGAGTTTAGGCAAAGATATAGCATTCTTTCAAAAAGCACATTTGGATTAACTTCTGTATACTTTAAAAGGCCTATTGAACCTACATATTATATGAAGAGTTCCCCCCGAGATACCTTTTTTTTTTTTACCATCAGTATTCCAGTTTTAGTTTTACAGGTATGGAGTGACTGAGGCATTTTAATAGTGTCTATTAGTGATTTTTTTTTATTTTCTTCTCCAGAAAAACACTACAATTTGGCGTAAGCCATCAGAAGAATTCAGTGGATACCTGTAAGTTCACCCACAAAGGGGAACAATTTCTGTTTGTGTGTGTGTGTGGGGGGGGTGTTTTGAGAGGGGGACCCTTCCCAGATTTGATTAGATCTGAAACTTCTGCCTGATGGTCATTCAGCTGGTGCATCTCCTGCCCTGCAAATGATGCCATTCACAATCGCTTTATTTTATTTTATTTACTTCCGTTTATGAGCCAACTTTCTTCCCAGCGGGGCCCCAATGTGGCTTGCATTTCCTTGTCTCTATCATGTTATCCTCGCAGTGACTCTGTGAGGTAGGTTAGGTCAAAAGTGTGTCACCCTGCAAGCTTCCACGGCAGAGTGGGGATTGAAACCTAGGTTTCCCAGATCTGTGTCTGACACTCTAGCCACCACACCGGCACTTTGAACTGTTTTTCCCAAGTTCCCAGTTCTTCCCACAATCACTACTGTAGAGTGGGATACCATCGGCATTCAGACTCAGCACCTTTTCCTGTCCCTGTGGCTGGAGGCTTATACAAACCACCTGTGATGGCTCACCAAAGGACCCGTTGCAGTGTCATTTTACTGAGCAGTGAGGTCTGGAGTTTTACTGTCTTCTAGTATGGTTCCCATTCACATAAAGCTGCCTGTTCAGAGCTCTGCACAGGGTGGCTCACAAATGAAAACAAGAGAAAATCCTAAAAAACAAAAAAATTTTTGTAGGACATTGCACCTTGGTGCACAAATTTAAGAACCTTTCTATTTGGTTTCTGCTTATGAAATGAACAGTTCTTGTTTGGAATCCAAATCAGCTCCTGCCATCTGGTACATTTGGGCAATATTTTGGCACTGAGAGAATAGTGTACTGCCCTCGGCCTGGCTAGTATTTGTCTTGCAGCTTTGAGTGCTGCATGGAATGTAGTCCTGGTATTACCATAGTCACTTGTTGATTTGTGAATAGGGCATAACACCACTTCCGCACCATTCGTAC
This sequence comes from Lepidodactylus listeri, assembly GCA_029233225.1. Classification (NCBI taxonomy): domain Eukaryota; kingdom Metazoa; phylum Chordata; class Lepidosauria; order Squamata; family Gekkonidae; genus Lepidodactylus; species Lepidodactylus listeri. The sequence goes on along the minus strand of JARCFY010000004.1, from coordinate 68,422,176 downwards.
ACATTTTTAGAAAGCATTATTTTGCTTGTGTGTCATGCCTGTCATTCTCTGAACCAGAGCACGTCCTGCTGTAGCACAGCTTTTGTGTGTTGGCGGGCAGGAGGAGGGAATCACTCATATGGGCTCGGGAGTGGGGGTGGGGGACACAAGTTGGCAGAGCCATGCCAGGCTCCTCTGCTCCATTCAGAACAAATGAATGGAGTACAGTAAGCACCACACAGGCGTTATAGAGAGTAGTATTGTCTACTGACAGAAGAGGGGGGTTACTTAATATCAGGAATGAGAAAATAAAGGAACTGAAGGAAAATAAAAGGTAAAAACTGATTGTTAATAACGGGGTATATGGCCTTATATGATCCACTTTCAAAGGAAGAAGTTCTCTTGATATTCTCTTGTGTTAAATCTGCTTTTATAGCTACAAAACACAAGGGATTGTGGAAGATGTTGCTAACAGGATAGTGGATCACATACGTCCTGGACCTTATCGGCTACACTGGGACAGTCTCATGACCACAATGGACGTTGTTGAAGAGTTTGAAGAGGTAACATGTTGTCCAAATATATGAATGGAACTATTAGCAGTGTGAATGCATATGTTAGTTGGCATAGCAGTTGCAACAAGCTTTAATATTTGCCATTTGTTAGTGAAAAGTTTACCTGCACAGACATATTTTCACAGACTTTGTTTCTTTGGCTCTGAATGCTCTCAGAATTCAACTCAAAAGTCTGTGCGACTGATTATAATGGTCTTTGGCCACATACAATAAATGCTGCTTTTTTGCCATCAAGTCACAAGCTGACTTACACCGACCCCATAGGGTTTTCAAGACAAGAGATGTTCAGAGGCTGGCCATTGCCTGCCTCAGCACAGCAGCCCTGGAGTTTCTGGGTAGCCTCCCATCCAGTTACTAACCAGGGCTGGCCGTGCTTAGCTTCTGAGATTGGATGAGATCAGGACAGCCTGGGCCACCCAGGTGAGGGCACAATAAATGATACTAACTTTTTAAAAGGCTATATCTCTGGCATTCTTCAATAAAAGTTTCTGCTTCTGAGGGAGGTGAATTATATGGAATGGGCCAATACCAGTTTTTAATAAGTTTTAAGCTCCAGTGGTTTCAGTGGGACAGACTTAAGCACATATTTAACCTTGTCCCATTGAAGTCAATGGAGTTTAAAACTACTTAGCTTGAGCTAGAGCATGGCCTTAATCTCTTTCTTAAACTATATTATTTTGAGACTTCCCCCCCCCCTCATTTGTTGAATTTAGCCTTTTTAAAAAATACTTATGGCCTGAATTGAGCCTTTAAAGAAATACTCTCTGCCTTAATCTCTTTCTTAAACTATATTATTTTGAAACTTCCCCCCCTCATTTGTTGAACTGAGCCTTTTAAAAAAATACTTATGGCCTGAACTGAGCCTTTAAAGAAATACTCACTGCCTGGAATCTGCTGATGTGAAGCATTGGATGCCCTCTGTCAGCAGGGAAAGATGAGCATATAAGAATCTTCAAAGTGGCTTTGCTTGAGCTTTGGGGAGCTTGTTCTGATTTCAGTACAGCATTCCATCCTGGAACTGGAGTAAAGACCACAGTTTCCGCATCAGTGCTGCCTTTTGCATTGGCTAGTCACCTCCAAATCATTTTTGTCCTCTTTTGAGACTAACGCATGCCAAAACATCTGCAGTCAATTTTCTGTTAAGCAGAATTATGATCATTCTGTTTAGCAAGTTTGGCTTTATCACAAGCACCTGCAGCAAACCTGAATTCTTCTTCAGTCAAAAGGTTGTACACTGAGGGAAATCTGTTGAATCCATATCAGATCTGCAACTGGGAATATTTTTGCCCCTCTCTTCAACCAAAAATAGTTTTCAGGATGGTTTACAAAAGAAAAAATAATCCCCCAAAGAGTGGTATAAAAACAACCCACTTGCACTGGCAGCAGCATTTTTAAATGGTCTTAAACAGCTTCAGAATAACATGCTTCAACAGACATGCCAGCCGTGTCAGGAAACTGGACTCCACTGGCCTATGTGGGTGGACTTTTTAAATATGCCCCTCTGACAGATTGAGATAAATCTGAACCTCACCCAATAATGGTCAGTCCATGGCAAGCAGCCCGATTTCATCAGATCTTGGAAGCAAAACAGGGTCAGTACTTGGATGGGAGACTACCAAAGAAGACTGCTGTGGAAGGCAGTGGCAAACCACCTCTGCTTCTCTCTTGCCTTGACAGCCTGTTCCTGCTCAACCCCAGGTCTGAAACCAGATTCAGTAACCTTGGTAAGGAGATTGCCGGACAGCAGAGTAGGCGGTGCACTGACAAAATCCTGGTCTGTCAGATATATACACCAGAATGCTGCCCAATGAAGCACTCAAAAGATCAATGGAAGCCCAGCAGATGACAGGGACTCCCCCTTCCTGGCCATCAAGCTGAGGCTGCTGCTGCTGCACCGAAAAACCAGGGAAGTGATTCCTCCAGGGAGATGATTCCTCTTGTTTCATCTCAGTAATACCTGCTGTCCTTCTCACCCAGAATCAAGCCTGCATATTAAATTATTTAAAAACATCCTTACATTTGTTCAGGGCTGCTCATGGATCCCGCATGGCTGGAGGGAAGGCTGTCGAGAGTGGGTGCCATGAGCTGTGATCTGGGAAGTTCTCTGTTCAGATCTTGCCTCTGCTGTGCTCACTAGCTGGCCTTGGGCAGCTGTTTCCTCAGCCTCAACCCTCCATGTGTACTATGGGATGATAATGCTGACCAGCTTCATGTTGTAATTCTTAAACACTCCTTTTTAAAGAACTGCTGCAAAATAATATATGTGAAGCACTTTGAACACTCATAAATGCTAAGTAGTACTGTTGTCAAAAGTGCATCTAATATGTAAATATATCAAATCTGAAAATTGGGGGAAAGTGCCAGGTGCTTGTCAGCCTTTGAGCTCTCTGGCTGGAATAATGGAAGATGGGTTCTGGCTTACTTCTTATTTTACAATGGAAGAGGATTACTGCTTGCATATTTCCCCATATATCTTCTTATACAAATCCTTTTTTTCCATATTATATAACATTTTGTTCTATTTGTATAGTCTTGCTTTTATCTTGTATTGGTGGTTTCCCACCACATCTGAAGCATAACACATTTTCCACTTTATCCAAAATAGTAATACTTATATCTATGTTTACATTTCTGGTAACGGTTATATATCTTTAAAATACTTATATACCAATTCTTATTTTCTGTATTCTTATATAATTCTAAAAAACAACTTCATTGTCTAATTATCCTTAGTACATTCATAGACTCAATTTCTATTCCTTTATGCTATTATAACCATGTATAAATGTAGTTTTTCATGTCCCAATATTTTTCAACATATTCTTTCAAATCCTTCCAATCTTCTAAAAAAGTCTCTGAGTACAGATTATTCAACTTTCTAGTCCATTTATCCATTTCAGCCATATATAACAATTTTTTCAACCATTCCCACACTTCTGGTATTTTTTCATTTTTCCAATTTTGTGCATACACCATTCTTGCTGTTGTAATCATATACTATATTATTGTCCTTTTCTTTACATTTATCTCTTCTAGTTTAAGTCCAAGCAGTAACATTTCAGGTAATTTCTTAAATGTACATTTCAAATTTTTTTCCATTTCTGCATGTATTATAGATCAATAAGTCTTCGCTTTATCACAAGTCCACCACATATGATAAAAAGAACTTTCTTTTTACATTTCCAACATTTGTTAGACATATTTTGATTAATATTTGCAATTTTTTTGGTGTCATATACCATCTGTACATCATTTTAAAACAGTTCTCTTTTAAATTATAACATGTAGAAATACTCATAGCATTTTTCCATAAAAATTCCCAAGATTCCATTTCAATGTCTTTGTTTAAGTTTATCGCCCATTTTATCATTTGTTCCTTTACCATTTCATCTGCGTTAAACCAATTTATCAATACTTTATACATTTTAGAAATCATTTTTTTCCCATCTTCCTCCCAAATTTGTTCTATTTCATTGTTTTTTTCTCTAAAACCAGATTTTTTATCACTTCTGTACATATCATATATTTGTCTGTACCTTAACCAACCATAATCAAAGTCCATCTGCTGCTGCTCCTTCAATTTAAAGTCTTTACCATGTCTTGTTAACAGGTCTCTATATTTCAACCAGTCTTGTCCTTTGTAGTGTGATGATGGATTTAAAACTTCTGCAGGTACAATCCACATAGGTATTTCTTCTGGAAAAAAGTTTTTATATCTTGTCCACGTATCGATTAATGTTCTTCTCAAATAATGATGCTTAAACATATTGTCCATTTTTGTTTTACTATAATACAGATATGCGTGCCACCCAAACCTACAGTCATGACCTTCCAGGGACAATAACTTTCTATCTTGTAACATAGTCCATGTCCCTACCCAAGTCAAACATACTGCATCATGATATAGCCTTAAGTTTGGTAACTGGAACCCACCTCTCTCTTTAGCATCACACATTATTTTCATCTTAATTCTTGGTTTTTTCCCTCCCCACACAAACTTAGTCAATTCCTTCTGCCAGCATTTGAATGTTTTTACATCTTTCACAATTGGAATAGTTTGAAACAGAAACATTATTCTTGGTAACACATTCATTTTAACCACTGCAATTCTACCCAACAGTGACAAATTTAATACATTCCACCTTTTAATATCTTGCAAAACTTGCTGCCATAATTTCTCATAATTATTCTTATACAAATCAATGTTTTTCATTGTTAGGTTTACACCTAGATATTTTGTCTTTTTCACCACTTCACATTCTATAAGATTTTGTAATTCAATTTGCTTATTATTTGGCATATTTTTACACATCACTTTTGATTTATTCTTATTTACATAAAACCCAGCCAAATCACCAAACTCTCTTACTTTCTGCAACAAATATGGTAGTGTAGTCATAGGGTCTTCGGCTATAAACATCACGTCGTCTGCAAAGGCTCTATATTTAAAAGAGAAACCTTTTATTGTTAAGCCTTTAATTTCTTTATCTTCTTTCAAATTTAGTAACAAGACTTCCAAAATCCAAATAAATAGCAACGGCGAAAGTGGGCATCCTTGTCGTGTTCCTTTTTCCACTTTAAAGTAATCCGTTTTTTCAGTATTAATTATTAAAGAGGATTTCTGTTCTCTATATATTGACTTAATAAGATTAAGCATATAGTCTCCAATTTCAAGATGTTCCAGCACTTCAAACATAAAATCCCAATTTAAATTGTCAAACGCTTTCTCCGCGTCTAAAAAAAGAAAGCCCACTTCCTTCTCCGGATGTTTATCATAGTACTCTATAGCATCCACTACTACTCTTAAATTGTCTCTTATTTGGCGATTAGGTAAAAATCCTGCTTGTTCTGTCTGTATAGTCTCTTTAAGATGTTCCTTAAGCCTATCAGCTATAATCTTGGCAAAAATCTTATAGTCATTGTTTAACAAAGAAATTGGTCTATAATTTTTAACATTGGTTAAATCTTGACCTTCTTTCGGAATGAGTGAGATGGTTGCTTCTTTCCAAGTCTCCGGGACCTCACCTGTCACTCCTATGTCATTCATTAATAGCAATAACACTGGTGAGATCGATTCCTATAGTGATTTATAAAACTTAGCTGTAAATCCATCTGATTCAGGTGCTTTCCCTAATTTTGAGTCATTTATTGCATTTTTAATCTCTTGTAGTGATATTGGGCAGTTAAGTAGTTCTTTGATTTTCTCTGTTGGTTTTGGTAATTTTAATGACTGTAGGTATTCTTTAATACTTCTTCTGTCTTTATTTTCCTTCTTAAAAAGCTTTGCATAATATTTAAAAAATTCTCTTTTTATTCCCTTATTGTCTATTATCTCAATATTGTCCCATATCACTTTAGTAATAAATTTATTTTCACGTTTTTTCTTTAATTGCCATGCTAAGTACTTTCCAGGTTTATTTGCACCTTCAAATGTTTTTTGTTGCAATTTTTTCAGGTTCCAGTAAGTCTCTTGATTCAAAATAGCTTTTGCTTGGTCTTGTAACATCCAAATTTCCTTTTGCAGTTTCTTTTTTCCTGGTCTATTCTTCAGTTCCTTTTCTTTTATTTTAATGGCTTGTACAATGTTTTCATATTGTTCTCTTTTCTTTTTATTGTCTTTAGCGTTCAGTGATATCAATAATCCTCTCATCACTGCTTTGTACGCATCCCACACAGTTTGAATTTTTACTTCTTTTTGTATGTTCGCTTGAAAATATAAATCTGTCTCTTCATGTAATTTTTTAACTATTTCTTGGTTGTCTAATAAGTCCTCATTTATTCTCCCATCTCCTTTGTCTTTTTGTCTGCCCAGAAATCCATAGACAAGGATTGTGGTCTGAGATTATTCTAGGTAGAATTTCAACTTTTTTTGTCTTAAATGTTAGATTAGTAGACATCCAGATCATATCAATTCTTGAATGTGAATCATGTCTGTTAGAGTAAAAAGTATAGTCTTTCCCTTGTGGGTTAACCTTCCTCCAAATATCCTCCAGCTTTTCCTGTTTTATCAGTTCAAAAAAATTTTTGGGAAGTTTCCCTAGTGTGTCGTCTTTTCTCTTTGAGCGCCAATGAAAAAAATTGCCAATGAAAAAAATTCTTCTCCCAACTTTTTTCTTATTAAATATTTGTAGTCTTATTTCTTAAGATGGGCCTCTTGTATACAAATTATACTACATTTTTGTTTCTCCAGCCAGTGACCTACCATTCTACGTTTTTGGGGTGAATTAAGTCCATTTACATTCCATGAGAGTACTTTGTAATCCATCTTGTTGTAGTCTTAAATATCACCAAATTCTTCCTTGTTCTCACCAACAAAGGCGTACATTTCTGCTGAATTTTTAATCACTATTCTGTTGTTACCATAATAAAAACTCAGTCCTTGTGGTATTTCCCAACGAAATCTTATTTTTTTCTCTTTCAGTTTGTCTGTCAGACGCTTGAATTTTTTCCTGTCTTGCAAAATTGCTCTGGGCAGTTCTTTCATTACGATAACTTTCTTTCCACCTATTTCAAAAGAGTCTGTAAAACATTTCTTGTAGATTTGTTCTTTTGTTCTCTTCATTGTAAATTGAACTACCACGTCCCTTGGTATGTTTTTGTCTCTTGCGTATGTAGAATTGACTCTGTAAACAAGATCCATATGTTCTTTAACAACTTCCTCTTCCTCTTGTAAAAAATCTGCTAATGCTTCTTGCATTCTTGTAAAAATATCTTCGCCTAATTTTTCCTCTATACCTCTAAATCTCAGATGGTTTTGCATGTCTCTATAGTGCATCATCTTTTCCATTCTGTCATTTTCCTTTATTGTTTTTTGAGTATTTTCTTCCAGTTCTTTTACTTTGATTTCTATGTCTTGTGTTCTAGTGGTTAACTTTTGTAATTCAGATTTTAAATCTATAAAATTTTTGTCTGCTTGTGCAGCTATGCCATTCATTTTAACATTTACCTCTCCTATAGCGTCTAACATTTTTTTTCCCATTGCTTCCATAACAGCTAGTAGTTCTTTTTCTTTTTTTGCTGCCATTGTAGGAGAGGACCATGTAGCTGCTCTCGATCTTAGTCCGCGGTCCGTCTTGTCTCTTTAAAAAAGATCGATTTTATTTTATTTTCCAAATCAAACACCGATTAATGTGATCACACAAGCTAGTCTTGCCAAGTCAAATTTTGTTGGTTTCAGCCTTCTAAGTTATATAGTTTATGAGATATTACTGTTTAAAAATTTTATAAATCCAAAATGGCGGGCGCAACTTCTCTATGGTTTGTGTCAAAGGTTATAGTCTTTTTACCTTGCTTCTGGCTTGCCGTAGTTTCCTTTTGTCCCTTCCTCTTGCATACTTGTCTGCTCTCCGCACGTCACTTCCTGTTGTAGTCCTTTTGGTCCAGCAGTTTTTACAGTCCCCTTTGCTCTCTTCCGGTTCTTCTCCGTTTCCCTTCTTGTCTGCTCCTCAAGCCGTCACTTCCTGTCTCAATCCTCACAGCTTGGTCTCGCGATGCTTGGTTCCCTCCTCCCCTCTTTGTCTCGCGATGCTTGGCTCCCACTCCCGACTCTTCTTAACCGCAGGAATGTTAAACAACTTGTTTTTTTTGCTTTTTAAGTTCAAATTCAGCTTTTTAACGTTTCAAAACTGCACTCATCCAATCTGCAACAGTCTATTGCTTCACCAGATCTGCTTTTCGTCTTTCAAAACACGGTAATGGTAAGGCAAAAACTTTTTTTCCGTTACCTTATGTTGTTACTTCTCTTCAGATGTGGTCCCAACGTTTAAACTTTGTCTTCTTTGTTAAGGAAATCAGGGGAATTGGAGATTTTATGCTGATTTAATCAGCTCAGCTCGGCTCCTTAGAGATACTTGCAGAAATCTTCTTCGGCTGCAGTGCTCAAGGTGTTGTAAAAGTCTCCTCCGAGACTTTTCCTTCACCGAGCTTGCTCAAACCTGGATTATATTGCTTGCTGGTCCTCACACTACCTGTGTGAGGTTGCGTCAGGTGGATTTGTCCACCCAAGCTGTCAAAAAGAGCCGCTGTCCGCCTTGCGCATTTGCAAAATGCGCGTTTGCATTTGCAAACGGATATGATCCGTTTGGCATCTAACACTGAGCAGCTCTTTCTAGTCCCATAAACATTTGTGTAAAGACAAGATTAGCATCCTATGTGCATGTACACAACCTGACTTCTAATGGAATGCTATCTCACAATATCTGCTATAATTATACAGAGGCATTCCCTTTCCAGGGGTACAGCCAATTTCCAAGGTTTCATAAGAGCGTAATGAGAGCCCTTCTGGATCAGACCAATAGTCCATCTAGTCCAGGGTTGGCCAAACTGTGGCTCGGGAGCCACATGCGGCTCTTTCACTCATATTGTGTGGCTCCCAGGAGGCTCCCCATCTATTTGCTCTCTCTCTCTCTTTCTGTCTCTCTTCCTTCATCCCTCCCTCCCCTCCCTCCCCATCTATTTACTTTCTTTGTTTCTCTCTTTTTTTCCACCTCTTTCATTCTTTCTTTCCACCTCCCTCTCTCTTATCATTAGCAAACAAATAAATATAATTGGACAAATAAATATCATTATCAATATCTGTTTTTCCTCCCTTTTTTTGGCAGTCTCATTTACTGTTAATTAAAAAGCAAATTTGCATATTTTCCAATAAAAACGAGTGTGTAATATTTATTCATGTCTTGTGGCTCTCAAATATCTGACATTTATTCTGTGTGGCTCTTACATTAAGCAAGTTTGGCCACACCTGATCTAGTCCAACAACCTGTCTTACACAGTGGCCAATCAGTTCCTCTGGATGGCCAACAGCAGGGCATAGATGCCCAGGCTTTCCCTGGATACTGCTTCCTGGCTCTGGGATTCAGAGGCTTAGTGACTGAATGTGGAGGTTCCCCTCAGTCACCATGGCTAGTAGCCATTGATAGGTTTATCCTCCATGAACCTTTCTAATCCCCCTTTAAAGCTGTTTATTCTTGTGGCCATCACCACGTCCCCTGGCAGCGAATTCCAGATTTTAATCACTCTGTGTGTCTATCCTGAACCTACTGCCCATCAGTTTCATTGGGTGCCCTCAAGTTCTAGTATTTTGGGAGAGAGAGAGATTTTTTTTTGTCAACTCTCTCCATCCCATGCATAATTTTATAAACCTGTATCATGTCCCCCCTTAGTCATCTCTTTTCTAAACTGAAAAGTCCCAGACTCTTCAGCCTTTTCTTATAGGGAAAGTGTTCCAACCCCCTAATAATCTTGGTTGCCCTCTTCTGCACTTTTTTCATATCTGCAGTGTCCTTTTAGAGATATGGGGACCAGAACTTTACACAGTATTCCAAAAGAGGCTGCACAATAGATCTCTACAGGGGCATTACAATACCTCTGCAGCACACTGGGTTGACACTTCCATTAAGTTATCCACTGCAACCCCAAGATCTTTTTTCCTCTCAGTCTCAGCAGGTTCAGACCCCATTAGCCTATACTTGAAGTTGGGATTTTTTTTGTTCCGATGTGCATGACCCTATACTTACTAACGTTGAACTTCATTTGCCACATTGTCACCCACTCATCCAGTTTATGGAGGTTCGTAAATACTGATCCTTCTGGGACCCCACTGATTAATTTCCTTCATTGTGAAAACTGTCTATTTATTCCTACTGTTTGTTTCCTATCACTCAACCAGTTTTTAATCCATAAGAGAACTTGTTCTCTTATCCCATGACTGCTAAGTTTACTCAGGAGTCTTTGGTGAGGTACCTTGTCAAAAGCCTTTTGAAAGTCCAAGTATATAGTATCTACCGGGTCACCATTATCTACATGCTTGTTCACTTTCTCAAAGAACTCCAAAGGGTTGGTGAGGCAGGACTTTCCTTTGCAGAAGCCATGCTGATTTTCCCTCAGCAGGCTCTACATGCCTAACAATTCTATCTTTGCTTACAGTTTATACAGATTTGTTTGGGATAGACTTTAGGCTGACTGGCCTATTTCCCTTGTTTTTGTGTCTTCCCTGTTAGCTGATACTGACGCTGGTATCACTTTGGCTGTGGCTAAATTTCTGGCGGCAGTATCTTCTATACAGAGGTGTTGTATGAATGATACCCCTTGAACTGCTATGTTGCTTTTATCTTGCAGAATTGCTGTGTGATGCGTTATATCACTGCTGGCCAGCTGTGGAACATCATTGCACCAAGAGAGTTTGTCGATTTCTCTTACACAACGGACCATGAAGATGGGCTTTTATCATGTGGTAATCCCTCCTTAAACATATTTATTTACAGTCAAATCTTGAAAGGTGTGCGTAAGCACATTGAAATCAACTCTGCATGGGGCTGAGTTGCTGTTTGCAACAGATGATTGGATTGTCACACACAACTCACAACTGCAAACATTTCAAAAACATTTTTAAAAATAGCATGGTAGTTATAGCCTGACTGCTCTTTTCAGAGTGTAAGTGCAGTATAAAAATTGTTTTCATGCAGAGCTGAGTGACTGTAGTTAGTATTGTGTGGTTTCTGAATAATCCATGCATTTGAGACAAGGATGCTTTCTAAATGAGGATGGGTTTAGGTGGCATCTGGATTGCTGCTGCAGTTTCCAGTACAGCACAGGGACAATGGGTTCCATGTGGTCAGTTTCCTCACATTTCCCTGGCCCAGTCCCCTGCAGCATCCAGTCCCTCCACTGCAACACCAGGGGCTGCTTGATGTTGTTGTTGAACAGCCATGAATGGAAAAACAGGTGTTCCAACCCACCAAAATGTTTTGTTTTGAAACAGGTATCAGCCTAGACTATGGTGAAGTAAGGCCTTCTTTTGTCCGAGGATTCAACCACCCCTGTGGCTGGTTCTGTATCCCGCTCCAAGAAAATCCTGGGCACAGCCTTCTGACTGGCTTTATCCAGACGGATCTGCGTGGGATGCTCCCCCAGGCTGCGGTGGACACTGCCATGGCGAGCACCCTGGCGACCTTTTATTCTGATCTCAGAAAAGCTCTGAAGGCATAACGGGGGTCTGTGTTTGTCTAGCAGTCATTCCTTGCAGCATATTTTAAAAAAACTCAGGCTAGGCCAAAAGCTGACAGGAGCTGCACAGACCAAATGGAAGCATTTCCTCCATTTTAGGGCTCAGGGCGCTTTTTTGGACTGCAACCCTGGAAAAGTCATAGAAATGTTTCACATAATGTCTGAAGATATGCACACACCCTAGCTCAAGACACAATGTTACATTCTTTGCTTTCTTTGCCCAGCCCACAATGATTTAAACTGAGATAATGGGAGGTGTGCTGTGTTCATCTTGTGGATTTGGCTTAAATTTAAGGTTGGCTTAAATTTAAGGCCTTAGAGCAAACTAGGCTATGGATCAGTTCATTTGTTTGTGAGTGGGCGCACATCCCAGTACCGCAAGGGAGATATAGCCCCAGATTCCCTTGCCAAACTGGGAATATTGTGTGCTGATTGTATAGTCAAACACAAGAATTAGTTTGCATATGAGGCTCTTACAGTTGTGAAGGTTCCACAGTGTGGATAGAGGAGCAATGTTCCCTCTAATTTTTTCCCCCTATTGAGAGGAGCAGTTCACATCCTGAGCAGAATATAACTGCTGTAATCTTAAAATGGGCAATGGGCAGTGCAAGATCCTGCAGGGCTCCAGATTGCTGCTGGGCGGGGCTTTCTATGCTGATGAGTGGCCAATCACACACACACACCTTAGAGGGAACACTGTAGGGGAGTCATATCTAATACTTTGCACTGTGGTTAGGAATGGCACTTTCCCAACCATTTTCTTGGGCTGTGCATATGTTATACACATGAAGCCCAATGCTTTTGAGGATAAAAGTGGCCTTGCCACTTTCTGATTGCTGTTTGTCCCGTATTTTATGGCCTCCATTTTCAAAATGTGGGGTCCAAAATCATGTATCCAGAAAGCTTTCTTCAGATATTGCGATTTATATGCGGTTTGTGTCATTGGTTTCTATAGTTAGACTTTCACATTGTAAAAAAGGTCTTTTTATTTAACAGTCTCTGAGTATTACAGCTAATTTTTTAAATACGAGTACAAAATCTATCTGATTTGAGTGATCTGCACTTGAGAAAATACTGATGTTTGTGGATGGGCTGTTCCAGCCTTGGGGCTCAAGGGTGCAGTGCTGATCCTTACTCTTTATCCCGGATCTGGAGCCATGCAGTGCAGTCCTAAGCATGTTTGTAAGCCCCTTTGACCTCAAAGGTGGCGACTCCCTAGTATGCATGTTTAGGATTGTAGCCTTAAAGTAGGTAAAGTGATACTTTTGACTCTTTTATTTGGACTAATTTAGTTTGGGTGGGAGCATGTGGGCTTCTGAGTTCTAAAAAAATCTTGGTAGAGTGGTTTGAAAAATGCAGCACTGCTTTCAAGTGTGCCTGTATAGAGAAAATAAGACTAGGGTGCCATATTCTAGATCAGATGCATGTGCAAGAATCTGCAGCAAGTGGGGTCACACCATATTTAGCCTGAGAGATTATCACATGGTGCTTGCCCACATTCACAGAACGGCACATTCAGCAGAAATAGTATGAGCTTTCTCTAGGCAACCCTTCTCAAAGTATTATATGTATGCAGGAGGCTGGCAACAGTTCAAGTTATGCTGATTAGAAAGATTTAATTCCCTAGGAACAATTGTCATACAAAACTGAATTTTAAAAAGACAGTAGAAGCTCACAGTAGATTAAAGTTATTTGAACTGCTGTGCAATAAATCATTGTTCATTTTAGAGGAGCACTGTAGTTAGAGAGATGTTCACTGTGGCCAGAATTCAGGGGGCCATGGTTGAGCATTTCTCTGTTTTAAGGGCTGTGTGTGGGTGTACATGGAGGTGTACAGAAGCAGCATTTACTTTAGAAAATAGCTTAAACCAAATCCCCAAACAGCTTTTTAAATTTAACAGCAGTGAAGGCTGTGTGTGGGGTTACCAACTGATGAACTTCAGTGGGAAGATATGTCCTGCCTTGTGTGTCAACAAGCATGAGACAATCTGCTCTTTGCTTGGCACTAGTCAGTTTCAGTTCTATCCATTCCTCACCAGTCTTTTATCGAGCAAGGGCCCATGTTCTTCTCACATCCACATTCCATACAGAGCTTCAAGTTATGATGTTCCATCAGGTGTGTTTGGGGGGGATCTCATCTTCACAGCAAAAACATGTTGTGGTGTGAGGACTGATTCACATATAATAAATAAGTTCCTCTGTTGCAGTGGCTCCAAAGAATAGTGCTACCTTCATGCAAATTGTAGTGGTCACATGTACAATACCCACCTATGGTGCTGGTTAACACATATGGACTCTGCTGGACTGGGGAAGGTGATTGTGTGAGCTTGCCCTGATTTGTACACTTGGTTCTCCCATCTAGCTAGAAATGCATGTGCAGGCGCATGCATAGCATCCTGAGCCGGACTAGAAAGCTTCTTAATTAGCAACAATGCAAAAGTAATAATAATAATTCAACCTATTTTCTTTTATGAAATGACTGGGTGCCCACTACTTGTGTGAAAGGATCAGCTTAGGTTAGAGAATTTGGCTGTGTGTTTCAGAAGAGGAACATTGGAGTATTTGTAGCATAAGGAATGAGTGCAATACATCTTAGAGCTTTTGACTAAACTCAGGAAATCTAAAGGGCACAAGTATAAGTTATATTAATTAACCCTTTTTTTGTAAAGGATATTTGCAAAACTGATCTAGGCAAGTTGTTTACAGCTAGCAAAATGTGTTGACTAGCTACCTGTCTGTTGCTTTTCACATGTACAAGTTGTAGAGCATAAGCTTAGATTTGGCTAGGCAATGGCAAAAACCAAAAGGTTTTGCATTTTCCTAAACATCTCTATGATTGTGTTGGAGTACATTAAAGTTCAAAATGGTTTACTGGTACTAGCATTGGTTTCCCTGCTGAATACCCTCCTGTTAGGCTGTATTCAAATGATCACACCCCAGTTCAGATTTGACTGTATGATGAGTATAATAATGGATAGAGGGAGGTTGACTGCAGGGGACATAACTTGTTAATTCCTTCCAGGCCAATTCCAGACAGCTTGCTTTGTTCATGCATTTGAGGAAATGAGCTCTGAATTGCAAAAGCTTATGGCACAATAAATTCATTAGTTTTTAAGGTATCATAAGACTCTCTATAACTTTAATTCATCTTATCCTATCAGGGTTGCTTCCTCTGCAAAATGGAGAGTGATGTGCGGGGTCTAGTCACTTTCACTCATAAGGGAAAGGAGAGAATGGTAGCAATGCCACTCTGCTCCAGAATATTTATTGAGAGCGCGAGATAGCTTTGCACTGTTTTCTAAGGGCTATAAGTGCAAATATATGAACATGTAGATAAATGCCTATTCTTTCATGTGTTGTGGTGTTTGTTGTGTTTGCGGGGTTCTCTTTCAAAATGCTATTATACTGGAAAAGCTTGATCCATCAGACAGTCTACCTGAACTGTTATATTTTCGTACTTGGTTCTTTTATTCTTTAGAAGCAGAGACACCTGGTACTGGGTACTTTGTTCCCAAACTGTGTGGGTTGGCTCTAATGGTTATATGAGTGGAAGAACCTGTTGCACAGAGATCTGTCCTGATCCTGTTTGCCTCCTGCACCCCAAAAACTCTCTGCTAAGGGTCAGGGGATCCTGGTTGACAAAGTGCCCCAAGATTGGGAGAAGAGAGGATCTGGTGAAACACTTCACCGTGGCTCTTGCATGCACACCGCAAACTCAGCTCAAGACTTGCTGTATGTACAAGTGACGGAGAGTGACTTTGTCTACTGTCCACTCCTCACTGCAGCCCCAAGTGCCACTAGTCCACAAGATTACCCTGACCCTTGGTGGGGGTGTTCCATGGTATGCAGGGGAGCTGCTTGTGAAAGGGGGGGAAACAGGGATGATCCCCTTGCGGGGACTCTACTCATCCAACTAAGGGACTCAACCTGCTCTCAGTAGCAAATAAAACATTGTAGCAACCATAACCTAGTCTTTGTACTGCAATAGTGACACATGTGGCTATATATGGATGTACTATGAAAACTGTAAGTAACTGGAAGTATAGAATTTCAGTTTGAAAAAATCACCTGTGTTCTTCATCAACTGCTCAGATGAAAAGGGCTGGGTCCAGAGGGCTTTTTGCGCACAGAAGAGTTTTCTGCTCAGGGAAGAGGGCACCTTTAACTCCAACCGAAAATTTACAGTCTGGATCTCTTGTGTGTCCCAAGCTAAAGGAGGAATATTTGATAAATCTAACTAAATCCACTTGATTAGTACACCTTGATAGTAATTAAAGTTCATGGTACAATAAACTACAGGAAGATCTGCAGAGGGCATGATTCAGCCAAACTTACAAACTCTGGTTTGATTGCTTTCAAGGGGAGAGAAGCATATACTTGACTTGCTTATTTAGGTAGGTGGACTGACTTCACAGTGCTTAACTTTGGCTGGATTGTACCCAGGTATGCCACAATATCTACAAGGCAATTTGATAAGAATATTTTAAGAAGTCTTTCCCCAGGACACAGTCTTCTCATGACTCCATTTCCATTACTTGCTGAGAAATAATTTGAGAGCTTTTGACAGAATCTAACATCTCCTGACTGCTTCACAATGATATTATTTTTAAAAATATTAATCTACTTCAGTTGATATGTTAAATTTACTTGTTGGCACAAGTGACCACGATGTCATTGAAGTAAAAAAAAAAAAAGTTGCTCCCTAGTCATTTAGATGGTGCTGGTGTTGGAATAGCACAAGAGAACTGAGGTGTGTTTCTGTTCTGTGTTATAACTGATATGAGACTGTACATTAAAGTATGAAGTTCGAAGTATCTCTCTGGATGTGTTAAATATGGGATGGCTTCATCAGTCATATGAAGGTACTGATATGGAATCAGATTGCTGGTCCAGTATTGTCTGTTCTGGTTAACAGAGAATCTCTGCCAAACATCTGTCCCAGTCCTGCTGTCTCTCTTAACTGGACAAGAGGGGCATTGAACCTGGGACCTTCTGTATGCAAAATATGAGCTGCTACTGTAGCAATGAGCCATGTTTGACACTGAATGAAACAATATCATTAAACCTTTCCTCTGTCCCTTGTTTCCCAGCATTCAAACGCCTGCTCCCCCCCAGCAAACCCCCTCAGCCCCATCCGTTACCAGTCACACCTTCAGCAGATCTTTTAGTCACATGTTCTGTTCTTTTGCTTCTCTCACTACATGTCAACTGGTTCAAAACATGGCAGCCAGGCTGGACACAGGGATCACATCCAATGCTCCCTCTAAGACATGGAGCCTTGCGAGCAAAAATTCTACTTGGCAAACTACTGGCATTCAACTTGTGAGCAAGCGATTTGGCTACTGCATAAATTAGTTGGCTCTGGAGCCATCCTTCCTGAACTAAGACAAAAATATGTGAGCTGGAGGCTAAAAAACTGAGCTAGCTCACACTAACTCAGCTTAGAGGGAACACTGATCACATCACCCCTGGGCGGAAAGTTCTGCACTGGCTGCCCATCTCTTTCCAGGCACAATTCAAAGTGCCATTTCTTAACTTTTAAGGCACTAACAGTGCCATCCTGAGCATTTTTTTTAACACCCTTCCAAGCCCAATGAAGTCAATGGTCTTAGAAGGATGTTAGCTCTTGCTTAGGATTGCACCCTAAACGGCATTGGACTGGAATGCCTGACAGACTACCTCCTCCCATATTGTCCAGCCTGCCAGTTAACATGTTCCTCTCAGACCCTGCTCTCTGTGCCCCCACTGCAGAAATGAGAATGGTGATCATCAGCAAAGGGGCTTTTTTAGTGGCAGCACCTTGCATCTGGAATTTGGAAGGCATGTTGGATTGTTTTAACTGTTTTATAGCCTGTATGCTTTTTAAAAAATAACAATCATTGTTTTATAACTACAGCTTTTAACTTCTGATTATACTGTTTATGCCCCTTTATGAGGGTTTTATTAACAATTTCATGGTTTTTGGCAATGGTTTTTAATGTTATGTTTTATTTGCTGCTTTTATTTTGTTAACAACCTTGAACAATTCTGTGGAAAGGCAGCCTATAAATAAATAGAATGTCCCCTTGCTGTCACAGGTTTTCTTTAAGAACATAACTTTTCTGTCTGCTTTGCCTGTTAGTAGCCCCCTTCCTGCTATGACAGTTTTGATCACATATGTATCTTTGTCCCGTCTTTAGGCCCATTCCACTGTCAGCTGCAGGCTTACTGGTGTTAAGAGTCAGGCTTTAAAATCCATCTATGTATGTTTGCATAATGAACATGCAATGTGCACAGGTGCACACGCTGCAGGCATACTGTTGAGATTTCATAATCTCATTTTTTATTCTCTTAAATATTTGTACCCAACCTTTTTTTTGCCCATCAGGGAACCAAAACAGCTTACAACCTTGTTCTTGCCTCCATTTTATCCTGAGAAAGAATGACCAGCCCAGAGTCTCCTAGCAAGCTTCGATGGTAGAGTTGGAGATTCAAACCTGGCTGCCCCAGAGCTTAGCCTGGCACTTCAGCCAGTACATCATAAGCACAGAGTAGAGCCACATATGTCTATTGTGAGGCCGCTCCCAAAGTATATCTCAATATTCCCTAATCTGTCATTGAGTCTCAAGAATTACTAGGCAGGTCTTGGGATCTTGAACAGCAACATGTTCTCCAGATCTCTGTCACTTTCCCTAACAACCCTTTGGGTACAAAGAACACAGATGGTCTCGCCACAGAAGAGTTTCCAGATCACTTGTGCTTTGTCCATTCAGAGCACTTAAAACTGGAGCCTCCAGAAGGTAGTAAGGCTGGCCTCAGTGCAGTTTCAGTTTTTACATAGTAACACTATGTACCCTATGTATGGTGCTATTTCCAGAGCCTAGTAGGAAATTTTTTAAGGTATCCTTCCTAGTTATTGATATAAAACTTTGATTTCACTGAATGACAAACAGGCATTCCTAGGCTTACTTGTTTATTTTCATATGGTACATGCAAATCATTATAGAAACTTCTTGGCATTCAAGAGTATCTTCCTCAATCAGCGATACCAGTCTTCTCCATATGGGTAAACAAAGGTTATGCAAGTCCCTGTTCTTAAAGCTGCAGAACTGGCTACCAAATTTCTAGTGCTGAGACTTCTTATAATAGTTTACATTGTATGAGAAAAGTTATACAAACTGAATAGATCAGATCTCCTTTATACTTTACAGGCATTCCACAAACAGGTATTTCTTATTTTCTCCAGTAATACTGTTATTTAAAAGGTTTTTCTGATACACAAGCAATAAAATAGGTGCTAGATTTTTGTGTGTATGTGTGGAGGTGAATACATAAGAGATGGCAAAAATATGCACATAATTAATTTCAGAAACTATATAAACCCTGAACTAACGCAAGGGGCCCTTTGTGAATGCTAATTCTGTAGAACATTTCTTGTGTTAACCATATCATTTTGTCAATTCTGAAAATTGGTTTTTACATATTTATTTTTTGGGGGGGAAATTAGGACTCTGTATTTAAGCCAGACGTCCTATGTTACATAACAATGAATTAATCTTTACGATTGGTGAGTAATTTTTTGTGTGTGTTTATGTGTGTGTGTGCTTGTGAGCCTGGAAGTCATGGTGACTTCTGGTGGCCCCTAGTGGGGCTAGGACATTTCAGAGAGGTGGCTGCCTCTGCGATCTGGCTCTGGTATTCCTTGGAGGTCACCCCTCCAAGTACTGATTTCAATAGGCTTTGAGTGTTTAAGTCAGTAGAGGATCGAGGCCTGTATATTTCTTTTTAAGAAGCAAGAATTATACATTTTAGTAATATGCATGGGAGTATCTGAAGCAGAAGACAAGATTTAGAATTCCTTCTTCAATCAGAAGCTACAAGCAATCAAAGCACCAAGCTTTCATGCTACTTTCTCTATTTACAGTGAGCTCAGGAAGTTTATGCTTATGCAAGAGAGCACACATGTAGAGCAAACCCTTTTCCTTTTCTGAAACAGGACTCCTCCTAACGTATAGCAGAAGCTGATTTTGAAAGTTTCCTTCTGTTCTACAAGGAAGGAGGGGAGAAAGCACACTTCTGTCCAATACACAGTACTATGTATTAGCAGACTTTTCATACAAAATTTTGTTCTTGGGCATAGGTACTCAATTACAAAGTATATGTGAAGCATGTAATTTCTGACATCCATCCATCCACACATGTAAGTTACCACTTAACTCTTTAAATACACAGAACAAGAACCCAAGGAAAATGGTGATTCTCACCATTTTGAATTTGGGTATCTGCTTGTCAGTGCAGCTGTAGTACAAAGGGCTGTACTTAAGAGAGAATTAATGAAGATCTCTCTTTTTTGCCATGATGGCCATGGAAGGATAAATCAGTAAGCACTTAATATACCCTAAGTGCTACAGATATAATAAAGGGTTATCAGCTACAGACTGTTATCTGGTTTATGTTATTCCCACCACATTTTCCCGCTGGTTACTTGCTCTGTCATGTGTTTCTATGCTGTAAGTGCATTCAGTATCTGCACTCTTAAGGCAACTAAGTTAGGTATATATAGTCATGGTTGGATTTCTGCTATTTTCCTAGGTCTTGCAGGAGCAGTCTTAGAGGAGGTTCTTGGAGAAGAAATTTCACACTTCTGCTGCTTCTACAGCTGTTGCCCCTATAACCACAGTTTTCAATAGATGCTTGCCAATCCTGACTCCCTCATTATCAGCTTCTTTGCTGATGTTACAGCTGACCATAACAAAATATTTTTGAATGGTGAGCATTCTTTATATCTACTCACATGCAGTAGCAAGAACACAAACATCACTGGCCAATGCTAGTCACTGGTGTCTTGCCACATACTAATTTGTGACCTCAATTGATCAAAGATCAGGTTTGGTATTCAATTTATTAAGTATTGCAGGGTTATGACTGCTGAGGACTATCACATTTTTGTGTGTCATGTGGCTGGCGCCACAACCTAACAGAAAATTAAATGCTCTGAAGCCAAATTGCTGTTGTTTATATTTAGGAACTGTTGAAGTGGCAAAAGAAAGTACGTATTTCTCAGAAATATCAATTTACAAATACTTACGGTACTTAAACTGAAGCTTATCTGCCCAGGTAATACAAACAGCCTTAACTCAACCAATGACACGCATTCATGGTAAATCTGTATCTGAAGTTTGTTGTACTACTATAAATTACCTTTGTACCATTACATGGAATAGCAACAGTATCCCTTAGATAATTCCAAATTCAATAGCACATTTTAAGGCTGCTGTCTTACACATACTGACTCAGCAGTTAATTTTGAATTCAGAGGAGCTTATTCCAAGTAAACCTGCATGGCACTGAGCAAGAAAAAAAATTAAAGGAGCTGATTTAGTAAGGAGGTAATCTCTACAAGTGTGCTTATTAATAGGACAGCTTGGCCAACATGGTAAGTACATACATGTGTGTGTAGAAGTGTGACAGAAACAGAAAATGGCAGGAATAAGGAGTTACTATGGTAAGCCAATTCATAGTTTCTAGAGTACAATTAAACAGTTTCAGAAGGCTCTTTCATTCATTAGCCATGCCCACTACCCTTTTGGGTTTAGCATCATGTTGTCTTTGAAGCATTTGATCACAAATCTCTGTAACAAAGTTAGCATAACCACAAACAATAGCAATAAACCCAAACAAGCAAAGTTTCAGAAGAGGAAAGGGGGAATGGTTTTCGAGCTTGTACTGATACAACAGCCTGACGTAGCCACAGAGAGTGTGGCATCTTACTTTAACATACTTGGTCATATGTGTCCTTTTACAGGCATATTGCAATAGGTTTTGGAATACAGGTTAAAACACCAGATGTTTTGATTGCTCTCCAGACAAATGATATGGGGTGCTGAAATGCTTATGTTTTGTGTGGTTCACCATATTAATAACTTCCAGAGAGATTTCTTAACTGCTTAGCTAATATGCTACTCTACAAATAGTAAACCACTGTGTGTACCCTGTGTTTCCGAAATGGCTAGGCATTTACGAACAGCAATCACCTCCCTCCCCCCCCCCCCCATACTATCTAGAGCAGTGCAGCATACTTCCATTATGACGTGCAGCTGAGACAGCAACTTTTAGTTTTAACGGGACATGGAGCTGAAGAGCATCCAGTAGTTGTAATTCAACCATTCTGACCAACACTTAACACTATTTATTGCCATGTAACACCCTCCATACACACAGAGAAACTGCCCAGGCTAGATGCAGTCTCCATGCACACCTTGAACATTCCTTTCTGCAGAAGAAAATGTATATGCAGTGCTGAAGACCATTCTGTGTTTTTCTGGGTAACCTCTTTGAGGTCTTCCTTTTCACAGACAAGTTATATAGCCACTGATATTTGAATCCACATCTATTTTTCCTACCAAGCGTAACATCCTGGAACATATGACTACTTGTGCTTGGTGCAACAATCCCTTGTGCAAAACAATTATTTTTCACCATGTTTTAAAAGGTCATATAGGGCCCTTCACTACAAACTTAATATTTTGTCCTGTGATCACCAAAGAATTTTTTATTTACCAAGCCTCACTTAAACTGCAGTAATTTTTTTTAAAAAACAGAGTTAATGCATGCTCTTTGCTTCCCTGATTAACTACTCATTCTCTCATTTGGTTAAGTTGTGTTTCCTGCTTTGAAGGACTACCACTGAAATACAAAGAAGTAAGAAGATAAGAAATAACCATCTAACGTATTAGGATCTTAGCAGCAAAGATAAGTATTTGACAGCATCTTTGTGTCATTACTGTACCTAAGTAAAAAATTCAGGTGTTATAAAATAAATTATGAATTATTTCCTGTTTATCTTCTTTGCTGAATTTTCAACTCATTTAGGTTACACCTGAAAGAGTAAAAGATTGTAACCCCCTTTGAAGTAGAGTCTGCCTTCCTGTCTCAACTGGCAAGCCTGTAGTGATCAAATCCACACTGACAGACATCTCTCCCATCTAACTCTGGTCATGGATGCATTTCAGTTGCCATCCCCTAAAGTGTTCTGTGTGGTCTTCTACAGCAAAACTATTATTCTGTCGAATAGTTTTTCCTGGAACAGTTTTATAATTGCAGGCTGATAATTCCCAGCTATATAAACAGCTTCACAGTCAACATCATGACTAATTACAATTGTATCTCAAAAAAGCTGCACCTATCTTCTCTGACTGTATAATAAATAACCTTAACATTGTGGTCAATATAATAATAGGTGCTGAAATGGCAGAAGTCGAAGAGATGTTTTGTTTATCATCAAAACACTGTACAGAAATGGTTATCAATAGAGTAAGGCATTCTTAATACCAGTTTCAGGAGCACATAAATTTCATAGCCATCTGAATAAACCTTTCAGTCTTGAATTAGTGGAATGTTTTTGCATATAAATCCATTCTCAGTTGTAAACAGTTTGTAAATTATCACTGGTGAATACATAAAATGTTTCATATGCAGTTTTTTTTAAAAAATGGTGGATCTTGTGCCCATCAAATTAGAGGCTGATCATGAGTCTTAAAGGAAGAATACTGAAGAAATGTCATGATCGCTACGAAACGCTTATTTTTTGTAAGTCATAACTGTTCATTTCAGCTAGCAATAAACACTCTACATGACATATATGTATTGATCATATGGAGTGTTACACACTCTCCTTTCTCCATTTCATTTGTTGGTGTTACTGTAACTATCACTTTGTCCATGGCATGCCAACAAAAGACTGTTTACTATTTTTCAGAAGCAGTCACATGCATTGGTTAAGATCACCAGCTGGTGAATTTTGCATCTCATAACAAAGCCCCCAGAGGGGCCATGCTTCTAATTCTTTCTTGCTGAATGGTAACTTGGCTGGGGCATGAAATTTCAGATCTGGGCTACGTAAGATACCCCAAGGCCTAAGACTCTCCTTCTGATGCTGCTGGTGGAAGACCCGCTTTCTGAGGTTCACTGAGGTTTGTCGCTTCTATTTCCCCCTCCACTTTTTCCTCCAGATCGCATTCTTGACTTGGAGATTCGTTTTGGCTGGGCTTATTGTTGTCATGGCTGCCATGACAGCTTGCACTTCCCAGACGAGTTGATGCAACAACAGCTTTTACTGCAGCCTGATAAAAAACATGAGTGGTTAGATTCCTTGGCAATAACTTCCATTATGTAAAGGGCCTAAGGGTTTGCATGGATGGGTGTGTGCACACACAGACACAGAAACACACATGTAAGAGTTGCCAGCTCTGAGTTGGGAAATACTTGGAGATTTTGTGGGGAGAACCTGGGGAGGGGAGGGACCTCAGCAAGGTACAATGCCATAGAATCCACCCTCCAAAGCAGCCATTTTCTCCAGGGAACTGAGCTCTTTTGTCTGGAGATCAGTTGTAATAGTGGGAGAGTCCAGGCCCCTCCTGGAGGTTGGCGACTCTACTGACATGCAATTCATGTGATCCAAGGGAAAAAATAAATATAAATGGCATACCTGCAGTGCGATGTGTGCCCAATTTTGGATTAGTCCAATAAATTCTAATGACCACTAATATTACTTTGGAAACAAATTTGCTTAATTCTGTTTTGCTCAGTGCATTTAAATTGAATTCAGAAAATGGATTATAATACAGCATCTTCCATTAGTAAAAGATAATATATACAAAGATATGCTAATATTGTTGCATGTGAATACAATTTTTATATTAATGTCTATATTGCAATCAGATTATTTGTATTTAGTCAAAAACATTAATGTGAGATAAATGTACGTTTGGAATACATGTAGATTGCTCAAAAGACAAGCTCTGTATATGTGAGAAATGAAACAGTCAAGGTGTCTTCTGACTGAACATTGTATTCTTGATATGTCTGACTTTGTCTTCAACTATCTTAATTATGCTCATTTAAAATAACAGTAATAGCATTATTCTACAAAATAGGTTTGTGACGAAGTAACTTTTGTGCACTGTGTTAGTAAACAAGGTGGGCAGATGGTGTCAACAAGAATAATGGACACAGTTGATAAAAAATTGCCACCTCCACCCCTGCAAAAATATGCATTATATGGAATTTTTATTAACAATCTATATTATATCTTGTGTTTTACATTAGGTCGTGTCTCTTACATCAGTTTGTAGCCCCACAATGTTGAGTTCAGAAACACCTAAATTCATTTTTGCCTCTCTACCAAAGAGTAGGATTGCCAACAACCTGGAGAAAAGATGCCCTGCCCCTTTAACAGAGGATGTTATTTACCTCTCTGCCATGAAAAGCTTCTAGTGCCTATTCCCATGTATTAAGCCTTTGTTAAAGGTGCAGGCCATTTTATCTCCTGGTTTTTAGCAACCCTACCAAGGAGGGAAGAGAGTGCTGTTGGTGTTTGATTGCTGGCTAGTTCTACCATTAGCACAGCACAGAAATACAGAACAGTAGTTTAAGGTGACATTTACCAACAGTTAAGCAAATCAGTTCCAGGAAATGTTTTGTATGACCTGTTGGAAACCAAAACCCAGAGTTCCTGTTGGACCTAACTCTGTTTTCACCCTACAAATGTGCATATTTGATTATGGAGGGGTGAAAGTCATGGAGAGTGGGGTGTAGAAGTCAGTGGACTGGCACTTTTCACTGAAACATATTCACGCACGTTAATGATATAGTCTACTAACAAGAACAAGCATTACAGTGCTTATTTTTAAAACAAAAGATTGGGCAGTGTCTCCTGAGCAAACTTAGTTGGCACAAGTCTGGTGCCAATAATTTTGGCTGCTTTGAAACAAGAGATTTGTCATAAAGTCAAATACGAGATATACTTCTTATGAGATTTCAGGACTTGTTCTCAGGTAAGTGACTACAGGGTGCAAGAGCCCCATGACAATTACAAGACAGGCAACTGTAGAGTTCTGTCAGTTGATGGAGAAATATATCTTAAATATACACTGAGTAATAAAAATTTTAAAATCAAAAAAATATACATTTTGATAGTGCGGTAGACATGCAGTTGGCATATGGGTACGCTCTAGCCATGCTGATAGATAGAACAAAACTTGTGATATTGATAAATTGAGGCAATCTGTACCTAGTTACATTTACTCAAATAAGTCCCACTGAGTTCCTGGGGTTTAAAAAGGTAGAGAATTGCAGCCTTAAATATAAAGGGGGGAGGTTATTTTACTCAGCGTCAGGAAAAAAATGTTATAGGGATTTGGGGGCAAGGAGCCTCATCCAGATATGTCTCCTAAAAGGAGAAAATAAGTTTTCTTGCTGATAATCTAAGCTATAAATATCAAATACAAATGAAACAGCAGAAGCAAAGGAATGGGGGGATTGAGTTTTAAACATGTGAACACATGAAGCTGCCTTATACTGAACAAAGTCCAGTATTGTCTACTCAGACTGGTAGCAGCTCTCCAGTGTCAAAGGTAGAGGTCTTTCACATCATCTGCTGCCAGATCTTTTAACTGGAGATGCCAGGGAGTGAACCTGGAACCTTCTGCATGCCAAGCAGATGCTCTACCACTGAGCCATGGCCAATCCCCAAATTCTGTAAAGAATTATCTTAGTGGGCAAGAAGTGATACAAAGTTCTATAAGGGATTAACACTTCCCAAGACTCCTCATCTCATGACTGCATTGATTCTCCAAGTAGTCGTTTTTATGTTCTGTAATAACCCACCCCAATTCTGTTCCTTCTTTGACTCAGCCAAGTGCTTTTGCTTAAGGCGATAGCCATACGAGCAGTACTTGATAGACAGACTCTGCTGAATAACCTTCTGCAGCCAGAGAGCTAAGGTCTTCTGTCAAATTTGTGTAAGCACTATTAAAAAGACCATAACATGTTCAAAGCCCAGTAATGTTTGCAGATGAACCATGGAAGTAAAAGTGGGGTTATAAAATAATTTTAATTTTTTTTTTAAAATTAAAAAATGCAATCTCTTAGAACTTTGCTAGATTGAGAGGGGGGAGGGCGGAGAATAGACTGTTCTATTAGGCTAGCTAAATGTGTCTGCATTCTGGCCACCTGAGACTGAGCACTGGATAGCTGGTGAAAACCAGAGCTCTGACTGGGCAAGGAGGGCTGTCTATTTGGCTGCTCTATTACTGCCTGGTTGCATCTCTGTGTAGCTCAGTCGGAAAATACCAGACATTTATACGTCTAGTATTTTCTCACTTGTTTTCCAGGACAGAAAGCATGAATACTGGACTGTCTGGGTAAAAACCAGACAGTTGGCATCAGTAAATACAATGGTTTAGAACCCACCTAGATTTCAGTTAGTTTAATTGGGTAGCCAGCTCCACACTGGGAAATACTTGAAGATTTTAGGGGTGGAGCCTGAGGAGAGAGGGGGTTAGAGAGGGGAGGGACTTCAGTGGGGTATAATGCTACAGAGTCTACCTTCCAAAGCAGCTTTTTTTCTCCAAGTGAACTGATCTCTGCCACTTGGAGATCAGTTGTAGCAGAGGGAGATCTCAAGCCATCAGTCAAAGGCTGGCAACTCTAATTCTAACCAATAAACCACACAAGCTATTCTGAAAGCAGGGAGAAAGCCATCAACAGGGTTGACTGCTTTTATTATATTGTTGTCTAATATTTTAACCTGTTTCTTCTCTGATCCCAAACTGGCTAACAAACATACAGAAATTTTACAAAATCAAGTAGTGGGATCAGATCTGATACATTATCAAAAGTCAATACATGAAATTCATTTCTGAAAAAGGATAATCCCATAGTAATAGGATCTGGGTGCTCAGATCTACATATAGCAACCAAAGGCTTGATTAAATACAATAACATGGTCAGCTGCAACTAGCTTTCCCAGTGGTGAAAACAGGAGAAGGGAGTCCCTACCACCAAATGCTGGGACTTGCATGGATAAAAGCCAAAGGGAACTGGGGGAGGGGTGTGTGTGTGGTTTGAGCAAGACTGAACAAAAAAGCAGGCTGAATCTAACCCTCAGTATCATACAGAAGCTGATAATTGTCATTGGAGTTTATTGCAGAATTGCCTCATTTCTCTCCTGGTCAGTAGAGAAATTTATGCCTATTTGCTAAAGCAGGAGTCCCCAGCCTTGCTGAGACTGTGAGCGCTTGTGCAATTTTGTAAAAGGATATAGGATACTAGCACAAAATGATGATGATAGTGGTGGTGGTGATGATGATTGTGTGCTGTTGTCACCACCAACTCACTGAGACCCCAATATCATGGGGTTTTCAAGGCAAGAGACCAACAGAGGTGGTTTGTCATTGCCTTCCTCTGCGTAGCAACTCCAGTCCTTCCTTGGTGGTGCTGACCTAAAGGAGATGCTTCCTGGGATTTCTGGAAGCACCTCCTGTACCAAAGAGGATGGGTGAAGTTGGGATCACCTCTTTGCTTTAGGGAATAGATACTGTTTGATTTCAGTTCATGGGAATAGATCAAGATGGGTAGCTGTGTTCGTCTGTCTGTAGCAGTAGATAAGAATAAGAGTCCAGTAGCACTTTAAAGATTAACAAAATTTGTGGTAGGGTATGAGTTTTCAGGAGTCATTGCTCACTTCTTCAGGTATCTTCCACACATTTTGTTAGTCTTTGAGGTGCTATTGGACTTACTCTTTTCTACAGTTCATAGGAAGGTTTACTTCCTGTGCAGCCACAGGGAGAACTGATGGGTTTGGGGTTTTTTGGGTTTTTTTGCAGTTTTATAGGTTTTCAGAAATGTACCTTAAGTTTACGGCGAGCATTGAATTCTTGCAGTTTCTTTTGGGCTGTATCCATATGAGCAAAATTAGCTGCCTTTCCTGTGACCCAGGGGTGCTGTAAAGCTTGAAATGTACTGAGACGCTTTTTGGGATCCAGCACAATTAACTTCTTAACCTGCACAGTAACAAAATACAATAACAATAATAATATGAACTAAGAAAAGTGTTTTCCTCCCTCAAAATGTCAATAGTCCCCAGGCCAAGCCTGTAGCCAGTGGGGAAACACCGCGGGTGGCACCCCCTATTGAATATTCAATGCCCCCAAGTCAGGACGGGATGGGGAATTGATCAGTTGTTCCTCCTGGCAGTGCCCTGTCCTTGGCCAGCAGTTTGGATAGGCCTGGCTTGACCTGTTGCTCTCGCTTTTCCTCTCCCCAGCCCTGGAAAGGCCCTCATTCTCCCCCCCCCCTCCCCACATTGCAGCACCTGTGGAGTCATTCAGGTTGGCTTGTCCTGTCCCTACCGGCCCAGACGTCCAACCTCCAAGGGAGCTGGTCTTGCGCACACAGTCCTCCTGTTGCTGCTGCCACGAGCCTGCCCAGAGGGCGGCTGTCTTTTCACTTGGCTCATCCCAGAGCCAGTACCCCACTGATTGATGCAGCCAGCCAAGCGCAGTCCTCCTAGGAGGTGTAGAAAAGCTGGGATTGGTCAGAGAAGGAGCTGTGCACTTCCAAGGGAAGGATATTCTTGACCTCCCCTCTGGTGGTGGTGGTTTGCTTGCTATAGTCATTGATAGAGCTCAGCTTTCCCCTTTAAAGTTGGCTTCCCCCCTGAATTAAATTAAATTAGCACCCCCTGGTGTCCTGGTGCCTGCCAGAAAAAAATCCTGGCTATGCGCCTGTCCCAGGCCAAGGATATGTGAGTTCAGCAATGCGCTTTATATGCAGAACACCATGGTTGGATCCCACAGTATCAATGTAATGTATTGACTGGTGTGGATTTTTCCTCTTGTTCTCCTCCTAGCAAATCTTTATAGCACTGGGAAGTTGACAGAAACACTAGGAGGGGTGATTTTGCCCCGTTCCTCCCCTCCGTGCAGTCCCCTGACCATGTGGCAGATTGTCAACATGGATCAATTAGTGCACATGGCAGCATTTAGGTGCTAACAGATGGGTAACATTCAGAGCTGGCAAATCCAGTCAGTTGCTTGAGAAAAGTGTGGAAACTGAATCAAAACTCCCTCCCCCCATGGGGATCCAGTCCACCTCTTGCTCCCCAAAGATCAGTGCTGTCAAAGGTAACCGTGGCAAACATCTCTTTGATGCTATGAATGGGATTCCCCCTTCAGTTACCAGATTTGGGCATGCAGCTTCTTTGAGTACATCATTCCTGCCGGCTTGCAGCGATAAATCTGGGCCAGCATTTTGCTGGATAAGAACAGCTATTTGATTAACTTCACACAGAAACACACATGAAGCTGCCACTGGGCCATCAAAGCTAGTATTTTCTACTCAGACTGGGAGCAGCTTTCCAGGGTCTCAGGAAGAGGTCTTTCACATCACCTACTGCCTGGTCCTTTCAAATGGAGATGCTGGGGACTGAACCTGGGACCTTCTGCATGCAAAGCAAGGTGCTCTATCACTCAGCTACAGCCCCACCACTGTAGAATCTATATCAGTTTTGTTTACAGAAAACTGAAATGGAAGAAGAAAGAATTCTTCAGGGGCTCTCAGATTTCATCATTATAAACTTATCAAGTCAAATGCCATTGAAATCCATAAGATTCAATTATATGCAGTGTATTTAGGGCACCCAAACAAAGACAAATAAGACACTTTGTCCCATCTTGAAAATGCTTATAATATAATATAACCAAAACATTTTGAATTTCTAAGCAGTATTCATGCAATTATACTGAAGTTCTACTTAATAAACTGTCATTAGTGCAGCATCTCACAGAGCTATATTTACAAGCGTCATGGAACTGAGCATTTGTAACTGTATCTTTAAACACAGTAATTGAATTCTGCAGATAACATTTGGCATGAACTGTAGCCGTGCATGTTCATCTGAGCAGATCCCTATCTCTTGAATCCAATAAGAATGAGGCAATGCAACTAATGCTTTACCCTTGGTGGCCTACAAATGGAACACAATGAATGCCAATGATTTTGCCTTCTGTGGCTGAAAACAGAATACAGAAAGCTCTTATATGAAAGCAGAATTGTACTAAAGAACATCTTGGGACTTGTTCATTTGAGATCTTGGAAGAAAAGTTCTCCAGCCTTACAAGAAAATAACCATTCTCAACATATGCAGCTTTTAAGTTCTTTTAAACACTAGCACACTATAGTGAAAGAAACAAAAATTTAATCTAGGCAGTGTATAAGAAAGCCAGATTAAATATATGCTTCCAAAAATCCCTGGAAGTGTGTGGTGGTGTTCTGAAAATTAGTGAATAGCAGTGCACATGAAGCTGGCTTATACTGGGTCAGACCATTGGTCTGTCAAGGACAGTACTGTCTACATGGACTGACAGTGGATCTCCAAAGTCTCAGTAGAAGTTTTCCGCATCACCTACTACCCAGTCCTTTTAAGTGGAGTTGAAAGGGACTGAACCTGTGACCTTCTGTATGCAAAGCAGATGCTCCGTGTCCATGCCATAGTCCACGCCTCTCAAGGCTACAGTATCAATTGCACCACCTCATTTTTATTTGATACAAGAGATATGGTTCTGCTAAGACAAACCCATGCTAGGATGATATAGAGATACAGATCATTGGTCCATTGGCATAAGAACTAGTTATTTAGTTTAGTTTATGAAAAACTTGTTACATACTATCTCATAAACTGTTACACTGAAGCCCAAATTTGAGTATAATCCACATTTACAGGGTGCATTCTATAAATGTACCCCAATAAATGAATTTGAAGAGATGCAAAGCTCAGAGTGCATTGCTGATTCTTCTGAAATGGGAGGTAAAATTAGCAGAACATACCAAATCCTTTGCATTTAGAGAGACATCATCCCACCAGGGGGAAACAAAATCGTATTCACAGTTCAGAATCCTCTTGAACATATACTGATCTCCTCTTTCATCATAGAAGGGTTCAAAGCCACAGAGACTAGAAGGAAAGGAGACAGAAGGTTGTTAAACAGACAGGTAGCTTGATCATACCAATCAACTTTAGCTGACATGACAAACAGGATTTTATGCCTGTGAAAGAAACACAGAAATATGCAAGTACTGGATGTTAAATATGTTGTAATTTTGTTAGCCAAAATTTTGTGACCTTGCATATCAATTTTGGATGCAAAATCTGAAGAAGTAAGCAGTGACTCACAAAAGCTCATACCCTGCCACATATTTGGTTAGTTTTTAAGGTGCTACTGGACTCTTGCCCTTTCCTCCTGCTACAGACAGACTAACACGACTACACATCTGGATGTAATTGTGAATATGAAAAAAACTGTACAGTTTTAAAAACCCTGTATCTTCCATACCAGGAACCAAACCACAGACTGAGGAACATTATAGAGTACAGCCCTCCTCATATTGCAACCTTTCAAATCCCATATTCACTCAACTCATATAATAGTTACCACAGAATTACACAGAAAACTAGCTCTTCAGAGGAAAGGATTTTGCCCTAGCCTTCTCCCTGATGTGGTCTTTTTCCGTGTTTGGCTTTATGGTTGCTCTGGTCACACAGGCCAGTTCTGCAAATGGAGCAGGTTCACAGAAGCCTTCCTTTCCCCCACCAGTCTCATGCACCCCAAAAAGCTGCTGCTAAGGGGTGGAGACCACCCCCAAAAAACACAATACAAAGTCACACATGGGGCTGCAGCAAGAATGGGAACTCAGCAAGAATTGCTCTCTGGTAACTCTTTCACAAATTGAGCTCAAAGTCACATAAGCAAGGTCCACTTGCACAAAAGTATGTATGTGTACAGGAGGGAGAGAGTGATTTTGGCTTGTTCTTGCAATAGACCTCTGTGTTAAAGGCATAGTGCCGTGAAGGACATTCCGACTCTCAGCTGTGGTTGTTCAGAGGGCTACTGGGGAAAGAGAAGACTGTAAAATAGTTTTGCTCTGTTTATGAATACCATTTATTCAGCACAGAGAATAAGGTCATAAGAGGTCAATAGAACAACAGAAATTTGCAATGGACATTAAGAGTCTACATTTAAATTTGATTCCTTAGAATATTTTGGAGAATTTTAAACAATCTAGAAATCAGGAGATTTGAAAGCATTTCATAGTGAGCTGCAGATGGAAGCAAAGTAGCATTACAATATTCCATGTGTTGTATGCCATCTACTGGTTGTTCATATAAAAAAACGACGCATAGGTTCAAACCACAATTCTCCTATGCCAATTAAATCACTTTCCAGCCCTCTTCACACTGTCTCTGTGTGAAACACAGAGAGGGAGTTCTAAATTCACTTGTATGTGGTTTTTGAATCAAATGATGGCCATGCAGGAAGGTTAATCTACAAGCAGATGTGAGATTTTGAACCAAGAGTCTAGTGGCTTTGGGATTTGAATAGTTTATAGGTACCCTACCTCAGCTTTTACCATTTTATATAACTTGTGTATATTTTACAACAGTAAAGATTATTGGCTAAACAAAATTAAATAGTAAAGTACAACACAAGATCTTCTGCCTTTACCTTCCAGGTTTTATTGTCCTGCATGGAATGACATTCTAGCTCTGGAAAGAGGAGGAAGATGGGAAGGATCTAATGTATTATTTGTGCTCGGGAAGCCATTAAAACATGGAGAAAGAAGAACAGTGCACTGAAGTACTCCTGTGCACACATGTACATCTTTTCCCTGCAGCTTTAGAAAAATACCTTAGTATTGGTAAAGCTTTCCCTAGAAGACCTCTTCTTAAAGACCAGGCAGTAGTTGTATCTTAATAGTTCAGACATTGTTCAAAATGTCTAAATAATAATAAAAGTTATCTAATGCTGTATCATTTCAGTATGACACACAAACTGTAGATTTGCATCTTATATTTCATGGATTACTTTCTTGCAGTGTGTGTGATGGATACAGTTCTGCTAGCAGTTATCTATGAGTTTAGATTCAAATAATTATGTACAGGATTGTAGCAAAACATCTCCCTGTTTATTAATGTTAAGTTTTATTTCCTATCATTGTACAAGAAGTTAAAAGCCCATTACTGACATTTTTGTATTACATACAGAGGAGCAATCAATTTTCCACAATATTCTATTATGACTGAAATTATTTATGCACTTCCAGAGTATGTATATGTAACAGCATCACTGTTGCTAACAGAAAGCCATAAGGGCAGTAGATATGAATGTGGGATGTGAAAATGGCAGACCAAATTCAAATCTCACCTCAGCCATGAAAAGCAAGTTGTTAAATCCAATTTAGTGCCAGAGTGTAGTCTATCAAGCATTAACTACCAGCCATGAATAAAATGCATATATGCTAATAATTCAACAATTTAGCGGTAATATTTATTTTAAAATGCATGATTTGACTCATCAGTCGGTTTTCCAACCTTTTTACACCATCAGTACCTAGAAAATGGAAGACCAAAAAAACTTGTACCACGGAGTAACTTACAGGATATAGGTGATTATTCCCAAGGACCACATGTCTACTTCTGGGCCATAGGCACATCCTCGTAGAATTTCTGGTGCTACAGATGAGAAAAACCTTGTCAATAAAATTAAAATATTGAAGAAAGAAATAACAGAGTATATATAGTGATATATAGTCTTTACATACAGGTAGAGAAAAAAACAGAATTTGAAAATTCATCATCAAAATAATATTCTGAGTAAAGAAATGAAAGTACTTGAGAAGTACTAAAGTAGACACATTTCTTAAATGAAGTGCACACATTATGTTCTCAGATTTGCTAGAAAAATTAGTTCCAAGAAATAATAATGGGAAGATACTTAAAAACAGCTGTGATCATTGTGAAATTAAGTTAATTGTAATTATGGCTGAGTATCATGTTCCACTAACAAGTCTGTTCCTGACCTTGCCAGAATTAAACATTATTGAAGATGCCGCTGGACTCAAACTTTGTTCTATTGTTTCAGACCACCACGGCTACCTACCTGAATGTTTTCCCCCCATGTTATATTACATACTGGAAACTACTAAACTGGATGCTACAAAACAGTTCTTCCTAATCTAGGAACCTATTCAAATGCCAACTCAGCTTTAGTAAATACCCATACTGGTGATGGGCAGATTCTGTGTTGTGCTTTGATTGTGGTGGCCAGCTGTGATGTAGTTGCAGCGCTGCTAGTCACTTCCCTAAGGAGATAGTTACACAGCACCCAAATAGAGAAAAAGGTGCCCCGACAATGTTGTTGGGTACTGCCACGGCAGCATCCACGGTGTTCCCACCACAGCATTCTGTTTCAGTGTTGTTGTGAGGTGGGGGGGCATGATAGACAGGGCAGGCAGGACCAATGGGCATAATGATTCAAGGAGGCAGAGCCAAGCATTCATCACTGGCAGGGGGTGGAGGGGAGGGGCCACAAGAGCAACCCACCTCCTCTGCTATACACCCCCATTTAAAAAGACCAGCTCCCACCTGGCCACCTGTCAGTGGGGAGGGGGTGTCACCTGTCAGCCCCATAGACACCCTATGGTGGTGCTCTGCACACAGAGCAGACAGGGCCCCAGAAGATGACAAAGGACAAGAACATGGATTTGAGGGTGTCCCCTGCTCACTGCAACATCCTACAGGGCATCCCCATGCCAACCCATGTGCCACCCCCACTGCAGGCACAGCAGAAACAGGGGCAGGGGGCTACTGCCCCCCCTGGAAAGACTTAGGTCCCCCAGCATCCTCTCAATGTACTCCTGTCCCTCACCCATGTCCCTCACTATGGCAAGAAGCCCATCCAGGTGCCTGGCAGTCATTGTTACAGATGCTTCCGGACCCTCTATCCATTGCTGCTCCCTGGAAAAGGCTTGCTGCCACTCACAATTATTCTACAGCTGCTCCTACTCAATTGCTGCCCACATGGAGGAAAGGGTGGGTGGGATGGGTTGTGCTGGATGTGGGCCCAATGCCCGGAGTCTGGCAAGGGGCTAGAATCCCCTCCCTCCTCCAAGTCACCAGCAACCACAACACCTGGCCCAGGGGCAGCTGACACAGGGCAGGTCCGTTGTCATCCATAGACTTCGAGTCCACCCCTCTATATTGCCTCCATGATGCCAAGTGACCACAGGTCCACAGAGGCTGTCATCGTCATGCACCTCTTTGGGGCAGGATGCCACAACATCAATGCCCACCACCACAGGGGCTATCATTGCCTGCATAATGTCATCTGTTTCTGGCAGACAGTCCTCCACCACCTCCTTGTAAGAAACACCTTTGGCCATGAGGGCTTGGACACACTTTTGAGCAGGACTGAAGGAATTGTTCCAGAGCTTCAGAGTGGACATCTTCATTCTTTTAAACTATATTTAAACTATATTTTATAATAATTTTAACATTATAAGAGAAAACAATTTTTTTCTGGCTCAATTGTAGCCTATGGGGACCACTGTAGTCAGTGGGCCCCATAGGCTATAATGGACAATCCATCCAGGGTTATCCTCTGAGCTGGCCTCTGAAATGTTGTGTGCCAGTGCCCCCAGCATAGCTTAGAGGGAACTGTGGCACCCAGCGGTGCTAGGTGCCCTGTCTGTCTTGTGCCCACCACCAGGGTGCATGTGCACTTGCTCTAAGCCATCATGGCAGGAAGCTGTCAGACAGCATTTCGTGCCACTTGACCTACCTCTGGGATTCTGGGGAGACATCCTGGAGCCATTTGTAGGGTGGGGAGTCATGACTGGGTCCCAAGGAGGGCTGTGGCCAGAGCAGGGGAGTGTGCTGATTTGATGCACACACAGTGTCAAGTTCCCTAGTAAATCAGCACTCAACAACAGTCCTTAAGTAGGTTCAGTTTATTGGGGTCAGTATTTCTAAGACATTCCCTAAGCACTTCTATGTTCAGACTAAAGCGAGGAGGTGGGGACGGGATTATGTACACAGTTCAAACTGGGGTGTCAGCTGGCTACAAGCCAATGAGTGCCCCGATACCCTCGTGCTGAGAATAATGGCTTCAACATTCAGGCGGGAGACTCACCAGAGAAACCCAAGATCTTATGTAAACAGGGGCAAATGTTAGGAGAGCATCAAAAGCGACATTCCAGAGTTTACAACAGCAATTTCAGCCCTCTCTCCTCTCCTTTTCATCTCCCTCTCTCCCCTCCATTTAGTTATTACAGCCTAGCTGACATACTGCCCCCTACAGAGCCCCCCCCCCCGGCTTTGAAGGGCACAAAGAGTGGAAAGCATGTAATAATTCAGGGGCATTGACATGACAATCCCGGACCCATTCATTTTCCTCAGGACCGAAATCCTTCCACTTAATCAAATAGAAAAGACAGCCACGCCGTATCCTAGAGTCCAGGATCTGAGCCACCTCGTGATGCTGTTCACCATTCAGAATCAGAGGTGGGGGGGATGGGGAACGAGGGCACCAGGCATTCGGTCCAGGATCCCACTTCAGGAGGCTGAAATGAAAGTTTGGATGAACGCCCCGAAGGGATTTAGGCAAGGCCAATTCAATAGTCACTTTGTTGATTTTACACACAACTGGGAAAGGACCCACATAACGCCAACCCAGCTTTCCACTGGGTTGCAGCCCTTTTAAGTTCTTGGTGGACAAATACACACAATCACCCCGATTTATGTCCCAAGGCTCTGCCTGGTGCTTATCAGCCTGAGTTTTATAATCAGTTTTGGCTTTATCCAGGGCCTCATGAATCACCCCCCACTGGTCCTGCAGACCGCACCACCACTCGCGCAAGTCCCCCCCATTCCCTGGGGTGTCATCAGACATCACGGGGAAGGGCCTCCCCTTGTAACCATACAAAGCCATGAAAGGGGAGACCCCAGTGGGAGAATGCACCGAGTTGCTGTAGCTGTATTCTGCATACGGTAACAAGTCCACCCAATCATCCTGTTGATAACTGGTGAAGCACCTGAGAAATTGCTCCAGCGTTTGGTTAATTCTCTCTGATTGGTCATCTGTTTCTGGGTGATAAGCAGTACTGAGTCCTTGTTCAATGTCCAACAGGAGCAAAAGTTCTTTCCAGAAATTGGCAACAAACTGCGATCCTCTGTCCGAAATTGCCTTCCTTGGAAAACAGGGCAGTTTAACAATGTGGTGCATAAACATCTTTGCTGAAGCCTTAGCAGTGGGCAGCTGTTTGAATGGAACAAAATGTGTCTGCTTTGAAAAAGAATCTACCACCACCCAAATAACAGTATTGCCCTTGCTGGGGGGCAAGTCAGTGATGAAATCCATCAAAATCACCTCCCATGGCCTAGATGGGGTTTCCAAAGGTTTCAAAAGGCCAGGGGGTTTACCCCCTCATCGTTTGCACGAGACAGGTAGGGCACGAGGTAACATATTGGGAAATTTTTGCCCTCATATGCGGCCACCAGAACTGGCATTGC
Organism: Lepidodactylus listeri; assembly: GCA_029233225.1. NCBI lineage: Eukaryota > Metazoa > Chordata > Lepidosauria > Squamata > Gekkonidae > Lepidodactylus > Lepidodactylus listeri. Next base: position 68,384,451 of record JARCFY010000004.1, on the reverse strand, counting down.
AGTAAATGCAAAGACTTCAGAAACCCAAAATGTCCAGCTAGTTTTGATTCATGGCCCCAGTGCATCACCTCCCCCCGCATAGAAATGGGCACGAAGACTTTGGACCCCATATACCAGCAGCCACCTTCATGTTCTTCCAACCCCTGCGAGGAGGTGAGCTCCTCCCAGTCTTCGTCAGACACAGCATCCTTGAATCTGGTGTTCCACGAAAGCACCTCCTTCTCCCCCGCTCTCACCTGGTTGCGGGTCAGTACCACCCCACCCAATTGCGAGGGTGTGAACATAGAGTCAATCACATCTTCCCTCTGGCTTGCATGTTGGGGGAGGTGGGACAGGGCATCAGCCAAAAAGTTTGATTTCCCGAGGAGATGGTGGAGGGTAAAACGGAACTTGGAGAAAAACTCCGCCCACCTGAGCTGTTTGGCATTGAGGCTTCGGGGGGGGGGGGGTGCGCAGTGCCTCTAGATTCTTATGGTCAGTCCAAACCTCAAATGAAACCCATGCCCCCTCCATCCAATGACGCCACGTTGACAAAGCTAATTTAATAGCCACGGCTTCCTTGTCCCACACTGACCAATTTCGCTCTGTAGTGTTGAACTTCTTAGAAATGTAAACCAGTGGGTGGAGTCGCCCATCCAACCCCTCTTGCAAGATAGCCCCTCCCATCACGACATTGGTCGTGCCCACTTGGACAATGAATTTCTTATTCTCATCGGGGTGGGCAAGCACTGGCTCAAAAGTGAACAGCTTTTTAAGCATCTCAAATAAGTCCCCCCACCCTCCTCCATCAGGCAAGCAATCACTGGATCTGCAGGAGGAGACACCCCCCACTCAGGTGACCACACATGGGACTTGCACCCTAGATCAACAAAATGCACCACCCCCTTGCTCCACTGGATGTAAGGGTCATGCGCACACAGCCAAAGGCTTCCTAACACCAGCGGGAACCAGGCGTTGGAGTTAATCACAAAACAGCGGTGCTCCCAATGTTCTCCCGCCCCCAGCAGCACAGGGACCGTCTGGTATTTGCAGGACTCCTGCATAGGGAGCCATCCATCTGAACAAAAACTAATGGCTCTGGAAGTTTTTGGACTGGGGTCCTCAGCCCTGTAACCAGGGACGGGCTGATTATGTCTCTCACACAGCCCAAGTCGATCAGCGCCTGGACTCAGATCTGTGTGCCCAGGTCTCTGTTTAAAATAGTCACAGTCACAAACAGGATCGGGTCAGAGCTGCTTACCATAGGCGGTGCCTGCAGTTTTCGGACCTGTTGTTTTACACCTCTTATAGCAGGTCCCAGCCTTTTCCCGATGGCTCTTGTGCTTCCTCGCTGCTTGACGAGGTGTCCTCCAGTCGCGCTCCCAGCCGTAGTGCTTTTGGGAACTTCCCTTTCTCACCGCTTGGTCGTTTTGGGGTTTCCGTGTCTGCCTTCTCTCCAGTTCTCAGAAGGGTGGAAGTTGCACCTGACGAACAGGCAGCCGTGAAATGGCCGGCTTCCCCACATTTAAGACAAAGCCCTTGCCTACTCCACTGCTCTTTGATGTGGTCTTTTCCTCTGGGCTGGGTCGTCTTCTGGAGAGCCCTCGGGGTTTTAGGGTACGCCAGCGGAGCTCGCATCTTAATCATCTGCAGGTGGTTCTCTGCATCATCTGCTTCTCACATCCAGGCCACCAAGGAGAGGGGTTGCACATTGCGCAAAACCATATCAAGAATCTCGTGACTGAGCCCTGTTTGGAAATGTTCCATTAGCATGGGCTCTGGCCACCCTTGGATCTTTGCAGTGATTATCTTGAACTCTTCCGAGTACTTGTGCACTATGCGATTGCCTTGCCTGAGAGCCAGTGTCTGCGTCCCTGTCAAGGGGACATCGCTCCCCATGGTGACGGCCACCTCCGCCTCCGAGACTGGCTGGTCTCCACTGTTCCCCATGTTCATGTTGAGATTCGGGATGGGGCGTGCAGTCTAGTGATGAGGAGTCATCAGTCAGTACCCTGAGTTGCTTGGGGTCACAATGGGCATGGTCCCAGCTGTGTGTGTGTGGAATGAATCTGAAGTTATCATAGCTGTCAATGGGCTATGATGCCGTTTTTGCTGGTGCAACTTTGCACCTGCTCAGGGGGAGGCATTCCCACACTGAAAACACTGGAAGCCGCTTAACTGCTGCCACACCCCCTGAAATGCTCACATCTATGTCTCTGGTGGGGTTTGTGCTGTTGCACTGCCAACATCTGGCTGTGGAGTGCCTGCGCCAGTGGGACTCAGCGACGCAGCACCACTAGTGCCCTGAACCAGCATAAACTGCTCTTACACTGGTGTAACTCTGAGTTATGCCGATGTAGGGGTCAGTTGGGTCCCTATTCTGACTCTCTCCCCCCTTCCGCCCTGATTGCTGTGTATACCATCAGGACCTGAGTGCTGGTAGTTCCTCCATCTCAAAGGAGGAAAAGGACTCAAGTCAGTGACACCTATCTTTTCCCATCCCCTAGGGTGCTATAACTTCTTAAAGAGGGTGCTCCCTTGAGGCTAACAGATAATGCACCTCTGCCTATCTCCCTGTTCCTTATGTAAAAAGCAAGAATTGCAACTGTATTAATATCACTGCTAAATATCTCCAAGAGAAATGTAAAAAACTCAGAATCTTATGGTCAATCAGGAATCCCATTTTTTCCATCCAGGGATCCTGGGGTTTTTTGTTTTGTAAAACCTACTTTAACATTGCCAGTCATTAGCCAATCTCTGTGTATTGTGATTCTCTGCAGAACCATGCAATTTCTGGAGTATACAAATGGGAAGACCTTGTATGCTTGGGATCTCTTATCTTTTATGATCTGCACGCACACTATAGGAATACAGTATTTACTCAGTTTGACATCTGCTTCCCAGACTTAAAGCATGCCTAGAAGCAGCTTGCCCAAGTAAGCTTAGCCATTTGGGTATTCAGTTCTTTATTCAACTTTGAGCACAACCGAGCTTCAATTTAATGCTGGAGGTAAGCACTTTTACAGAAAAAACCCACAGCCACACTTTCACTAAAAACAAAAAAACCCTTTGTACATTCTTATAAATCCTTCTGTTCATAAATGTAACAGCAGAGCTACTGAAAGGTCATTGTGTTGAAATCTGTTTGCAGTTTTCTTCAGATGTTTATTGTTCCATAAGAGTGAAATCTATAAAGCTGCTTTGGGCACCTAGCGATACAAGCCGCTTCAAAAATTTGCTTTGTAAGTTCAGCAAAGAGAAACAGAGACAGACACAGACAGATAGATCACAGCAATTAATAAGATTAATTCATAATAAAAACAATACTGAATTTGAAGTAATTTTTGACTCCCTTGTTTATTTAAGTAGAGAAGTTATATCAATAAATGCATACTAGAGGTCATTGGTCACCATTTGGGTGGACTAGCTATTGTCAGTCCCATTTTCCTTGCCTTGCTTTCCCCAGCCTTTTCTGTTAGTCTGTCTAGCTCAGCATTTTTTATTGTTACTGGAAATGGCTCCATTATCTTAGGCAAAGAATGAAGCACTCAGTACCTGCCACTTGTTACTGGAGATGCCCAGGACTGAACTTGCAACCTTCTACATATGCAGCTTCTTTGCTACCTTCTCTGTTCCATTCTTCAGACTTTGAAAAGTACTGGAGTCAGGAGGCCGGTGAAAACGGTGAAAACGGTGAAAACAGCATAGTAGTTTATTGCGGGTTCAGATGGCATATGAAAACCCCAGGCTTCACGCCCACATTTATGCCGGTCAGAGATAATCCCCCGACCCTGCCCAGATGTCCTGATAGGACCTTAAGTTCACAGTTACAGATCATAGGTCCCCTGGGGAAAACCTAGGCACAGGATTGGTGGCCGTTCAGGATCCGACCATCTATCGTCCTACCTGGCCAAAGCTCAGGTAGGTTCGGACCACGTGCGAAGGTCCATGTGGCGGTCGCCATTGTGGGAGCACATGGCGACTGCTGCATCAGTACACAGCACCCCTCCCTCCATAGTCCAGACAACCCTTGCACACATAGTACTTTAAGTAGTCTAGCCAGCAACGGTCGCATCCCGAGCACCGAGGAGTTGCAGGGCACGGGGCGTCACTGGGTTCCGGGAGCGGGGCAGCTGGCGTCTGCTCTGGTGAGTCTTGGGGCAGGTCCGGCTGCGGTTCAGGTGTCACTGTCTCTCTTGGCTCGTTGGGAGGCAGGTGGTCTATGGGTTCCATCTTGGGGCAGAGTTCCTAGAGTGGTTGCTGGTCCAGTTCCTTGGGGGCTGGAGTCACAGGAACTTGGGGTGCACTGCTCAGTAGGTGCCATCGCAGCTGGTTGATGTGGTGCCGCCACACCATGCCGTCTTCAGTTAGGACCTCATAGGACAGAGGACCTGTGGGACGAACAATCCTTCCGGGGACCCAGGCAGGACCTCTGGCGTAGCTCCGTATGTAGACTGGGTCCTCGGGGGAGAATCCACGGGGAGCTTGCTGGAGCTCGGACCTTGCGTGGTTGTTGACAGCGTGGTCGGGGTGGAGCCGGTCCAGCTTGGAGCCGAGGCACCGGCCCATCAGCAGCTCCGCTGGCCGGCGTCCCGTCCCAGCGTGCAGAGTGTTCCTCTGGCTAAACAGGAAGTTTGTCAGCTGGAACTCCCACTCCCCTTGCTCCATGCGTTTGAGAGCGTCCTTAGTGGTTCTCACCATTCGCTCTGCCTGGCCGTTGGTCGCAGGATGGAAGGGTGCCGAGCGGATGTGCTGAATGCAGAGGGAGTCCACAAAGTGCTGGAACCCCACAGAGCTGAACGCCATCCCGTTGTCCATCATGAGGGTGTTGGACAGCTCGTGGGTGGTGAAGATACGCCATAGAGCTCGAATGGCCGCCTCGGTCGAGGTAGCCCACACCAGGACTACCTCCAGCCACTTGCTGTAGCTGTTGCCGATGAGAAAAAACAACTGGCCCTGGACCGGCTCTGCAAAGTCCAGATGGAGTCGCAACCATGGCTTGTTGGTCGACTCCCAGGGCCAAACGGGGGCATGAGGAGAGTCCGGGCGTGACTCTTGACATCTGCCGCATCGATGGACCAGGTCCTCGATCTCTTTGTCCATGCCTGGCCACCACACGTAGCTGCGTACCAGGGCCTTCATCTGGAAATTCCAGGATGGGACTCATGTAGGGCCGCCAGTACTTTGGCATGAGGCGGCCCCGGGATAACTACCCTGATCCCCCATAGTAGGCACTTCTTGTGGGTTGACAACTCATTCTACCTTGCAGTGTAGGTGGCAAAATCGGGGCCCGGGTGATCGGGCCAATCCCTCCCCACCCAGTCTGAGACCCGCGAGAGGACTCGATCCTGGGCCGTGCGATGGGCCACATCCTGTACCTGGACTGGCCGGTCCAGGAGATCCTCAATGAGAGCCACGTGGAATGCTGGAGCTGGGTCCGGGTTGCAGTACGGCAACAGGAAGCGGCTGAGGGCGTCGGCGTGACCCATCACTTTCCCAGGGTGGTGCACCAACGAGTACTGGTACCCTGAAAGAAAAATAGACCACCGCAGCACCCACAGGGACAGCATTTGTGGGGTTTGGCAGTGCGGAGCAAGGAGGCCCAGGAGCAACTTGTGGTCCGTGGCCACAGTGAACAACCTACCATACAGGTAGCCGTGGAACTTTTTTACTCCCGCGACTATGGCCAGCACCTCCTTGTTGATTTGGGCATAATTTCTTTCCGCCGCCAACAAAATCCTGGAATAATATGCCACCGGCACTTCCCAGCTATCGGGCAGTTGATGGCTGAGGACTGCTCCCACACCGTAGGGAGACGCGTTGCATGCCAGGACCACCAGGAGTTCCTTGTTGAAGTGGGCCAGGACCACGTTAGACACCAGTAAGTCCTTGATGGCCTGGAATGCCATTGAGTGTCGCGGTCCTCACTCCCACTTCGCCCCCTTGTCCAGTAGCCGATGCAGCAGCTCTGCTACCACCACTTTGTGGGGGAGGAAGGCATGATAGAAATTGAGGAGGCCGAAGAATGCCTGCAGCTCTACTTTCAAGGTGGGTGGAGGCGTCTCTGTGATGGCCGACACCTTTTCTTTGGTCGGGTGGATGCCCTGGGCATCTACAGTGAATCCCAGGAAGGTCACTAACGGCACGCCTAAGATGCATTTGTCCTTGCGCACCTTTAGGCCTGCGTCCTGGAAATGCTGCAACATGGCTTGTAGTCGGGTCTTGAAGGTGGCGACATCCAGAACCACAATCAGAAGGTCGTCGAAAAACACCTTTACCCCTGGAAGGCCTTTAAGAACAGAGTCCATTAGCTGCTGGAACAACCCGAAGGTGACACTCACTTCGAACTGGAGCCGCTTAACTTTAAATGCCCCCTTGTGGGTGACGATTGTCTGTGGCTCCGCCGTGGCATTGTCCAGGGGAGTTGCTGGTAGGCCTGAGCCAGATCCAGCTTGCCAAAAACCTTGGCTCCCGCAAAGGAGGCCAAGACATGGCTGACCACGGGCACCGAGTATGTGTGGTCTTGGAGGGCCAAATTCAAGGTGCACTTGTAGTCCGAACAGATGCGGATTTCCCTGTTTGCCTTCATGGGAGTGATGATCAGACACCACTTCTACCTTGGGCTGTATTGCGAGTGGGGGCTGTCGTGCAGCCAGGCGGATGGGGCGGACATTAGGGCCTAATTCTAGGGAGACGGGTGGCCCCCGGTAGGAGCCCGAGGTGCTATCGAAAATGGCGGGAAACTCAGCACAGACCGATTCAAAGTCTGCCGATCCAATTCGGTCTACCCCCCCGTATTTCAGCTCCTTCAGATATTGTTAACCTGCTTATTTCTTGTGCACCAGATTATCATCATACAAGTATCTGAGTACTTGTCAATTTGAGAAATAGAACCCTTCTAAGAGTCAGCCAGTTGTATCTTAGATGCATCAACTGTAACCTAGATGGATAGCTGCTTAAAGATGAGAGACAATTTCTCTTTTTAAAACCTTCATAACAATTTCTTACTATTTACTTTTACAATACATGGTTTAAAACCTCCTGAAGCACAAGAAATAAGCAGGTTAACAATATCTGAAGGAAGAATTGCTTGAAATGGGTCTTTATCTGGAAACTGTTGTGCAGGTGTTTATGTACAAGTAAGCTTATGTGTTTGACGTATCTGCAATGTATTAAATATTGTTATTTTGTTATAAAGTGGGTGTCAGCTGTGTTTTATCCATACTTTCCCGTCCTGGTTTTTAGCACTCTCCCAGCTGTTGCTTTTGTAGTGCACCAGGCAGCAGAGAGTAACCATATTAAAACACTATACAACACAGAATCCACGCACTGGGGCCAGAGCCTTCAACATATTATGTATGGGTTATCATTTTCTTCTCCACTTCTATATCTAAAATCAAAAATTGTTAAACATTAATCATGTTATGCTAAGTGCAGTTACACCCTTCTAATTCCATTGAAGATAATGGGCTTAAAAGGTGTAACAATGCTTGCATTGAGAGTAACTGAATACAAATACACAGACACCTAACATACTATATACATAATGAAGGACATACCACAGTACCCCGGAGTTCCACAGACTGTTTTCATTGTTACTTGATCTGCAACAATCTTGGAAAGTCCAAAATCAGCTGTAACATACAAGTCAGAAAATTTTATTATTTTATTGAGGGTTTTTTCCCCCTTCCTGTGACAGACTGCAGAAATAAAATATATCAGACCATTTTATATTCTGGAAGTTTTATTATTTTATTGAGGGTTTTTCTCCCCTTCTTGTGACAGACTGCAGAAATAAAATATATTAGACAATTTTATATTCTGGAAAATTATACTGCTAATGAAAAACAGGGTAAAGAAGTAATCATTTTTGATGAATTCATAATTCTATTGTAAATATGCAACACTTTGTATTAACTGCAGCCAGGAAATGATGGCCAGGAAAGACGGGAATTGTAGTTTGCTCTGCCTCTCAGCTCAATCCAAGAGTTATAAAAAACAAAAAAATCTCATCAACCCCACCAGGAAATATATTTCCATACATGCTCAGCAGCAGAGGCCCAGACGTAATAATAGTCAGAAAAAATCACTGGATGTTTAAATCAGACAGAAAAGCTCAAGAACACAAATGTTTTTTCAAGCTAAGCCAATAAACATGGTGGGGATTCACTCATCTCTTGTATGGGACTAATGAGGCAAGTGCAACCAGTATGCAAACTGAAGCTACTACAGGTGAATATGGTCTACCTATTTTTAAAGATGCATCTGGAGCTGGTGTTGCATAAAGTAGATTTTCAGGTTTCAAATCACGGTGAACAATTCCATTGGCATGTAGGTACTGAAAGGAAGAAGCGAATACATGCAAATTTAAAAATTATTGTCAGTATTTCTATGTCCAACAAAACACTTCTACAGCTAGGGGGTGGGATCTGTTTCATCTGCCTCCCTGGGAGCCTGCAACTGGCTACCCTTCTGCTACTCAGACCTTGACTCCTTCACAGGGGTATTTCTTTCATCTCAAGTCAGGTAAGTGGCTGTAGCACTCCTGTCTAAGCTGGGGTCAGGTAAGTGCTTTCTGTCCTTTAGGGACAGGTTTTCTTACTGTTGTCTTGCATATCCCGGGGACAGCCAGATGGCAACCAGGTCTGAACTCAGATGCCTGAACTCACACCTGTTGGAGCCCGGTGTGCTCCGCCCCCCATTCCACTCTGCTGGATGTGGCCCATCCATTTTATCTCTCTTCCTGGGACCATCTGTAGTACTGTGGTATTCAGTGGTATGGTCTGTCTTTTACATTACACCATCAGATTAAACATCACCAACTGATGCTTCTATAATGCACCACAGAACTAGAATGTTGCTATTGATAGACATCTCTAGACTATAACTGTTCTGGGCAAAAATACAATTAGAGATTCCCCAGTTAAGAAACAAGAGATAATTTATAAGCATTGTTTACTCAGTATACAGCGACAAATCCAATTATATGTGGATAAATGCTTGCAATAAAAAGGATAATTTGTGATTTAATGGGGCTAGGAAGGGGGATGGGGCAAGCCTGGGGCTCCTTTGCCCTCATTCAGAGGGAAGGTGATTATTCACACCCTGTTTCTTCTCACAAGCTCCTGGTTCTCCTCTCTCAGGGGTTGCAGCCATATTGACAACAGGAAAGCTATACTTTACAAAAAGGACCTTTAAGAAGATAACAAAATCAATATATAAAAACATGTTTATTATAACAATAATTATATCTGTTATAACTGTTATTATATATAACAGTTATATTGTAACTGTTATGGTTTATTTTTTATAAGTCATGGGTCTCATTGCAGCACACCATCAGTTAATTAGAAAAAATGATTTGCTTCATACTGTGACTCCTTTGTTAATCCAACTACTGTAAATAAAGTGCATAGTACAGAAATGTTATAAGTCCTCTACTTTCTCCTCCAAAGGAAACCAACCCAGGTAAGCACCAGCCCCTGGAACTGTTCACTGCTTCCCAGACAAAAGGCAGCATCTCCATACTACAGCTCCTTTAAAAGGCATCAGCAGACAAGGCTGAGTACTGGAAAAGTTCAGCCTAGATGGCAAAGTCTTCCTGATAAATACTCATGGCCCCACTACTTGATGCATGTTCTGCTAGTTTGGAGCTAAGGTATTCTAAAAAAATGCAGGAACTTGTGTATGACAGTTGAATTTACCATGTTTGGGGGCACCAGTTTGATATGAGCTGATCACCTCATGTTCAGTTCATGCTGGATAGCCATGAAAACTGCCCAACAGGTTTGCATTGGGTTTTTTGAAAACTGAGCATGCACCTATCCAAACTGAGCAGCATCCATTAATATTACTAAGGATTGCTTAGATGAACACCACACTGTATGATTTTTTAAAAAATACAACACTTATTTATGACTGATATATACCATTTGTAGCTGACTTTACTGTTTGTATCCAAGCCAGAGTGCCACAATATTTCCTGCATTTCCCCCCTGCTGGGCCACTAGAGGGCTTTTTAAAAATAAATACATAAATCAGTAATTATCATTACAAACATGCTCACTATCATTCTTATGGTTTATTGCCACAGTCTCTGAATTCCCAGCTTTCATTTTAAAATGTAAACCTACAGCCCTTTTCCTTCTAGAGTTATAAGGGGAATGTGAACCATACCTTTCTCCTATGTCTCAAGTGGTATGGCTAGGAAAATGGCAGCTACAGTGCAAGAAATGCCAGCAGTAGTATAATGCACTGTTATGAAGGAATACAGTGAAGCAATAGAATGAACTGCCACAAGTGAGTCAACACAAACAGTCAAACCAATAATAAAATAACTGACTCCCTGTTTGCTACTTGTGAACAGGATGTGAGCCAAACAGGCAGGTTTCTGAACACCCCTACTTATAACATACTTTTATACTTTGTAAAGAAATCACTGTAAAAAAGATTGTTCATGAAATAATGGTATTTCTCATTCATTGGGTAATTTCAAAAAAGCTACCACAATTTTTAAAATAAAGCCAAACATTCCTGATTGCATAATTTTATAAAAGTGAAGTCATTAGCATAATGAAACATGCGAACATTAAACAGAGATTTATTTTTTTACACAATCAAACTGGAAACAACAAAGCAAAAAATTCTTGCTCTTTCTTTACCTTGAGGCTCTATAGCTACAAAAGCTGTTCTACTATGATCCTACTACTTTATAATATCAGATGATTTACTACAATTTTCAAGGTGAAATTTTGGGTAATGAGTTTCTGAAGGATGATTACATTTTTCTTGTCTATCAATGAACAATGATCTAATTACGGTGAAGTCCTGATTCTAAAATGTCATTTTAGCTAATGAATATTTACCATGTAAAACTGACATTCTCTTTTTCCACACAATGTGCTGGTTTGGTTTTTTTTGTTAATCATACCTTTTGCCTTACATTTCCTGTCTTGGACTACATTTAGTTGTAGAAAGGATCTTACAGACAGAAAATAAAATATCTGGGCCACCAGGCAAACTTTAAAGGTATTCAAAAATTTTGCTTTATCTTTCTACTTGCTAAAAATGTTCAGTCTGATTCAAAGGATAAACTTGACATGCAGTTCTGTATGTTTCAGAAAGAGGGTCTGATCCTTACAGCAAAAAGGTGTGCCAGTGAACCCTCCTTGTGCTGTTTCCTTCCTTTCAGCGTCTTGTCTCGTGCATTTTTTGCTCAGCCCAGGTACTTCCAATATTGGTGGCTAAGGAGGAAATGCAGCTACAGTGTAGACTCTCAATCCTTTGCTCTTTTGCTGTCTCACCCTCTCTTTCTATGTGATTGGGAAATGTTGTACTTGTCCTGATTTGGAGATATAAGGTGCTCTGAAGCTCACCAGAAATTTCTCGGGACCCTGACAACTGCTTGTTTTTCCAGGGAAGATGGCCATAAAATGCACCAAGAGCTCAGTGAGAGCAGAGATGGTTTCCACCAAGACATAACCATTTCACCATTCCACCAAGTCATAACCAAGATGGATAGCCTGTAAAACACAGTCTAACTACTGAAGTATGTTGAAAGTGTACCCTTGGATGACTGGGAAATAAGGGTTCACGATTCATATGGGAGTGAGCTTCCTACTTCCGTATTGGGTAAAAGGCTTCATGCAGGCTAAGTGAAAAAGAGTTAAAAGGTTAGTAACATCCAGTTAATGCTGTTCAAATGCTAGGAACTGGATTCCTCTGAAGGAACCAGGTGAAGCACAGGATCTGCATTTGTTTCATGGGTATCCAAGGAGGAATGTTGGAGGGCTTTTAAGTTTAGCATAGTGATATAATTTTTCCCATTCTTTTCCATTCTGTGTAGCTACTAGGCAGGGTAGTCATTTTCCCTTGTCTTGTGCTCTTCTTTAATAACCTGTAGAAATAAAGTTTTCCTGTTTAAAAGAGCAGTCTGTGTTTTAAACTCCTCTCTGCACGCTGGACCCTTCACCCATGCTGACACACAAGCACATGTATTATTCCCAAAGCTGATATTTTCTTCCTCTGTAACCAGTTTCTGTAACCAATTTTGGAGAGGGACCATGCCTCAGTGACCCTCTGCTTTGCATGCAGGTTCAATCCCCAGCATCTCCAACTAAAAGGACCAGGCAAGAGGTGATATGAAAAACCTCTGCCTGAGACCTGGGAGAGCCACTGCCAGTCTGAGTAGACAATAGTCACTTTGATGGACTGATGGTCTGATTCAGTATAAGGCAGCTTCATGTGTTCCTGCAGCCCAGGAAATCCAAAATGATTTGTGCCTTTTATTCCTAATTCAAACAGTTGGGCCTCATTCATACAAATACACATCTAGCATACAATGTATCTTCCTGAGCATACATTGTAACTATGTTCAGTGGGATTTGTGACTTTTTTCTACATGTAGCAGAGCCCATCCATACAAAGCCTCTTGAAAAGCCTTCCATTTCAAATGCTCTTTGCCATGTAGCATGCGGGGCTGCTGTCTGAGAAACCAGTCTCTCCCAGCAGTCTCTGGAACAATTCACCATTGTCTACTATGGCAGTTCTGTAATTTGCTGTTTTTGGCTTTAGCTCATGGGTCAAGAGGAAAAAACTGACATATTAGCATCAGATAAGGTGGCATTTTTTTATGTTTTATGTTTTATGTTTTTCTGAAAGGTGTTTCTATGTATTATATGTTCTGATGCAATAACCCGTTTTGATTCGTAGCTTAAGCTTTCTATGATATCAACAAGATGGCTGAAGTCAATTTTTTCTATCTTTTCTAATCTGAGCTATAACTTGTGAACCAGGTGACCACTTCCGAACTTTAGAGCCCTGTTGGAAAGCTAATAAATTCCCCTACAAATAAGTAAGACTAATAATGCCTCTTTCCCTTACTGTTTTGTGATAGAAGGCATAAATAGAAATCCAGGGTGTTACACTTTGACAAGTGGAGCACCAGCTGTAGAGCACGAAGGGTATGCTCCTTGTACTACCTGGGTCTCCCTATTCCAAGGACTCTACCTGCGTATTGTAAATTCTTAACTGTCTCTAAATACAGAACACTCTTCACTAAGATTAAATGTTTTACCATTGGGGGAGTTAAGACGCAGGTTCCTAGAGATTCCCTTTTCTGAACAATTTTGTGATTGTAAATCAGGAACTCTAGATACTATCTGGCACTTCTTTATTGATTGTAAGAATCATGAACTCACTAGAGGTAAATGGATCACAGTATATATTCAGAAGTGGGGATGTGTCTCAAAACAAGCAACAGTTACAAAGCTTCTGGCGGATAACGACCCAAGCATAATCCTTGCTGTGGCAAAATTTTAATCAATGGCTTTTAATGACTTTTATCTATAATGTGCCTTTTATTCCTTGTACTTTGTATTTCTGATTACTTGGTTATTTTCTGTATTTTTGGATTGTATTATTCTGTACCATATGGAGCCTGATCAGACGGCTCTTTAGATCCGCACGAGGCACAAGTGCCTCACGGATTTAAATGTAATGTCCAGACATCAACGTCTGGCAAACGTCCCTCTTCCGTGAGCATCCCGTTTTGCCACGCTTCGGAGTTGTCATAAAAAGATACTAGTTTAAATCTGGAGTTTTCGGTCCCAACAGGCCAACTGTGGACTTTCCTGTCTGATTGTTCGCTCCAGCGCGCAATCCTCTTGGGGTGGTGATGTCACAGCCAGTCTCAAACGGGTGCATGCATGGATCAACAAGGGCACGATGCCTATGCGCATGCCCAAACGGACCAATTTCCCACGAGGCACTGCTCCGCCGTTGTTCTTCCCTTTCCTCTGATTGCATGCATCAATTTCCCACTGTTTGCCCTGCACCACATTTTGACCCGCGGCTTTGTCCCATTTCCCCCGCGGCTTTGCAATCCTCAAACGCACGCGATCGGAGGAAAGGGAAGAGCAACAGCGGAGCAGTGCCTCATGGGAAATTGGTCACAGGGTTGTTGTTGTTTTTTTAAAAAATCTCCCCACGTGCCTCCTGCAGTGGACGCCATTTAGACAATCCACAGCAGAGGCAGCACACGATAAGACAATTCACTAGGGGAGCTGTCTGGTTATGCAACAATGGCTTGATAAGATCGGGATCAAATTAGAGCTGGGCTGATGGCGGGATTAGCTGACCATCTGAATGCTCCATCAAACATGTTTGCTTATCACCCATTGGTCTGTGAGCATGAAGTACAGAATAAAAAAAATAAAATGGAAAATACTGACCATCACAGATCAGTGGCTGAATTCAGTAGCTGTGTTCACCAGTTACAGTGAGCACAGTACAATCTGTGTACAGTGTACTCATTTTTGTTTTGTTTTTTAAATGTGTGCTGACTAATTGTTGTTGCATCCAATGCATGTACAGCTGAATGTGTGATACAAACCCCACATCACCCAGTTACTGGTCCTCAGTTTCATCTGTAAAGTAAGCAAATTTTAGCTGTTCTTACAATCAGAGACATACAAATGCATGCAGGATGTGTGTTCACTGTAATACATGAACAGGGCTAGTATAAGGCAGCTTCATATGTTCATGTGTACGATCAGCTTATCATCAACTCAGGGCCAAAATACATGAGACCCTGTGAGTTCCATCCATGAGCTCCTAGTGTACGTTCTTTTAGAAAGCAAGCATCGGGGGTCTAATTTAGATCAGGACCATGATCGGGGGGGGGGGGGGGGGCGGTAAGTCTGCCCCATATTTCATTTTCCTGAACTGAAACAGCTTTCGAGAGCTGCAATTTGATACACATACAGGTCTTTTTACAGGTACCAATTAGGACCTGTACATTTGTATCAGTAGAGCAGATAGCAGCTCTATAGCTCATTAAATGTTACAGGAAATGATGAGAAGAGACTAAACTATTGTCCCTGTGCTAGGGTCCTGGTCTGATTTGGGCCCCACTTGACTGCTTTTTAAAAGAAAAATGCTTGTAGCCACAGAACTCAGTGTCAGATAGACTGACCCTCAGTATGTTTTGTGACTAAGCAGAGATTCAAGCCCATACCTGCATTATAAAGTAAGCATTTTTACCACTAAGTTACACCATTTCTACTTTCCTAACTATTGAGGGAAACTGAGCCTGATCAATTTTATTTACTCCTGTATCAGTGGCTTTTCAAAGGTGGCTTACTTTACTACATTACTTTACTACAGTACTTTACTACATTACATTTTTCTAGTTTACCATGCAATATTTATTTTATTTTAATCAATTTGTATCCTGCCCTACCCCACAAACAGGCTTAGGGTGGCTCACAACATATAGTGAAATGATAAATAATAATGCATAAAACAACAACCAACTCATTTAAAATAGATCAGTTAAAATATCTGACGGCAGCTTAACCATTTTAACTACAGTGCCTGCTGCAACTATGTCAGGGAGGGCACATTTCTGTCAGAAAAAAGAGTCAGCTGGTTCTATTGCCAGGTTGGTATAGGCAGTGCCCTGAGGCAGATGAGGCAATTTAACAGATGGATCACACTCAGGGCCGGTGCTACCATTAGGCCAAGTTAGGCGCAGACATTAGGCCATCTAGTGCGCAGACCTCAGAGGAGTGCAGAAATGGACAATCAGCGCCCCTCCAACCAGCCACAGGCTCTCACACTCACTCACTCACCAGCCCCGGCTCTCCCATGCTTTTCCTCCTCCAGAAAGTCACGGCAACTGCAGCAGCAGCAGCAGCTCCCTTCAGCTTTGCCTCACACCCTGCCTGCCCAAGCCCACACAATTTTAAAAAAAATTAGCAGGGTCAAGTTTTGTGCTTTTAATTTTCCCAAGAATTCATCTGTTTTTGATAATTGGTTAGCAGTGGGGGGGCGCACACAAGTAGTTAGCCTTGCCTAGGGCACAAAAAAGTCTGGAACCGGCCCTGATCACACTGAACAGGGAAGGCCGGTGTCCTTGGACGTCTGCTGCTTCAGCCAAAAGCCTGGTGGAACAGCTCCATTTTGCAGGCCCTGTGGAATTGTAATAAGTCCGACAGGGCCCTGATCTCAACTGGGAGTATGTTCCACCAGGCAGGAGCCAGGGTTAGGCAGATGTCCTTCAGACCAGGGACTGCTAAGCTGTGCTGCTCAGAGGAGCGCAAGGCTCTTTGGTGCACATACAGGGAGAGCCGGTCCCATAGGCATAGGCGTCAACTACGGGGGGGCTCGAGCCACCCCTGCAATTTCCCAGAGGGGAATGAGCCCCCCGGCAAAATGGAGCATCTGCCGCCATGCCTCCCCACTGCGCCTCCCTGGGCCTTTCCTAGGCCCGGCCAGCACCTCCCCCCCCCGGCCTGGCCACTCCTGCCTCCGTCCATCCCTCCGTCCATCCAGGGGCCAGCTGGGCAAATGGCCAGTGTGCTAATGTCATCCAGAAGTGACGCCATCACGATGGGCACGTTGCTGGGGCAACGCTCTAGCAATCACCCCGAAACTCTATGGCACTTCTTAGCATCTTTCATTGCCATCTCATAGGATTTCATAAATGTCCTATAAGCTGTTCTTGCAGCTTCATTGTGAGTACAGTGCCACCCTCACTCTAACTTAGCTTCTTGCTTCATCCTCCACAGCTCTAAGGTATACCAAGGAGCTGGTTTGGTGTGAGAGCAAAGAGGTCACTGGGGAGCAATTTTGTTGATGGCTTCTAAGAGCCAGCTATGCCAGTCCCCCACCAGCTCATCCAATGAAGCGCCAAAGATTATCGGATCTCACCGAGCATTCTGGAAGCCAAGTGGATCAATTAGACTCTGCAGGCAACCATAAATCAGCTCACCGCCTAAACAGGGAAGGCTTGGGATGAACCATTATGAAACTTTATCAAAATTTATTTACTATACTGACTTAATTTATACCCTGCCTTTCTCCTTACTGGGGATCCAAAGCAACTTACACCATTCTTCTCTCCTATATTTTATCTTATGAAGAGGGCTATTATTGGGCCAGAACACACCGGAATGGTGTTCTGACTGGCATCTGGTCACCCCTCTCCTCCTCTCCATATTGGTGGGAAAGGGCCCCGCACGCCTGGTCTCCACACAGAAATCGGGTGTCTGGCGCCTTTCAGCTCCCTGCACTTAAAGGGGAGAGAAAGGGCCCCACTGGAGTTTGCAGTGTTTCTTTCTCAGCTTTCCCTGCTCCCAGTAAGTGCTGGCCCGGCAAAGCCCTCCACGAATACCATTCCTAGCTTGCCCGCTGAGGCGCGCAAGCTAGGAAAGGCCCAGGTGGGGCAGGAAGATATTTAAATGCCTCTCCGTGGCTTCCTCTGCTCCGTGGCTTCCTCTGAAGCAGGCGAGCAGGAGAAGCCCAGCAGAGCCCCCCTGTGCCCTTCTTAACCCACCCACCCAGGCAAGCGAGCTGGGAAAAGCCTGGGGGGGGGGTGCAGGGAGGCATTTAAATGCAGGGGGCTTGATGGGGGCCACAGGTAGGTGGTGGCAGGGCCTTGAGTGGGGGTGGGAGAGCCTCCCTCCGTCCCCTTTTCTTTCCCTCTTTCCCTCCTTCTTTCTTTCTCTCTCTCTCTCTCTTTCTGCGCTGCCAGGGGTGTGGCCTAATATGCTAATGAGATTATGCTGTTGGGTGTGGCCTATTATGCTAATAAGTTCCTGCTGGGCTTTTTCTACAAAATGAATATCAATAAATGCTTATGCTTATGAATGCTTATGAATATCAATAAATGCAATGCTTATGAATATCAATAAAATGCATGTATGCCATACATTTGAAAGATCAGAACAGGAAAACATTTCAGTCAGAAAATTAATTTACCAGGCTTGCAGCCCAAATCCTAAACAAATTACTTGGCATTAAATGACACTTATTTCAGTGGAAGTTACAACCAAATAATCCACTCCAGATCGGAATGTAAACTAAGAACCACTTATCCCCCTTTATGAAAAGGGTGACAGAAAGTGGAATTTACAGACTTTCTGTTAAATGTGCAATCTGCTTCTATGAAAAAAGTGTGAAAGGACACACAAAGAAAATTACGTGCTTTGTTCTGGTTAATACTAGGTAATTTCTGACTGTAAGAGAACAATTCATATCACACCAAGTGTTAGCAAAATCAAAGTCCCTTTTTATGTCTCAGTGCTACAAGGTTAGCATTCTAAATAGTTACGATACAAGCCGAAAATACAAATGCAAGAAATTTCTTAACTTAGATTTCCACCAAACTTATCACTGTAATAGGTGATATGAAGATTGGGATATTTAATATAACACAAATAAAATATATACGATTAATTAAATAGTAAAAAGTGTGGTGGTGGTGGAGGAAAGTGCCATCAAGTCACAGCTGACTTATGGCAACCCCGTAGGGTTTTCAATGCAAGAGTTGTTCAGAGGCAGTTTGCCATTGCCTGGCTCTGCCTCACAACCCTGGTATTCCTTGGAGGTTTCCATTCCAAATACTAGCCAAGGCCAGCCCTGCTTAGCTTCCAATATCTGACAAGATTAGGCTATCCAGGTCAGAACAAATGGTAAAAGTACCATCTCTTAATTAATCTACATTATGGTAGCTCAAAACTTTGTATAATATTGTTCACACCAGGTTTAGAATGTTTACAAGTGGAGACCCGCAAGAAACTTGCGGAATGGTTATCCCACTCCTCACACCTTTGCTTCCTCCCTTCTCCCCCTACCTCTCTCACACTCTTCTTACTCTCTCTCTCTCTCCTCCGTGTATGTTACTTCCTCTCTTTCTGACCCGTCATCATTCTCTTTGTTTTTCTGCATCCCCACTTCATCACTTTCTCTTTCTGCCCCCGACTCCATCACTCTTTCTGTCCCCCCCTCCATCACTCTCTTTCTGCCCCACCACTCTCCCAGCCTCCTGCCTGCTTCCTCTTCCCCCACAGCAGCAGTGGCAGTACTCTGGGAATCACAATGGATCTCCCAGCTGCAGAGATCAAGTCACCTTAATGCTGCCAGCTCCAGGCTGGGAAATTCCTGGAGATTTGGGGGTGGAGCCTTGGGACAGTAAGGCTTGGGGAGTCAAGCAGCCTCAGTAACCCTCAAAAGCAGAAATTTTATCCAGGGGAACTGATCTCTGTCACCTGGACAACAGTTGTAATTCTGGGTGCTCTCCAGCCCTTCTCTGGAGGCTGGCAATGGTAGTTTAAGTGAAGGAAATGGCTGGTTTGGAGGGTGGAGTCTATGGCATTATACTAGTCTGTAGTCCCTCTTCAAATCCCACCCTCCCCAGACTCCACCTTTCAAATGTCCAGGAATTTCCCAACCTGGAGTTGGCAACCCTATTTCCTTCCCACCCAACAGCCAACCTACCTTTATCTGTCTTCAGCTTTCCATCTCCACCCCCCTCTCCCGCAGCTTCTACCTAGGAAAATTACAGTCTTTCTCCACAGTGGGGACTAAAGCAGCTTACATTATTTCCTTCTTGTTATTTGCACAACAAATATGTGAAAGTATGTGAAACAGAAAGTATGTATGGTCCAAAATCTCCCAGTCAGCTTCCATTGCAAGATGGGGATCTGAACCTGGGTCTCGCAGATCCCAATCTGAAGCTCTAACTGTTACATCACAATGGCTTTCACAGGGTGGCTGCTGCTGAATGGTAGCAAAGCAGCTGGGCCTAATTAAGTCATGCAAATCAGGTGGTATCAAGTGACACAGAGGGTGCTGCCTAGGGATGCCAGCCTCCAGGTGGGACCTGGTGATCCCCTGGAATTACTGCTCATCTCCAGACTACAGAGATAACTTTCCATGGAGAAAATGGATGCTTTGGAGGGTGGAGTTTATGGCACTGTACATCACTGAGGTCCCTGTCCTCCCCAGGCTCCACCCCCAAATCTCCAGGAGTTTCTCAGCCTGGATCTGGATCTGCTGCCCTTGGCCATGGGGGGTACTTGGCAACCCAAGACTGCTGCCAGTAAAAACCTTTACTGACAGAAACAGTTAGAATTTCCCCCTCCCCCAAACATTCTAATCTTTCACAGTTGATGCCTGGAGTTGATGCCATTTCAAAAGGTATTGGGGGGAATTCAAAAGTCCCTGAAGTTTTTTAAAAAACTTTTTGGATTTTTCTGTAGACAAAGGAAGGCCCCTGACTATGTAGGAAAAGCTGTTGGGGGAGAGTGAGCTCTCTTTTGGCACGTATAAGTATCCACACAGAAAATAAAACTCTTGGAATTAATATGTAGATTTATAATTCCAGCAAGCTGTTAAGAACATTGTAATAATTTATATTCTTAGCAATTACATTCTTCCATTACTAACAACAGCTCCTAATTTGAATGGCCAATTTGTCTTCAAACTGACATTCTTTGTTAAAATTTATTTGAAAAGGTAATGAGTATTCTGTATCCCTACTCCCCACCATTTCTTTCTTTTGTTTGGGACAGCACTTTAAAAGACAAAATTGGATCTGGTCATGATATCTTACCCTAGATAATACAGGTAGTTATATGAAAGCTTTTTTTGTTATTCTTTCCGCCAACAAATTGCTCCAGCAGAATACACCTGTACAATGGGTTCTAAAAGCTATTCCAGAAAGCTACTTGTGTAAAACTTTACCATAAACCCTGTGGTTTAACCAAACAGCTATGGGAGAGCACTTAAAAAAACCAAGTGCGGCATACTGGAAAGGGTTCACAGTTTATCAGGTCATACTGATTTCTGGACAAATCTCATCATTCTACTCTGAAACAGCTCTTTGTAACCTTTAATTACCCTCTGCATTCCATCTTAAATTTGTGCGTGTGTATGTAGAGTGCTGCCAAGTTTCAGCCAACTTATGGCAACCCTAGCAAGGGGCTTTCAAGGAAAGTGAGAAGCAGAGGTGGTTTGCCATAGCTTTCATCCGCAGGGTCTTCCTCGGTGGGTCTCCCTTCCAAGTACTGACCCTGCTTAGCTTCTGAGATGTGATGGGATCACGCAATACCATGCCTCCTTCCCTCCTGTTCTACCTTTACCCACTTTTTTGTTAGAAAAATCTATACTTCTTTTTCCTCCTCTTCTGACTTCTCTGAATTTAAAACTTCAGCTAGCTCTGCCCTCATTTTCTTTCTGTTGTGCTCCTTTCTCTCTTTGACCTTTTCTCCCTTTCCCTCCCTCAGTTTGACCTGCGACATGTCATTGCCCTGTCTTCTCTTCTAAAACTTATAGCCAGTACAGGTTCCCTCTCATCTGTGTCTATAATCTCTGCCTCCTGGCACTGAGATGAAGCTGAGTTCCAAGTTTCAGCCTTTTCCTTTAGGCAAATGAATTTCTTTCTTGAAATGTACTTGAAGGAAATTGCTATTTGTCACTTCTTAAGAACTACACAAAGCACTATTTTTATAAATCGGTCTAAGGCTTTTTATAGTCTTTTCTCTATTTTGGACACTGGTATCTTCTTTGATTTACCTCATATGAACACACTTTTCCAAACCACCTCTGTTCTCAAGGTTCCTGCTGTGCGATGGTGAATGAAGGGCAAAAGCCCTCAAGAATGATAAGTAATTTATTTCATTTATTTGCTGCTGATTTTCTACTTCATAGCTTATCAAACAATGTCATCATACATTGTCATACATAAAGGAAGCCTGGCTGACCTAATCTTCTCCACTGGCAAATCATGGCAAGAGTACCGTTTGCAGAGGCAACAGAGGAAGGAAAGCTGACAGCCAGCTGTCCTCCAGCATATCTAGACCCAATTCCAGCAGAGGAAACTCTCTCTTCACTTTTAATGA
This sequence comes from Lepidodactylus listeri, assembly GCA_029233225.1. Taxonomy (NCBI): domain Eukaryota; kingdom Metazoa; phylum Chordata; class Lepidosauria; order Squamata; family Gekkonidae; genus Lepidodactylus; species Lepidodactylus listeri. Next base: position 68,362,786 of record JARCFY010000004.1, on the reverse strand, counting down.
TTTAATTGGTTGGGTTTTTGTTTTGTTTTTAAAAAACTGCTTTGAGAACACTTTTACAGAAATACTCCTACAGTGCTATATCAATCAATCAACAATATTTTTGACAGTGCAAACATATAGCTATCTATCTTGTTCCTGCCACAGTTCTATTGTTCTTATGCTGAGAAGATATAAAGAATCTACTTCCCCATTCAAACCTTGGGGACGGCAATTCTGAAGCACAAACTAGGATTGCATCATCAAATAATTATAAACACTATAAATGACAGTGCATGCAATTTAAGAGGGTGAACCTAGGGCCTAACTACACATTACACAGTCCTCATGTCATGTCTGGGTCTGTCACAAGGACTTTCTACCAGATTATGCACTGTGAGTTCTCTTCTGGGAAGTCAGTTCCCAGGCACAGCTTGATTCAGATTAGGACTGTCTGCAGCACATGAGGAAAGGAGGCTTTATCTCCCCCTCACATTATTTTGCTGACCTGAAACAGCCCCAGGTATGCTATTTGCCCATTGGGGAACCGTCCTGTACCCATCAGTACTCATGGAACCCCCAGTGGGGCATTTCAGGTGAAGAAAATGGTTTGGGGGAATGAGTTTAGTATTATAGCAATGCTATAAATCTTTGGCTTGGGTCCACCAGAAACTTCCACAGACAGAAGGGATCACAATTTGCAGAGCGTAACTTCCATGCTTCCCCCTCCCACTGTAGCCTAGAACACTCACAGAAACACTGTACTCCCCCAAGTCTTAGTATCTACTGGTTTTCTCCTAAAAACGTCATCTGCACTTTCAGTTTATTTTTTGATGGGGCACACAATTTTATGGGTGAAACTCCTATCACTGGGCAGCAACACTGTAGGGTCAAGCTATTAGAAGCAATTGTCAGGGGGAAGGTGGAGATGGGAGTAAACTAACATCCAGGGTGCTTTCCCCAGCATCAAATCCACCAGCTGCCAATCCCAGTGCTCAGTGTTATGCCAGTTGAAGAAATATCTGGGGGAGACTGCTTAACTGTGTAGGAGAAAAATAAGCACAATGGAACTGTACATCTCAGCAACAGTCTTCAATTAAACACTGCAATAGGCTGCAATATTAAGCTGCACCGAGAACCAATCTGGATGAAAAACAAAGTATAATTTAATTTCAAAAGATCTGTAGCATCTCTGTGGGAAGATGCCCTGTTGGCATTAAGAACCCATGCCAAATTCTATTTCCCTGGGGCTGAGTCTTCCATTCCTGACTTGTGCTTTAAAAAACAGTCAGAAAAATTAGGAAACTTCATCTCATTTTAGTATAGTTTTCCAGTCATTTTGATATTTCCAACAGCTGAAAATATGTAACAGCTAAAGACCAAGTAGTAATCACGGAATATGCATGGAGAGAGGGAGGGGAAAACAGCTTCTAGACTTCTTATACTGAGAACTGACCCAAGAAACAGGTCACATGAAAGGTGTCAGACCATGTAAACCTAGAGCAGGGATGGGCAAATTGTGGCCCGCGGCCCACATGCGGCCCACCACAGAGGTTTTTGTGGCCCGCCAAGACAGTCAGCTATGTGGTTTCTCAACAAGCAATCTCACTCCTGATTTCAAAAAAAATTGTAGAAAAGTGTGATAGGGTACATTTGTCTCATTAAACTGATTCTAAAATTAAATGTGCTTGCAGCTATAGATGATATGAAATTATCACAATAAATAAATTGAATAAAACTACCACTATTTTATTTAATTTATATTTATTGATTTTTATGATACAATTTATACCTTTTCTGAAATGCAAAGTTAACTAATGAATGCAATCATGTTAAAAGGTGCGGCCCTCCGCTAACCTCCGCTCCCACAAAGTGGCCCCCGAGCCAAAACAATTGCCCACCCCTGACCTAGAGAATATGGCTCTAGTTGTCAGTACAGCCATTAAAGCAGTTCTTCAAAACTGTACTTCTCATGACTGTGTCACTTCAAAAACAGCAGCTATAAATCTAATTGCCCTGTAACACACACACACACAATCTTGGCCTGCACTATCCAAAAATAGTGAGGCAGCTTACCAAAGTGCAAACAGATTTTGTAACAATTTCATGTTTAAAACAGATTTAAAACGCCTTGTACTGAGACTGAGAAATGGAAAACAAAAAGAAAAAAAAAGAAAGAGGAAGAAAGGAAAAGAAAAAAACGCAAAGAAATAGAAAGGGAAAGAAATGGAAGGAAAGAAAGTAACTGAAAGAAATGGAAAGAAAGGGAGAGAAAAAGGGGAAGGGAGACAAAGATATGGAAAGAAAGAAATAGAAAAAGGAAAGGGAAAGAAAGAGAAAGAAAGAGAAAGAAAGGAAGGGGAAGAAAGTAAAAGAAACAACAGCATGGGCCAGGCCTGTCCCCTCCACGTCAACTGCTGTCTTTCACACACACACACTAGTGTGTGGGGGGGGGGGGAGGAACTGCACAGCCTAGCTGGAGCCCTCTCCTGCCCCCCCTTGCAAATGGCTTCCCCCAAAGCCCCCTCCCCGGCGCTAGCAGCGAGAGACCCTTGAAGAGCTTCGCTGCTGTTTTTTGTTACAGATCCATGGGGGGGGGGGGGGAAGGAACTGCATGGCCTAGCTGGGGCCCTCTACCTCCCTCTCTGGCAAAAAATTTTCCCCAAAGCTCCCCCCCCCCAGTGCTGGCAGCAAGAGTCCCTTGAAGAGCCTTGTTGCTATGTTTTTGTTGAAGATCCATGTGGGGGGAGGAACCACGTGGCCTGGCTGGGGCCCTTTCCCTCCCCCCTGGCAAAGGGCTTCCCCCAAAGTCCCTCCCAATGGTGCTGGCAGTGAGAGGCCCTTAAAGAGCCTTTTTGATAAAGATCCGGTGGGGGGGAGGAACCATGTGGCCCTAGCCTCCCTGGGAAAGGGCTTCCCCCGCAGCCTTGCTGGAAGAAAGGGTTGATCGACTCAACTGATGAGGGGCAAGGCAGCAGGTCTTCTTGGGGGACAGTGGGGGCTCCAGTCCTGCATCTGACTTTGATCTCTCACTACCGGCTGGAACAACAGGAGGGCTGGTGCAAGCTCCTCCTATAACAGGGCCCACGGCCAGGTGTCAAGTGCTGGGGCGGGGCGTTCAGAGCCTAGGTCGGACAGCTGGGAGTTCGGAGCAGAAGAAGAGTCATTCAAAGCCGAGGTCCGAGAGCTCAAAGCCAGAGAGAAGTTGTTCAAAACGGGAGTCAGTCAGCTGGGGGTTCAGAGCAGGAGCAGAGTCGTCAAAGCTGAGGTCAGAGAGCCGAGAAAGGACGAGGCTGTATGGAGATGGAGACAGGGTGGGCGCAAGGGCGTTGCGAGTTTGACTAGTTTGCTCCCACAAGAAACCAGTCCACAGCGGGAAGCTAAATACCCCTGTGTTGTTGCTTCCAAATAGTGATTGGTGCGCGCGCCCATGCTTCTGCTAAAACTCAGGGCTGAATGACCGCCTGCTCCTTAAGTGTGCTTCACACCACCGGGATGCCAGATCCTGGCAGAGGCAGTCCCTTAATCGCACAACCCTTGGAGGCTAGTCAGGAGGGCTGTCTGCTGACAGCTGTTCCCCCTCAGCTGTTACTGATGCAGGCAGCGATGACAAACTGTCCGTTTCAGATGCTTCAGTAGGGCCAGGTGTGGATTCTGCTGCCACCATCAGCTCCCTGTCGCCAACGCCCATGACACCAGGCCTCGCCTGGACCTTCACCCAAAACAGTTGACCAGCTGAGCCAGACCAATTGCTGAGCAGGAGGGAGGGAGGGACTACCTACTTCTCAGACCTGCTGTACTAAGATGAAAATCCGTGTGCTGAGATCCGGGAAACTGTGGACTAGTGCACCCTAGTGCAGCCTACAGGGAACCTGCCTCCCATGCCTTAAGTTATTCAGATATGGAATTTGTCTAGATCACTGAAACTTCTTTGTATGCCTTTCTGCCTGCTATACTTCCTTTGACATTCTGAGACATTTACTAGTCAAGTCAGTTTTCTTTTTCACCATTATTTATGAAGTTCTCCTCTACAAATCTTTGTGATACCCATGAACTGCATGTCATTTTATATGACAGAATACCAAGACTTGTACACATAAAATTAATGTTAGTGTTGCCTTACACAGACCACTGCACAGTTGTGATGTCTCATTTATCATTCAGTTCATGTTCAGAAACAAGTGAGAGGATGAACTTTATTGAGAATTTAAAAATTATCGTAGAGAATGGTCCTGAAGACTGATTTGACAACCTTTTGTATGCAAGGATAGATGGCCATTAGTATTTCTTCCTGCTTCTTTGCAAGTCAGGTACTTTTTAAGGTTAAGGTTACACTTCTGAACAATGAATGTTCTATATTTTGCTTCACTGTTATCATTTTAGGATGAAGATGGATGACAGCTGTTGAAAGAGTTAAAAGTATTATGACAGACCAACTGATAACCATATTTTCATTTTTTCCGGTAGTTCAAGACCCTAGTGCCGCATGACGGAGTGAGCTCCCATCTCTGGTCCCAGCTCCTGCCAACCTAGCAGTTTGAAAGCAGGACACTGCAAGTAGATAAATAGCTACTGCTATAGTGGGAAGATAACATGTGCATTGGTGTCTAGTCATGTCAGCCACATGACTACAGAAAAGCCTACGGACAACGCTGGCTCTTCGGCTTGGTAATAGAGATGAGCACCGCCCCCTAGAGTCGAATTTGACTGGCTATCAAGCTTTACCTTTACCTTTTAGACCCACCTGAAGGTTTGAAATGCAAATGAAATGGTGCTGAATTTTTTAAAAATCCCTGTAAAAAATGAATACACCATCATATTGTCAGTGGTTTTCTACTCTTTATGAGGATGTCAAGCTTTAGTTTATTCTGTATACAATATCTGCAAATTGCTAAAAGTACTAAAAAATGGAAAAGGTCAAGAGAAAGGAAAGAGAAATTTAAAATGTATAGTCATTAATAAAACGTATCAGAGTTGAATAGCTCATCTTGAAAATACAAAGTCTTCTTTCAATACAGATTTTACTAAGTCAAATGTATTAAACTTGACGAATTGCAGAACTGCAATCTTTGCTTTCACAGATGAAAGACTTCCTGAGGAAGCAACTGAATTTGCAGTTACAGAGGATGTTAATTTAAATCGATCTGATGCTGCCTCATATCTAAACTCAGACCACAATGGCGCTGGCACAATGCCATCTGAAGCAGGATGTAGTTAACGGATTTTGAGGTTCAGCCTTGCATGTCTACCATTAAGGCATGAAGTCCCAGTTAAGAATACTGGGTACATAAGCAATACTGAATTTTCCAAGTTACGGAGAGACCTTTGTTACCACGTTTCTGTGCTGACAGAGCCACAGCCAACTCATATCTTTGGATGGGTTGGCCACTTTTCTAGGTGGGGCTTCAAAGAATATCAGTAATGTCTTTATAATCAACAGAAATGGTTACTATCCCATCATCCATCTGTTTATGTATATTCTGGTACATATGGATTATTGAAACACCTACCCTGAGCCAGAATAATCTTGAGTGGGCAGAGGTGAATGGGCTGCATGGGAAGAGTTTGGAGCAAAACCTCTACCATAACCACAGCCCATGCACTTCCCTACTATATCAGAGAAATGCAGGTGATGAGAATGGCTAGAATTTAGGAGGATAAATGCTTGGAAAAATGAAAAGTACTGGAGTCGGGAGGCCGGTAACAGTGAAATCAGCATAGTGGTTTATTGCGGGTCAAGATGGAACATGAGTAGGGCTGCCAAGTCCAACTTGGGAAATATCTGGGGACTTTGGGGTTGGAGCCAGGAGACTTTGGGGGTGGAGCCAGGAGAAAGGAAGTGACATCATTTTGTGAAGTCACATCCTGTGATGTTGCTTCCACATGCTTCCACATGAACTCATGAAGTTTCCTAATACTGAATCAGGCCATTGGTCCATCAAGGTCAGTACTGACTACTCAGACTGGTAGTGGCTCTCCAGGGTCTCAGGCTGAGATCTTTAATATCACCTATTACCTGATCCTTTTTTAGCTGAAGAGGCTGATACCTCCTGCATGTCAAGCAGATGCTCTATCACTGAGCAACGGCCCTACTGAATCCTTCCTCATCTCGGCAGAATATGATTTTCATATCATAAGAACAGGAGAGAAGCCACAGTGGATCGGCCCATCCAGTACAGCCCATCCAGTACAACACTCTGTGTCACAACAGTGGCCAAAAATACCAGGTGCCCTCAGGAGGTCCAGCAGCGGGGCCAGAACTCCAGAAGCCCTCCCACTGTTGCCCCCCCAAGCACCAAGAATTCAGAGCATCACTGCCCCAGACAAAGTGTTCTATTTAGACCTTGTGGCTAATAATAGCCACTGATAGACCTCTGCTGGATGGGGACAGAGAGAGAGAGACAGACAGACAGACAGACAGAAAAAAGAAAGAAGGAGAGAGAGAGAAGGAAAAGAGCTGGCACAGGCACTTACTTCCATTTAGACCTTGTGGCTAATAATAGCCACTGATAGACCTCTGCTGGATGGGGACAGAGAGAGAGAGAGAGACAGAAAAAAGAAAGAAAGGGGGAGGGGGAGAGAGAGAGAAGGAAAAGAGATGGACTTACCCCAGGCCCAGCAGCAGCAACCTTTCAATCTTACACCAGCCGCATGCAAAAGCAGGCCCTTCAGTAAGAGCTTAGTCCCTCGTTAATCTCTGGGCGGGGCTCTCTTGCTAACTCTTAAAGGGGAAATGTCTGGTGAGGCTTTTCACTGTAGGCTCTTCAGACATTTCCCTTTAAGAGGCCTGGAAGGGAGAGGGCCCGGCAGGCTCTGATGTTCCCCTCCTGTTGGCAGCCATTGCCTCCCCCCGGTGGCCAGTTTTGAAAAAGCGGGGGGGAAGCATGAAAAATCGGTGTTTCCCCCGCCCTACCGGGGGACTTGGCAGCCCTAAACATGAGAGAGAGGGATTGGGGAGCCTGCTTATATTCACAGGTAAACCGCACCCTGACCTCGCCCCCCCCCCATGGGGGATTGGGTAAACAGGGATTAGTTTCCCACCAGAGGCTATCATAGGACCATTTGAATATCCTAAGCCTCTGATAGGGGGACAATCAGGATCCTAGGGTCTATTGTTCTCTGGGGACTGAAGCTCAGCTGGTATCGCTTACCATTACAGGTGAACATGCCCAGACATGTCGCAGTGTCCATAGCCAATACATAACAAAAAAATATAATCAAAACCAGGCTACATCTGTTTTTAGAGCCTGTTCCATGGCAATGATAGCACAGGCCATTCTAATAAGCCTTCAACCATCACATATGGAACTGCCACAAGTTCTCCCTGCCCCAGCTTACTTGAGCTAAGTAAGGGGCTGTGACTCAGTGATGAAGTACATGTTTTGCATACCAAATTCAGATGCTAAAATCTGCAGCTGAAGGCACTCAGGTAGCAGTCATTTAAAAGAGATGTTGTCTGAAATCCTGTGGAACCACAGCCAACCACAGTACATAACACTGAGCTACATGGACCAGCAGTCTGACTAAATATAAGAGAGCTTTGTATTCCTGAGCACAGTTGTATTGCAGCACTGACAAAATTGAACTTTTGGTGCCTAGGTTGCTATTTTAGGCTGCTTTATGCTCTGCTGTAACCCACCCTGAGCCTGCTGTGTGGGGGAGGGTGGGCTAGAAATCAATCAATCAAACAAACAAATAAATAAAATATTGACAAGTAAGAATGAATTAGTGCCAAAGATTTGGCAATTTATTTGGACTCAGAATGTGAAGTTCGGTTGATTTTAACAGTTACCACTTTCCACCAACAGCACTTAGCTTCTCCCTTCCCCTGTGAGATATTTATCTCTACCTCAATCCTGTTTCCTTGGTTGACCTGTTCCCTCACCTCCAATACAGTATACCCCCCTTTTATCCCTACATTTATTCACATATTCCCTCCTTTCTCCTGCACCCTAACTCTTCTGGCCTTCTGTGTCCCCTTTTTTCTAGTCCCTTTGCTGTGCCCAACTCCTTCTGCCCCGAGGCCCGGAATGAAGTGTTTGCCTCTGCTAAACAGACTTTCCAATGTCTTTAAATGCAGTTGCCTTGATCTTCAACATTCTATCATTGACCTTTCTTCTTTAATCCCATGGATGAAAACAATAAAATGAAAACAGGTCTAGGGAGGCTGACAAATGCCAGCACACAAAGAATACTTTGGCAGAAAGGATTTGCAAGAAAAAAAGTGAGAGAGCACTAGATGAATTAGAAGCCTTCTGAAACTTGGAAACTCAAAGCTATAGAGGGGAGGTATTATTGAGGAATATACTTATGAATAAAATCAGAAAAACCCAAGCAGAAAATGAGTGGAAATGTGTGAAGGTTACTGAAATCATTGAGGAGAAATAAAACTGTGTCTGTCATGGAACTTACTGAACCTCCTCAACAAAAAACAGCCTGGTACAGGATGCTTCTGCACTGATACTACGCAGATACTAGCACTTTCACCCTGGCTGTAGTGGTGGACAGCTGCTTCAGACCAGAAAGGATGAAGCGAATCACCAAATGGAACCTGCTCCACTTTCGGCCTATTAGGGGTGTGAACAAAAAAAGTCAGTATTTTTCAGGTTTGGGTATATAGAACCCAAAAAAGTCAGTATTTCCCAATATTCCTGAATCTCAATATCAGTATGGTATTGAGATTCAAGAAAGATACAGGATTACCGAATTTTTCTGCTCAGCATATAAACCCTTTAAATGCATTTTGCAAGCCACACTGCGAGTGAACCTGAAAGGGTGAACTTGAGTTGCCACTTTGGAGTTCACTTGTGGCATGGCTTACAAAATGCATTTAAAGCGCCATGAGTGAACTCCAAAGTGGTGACTTCATCCTTCCGGGTTCATTCATGGTGTGGCTTGACAAATGCATTTAAAGGAACCGTCCCTTTAAATTTGTTTTGCAAGCCATGGCGCAAGTTAACTCCAAAGTGGCGACTCAAGTTCACCCTTCCAGGTTCACTCACGGTGCAGCTCGCAAAATACATTTAAAGGGACTGTCCTTTTAAATGTGTTTTGCATGCCTTGCCACAAGTGAACCCAGAAAAGTGAACTAGAGTTGCCGCTTCGGAGTTCACTCGTAGTGTGGCTTGTGAAGGATTTGAGTGTGGTGGAGAGCTCTGTTGCCCCACTGCATGCAGACCTGGCTGGGAGGCTTCTCCTGTCCAGTAATTTAAACCATGGGGCAGGAGAAGCTGGCCCCTGGATCTGCGTGCAGCGGGGAGGTGTCTCACCACTGCATGCAGAGCTGTCTGGAAGGCATCTCCTACCTGGCAAGTTAAAATGCTGGGTAGGAGAAGCTGGCTCCAGGGTCTGCGTACAGCAGGAAGGTCTCTTGCCGCAGCATGCAGACATGGCTGGGAAGCTTCTCCTGACCAGCAATTTAAAACATGGGGCAGGAGAAGCTGGCCCCAGGATCTGTGTGCAGTGAGGAGGTCTCTTGCCCCCATATGCCGACCTGGCCGGGAGGCTCTTTCTGCCCCCTCCAATCCTGGGCAGCCTCCTCTTTACAGCTCAGCTGAAACCAAGCTGCAACAGGAGCCATCCAGGCCCAGCCGAGGCACCGCACTGCCCCAGCTCATCCTCTCTTGCAGCTTGGAGCTACAAGAGAGGATCAGCTGGGGCCACCTCAGTTGGGGCTGGCTTGCAGTATAGCTGTCACCTGAATAAAAGCCAGAAAAAATAGTGCTTTTTTTTTTTAGCTCAGCTATATCTGTAGTCGAGTACAGATCTCTGATCCATATTCGGCTTAATTAATAACCAAAAAATGCCAAGGTATTTATTCAGCTCAGTTAATACCAAGTGCACACCCCTTCTGCCTATCATAGGGCAGTCTGAATTGGGTTAAACGATATTCTGATCACTCACTGCTGAGCACTCAAGAATTCAGTCTGTATGAAGGCATTTGACATGGTATGTATTACTGAGAGTCAGCTGGATCATAACGAAGGAAAATTGATCAAATATCATGTTTTGCATTTTCACACTGATTCAATTCTGCATCTATTTATATGTACAGTTAACTTCAGGAAGACATTTAGTCATTAGGCAATGTATTTGAAGCTAACTATTCCTCAGGTACCAGTTTGAGACTTACCTCACTTTTGCTTCTCCTATTTGTTTAATTACAGTAAAGGTAAAATGAATTTGTGCCTCGATATCAAAATTCTACTTTGTGATGTTTTACATTGAACATTCTTTTACATACTTTTATTGTTTGCATAAGTGTCAGATGTTCTCAAAATATTTAATATTTGACATCCAGCAATACACATTTTCTATATCTCACAACTGATAGATTCAGGCGGGTGGGTAGTCACTGGACTAAAAAAATTCATAATTAATAGGTGATATTTGACAGCATTTGTTATTGTCATCCTATGTTATTTAGTAATCAATAATACTGATTGCTAATATACCATTGCATATCATGTGGTTTCTAGACTTTTACCTTCGGTGCCCACTGCATGTATGTAGTAAGAAGTTTTAAAATCTATTTGCTGTTCCTAACAGCCTGAGTTGGTTCTGAGGACAACTAAGTATTTAACACACAGTCTTCACTCATTTTGGAATCAACTTTATTCAACGCTTTATGCATCCAAAGGTCAGTTTACTCACATTCCCTTTCCTGGTGCTGATAGGAGCCTTAAAGTCCTTTGAGTGATTCCTAAGGTAAAAAGAGCTGAATCTCTTCCATCTACTTAGCTAAGAAGAATACAAAACTGAGGAAAACAATTTTCCCTGGGCAAATGTATCAAAGGAAGGGGAGGGTGTAAAACCCTTAACCAGCTGACCTTAAGGTTACTAGACTACATTACCCACAATTCTTACACATTTAAAGATGCAGTAAACAATTCACTATACTTTGCTATTCTGATCTCTAACAGGGCAGCACAATCCAATTTCACTAAATCATCATCTCTGCTGAGGAACCCCAACTCACTACAGAGAATTTTGGGGGCATGTTCTAGAGAGCCTACCTATTCAGTTTATGCAAGGCGTTATTGAGTATTATATGTCACCCATTATGAAGAGACAATGTGCCCTGTACTGCTAGGGTTGCCAGGTTGGATCAACTAGCAACAAGGGAGGGACTTTCCAGGAGTGGGGGGGAGCGCACGATGTGCACACAATGTAATGACTTCATACAGAAGTGATGTCATCATGTCAGTGACATCGCACAATGACTTCTGATATTTTGGGCAAAACTCTATGGCTACCAGAGGGTTGCCACATGCATCACCGACATGATGATATCACTTCCGTGTGATATCATTATTTTGCGTTTGGGGGTGGGATTTCCACCCCCCACCAGTGGCAGGGAAGAGCCCCGAAAATTGGGGAAAACCCCAACCCCAACTGGGGAACGGCACCCCTATGTACTGCACATAGGGCTAACATAAAATAGCAATTAGTATCTGAAAGATTATGATATTATATCTTTGAAATCTATAAAAACCAAATCAATCAATACAAAAATTAAAATACAAACAAGTAAAAAGCATAATAACTCAAATCACATTCAAACAAATCAAGTTTATGCATGCTTCCTGTTGCCAAACACTGCTTCTTGAAGATTTTAAAATGTCACATTGTAAATTCAGAACTTCTCCTTCAAAATTTGAATAGCGAAATTAGAAAATTTAATATTTGAAATATATCATGACTCACTGCTCACTTCTTCAGATACATATATTTGAAATAGTTGTTTCAGCTTCAATTTAACATCTACGTGTATATGGGAGGCTGCCTGCTATTGAGGTAAATCTACAGTCCATTTAGTCTCCTACTGTTTACTATGGCTGGCAAGCTGCTTTAACTGTTGGTACAAGGAATCTGGGACCTTATAACTGTGAAGTACATACTCTATAGCTGACAGGTGGCCATCCACTGCTCAAGTTTGCAGATAGCATAATTCATGTATCTAACTCATTTAAACATTAATCCATAATGTTTGCTTGACATATCCACACACTATTACAATTTAAAGGAACACAATTATTATTATTATTCCTACAAAATTAATATGAATATAGTAACAGATGGATCCTTAATCACCCAAGTAACATTTCTAGCCATTCTTTATTATATAACCAAGGACTGCTTTGTCTGCCTTGTAAGGTATAACAAAATGAAATTTACTCCAGACAATAAATAAATGATCATAATACTCTATATTTCATGAAATAAATACTGTCAAAAGTTCAATTTCTGAGCGAACACTGAATAATTGTCCAATTTTTCAAACAGATTTAAAACCAGTAGTAGAAGAGAAAGCTCTAGCAGTACTAGCTTGGTGCTCTAGGTTGATTAATGCGTTTTCTCTTTTTATATTTTTCCTCATCTATCAGTTTTAAAATGCGATCGTAACAGAAACAAACAACAAAATATAAGTCCCCATCCATGATAGTATATACCTCATCCTAAAGGTAGATTTGAGAGTAACATTATGTTATCTAACATAGTCTTATGCATTTTTTAAAGAACAGAAAATTACAGGTCATATTTAAAATCTTCAAAATGTTTGGCAACAGGAACCATGCCTAAATTTAGTATTTAACTTAAATTTAATTTAATTACTAATGTGATCTAATTAATAATATTGAAAGATGTACATCTTTCTCCACATATAATATCAAATTCTGAACATGATCCCAGTGTGCACATAAAAAAATGGGGCCATTTACACCTTGAGGAAATTCTGAGGTTTGTAGAAAAATTTGACAATTGAAACAAGGCAAGAGGGATTTTTAAAAATCCTGATTAAAGACAAATGAGATCTTGCAATGCTACGCCACAGCATTTCAGCTGCCATCTTGGGGATTGCAACCCCTAAGATGCACTGCCAGGGCAGAATCTGGTATCAGTGAATGCCAGGAGGGGGGAAAGAAAGTAGCAGCAAAGCCAGCCACTGCCAGCAGCGAGAGAAGCTAGGGAAGCACCAAAGAAGCTGGTCAGAGCTGTGAGGGGAAGGTGGCAGTGGCAGTGCCCACTCATTCACTGGTGGCAGGGCAGAAAAAGCTTAGAGCAGAAAATCAATTCTCTCTCATATATCAGTTCAATATATTTGGTATAAATAATAATATTTTAACCAGCATATCATGAACTGGGTTCTAACGAACGTCATTGAAAGAGCAACAGAAGATCAATTAGTTCTGTAATTCTTCAGTTCCTACGGAACAGAACATAATATGCCAGCACTTCATGACCTGACATTTCTAATATAACCAAGGCAATGGAATTAAAATGAGATGCAAGACCTCAAAACTTTTTAGTTAACTAGATAATAATAGATTCCAGATCTCTGGCTAGCTCTGTGCTTTCCCAAGGCTGTCTTCTACAATGATTTGGATCTTTAAAAGAGATTGCAAATTCCCAACCTCTGACTGTAGCCTTCTGAGCTTGCCCTCACAATGTGCTCCTGCAGGTCAGTGAATCTCCAGGATCAACAAAGGGCAAGGGTGGGGGGGTCGTCTGCACTGGGGATTCATCAGAAATTACTCTCCCGCTCCTCCACTCAGAAAGGCCTTCTTGTCAGCAGAACTGCTGTTATGCCCATGCAACAATAATTTACAGTGTAATCCTTCCTGGGATTGTACTGCTGAATAGATCAGAGTAGAATTCTGAGTATACCTGATTAGGGTGGCACTGTTAGGATCCAAGCCAGTGTCAGATAATTTGTTTTAATATCTTGTAGTAACCAAATCTTTTAATTTTATCTATTTACAAATGAATGCTTTTCTGCTAAACTATACATTACAACCCGATTTAAATTAGCACATAAGACATTTTGATCACAGATTTAAATTCACTCAAGATGCAAAGTCAAAGAAGATCATTAGTCATATTGATGAGGCTTCAATAGTACATAGATTAAAACTACTGTTCCTTAGCTGTTAAACCTGCTTCAGTGTCCTACAGATACCCATGGCATATACACAGTTGACTGTGAAAGAAAAGCTTGTTGTTCTGACCCAGAACCTAGACTTGTAAAAGTCTGCTTACAGGTGAGGAGCCTGGGATGTCACAGGGTCCAAAATTCAAGAGACCCTCCTGGTTAGGTCACCTTGGGAAGCCACTGAACACTTTTTTGTTGATACCTCTGTCAATAAGGAGAAGGAAATCAGCCTTGAAAATTATACCAACACCTGGGATGGCTTCTCTTTCAAAGTTCTCAGTTGCTAGATGAAGCTATACATTCTCCTCCCCCTCACAATAAATCCCACTTTCAATGCCACACCATACCTAGAAACAGCAACAGACACCACAACTTACTAGTTTCACCAGAGACCCAGAGCTATTCTGCTGTAGCTATGAACTGATTTTTCCAAGGGAGGTGGGGCTCATTATTCATCACTCTAATGAGCTATGTTAAATCTCATCTTACCAGTCATCAATCCTTGTATAAAAAGCCAGTCTCTACCAGTTATTTGAGATGTCCTGAACTTTCTTCCTGGCCCCATGGTCCTTAACTCTTCATCATAGCCAAGAAAAGCCAGGTTTCAGGAATTCCCATGTTGCTTTTGGCTTGCTTGGTTGTTACATCTGAGTGCACATAAGGAACAAATGTGCTGCACATGATTCTCCTAATACGTGCAGTAATTTTTTTGTTTTGTTGTTGAGGTGGGGCTTCAGCCATGACTTCCTTCAGCACAGCAGGCTCTTGGCCAGCACTGAAGGAACAGCCAAGGTTGTTTCACTGGCCTTAGCCTTGCATTGCACTCCCCGGTCTTATGTCTGAGGTCATAATTAAGCATGAGGTGAACTTCAACAGTTAACATTATCTTCAAGTGAACTTACCTTGCTTAACTCCCTCAGTTACACATAAGATGAGCTCCTAATCAGATTGCTTCATTGGCTGTGCCAAAGTTTTGCCCCAAGCAGCTTTCTGCATGCACAGTTGCCAGTTGTTCTACAGATCATTACAGTCTGTGGCTACTTTTGCCTCGTCCAAGAACCATATTTTTTTTCTATTGAACACTGAGGTGCATATTCCTCTGAAACACGGTCAGGTCATTAAGCTGACCTATATGTACAATAAAGCAGGGATTTGCTTGTAGTTTGCTCCTTTCTTTGCACCTGTGCAGTTAGAGGAATGTTTTAAATGACCAACATTCTTTTAACTATGTGCCTTTTAAAACTGGAGGTTGTAGAAGATGAAAGGGGGGAGCAGATGCTGTGAAAGAGCACTGTAATTCTGAGAGAAAGCAGCACAGACAAATGGATTTATGCAAATTCATTGGGCATATCCAAACTACTCACTGACCAATTGGCTCTCTGCTCATGACTGGCAAGCAGGATGTTAGCTGCACTCATGGGGGCTTGAGCATTTTTAGTTATGATACTTTGCCTGAAATTCTTGAAATTGGATTCTAACACATTTGCAGAAGAAAGCAAGGCTGAGCAAATAATTTCAATCTGTCTTTTCTGAGATTAATTTAAATTATGTTCAGCAGCTCCTCCATGGACCCTTGTTTAAATTTCCCACTTTTGCTCTTGCAAGACCATGCAGAAAATCCATTTATTTTCCTTACTTTTAATGCATAATTAATATGGCTGGTATAGTTCTGTTGGCTTTGTGGAACTTGCACATATCCATAAATTTTATACAAACATAAATAAGGCAAATGTATTTTAGCCAGAAGGTTTCCACAACTTTACCATGACCATATCACATCTTATCACTTCATTAATGCAAAAAACAAACAAACAGTTCAGTAAAAGAGTCATTTAAATGAGATATTCATCAATAAAGTCACATTATCAAAAGAGGCACAAAGACTGCCTCCCTCAAGGGCAGGGGGGACACACACACAGCACTTACATCTGCTAAAATCAACAGGGAAGTTTCTGCTGAAATTCCCATCCGTCTGAGAATTGAAATCAACGATGGCAGCGAAGCAAGGCTTTCGCGTTTCTCACCTCAGTCATATAAAATATGATTCCCAAAGTTATCCACCTCAATACTAGCCTGCAGTCCTTTAAAAAACAAGTGTAATGTTCTGAGAACACAGAGCTCTCTGCATATAAGGGTGGCAGCCATGCTTTGAGAGGGGAGTTGAGAAATAACCATCAAAGAGAGAAAAGATGCCCTCGCATATGACCTGATGATAGATGGTTTGCCATGTGACAAATGTAATTGGGAAGATTTTAATCTAAACAACAAACACAGACCCAATAGTTCAAATTTGTCTCTTTAAAAATCATAGGAATAAGTGAATGGACAGAAAGATCTTTTAAATCATGTTTGCTTTTCCTATGCTCAGATGCTATAGTATTCTGTGATCTTATACTGTTCAACTAGTTGTTTTTCTCCCTGTATCCACTGTTTGCTTCTATTCTTTTAGATAAAAGAATAGAATTCTTTTAGATAAAAGAATAGAATTTTAGATAAAAGAATTCTTTTTTGAAATTGGTGTTATTTGGTCTCTTTAAACCACATTAAGCCCAGTTTAATCCACACTTATCAGAAGTGTGAAGAGAGGGGCTTAAGCTGTTAAGCCTTAGTCTCCTAGAGAGCTCACATCAGAGAATAGTCCCCTCTGTAGCAATTTCGAGAGACAGGGAGATGCAGAAGTGGTATTAAGATCTTTTAAGAGACAGAAGAGCCCTGGACCCATGGTGCAGACCCTCAGGCCGGACTAAACCTCTAAGAATTGGAGAGAGAATGAGACAGGGGACTAAGAGAGCTGAGAGAATGAGAAAGGGGACTAAGTAGGCTAAGGGCTGGAAAGAGGTGAACTCCTCACTGAGGTCTAGCAACTTGAGACTAATGCCAACAGTATAAATGCCTTATTTCATGTGGCAGAACAAGGGCCTGAAGAGTTAATATACAATACAAATACCAGCGGTACTTTGGCCAATCATTAAACTGCCTTTAATGTATAGCAAAAGCACTGCCAAATACAAGCTCACAGCTGCATTTTTTTTCCAGTGATGAAATTAGGAAGAGTCACAAATTTCAATTGTCGTTATGTTGAATAAGCAAAGAAATAATCAATTTTGTCTAAATATTCATTCTGAACAAAATATACCTAAGTGCTTTACTAGACCCAAAGCAGCTCAAACTGCTGGTGCGAAACTCCCTCTTACTTCTGACCCAAAGTAAAAAGAACAGATCTTAGGAACTGGGCTGCGGCCATCAGTTAGGTATATAAGATGAAAGATGATGTTGCAGCACAATGCATGTTTTCTCAGAGTTGGCACTGTTTTAGATGGAGCAATAAAAAAAACCAATCCCAGATTTGGAGGCAAGCTATTTTCACATCTGTGTATTTAATGATAACCTAAATCATTCCAAATAAATGAACTATTGTTCTAAGCTGAGTGTGTACTACTAATCAATACTTACTGCAACTGCCTCCAGGATTTGTTTCACAGCATCAGCAGCATCTCGCTCACTATAATATCCCTTTTCCACAATCCTGTCAAGGAAACAGAAGATGTACCTAAGATGCAAGGATTAAACAAGAGCACACAAGCCTATGTCAATGCCTCATTAAAAATTAACCCCAAAGAAACCAAATCAGCACATCTTACAATGTCTCCTATAGAGTAAGAAAGTGCCATGCTCATAGCTAAAAATAGAGTTACTGCCTACAATGCAGGATTTTCAGCTAAAATAAAAAGATGCTTTCACTATATCAACACAGGTGCAGTGAAAATGAAATCCATTTCTGCTAACAAATCTTAAAATCAAAGCTGCTATAAGAAATGTACCTACTAGAAGAAGTAGAGTAGGTTTTTATACCCCGCTTTTCTTTACCCTAAGGAGTCTCAAAGTGGCATATAATCTCACCTTTGCTTCCTCTCCCCACAACTGGCAACTTGTGAGTTAGGTTGGGCTCAGAGAGTTCTGAAAGAACTGCTGATTGGGCCAAGGTAATCCAGCGGGCTTCATGTGGAGGAATGGGAAATCAAACCCAGTCCTCCAGATTAGAGTCCGTGGCTCTTAACCACTACACCACGCTGGCTCTGTTATTGACTTTGGCACCAGACACTGCCTCTATTGTTGACTCTAGCACATCATTTCTATATACTATGCCAGGGATAAACCTATTAACACCAATGAGACTGAGGCCTGAATAGGTATAGAGAATGAAGTCTAACCATGCTAGAAAAAAGTAAAAGAGAGTTACAGTAAATTTGTGCCCATCTGGATGGCTGGGCTCCATAATGCAGTGACAATGTAGGCAAGGACCACAGACTACTTGGATTTCACGGTTACTTTTCACCCTTTATGAACAATAGCTAAGATGTAAGAACAGCACAAGTATGAAATCTTGGATTGCATTGTAACACAAGGCCAGGCATTTGAATTGTTTACATAGAGCACCAATTCACAGGACAATAATTAAAAAGAAGACTTCTGGAGCAGTCACATTAAAATCAATGGGCCTGTTCTAGAATCAGGGTTTTTGAGGACTACCGAAATAAAGACTCTTATCTCAAGCCTGGAAATACTGTTTGGTTTTCAGATTACTCAAAGCTGTTGATTGGTTGTAGAAAAATAACTACATAAATTAAAAGGACTTCAAACTACAGATTAAGACAGATTCTAAGATCTTTCGACTCCCTGCAAAAGATTGCTTTCATGCCACAGCAATAACTACAATACAGTGAAGATGCAACACAACAATCTTGAACTATCAGTTATCTCAACATGTTTCTGAGTCAGAAGCAAAAGACTATAGCTAACATATTTAGAAGCATGCATGTATTCAAAAATAGACGTAACCAGCAAATCTTCCCTATATACTTGGTTTATTTCTTCATTGATCCCAAAGAAACAGCATCTTAAGCTAGACTCAGTTCAGAACTTTTTATAGCACAGAAAAGTCGCCCCTTTTTGATTTAAGAAATGCTGCCTCCTTATGTGGTGCCAAAGGAAGACAAGCAGGGAGGACTAGAGGTAGAGCTTGGCCAGTCAGAGGTCAACAGCAAAAAATATCTTTGTGGGGGCTTGTTCAATCTGTTCAGTCTGTACTGGGTTTTCAGATCCTGGTACCTTCCAGAACACCATTCAGCCGGTCAAACCAGTAAAGTAATAATGGATGGTTGGCAATAGTATTTCAGCAGAACTTGAAAATACTGATCATATGGGAAAACACAGAAGAAGAACGAAGAAACACAGTGAATCATGTCATGGGTGAAATTTTTTTTAAAGGAACAGGTTGGGGGCGTTTATTAATATCCTTATACTTTTTTGTCAATCTTTTTTCCCAAAGTGATACATTATCTAGATTTACTGATGTCCACAATATCTTAGCAAGGCAGAAAGTTTAAGCAATTACTCATCTTCCTCCTCTTTAATTTTGAACCAGAGAGGAAAAAAATTCTATGTTGTTCAGCAAAGGGTCTTGTCCTTTAATGAAACCATATCCCACATGTTCCCTAAAATTAGAAATATGTAATTAGATACGTTACAAGCAGGGACCAGTGTTCTCTCTAAGCTGAGTTAGTGTGAGCTGGTGTACAGTTTTTTAGCCTCCGGCTCATACATTTTTGTCTTAGCTCAGGAAGGATGGCTCCAGAGCAAACTACTTTATGCAGCAGCCAAATCGCTTGCTCACAATTTTAATGACAGTAGCTCGCATAGTAGAAGTTTTGCTCACAAGACCCCACAGCTTAGAGGGAGCGTTGGTGGGGACCCATGAGAAACTCATGAGAAAATCCACCCCTCAGTCACCGCTTAGACCTTTGGCTTCTGACACGCACAGCCACCTTTCTGTAACTTTTCCTCGCACTTCTTGGCAATCCACTTAAACCTCCCCACCCTTGCTGCTCTCCCTACCTACTCCCCACCCTTGCTGCTTTCCCTACTTACCCCCCACCCTTGGCACTACACTTAATACCCTTGCTACTCTCCCTAACTACCCCCACCCTTTCACTGCTCTCCCCACCTATCCCTCATCCTCACTGCTCTCCCCACCTATCCTCGCTGCTCTCCCCACCTAACCCTTCTCTGCTCTCCCTCCCCACCCCCACCCTCGCTGCTCTCCCTACTTACCCTCCACCCTCACTGTTCTTTCTCCTGACCCCCAAAACAGTGCACTTACTTCCACCACTGACACATGACTTGCAGCACCCCCCCAACTGCCAGGCCAGCCTCTCCCCCACCATTGCTGGAGCCACTACCAAAGCCAGACAGCCCTCTGTGGCTGCCAGGCTCACTGCAGCCTCTGGACTCCTCACCGCTAGGTCTGCCTCTTCCCCACCAACGCAGGAACTACCGTCAAAGCCAGGTGGCCCTCCACAGATGCTGACCTCCTTCCACTAAGTTTGCCTCCCCCCCAATTGCTGAAGCTGCCATCAACAGTGAACCCAGGAGCCCCCTGAAGCTGCTGGGCCTACTGTGGCTGCTGGACTCCTCACTGCCAGGCCTGCCTCCCCTCCCAACACTGATGAAGCTGCCATCTAAGCCAGGTGGCCCTCCATGGCTGTCAGGCCCACTGTAGCTGCCAGCCTTGCCACTGGGCTGGCCTCCCCCCCCCCCCCCCCAACATCACTGGAGACACCACTGAAGCCAGGTGGCCTCCATAGCTGCTGGGCCCACTGCAGCTGCTAGCCTCCTCACCGTCTGTTCCTCCACTGTCACTGCTGCCTGCCAGCCTGGCCCCAAGTTCCTTTACAAACGCATTTTCTAGGTGCTGAAAGAGAAGGTGGGTGTACTGACTGCATATGCACAGACAACACTCTAGTTTTGAATTTTGTTTTTTTTAAAAAACCCATGTAATTGTTTTACAGTTTTGATTTTTCTGCAAACCGGGGGGGGGGGGGGGGGGGGGGTTCTCCAGAATTTGGAGAAAAATATCCTTTCTGTCAGCGTGGGCCTGATCCATGAATTTAGATATTCAAAAATTGGCTCATATGCAGACCCACCCACAGTTATCGTCATTGTAAAACAGCCTGCTCTCAGACTGTACAAGATAGACTTCCTCAGTTAAACTGATTTCCCAAAGGCAATGAAGCATCTTCAGTGATTGTTATCATAGTCTCCTATGGGACACCATATCAACTGATACAAAGCAGATTCTTTCATCTTTTGAAGTTTTTACAATATCTTAAAATTTCACAGCAAAATAATTTGGAGCTTTAGAGTCCTGTGTCTTCAATACGTTGATGATACTCAGCTCTGCATCTTGCTAACAAAACATCTTGAAGTAGCCCATTTCAGTTCTAAAACAGTGTCTGGAAGCTGGAGACAAATGGCTGAATTTAAAACAATACTGGGTAATCCCAGAACTCTTGAATTAGTTGTTATGCTTGTCTGAGGGGAGGGAAGAGATGGTATCCTATCTGAGTAGCTGTGATGAGGCTTGATCCTGAAACATAGGAAATAGTAATAAAGAAATGTGCGTTCTTCTTGGCATGTGGAGAATCCATTCTTTTATCATCATCATTCATTTACTGTATGTACCAAAATTACCTTATAACATACAAGAACCATAATATAATAACAAAGAACTATTCAAATCAAATTATCACCTCTTATTTATTTACTTCATTTATACCTCACCTTTCTCCCCAATGGGATCAGTGTTTCCTCTAAGCAGACACACATTTTTGTCTTAGCTCAGGAAGGATGGCTCCAGAGCAAACTAATTTATGCAGTAGCCAAATCGCTCACACACAACTTTAATGCCAGTAACTCACAATGTAGAATTTTTGCTCACAAGACTCCACAGCTTAGAGAGAGCACTGAATGGGATCCAAAGCAGCTTACATAATTTTCTTCTCCAGAGCCAATTTGGTGTAGTGGTTAAATGCACGGACTCTAATCTGGGAGAACTGGGTTTGATTCCCTATTCCTCCACTTGCACCTGCTGGATGACCTCGGGCAAGCCATAGTTCTGGCACAGCTGTTCTGACCTTCTGTCAGAGGTCTCTCAGCCCCACCTACCTTACTGGGTATCTGTTGCGGGGAGGGGAAGGGAAAGGAGTTTGTAAGCCACTCTGAGACTGCCTTGGGTAGTGAAGGGCGGGGTATGAATCCAATCTCTTCTCCTCTTCTTCTCTTCATTTTATCCTCACAACCATCATGTGAAGTATGTTAGGCTTAGAATTTGTGATTGGCCCAAGGTTACCCTGCAAGCTTCTGTGGCAGAGTGTGGATTCAAACCTGGGTCTCCCAGATCCTACCCTGACTCCATACTACACCACACTAGTTCTCAATTTCTGTACAATTCTGCATGTCATTATGAGTGAACTGAAAGAAAAGCCTAGCAGCACAATGCCACATACAGCAACTTTGTATGTTACACCTCTATAAACATGCAGTTATACGTGGGGTAGTGTGGTGGCTAAGTGACTGAGGCTACAATGCTGAGAACATTTTCCTTGAAGTAAACCTCACTGAGGCTGTGATCACACACACTAAATAATCCACTTTCAATCCACTTTCAAACTGGATTTTACTGTATGAACTGGCAAAGTCTAGTTTTGAAAGTGGATTGAAAGTGGATTATTTAGTGTGTGTGATCACAGTCTGAATAACATGGGATTTACTCTCTGTGCTGTGAACCACTGTTCAAATCCTGTCTCTGCCATGAAATCACTGGGCCACTTTAGACAAGCCACAGATTAATCCTTTAGTATCAGCCCTCCCATTTATAACATAGGGATGAATAATACTGACGCAAGTTACAGGACTGTTGCGAGGAGGTAATGTATGCAAAGTGTTTTGACTATTCTGAAGTGCTACATAAATAACACTAACTCTAAAAATACCAACAATAAACATACAGCTGTTATAAAATATTATCATTTTGGCATAGTCAGGTACTAAAGGAGGATCATACTATGTAGTCAATGTCAAAAATGAAGGGGAGGGGACAGTGTCATTGACCAGTTCCTTAGTGAAAGCCATAGAAGGCACATTCAAGACTCTACAAAATTAGCTACTGCCATTTGCTAAATTTCTGAACGGTTTTAGAAAGTATGCTGGATTTATTTTCAAAGCCACATCACTGCCATTCCGGATTTTCTCAGTGTTCAAGGCGAGGCAATTTTTGGTCCTTTCTGCATTTGCCTGCCATTCCGGATTTTCTCAGTGTTCAAGTTGAGGCAATTTAAGTCCATGGCAAAACAGCATGCAAATAACCCAGGGCAACAGCAGGATGAAACTGGGCTGACCACTGAAGGGAGGTAATGTAATGCAGAATGAAGGGGGCTGGAGTAAAAAGAAGGTTGAACTTGATTTTAGTGCAGAATGGGGGGGGGGGGGGGAATGACCTGGATTAAAAAGAAGGTTGAATTCGATTTTAGTGCAGAATTGCTTGGAGGACACCATGGTGAACATGGATTAAAAGGAGACTGCAGGAAGGGGCTGTCTAAAAATAGCTGGGCAACCAAAAAATAGACCTGCATTTCAATGCTCATGTTCAAAATTTGGAAAAGCATTCCATTTTAATTTAATTTAATTTAATTTAATTTTATAGACACAAAGAATTTCATTTTTTAAATGGCTCACTTGCTTTTTTTTGCAAACTTTACTTCTGCCAACTTTACAAACTTGTCCAAAGGCTTGTAATTTTTAAACTATTTAGAGATATTTTAAATGAACTTACACATGAACTTAAAGGACCATCATATCTGTAGGACCGTCTCTCCCACTATGTCTCCCAAAGAGCTTTGCATTCTTCAGATCAAGATTTACTGGTGATTTCTGGCCCAAAGGACATCCATTTAGCCTCAACCAGAGCCTTCTTGCCTCTGGCTCCCTCCTGGTGGAACAGCCTCCCAACTGAGATCAGGGCCCTGAGGGACTTACAACATTCCACAGGGCCTGTAAAACAAAGCTGTTCCACCAGGCCTTTGGTTGAGGCAGCAGACACCACATTAGAACAGCCCACCCATGCTATTCACCTGTGCTATACACATGTACTTTCTATGTACTCAGCAGTGGGAATTCTTTGCCACTTGTTAAAAATCTGTAGATTTAGTATACACACAAGGACTAAATTTTTCTGAGAGCACTTTAATTGCATCATTGCTATCTTGTGATTTTATGCATAGAACTGAATTTAAATCTTTTATTATACTGTGTTTTAATCTTTTAAATTGTTATACTTATATATTATGAGCAGTGTTCCCTCTAAGCTGAGTTAGAGTGAGCTAGCTCACAGTTTTTTAGCCTCTGGCTCACACATTTTTGTCTTAGCTCAGGAAGGATGGCTCCAGACCAAACTGATTTATGCAGTAGCCAAATCGCTTGCTCACAACTTTCATGCCAGCAGCTCACAAAGTAGAATTTTTGCTCACAGGACTCCACAGCTTAGAGGGAGCATTGATTATGAGCTGCCCTGAGCCCGCTTGTGGGGTAAGGCAGGCTAAAAATCAAATCAAATAAATAATAAATAAATAAAATGATGCATGCAAGTGCTGTATGTATATGCCAACTTCTGAAAATCTATTGTTTAGCCAACATAAAATCATTTGAAAAATCAAGTATGACATATAAAATAACAAAACACGTGCAGTTCTGAATGCTTCGTGCTAGGCAATAAAATATGCCAGTGAAGGCATTAGGAATTTGATATTAAGGTGATCTAATGCAACCTATTGAACAAGAGTAGAATCTAGTAACCTAATAAGGAATACTGGTTCTAGTAAGCAGTTTCTACTATCAGCTACCCCAAAAAAAAGCCAATTCTGTAGAGGAATAATACAGACATTTTAAGTGCTGATGTCAACATCTTTAAAAAGGAAAAAAATGAAGACTTGCCTTTTTTGTAGTTTGTCTACCCCCTCATTTTCTCGTTAACAATAAAATGCATTTTAAAAAAAATTTAATTAAAAAATGGCTTAATGAAGCATGGGATTCAAACTGGGCACTTCTTGGCAGGGCTAGCTAGCATCAATGACTTCCATTTTCACTAGCCTGCATGACAGAAGCCATGAAATAAATTCTATGTATGCATGTAAAACTAAACAATTTGCATGAAATAGTATATAACACAGGATGGTATGGACAT
This sequence comes from Lepidodactylus listeri, assembly GCA_029233225.1. Lineage (NCBI taxonomy): Eukaryota > Metazoa > Chordata > Lepidosauria > Squamata > Gekkonidae > Lepidodactylus > Lepidodactylus listeri. Next base: position 68,337,800 of record JARCFY010000004.1, on the reverse strand, counting down.
TAATACTGTGGCAAAGATAATAATACAAAAATATGACATGATGGGAGAGAGAGAAAAATCTCCATTAAAGAAAATAGAAGGCTCCATTTTGTTCATCACCCAGACCTGTATGGTTAGAAGCAGACTGAAGGCAGGATTATTCCAGACTATCTCCCCAATCCAACTAGGGAACATAGTTTATATACCTAGCAGAATGATGGGGCTACTTGTGAAGTAGATGCTTCACATGGTTTCTTTCTGATCTATCTGCTGCAGCTATGCATATACTGCCCTTTCAGAAAATGTTATATTGCATCATTCTGTTCAGGAAGGGGAGGGGAGATGGCGTTATACCTTTCCTCTCACAAAATTGCCAATTTTCTGAAAAACTCAGGCTGCTGCATGCATAGTCAAATTATAGTCAATAAATAATTATAGTCAATAAATGCACAGTGGTTAGCTTCATGACAGGACCCAGATGTTTTGCTAGGATTTTTTTCAGGCAGTTAATGAAATCTCAGTTTTTTTGTCACTATAGCCACTGCCCACGGCTTATAGTAGAGTATACCCCATTACCTGCCCCCTCCAGGGTGTGTCAGAAAGCAATACTTGTGGTTGCTCAGCACTGAAGAAAAGCCATCAGTCCATTAAACTTCAGAAGATGGAGACAGCTATATAGCTTGGCTGGCATAATTATTTTCCATATGAAGACATACTTTCCCCTTCTGGGTCAAGTAATGGAGTGGGTTTTGTTGTAGTTCTTTATACAGAACTCTCTGGGAGGCTTTTAGAAGGGCGTTTCTTGGAAACATGATTGGTTGGCCCTTGAAGTTTAAATATGCTTGTCTGCTGTCAGATATTTTCATTAACATGAGGTACCAGATGAAATTTGGTTGGAGTAAATACCTTTTATTGTATGTTCTGACTCTTCTGTTACAAGTTAAAACTCAGTTAGCTGCAGTGAGAGATTGGCTTCTTACTCAGAGTTCCTGTCCAATACTTTCAGGTTATTTTCTTATTAGCTTCACCTCTGAAATCTGAGGCTTTGCACAGAAGGAGGAGGAGGAGGAGATTGGATTTATACCCCACCCTTCACTACCTGAAGAAGTCTCAGAGCGGTTTACCATCCCTTTCCCTTCCCCTCCCCACAACAGACACCCTGTGAGGTAGGTGGGGCTGAGAGAGCTCTCTCGAGAACTGCCCTTGAGAGAACACCTCTGAAAGAACTTGTGACTGACCCAAGGTTACACCAGCAGCTGCATGTGGAGGAGTGGGGAATCATTCATTCATTCATTTATTTTATCATACTTATACCCCGCCCTCCCCGCAAGCGGGCTCACAATGCTCAGTACTGTGTACCTAGTGTATATAAACAAGTAAACCATTTAAAACAGTTTAAAACAACCGTACAATTAAAGTGCTCACATGATGCTCTCGATCCATTAAATTTAAGTGGTGCGGCCTTAGGATGGCTGTCTCAGTTTTTGATCCAACAGCTTTCTGGCCTGCTAGCGGAGATCCAGTTCACTCTCCATCCCCATGGCCAACCTCCTCCCACAGATGGATAGATGGTAATAGTTGGTGGCAGCTCCTAATTGAAGGCCTGGTGGAAGAGCTCCATCTTGCACGACCTGTGGAACTGATCTCTTCCGGGATCTGATCTCTTCCGGGAGCTCATTCCACCAGTAAGGAGCCGCCATTGAGAAGGCCCTGGCCCTGGTGGCCACAAGCCTGGTGTCCTTGGGGCCTAGAATCAAACCTGGTTCTCCCAGATTAGAGTCCATGCTCCTAACTACTATACCATAATTCATGATACAGGTACTCTTATGCATTTCTGTGGGGTGAAGAGGGGAAAATATATATATTCAGTGATTATCACTAGTAATCCCATGTTGCACACTCTAAATTCATAATCCTAAACACATGATAGTAAGAGAAACATGGAGCTAACACTGCTCCATACCTCATTACCTCTCTTCTTCATAATGTCACCCATTGTGTTAAACATTGTGCGTTACTTATTCCCAATTCTCACATCAGTGGCTGTAGATGGTGGGAGCAGGGCAACACATAGTACAGTGACACTTGTTGCATTTGGTGATATGAGGGAATGGGGAGAGAGAGATGTATGGAGTGATGGCAACTTTGTGTCTCTCACATCTAGTTGTCCTGCCTCTAAGTATGATCCAAATTGCAGATTTCCTTGGAAATAAATACTAATGTGATTGAGACTTGCGTGTACGTCTATACAAATATGAGCTGGAGATCCCTGGAACTGAAATCGCTCAGTGTTCCTTAGCCCATCTCTGAGCAAAACATAAAAGCCAAAACTGGCTGACTTCATATGATTTGATTAAGATCCTTTTTCCCAAGGAGAAGCATCTAATTTTATCCTATGATTCCCCCCCTCAACACTAATGAACTCTTGTGAAATTGGAGAATGAGCAGTAGTAAGACCAAAAATGCCTTCTGACTGAAATACAAAACACTTCTTCAAAAAGACCCAGAGAATCTTTAATATTTTAACAGTCATCGTTTAAGTAATGGCAGCCAGCCAATGAAAATCTAGGAAGGCTTCTCATCTCACAAGAGAATGCAAAAGAACACTTCTTTATAAGACACACAGGACTGCTACAGCACCAGTAGCTGCTTTTTACAAAGTTGCTCCTTCAGAAATAAAGTGTCTCACATTTGAGAGTGTAATAAGCAAGTGTAAAAAAACAGCACAAAAAACCCTATTGAGTGTATTATAAGCAACTATTCTATACCACATATTGAGAAATATTCCAGTGCTTTTTATTCATTCCATAAATCTCTCAATATCTAATTTGATGGCAACACTGATGCAAAATTAAGTTAAACCTAAATAAAGTAGCAGAACAAAGTTTGAGTCCAGTGGCACCTTTAAGACCAACGAAGATTTATTCAAGGTATAAGCATTTATGTGCAAGCACACTGGACAGATAACCCACTACCATCCTAACAATGAATAATAACAATAATTTTCTATAGAAACTGATACGGAAAGTCAGTTAGAAAAAAATGCAAAGCATCAAGTACAATAACAACATAAAACCCCAACATTCTAAAACAATGACAATAAATATTAAAATCAGTTAAAAGCAGTAAGTAAGGAGAAAATTCCTGCTGGTGAAAGAAAACTAATAGTGTCTCATGGTGGATTTACTGGACAGTTCATGTCCTAATATGGGTGTTACCACAGTAAAAGTCCTATTCCGTGTTCCATGGATCTAATCTTAGTGCATGGCAGAATACCAAACAAAGCAATAGCAAGAAATCTGATTTCTAAAGATCTGTTGTACTCAGGACACTCACAATTTCAAAGGGCAATACCAGCACATTGACTTGGTAACCAGCAAAAATGTACACGAATCTGCAAGAATCAACCTCTCCAGAAGATCCTAGTAAAATTCTACATCTAATAGATGTAGAGAAAGCAGGGAATCCTCATTTTCCATATATTTCAACTTTCATTAGTCTATATTAATTACAGGGTCATACAACACTGTAATTAGAAAAAAAATATAAGAACTGTAAGAGGCTAATTTTAACCCTCTTGGATGCATAACTTAACATGGTAAGGGGGGTTGTATATATCAGTGATGCTGAGAGCAATACCGTAAGGAGCTTGGACTCTGTCAAGAGGCTAAACTCCTAGCAGAGTCACTCAAGATAGAATGGTCAAAGCTGAGACACCAGACTTAATTGCATCCACCCCCCTGAGAAATCAACAGCCACATCAGCAGAAGAGAACAGACAATTCCAATGGAGGTGGGGATGGAGGAATCATAACTGGGCAGCAGTAGCAGTGGAAGGTGACACTGGCAGAGGATCTATCATAGACAATGGAAGTGACATGTCAGCTAACCCTGGTTAGCATTGTGCAGAAGGCAACAGTAAACCACTTCTGATTTCATACCTTGAAAACCTTATGATGAGACAATACAAAAAGAAAAAAAGATATAATGCTGGAAGACAAGACCTCCAGGTTGAACAGCACTCAATTAGCCACTGGGGAAGAGTAGGACAAGTATGAGTAGTGCTGTTCTTAAGGATGCAGCTGGATTAAAGCTGAAAAGACATTCAGTTGTTGACGTGAATGGATGTAAAAGGAAAGTCCAAAACTGTTTAATATATAGTAAGGAATATGGAACATAAGAAGTATGAATCAGGGTAAGCTCAAAATCGTAAAACAAAAAATAGAATATTTAAACACTGCAATCCCAGGAGTGAGTGAATTAAAGTGGACTGGATTAGGACATTTTCAGTTAGAAAATTACAAATTGTTTTACTTAGGAAATGACAAATACAGAAGAAATGGAGCGAGGCAAGATGTAGCACAAGTAGTCAAGTGCTATAATGCAAAGTCTGTCCAAATAATATTATTTATATATTTATTTATTTTTCCAATTTATACCCCGTCCTCCCCACCTTCATGGAAAGCTTATCAACATACCAAACATTCAAGTTTATGCCTCAAGTACAGATGCTGAAGAGAAAGAAATGGAAAGCTTTTATGCAAGTGTCCAGGAAGAAACTGATCACACACCTAAGCAAGATGTGCTGATAATAGGTGACTGGAATGCAAAAGTGGGAAACAAAATAGAATCAAATATTGTTGGAGAATTTGGGGTAGGAGCACAAAATGGAGCAGGAATTTATTTATTTATTTGTTTGTTTGTTTGTTTGTTTGTTTCAATTTATACCCCGCCTAGCCAGCGGACCGGAATTGAAGCACAGAATTCTGTGAAGACAACCATTTGTTCATTGTGAACACGTTCCAGGCAACCAAACAGACAATTGCATAATTGGACATCACTGGATGGTCAATATAGAAATCAAAGAGATTTCATAATGGAAGCAGAAGATGGAGAAACTCTATTCTCTGTTCTAAAACAAGACCAGGAGCTGACTGTGGTACAGACCATGAACTGTTAATACCAAAAACTAGAATAAAACTAAAAAAAAACCCCAAAACATCCATAGTACCAAAATAAAATCTAAACAGCATTTCTGAAGAGTTAAAAAAATTGTAAAGAACATATTTGCATTACTAAGTTCAAGTGAATGAAAACCAGAAGAACTATGGGTTGAAACCAGAGATATTGGCCGAGGACAGACTGGCAATCTGAAGCGGGGCAGGCACGCTTCGCAAACGGAGGAAAGGAGCACGTTCAGACATGCGCATCTGCCCATCGGCTCCGTTGCGTACTTACCCGTCTCCCAGCCGCTTTCCTTCCGCTTTACCCGGACACCGGTTTTTCCCGGTGTTCAGGGGCCTTCCTCCGCATGCCTCCCGCTTCCAAACAGTGTGAACTGGAAGAAGCGGGAGGCATCCGGAGGAAGTGTGAACGCACCGGCAAAAAGTTTTGCGCATATGCGCATGTGTGCATATGCGCATATGCGATAAACATCAAAGGAAAACAAAAAAAAGTGCAGCGGCACGCGCGAGCCGCGCGCGCTGGCTATGCGGCAGTCTGAACTCTCCCTGGCAGTCTGAATGCTCCGTATCGCCGCTGATCCGCATTGCTCTGGCCAGTGTGAATGGCCAGCTCCGTGGGTTTTTTCCCCCGCTCCAGTTCTCTCCGCTTTGCCTCCGCTTCAGATTGCCAGTCTGTCCTCAGCCATTATCAAGGAAGAATGTGCAAAGACTATTCCTGCAGCCAAAAGCCTCAATGGATGACTGATAAAACTCTTAAAATTGCTAAGCATAAATGAGAAGCAAAAATAAAAGGTGACATAAATAGAATCAGAAGTCTAAATGCAGTGTTCAACAACTGTCACATATACAAAAAGAGTACTATTGTAATAACCAGTGTAAAAAAATAGAAGAGAACAACAAAAAAGGAAGAACATGAAATCTGCTCCACAAGATCCAAGATATCAAGGGGGAAATTTAAAGCACAATTAGGCATGCTGAAAAATCAACATGGAGACACCCTAAGTAAACAGGACAAAATAAAGAAAAGATGGAAAAAATACGCTGAAGAACTATACAGAAGAGATGAAAGGATGACAGATTCCTTCCAAGAACAGTCTTTTGAACAAGAACCTGCAATTTTAGAAAGTGAAATGAAAGCTGCACTGAGAACTATTGGGAGAGACAAATCACTAGGACTAGATGGGATAACAATAGAGCTATTTCAAGCCACAGAAATGGCCCATCAAAATCTTAACATAAGTATGTCAACAAATATGGCCCCCAGACTGGAAACGCTCACTCTACATTCCAATTCTGAAAAAGGAGACATCAAAAACTGCAGCAACAATTGGACCATCACATTAATTTCTCATAAAAGTAAAGTGATGCTCAAAATCTTACAACAAAGACTAACCATGGAAAGAGGCAAAATGAAGAACTATAACTGGAGTACAGAAAAATTTAATTTCCTTTATGGAGGAAGAAATTCAAGAACAGTTCTCCTCATTCTTTCCAAATCTTTACAAAAAGGACATATTGATGGAGGATGGTAGTGAAGAATATATCACAAATACATCCACTGAGATGTTTTCAGATGTTTTCTGAATCAAAATATTACAATACAAGTGATTTCACAAGCAATTTAATTTTTTTAACAAGATAAAGCACCTGGCCCAGATGGGTTTATAGCAATATAGTATAAATGCTTAGACGATAAATTAATTTTACTACTACAAAAAGTTATGAATGAAATAAGTACTACAAAAACTTTGCCTCTTGCATGGCAGGAAGCTCATATAACATTGATACATAAAGAAGGAAATGATGCACTGCTCCCACAATCTTATACTATCTCTTTATTGAATGTGGACTATACATTTTTTACTACAATTATGGCTGAAAGATTAAGGAAATGCATCACAGAAATAATCCAGAGTCGCTTTGTACCAAAGAAATTCATGGAAGATAATGTATGTTATGTAATCAGTGCAACAGAACTGGTTAAAAATGGTGATGGAAATGGTGTTTTATGTTTTTGGATGCTGAGAAAGCTTTTGACAACCTGTCATGGTCCTTTCTTCAAAAAATTTTACAACATTTATGAATTGGGCACAAGGCATTTACTGAAAAGAGCATGCAAAAATTATAATAAATGGACTATTAACAGATGGATTTGAAATAGAAAAAGGCCCACATCAAGGATGTCCACTATCCCCACTTCTATTTATTCTTGCAGTGGAGGTGTTGGCCTCCAAGATAACACAAGATCCAAATACTGAGAGTTGATGGTAAAGAATTTAAACTTAAAAGCTATGCAGATGATGTTGTTTTAGCAATCAAGGACCCCCATATTTCGTTGACATATGTAATCAAACAAATTGAGAAGTTTGGGTCCTTCTCAGGCTATAGAATCAACAGGGGATAAAACTAAAATTGTAACAAATTTCTAACAGAGCAGGAAGAAAATATTGTTAAGAGAATCACAGGATGTGAAAAAACATTACAGTTAAGTATTCAGGAATACATTTGTCTGGACAAAACAACACATTGTTTAATGATAACAACTGAACAAAATTGACAAAGATACACAGAGACCTGGTAAAATGATTCAAATTCAAATTATCATGTCTGGGAAGAATGTCCACAATAAAGATGAACATGTTGCCAAAATTAAACTTTCTATTTCAGATGTGACCAATTTTCATACAGGAAAAAAACTTTGATGGACTGTCAGAAACAAATAAATGAATTTATTTGGAATAGTAAAAAAACAAGAATTAAATTTAAAGTGATGCAGGATGATAAAAAAAGAGGAGGACTGGCAGTTCCTAACATAGATCATCAAGAAGCCAGATTAGTATGGATTGCAGAATGGATAAAAAATCCAAATGATCCATACACAATGCACATCAGTGGAATAAAATGTTATTAATGCAAGGCTACAGAGAGAAAGAGTATGTTATACTGCATTTTTCAGAATACATATAATTTTTTTCAAGAAGCAGCAAGGCCTTTAAAGCACTAGCCAAGTGACAAGTCAAGGACAACAATTATTTGCAGGCATTAACTTAAACACCTTCTAGCCTGGACAGAGCTGGGATCATTAAGAACCAAATAATGGAGCAAAGCCAGATCAAGAGTCATAGCTAGGAAACCAAGAAAGGAAAGTGGTGTTCAGTGTCTGAAGCTAGAGTACAAAGCAGGGCGGACAGTGCAGCCATGAGGGTATGGAAATAAGAATAACAGGAATAATCAGCAAGGCAGAGATTAAAAACATCAGTTGAGTCTTTCTGCTTCAAAGACAAAGGCAGGATGGAGAAACAGGAAATTATGGATTGGATCCAGTGGATGAATACACAGAAAGAGTTGGTGGCGTAGATCTCTCCCTGCCTTCTCCCCTAAGCAGAATGTCATTTGTCCCAAAACTCTCCTGAGAGGATCAGGAGATTCTTGCAAGCAAAATGCAAAACTATATGCAGCGCTGCAGTTATCAGGTAAAAAAAAACCTCCCTCCCTCTCATTTGATGATGTAAACTGCAAACATTTTGTTTACAAGGCTCTTGCAACCTTTTTGTCTGGGGACAAAAACCTGGCTGCTTGAGGACAGCAGTGACTAATCAGCTCCTTCTGTGAATTCTTCCACTGGATCCAAACCATAGAGAGACCAGAATTCTGGGTTTTCAGAGTGCATGGGGAGAATCAGTAAAGAGATCGATGGAGTTCACACAAGGTACAGGGGTTTTCCTTATTTTACAACAACTACAATACTAAAAAGATGCGTCAGGAAGTCAAGCACCATAAGATTGGACTAACATATACTTCTAGTTTTCCCAGTCTTATGAGCATATACCTCCCTCCCCTGATATGAACCGCTCAACTGATATTCTTTAAGAGACTGGATAAACTGAAAGATGGTTTAAATGGGGCAGCCCGGTGGGGGGGGGAGGGAGTGTTCAGCAAAAAGCAACAATCTTTTGGGATCTGCATTCAGTCCCCCATATCAAACAAAATGCATGTAATGAAAAAGAAGATCATGAGGATGAACTCACATTATCACCTAAAAAACTGTTCTAGTTAGGGGCAACAATTTTGAATGTATCAGGACCTGGATTTTTGAAAATGCTTAAGATGAAATATCTATCACAGTGATAGGAATCTATACACAGGTAAAGCTGCTTTAGTAGTTTACCATTTGTAGGACAGTAGAGCAATGAATAGCAAGGCAGAGAAGGTGTGCACTGAGTTGTAGGAGGAGGAGCAAAGACAGCTGACACATATTTGGGATGAAAGCAGACCACAACTTCATGAGCTTTAATCAGACAATGAAAAGTACAGCTTCATGTGGAATGTCACACATGTTTCCAAGTGCTGGTTAGCAAATAAATGATGTAGGAAAGTGTCTTCTGGAGGCTGGACTCTGTTCCCTCTTGCTAACCCCCTTGGGAGACAAAGGTTCATTCCTTATTGTAGGAATTGGTTGGATACATTTTCTGCCCTCAAGGCCTTAAGCTACCTAGAGAATGTCTGGGTCTAGTTCCTTTTATCCTGACAGAGCAGAAGCTGACAAATGTCTGCTCCATGAGGCCTTATGTAAGCCTGAGCAACACTACTGTGGACTTTTCTGGTGATTTATGAGAACAGTGAAAGGACTATGCTGCCAGTTATGTGGGTTGAAATAGTGCACACGGTAACCAGTGGGAAGATGGTGGCAAATGCCTCCAATGAAGGTTTAAAACACCATTTTCTGAGGTTACCACCTCCAGCCTGGAGGTTGTCACAAAACACAAAGACACTCACACACACACACACACACACAAAGCCATGTGCTAGGGTTATACCACTAACTCCATGTGAGAACAAACTCCATACACGTACGCAGGCTTGAACCCCCTCCTACAAGTCCCCTCTACATCAAAGGACTTCACACAAGGGTGCGAAAACAGTGGAATTCTTCCTGCTGGACCAGTTCTGCTGCCTGAGACCCGCTTTCATCTAGAAGATCACGCCAGATGCAGCTAACGTCAACATCCTGTCCTGACCATCAGGTAGATCTAAATGTTGACCACTCCCATAGGACCCTCTTAGTGGCTAGGGACAGAGAACGGACCATCTATAGGTGTTCCTAGGAAGGTCTCATACCTTGCCAACCTCCCGGGAACACCCCCCATTAAATACTGCTCCCCAAGAGTCACAGGTCAGACTAGTTTTTCCTCCCTGTTCCTGCTTGTTCTCCCTCCCTCACGGATCCTTGGGTGCACCACTTGGATCTGCCACGTGGCTTCTGCTGGTCCAGAACCATGATCCTTTGTCCTTTGTCTGAAGATACTTTCCCCGCTTTTTCCAGACGGACTCTGCTAGATTCCTATATAGGTAAATATCACCCTCGACGGATACCATCAATTCTCCTGCTCATGCAAACGTCTCTGTAATTCTACCTAATTTCTTAGATCTGTGTGAACATGTGTATGATTGTGTAATATTGCTTATGAATCTCTTATCATTTTTATAGTAAACACCTTTATAACTCTTAACTTGAGTCTTGTGTCAGTTCCTGGGAAGTCTCGGTGAAGCACAGCCTCTGTAGACATAGGTGGAGATCCACAATGATTGCTGCATATTGTTAAGAGCTAATATTCCTCCAAATATTAATAAATGAGAGAGCAGTCAGGCTAACACTTACCCTCTGACCCAATGCCACAGTATAACAGCAGCCAGTGGAGAGCAAGGTCAAGGCATTGCATGGCCAGGTCAATATAATTGGGCTGAAATTCTACCATATCACTCTTGGACTCTTGCTTTTCCACTGAGAAACACAAAATGGACTGACTTTATGGTAAGGGTCTTCATTATAATTAAATTCCCATATGACATGTGATATAATTTTCACAGGTCACCTACCTGTCAAACAGTTCTCCTCCTGTGACCAACTCCAAGACAAGGCTGATTTCTGTGGGGGTTTCAAATATCTCCTTCAGTTTTATCTAGAGAAATGAACAAAATGAGGAGTTTCCCCCCATATTTCATTATCAGAGAACATTTACATGTTAAGGCTATCTGCAACAAAGAGCTACAACAAAGGATGGATATGTTTAACAACTTTCCCCCTTCTGTTCTAAGAAATTTGTAGGAACTTATTTTAATGTTTAATTCTTCCTGAGATCTCGGTGTCTTTTTTTCAATCTACAGGCTGCAGGGCTTCAAGTATAGGGGGAAAGCTAGCTTTTGTCTAGCTTTGGATTTCATGGATTGAGCAGTGAGCTGGAGTAGATGGTCTTTAAGGTCCCCTTCTAACTTTAAATCTGTGACTGAGTCTCTACAGGTCTCCAGCTCATAGTAAAACATAGCAGGTAAGACTGGTTTCCTAAAAGGCCTTCATCAAAATATTTCCAGATCCAATGGAAATACTTTTAAATGGAACCAGAGTATGGTTCCCTTGATGGAACCCTTGATTCAAAAAGAAAAAGAGCTGTGTATTAATCTTTGTTATCTGGTTGTAAAGGTAGACAAGAAGCATTCATCTCTGTAACTGCATCATTTTCCTGTGTTTATGCATTTATATTATGTTTCAATTGTGTGTATGTTTGTGGGTGTATAAATAATTATTTTGAATGTTTGAAATATGTTAATATTCACTGCCTTGGGAACCTAGAACTGGGTGGAAAGGAAGCATAAAAATCTTTTAAATATAAATAAATAAATAAATAAACACTATAAAAGTGTTACATTGGCATTGCAAGCATATAAGCAAATACAAACATTTAAGTTTGCACTTTAGAAATATCAAACTTACAATATTTGGATGTGAAAGTCGAAGTAGAACTCCTATCTCCGTTCGAACAATCTTCTTGTCTACCTTAAAAGGAAGAATATATAACAAATTGCTGACAGTGTTCATCATAGATAGATCTGAATACTGCTGCAATCTTAATTGTATTGCTAGGAAATAAGTACCAATGGACGCAGCCCGTCTAAATCCAAATTAATATGTTTAGGATCAGGCTGTAAGCTGTAAAGAATTACTTAAGAAGATCCAAAGATTTCAGCATAGTAAAAACAAATATTATTGAAATATGATTAATTCTGTCAAGGCCAAACATTCTAGAGTCAATGGGTAAATTGGCTTAGTGGTTCTAGTCATCCAAATTATATATCAAGAAAGAAATCTCCTTCAATAAGTTATCATGAGGAAAGTCAGTAACAAAAGTACAAAGGCAGTGCAGTCATTAAAAACTTAAGAAAAAATTTCCAACTACAAAGACAGCTGAAGAATGGTTGTTATTCATACAAAATGAAACCTGCTGATAGCTGTTGAGGATGAAAAGACATCATGTAAAAATAATCTATGTACCATTCCAGTTTTAATAGAGTTTTATATAAATAAGATATAATTAATGATGGGAGTGAGCCCAAATGGGGGATTTGGATACTGGTTTTCATGCCCCCCAATCCATTTAGAGCCCAATTAGTTCTCTCTGTAACCCCTTACTTACCTGGACTCAGAGGGGAGGGTTGTGCAGTAGGACTTGCATTAGGCCCTACATTGATACTGCTCACTGAATCCAGGACTGCTGGGGGGCTAAGTATCTCAGAATTATGGCACACACACTTTTGTCTTCCACGGCACTGTGCTCATATTAAAAAGGAAAGGAGGGCAGTCAGCAAGGCCCAAACTGGGGCAATGTGGGGCTTAGCCTATCCCAAACCTAATTCAGGGCCCAGATTATACTATTTACTTATTTGGCATATTGTCTGAAAACTGACATCTATCAACATATTTTAAAAAATAGTTTGAGGGTGGAGGGAATCCTCCCAATTCTAAACAAAGTCTGATTTAATTTTTAAAATCAAGCCTTACCTTCCAAACATTCATAAGATACAGTATATTCACACATGACATTAGAAGTGCATGACTAAACTCTTAAAGCTATGTTGTTTCCAAGTATCTCTTATTTGTGTGCAGTCTCACTAACAAGAAGGGAGGAAAGGAGGATCCAGGTAACTACTGACCCATCAGCTTGACATCTATACCTAGGAAAGTTTTAGAATAACTCATCAAACAAATAGTCCTTGAGCATTTAGAAAGGACAGCTGTGATTACTAAGAGCCAGAATGCATTTCTCAAGAACAAGTCATGTCAGACTAACTTTATCTCTTTTTTTTAGAAAGTTACTACCTTGCTGAATCAGGGGAATGTGGTAGACATAGTATATCTTGATTTCAGTAAGGCTTTTGATAAGGTTCCACATAATATTCTTGTTGACAAATTGGTAAAATGTGGTTTGGATCCTATGACTGTTAGCTGGATCTGTAACTTTGACAGATCGCACCCAAAAAGTGCTTGTTAATGGTTCCTCATCTTCTTGGAAAGGAGTGACAAGTGGAGTGCCTCAAGGATCTGTCCTGGGACCTGTTTTGTTCAATATCTTTATCAATGATTTGGATGAAGGGATAGAGTGAATGCTTATTAAATTTGCAGATGATATTAAATTGGGAGGGGTAGCAAATAGGATAGAAAGTTAGGATACAGGATGGTCTTTGACAGGCTGGAAAACTTGGCTAAAACAAATAAAATGAATTTCAATGAAGATAAATGTAAAATTCAGCATTTAGGTAGGAAAAATCAAATGAATAATTATAGGTTGGGGGAGACTTGTCTTGGCAGTAGTATGTGTGAAAAAGATCTAGAGGTCATACACTGAACATGAGTCAGCAGTGTGATGTGGTTGCTAAAAAGACAAATGCAATTTTGGGCTGTATCAACAGAAGTATAGTGTCCAGATCACGCAAAGTGATGGTACCACTTTGCTCTGCTCTGGTTAGACCTCACCTAAAGTATTGTGTTCAGTTTGGGGCACCACAATTTAAGAAGGATATAGACAAACTGGAACATGTCCAGAGGAGGGGTCTGGAGACTAAGTCCTATGAGGAAAGGTTGAAGGAGCTGGGTATGTTTACCCTGGAGAAAAGACAATTGAGAGGTGATATGATCACCATCTTCAAGTACTTGAAGGGCTGTCATATAGAGGATGGTGCGGAGTTGTTTTCTGTTGCCCCAGAAGGTCGGTCCAGAACCAACGGGTTGAAATTAAATCAGAAGAGTTTTCGGCTAAACTTCCTGACAGTTAGAGTGGTTCCTCAGTGGAACAGGCTTCCTTGGGAGGTGGTGGGCTCTCCTTCTTTGGAAGTTTTCAAACAGAGGCTAGATGGCCATCTGACAGCAATGCTGATTCTGTGAACTTAGGCAGATCATGAGAGGGAGGGAAGGAAGGGTTGCCTCAGTGCTTAGTTCTTGTGGCCCCTTCTTACACGCCCAGGGATCCTGGAAGTTTTTTGTCATCTTCTGGACATGGAACAGCAGTCACTGCAGGTGTGGAGGGGGAGGTATTTCTGAATTTCCTGCACTGTGCAGGGGGTTGGACTAGATTAACCAGGAGGCCCCTTCCAACCCTATGATTCTATTACACAAGCATGAAGAAAACTGCAAAAATCTAATATGATAAGCAAGATACTTTCCCTTCCGCAAAGACCTTTCTGTCCTATAAACTTCTAGAAGACAAGCAGCAGACAGCAAAATTCAGAGAGTGTAAGAGGCTGCAACTAATAGTTTGTTTGATTTGATTTATATCCCACCCTCCCCGCCAAGGCAGGCTCAGGGCGGCGTACAACCAATTCAAAAATACAGTTAAATACAGTAAAATACAATAAAACCTAGAATAAACTTATAAGTTACCTTAAGGTAACAATCAATTAAAAACAGATACATAAAACGCTGGACACACCCAAGCCACAAGTGGACCAGTTCTTATAAACATAGTTATTAAAGAATGTTTGTTAGTAACACTGAGCAGTGTAAACTTTTTAGATACTCTAGTTAGGAAATCAGAAAGGAAGGTAATTTTGAGCAGTTTTGGACAGATTGGTACATGTGAACAAGTGAAACCTGATCCTGATAGGGAAACCTGATCCTGATAGGGAAACAGTACTGCAGAGTGAGACAGGGAGAAAAGGTTGAATTGAGGAGCCAGGTTTAGCAGTAGTTTTGGCTCAGTTTTCTGAACCGTCACAGCAGGAGGAGCTGAAGTGGCTACCTAGCGGGTATTTTCAAGGCAGAGAGAGGATCTTTTTTTGGTTGTACATCAGTGGGAGATGGGTTTCAGAAAGAGACCAGGGAAAAAGATTTGGCTGTGCTTGAAATGGATGCAGGGTCTCACCTGCCTGACAGGTGACCCTTTTTCAGAGCAAATAGTAAGGACTGTTGGTAACTTGAATTGAAGAGAGAGGCCAGAGTTAAATCTGCCTTCCTTACTCCAGATAATTTGCCTAAGGTCACTGTGTGGCATGTTGAATTAAATGACTTGAGGAGGAGGAGGAGGAGGAGGAGATATTAGATTTATACCCCACTCTTCATTTGGAGTCTCAGAGCGACTTACAAACTCCTTTCCCTTCCCCTTCCCACAACAGACACCCTGTGAGGTAGGTGGGGCTGAGAGAGCTCTGACAGAAACTGCTCTTTCAAGGACAGCTTTAACAGAACTACGGCTTGCCCAAGATGATTCAGCAGCTGCAAGTGGAGGAGTGGGGAAGAAGAAGAAGAGAAGAAGAGAAGAGATTGGATTTATATCCCACCCTTCACTCACTTGGAGTCTCAGAGCGGCTTACAAACTCCTTTCCCTTCCCCTCCCCACAACAGACACCCTGTGAGATAGGTGGGGCTGAGAGAGCTCTTTCCCAAGCTGTCCTTGAGAGAACAGCTGGTACAGAGCTATGGCTTGCCCAAGGTCATCCAGCCAGGTGCAAGTGGAGGAGTGGGGAACCAAACCCGGTTCTCCCAGATTAGAGTCCACACACTTAACCACTACACTGAACTGGCTCACTGGAGGGGCAGGTCAGAGCAATGCTCCCTCTAAGCTGTGAGTCTTGTGAGCAAAAATACTACTTTGTGAGCTACTGGCATTAAAGTTGTGAGCAAGCAATTTGGCTGCTGCATAAATTAGTTTACTCTGGAGCCATCCTTCCTGAGCTAAGACAAAAACGTGTGAGCCGGAGGCTAAAGAACTATGAGCTAGCTCACACTAACTCAGCTTAGAGGGAACACTGATCAGAAGTGACAGTGGCTTACATGGATTTCATCAGAGCTTTGTGAAGGGACTTAGGCTTACCCATGGAGTATTTAGCAAGAGTGCTAAGTGTCAACCAGGGGACAGGTCTCAGCATCAAGTGGGGGAAAAGGATGATTAGAATGCTGGGTGGGGGGGTTCTGGGAATACAGAGTGGATAGTGGGGACATTCCTCCAAGGAGAGGCAAGGTAGCAGCAACTGTGTGTGAGCTGGGCAATTTCCAACCTCATGGGGGGGCCCAAGAATTCCCTCTCTTGACAGACCACTCATCCCAGAAATGGCTACAACCAAGGAAGAACACCAAACTTCAGAGGTGGTCTTGGGAGACTGAGGAGTACATCATAAAGACTGGACATTGTTTGCTGGATGTGCCATAGGGCTGCCAAGTCAGCCCAGGGGGTGGGGCATCCCCCGCTACAGGGGTTCCCGATCTGCCGGCCAGCATTCAGCTGGCGGGGGGAACCCCCCCCCCCGAAGTCGTCCTGTCAGGACGACGTCCCCATCGTAATGATGTCACTCGGAAGTGACGTCATCACGTTGGGGACGTTGCCGGGACGACACTCTAGCAATTGCCCCAAAACTCTATGATACCATAGAGTTTTGGGGCGATTGCCAGAGCATCGCCCTGGCAACACCCCCAACATGATGTCACTTCCGGTGACATTGTCATGGCATGCACGCAAGCGCGCGCGCCGGGGAAGCTCCCGGCGCTAGGAGGACTCTCCCCCCCCGGTAAGTTTTTAGGACTTGGCAACCCTAATGTGCCATGATGGGTGCAAATTTCCTCTCCAGGAGGGACATAGACTCGTAGTGCAGCAGACTCAGTTCTGTGTGTGATTATGGACTGAATGACTTGCATCTGTGTTTTCTACTGTGTACTATGCAGGGGTCCGTTGGAGCGGGTGCGCACAGGAGCACAGCTCTGGGAGTGAGGAGCCCAGGGGGTGGGCACATGACCAAGCCCTGTCCCCTCCTCGGCTTCCCCGAGCAGTGCAGAGTCGCAGCACCCCGGGGAAAGCCCTGCTAGGGTCTTTATTGTTTTTAATGTTTTGTTTTAATATTGATAATTTTATCATTGTTCCTTTTATGACTGTGTGCTGCTTTTCCAGAGACTTGCTCAAGGAGGCATATAAATTTTCTAAGTATACCATTTTTTATCTGGGCACATGGCACACAACTACTGGAGAAATTTCACCAACCCTTCAGCAGCTTCCACTCCATCAGTTTGGTGTAGTGGTCAGGAGTTGGACTCTAATCTGGGAGAACCGGGTTTGATTCTGCACTCCTCCACATGCAGCTGCTGGTGTGACCTTGGGCTAGTCACAAGTTCTCTCAGAGCTGTTCTCTCATGAGCAGTTCTCAAAAGACCTCTCTCAGCCCCACCTACCTCACAGGGTGTCTTGTTGTGGGGAGGGGGAGGGAAAAGGATGGGTGGTGCACATGTCCTGAGTATCTCAAGTCTACTTGAAACCTGCTGGTTTCAAGGGAGCAGGAAGAGAATGAGGGTGTGTTCTTTACGCTTATTTTTATTGCACAAAGTATTGGATGGTGAAGGGAATGGAGGAAGAGCAGGTCAGTTTCACTCACCTGTGGAGTGGAGCCTGAGGGGTGGATGTTGCCTTCTGACACACTTCTGGTATGTTGGGGGTGTGGCATATGCAAATGAGGTATGCTAATGAGCTCCTGCACCTCTTTTTCTACAAAATGACCCCTGGTACTATGTAACTTGCAACTTTCTTGTAACAGACTTGTTTGGATTCTGCGACAGAACACCCTTCTGTAAAAGAGTGTTCCTCCACTAGAATCTTTGGAGGGGGAGATGAGGAGAAATGCCTTGCCTCCTGGAAAGTTGGCAAGCAGGCTTTAAAAGTTTCTTTCTCTGAGCTAGGAAGGGGGGGGGAGGAAATTAGCCCATGGCATTCCAGAAGCACCTGAGCGACTTCTTTAGAAATGCTCATTGATCTGGCAGAAGAGACAATGGGATGAGCCTGCTCATCCCCCTTCTCCAGGCAGGAAACAGAGTGTGGAGGGCGTTGGGCTAGACTAACCCCAGAGACTATCTCCAGCAATGATCTAGAGATTTCCCAGAATGCCTTCCAGGAGGGCTCCCAGGACACACCTGTGTGTCCCAGGATACACCACGGTGTCCCAAGGTCCACCTGTGTGGAGAGAGCGATATAAAATGGGTGGAGTCAGAGGTTTAATAGAAGTACTTGCTACCAGGGGGAAGGGTCTCTTGGTGCTGGTCCTTGGAAGAGAAAAGACTCCTGAGCTCTGGTATGCTGGCCGGCAGCCATTTTTAACCATGCAGTCTGCCAGAAGGCCTGCAGGGAGCCAGAAGCAATGTTTCCTCTAAACTGTTAGTGTGAGCTAGCTCACTGTTTTTTAGCCTCCGGCTCACACATTTTTGTCTTAGCTCAGGAAGGATGGCTCCAGAGCAAACTAATTTATGCAGTAGCCAAATCACTCACTCACAACTTTAATGCCAGTAGCTCACAAAGTAGAATTTTTGCTCAAAAGACTCCACCGCTTAGAGGGAACACATGTAGGGCTGCCAAGTCCAACTTGGGAAATATCTGAGGACTTTGGGGGTGGAGCCAGGAGAAAGGAAGTGACATCATTTTGTGATGTCACATCCTGTGATGTTGCTTCCACATGCTGACACATGAACTCATGAAGTTTCCTAATACTGAGCTTCTGCTGCTGCCTTGAGCTTTATAGGCTTGCAAGCAGCATTACCCAGACTGTGACTTTTATGCCACTGTTTTTTGTCGCTGAACAAGAGTCAGTGTTATGTAGCAGTCAGTTTGTTTGGCTGGGATCTGGGAGAGCCTGGCTCAAAACCCTGCAGTGCCATGGAATCATTTTATTTAATACTGAATCAGGCCATTGGTCCATCAAGGTCAGTATTGACTATTCAGACTGGTAGTGGCTCTCCAGGGTCTCAGGCTGAGATCTTTAATGTCACCTATGACCTGATCCTTTTTTAGCTGAAGAGGCTGATACCTCCTGCATGTCAAGCAGATGCTCTATCACTGAGCAATGGCCCTACTGAATCCTTCCTCATCTCGGCAGAATATAAAGCACTAAGTGCTACACAAGTGCTAAATATGATTTTCATATCATAAGAACAGGAGAGAAGCCACAGTGGATCGGGCCAACAGCCCATCCAGTACAACACTCTGTGTCACCACAGTGGCCAAAAATACCAGGTGCCCTCAGGAGGTCCAGCAGCAGGGCCAGAACTCCAGAAGCCCTCCCACTGTTGCCCCCCAAGCACCAAGAATGCAGAGCATCACTGCCCCAGACAAAGGGCTCCATTTAGACCTTGTGGCTATAATAGCCACTGATAGACCTCTGCTGGATGGGGACAGAGAGAGAGAGAGACAGACAGACAGAAAAAAGAAAGAAAGGGGGAGGGGGAGAGAGAGAGAAGGAAAAGAGCAGGCAGACCCCAGCAGCTTACCCCAAGCAGCTTACTCCAGCAGCAGGCCACATGCAAAAGCAGGCCCTTCAGCAGAAAGAGCCTCTCTGGGCGGGACTCTCTTGCTCTTTCTTAAAGGGGAAATGTCTGTTGAGGCTTTTTACTGCAGGGCAGGCTCTCTGCAGACACTTCCCTTTTAAGAGGCCAGGGCAGGCTCCGACGTTTCCCTGCTGGCAGCCATTGCCTCCCCTGGTGGCCAATTCTGAAAAAGCGGGGGAAAGCTTTAAAAATCGGTGCTTCCCCCGCCCTACCCGGGGACTTGGCAGCCCTAAACACATGCCAGAAGGTAATGAAAGAGCTTTAGAGAATTTGTAACCTTCTAAGACTACATGCCTATAGGGCTGCCAAGTCCAACTTGGGAAATATCTGGGGACTTTGGGGGTGGAGCCAGGAGACTTTGGGGGTGGAGCCAGGAGAAAGGAAGTGACATCATTTTGTGATGTCACATCCTGTGATGTTGCTTCCACATGCTGACACATAAACTCATGAAGTTTCCTAATACTGAATCAGGCCATTGGTCCATCAAGGTCAGTATTGACTACTCAGACTGGTAGTGGCTCTCCAGGGTCTCAGGCTGAGATCTTTAATGTCACCTATTACCTGATCCTTTTTTAGCTGAAGAAGCTGATACCTCCTGCATGTCAAGCAGATGCTCTATCACTGAGCAACGGCCCTACTGAATCCTTCCTCATCTCGGCAGAATATGAAGCACTAAGTGCTACACAAGTGTTAAATATGATTTTCATATCATAAGAACAGGAGAGAAGCCACAGTGGATCGGCCCATCCAGTACAGCCCATCCAGTACAACACTCTGTGTCACAACAGTGGCCAAAAATACCAGGTGCCCTCAGGAGGTCCAGCAGCGGGGCCAGAACTCCAGAAGCCCTCCCACTGTTGCCCCCCAAGCACCAAGAATTCAGAGCATCACTGCCCCAGACAAAGGGTTCCATTTAGACCTTGTGGCTAATAATAGCCACTGATAGACCTCTGCTGGATGAGGACAGAGAGAGAGAGACAGACAGACAAGCAGACAGACAAAAGAAAGAGGGAGAGAGAAGGAAAGGAGCTGGAAGAGAAATTTACCTTGCCAGCCACATGCAAAAGCAGCTCCTTCAGCCCCTCCTTAATCTCTGGGCGGACCTCTCTTGCTGTGGAAGCTCTCTTGCTGACTTCTTAAAGGGGAAATGTCTGGTGAGGCTTTTTACTGCAGGGCAGGCTCTCTGCAGACATTTCCCTTTTAAGGTAGCCATTTTGTCCCCCCGGTGGCCAACTTGGAAAATGCGGGGGAAAGCACTAAAAATCGGTGTTTCCCCCGCCCTACTGGGGGACTTGGCAGCCCTACATGCCTACCCTAGGGTTAACATCAGCTAGGGTATGTTTAGAGGAGAGGGAAAGAGGATGCGTTTGTAACCACCTTTCTTTTGTTCTTCCGTGTGCTGATGTAAGTATAGTGCTAAAGCATACTTGTAAGCATTTTCTCTTTAAATAAATATTTTACTCCTTAATGCTGGTGGCAGTTCTTTGTACCACTTAGCCGTCTAACCACTGTTGGACACGCTACAGTAAATAGGGGGCCCCATGGGGGAGGGAAAAGGTCAGGCTGCAAGTGGCCAACCCTCGAGGGGGAAACCCAAAGGTGCATTTGGTCTCTGTGATAACCAGGTGCTCAGTACTGCTGGCAGGAGAACTTGTGGCCAGGCCTCAAAACTGAGAAGGGGAGTCAGGTGTCTGTTCTTCCTGACAGGAAGATCCCAAAAGGACAGTGCTGGCAGTGGTACCCTAGTGGAAGGAACTAGAATAGCTCCCTCCTGGAGCTGGGAACCCCATGGAGGGAGTGGGCAGAACAGGGTCTATAGGTGAAGCAGGCCTGTTCTGTCATACCAAGTATGGACAACAAAATCAACAATTCATCCTGAATTTGTCTGTCAGCCTGAGAAAATTATTTAGGTTTTAGATACCAAAGCAAGGTGTACATAAAGCAAGCTAGGAGGCTTTCTGTTCTAGTACACATCAATGCCCACAAGCTACTTTTATATGAGATGGCTGTAACCCTCTAGTCCCAATATGCCACAGAAAATTTTCTTTTTGCAACTCTAGAAAGTTAATTTTAGAAATATGCTCAAAGCCAGAACGTTATTTCACTTGTTTAGGCTTTTGGGAGTAGGATTGCTGTTTCTCATAAAGTAAGGTATCCTCCCCAGCAAGCTAGCTGAAACAAGAGAGCAGGGAATAAGTGCCTGGAGGGTAAACAAAAGAGAAGAAAGGAAGAATAGGAAAAGTATCCTTGCTTTTTAAGCTTCGGTAGACTTGTTTTTCCTTGCATCTCCACTTAAGATGAATATTGCATGTCTCTGTAGAATTCATCTCACAATCTGACAAAGCAAAGCATAAATTACACAGTGCTTCTCTATACTATGAACACCCTGCAGGGTTTGTTTTTTTTCTTCCAGTCCACACAGTACTCAGAATTCAATTAGGCATTTCCCATCCTTCATGCAATAATGCCAGATGAATGTATGTACAATATAAACAGTGGAGTTCAAGTTTTAGAAGTGTGAGCAAAGAGACTGATTGTACCTGTAAATTGTATGCATGGCTTTTTTGCCAAGTAGGTCCTTAATTAGGAGAATATTGTTACTGTTCTCCTTAATCATTTCAGCATCATGGTATCTATACCAATTAGGTATATGCAAATAGAAGAATGTGTGATCTAGAATAATGAAAACTAGTAATGAATGCAACATATCTGCCGTTGCAGAATTATTATTCCTTTCTGTGAGGCTTACAAATAGAGAGAATACGTCACATCAAAGGCTCAAAGAAACGCAGTCTCTAACATTACAATTAAGCAAGCTATCATCACATTTCAAGGGCCAGTATTCTCCTTATTGGTCTCTGAATGCTAGCAATAGCATCCATTCCAGTGAAGAGTGTGGAGAAAGTCCTTGTACATGGAGCTGTGCAAGCAGATGAAAGCTTCTAGGTTTCCAAAGAATCCTGAACCTGTCAAATATACTCTGCAATTAATTTTTTCTGATGCCACATAATACTCTTCCTATTACTAAATACACATGAATAAGGCAATACCTGTTCTTGGAACAACTTCTTTAGAGTTACACAGAGGTTCTCAGCAGGCAACTCCTGAAACAACATTTTTTTAAAAAATTACCAAACACTGCAACAACTAAAAGTTTGCTTTTAATCCCTTTCACTAGCCCCAATGAATACATTGGAACTATTTAGCTAATGATATTAACCAACAGTCTGTGGTTATATAACAGAATTAACTTTTTGTAGAAATTTATTATATACTGATTGCAGCAAGCCCAGGAAGCTCTTACTTTTTTTAAAAAATCCAACCTTATCTCATTTGTGAATTTATGTGTTGTGTCCTAAGCACTGTGATCTGGAGCTGGTGCTTTTGATGCTTCCTGGAATGTGGCTCCTGGGTGCTGTTCAAGGGCACCTTTAGATCCAACACAATATCTTTTACACAGAACAATGTAGCAGTATGGCCACTGCTATTGTGATTACCATGGGCAGGGCTGCCAAGTCAGCCTGGGGGGTGGGGGATCCCCCACTATAGGGGTTCCCGATCTGCCGGCCGACATTCGGCCGGCGGGGGGAACCCTGCCCCAGAAGTCATCCGGTGAGGACGACTTCCCCCGTGTAATGACGTCACCCGGAGATGACGTCATCACATCGCCGGCGCGTGCGCAAAAGCGCACACGCCAGAAGAGCTCCCGGGGGGAGAACAACTCCCCCCCACCAGTAAGTCGCCGGCACTTGGCAGCCCTGACCATGGGTGACTATTCAATATTGTCTATTACCACTCCAATTAAACTGATGAGCTCAGGATGGACAAAAGGAAATACTACTTTACACAGAGAGTGATTAAAATGGGGTATTTGCTGCCAGAGGATAGAATGATGGCCCCAGAAATAAACAGCTTTAAATGGGGATTAGATAGATTCATGGAGGATAAGTCTATCAATGGCTACTAGCTCTTCTTATGTACTTACAAAATATACATCTCTTCTGATCCCCACATGCCTATGCTATTATTCCCAGTGAATCTGACAGCAGTAAGAAATCCATAGTGAAAAATTTAGGGACCCTCAGTTCATTCTTGGTCTCACTTACCACCCGTACACCATAAGGTTGGGGGGAAGGGGTTGCATTTTATAAAGTTTGTATCTCTGCTACCTGGTATTACATTTATGATACGCATGGCCTGGCCCCACAAAGTCCCATTTATGTCAAATCTGGCCCTTGTAAAAGATGAGCTCAACACTCCTGCACTAGATGCTTTAGAAAACACCACCAATACCTTTAGTAAAATTTCAAGTTTAAGTATAAGTCATTCAAAAACAGTCATTCAAAATCCACTGAATCTATCTTTAAGGCTAATTAATTTCATTAAAGATAATTTTTCTTTTAAATGGTTTACTACATTTTGGCAGTATCTAGGCATTAAAGTACCATTAGATTTATATGATTTGTTAAAATATAATCACATCGAGCTAGATATCTCAACTGTTAATTTGTTAAAACAATGGAATAAACTAAATTTATCCTGGTTAGAAAGAATATTATAAAATCTTTTATTTTTCAAAAAAAAATTTTTTATTTCAGGGCTATCCCTATCCCTAACAAAATTGGAACACTGTGGCAAACACATCTGAATAATTTTATCTGGAACTATAAAAAAACAAGAATTGGATTTAATATAATGTGAAGACCTTCAAAATGGGGTGGATCTAAAACATTGCGATAAAGCAACCCATCTCAAAATTTAGTCATGCTTTTACACCCATCATCTTTTACTGATTGGATAAATACAGAACAAACATATTCAAGCCCCCTAAAATTTCATGATATAGTCTGGAACAAACAAGCAGAGACACCTCCCAATTTAAAACATAATCTTTTCCTTAATAATACACTTCAAATCTAGGATTATAGAAGATCAAAATTAGCTCCTGGTTATCTCCCCTTTATCATCTTTTCTAGGTCAGATCCAGTTTTTGCCTGGTGTATCTGGGGATACATTTTTATTATTGAGGGTTTTTAATCTCTCTCGTCTGTCAGATATAACTTACAACGGGTATATCATCGAAATACAGATTAGAAAGAACTACAGAAACTGAGATCCCTTGGTTTGAATACTTGCAAGTAAAAGACTCAGTAGAAAATCTAGAAACTAAGGAAAATCTGAGCAGACCTACCACTGAATTCAAAAACAGACTTTAAGAAGATTCAGATAGATTTTGTTGTTGATGTTCAGTTGCGCAGTTGAGTCTGACTTTTTGTGACCCCATGGACCACATCACACCAGGCCCTCCCGTCTTCTGCTGTCCTCTGGAGTTTGTTCAATTTCATGTTCATTGCATCAATAACACCGTCTAAGCAACTCATCCTTTGCCGTCCCCTTCTTTTACTTTCAATCTTTCCCAGCATCAGATAGATAGAAAGAGCTTATATATATATATATATATATATATATATATATATATATATATATATATATATATTCTTAATTTATTTAAAGGGTTTGAAACAACCATTTTATCAAAAGTCTCGGCATGTTGACTGTAATGTTGACCAGGGTTATTTTTGTTCCGGCTGGCTTTCGAGTTGGCCACAGCTACAGCCTCCCCCCCCCCCCCCGGGTCACCAAGTGCCTCGCAAGCCACAGGGCGCTTGGGGAAGCCAAGCCGATCCAGGGAGGGAAGGCAATTTAAACTGCCTCCCCACCTGGGGAAGCCAATCCAGAAACTGCCTTCCTTCCCTTGAGTTCCCCATGTGCCCCACAAGCCACGGGGCACCTGGGGAAGCTGATCCTGGGAGGGAGATACACTGTCAGGGGTGTGGCCTAATATACTAATGAGTTTCTGCTGTTGGGTGTGGCCTATTATGCTAATGAGTTCCTGCTGGGCTTTCGCTACAAAAAAAAGCCCTGGGGAAAACTATGGCAAAAGCAATAAATATCCAAATGTGATCCTTTAAACTTCTTGCTAAGTGGTATATAGCCCCTGTAAAACTGCATCATATAGATTCTAAACCCCAATGTGTTGGAAACAATGCAGTGAGATTGGTTCATTTATACACTGTTGGTGGAATTGTATTAGGATGAGAAGGTTTTGGCAAAAAATATTAAAATGGATAAAACTAATTACTGGATATTTGGTCCTAGCAAGACCAGAGGTAATTTTACTTAACTGTTGGCTAGAACCATCAGTTCCACCCATATGTAGAGATCTAATAGTGATTCTTTTAGCAGTGGCTAAAGCCAACCATTGCTTCAAAATGGAAAGATAAAAATCTTCCAATGATCTCACAATGGTATAATTTTGGCTTTTTCCAGTATCAATCATACTGGTAGCTGAAAAGATTATCCAATTTGAATTCAGCTTAAAAATACCCAGAAAAAAATGCAAGGTACTTGGGGGGGGGGAGGGTTTTTGGCTTGGATAAACCAAATGCACACCCCTAGTGTTAACACTTATTTTCCCCACAGTAAAGTGATCCTCCCCCATTATGTTTGTGCTGAAACCATAACACTAACCAAGAATGAGACTTAGGGGGAGAATAGCACTACATGTGAAGTCATGAGAAAAGGTCATGGAGAAACCATAATTTGAAAGTATATCCTGATAAACAAATTATCATTTTTGTACTTCTACTGTAAGCTGCTAAAGAGAATGCTGATCAACAAGACCATTTTTTCAGATGGAAATGTAAGAACCTAATTAATTAATTAATTAATCAATCAGACTTTTAGCCGGCCAAAAAGTTAAACTAATACTACAGTTAATTATTAAAAACAAATTAATCAGTAATATGCAAAGATAAAACCAGATGGCTACTTCAGCACTGTGAGGTTGTGCCACCTGTGTGTTTGTGAAGCTGGTACAAATGAGTGGTGGGGAGGGTAGCTGGGGAAGGCCAAATTAGATGGAAACTTTGCTGTCTCAACTGTACACCTGGTGGAACTTGTCCATTTTACAGGCCCTGCGAAACTGACTCAGATGACCAGAGGAGTACCTCACAATATTTGTAAAGGAATACTAAGATCAGAAAGTTGCTACAATTTCTTCATATTTACAGCTTTAATCCTTAAAAGTGAAAGTGATGTGGGAAAACACCCTATTACACACAAGAATTTGCCCCATTTTTTTGAGAAGGGAGAGGTGTTGGAGAACAGGATGAAATTTGTAACAAATTTTGCTTCATGGTTTGGTTTATGCCCATACCTAGCAGCCACAGGGCTCTTGTGACCTTCCAGGAGCACAGAAGGAACAGGGAAGGGTTTGCAAGCCCATTCTTTCACAGGTGTAATTAAATGGCACACTTTTACAACCTGATCAGGGCAGCCACTCAACTTTTTGGAACAGACTTTGGTATTGGGGGGGAGGGACATTTCCTTCCAAAAAACCTGTCTTTATGCAAAGGGGTCTGGGGGCCCAAAGAAGAAAATTATCTGAGTATCAGTCACCTTAGCAAACTATATAAGATTGTTCTGTGTTACTGGTGCTGTGAACAAGCTGTGCACACCTCTTAATCCTGCCAGTGTTAAGATGGTCTGTTTAAAAACCTGCTCAGAGAATGTGTTAATTGGGGAAATTGAATCTCAGCACTGCAGGCATCAGAAATTAACCGTTAGAACCTGAAGGAGTGAGGGCACACTGCCTTAAGCTCCTGGGAGCATGGGAGGGATAAAGTTCTTCATTCAGATTACTCCAGATAGAAATTTAGAGATCATCTGACTGAACACCTGGTTCAAGACAAAACGAGGGTTTGCAAATCCAGCAGCATTGAAATGTTCTCTTTTCAGTGATTTGCTGAGGCGCATTTTGAAAGGTGCAGAAATGTTCTCAAGAAGTACAATCAAAATACTGTGGACAAGAACTACATGATTAACATAGGCC
The DNA here is from genome assembly GCA_029233225.1 of Lepidodactylus listeri. Classification (NCBI taxonomy): domain Eukaryota; kingdom Metazoa; phylum Chordata; class Lepidosauria; order Squamata; family Gekkonidae; genus Lepidodactylus; species Lepidodactylus listeri. The sequence continues at coordinate 68,310,344 of JARCFY010000004.1, read as the reverse complement.
ATAAATCCTCATTCCAGTTGGGAAGCAATATCATCCCATTCACTGGGGATTGTATCATCCTTGGGGTTAAACAAGGAATAAAAGGATGTAATTTAATATTAAAATCTGAGTTATGAATTCTCAGAATGTGGAAACCTAAACTGTATCAGTGGTTTAACAACCTAAGCATAATATACTCTCTTCAAAACAGCACCATATTCATGTAGACATGTCTCTTGTTTATATTTAGATAAACAAACAGCTTCTATCCCAAGCAGGCCCTAATATTCTGAATCACCTATTGAACCTTCCTTTCCCTCAGCCTTAAAAAATTATGTTAGTAAGTAAACTTTGAAATCAGTATAAGTAGTACCTCCTTGATGTATTGACACAAGATCCATTGCAAAATATCTTGCAGGGTGATACAAGGGCTAAATTTGTCTAATGATATACTTTGAAAAGAGTCTACTTTCATGCCATTCTCTTTTATCTTCTTAAATTGAATTCACACGATACCATATATTTCTTTAAACCATGCGCCTTGATGATATTCAATATGCTGAAACAATAAGCTCATCATTCAAGAAACCATCAGTCTAGAAGCACTAACGATCACCGGTGTAGACTATGGGGGGGCTCGAGGGCTCAAGCCACCCCCGAAATTTCCCGGAGGGGACTGAGCCCCCCCCCGGGAAAACGTCGCACCTGCCACCGGCGCCTTGTCGCCGCCGCGCCTCCTGGGCCCTTCCGAGGCTCGCCAGCTGGTGCCTCTCCCCCCCCCCCCCCCACCGGCCTGGCCATTCCTCCTGCCTTATCTCTCCCTCTTCCTCTTTTAGGGGTGAGGGAGGGAGTGGCCAGGGCGGAGGGGGAGGGAAAGGCACCAGCAGCACCGGCTGGTGAGCCTCGGAAGGGCCGGGGAGGCGCGGCGGCTGGCGGTATGTTTTGCGGGGGGGTGGAAATATTGCCCCAGCGAGCGCGCACGCAAAGCGCGTGCACTAAAGAGCCCCCCGCCCCCCCGGACTTCAGAAAAGTCTACGCCCCTGCTAACGATTACCTTTCTCCCTACCTAAGTGGCCTTAATTTGTTTTGACTTTTTCCACACATTTTCATAACTTAATGTCTTGCCTTTTCCCATGGCAACAAATTCTTTTTACACACATTAGACAGATAAGACAACTACATAATATTTTCATGATTATTTGTTATCCTTTCTCTAATAATTCATAGCATTGTTTGGTTTTCAACAGTATTTACCCTTTTCAGTCATTATGTTTGATTACATATATGAAGAGAATGCGCTACATTTGTCCAATCTGTGTTTTGTCTGAAGGGGGCAATGCAATCTCAGTTCTGGTATGTATGATCTGAAACTGGAAAATATGCACTTTGCATTCCCAGGCAAAATGATGACTGCACGTGTAGCATGTTCTCCCCATGTACGTGGTCAAGTATAACACCTGAAAAGGGCTATTTTGTCACCAGTTATGTTAATCAGTTGTATTCTAAGGCTGCTCCACTAGTGAAAGCAAATCTTTCCCCATCAGCTTCCTATGACCCCTGAAGAGACACCATTGGGGGAAAGGTCCCTTCATAGGAGAAGAAAACATGGGGGTTGGAAGATTGTAATGGGAAGGGTAATCAGGTGAGAACACCCCGTCTCCCTTTTCCACCAGCAGAATGGTGAATAGGACACAATCTAATATCTTTCTCTTGACAATTAATCTGATACCCAAATTGAATTTGTTGCCTGCTCCTCAAGTATTTCAAGATCTGTCAGTTATTTTTTGAGTGCTTACATCTTTTGTGACTCTTGTCTTTCTCTACTAAAATTTATGTTACCATGCACACACTGAAGTGGTGCCTGCTGCCTGGCTACACTTTAAATTTTGGATGAAAAATAAGGGCAGATGGCTTGACCCCCCCCCCCCACTTAAATTGTTTTTGTTCTTTTATTATAACAGTCTCAGAATCTTTTACACATTTCATTTATTACACTGAAAATACCCTTACTCATCTGAACTTGATGTCAAAGCTAAATATGAGGCTCAGATAACAGCAACAGTTTTCAGACATTTTCAGGCACTTATGTAATCACCAATTCTGGATGAAATCTCCTGATGATACTTTTTGTGAACTTTTAATCCTAATGCTATTTTAAAAAATACCATAAAATGCTCAGCACCCAGAAAACTTGCCACAATGCACATTTGATAAAGGAAGCTTTGATTCTTAAAAGCTTATACTCCCAAAAATGTTGTTGGTCTTTAATGTGCTACTGGGCTTGAATCTTGCTCATAATACACAGTTTTCAATATATTGTGTATATTAAGTAGATTAGTGCCTTCCATAGCTGACTTGTAGTGGAAATTAAAAACTTGCACATACCCAGAAGTTTTTTTTGCTCTGCAAATATGGCTAGCTACATTGGCTAGCCCCAGGTGGCCAATTAACACCAAAATTTGGATTTGAAGTACCTCCACAGCATCTATCAAAAGATATTAGTAATTCAAACTCATTCCTCAGATGACCCCTTTCTAAGAATTCTCTCCAGCTGTCTAGACACATTATTTTCTGATTAGAAGAAAAGCCACATAAATTATTATTATAATAATTTGTAGTAATTAACTATTTTAGTTGTATGAGCTAGCAATACAATTTTAAGTAGAATTTTCCCACATCTAAAAGGCATGGGGGGAAACCATTCATGCTTCCAATTTATAATGTGTTACAGCAGCTTTCAAACAAGTTGTGATATTTCCAGTATCTAAATATTTTGTGTATATTTTATTTCTAGGTTTTAATGTGGCATTTTATATGTATGTTTTATGTGATTTAAAATGCTGGCCCACAGATTAAAAAAGAGGGGGGCTGGATGGGTGATTGAAGTGTGTTATTATTGGATGGTACTTGTGTTAAAGTTTTTTTCCCCCACCATTAGGAATTAATCAAAGATTTAAGATTCTTGCAATGATTTTGATTAGTGAGTCTAAGGTTGATCTGCTATATTTTAGGATGTTTCTGTCCTTCCTCCCACCAAAATCTGTTCTTTGATCTACTGATCGCTAAACCACCTTATTTCAGTCAAGGGTCTGTCCCATCCTTATCTCCCATTAAAGATGTATATGGGGCTTATTTTCCTTTTCTCCCTAGAAGGAATGTAGGGTGAACTCTGAAAGGGGGGTAAAAGTGTATTATGTCTGAGAAGTGTCTAGACTCTGTGTCTAGACCCTGACCTTTTGTCTATTTTATTGTATAAAGGAAGAACTTTGAATCTTGTTCAATATGCTAGCATGATCTGTTTTTACTTGCATCAGAACGATCATTCTTAATAAAACTGCCTGTATCTGAAGAAGTGAGCAGGGAGCAGCAAGTTCATACCCTGCCACCAATTTTGTTGGTTTTTAAGGTGCTACTGGAATCTTGCTATTTTCTGCCTGCTTTGTTAGCAAGACTTGTACTAGAACAAGCAAAGCTTCCCTTAACTGCTGTTCCCCAGGGGGTGGAGTTGACTGGTTGGTTCTGAGAGGCTTTGTGGGAGAGAGAGTTAGAGGCGAACGTGTGAGGGAAGAGAGCTGAGTGGGTGAAAACTGAAGTGCAGTGAGAGAAATCTGTGTTCTTAGCCTAAATGGCAAGAAAACAAGTTTTGTGGTGAGGTTTATTTAAGAACTTTAGAGAAACAAGAGGAACAGTACACCTATCTGGAACCATTACACTTATTAACCGTACAGAAACCGTTACACTGTTATACTTATAAATAAGCTCTATTTATGTTTTAAGAGAAACAACTGGTTTATTTAGATTAAGGATACATTTTTACCTCTGAGCTGCCCCCATTTGCTGACCATTCTGTCATTCCATCATATACAGCTAAGGCATCCTGTTAAGTCCAAGTAACAATTCTAGGGTGGCAGCGAAAATAAGGAAGGCAAGGAGGCAGTATAACACATCACCTCAGAATGCTACAAAGATATGACTTTACAGAGGTTTGATTTGATTTATTGGACTTTTATCCCACTCTCCCCTGTGTCCAGACTCAGAGCAGGTAATGTCAATGGTAAAAACATTTAACAATTCAATATTAACATTTCTAGTGCATAAATACAATAAAATACCTAATTATATATAATAAAGTCACTCTTTGACAAAATACATAATACTGTAAACCAGCTACACAATTAAAAGATGACATAAAAACTTAGGGGGGAGTGATTTATAATCTGTCTGATCTGAAAGGAAAGGGGAGAAGGGGAGAGAGGAGGCAGCCAATCAGAAATGGAACCCATCACTGTCCTCAACCATAGGTCCAGCAGAACAATTCTGTTTTACAGGCCTTGTGAAACTGCATCAGATTCCACAGGTCCTGGATCCCAGCTGGAAGTGTGTTTCACCAGGCCAGATGGATGCTTTTTGGGCCAGGGATCACCAGCAAGTTTTGGTCACTAGAGCGTTAACACTCTTTGAGGGGTATAACAGACCCGCTGTTCGGGTCTGTAGCTATGGTGGGGACTCCTGGAACCCAGCACTCTGACTTACTGCGAGGGACTCCTGATTTCCCAGACCCCCCTTCCCCACTGCTGTGAGCGGTGGGCCAGCTGGTGAGTACATGGGCTGGCCACCAAACTCAACCACATCTTCATAGCCGCAGTGGGCACTCAGCCAGCTCTCCCTCCCTCACTGAGCACTGGCTGCTCATTCAGCAACTGTTGGGCAAGGAGGAGGCCTGGCAGCCAAGGAGGAGGCCTGGCAGCCCCAAGCCCAAGATACACCAAGGAGAGGAGGGTTGGGTGAGCAAGCACCACAGACAGGGAGGAACAGCAGCCCAACCCAGGGGAGGGGGAGCCAGCAAGCGAGCCCGGCCTACCACTGATGAGGCAGGGGTCTGTCTTTTTTGGAAAGAGCAATGGAGAGGTGTGAGGTGTCACCCCCTGGCATCAGCTCTCAGAGTGGGTGAATGCACCAGAGTGCTCCTCCACTGCCTTGCCTTGTCACCTGTCTTCCCCACCAGGCCCCTGAAAAAGAGGTGAGGCTTGAAGAGGCGGTTAATTGAATTAAAAGTAATCTAATCAAGTTAAGCGCCTCCTAAGTTAAGTGGCCTCTAAGAAATTTAAATGCCCTCCAACAAAAGAAATCCTGGCTGTGGGCCTGCCCATTACCCTCCCCACCACTCTGACGCAGATTTTTCCCAACAAAATTCTTAGTTCCTTTCAGGTATTAAGCTAGCTCCCAGTAGCATCATAATATTTGCAGCTTTATAAATCCGAATGTCCCACCCTGTGACAGAATCTAATTTGGCTTTTGCCCAGCCCATGAACTTGCCAGGAGAAAACAAGTGCCCTCTTTTTAGATCCCTTAAATGGCACTGGAGACTGTGTAACAATGAACAATAATAAAGATTTTATTTAATAGGCAAGGATGGTATGGGGTAGTCAGGTATTGGAAAGGCTGAGGGAAATGTTGTTGGTAAAACTGTATATTTTTCACTTGACAGCCAAGATGATGTTGTAGCAGCTTGTTTTTCCATGTTTTTGGTTCTTATCAGTGAGACATGGTTGATTGAGAACTTAAGTTTCAGTTACAATTAACTGTTCAGGTTTTCTGGAAAGGTCACCCTTTTTGTGTATCAGTTCTTTCCCCATGTTTCTTCTTTCCCCTGAGTAGTCTATAACCATTTCCTTTCACCACAGACCAGGGACTGCCTCAATGCCAATTCCCTATATAACTGGATGGGACTTATATTTTTTCCCCTGAAAATATAATCCACTTCCTTTTGGCCTGATTTGGAGATTACCGAGTCACTCTTTGACAAAATCCCAAACCCCAGTTCTTGGCATCTGTGTGAAAACATACTTCAGCTTTAGCTGACACTAGATTCCAAATTCTTAGATGGAATTCTTTCTCAGGATATGTTTAGCATAGTTAAGACCAGGAGTCTCCCCCTTCAAAAGGTGAATCTGTCTGACAGACTTTTGGTCAGATTCTTCAGACATCTACTCCTTTAGCTGAACTTTTACTTCATTGAACAGTAAACAGCCGCTGAACTCAAAATGAACTGAGTCCTGTGGTATACCACTGCTTACCACTCTCCACTGTGAAAACTGCCCATTTATACTCACTCTCTGCTTCTTATTAGCCAGTTTTTGATCCACAAGAGGACTTGTCCTTTTTATCCCATGATTATTGAGCATACTTAGGAGCCTTTGTTGAGGAACTTAATCAAAAGCTTTCTGGAAGTCAAGGTAAACAATATCTATTGGGTCCCCCTTATCCACATGTTTGTTTACCCCTCAAAGAACTCTAACAGGTTAGTGAGACATGATCTTCCCTTACAGAACCCATGCCTCAATAGTTTTAGATCATCATGCACAGCTGCATTCTGGACCAGTTGCAATTTCCGGATCAGTTTCAAGGGTAGCCCTGCATAAAGCAAGTTAAAGTAATCCAACCTGGAGGTGACTGTTGCATGGATCATTGAGGCTAGGTCAGGGGAAGACAGGAAGGGAGCCAACCATTTAACCTGGTGCAGGTGGTAAAATGCCAGTTTAACTACATTTGTGACCTGGGCCTCCATTAACAAGGAGGCATCCAGGTTCACACCCAGAATCCTGATGGCTGATCCAAATGTTAATGGCACACCATCAAGAGCTGAGAGTTGGCATCCCAATCCCACGTCTCCCTGGCTCAGTCACAGGACTTCCATCTTTGATGGATTTACTTTCAGCTGGCTCTGTTTTAACCAACCAACCATGGCCTCCAAACCCTTCTCCAGAATTTCTGGGGTGGTGTTCAGCTGACCGCTCACCAACAGATACACCTGGGTGTTATCAGTTACCCAGGTTATATTCATAAAGAGGTCTCATAGAAAAGAGTAGAAATGTTATGCAACTGTTAAGTTTTTGGTTTGTTCTTTCCTGATTGGAGGTTCAAACTGTGTGTATGCACAAGCATGAGACAGACAGACAGACAGACAACAGACAGACAGACAGACAAACTCCTCCCAGTCAGGTTCATAGAGAACCTGTGGGCATCAATTTCATCATCAATGTTGTCTATACAGCAGCTAAAATTTAGAAGGCAATTACTAGGTTTTATCTATGAGTAACCAAATGCAACTGTATTCTTTAAATATTCTTCTAATGTTCAATTCAATGTTAAAGTTTATGCATTAGTATCAAAACATATTTGGGTTAGCAGCTCATGGTCAAGTTTTTCCTTGCAATCACCAATTTACTTCAGCAAAAGATGTGGACGAATAAATTCATGAATAAAACTGATGTTCTCTGAGAGATCCAGCTTCAAATCCCCACTCCACCATGGAAACTTACTGGGAGACCTTGGGACAGTCACTTTCTCTAACCTACCTCATAAGATTATTGTGAGAGTAAAAAGCATGAGAGAAGAGAATGTTATAAGCTGCTTTAGGTCTGGGGGGGGGGCGTAATAGCAAAGAAAAGAAACGATAACACTCCAGCCTTCTGAAATCCTGGCAATTCAAGCGAGAATGGTCTATGCTCAGATCTGGAAATGCGAAAAAACTCCAGACATATGGGAATGGTTGAGAAAATTGCTATTTATGGCTGAAATGGACAAATGGACAAGAAAATTGAAAAATCAAGACTCAGAAAGGTTTCTAGAAGAATGGAAAGACCTGAAAGAATATCTAGAACAACATTGGGATATGAAAAATAATATCTTTACATTGTCTAACTATTGATTTTAGATGTTTAAAAGAAGAAACAATCCTTTTTAAGAGAAATATACTGGATGTTTGAAATGATAAGAATGAAGACTAGAATACATATTACAGATATTTAGATAATTATTTTAAATGTTTAAAAATTTCTTTTTCTTTTTTATTGTTATAACCAAATATGTTACCTGTAAAAGTTAATACTTTTAAATCTTTATAATTGCTATTATATATATAACAGTATAGGTGAGGCAGGAAGTCCTAAAGATTTTGAAATGTAATTGGAATACATCGTTTTATAGAAAATTGGATAATGATGATAATATTTTGAAAGTAACTATGTAAAATTTTGAATAAGTAGAAAAATAATAAAATTTATTTTTTTTTAAAAAAAAATGAAATCCTGGCAATTCAGTAGCATCTCTTCCCAAAGGCAGAAACAGTAACTTTGCCTGAATTCATTGGCAATATCCTGGCATGGAACTAATTTATTTTATTTATTCATTTTTCATATTTATGGCTGCTCTCCCCGCAAGCAGGTTCAGAGCAGCTAACAAAGCTTGGCAGATACGCCAAGGTCCATATAAAACATCAACAATCAGCAGTAAAAATAAACATTAAAGTGCTCACAGTGGTTGGCAAAAAACAAGATGGTGTGCAATATAGTACCCAGCAGCCTCCCGTTCTACAAGTGGTATGACTCGCCAGCCTCCACCACAATTTAATAGTGGCCATTGGTGGTAGTGGGGGGGCTCCTAATTGAAGGCCTGGTGGACGAGCTCTGTCTTACAGGCCCTGTGGAACTGCACAAGGTCCCGCAGGGCCTTGATGTCCTCTGGGAGCTTGTTCCACCAGTAAGGAGCCGCCACCGAAAAGGCCCTGGCTCTGGTGGCAGCGAGCCTGGCCTCCCTGGGGCCTGGAATTACCAGGTGATGCTGCATCCCTGACAATAGTGCTCTCTGGGGTATATACAGGGAAAGGCAGTCCCTCAGGCCCCTGCATCCCTTACAGTAACAAGGGCTACAACATTATACCCTGCTTGTGCTTAAACAGTCCTATTACACATGGTCTTAGTGAGGTAGACTCCTTCCATTGCCTTGCATTCATTCCTGAAAAGTAGCCCCTCTTTCTGTATAGTAGATCCTATTGCACCTCAAGCCAGAGAATCTTTATGATACAGGAATCAACTTGCAGAACATCTCCTTTCTCTACCTATCATTAATTCTTTTTTCTCAGCAGGATGTTATCCTGTCATACAACTACAGGTCCTACTCATGTTCTCCTCTGGCTATTTTACAACATACCCAAGAACACAGACAGAGCACCACTTGTACAATAGATGAATAACTGCATAGCAAGTCTTCAAGAACAGATTTATTCCAAATACTAATTTAGCCATTATTTCAACCAAGAGAGGCAGAAGCACCTATGGAACTGTGGAGTAAAGCAAATGAATAAATCTGTATTTTATAATGATCGTGTACAACACAACTGTAGCAAAAGGTAGGAAAATGATACTTACTGTTTTCTTCAGGATTTTGACAGCATAGGGCTTCTGTGTTCCCTTCTGCCTGCATCTGTACACAATAGATGTAGCACCCCTGAATGAAAGAGAAAATACAATTTGATACAAAAATATACTGAATACATTTACATAATGTGCAGCTAAATAATACATATGGGTCTCTCAAAACTAGAATTCTGCTTCAAATTCAATGTGCTGAAATAAAAAAATAAAACTCATATCCTTCAGATTTTTCACTGTTCTATATGAATTAAAATACTTGTTTTAGATTTATTTCAGCTATATTACTTATAATTTCATATCAACACCAGTAAATATATCCATAATCCCAATCTTGTTAGCCACATTTATTCTGCTCAGGCATCATCAATAACAAAAGGCTTTCACTGGTAATGACCTTTACTAAACATTCTCCAGACACATGGTGGGGGGAGAAGTATCAGGGTGGCAAACTCCATCCCTGACCTACACATTTTTACTCAAACAAGAGTATAGAACCTATGCATGTACTCTCCATACACTCAGGAACCCAGGATCTACCCTGGTTCCCAACCACATAGAGACAGCTGTTTGCACACAGGCTCCATACACTCATTCCTGTGGGTTGTATCCCACATAGACTTCCACAGGCACAAATGGGGAAGTTACTTTTGCTGATTTCTCTCTCCCACAGCACCCTCCCAAATGCTTCTCCTAGGGGCCTGGGACCGCTAGCAATAGCTTGGGAGGGAATTGGAGGTGTTCATGGAAAATTTATGGGATCTAAGTCAATGAACACATGTAGGATGAAGGCAAAGATTGCCACTGGGATCCCATTGCCCCCCCCCATTCATTCTATGCTGACATAATACTTGAAAAAGCTTCTAATGGTATAACTATGTGGGATGCAGGGAGTTCTGTGAACAGAGCACCCCCTTTCCCCTTTGAAAAATCGGGTGCATGGAGATTTATATTTGGACTGGGTCCATAGAGCAAGGGGAAGAGAATTGTTCCCTTTTTTGTAACCTGAAATGGCCCCAGAGAGCCACTATGTGTCCTGCTGAGAAAATATACAGGTATTGACATGGTGGCCGAGCCCTAAGAGTGCAATCTTAAGCACAGCTGTACAGCCAAATGTATAACTTATATTTAGGATCATACCAGTCTCCCTCAGGAGAGAACCTGCTTCATTAGTGGCTCTCCCTGCTCTGAATGATAGTTATAATTCCACTGCTGGAATTACTTTAAAGCACTGGAAAATGTAATGTTCAGCTGTCGGTGTTGGTAAGGACTTTCCCGCTTTTATTCTTCAGAGTTTTAGACATACTTCAAACACAACTGCAAAGACAGAATTGGGTGACATACTTTTTCATATGAGATATATACATAGCAGTTTTTTAAAAAAATGTTATTTGACAGAACTCTGAATATACCCCAGAATTTTATCTTACGAATAATCTGTTCACTTGTAACATAACTTTAGCAAGAATTCTGCTTCTACCACTTTCATATGCACACACACCCACATCCTTCTCATGTTCATATATTTTGAATACATGTGAAAAATTGGAAGATAAGCAAACCATATTCCAAAATGTATGTTTGTAGAATAAATATGGAGTCAAGATCAGGATGACCTAACACAGCAGCATCCTTAGCACATTCTAAAGAAGTTGTAGCATAAAGCAGATGTAGGGGAGGATGGTCTATAAACCAAATCAATCAATAAATACTGAACCTGACAAATATCATTATTTCCCGATACTCCCGAATTCCAATACTGGTATGGTATTCTGATTCAGAAAATATTTGAGATTCCTGAATTGTTTCAGGTCCACGGACCTGAGTAGAAAAAAACCCGAGGATCAGCTGCTGTGCTGGCTCAGCTGGTACCACGGTTACCTACACACTGGAAGCTGGAAACACAGTCCGGAATCAGGTTAAACAACAAAGCCAAAGGTCGGATAGCCGGGGAAATCAGTTCAAGGTTGCAGGAGTCAGGAACAAGGAGCAGTTGCTACACACCAGAAGTAGATCTGAGCATGCAGAGTTGCTACTGCACTGAGGCAGGTGCGTGGAGTGTTTGTTAGCAGGTTTTCTGCCTAGACTTACAGCTCCTCCCATTGCCTTTGCAAGAGCTGCAGTCTGGCACTCCTTCACTCCTGCATAGTCAGCTTCTGACGTGCCCTACATCTGGGGCACTCAGGAGAACTAGGTGGAGAGCCTGGCCTCGGGGTGTCTTTAACTGGGGGTGCTGAGCCAGGCTCAGGATCCTTCTCTTCTTCTGGCTGGACCTCCTGTGCAGCTGCTGGGGGCTCTTCCTCCTCAGGTGCTGTTGAGGGTTCTTCTTCTGGGCTGACTCCAGAGGAGGCTGGGTTGCTCCTTGCCTCCTCCTCAGCTTAGGTGTATTTAGCCTCAGCAGAGCCAGTACCCACAACAGAAGGAGCTGAGAGCTCTGTGCTGCCCAAGCCAATTCTGGGCTGGCTCCTCTTTGCAGTTCAGTTGAAACCAAGCTGCAAAGAGGAGCCAGCCCCAACTGAGGCTTCTCCCTGCAGGCTCAGCTGGGGCTCTGCTGGGCAGCCTGTTTTTTTAATTAACAATTTATTAATTTCTGTAATGAACAATAATACAAATTATTGACCTTATTTCCCATCAATTATATTGTTCCCCCCCAAATTATTAATTAAATAGAAAGTGTTCTCAAACTAATCCGCTAACTCCTGTTATACCTAATTACAAACCAAGAATTACTTCCTGTTCTGAGTCCTATTAACCTGTAACACCCATTCAATATAATTCCATTCAGTTTCTTAAATTCCTTTTCCAAATTTTCTTAAAATGGTAAATAATTGATAGGGATTATAGAACCATGGAGTTAGAAGGCAATTAACTAATTTTAATCTCAAACAGTGGGCGTAATGAGGAGGGAGGAGGTGTACCCCCCTGGTAAGTACTCTCATAGTAGAAGGGAAGGCTGAGTTCCTCCCCACTGAGTTTTCTCTGCCCTAGGTTTGTGAGGCAACCCCATTAGGTTTTCTTTTTTAGGTGAAGCTGGCTTCTTTGAAGAAGAAATTAGATTGGAACTATATAATAGTAAATAGTAAATGGAAGAATGTCCAACAAAAGTTATTATGTTGCTATATGTATTGTAACTAATGTGAATCTGGACAGACTGGTTTAAACCAAACTGCCCAATAGAGCCCACCCAGTAGCCAATCCTGCAGGGAGGGTTCTGCTGGGGTTCTGCCAGGCAGCCTTGTTTAGACTGGACTACCCAAACAGAGTCACCTTCATCCTCCATGGTTTCCAATAGAAGGGGGAAGGCATTTAAAGAGACTGCGGTCTCTTTCAATGCCTTTTGCAAGCCATGCAAGCTAAATATTTTCACGATTTTTAGGGGTGTCCATTTTTGGACAGCTGAATCAGTGGCCTACTCTGTAACTGGCTGAGAAAATATCGATAAGGTATTTATTGGGTATTTTTTCGGCTTGGTTTATACCGAGTGCACACCCCTAATCTGTTCCATTCAGCAATAGGTCAGAAAAGTATTTAGGTATAACCAATTGTATTTGCATATTAGTTATATAATGATTTTTTTAAGACTGACACATTATCTTAGGTGTGTAAGCAAGTTTAAACTAGATTTCTTCTCAGTTGTTCCTCTATAGCTGTGGAACCTCTATTCTGCTGGGTCTTATAAATGGATATCACCATACAGCAGGGAGCCACAGCTGTTGTTGGAAGGCTCCTTAAACTGGAAGAAGACTTTAAACTTTGCTGAAAGGAGTGGTAGGATACAAGTCACCAGCATGTACACAGACAGTCTTTTATCAAAATTTGTTCATTCAGGTTAACATATTCACTTATACATACAATATATACGAATATGGAGGAAAGTAGTTAAATGCTAGATGAATATAATATACAAGGAAGTACATCAGATTTTAGCCAGTTATGAGTGCCTTTGCAAGACGAGTACTCTGCACAAAATTCACATTATTTGTTGCTATCCAGCCAGAGCTGATTCAGCTCACTGTTAATGTTAAGCAATGTTTCAAATGTATATATTTAAATTAGCAAATGCAAATTAACTATAGCTATTTTTTATCTTGAAGATATTGTAATTCTGCCTACATGCAATGAAACTGCAAAAGGCTTTTCATGCTAGCTTTTAAAAAATCTTAACTACCATAGTTATAAAAAGCTATTGCCTAGCTGTTGTTAAATAATTATTGTTAACTTTATTCAAATTATTGTTCAAACAATGAGGTCACTACAACATCATTAAATGTAGAATTAAAAGCAGCATTGGGGAAACACCCCCCCCCCCAAGATTATAATCTGAGACTCGTTAGAAAAGATACAGAAAATTAATGAAACTGGTATTTTGACAATTTACATTAACTTTAAGATGCTTTTTCCTCAGCCTCCATGCTACTACAAAAAATCTGAACATCTTATAGGTAAAACCATTCTCTTCTTTGTCTACATTGTGGTGCTCACCTTGTGTAATGGCCTGCCTGAGGACGTCAGAAAAGCTCCCACTTTCCTGGTTTGCCACAAACTATGCAAAACTAAACTATTCAAGAGATTTTTTTCTGCACAGGTAATACGATTGCACTGTACAAAATGGTTCACAAACTTACCTGAATAAATGATCCAGGCTATGGTCTATACTGCTGTGTATAGTTTATTATAATAAGATTCGGTTATGTAATTTCTGTACCACTTGGTGTGTTATGTAAATATTTATGCTATACTTTTTGGTGGCTCCAGATTTCTAAAATCCTAATGAGTTTTTTTACTGAATGTCCAATTTTGTAGACTGTACTGACTCACTATATGTAATCTGCCTTGAGACCCTGTGAGAAAGGCAGACTATAAATAACGTAAATAAATAAATAAATGGATAAAAGTTGAGCTTTGTTCATGGTTCTTTGAATCCCACACAGAACTCAATAAGAGTTCAGTTTGCACAGGTGACAAGAGGACCAAGCTTCAGCACACAACTAAACAGACTCATTGTGTGATGGACCTGACACAGTGAAGTAAACTACTACTTGTAGTTCTGCAACCAGGTAATTTATATAATATGAGAATTAATGAGGGCTAATACAATCTCTTTTTCAATTCCACAATAGTAGATATTAACTCAAAGATTGTCCTCTACTTCTATCCTGTCTCATGGATATATTCTGATAAAGGGTTCTGATTAAAATAAATAACCTTCAATTTTCCATGGTAGGACCAATAATTTATCTCAGTTGTGACTAGAGAATGATGCAGTGAGATCTGACAGCCACATAAAGATGCCTTTTGTGAATGTACTTATCAAGTAGTTTAATGCACAGCTTTAGCTTTAATATTATGCTTTGGTTTTTTCTAAAACCTTGCATCACAAAGATTAATAGTGCAATACTATGTGGAGTTACTCCAGTTTAAGCCCATGGATTTTAATGTGTTTAGGTTGGAGTAACTCTGTGTAGGACTGCACTGTATATTAGTCTGATCTGCTTGAATGCAAGTCTTCCCATCAGTACAGATTAAAACATATATAAACCTGATGGTCCATTTAGCACATTTATCAAATGGTAATTAATGGGATCATCATTCTCCCCTTCCTCTTTTAAAGATAGAATAATATTGTATATTCCCATTTTGGGGGAATATGTAAACAATTTTGCAAGTATGGGTATACACCAGTGAGGAATGTATTTTTAAAAATCACAAATACCATGAAAAATGTTTCAGGAGGAATGATATCTTCCCTGGGAGTTTCATTTTCATGTAAACCTGGATTAATCTTTTTCTCTCTGATGAAGTTCCTGCTGTCCATAAATCCATTGCATTCAGTTCAGGGAATCTAGTTACAAGGTAATTGACCCAACAACCATTCCTCTAAAATTAAATACATGTTCAAAGAGTCATTCCCACCCGTCTGTCATAATCTGGACATCAATTTTAAATTTAATCTCATTTGCCCTTTGTGCCCTTAAATTCCAAAACTAGGAGACATCTCTATTGATTGCTACCAGCTCTTAGTCCGCAACTGTTTTAACTATTGAGTTTTCTTCTTTTTCAGCAGTTGTTTAAAACTTCCTTACTTCTGCATTACCTTTTTTTCTTTCTGCGTCAACTCGACAGGGAGCTTGCAACACTGAGCTGCTTCGTGTTTTTCCCCTGGAGCCCAGGCTCACAGCATTGGTGGGGGGAATGGGCTGGGAAAGGGGGTTGTCCTCCTCCAGGCAGTGGAGGGGGCATCTCCCCAGCACACCACAGATTCTCCAGTCTGCCCATGCGGGTGTTCCTATGCACCCCCCCCCCTCTAGCCCACAGGGCCTCACAATGAGGACACACCAGCTGCTGTCCTTTATAAAGTTTATATCTCCGGTATCTGGAAGTATATTTTATGGCACATATGGGCCATCCTGACAAAGTGACATTTATGACAGATCAGGCCCTCATAACAAATCAGGCCCTCATAACCTCGCTCCAGCCCCTACCTTCGCAGAGATATAAGGGAAAAGGCATATCTTGAGACTTACTTTTTTAAAGGGCTTAAGACTTACTTTAAAAAAAAGAAAGAAAGCTGAGAATTCAGAAAACCTCCTACACCTATTATTACAATGCTCCTGCAATATATTGATATTTTAGCATTTTTTAAAAAATCATCTTCAGGGTGGGGAGAGAAGAGGGAGTGGTCTGACCATCACAGTCCTGTTGTCTTCAAACAGTCAGCTAGAGGTGAGAGGAAGTGGAGGGGACACAAAGAAACCTGACAGAAATATTATACACAAGGAAAAAGTTGACTCAAAATAGGCTTCCAGAAAAAGCAAATGCTTCCAGAGCAACTGTGGTCCCAAAAGAACCAGAAAAATGAGGAAAAAATGAATAACCTGAAGTGAACACTCAAGGCACAAAAATGCATGTGGAAATCAGGGGATACCCAAAGCAGTATGGAGCCAGAACAGATGAAAAATCCATGGAAAAAAGCCCCCAGTTATCATCCCTCAACCACAGAGGTTTTGGGGGCCTTTTAAAAATTGGCCATTGTTAGCCAAAAGTTGTAATATATAACTATCTACTGCCATTATGAACTAGCTCCTCTGAACTTCCAGTTTTTATTTTTATTAGACTCTCTAGCCCTTCTTGTGGCAGAGCATTAGGGGAAAGATGGACCCCTTACATCTCCACATGGAAAAGAGATCAGGAAAGTAATCTAAAGAAGGAATGTAGTGGAAAGTAAGAAGTGTAGGAATGTAATAGCAATAAGAAGGTTCTGAAAATCACTTCCAAGAGTGAAAAGTATTGGAGTCGGGAGTCCATGGAACAGTGAAACAGCTAGATCTTTATTGCTGGTCTGAGTGAAGCATGCAACCCAGGGCTCCGAGCTCTCCTTTTATGCTGGTCAGGGATAATCCCCTGACCTCGCCCAACTGGCCTGATAGGCTATTATCAGTCTATTTACATCTCATAGGTTCCCTGGGAGAAACCTAGGTACATGATTGGTGGCCGGTTTGAATCCACCTGGCCTTTGTTCTACCTGGCTGAAGCAAAGGTAGTTTCTTGGCCATGTGCTCTGGCCACATGGCGGTCGCCATTACTGGAGCACATGGCGACCACATGGTCAATACATAACAAAGAGAATGTAGCTGAAAAGAGGGTCAGCAAGATGACCACTCCCAGTGAAGCAGCATGTACCTGCTAGTTTAGCCATTATAAATTGCTGGTTTCTATTTGCCTTAGTTTAATACTTTGTTGCAATATTGTTGTTATATATGTTTTCTGTATCTCATTAAGATTATGGAATATGGCAGGGGTGGCCAAACTTGCTTAACGTAAGAGCCACATAGAATAAACATGAGATGTTTGAGAGCCACAAGGCATGAAGAAATATTACACACATTTTAATTGAAAAATATGCAATTTTTAAAATTAATATTAAATGAGACTGCCAAAATAAAAAGGGGTAAAAGCAGATACTGATGATGATATTTATTTATCCAATGATATTTGTAGGCTTGGGGGGGGGGGTGCTTTGAGAATGCATTTAAACTTGCTTTCTTTCTGCTCCTCCCCCTTCCTGCCTCAAGCCTACCCAGGGAGGGGAGCACTGGCTGGGGAAGACCAATCAGGGAGGCATGCCTCTCCTTTGCTTCCCTAGCTGCCCTGCTGGGAGCCACATAGTATGTGTGAAAGAACCACATGTGGCTCCCAAGTCACAGTTTGACCACCCCTGGAATATAGGGTCCCTCTGGCCTTTGGTGCTTACTAATAAAGTAGCTATTATTGATCCCAGACAGCTGCCACACATAGTTAAACTCCTATAACTACAAACAATAACTCATAAAAACCCATATTTTTACATTAAATTGGAGTCTATCAATTATGTTGGATTTAAAAAACAATTGACTTAACTGATGTCTATTTGACCCCAACACTTCAAAATACAATGTTTTTGTACCAAGCAAAATTAAAGCTTCTTCACTTTTATTTTTTCAGTAAAAGATGCCCACCCTCCCCTGCCTCTAGGACTTTCAGTTTAATTCATTTATTCCTTGTGAGACCCTCTGACACTATACCCCTTACCAAAATTTAGCTAATGTCTACTACATCTCATCTAATTTCTTAGAGGAGAAATTACATTACTTGAATTCAGTAATACTTATCAAAGTGAATTATTTTTTAAAAAAATTCTGTGTACTTCAAGAGAAGATTTTTTTTATATATATATATATATATATGATCTTCCAAGTGGCTGGATTTATACTTACTTTTTTAGCTACTGTTGTGGCAAATTGAACAAGATTAACATAAAACCAGCAAGGATGTAGACAGAAACAGAAATACAAGGTAATCTCTACTATCCTCTTACACAGCTTTCTATATGTCCTAGCCAAATACATTCATGATGGAATGGAAGTGCCCTGGCCAGTAGAGAAGAGCCAACCAGAAAATACCCTTCCATCTGCCTAACAGTTTAGGTTCACGTTAAACACTAGCAGAAAATTCTTTCTAGAAGTTGTTAAAGCTATCGAATGACTAATCCATTCAGCTATAAAGTGCTTTAGGATGTAATTTTGATTCCTGTGATTGCAATTTCCATTTGTAAAAGATTAGCCTGTTATCAGAGGTATAACAGGATAATAGCTATAATCTAAATACATGAACAGCAGAATTCAGAAGGGTATTCTATTACACATTTGAAATTAAATTAATCCTCTTTTAATGATTCTGAGAAGCATTGAGACCTTAGGCGCTGCACACTTTCATAGGGCCTTTGAAGAATAGCTTTTGTAACACAGAATTTAACAACATTTTACAACTATTTTTAAGCCTATCCAGAACACACATTAAAAATGATTTTACAGGGATGCAGTTCTATCAAATTTAATATTCATGGGTCATGTGCCAAGAAACAGAGATTTTAGTAAATATTAAATGTTTGGAATTAGCTGCATGCATATTCACTGACACAGAAATTATCAATAAACAAATATATAACTTCTAACCTGACAACACCTAAAACTGCAGTCTTGATCTTCTAATTTTAAAAATGAAGCAGGCAATGTATATATTATTCTGTGTTTTCAAGACTGATACTACAGGTCCGAGGAACTCAGAAGTGAGCTAAAGAGCAGATTCTTTAGGAACATAGATGCATTTTATTCTGATTTCAACTCAACTACTGCAGATGCTCCAATTATAGAAGTTGCCCCACTTGTAAATAGTTTTTTGTGTGTTCATCGGAATCACCAACAGACCATCTTGCAAGAATGTGTTTATAACCTAGAAGAGAGTTGGTCCTTTTTAGCACAATATCTAAATTTATCTCCTGTTTTGTGAATATAAGGTCTAAAATAAGGACTGCTGTTGATCTTTTATGCAATGTTTATTGCCAATATCATGATTCTGGTGACCCATGGGCTTACAAACCTCCAGGTAGTGTCTGGAGATTTCCTGCTGTTAAAACTGGTCTCCAGGCAACAGAGATCAGTCCACCTGGAGAAAATGGCTACTTGACTTTATGGCATTATGCCCCACCCTCCTCTCCCCAAACCCCACCCTTTTCAGGCTCTATTTCCCAACCTGGAGCTGGCAACCCTAGTGACCCAACTCCTCCATAAAATATTTTAAACTTAAGAGACAGCTACAAATATGTATTAAACAAAAGAGGAATGATCATATCAATACCCAAAGGAAACATCTACGAATTCAAACAACTCCAAAAATTTTTGGGCCATTGTTTCGGGTGCCTATTGTGTGGAGATTCCTTCTATGTCTGATATCCCTGCATATTTATGGTTTCGTTATTTCTCCCTCCTTGTTCTATCAGGCTTCATCCTGAGTTGCTGAACCTTCAGACTAGAAGACTTACCTGAGTGGCTTCCAGTGACCCCAGATGAAACTGTAGATTTAATTGGTCAACTGAAGTCAGGAAAGGCTTCTGGCCCAGATTTTATTTATTTATTTATTTATTTGATTTATACCCTGTCCTTCCCACCCTGAAATTTTAAAATTGGACTCTGATTGGTGGGCTGCCCCACTCACTTCATTATTTACAATGATTGATAGAATGGGTCATATTCCCGCAGCATGGCTTAATGCCACTGTGGTCCCAATTTACAAAATAGGTGACCATACTCTCCCTTCCAACTATAGACCAATTTGTTTGCTCTCTATACTGGGCAAATTATATTCTAAGCTCCTACTGTCCAAGCTTTTCCTCTGGATAACTCATTATATAATGTTATAGGCCCAGAACAGTTAGGGTTTTGTAACCACCTTAGTCCATTTGATTGATAAGTACATCAAAAGGAGTTATTTAAAACTATATGCTGCCTTCCTAGATCTTAAAGAAGAATTTGATTATATTGACAGGGAAATTCTGTGGACCAAATTAAAACATTTAAATATCAACAAGATACTTCTCATACTCATAAAAAAGCTATACTGTTCTACTACCTGCCAAATCAAATGCTCAATGACTGGGAAATTAACTGCCAAAATCCCATGTAATAAGGGTGTTAAACAGGGTTGCACTTTAGCTCCCTTTTTATTTAATTTGTTTCTTAATGATCTTGCTCCCTTTTTAGCTGAAGTTGATTGTCATTATCCAAACCTGGGCCCCATTCATGTTCCAGTGTTACTCAATGCAGATGATGTTGTATTATTCTCTTGCTTCAGAATTGGCCTTAAACACTTATTGTATAGATGTCTTCTTTTCTTCTCAATTAACAGATTACATGTGAATTTTGAGAAATCAAAAATATTAGTATTTGCTAGATCATGGAAAATGCATAAATGGGTAATTGTAGGGAAAGAAATAGACTGACTCTCTCTGGCCCGGAAGAAACCAGGTGGCTATTACCAGAGCCAGGGCCTTTTCAGTGGTGGCTCCACACTGGTGAAATGAGCTCCCAGAGGACATCAGAGCCCTGCAGGACCTTCTAAAGTTCTGCAGGGCCTGTAAAACAGAGCTCTTCCACCAGGCCTTCAATTAGGAGCTGCCGCTGATGAGTGCACCCTTGGAACATCTCCTGGCCTAGGACCCACGGGATGCTATTTTCTTACCATCAGATATGATTCTGAATGCCACCATCATCGGTTTGTTTTTATCCATAAATCTGACACTGTTTTAACTGTTGTATTTATTGTTTTATGATATTTTAATCCTGTTAGCCGCCTTGAGCCAGCTTGCCCGGCAAGGCAGGATACAAATAAAAATAATAAATAAATAAATAACAAGTTAAATGCTTTAGGTATTTGGGTTTGCAATTTCAATACAATGCATCATGGTCAACTCAACACAAATCGGTGGTCAATGCGACCAACATTAGTGCTTCAGCTACATCATGTTTTTTCTTTGGTAAAGGTAATCAATTTGTAATCAATTCCAGATGCACTACAAGTTTTTGTATGCAAAGAGATTTCCCAGCTATTGAATGGGATTCCAATCTGGACAAGGGCCTTTGATCAGACCATTGAATGTGTGCAATCTAAGTTCTTACAGAAAATCATAGGTATTCCACATTGCATTCCACATATGCAGCATTCTGTTTAGAAACTGGTCTAAATTTAGTAGAAACAAGAGCATGGCTCATGACGATTAAGTTCTGATTGTATCTGCATTATTACATGGATGCTGGAAGTTTCATTCAGCAAATGCTCACTGAGCCTAATATCTCTAAATGGTCAGCTTATATTGAAAAAAAAATCCTGGTATTTGGCATTTCCCTAGGTTCGCTGGCCATCCTCCCTTTCACAAGTGCGTACTTGTTAATCAAACACAGAATCCTTGACATTGGAGCCCAAAAGCTTTATAGTTTTAGTTTAGCTAACAAGTCCTGTTCCCCTCTTAGTTTTGAGGTTCCTCTTACTTCAAGTCAGGTGGCTTATTACTTATCTGTCTTACAACTTCCCCAAGCTCAGAATGGTTTCTCCCTAGCAAGATTCAATGCTATGCCATCAGAGGTCTTATATGGTAGGTTTAATAAGACTGTATTCTGAGCTAGGACACGTCTCTGTAATTCTGGGTGCATTGAATTGATGTCACACATTCTCCATTGTTACTTATATGCAGACCTGCATGCTAAACATTTAAAATAGTTTTTACTTGGAATGTCATGCCTTTCTGATCCTATTAAGGTTTATCATCTTCTGAATGACTGCTTACCCAAAGTTACTGAGAAGGTAGCCCTGTTTTTACAATCTGCAATAAGAGTCCATCAGGAAATGTTATGGTATTAATTTTCTTTTTTAAATGCCACATAAACTTTTATATAGTTGGTTTTGTAGCCCTCTTTGTTCAACTGCTGTTTGTAGTATCTGTACATGCCAATAAAGGTGACTGATTAACCTGCTTGGAGGTGGAGAGACATTTGATGAACTTTTGGCTTTTATATATTCAAATGGAGGCTGCCATTTTTTACTTTTTCCCCAAAAGGTTTTTGTACAACTTAAATAAGTTATATCCAGCACCATATATCCAGCACCATCTAATCATTGTAACACATCTAGGGTTGCCAGCCTCCAGATGGTAGCTGCAGATCTTCTAGGATTACAACTGATCTCCAGGCATCAGAGATCAGTTCACCTGGAGAAAATGGCCACTTTGGAACATGGACTGTATGGCATTATGCCCCTCTCCTCCCCAAACCCTGCCCTCCTCAGGCTCCATCCCCCAAATTTCCAAGTATCTCCCAACACAGAGTTGGCAACCCTAAACACATCCCATACAAGCTGCAAACTAGAGGTGTTTCCATCACAGCCTACAACTTCTGTTTCCTCTTCCTCCTCTTTTCTGTTTTTGTTTTTTTTTAAACATCCAGCTGAGGAGTTCTCTACAACTTGAAAGCTTGGAAAGTTTTGGTTTGTCCTAATAAAATATATTACTTGGTTTTCATTTTGGATTTTCCTTTGGGCCAATGTGGCCACCTATAAACTCTAGACATGTGTATGGCTGAATAGGTGGGCTAGTAATCATCTTAGTGGGCTAGTAAGTTTCACCAATTTATTTGCAAGGCTATTGTAGAATGAGAATATGCTCCTTCCTATTAAGATTTACTACACTTGCTTTCATACATGTCAAGTATCTCACCACTCTAATTTTTAAAAGAAGCCATCTGCTCGCAAATAGCTGTGTGTGCACGCGGGGGGAGAATCTATGAATTTTACCAAAGTAGCACCCCCCACTCCTTCCCTTCTCACCCTGATGCCCTCTCTCCCTGGGGCCTATTCTGATGAACCTAAACTGCAGGTTCCTCATTGGAGGGAGCATATATGAAATAACTGCAAGGGGTAGGGGAATATGATGCTAAATACAAAATGCATGATCTTGTTCTCACTGTATTGTTCTACTTATATAATACCATTTATTGCTTGCTTAACATGTCAGGTTTAATACTTATGCTTTGTTCAGATTTCTGTAATTCCAGTCCTACTATATTGCTTATTGGATGTCTCATCCTATTGATTACGTTGACCTACATTGCATAATCCACTTTGAGTCTCAGTGAGAAAGGCAGACTATAAATAACACAAATAAATACATAAATAAAATGAAAGTCAGTAGCTTTGTAATCAATATGGGTCAATACTGTGTGTGTTATGTGCCAACAAGTCACTTCTGACTTATGGTGACCCTATGAATGAACAACCTCCAAAACATCCTATTGTTAACAGCCTTGCAAACTGAGGGCCATAGCTTCCTTTACTGAGTCAATCCATCACATGCTGGGTCTTCTTCTTTACCTACTGCTTTCAGCTGCTCTTGATGGAACACTTGGGATGGATCCATCTGGCTTTTTCACTCACTCTCACCCAGTTCACCTCCTTATCATAGCATCTGTACCCTGTAACTTTTGTCCATGCAAGTCCCATGGTTCTTGGCATAGACATTTTTGTGTGATGAACGAGGTTCCCTCTTCCCTTTTTCATTAGTGGAGAAAGTGGCCAGATACAATCTCTTCCTTTATGCTTGCTTGTTTGCTTGTTTGTTTCAGTGCAGCTCTCCTTTAAATTTTTTGACACAGCTATGTTATGTGTCCCTTTGAATCTCAGTAATATATTTCAACCAATGGCAGAACCAAGAAAAGACAGAAGTGGCCAGTTTTAGAAATGAACAGAAGTCTGGTAACTTCACCTGCACAGTTGTCAGTTAATAACAGAGCAGGCAATGGAACAGGACAGTAATGGCGTGTCTGTGCACACAAATTAAGACAGTCATGAATATGGGGCTCTAGCTTCAAAGTTCAGACACAGTACTGTATCTTAAATTACGCATCCAAAACCTCCAGTTAATCATACTTCAGAACAAAAAAATTATGCAGAGTTATACAGGTAGAAACACCTACTGTGGACTGTTGAGTTGATCTCAGCATGAGAAAGAATAGTTCTGTGACAAAAATCCAAGTTCATATAGAGGCTTTCAAACAATTTAATAGAAAAAAGTATCTAAATTATTAGAGCAGCTACTAAAATTGAAACTATTCTTCCTGGTATCTTTCTTTTTCGGGGAGGCAGTTGACTTCAATCATTCTTCATTTATGCTCCTAGAAAAGGGGAAACTGCCTCAAATAGCCATCCTCCATCCTTCACTCATATTAGGGTTACACTGCATTATATGGAGAAGAACCACAACAGTGTAATCTGTCTCCTCCTCCCTCCCTCTTCTCCTGACCTTCGCCGTTCTTCCCTTCTACTTCTGCTCCTGTACCCTCTCCCTCCAGCCCACATCCTCCTACTTCCCCTTTCTTCCCTTTTAAAGCCCCAGCTCCTGCCAGAACATGTGCTACTACAGAGAGATGCAGTGAAATTGAGTGCTCCAGTGACTTCCATGAATTGAGTTACAGTCTATTAAAATTGATGACTGAACAATCACATTCACAGCACACCATGCCCAGTTGGTGCTAAAATTAGTGTGTCAGCAGTTTTCAGGGCCTTTGGGTTTTTTCTTAACTTTAAACAATGTAAAGGTGTCTGTCAATGCCCACGGGCACCATGTTGGGCACCTCATCATACATCGTTGTGCCACTTTCAGCTCAGCCATGTTTACCTCTGACCAAGAAGCAAGGGAACTCTGAATAAAGGAACTCCTGACACAATTAATAAATATTTTACATAAATAAATAAGGTAATGAAATAGTTCAATGTTAAACTAATCTGGAAGGGTCCAAGCCTTTGTATTTGACATATGATACAGTGTAAAAACAATACTGTAAGCAATGTTTTATTTTTTTAATAACCTAGAATTTTTGCTGTCTCGCCTGCAGAGATCTATATATTTCACAATATTCATGGGATTTATGCTTCAATGTCATCTTTCAGCTCCTTAATTAAGGTAACAATAGTAAGGTAATAGTAATAAATTAGTTTTAAGGAGCATAAACTGGAATTAATTCAAAATAGTTGCAAGAACTGCTAACGTCTGAAATTATCTGATTCGTGTATTGACTAACTTTCCAGAACTACATAAATTTTTCTCAACCAGCTTCCAGAACAATGAGAACTTCTTGTAATTGGACAACACCAGAGTTTATATTGTCTCCCAGCATCCTGCTCACATTTTGTACTGTCAGTGAGGATGGGGCTCGCTTTCTGGGCTATGGTAATATTTCTGGGACTCCTACACATCTGTCAAGTAAAGAGAAGATTGTGTTAGGCTGAAATGGATTCAAGCCCCTACGGGAATCCTAGGCTGCAACTCCCTTCCCTCATCATGTGTTCTGTTTTTGCCATACTGAGCACTGTTTCCCTTGCAAGAGAAGACTGAGGAAAAGTAGGAACTGAGCAGTTCTGCCCTCTCTTCATCACCTGTTACAATTTCACTTTCCTGTCCCCACAATGGGCTTACCATGGCTGAGGACAGACTGGCAATGTAAAGCGGGGCAGCCACGCATCGGAAGTGGAAGAAAAGAGCCCATTCAGACATGCGCATCTGTCCCTCAGCTCCATTTCGCACTTACCCGTCTCCCAGTCGCTTTCCATCCGCTTTAACAGGACACCGGGTAAAACCGGTGTTCAGGGGCCGTCCTCTGCATGCCTCCCGCTTCCAAACAGTGTGAACCGGAAGAAGCAGGAGGCATCTGGATCCGCATGTGCGCATGTGCGAAACACATCAAAGGAAAACAAAAAAAAGCGCAACGGCACGCGGGAGCCATGCGAGCCGCGCGCGCCGGCTCTGCGGCAGTCTGAACACTCCGTATCGGCACCACTGCGCATTGCTCTGGCCAGTATGAACGGCCAGCTCCGTGGTGTTTTTCCCCCGCACCAGTTCCCTCCACTTTGCCCCCGCTTTACATTGCCAGTCTGTCCTCGGCCCATGTTCTTGCTCTTTTTCTTACTTTGAACATAAGAAAAGAACCCTTTTTTGTTGTTCTTAGCATCTCTCGCTAGCCTAAGCTCATACTGAGCTTTAGCTTTCCTAACTCTCTCTCTACAAGCACTGGTTATTTGTTTTTATTCAGTCTTGGTTATAAGGCCCTCCTGCCACTTCCTGAATTAGTCGTTTTTTATTTCTCAAGTCTTTAGAAAGCTATTTATGGAATCACCTTGGCTTCTTCAGGCTCCTCACATTTTTCCTTCTCATAGGAATTGTGTGTGATTGTGCCTTCAGTATTTCACTTTAAGAAACTCCCGTCCCTCTTGAACTCCCTTCTCCTTAAGTATTTCTGACCATGAGATTATATCCAGCATAACTTTAAGTTTGTCAAAATTTGCTTTCCTGAAGGCCAACTTATATGTTCTACTATGCACAGCTTTTACCTTCCCCAAGACTGTAAATTCCAAAATTACATGGTCACTATTACCCAGGGTGCCCACTACTATCACCTTGTCAACCAGTTCTTCCCTGTTGGTAAGAATCAAGTCCAAGATAGCAGATCCCCTTGTTTCCCTCTCCACTTTCTGGAAAATGAAGTTGTCAGTATGACAAGTCAGGAATTTATTGGACTTTTCATTTTTAGCAGAGTTGGACTTCCAACAGATATCCGGGTAATTGAAATCTCCCATGACCACCATATCCCATCTCTTTGAGAACTTTGTAATCTGTTCTAGGAGTGTCTCATCCAAATTTTCTGCCTAGCTTGAAGGTCTACAGCAGACCCCCACCATGATATCAGTATTATTTCTTACTCCTTTTATATCTACCCAGAGACTCTCAACTAGACTTTCATGTTCAGATTCACGTATGTCCTCACAAGTATTTCCTCACATATTTTCTCACCTCCAATACATATAATGCAACTCCTACATCCTTCCTTATTTAAATAAGTTATACCCCTCAATCCTACTATTCCAGTTGTGAGTGTCATCCCACCAAGCTTCAGCCTGTTAGGTCACAGTTCCCTTCCTGTATTAGGACTTTAAGTTCCTCCTGCTTATTTCCCATACTCTACACATTCATGTAGGGACATCAGAATCCATGTTTTGTGCACCCTGAGGTTTTTGTTTCTGTACTTACCTGTGAATTAATATTATCTAGCATATGTGTCACTCCCCGCAGAACTTTAGAGTTCTTATCGCCAGTTATTGGTTTTGCATTATTGTCTTGCTCCCCCAAAGGATTTAGTTTAAAGCTCTCCTTATTAAGTTTGCAAGGCTGTTTCCAAACGAATTTTTTCCTACCCTAGTGAGGTGCAAACCATCTCCCAATAGAAGAGCTTCATCTCAAAAGTGTAAGCCACAGTCCAAAAATCCAAACCTTTCCTGATGACGCCATCTGCATAGCCAGTCATTGATCTGCAGTATTCTTCTTTCCCTTCCTAAGCCACGGCCTTCAACAGGAAGAACTTATGAGAATACATCCTGTGCTCCCAATTCCTTCAGCTTTTTACCCAGAGCCACATAGTCTCTTTTAATACCTTCTGGGCTTTGCCAGGCTGTATCATTTGTTCCCACATGGATGAGCAAGAAGGGATAATAATCATGAACGTTCATGGTTCATGTGGCCCCACAAGTCAAAATGAACCTCGATTTCCCGGTTCGTGCCCATCCCTACTCTCAGCCTCTGATTACCAGCATTGGTGGGGGAGAATCCTTGGAGGTTAGGAGCCATGCAGCTCTTGACCTCCAATGCCAGTGTTTTTTGGGGGGGAAGATGCCTGGGATGTTGGGAGCCACATGGCTCTCAGCCTCTGATTCTGGCATTGCGGGGGAGAGAGGCCTGAGAGGTCAGCAGTCATGCAGCTCTTGGATTCTGCGGTCAGTGTTAGGGAATTTTTTTTAGCAGGCTCTGCCCAGGGGAGGAATAAATGTTACAGGGGGTAGAGTCCCTGTGCAAGTATCATGGGTCTCCGCTTGTTACAATTCTAACCCCCTCACAAAAATGCCTTATTGAACATTTCTGTTTTGCACATTCTACAAAATGATAGATATATGTGGGCCTTTCCAATCTCCTCAGGCAGTCAATTCTACAAAGTAGGAGCCATAATAATACCAAGACACTTGAATGAGTTTTGTCTGGTGTAACTAAAATGACAATATTGCTCATTTTTATCAACATATTATGTCACACCGTTTTAGTCACAAAACATATACTGATAATTATTCTCTCACTGTATTATATCATGTCAAGCTACCCTCAGGCATATCAACAGTATAGATATAATTATACCCATCTATTTTAGTGCAGCAAGATTCTGAACATTCTCAGTTACAAACCATTAGACATACACACATCTGTTGCCTGAAAAGCACATTACAAAACTACATCAGCTGTCATTAGGCCAGGATTCTGCAATGTTACAACACAGTTTAGCAATGGCTAAATAGGTGTACCCAAATTATTTTCATAAAGTGTCAATTCAAAACTTTACTGTATTAAACCCATCACTCACATAATACACAACATAATGTTCAACTGTTCTAGTACTAATTCTGATGGGGAAGACAAGGAAAGATGCATTCTTATGGTTTAAACACTTTCTTCTGCAAAGAAAGTGTTAGTCTTAGGGCTGCTTCAGACACTACATTTTTTCTGCACTGAGAAAACACCTACATTGGAAAAAATATACACCAACATTTATGAAAACTACATACTTGCACATTTTGTGGTAATGATCTGTGTTTGTGAGTTACAATGTATATTACTTTCTAAGTAGACATATGCATGAAAAAATAGTGGCATTATTTTTACACATAATGGTGTATAACTTTTTCTTCACAGAAGTACTCTGTATAGGAAAAGTGTCATGCAAAGTAATTTTAATTAAACCTGCATTGGAGATTACAGGTTTTGTGTGGTTTTTCAGACTAAATAATTCAAAGAACAGAAGTTGTCAAAAAGAAATGACTTAATTTGGATAATTACCAGCCATTAGAACCACTTTCAATGTTGTATATGATTTCCATGACAGCACAAGCTACCCTTAGATAAGTGATTCCATTAGCATGACGAAGAGTGACTCCAGAATGTTATTTTCTCTGCAGTAGAAGAGGGTTTTTGCTCCCCCACCAACATGTCACAATAAAATAAGTTATAATTGTGCTATAAAAAAACTCAGCTCCTCATGCTGCCCATCCACTATCTTTTTGAAGGTAAAATCCTAGGCATACAGAGAAATCCATATGATAGGGGAAACAAAGTGACTTGGACATATGGAAAACACTCCACAGAGGAAAAGGAGGAAGACAAAATCCAAAAAAAGGTCATTCTAACCAAACAGTGGCATATCGCCAGCTGGTTCATATGGGTCATAAAACAGCTGTTGGCTGGTATTGTTTGATTGCTCTTAGTGGGCAAGCAGGTGTGAAGTACACATATGATAAAACTGTACATGGAGAAGGCATATCCCAAGAGAAGAAATATGCAGTTATTAATTTTTTTCTGTATTGCACATAAAAAGAAATCTTTTATTGCTATTTTTAATCTAGTAACAAGGAAAAGAAATAGAAGTATTTAGACTATGGCTAACCCTTTGTTTAGTGCCCAAATTATTTTTTAAAAAATTGCAATCTCTTTTTAGGTATCAAGCTGAAAACTTGCCCAGTAAAACAGGACTCACCAAATGCCCACCAGAATTTGATTCCTCAGTTTTCAAAATTCTGAGACTGTTTACTAAAGCACATTCCTCAGTTATTTCAATGAATTATTTCTGCTGTTTCGCTTAAAATAAATGTTTCAGACTGAAGCTTTGTAGTATGGCTATCTAGAGCAGCTAAGACAAACCCAGGTAATAAATACCAAGCAATAAAATATGGATACAGAAACAACAAAAATGCTGTTTGCTGAAGGCAGTAATTTCTGTAAAACAAAACCAATGAGCAGAGGCCAGCTGTGAATACATATAAAGATGAGCTTTAGCATACTACTGAGACAGTTTAGGAAAGCTAATACAGCTCCTGGTGTGGATGTGTATGGATGATGTGTGTAAGAGAAGAAGGTAGACTGACTAGGTTTCCTCTTCCAAGTTTGAAGAGCATGCTTACAAAAACAGTTCTGAGAAAAGAAGTAGCTTCAAACAATGGTAAACCCTTAAAGCATCTGGATAGCTCATCTGGTGATAAGACCAACATAAAGAGAAGCTACCATGAATCTCTATAGATCATGGGAATGGCCCAGCATAAAGAGTTTAAGAAAAAATAATGCTTGTTTCTGGCTATTCAGGAGAATCTAAAACTATACTGTGGAAGATGCAGAACAATAAGTTATTATACAGTAAAAACCACACATTATGACCCAAACAGCAAAAGCTCTCCTGTAGGCCAGTGCAGACGCAACATTTCCAATCTTTGGACCATATTTAGGCGTGCAGAAGTAAATCACAAACTCACACATTACCTTCCCCACTCCCATATGTGAATTCCTCCTTCCCTTACATGGTGTCTTTTATCCATTGCATAGCATTATGTCTGCACTGACGCTCAAGTGATGAATCCAAGTGGAAATCCTCATTAGAAGATGAAGCATTCCTCTTGCATCAAGGGACTTCACTATTCTTAGCAATGGTTTAAAGAAAAGCCCTTGTACCTTATTCTGACCAAGACAGGCCCCACTAATACTCCTGGAAGGAATGAAGCTGCAGGGTCATTAGACCTTTGCTGATAATAACACTTCTTTTTGAACAGCTCTGTATATTCTTGCCTCAGCTATAGTGACCCTGATGGACAGCTCGCCTGTTGTTTCAGCATTCTTTCTCTGGATCCTCTTTTTTGCCGTGCTAAATAGCTCCTCAGCCTCATTGGTAGAGTGAATTTTGAGAATCATAGTCCCAATATTAGCAAAATGAGGCAATTATTTTATTTTATTTACTTACTTCATTATAGCCTATCCTTCTCACTGAGACTCAAAGCGGGTGTACAATGTTCTGGATATAGATCTGAGACAAAACCCAGAAAGTTTTTAGTCTGTGTACTAAATTCCAAGGTATGATGCTACCTTATAAAAATGCTAAGCAAAGCAGGAAAACAAGATGGTTAGCATTAGTATATATCCAAACTTTTTAAATTGGGCACGCAATGGTAATCAAAGTTTCCTCATAGCTTCACACTTCAAGATACTTATTTTGGAAATTTTGGAAATTTCTGCAGATGCATCTTGAAGTGAGATTAAATGCACTGAATCTGCTACATATATGAGTTTCATCTGTTTCCTATATCAGCTTCTTGAAGGGTTTTTAATAAACCCCATTTTTATCTTATGGTGGAAAGATTATACCTATTTGCTTCTTACTAGGGGTGTGCGCTTGGTATATATTGAGCCAAATAAATACCAAAAAAAAAACCTTATCAGGATTTTTTGGGTATTTATTTAGCTGAATCAGATTTTCTAACCTGATTCTGCAATGACCTGCGCCCAAATAAAAGCCAATATTATTCAGCTTTTATTTGGGCTCAGCTTCACTAGCTGAAGTGGTGTGAGTTCACTCACCTTTTGAGTAAACACATGCCACTTCTGGGTTCCTTGAGTAAGGCTTGGCTTTGTAAAAGCCATTTAAAGGGAAAGTTCCATTTAAATGGCTTTTGCAGAGACAAGCCACCTCTGTGGCAGTGTGACTCTGCAAGTCAAGCTTTTAAACTTTAAATACCTTCCCTTCCCTCCCCAAGTCGTGCCGCAATGGTGGCATACCTCAGCGAGTGAAGGGAAGGCATTTAAGGAGACTGCAATTTATTTAAATGCCTTCCTTTCACTCACTGAGGTGTGACTTTAAATACCTTTCCTTCCCTCCTTGAGTTGAGCTGTGGCAGCAGCACACCTCAGCAAGTGAAAGGAAGGCTTTAAATGCCTGAGGTGTCCATTCATCAAATAATATCACCAAATAATATTGGAAACCTGAATAATATCAGCTTTTATTCAAACTCAGCTAGAGTGGTAGCAGAATCAGGTTAGAAAATCTGATTCAGCTCAATAAATACAAAAAAAACCCCGATAAGGTATTTTTGGGGTATTTATTCAACTCGGGATATATCAAGTGCACACCCCTAGATAGGCTTGCAGCCTATCTCACCTCTTTAACATCCCAAGAGTTGACAATGCAAGGGCCCCTCTTTCTCCCACCTCTTCAGTAATAACTGTGGAATACATAATTGGTAAGTCACAAAATTGCATGCCTCTCCAGGATGTTACAGAAAGAGAAAACTGATCTGGCTTGCATAACAAAGACATGGTTGGAAGCAAATGACATGGTGCTTCTGTTCCAATTAATTCTGCCAGGTCATGCAGTTCTCTACTAACCCTCAGCTGGGGATGAGGTGCTGCTGTTATTCACCCTGAGTCTTTCAATTTCTGCAGACTCCCTGTACAATCCTTGTATTTGGGATGAAGGATAGATTAGGCATTCTGCTTGTTTACTGGCCACCTAGTTGCCCAATGAGTACCTTCCCTAAGTTTGCAGAGGTGCTCTTGGATATGGTATGGGGGACATACCTGAACAGATTGTTCTGCGGGACATCAACATTCATACTGAGTGCTCCCTGCCAGGGATTTTTTAGCCTCTTTGGCTGCCCTGGACCCTTTCAAATTGTAATGGACCCAATACCTGAAAGATGTCACATTTTTGACTTAATCTTCTGTGCTGAGCCTTTGAAGGGAGGTTTTATTTGGGGGTCAGCAATGTGGCCTGAACCACAGTCTGACCGCTATCTACTCATAGCAAGGGTGAATATGGCACGGATACCATGCAAAAGGGAGGACTAGATAAAATGGTTCACCCATGGAGAATGCTCAGGGGATTTTATGATTCCAAACATATGTTCTGTTGAGGCTGGGGTGGGAGTGTGGAAGACGAAGCTCGTCAAAGCTATTGACAACATTGCTCCTTGTTGACCTCTCCTATCCTTGGGGCAGAAGCCCACTCTGGTATACTGCAGAGCTAGGTAAGCTAAAGAAGGATGGAAGATGTCTAGAAAAATACTGGTGGAAGAGTCACACTGAATCCAACAGAGCATTCTACAGAGCCCATTGGAAAAGCTATGAAGTGGTGGTGAAAGAGGCAAAGAAACACTATTTCTGTGTGACCACTGCATCAGCTAGCTCACAACCATCTCACATTTTAAGATACTTTGACAACTGTTGACTTCTAAATCTGAGCCTTTCCTGGGAACACAGCTGTGACACCTTTGCAAAAAAAAAAAAAGGTAAAAATAACACAAATATGCTCTAGGATGCTTGCTGTAATACAGGTTTAAATTATTCCTCCAGGATTGGATTCAAAAGGTTGCTGCTAGAGACCAGCTATCTTCAGTGTGGGAGTTTTCTTGTGGAGTTCTTAATCACCATTTAATTCAACCTCTATTTTAAGCCTTTAGGAGAAATATCATTTGTAGCTTTGGAACTGACTGCCATCAATATGCTGATGACACCTAGCTCCACCTCTATCTGTCTGAATCCCCTGGTGATGTGGTAGAACCAGTGCTGGACTGCTGTGAATAAATGACTAAAAGTGAACAAATGGAAACTGACCCCAGACAAGATGGAAGTAATGCTAGTTGGGAAGGTGGGGATCTTAAGTACATTGTGTTTTCCACTTCTGATGGGCTTCAGCTGACTCTGGTTGATTTGATTAAGAGCCCAGGGATCATACTGGATCTATCATTATGTTGGGGAGGTAACTGCATGCACCTGCAAAAAAATGTTTTCTTTCAACTCAGTCTAGCCCACAAAATGGTCCCCTACCTTAACATGGCCAATCTGGCCATATGGATCCACACCACAGTAACATCAAGACTAGGTCACTGTATTGCACTCTACATTGGTCTCCCCTCAAAATCAGCTTGGTGCAGAATCCAGTTTGTGCAGAACTCTGCAGCACAAATACTATCATGACCTAGCTGAAGCAGACATATGATTGCTATGCTACGCTGTATTAACTCCACTGGCTGCCCATCAGTTCTTGAGCTCAATTCAAAGTACTGACTATGCATACAAAATCGCTTGTGGCCTTGGTCTCTCATATCTGTGGGAACCATCTTTCTCCCATGCTCTGTCATGACAGCTTTGTTCAGGGCCTTCAGTAAACTATGCAAAACTGAATGATTCAGAAGAGCTTTTTTACATAAGTAACAGAGCAATATTTCAACAAAATTGTTCAGAAAAATACTTTGGGGGAAGGATAGGGGCCATAGACTATACTACTGTGTATACTACTATGTATTTTCTGCATCATATAATATGCCATACTTATGCTTTGTTTTAACTCTGTTTTAGATTTTTTTCTACTTGCTTTCAGATTTCTGCACTTTAGCCTACTCCATTGTTTATTGGATGTCCCATCTTCATGACTGTATTGACTTACATTGTGCATTCTACCTTGAGTCTCACTGAGAAAAGCAACAATAAATAATGTAAATAATTAAATAAAACATTGATGAAATTTGTTAGATTGTTCTTCATTAAGGTAGGTTGGAGAACATTTGGCCCACCTAATTTACATGAGCAGGCCTTTCTAGCTCCAGTGATATCATGCCAGATAACTCTTAAATGCTGGATTTCCTAGAAAATGACTTAGCATTATGATTGATTTTACTTTTTGTAGACTTAAAAAGTATCATTTTAATTTTTGACTTTTTCATGTGTGGCAGGATCTATCCCTACCAATCTGACAATGAAAACTAAATTTCATTAAATACACAAGTAACAAACACTCAGAATTTAATATACAAGGAAATTCATTTTGATCATGAAATGCAAACAGAAAGGGATACCAGAAGGTCACATGCATTAAAATAAAGGTCAAGGTAACCATCTGTTCCTAATAATTAAATTGCTACTAAATATAAACCAAAAAGGAAGGAAAGAAATCAGAAATAATAGACAATATTTCCAGTTCAACCAGTACCTGTCTCAGAAATGCAAACTGAATAATTTTCAGACTGAATCCTTTTGTTTATGAAACAAAACATTTTCCCTCCTTTTCTATTTTGTTTGAGAAGGCACAACTGAGAAACAAATACATCAAATGCATGCTTTCGATAGAAATAATAATTTGAAGTAATCTCAGATGCTACTTGAATAAAATCCTTTTCTAGGAAGCAAATCTTATCTTTCTTTTGGATATTTTTCATGTTACAAAATTAGTCCAATAAGGTCCTCCCATGCAATTGGGAGGTCCAAAAATGTAATTACTTAAGTACAAGTGGGTCATGTAGTTAATTTTATACAATTGTTCCTAATCTAAAGATTTCACTGGAAAAGGGGAAATGATATAAAATCAAACCCATAGAATGTCAAGTGGAAATAAAGGATCACTGGTAGGGAATGTATCACTATCATGAGTTTCCTGTATCATATATGAAAT
This sequence comes from Lepidodactylus listeri, assembly GCA_029233225.1. NCBI lineage: Eukaryota > Metazoa > Chordata > Lepidosauria > Squamata > Gekkonidae > Lepidodactylus > Lepidodactylus listeri. The sequence continues at coordinate 68,274,940 of JARCFY010000004.1, read as the reverse complement.
GTTGTGCCTAATTTTAATCATGAAATTCAATCAAGAAATGTTACCTTTATGCTCAGCTCCTTGATCCATAGTTGGATTTGCAACTGCTTTTGCACATCAGTTTCAACAGATAAAGCATGCATGAGATGTTGAAGAGTATAATCTAGGTCACGGTACTACAAATACAACCTTTACTTGATTTACATGATAATGAAATACTAGGGGTCAAAATTCTGAAAGGTACTGAATGCTTTAATATTTGAGAATGGGAAATGAGAATTGATCTTGCTTCACTGCAACACTTTGCATTAGTTAAGCATGCTATATTTATTAGTTGCTAGCTGTATCTAGAGCAGGGGTGGCCAAACTGTGGCTTGAGAGCCACATGCGGCTCTTTCACACATATTGTGAGTTTCCCAGCAGGACAGCTGGGGAAGCAAAGGGATGGCATGCGTCCTTGATTGGTCTTCCATTCCCCAGCCAGTGTTCCCTTCCCTGGGTAGGCTTGAGGTAGGGGGGAGCAGAGAAAGAAAGCAACTTTAATTTTAAATGCATCCTCAAAGCCCCCCTCCCAAGCCTACAAATATCATTGGATAAATAAATATCATTATCAAGATTTGTTTGTAGCCCGTTTGTTTTCATTTTTGGCAGCCTCATTTAATGCTAACAAAAAGCAAGTTTCCATATTTTTCAATTAAAATGTGTGTGCAATATTTCTTCACGTCTTGCGGCTCTCAAACATCTGAAGTTTATTCTATGTGGCTTTTTACGTTAAGCAAGTTTGGCCACCCCTGTTCTAGATCTTCACAGGCACATCCTACCAAAAAGGATATTAGAAAAACAGTACTCTTTGAAGTTCCATTATATAGTGTGTGTTCTCTCTCTTTCACATACACACACATTTAAAAAGTTTTTGTTAATGTTAGAGGTTTATCTCTTCTTATAGGGTTGCCAACCTTCAGCTAGCACCTGGAGCTCTCCAGCTATTTTAGTTGATCTGCAGACAACTAAGATCAGTTTCCCTGGAGAAAATTGTTGCTTTGGAAGGCAGACTCTTTATGGCATTATACCCTGCTAAGGTCCCTCCCCACCCCAAATCCCACCCTTCCCAGACTCCACCCCCCAAAATCTCTAAGTGTTTTCCAACTCAGAGTTGGCAACTCTACGTTTTCTATCTTCAGGACTCATTTTGCCATGAAGAAGCATTCACAATAACTTCCAGTCTGCAAAATCTACTGGGTGCACCATTCATCAGCCACTAATCTCCCCTTCTACATCTTAATTCATACATTATATTGTAGCTTGCAAAGTTTAACTGCAGCTTGGTGCAAACTGACAAACCAGGTTCTGAGGATATCCAGCAAAACAGAATGTGAAACCAGGGGCGTAGACTTTTGGAAATCCCGGGGGGGCGGGGGCTCCTTAGCGTGCGCGAGCAATGTTCTTCCCCCCCTGGGAAACCGCCCCACCTCCCCGGGCCCTTCCAAGGCCCGCCAGCCGCTGCTGCTGGTGCCTCTCTCCTCCCTCCGCCCGCCACCCCTTCCCTCTCCAGCAGCAGTGGCCGGGCCTCAGAAGGACTCGGGGAGGCGCGGCGGCAGGCACTCCGTTTTCCCGGGAGTGGGTCAAGCCCTCGAGCCCCCCCATACTCTACGCCTATGTGCGAAACCACAGTATGAAACAGGGATGAGCAATCACCACTCTGTTCTGATCTCAATTATAGATGCTGTAAACATTGACTAAAATGCAACCAACAATGTGCATCTGCACATGAGACAAGCCCCTGACTGACCTGACCCTTGTTTTTGGATGAAGCTCAAGCTGAACATCCTGCCAAGCAGGTTTAGGTTTACAGGTGTTCCTGTATAATTTGCTTCATATGCTACTATGATAGATCAATGTCACTTCCCAACTCTCAGGAAGATTTTTCCCGCCAAAACTTAGTTCTCCTCAGTGACTGGGCTGTTCTTCAGTAGTGTGTTATTTCTTCTTTATTTTATACACTTTAAATATCCCACCCTGTCACAGATATTAGTTTAGGCTTATGACCAAGCACGAGAACTGGAGGGAATACAGGAGCTGTCTTGTTTAAAATACTCTCATAAAATGGCACATAAGGCAAAATTAACTTTCAAAACAGAATAAAAATTTTAATAAATAGGCAGGGAATATATAAATATAAGGATTCAAGGTATCGAGGTTGCTGAAAATTTTTTTCTAATATATACACAATTAAGGTTTTTGAATATACGAGAATGTTATTGTAGATTAATTTCTGAGTTTCAAGTTCTTTCCAGTGGGAGGTTTTTTGCTTGTTATATATTTCAGCTGTTACACAGAATCTTAAATACAGTTTTCTGGAGAATAGCATTTGCTTATAGTTTCTAGGTTTCTCCCTTCAGAGATCTAGGTTTTCCCTTTAGATATTATACCTTTCCAGTAACTCTTGGAAGTGTCTAAACTCTTCCCCTTTATCACAGACCAGGGTTCTCTTCCTAACCCCTTCCTATTGGCTAGAAATTATTCTTCTTGTCCCTAAGGAGAGATAACTGCTTTTCCTATTTGGCTTCTCCTGCCAAATTCCTCTTCTAGTACTATATGTCTGTATAAAGCAGTGTTGTAGCTTTCTTGACTGAGAATCTGAATTCTCCCTCAGAGTAGTTTTACTATATCCTTGACAATGCAGTTCCTCTTCTTCTCTCAACTGAAGTACTTTTCTGACAAATCCCTGACAGAAATCACTGACTCCCAAAGTCTCTTCCCTTAGGAGTCAAACCCTCTGGCTACTGATCCAGATGTTAGCTTTCAGACCAAGAACAAAACTAACCCAAAAGGCAAATGAATCTTTTCCCTCTAGATCAGCTGTTTTATTTCCTCTCTAAGCTGATACTGGCCAATACTTCAATATCTGGTATTAGATAGCACACCCTTTAAACATCAAGATGGGTACCCGTGTTAGTCTGTCTGTAGTAGTAGAAAATAGTAAGAATCCAGTAGCACCTTAAAGACTAACACAGTTTGTGGTAGGGTATGAACTTTCATGAGTCACTGCTCACAAAAGTGGTATCTGAAGAAGTGAGCAGTGACTCATGAAAGCTCATACCCTACCATAAATGTTGTTAGTCTTTAAGGTGCTACTAGACTCAGTCTTTCCTTTAAATATCAAAGTCCAAGCAGCAGGCTCAAACATTTTCTACATACCTGTCTATTGCAACAGAGCCTGTCATAGTCAGAACCACTGTCCTGTTGAATCCCAAAATTAGCATGACTTCCCTCTTGTCCATATCTTACATACAGTCTTTTGCCATCTGGCATCACATGATTCTTCACATCCAATCAGGGCACTCCCTTGCTGGAACCCTCTAGAAGATGGCGACACCGCTCCTGTCTCCCCCCTCCCATCTGACTACAAAGTTGACCACAGGTTCCCATGCTTAGCCAATTACCACATTCCTGAATCCAGCCTTGAAAGAGATAAGGATGGTGTAGGCAGGGAGGCCCTATAACAGATACCTGCAGGTTGAAGTAGGCCCACTAATATTCACGTTAAGTCTATAGGAAAGTAGCCAGTTTAAAAATCAATCTTAAAAAAACTAAAATTCTTACAAAAAATTTCTCAGTTGAATTAATTAAAGAAATCCAGGACGTAACTAAGATAGAAGTGGTTAAAAAGGTGAAATATTTAGGTATTTGGTTCACAAATAAAAATAGTGCCCTTATAGAAAATAATTATACAACCCTCTTAATAGAAATCCAAAAAGATGTAGACAAATGGAAGAACCTACAGCTATCATTATTAGGCAGGATTGCAACAATTAAAATGAATATCTTGCCGAGATTCCTCTTTCTAGCTCAGAATATCCCAATTCTGAAAAATGAGAATTTCTTTATGAATTTAGATAGGATAACCAGGTATTTTATTTGGTACCCTAAAAAAGCAAGGATGAAATTAAAAATATTACAGGATAGGAAAGATAGAGGAGGTTTTGATCTACCAAATTGGAAAATATACTACCAAGCTGCAGCCCTGATGTGGATTAAAGATTGGGTACAACTAGAAAATACAAGAGGTTTGGCCCTGGAAGGCCACGATTTATATATGGGGTGGCATGCGTATCTTTGGTATGGTAAAGATAAAATTCATTCTAACTTTTATCAACACATATTAAGAGGAGCATTAATAAAAACTTGGCAGGAAACCAAAAATATTTATTACCTAAAAACACCAAAATGGATATCACCATTAGAAGCTTATATTAAACCAACATTAATTAGTGAACATAATAAGCTTGATTATAAAATATTATTAGATAATCTTAATAAACTAAAGATAGATGAAAACATGAATTTATCTTGGTGGGAAAAACAACAACTGCAGTCTATATATGAAATAGATAAGAAAATTGGGTTTATGGAATTAAAAACTGACCTAGATAATGCTTGGTTAAATACAACTAAGAAAAATATTCGAAAAATATATAAATTGTTATTGACTGATGAAATATATGATGAAACCGTCAAAAACCGTCAAAAAATGTATGATTGATTGGATGAGAGATTTTGACCATACTATAGATATAGATGACTGGATGAAGATCTGGAAGTCATTGAAATTTACTTCCGCAGTAGCCTACAAGGAAAACCTTTATAAAATGTTTCACAGATGGCATTGGTCGCCGGATAAGATCTCTAAATGTTTTCCAAATAGCTCTAATATATGTTGGAAATGTAAGAAAAATATTGGAACGTATTTCCACATGTGGTGGCGTTGTGAGAAAGTGCAGACATATTGGAAGAAAGTGCAAAAACTTTTATTGGAAGTATTAAAGATAAAGATACCATTAATACCGGAAATATTCCTATTAAATATGATCCCTGAAAGTTTTAATAAAGAGGAAACAATATTGTTGATCCACTTACTTACAGCAGCAAGATTGAGCTGGGCTAAACTTTGGAAAGGAGAAGAAACCCCAGCAATTGAAACTATAATAGACAGAGTGACAGAACTGGCAGAATTAGATAACTTAAGCCACATAATTAATCGGAAAGAAAGAGCACATTTTCAAAAAATCTGGTCAAAATTTTATGAATGGTTAGAAATGAACTAATGACTCCAAAATAGAAGATATGGAAACTAACACCGTGTATATCTATAATTTTGTATGTATAGACAAATCGTTGGTTAATGAATCAAAAGATACTAATTCTTAGTTATGAATACATGTTTAGTAACAATTGTATTAGGAATATCCATTTTTCTTCTTCTTTTTTCTTTTTTTAAGGTTGATTTGTTAATACAGGATATGTTTGTTACAGTTAAAGCTATATACTTATACAAAATAAAATTTTTTGTGCAAACAAAAAAAAAATCACGTTAAGTCTTGGGAGGAAATCAGGGTGCTTTGTCTCACAGTGGGCCTATGAATTAATGATTTCCAAATGGTCCTATCATTAACAGCTTTGCTCAGTTCTTGCAAATTTAGGGTTGTGGCTTCCTTAATTGAGTTAATCAATCTCATGTTGGGTCTTCCTCTTTTCCTACTGCCTTTAACTTTTCCCAGCATCATTGCCTTTTCCAGTGACTCTTGTCTTCTCATAATGTGACCAAAGTACGCCGGCTCGGGGATAGTGAACCAGGGTGGGTGGGAGGGGGTTTCTTTCCCCGGCTGGCAACCTGCCGCCAGCAGGGCTCCGTTGGGGCTGGAGTGAAGTGGAGCGCCGCTCCGCCAGTGAAGACACTGGGGGGGGCACATTACGAAGCCCCTCCCCCAGCAGGGCCGCCGCTGGGTCAGACCCCCTTCCACCCACCCCCACTTAATGTCCCCAAGCCAGCGGCAGGCTGCCGGCCGGGCAAAGAAACCCCCTCCCACCCATCCCTGCTCAATGTCCCCAAGCCGGCGGCAGGCCGCCGGCTGGGGAAAAAACCCTCTCCCACCCCGCCCTGCTCAATGTCCCCGAGCCGGCGGCAAGCTGTCAGTCAGGGGGAAAAAACCCTCCCACCCACCCCCGCTCAATGTCCCTGACATTGGGGAAATACCCACCCCCGCTGAATGTCCCGAGCCGGCGGCAGGCCACTGGCCTGGGAAGGAGCCCCCCCTCACCATTCCAGGGGGGGCGAGGGAGGGAGGGAGGGAAAAGCTGGGCCCCAGTGCCCAAGCAAGAGGGGGGGAGAAGCGCCTTGTCTGTCTCTTTCTTTCTTTCTTTCTTCTCTCTCTCCCTCACCTACCTACCTACCTTCCTTCCTGTTCCTTTCTTCCCTCCCTCCCTCTTTCTTTCTCTTTCTTTCTTTCTTTCTCCCCCCACCTATCTACCTACCTTCCTGTTCCTTCCTTCCTTCCTTCCTGCCTTTTCTTCTCTCTCTCTCCCCCACCTACCTACCTACCTTCCCCTTCCTTCCTTCCTTCATTCCTTTCTTCTCTCTCTCCCCCACCTACCTACCTTCCTTCCTGTTCCTTTCGTTCCTTCCCCCCTCCCTCCCTCCCTCCCTTCCTTTCTTCTAACACACTTCCGGTGACATCAGGGGGTGTGGCATATGCAAATAAGTTATGCTAATGAGCTCCTGCACCTCTTTTTTTACGAAAGGACCCCTGGCTGCCAGCTCGGGGACATTGAGCGGGGCGGGGTGGGAGGGGGTTTCTTTCCCTGGCTGGCAACCTGCCGCCGGCTCAGGGACATTGAGCGGGGCAGGGTGGGAGGGGGTTTCTTTCCCTGGCCAGTGGCCTGCCGCTGGCTCGAGGACAGTGAGCGGGGGTGGGTGGGAGGGGTTTCTTTCCCCGGCCGGCAACCTGCTGCCGGCTCGGGGACATTGATCGGGGATGGGTGGGAGGGGGTTTCTTTCCCCGGCCGGCAACCTGCCGCTGGCTCGGGGACATTGAGCAGGGGGAGGTGGGAGGGGGTCCAGCCCAGCGGCGGCCCTGCTGGGGGCGGGGCTTCGTAATGTGCCCGCCCCCCAGCATCTTCACTGGCGGAGCGGTGCTCTGCTTCGCTCCGGCCCCAACGGACCCCTGATTATTATTATTTTATCAATGATAAAAGATATTTGATCAAGTGGAGTAGAAATTTTTGTTGGATAAAATCAAATTGGGTCTAAATTCCATAAATCGGAATGAATTGATGTTATAATGAACAAAAAGTCACAGAATTTATCAAAAGAAATTTCTTTGGAGAAGAGTTACATAACAATACTTTCAAATCTCCCATTTTTCCATTTTAAAAACATAACTACATGTTATTTAATTAGGTCAGAATAAAAAATAAAAAGAATACAAAAGAAAAGGAAATAATGATATCTATCTATGCAGACAATATGATCAGCTGTCTCCAAATAATAACATCATTTTTAAAGCCGCTAGTAGTAGTCTAAGGGTATGGCATAGTACTTGGGAATAATATTAATTACAGTCTAATTAATTAGAGTCTAATATTAATTAGAGTTTAATAATATTAATTAGAGTCTAATATTAATTAGAGTCTAATAATATTAATAGAGTCTAAGAGTATGGCATAGTACTTGGGAATTAATATTAACCAATCAGATTTAATAAATATTAATATAAATAACAACTATAATAAGGAACTGATGAGACAACTAAGCTTGAAAATGAAGGCAAAAACAAAATATCTAGGCATCTAAGAAAAGATGAATAAGCTGTACCAAAATAATTATGTGCCAACTATGGAAAAAAGAGGGAAACTCAGAACAATGGGGGGAAATTAAAGTATCCTGGTTGGGAAGAATGTCAGTAATTAAGATGGGTTTTTTTGCTATTTAATTTTATCTTATATTTTTATCCCTAGAACCACTTTGCTAGGGTGGAAAAAATAAGTTAATAATTTTACATGGAATGGGCATAAAGCCTGAGTTAGCGTTGGAAAAAGAACAGCAGGGGGAGTTAAAACACCAAATTTAATTTTAGCCTCAGAGACACCATAATTAGCATGGCTTAAAGGTTGGTTTGTCTTGGTGAATATGAACTCAGTTGATATAAAGTAGGATTATATATCACTTGGTCCAGAATTGCCCTTATGGACAGATAAAAAGAAGAGGAATAAAATTGCCCAATAACCTCATGAAACATTGTAGAACCAGAGAGAGAGAGATGCTTGATATGAATTCTGTCACTAAGCTTTCAGGGATGATTCCCTATGTTAAGGTGTTAGCAGCTGGACCCCTCCTCAAGCTCAGAACATCCTGGGGCGAGCACTGGACAGGCCAGGACACTGTTCAGACATGGAAGACAGTTGCATAGCTCCACGGAAAGAGAAGTATACATTGATTAGATCAGGAGGTGGTCAGAACATATGTCTTTCCCCTACCCTAAAGGCAGACATAACTTCATCAAATAGCTTACTCAGGACTTACGCAAAACATCTACAGAAGACTTCTAGCAACTCAAGCAAGGAATTACTCTCAAACCCTCTTTTGAATATGCAAGATCACTTTTTCCTCTTCACTACTGCCTAAATGCAACTTAATCCCTTCATCCAGTTTTACCTGTTTGGTCAAGCCTTCCTGGGTCATCAACAGGGCCATTAGCAGCCATCAAGCCAGGACCTAAACCTTTGTTTCACCGTGGTAAAGCGATTATCATGATTGTTCTCTAAAAGTTTCCCACAGGAAAGGTCACACACCTACCCACAGCCTCAGGGCATAATTTTCCTATAAGAATCGACCCCAAATATCCACTCAGTGTGTGTTGTGTGTTCCTGATACCAACCACATACACCCTCATTTGTGGGCTTCTTTTTCTCTTCTTCACAGAATGAAACACTGGCTGTTTCTCTCTAGATCTGCTGCTTCCGCAGACCTCTCCAAGACTGGTAAATATCACCTGATTCCTAAAATGCTGTTTCCCCACTCCTCCTTGCCTTTCCAATTAGCTCCTGAATGTTGTGTGTTTTGCTGAATGAACTTACCTTCTTATAAGGTAAGAAGGATTCCTTTAAGCAGTGGAAAGCTAGTCTCAGTGAGACTGATAATAGGGAACACAGGCTGTGGCAAATAAAATGTAAGTCTGGGATCAGGCAGGCAAAAAGGGAATATGAGGAGCATATCACAAAAAACATAAAGACCAACAATAAAACTTTCTTCAAATACATTAAAAGTAGGAAACCAGCCAGGGAAGCAGTGGGGCCCTTGGATGACCAAGAAGTAAAAGGTGTACTGAAGGAGGATAGGGAAATGGCTGAGAAGCTGAATGCATTTTTTGCCTCTGTCTTCACTGTGGAAGATGAGAAGTACTTGCCCACTCCAGAACTGATTTCGGGAGGGGTGTTGAAAGACCTGAGTCAAATTGAGGTGATGAAAGAGGAGGTCCTACAACTGATAGACAACTTAAAAACAAATAAATCACCAGGCCTGGATGGCATACATCCAAGAGTTCTGAAAGAACTCAAATGTGAACTTGTGGATCTCCTGACAAAAGTATGTAATCTTCATTAAAATCTGCCTCCATTCCTGAGGACTGGAAAGTAGTGAATGTCACTCCCATCTTTAAAAAGTGTTCCAGAGGAGATCCGGGAAATTACAGGCCAGTCACTGTGACGTCGATACCAGGAAAGTTGGTGGAAACTGTTATTAAGGAAAAAATTAGTAGGCACATTGATGAACAAAATCGATTGAGGAAGACTCAGCATGGGTTCTGTAAGGGAAGATCTTGTCTCAATAACCTGTTAGTGTTCTTTGAGGGAGTAAACAAACATGTGGACAAGGGAGACCCAATAGATGTTGTTTACCTTGACTTCCAGAAAGCTTTTGATAAAGTTCCTCACCAAAGGCTCCAAAGTAAGCTCAATAGTCATGGGATAAAAGGATGTCCTTTTGAGGATCAAAAATGGGCTAATTAAAAGGAAACACAGAGTGAGTATAAATGGGCAATTTTCTCAGAGGAGGGAGGTAAGCAGTGGGGTACCGCAGGGATCAGTACTAAGTCCAATGCTTTTTAACTTGTTTATTAATTATTTGGAGTTGGGAATAAGCAGTGAAGTGGCTAAATTTGCAGATGACATGAAGTTGTTCAGGGTGGTGAGAACCAGGGAGGATTGTGAGGCACTCCAAAGGTATCTGTTGAGGATGGGCGAGTGGGCATCAACATGGCAAATGGATGGCCAAGTGCAAAGTGATGCACATTGGAGCCAAAAATCCTAACTATAAATACATGTTGATGGGGTTCGAACTGGCGGAGACTGACTAAAAGAGAGATCTTGGAGTCATAGTAGATAACTCAATGAAAATGTCGAGACAGTGTGTGACTGCAACGAAAAAGGCCAACGCTATGCTGGGGGTTATTAGGAAGAGAACTGAAAACATATCAGCCAGTATCATAATGCCCCTGTATAAATCGATGGTGCGACCTCATTTGGAGTACTGTGTACAGTTCTGGTCGCCACACCTCAAAAAAGATATTATAGCATTGGGAAAAGTGCAGAAAAGGGCAACTAGAATGATAAAAGAGTTGGAACACTTTCCCTATGAAGAAAGGGTGAAGCACTTGGGGCTCTTTAGCTTGGAGAAACAATGGCTGAGGGGTGACATGATCGAGGTTTATAAGATTATGAATGGGATAGAGCAGGTAGAGAAAGAAGTCCTTTTCTCCCTTTCTCACAGTACAAGAACTCGTGGGCACTCCATGAAATTGCTGAGCAGTCGGGTTAGAACAGATAAAAGGAAGTACTTCTTCACCCAGACAGTGATTAACACGTGGAATTCACTGCCATAGGAGGTGGTGGCGGCTACAAGCATGGATGGCTTCAAGAGGGAATTAGATAAACATATGGAGCAGAGGTCTATCAGTGGCTATTAGCCACAAAGTATAGATAGGAATTCTCAGTCTGGGGCAAGTGATGCTCTGTATTCTTGGTGCTTGAGGGGGGGCAACAGTGGGAGGGCTTCTAGTGTCCTGGCCCCACTGCTGGACCTCCTAGGGGCACCTGGTGTTTTTGGCTTCTGTGTGACAGAGTGTAGGACTGGATGGGCCACTGGCCTGATCCCACATTGGCTTCTCTTATGTTCTTATGTTCTTAACTCCCCCCCCCCCGTTTTTCCCTCATTTTCTCTGTTAATAAAAAGACTCTTTAATTTGAACAAGCTGCCTTTTTACTTTGAGAGTACTCACAGGGACAATCCCTGTAAATTGTGTTTTTATTCCGGTTGCCTACTCTTGCACAGTCTCCCATTCTAATTTCCCCCAACTAACTGGAGATTGTCTCTTTGGGTAACAAAGGGACTGGAATGGATTTGGTTGTTAAACATAACACATGGTGAGAGACACTGGAGTTTCCTGCATCTTCTGGACTAGAGAGAAACAAACTGCATGAATTAGTGTGAAGCATAAGGAAAATTAACTAACACCATTAAAGGGTTACAATATGATACAACATGTTAAGAGCCAATTAAAGTCTCTAAAAAGTAGGTCCCATAGAACTTTCAGAATTATAGTGAGGAATCCGAAGGGTGAAGTAACTGTTTAATTTCATAATGAGCTCTAATTCTGTCCTTTCATGTTGTATACTCTCTTTAAAGAATTTTTGTAGAACAGCGACTTTCAGATCTGCAACAGTATGTCCAGGAATATTAAAACAACACAAAGTGGTAAACACACCTTCTTTTCCAAACCCACATTGGTAGGTAAACACAACTCAATGAAAAGTCTTTTGAAAAAGCATCACCTTATTGCCTCCTTTGAATGCAACTAGGGAAGTAATGTATCTTACCTCTACTAGCAGCTTGCTCCAAAGTATGGGAGCAGCATCTGAGAAGGAGCATGAAGGAAGAGAATGAAACCTCCCTGCTGGAGAACACCAGAAGAAGTACTGGCAAGAGGAATGGAGTACATGTACAGGTTCATAGGGAAAGGTGCTGATCTAGGTATAAAAAACCTGGGTACAAGCCCTTTAAACCAGCATTTTAAATTCAGTTTGGAAACAAATTGGCAGTCAATGGAGTCAAAATTGTTGATTTTTTGTAACAGGCATGCTGTTGTGTTCTGACCTAAAATACATTTCCAGGTTAGATCTCACTAGTCTCAAGATTCCTATAGTATGAATCAGTAGAGCTGGATCAGCTGATTCTAGGAAGGGAGATAATCTAAATTGACAGAACATTTTAAACAACGGTGCCAACTATAAGCAGTGCTGGATCCAAAAGAAGCTCTCAACACAACCCACTAAGGAAAAGGCTACCCTGGCTAAAGTTGGTCATATAATTCCCTCCTTCAGCTAAACATTAGAAATTCCTTTCTAACTTTGTAGGAAAGTGGTTTCTACTCATGGAATTTCTCTCTGTTTCTGATATCATACCACACAATCCTACATATCAAGCTTTGCTATACCACTAATCCTCTTAGTCCATAGTCTACACCACTTCACACCCTACAGGCAACTCACTCTAGATAACATTTAAACGCAGCATCTACCTTCTGGCTCTGGTCATTACAAACTCCTTTTTTATAATTTTCCTAAAACTGTGGCTTATTCATTCTAGATCACGCTAGCTCTCACATGTTAGTTACATATCCTTATTGTTGTAATGTTCACAAATTTATGCAACACTATTTGTACATTGTTAAATTTTATCTGTTTTATCATTAACAAAAAACAATTAAAAAAAGTTTAAAAAAATAAATTCCTGACAGAGCGGTTCCTCAGTGGAACAGGCTTCCTTGGGAGGTGGTGGGCTCTCCTTCTTTGGAGGTTTTTATAACAGAGGTGAGATGGCCATCTGACAGCAATGTTGAGTCTGTGAACTTAGGCAGATCATGAGAGGGAGGGCAGGCAGAGTTGCATCAATGCTTAGTTCTTGTGGCCCTTTCTTACACACCCAGGAAAATGCTGATTGCCACTTTGGGGTCAGGAAGCAATTCCTCTCCAGGCCAGTTTGACCAGGGATCCTGGAGGTTTTTTTGTCATCTTCTGGGCATGGAACAGGGGTCCCTGGGCATGTGTGTGGGGAGGTATTTGTGAACTTCCTGCATTGTGCAGGGGGTTGGACTAGATGCCCCAGGAGGTTCCTTCCAACTCTATGATTCTATGAAATTATCAGTGTTTCTGATGAGTAGCACCTCTGCCAGGGCTGGATTCAGCTTCAGTTTGTCTGGATTCATCTTAAGAAGAATAAAGAAGCTCCGTTGAAAATCATATAGAAGTGGTACCACACGCTACAAAGATTGAACAGAATGTATAATCAGATTTGCTCTATTGTTGCAAGCATAATAGAAAATAACTTGATTTTTATCATCTATGGTTGTCATATCCAAAAATCTCTTGTGATATGGCAATGTCATCTATGGAATAACTACATATAGGAAAAACATGAAACAAATCTTATTAGGTATCTTCCCAGATTTAAGTATAAAAGACAGCCCATTTATCATGAATTTGCTGATAGCAGCAAATATGGTGTATACTTGAACAAAAAGTGTTCTTGACAAAAATTCAGTTTGAAGCAGGAAAAATTAACTCGGACATATCTGAATTTATGGAACAACTTGTTCCTCATGCTTGAGCAAAAAATTGTCCATTAGCTCATAAGACATAATCACATTCCTTACCATGGATGCAATATTTTTAATTACACATATTTATTACTAAGATGCACATATGCATTTGCTAGGTTTCACTGACAATTTGAGTATTTATAGTTAGGTATTTGTAATTCTTTTGATAGAATATATTGAATATTACCTAAGACGTTTTATATAGGGGCTTTGCATGCACTGTTAATTGTTAATACTGTTTCTGGTTCATTGTCGTTCATTACTGAGATGTTGAGAAAGGAGACCTGAAATTGCCTTCCCTGTTTCTACGTAAAGAATGTGTTGGGAAATCCAGGTGAACATTTAAGCACTCTTAACTTTGACAAAGGATAGCTATTTACTAAGGACATATAGTTACTGCTCTACAAGATCCTTTAGGACAGTGGTGGCAAACCTATGGCACGCGTGCCAGAGGCGGCACTCAGAGCCCTCTCTGTGGGCACGCACGCAGTTTGGGCACTCAGTCTCTAAAAGGAAAAAGACGACACAGACTCGAGGCTGGGCTGCTCTCAAACTTACAAAGTATGAGCCAAGGTTAGACAAATTATCAGCATGCATATAACAGCAAAAATCACATTAATTGTTCAAAAGAATGCCAAATGCAAACTTTTACCTCTCAATAAAAAGTTGTTTGTATAATCGAAAGCTCTGTTATTGTGTTTTTCTTTTAAGACAAAAGATGTTAATGTATGAGTTCTTTTTTCTAAACTAAAACCTCAGCATTCAGGTTAAATTGTCGTGCTGCCACTTTGCGATAAGTGGGTTTTGGGTTGCAATTTGGGCACTTGGTCTCTAAAAGTTTCGCCATCACTGCTTTAGGATGTTGAGGGAGTGGGAGAAAGACTAGTAAGTCATCACAGCAATCCCAGGTAGTTTGCATCAAACTGCCTTAACTGGGAACTGTCTTAACTAAACTGCAAGTAACACTTAAATTATTATAGCAACAATTTGCTCTTTCTGGCCCACACGAAGTAAGCCAATAGGTTTTGGGGGACATAAGAGATTCTCCCATTTCACTGTGCTTTACAGATTCATTGCACTGATTATGGCATTAAGTATTAATATGCAAGCTCCTCTCTCAGGCTTGGAGTCCATTTTTCAGGAAGGACATTCATTTTAAGGAGCATGATCCATGCATAGAAAAGTATGGTTACTGAGGTAAAATATCTGTGTGCTGCTGAATTTCATTCTCTATCTGAGTCATTAAAATGATTATAACTGCACATGAAATAATAAGACATTGGACAGGAGTGGAACAGGGGAATACAGGAAAGCAAAAGCTTCCATCAGCTGAATTGCTTTTTTTGTCAAATGTTTTCTTGCATCATTTATGCAGAGATGGAACAGTAACTACTTATTTCCTATTTCCTCTTTACTGTGCACTCACTACTGTTTCTGGCCTGCCAAATCATTTCAATCTTGAATCAACATTAGTATAGGCATTGTTAACATGGGTGGGAATCACCAGAGAAACAGGAAAATGAAACCTCACACTTATACCCATAGCTCCACTTCCCATAACACATTAGACAATAATTTCCTTCTTGATTCCCCCCTTTTCTACCAAATTTCCTCCAAGCATGTACTCTTGAGTTTTGTATTCCTTTCCATTTCTATAGAACCACAATGATTGTGCTGGAGCTGAATACCTAAACATGTAGGTAACCGCTACTGTGTTCTTTTTTGACAAAAACCCTGTGCTAGCTATAGTGGACTTTATGATGGCACATATCACAAGAGAGAATGCCAAACTTTTTTGTGTCAGTAATGAAAATTTTGTCAATTTACAGAGTTCTTCAGAATACTGAGGGAGATTTTTAAAAAATCTGTCGTGGGAGATGACAGCTACTTTGTAAAGGCAGGACGTGAAGAGGAGATGTTCTATGCCAGTGAAAAAGAGGATAATCTTGACACTATACAAGCAGGCCAACAAATGTAACTACAATACCCTCAGAAACCTATTTTGGTTCAACTACCATTTGCAAGACATTCAGGGAGGTGGTTCAACCATGAGTGACAAGGTATGATGGGGCAGTGCAGGGATTTTCCAGCATTAAGTTTCCCCAAGCCTCTCAGCACAGTGCTAATTTACATGGCTTGTCCTGACCACACATAGGAATTATCCAGTATCAGTAACTACTAAAGCTTTGTCATTCCTGCCATCTGAGACTCCAAGGTAGGTTCATGGATGTCTAGCCATGCAACAGTCACCTCTAGGTTGGATTATTCTAACTCGCTGTATGTGGGCTTACCCTTGAGGCTGACCCAGAAAGTCCAGCTGGTACAGAATGCAGCAATGTGGGTCCTTACAGGGATACCACACACAGCTCATATTTATCCTGTGCTGTGCAAGCTGCATTGGCTTCGGGTGGAGTATCAGACCAGGTTCAAGGTTCTGGTATTGACCTCTCCAGGCCCTAAATGATCAGTGACCTACATACCTTTGGGACCACCTCTCCTGGTATACACCCAGAAGAGCACCGCACTCTGCAGATCAAAATCTATTGGTGGTCCCTGGCCAGAGAGACATCTAGTTGTCCTCAACCAGAGCCAGGGCCTTTTCTGCCATGTCTCCAACCTGGTGGAACTCTCTGACAAACAACATCCATGCCCTGTGGGATTTGTTACAGTTCCACAAAGCCTATAAGACAGAGATGTTCTGCCAGGCACTCGGTTGAGGACAATAGTTCCATCCTGGTGCTCCTGCTCCCTCCCCCCTCCTGTGCATTACCAGCTTCTCTTGTGCCATCTCCAGCTACACTGCTATGTTACTGGCTTTTAACCTGTTTTTAATTGATGTTTTATGATTATGTCGTACACCACTCTGAGCCCGGCTTGCCCAGGGAGGGCAGTTAAAAAATACAATAAAATAAATAATAAATAAATATTGTGCCTAAATATCACCCAAAAAAATTCTTCAAGAAAACCATCTCCCCCCTTTAAAGTGCCAACAACATTGAGACTTGGTTTCAACTAGCTAAGCCAAGTGGGATCAAACCTTTTTACCCTTTGCTTGGGTGGCTGATCTTTGAGATGCCCACATAATTTACTTCTTACAATTGAACAGTGATCGGTCATCCTCATCCCGTCTACTTGTGACTTGAAGGCAAGGTAGCAATATCATATTTTTTGGCTGAAATGCAAAAGCACCTTTGGCCAGTACCACATACCTCCACTATTAAGTCAACCAAACATATGTTATTTGAATGTTTGTACTGTTTCAAGGTTGCAGTATGTTTCAGTATGCCTCTAGAACAACAATAATTATTTGCTTTATTGGCACAAGGCTTTGGGTGGAACCACAAAAGGATATTCCCCTTACATTAAAATGTTCATCTAGACAGCTCAAAGTCTATAGATGAGCAATGTGATTGGGAGTTGTGCATTTTAATGCTCCCTCCACCTCTCAAAACAGTCCCTGTATACAGGCAAAATAACTTGCCTGGGAGATGTCTAGGCTCAACCAATATGCTTCATGTGCTAATTTTCAGTATGCAGGAAGTCACCCTCCCCCATGTATTTTTTCAAACATACAACCTCCACACCTGTGGCGTATTTCAAAAAACCTCTCCTACTTAATTTTGCTGAAAGCACAGACTAGACCATTGACCACAAAATGACAACACCAATCACATAACTAGCTGAAAATTTATACTAGAATGTCTAAAACCTCCTGCAATGGTTTGCTCTGGCAACAGAAGGACAGTTTTCAAGTTTATCTCAAATAACAACAAGCTTTAAAAGTTCAAGAGCTTTATTTAATCATGCCTTATTAAAAGAAAGATGTGGGCACACCCATCAGTAGGGTACATGGGAATGTTTCTAAGTTTAGCAGTTATGATGGTTTTGAATGACAGGTAAACAAATACTGTAACCACTTCACAGCAGACATTTCAAGAGCTCTATTGCTACCCAGCCTCCTCAAAAACCACCTCCATACAACTATTTTAAATAACTGTTCTGCTTTCTGCACCACACACCTGCAGCTGGTTTAGCTTTTAGATCTTGCTGTCTATTTTAAATCTTTGTTTAAGTATATAATTCCCACTACTTCATCCTTCATGTGACAGAAAGAGAATCAACCAGTAAACAGAGGAATGATAAAAATCAGCAAAAATTATACAACTGCTACTGGAAACTCCAGCTGTCTCTCATTTTAAGAGATTTGTACATATAAAACCACTAATACATTAAAACCATGTATTAGCATAATAACATTTGCTTTCTTGACCAAAACTATACAAATTTGTTCATTGCTGAAAAGATATTGCTCCATTACCTCTTAAAATCTGCTTTATAAACAAATTTGGGGGTACACTATCAGCCCTCTAATCAAAACCTTGAAGCAGATATTAAGATGGAGAAGGAAACAAGAAAAATGAGTAAGCAGAAAATGTTGTAATACTTGGTGACTGGGCAAGCATTGCAGTGGCCAAATTATTCAGAACGATGAAAACCACAGTGGATTCTGAAAGCTACAGGAGGATCTCTTTAAATTGACTGAGTAAGCAACAATGGTACAAATCAGTTCAATACAGGCAAGTAAGGGTAGTATAAAGTGATGCACAATGAAACATAAAATCCTAACTTTAAATAAAACAGCCAGTATTGTATAGATCTATGGTGCAGCCTATTTTGAAGTACTGTGTACAACTCTGGTGACCATATCTCAAAAACGACATTGCAGACCTGGAGAAAGTGCTTTTTCTCCCTCTCCTAAAATACAAGAAATTGGGGGCACCCAGGGCAACACATAAAGGACAAAGAAAAGGAAAAATAACTTCTTTACTCAATGAGGAATTAAATTGTGGAATTCACTGCCAGCTACTGTAATGATGGCTACCAGCATGGATGGCTTTAAAAGGGGATTGGCAGATTAATAAAGGATAGGTCTATATGTTCAGACTGTCCATCGCTTGTTCCTTGAGCCTCAAGGGTAGAAGGCAGCTGTTTGTATTTTTGTTTGGCCTAAGGGGATTTGAACTTCCAACTGGACAGGAGGCTGTCCTGCCCTTGAAGGGCAAACAGCCACTCTACTGAGCCTATGGAGTGCTGCTCCAGTGTCCAGTCACCTTTGAGAGGGGGGGGGAATGGAATGTTAGAGGGAAGCATAGGAGGAGTTAGTTCAGATCTGCCTCAGGGAAAGTGCAGTGATAAGTTTTCAGTCTGCCTCAGTAAAGGGAGACAGCTTACTACAACACAAGCCCAAGGAAAATGACAACAGAACACCACTGGTGGTCACCTACAGCTCAACAACTCAAGCCAGTTCAACACATTATTAATGACCTACAACTCATGCTGGATAGTGACACTTCCCTCAGTCAGGTACGGGGGGGGGGGGGGGAGCTTTTCTTGCTTACAGACAGCCTGCTAACCTTCTCACTCACAATGATAAACTACTTAATAGTCACATGAACTTTGGTATCAAGGCCTGCAACAAACCAAGATACCAACTTTGGTCTCATATAGATCCTAGCAACACCATCAGTGGTCCCAGCAACATCAGCCACACCATCTTAGGTTCATACTCCAGTTCATCCTCTAATGTGATTTGTGCCATCATGTGTCAGCAATGTCCTCCCTCCCTCTATAATGGACAAACAGGTCAGTACCTTCAACAAAGAATTAATGGGCATAAGTCTGACATCAGAAACCACAACACCCAAAAACCAGTGAGGGAACATCTTAACCTTCCAGGACATTCAGTTGCTGACCTAAAAGTAGCAGTTCTCTTACAAAGGAATTTCAAAGGGAGATTAGAAAGAGACTGCTGAATTGCAACCGGATAAGGAAGCTCAAGACAATGCATCCATCTGGATTGAATTGAGACCTAGGTTTCCTGTCTCATTACCAATGCTGATTTCTCCATGCCTACTACCTCTCTGCATATCACACTTAATCCATTCACACCTGGTATTGTCATTTGCCTGCTAATGTCATTTGGCATCTGAAATCACTTCACTTTCCAATATATAGGACAGATGGACTCACATTCTAGCTGTATTTAAAGACGTGAGCAGAGACTCACAAAAACTCATACCCTACCACAAACTACTGGACTCTTACTCTTTTCTAGAGAGCCAATTTGGTATAGTCATTAAGTGTGCGGACTCTAATCTGGGAAAACCAGGTTTTATTCCCCACGCCTCCATTTGCAGCTGCTGGATGACCTTGGACAAGCCATAGCTCTGTACCAGCTGTTCTCTCAAGGACAGCTCTCTCAGAGCTCTCGCAGCCCCGTCTACTTCACAGGGTGTCTGTTGTGGGGAGGGGAAGGGAAAGGAGTTTGTAAGCCACTCTGAGTGACGGGTGGGGTATAAATCCAATCTCTTCTTCTTCTCTTCTTCTAGTGCTACAGACAAACATGGACACCCATTTTCATCAGTCACTTAGAAAAATATCTGAGTGTATCAACTGTGCCATTTAGTAGACAGGAATACAAATAGGGTTGCCAGTCCCCAGGTCCCAGTGGGGGTTCCCCCCAGTTTTCAGGGCTTCTGCCCGCCACCAGCCAGCAGGGGAAACCCTAACAAGATCCTATCACATCCATTCTTTATCTATTTTTATGCCAATTAAAAGAGGATCATGTAATATGATCCTCTTGGAACTGATAACAAGGTTTTCCCATTGCAGGTCCTCCACTCTCCCTCACAAAGATGAGTGTTTGGAAAAAGGGTAGATAGTAGGGATCTCTCTCAGGTGTGCCAACACTGTGAACTTTTTTTCTGCAGAACAGTTATTTTAAAAAATAGTTCCAAGAGTTCTTTAAAAAAGTATGAAAACAAGGTTTCCCCATCTCTAGCCTATATTACAAAATACCCTATCTATGTCACAGGGTGTATCTGCAAATCTCTATAGAGCTATTTTTGTTTATACCTCCATCACCTTTTATTGAGCACATTCTTTAGCAGCAAACCTCTACTTGTTCATGACAGGTGCAAACCTGACCTTGATATTCTTGTGTGCACTGCTCTCTCCACCCTTCATGCTTGGAGTGCAGTTGAAAGCCTCCTGGTTTTGCAACCTTTCATCACTCCAATTTGCGATGAAAACTGAATAAAGATCCCTGGAAAAACTGGAGCTTGTTTCTTCCCCAAATGATTGAAACCACAGTTTAGAATTCTAGTTTATCATGGAAGAAACAAACTCAGCTTCGGTTAGACCAAGCACCAGATTCAAAGCTAAGTGGAGTTTACTGAAGGGCAACCTCCTTCAAGCTGTTGGAAAGGAAAATGGAGGAGGAGGGGAGGGACATACAAAACAGGAAACAAGCCATAAAGAACAAACTTTGGACCCATCAAGAACTTGTTTGTTTGTGACATCTGAATTGGTCATTCTGGAAGAATTTCTGAAAGAATCCTGAAAAGACATTTAATGCACCCAAACTGTACTATAGCAGTGGGTTTTTTACAGTTTTTCTTTCACAATGATAACAGTCATTATTTATTATTACTGCTGCTTTTTTTAGTTAGGACACAGAGATTACCGTTTCATCCCCCCAAAAAGTAGGATCCAATAGTAAACACGTGTTAAGCTGTCTCTCTTTTGAAAAGGTTTTCACATGACCAGTTCCTTAAACCTGTGCAGTTAGCACCTCACTTTCAGAGTCTGGGCATCTTCTACATGGAATGAGGGCAGTAAGAAAGCAGCACAAAGGGCAACCTGATCTTATAGTCTACTGTGCAGTTTACTAAAGGCTGAACAGTTCATTATATGAGCAGTTTCTAATGTTAAAAAGCAGACCTAGAGGCTCCAGATTTTGATTAAGGGCAGTGGTTGATTCTTTCCCTCTGCATTGTTTTCCAGTTTGAAATTACCCACTTGGGTCAGCTGTTAGCTCCAGTAAGGACGGCAAACAGGTATAATAGATTGCCTGTCTTTTTCTCTGAGGCTAACAGCAACTCAGGGGAGAGGGAACAACAAAACTCTAGTCTATGGAGCTTCATTCAGATGGAAAGAAGTCTACAGAAGTGTTATCTCCACAGGCAGCAAAACTATCTGTGCAATGACACACTTACACACATTGTATCTCTCCTCCTCAGTCTTCTAATTAACAACATCCAGCAAAAAATTGGTCACTTTTTAAGGCATTTTCCGTTCGCTTCTCAATATAGTTGCAAGAACTATGGTTCCCTAGACAGTGCTGCCCCAGTTTTACAGCCCCCTTTAAGTGGTATTGGGAATTTTGTACCAATTGGAAGAATAGTGGGGGGGTTGCAGCTTGCCTTATGTAATGGGCATCCAAATTCTTCCTTTTATTGCTGCATTAAACTTCAAGATTAAAAAAAAACATAAAGAACACAGCTAAGGTGACTGTTGGATTTTTGTAAAGTATGCGGGGAGAACCAGCATTCAGCATTTGAATAATTTAGAAAGGCAGTCTTACACAAACCAGATTCAAATCTCACAGATTCAGACTTTCCCATTTGTAATATATAGGGATAATAATACCAACCTCCCTCATACTGTTGTTAGGATTACTGAGATAAGAAATTATGTAGCACTTTGAACTTTCTAACACACAGTGGAACAATAATACCAATCATTTATATTATGTGAGTTTCTGAAGGACACCGATTCCTTTGTACATAATGATCTTCAATGGCAAAAAGACAGAAAACCTATTATACTTGTGGCTCTATGAAAGTGTTTTTCAAATGCCACAGGCTTACTTAAGGAAACAGATTGCTTTATCCTCCACATATGGATCCCCTGACCTTTGTTCTATGACTGCTCACACATTACCTCATTGGGCTTTTCTGCACCTCTCTGTTTCCCTGCTGTTCTTCCAGAGCTGTTAATCACCCTCTGTGTTGCGCTGCGCTTTCACTTTCTGTGTGCCTCGGGTCTTTTTGGAATTTCTGCATACTTTTATAGCCATTCAGTGGTGACTTCGGAGTCAGTACAGTGTTGCCCCAGGGTATCCAAGAGTGCTTTTGAGGCAGACTTAAAAGTCTGATTTGCTTCAGAGTAGGAGGTAATGCTAAGGAGACATCTTACCTTGGACTGTGTGACACCGCCCATGTCTCTGACCATTTCCACCTCCTTTCTTCTGTCACATCTCCCCCAGGTTTGATTTCTCCCAATCTGTTCCTTCTTGGGTGGCAGCAGAGAGAGAAATAAAAAGCTGAGCTTCACCCAGCTTTTGCACATTGCACCCTAGGGATCTTTTCCCCTTTCCCCAAAGCCAATCTGCACACAACATGGAGGACAGGTATAGGGGTAGCCTGGGGAGGTCCTCCATGAGTTTGATGGTTCTAGCAGTGGGGGTGGCGTTCTTGGGTGGCAGCAGAGAGAGAAATAAAAAGCTGAGCTTCACCCAGCTTTTGCACATTGCACCCTAGGGATCTTTTCCCCTTTCCCCAAAGCCAATCTGCACACTACATGGAGGACAGGTATAGGGGTAGCCTGGGGAGGTCCTCCATAAGTTTGATGGTTCTAGCAGTGGGGGTGGCGTTTGACACACTCCTCCCCATCTTTGCATATTGGATCCTAGAAAAGGATCTTTTCCCCCTTCCCCAAAGGCAATCAGTATACAACTTGGAGGGCAAGTAAAGGGGCAACCTGCGGGGGTCTGCTGTGAGTTTGATGCCTCTTGCTTGCAGGGAGGGCATTTGACACACTCCTCCCCCCTTTGCGCACTGGACCCTAGGGAGGGATCTTTTCCCCCTTCCCCAAAGCCAATCTGCACACAACTTGGAGGGCAGGTAGAGGGGCAGCCTGGGAAGGTCTTCTGTGAGTTTGATGCTTCTAACTTGCAGGGGGGCTGTTTGACACACTTCTCCCCCCTTTGCACACTGGACCCTAGGGAGTGATCTTTTCCCCCTTCCCCAAAGCCAGTCTGTACACAATTTGGAGGGAGATGTATTAAAAGGAATGACAGGATTGCCCATTCGAAACAATGGGAGAAGCTTAAAGGCCCTTTTTTAAAATTAGGACCCCTGAGATGCTACCCCTCCCAACAGACAAGCCAGCCAACTGCAGAGCTGGCATGCCTCTATGGTTTGTGCATGCCTGGAGTGGCCCAGCAGCAGCTAGTCAAAGGGGGGGAGAGCATGGAGAAGAGAGAAAGGGGGGTACAGTGTGCCCCATCCCTTGCTCATGTACTTGCCCAAGTTGGTGGCAACTGGACCACCCCTAGACGTCACAAGTGATGTCCTCACACCAATTAAGAAAAACTATGCTTTTCTGTTGTAGCTGCAGAATGTATCCATAAGAGAATAAAATAATATGTAAACGACAGGCAAATAAATTTAAAGTGAAGCTTAACGGCTTGACTACTTGGATTCTCTGCAGTAAACTACAGTAAGCTGTGTATGCAGAAAGGGCCATTCCCCTCTCCATTCTATTGCATGTATATATCTGGCTTAATGGCAGTTTACACAACAACTTCTATGTACATTGTAATCATTATGGCAAAAATTCCATGCATACAAATTTTACTTTAACTTGTGTGAATTCATTCACAGCAGAAATTGCATGCAAGCTCACACAAACTGGATTGTACATGTAGTGAATCAGGTCAATCAACTGTGTTATGTGAGTGAGCATTCAGAGACCTGATCTGCACAGAAATTGTGTAAACAAAAGTTGCATTCCCTGAGCACACCCCTCCATAATGCTGTGCTGGTACTCTTAGAGCTAACTATTAGAACTGTTTCCCACACATACTCAGAAATGTACAAAGACTGTTGTGAGGCGATATCATGAATAACTATCAATAAAAAAGACACCTGAGAAAAAGGCTACTCTGAAAACATTAACAATAATTACCTGATTAGCTATGCTCTCTGTGTGTATTCTAGTAATTAGTGGCTTACAGAAAAATATTATCAAGCAGAAAACATGAGATTTCAAATTAAACTATAAGAAAAATCTTTAGTTGAAAATATTGCTGTTACCTCACATGACCTAAATATGACATGTCCTACACTATATTATGAATAAACTTGTATTTTAAGAGATACTTAATACAAGCATTCGGCCAATCTTAAGAACTCCAAAAATTATAATGAATACACCACTGCAATCAGCTGAACCTATGAATTCAGGCTCCACTTTTCTTCAAATAACATTTTCAGAGTTTGTTTTCCCTGTAACACAGCCAGTGACCAAAAGAAAAATGAACTTTGAGTCAAACAACCATGTGATGGGATGGAATTCTGTGACTGGAACTCCAGAGATGGTAATTGGTCCTATAAAGCACAGGGGAATATTTATTTACAAATCACGAAGTAACAGTATAATCAAGTAGTTAAAACCATGTTTCTCATAAAACACAAATAATACACAAACAGGGTGGATTCTCCTCAACAGATGCTCAGTTTGAGCTGGATCTATTCGGCCAGCATTGTCAGCAGGGGGGGCGAGATAGATTTGGATGTCCACTGCTTCTTCTGGCCCCATGGAGCAGCTCCATCTTGCAGGCAATGCAGAATTGTAACAAATCCTGTAGGGCCCTAATCTCAAGAGGGAGCTTGTTCGACTAGGCTGGGGCCAGGAAAGAAAAAACCCTGGCTCAAGTTGAGGCGAGCCGGACATCTTTGGACAACCAGAAGATGTTGATCACTTGAGCGCAATGCTCTGCGAGGGACATATGGGGAAAGATGGTCCCAAAGATATGGATTGGGGCCACAGCACAGGTGAAGGTGGGATTTTACTTCTGTCCCCCATGCCATTTTCCCCATCAAGAATGCTCCCAGGTTCTTCTAAGCCCTGTTAGGGGGGAAAGAAGACAGGTGCAATATGTCTCCTGCTTTCTTTTTCATGCATACAACTTGTATTTTGGGGGGATGAGGGGAAGTAACCTCACAACTTAGAGATATTAGCAGTTCCACCAGATGTTTACTATTTGTTTTCAAAGTGAACTCTATGATGTAGTACATGTGTTTGAATTCATAATCATACAGTGGAAAACCATTACAGTCCTAGCTCCTGAGCATGATTACACTTTTGCAAAAGTGATGACACTTTATTGCAAAAGAATTTCAGAAACTAGACTAGAATGAGAGAATGCTGAATTACAGGTTATTAACAACACTCAGGACAATGGAACCCCTGGGCTTAACAGAGACATCAATTTCTTATCTCACTACACATACTAATGTCATTCAGTTCTCACATCTATTTGTAAACCCTTTTATTATGCTGTATGCTAATCTGCTGCCATTCACAGGTTTTACCAATTGCCTTAATCCAATTTTAGCTATATTTGCTGCTATTCATAGGTCTTACCCAGCCCCGTAGCCAGGAAATGGGGAGGGATTGCCAGGGGTGGTAATTAACAGAGTTAATTAAATTAGTTTTTGTAATTAAATTAAGGAGGCCCAAAGTTATTTCACTTAATGTCTTAACCCATCTTAAGCTCCCCCCCCCCCCCCCCACTGCATCTGCACCAGACGGGATGGGAAGATCTTGTCACTTGCTCTTTTCCCATTTTAGTGTTGTGATAGGATTGATCCCCTGCCATCCCCATTTTTGTGGAGAGAATGCATTTTAACAAAAACTTCCAGGGGTCTCCATTTCAGTAAGAGTGTGGAAATTCTTGTTTTGCTGGGTCTTGCATTATTGTGGGATCCTTCGCTGGATGTCTGTTGGTGGGGGGGGCTTGGAGGGAGACGTGACTGATTTTGTTGTTTGGAAACAAATCAAAGCCCCCCTCCAACAATCCAACTGAGATGCAGCAGGTTCGGCTTCTAGCTGTGGGCAAAGTCATCCTTGTGAAGGACTCATGCACCAGCAGAGAGGTATTTTTGCAGGGCTGGAAGGGCTATGGCCCTGGTCTTGCCTTAATCCAATCTTAGCTGTAATTGGCCCTTCCTGGCAACATCCTCCTCACACACTACCTACATGTCATGGTTGGTGACTTCTATCTCAATGTATCAGAAGAAGTGTGCATGCATATGAAAGCTTATACCCAGTCCCAGAATAAATCTTTGTTAGTTTTAAAGGTGCCACTGGACTCAAACTTTGTTCTGCTGCTTCAGACCAACACAACTACCCACCTGAATCTACTTTTGCACTCTTTCATGCCAAAGTCTTCCTGTGAGCATAGAAGGTGATCTGCAATCTATGACTATCTTACCTAGTTAAAAATGACTTCACTATATCTATAGTTATATAGAATCCAATTGCTGAGAGCTCTCAGAGCAGAATTATTTTCCCATTCTCCCAATAGATATTAAATTAAATCCTAAAGCATAATGATTAAGTTCTATCTAAGCAACTTCTGGCAACATTCCAGAAAACAGCACAGAACAGAGCTGTAGGCTGAAACCATATGTGCATTTTAAGTACTTTAATAATCACCAGAGAACCATCCGTTTCAGTTAATGCACATTATCACAGGGCACAAGTTTTTAGTCCACTTTTCTAGTAAGTGTTGGAGAAAACATTCCCTCACGTATTACTCTGAATGTTGGTCCATGCTTCCCTGCAGTTCCATCATAATGGAACTGGTCACAGTCTGACAGTGTGTGATCAGCCTATATGCATAGCTTCCACATCACCCTATCCCCAGATCCTTCGTCATCCTCTTCTCTGGTGAATCTGAGGAAGCTGGGGGGGAAAGGATTTATCAATGCCTTCTCAATGTTTTCAATATTAAACTATTATGTGTGGGTGTACATACATCCCCCTTTGAAGAAAAGATGAAACAGCAATGTAATACAGAATCAGAAAGTCTCCAATACTGTAAAAAGTAATATGCAAGAATATAAGGGAATGCAGATCACACTGAACTCTCTGTTTCCATATAATACGGAGCACAGAGTTAATCCACTATAAATCCAGATGTGCTAGTATTTCCCACTGAACACTGATTTTGAGCTACTATAAGATGTTATTAATAGTTCCTAGCAGTAATGAAGTGGTGAAATATTAAGAAATGAGTTTTTAAACAGAAAATATCCCTTGATGTAAATAAGACACTAAAATTATGCTGGGTGTTAGGCTTCAAAATCCTGATAGTCCCATCAGGAATGAACTCCAAGGCTTGGTCCATATATTAAAACAACGGAGAAGCAGCCACTTCGTGAAAACAGATGCACTTTGATGCAACACGACCAAGGAAGTTGGTTGTATAAAGAAGCTTCCTACACAGTTGGAACCATTTCAGTCCTATCAGTACATAAAAGCCCCTGAAGAAGATGATTTACAGTGACAGGCTGAAATCACCATAAGTACGTTGGATACCATAAGTAGCACTTTACAGTGCTCTATTTCAAGTTGATATTGTGATATGAGAACTCAACCCCTGATATATAACTTAAGGTTTTTCTACCTCTGTCTCTGTGATAAAACACCATGCAGTAAACCACTTCCAAGGAATTAAAAGTATGTAGTTGATCTCTAGGATGGTGTGCACTAAATAGCAAGGCATGATATCAAAAGTGTTGCAACTTATTTAATAACCGAATACTGCCACAGATCAGTAACATAGAATCCCTTTGGCAAGAGGGTTGTTACAGCAAGCTTAACCTACTGTTACTTATGGATGTAACCTTTCCCAAGGAAGAAGAGGTCACCGTTTATTTTTACACATGACAATCTCTATCAATGTTTCAAATTTAAAATAATTTCTTCTCTGACATTACCTAGCTAGAAAACAGCAGGTTGGCAACCAGCCAGAAGCAACCCTAACGAATGAAAGCAGGAACCACCCTCTGTCTGCAAACGAAAAAAAAAAGACAGGAGTAATTTAGGCCTAACTACATGCTACACTGCTTCAGGTCCACCTGGATCCTGTCGAACCAGACATTTTGATCATGAAAGTCCCAGTGGATTCTGAAACTTAATTTTCAGGTGCATATGTGGTACTGTGGTGCACAGGGAGAGATGGTGTAAGCCTTATCCCTGCCTGTGGTTCCCAACCCCCAGGTGGTGGCTGGAGATCTCCTGGGATTACAACTGATCTTCAGCCAATGGAGATCAGTTCACCTGGAGAAAATGGCCACTTTGGGAGATGGACTCTATGGCATTATATCCAACTGAAGTCCCTCCCTTCCCCAAACCCTATCCTCCTTAGGCTCTACCCCAAAATCTCCAGGTATTTCCCACCTGGGAACCCTATCCCCACCCTATGCCATTCTCCTGACCTGAAATTCATGTGGGCCTAGGGGAGCCACTATTTGCCCTACTGTAGAAACAGAAGCGTATTGATGGATTACAAATGTACTCATGATCTACATGTCAGTTTTCTCAATAGGGCAAACAGTGGCTCCACAGAACCATTTCAGATAAGGAAAGAAGCACCAAGCCAAAGAGACAAGCCTTTGCATGGCAGAGTTTCAATCCAAATTAAGTGCCAACATGAACTCACAGCATATATAAGGTTTGACAGGACCTGGAAACAATATAACTTGTAGTTAGCCTCAACTTTAGAGACAATATGGAACAATTGCCTAGGTTTTTTTATCCCCACTGGCTATGGCTCTATATTGCTCATTCATATGGGAACCAATAATGTTTCAGGAAAAAACTGGGAAAAAATAGCAAAGACTATAAAATACAGCTGGTGAGAATAAAGAATAAAAAGCCCCACCTAGTCTCAGTAGACCTCCACCACAGAAAGAAGAAGATATACCCTAGAGGTAAACAGATTAGTAGCAAAAACAAACAAACCAAACATTTTAACGGTTTTAGTGGTTAGTGAGATTGAAGTGAAATGTAAAACTATATTCACATCAGTTTAATAATTTAAAAGAACTGTCACACTGTCTATAATGACCACTAACGATGGGGGGGGGGGGGGTTTGTTAAATAAACGTTACCAACCAGCCTGAGGCACAGGGATTGAAAAAAGAATGGTGAATACAGAATATCTATATCTTGCCCATATTTTAAACAGAAATGACTCAGACAACCCAGAATTTTTTACTTTAACTTCAGCTGAATGTAACAATACATTTTATTTTTAACAGTCCTTCCTTATTGTGATCCATTGTGTCAAAGAAAGTGATTTTTGCTACCTAAGATCTTGATAAGGTTCAAACCACATACCTGCTAGGGAATCCCAGCCCTCCAGTGGGGGCAGGGGACCCCCTGATTTGGCAGGCTCCTTCCTGACACCGGCAAGCTTGCCAACAGGGGAAGCTCTGCTCACAAATGCACACTCCCCCAACCAATTCAGGATAAACCAAAAGCACTTCTCCAACATGATGAAATCACCATGCCAAGGATGCTGGGGGGGGGGGTGACACTCTGTTTTTGGGGTAAAATTCTATGGTTTTGAGGTCAAAATTACCATAGAGTTTCGCCCAAAAAGCAGAGCACCGCCCTCGATGTGATGATGTCACTGCCAGATGGCATCATCACGTCCCGGGGGGGGGGGGGGGGCTTCCAATTTGACCAGAAGTTGCTCTGCACAACTTTCGGTCTCCCTGAAGTGCCCCAAAAATGCCCTGCCAGCCAGATGAGTGCACCTGGCAACCCTAATACCTGCTTCTGGGATAGCAGTAACTACCACTACTGAACACAGGATGTTGGGGTAAGTTGTACTTCAGTAACACTCCTTCTGCCCCAAGCATTTTCCCTCTGCTCTGATCAAGCTGATTACAATATGCATTGTACCTCTGCATTCCTTTACAAGCATTCTTTACAACACCCCTCTCACCTTCTGACTCTGTTAAAAAGACTCAGAGATCTCTATTCCCACTCATGTATGACAAAGGGAGGTTTGAGTCTTGAAAGCTTATACTCTGAAACTCTTGTTGGTCTCTGAGGTGCTCCCGGACTCAAATCTAACACTTCTTGAAGGACTGAATGTTTCTGCTCACAGTCAAAATCTGACTAAAGTCTGACTGGCTATTGAGCTGCAGTCTTGCTTCCATGTGTGTCATGACTCATTTGTTGGTGCCACCCCATGCTTCTTCAGTTTCTGGAAAATTTTCCTACTGTAGAACACTTTGTTGAGACTGTTCTGTGCATCTGGTGCCCATCTGCAACATCAGGAATGAAGCACTCTAGAACTTAACCCAAACCCCTGTATTATATATGAATGCTCTTTAAGAGGGAGAAAATTCAAAAGAAAAAAAGTCTGTACTCTATAGTGGAGGTCTTACCTTTGCTTTAGAAGCCAACTCAAGTGTCATGTGGGAAGACAGTCTATTAATTTATTAAACTTTGCCTGGGTTAGTGATACTCCGCTAGAACTTACTTGATAAAGTGAAAAGGAAAATAAATTAGAGCTTTTGATACATTTAGCATTACTAGAATGGATTCATTCTGGGTTAGATCCAATAACTGTTTTCTATTGGCATTAACACATTTCCACCAACAGAAGGGAGCCAATTTTCGCCAACCCTCCCTTCCACTGCAAAGCTCCACTTTGCGCCCACACTGAGGGTCATCAGGAGCCATGTTTCATGGAGCTCCATAGGAAGCAGGAAAGTTCCATTCCATCAGCAGAGCTCCACGGATGGTACCCTGGAGCCAATCCAATGTGTTTTTCACAGTTTTGCTGGCAGGAAATGACTCCATTGTAGTGGTGTATGATAGATGTATGATTTAATACTGTTACCTCTATTCCCAGAACAAAATGTTCTTTAAATATTAACATCATATTGCAAATATATAGGTGATATTGTGAAACCATGTAAAACATTAAAATATGAGTTACGGAGCTCTGCAAATCTCACTCATAAAACTTTAATCTCTCCTTGAATGAATAAAGCAAAGATTTGCCTTGCCCACCTAAATAAGTATTGGAACAATTTCTCAGTTTATTACAGATAAACTATAGAAATGTTCCCATTCACATTGGTAATGTGTGTGGCATAAATGATGTAAAATTCTATGGGCAAGCTATCTACAGAGTGAAATGGTACAACCATTTTGTAGAAGTAGTCTATTCATTAACTTCAAGGGGTGTTTCATGTTTTCAGTCTTGTGTCTTTTAACCTTTAACAAAATCAACACATAAAAAGTTGCCTTTTTATGTACAGTGTTGATGGCTACTACAACACTTCTGCCTAAATTTAGATGTCTTTCAGAAATTACTACTGATAATAATGCTGTTATGCTGACAGCTTAACAATATTATTTGTGAATGATATTATTAAGTTACCAGCATAACAAATTAATACAAACACAGATCTAAATAATATAAACAGCAGCAGCATTTCAGCCAGACACCAACACATTGTAGCTTGTTTACTGTGGACATCAGATACATTAATCTCTTTTCAGCTTCAGTCACTGTGAAATATTACTCAGGACAGGAGTACGGTTCCTGGTGTCCTCTGCTACTATGGCAGGGCCCACAGAGGTTCCCAGTGTCCTCCACCACTGCAGCTAGGCCGGGAGAATTTCCTGGTGTCCTCCGCCGCCAGGCCTGGAGAGGTTCCCAGAGTCCTCCACTGCCATGGCCGGGCCCAAAGCAGCTCCCTGTGGCAGCCTCCACCAACTTTACAGTGAGTGCATTCTCTGTCTATGAGCAGACAATGCTTTTTTAACTTGGGGGGAATTTAGTCCCCCAATATATTTTTTAAAAACCTTTCAGAGCTTTTTGCAAATCTGGGGGGGTCCCCAAGTTTCCAGAAAAATCTGTTCAGCATCTGTGTGGCCCCAATCCACAGATTTAGATATCTGCAGATGGGGAGACAGATTTTATTATTAGAACTATAGATTCAACAGTTTGGGACACTTCACTATGTTCTGCATAGTGGTCACAGTGGCTTTAAAGATATGGCTGTCCCCAAAGACATGGCCCCAAATGTTTCCTAGTTTCCAAATATCAATACATAATTATTCATATACACAGCTAGTTCACACAGTGAATAAATTGGAAATGCCAAACTTACAGTAGGAAGGTGTGCTCATTCATACAATGTAACATGCAATGCAGAGTATGGGACTTCCAGCAAGCTTTTGATAAAGTTCCTCATCAAAGGCTCCTAAGTAAGCTCAATAGTCATGGGATAAAAGGGCAAGTCCTTTTGTGGATCAAAAATGGGCTAATTAAAAGGAAACACAGAGTGAGTATAAATGGGCAATTTTCTCAGAAGAGGGAGGTAAGCAGTGGGGTACCACAGGGATCAGTACTCAATCCACTGCTTTTTAACTTGTTTATTAATGATTTGGCACTGGGAGAAGTGGCTAAATTTGCAGATGACATGAAGATGTTCAGGGTGGTGAGAACCAGGGAGGATTGTGAGGCACTCCAACGAGATCTGTCAAGGATGGGCGAGTGGGCATCAACATAGCAAATGGGGTTCAATGTGGCCAAGTGCAAAGTGATGCACATTGGAGCCAAAAATCCTAACTATAAATACACGTTGATGGGGTTCGAACTGGCAGAGACTGACTAAAGGAGAGATCTTAGAGTCGTAGTAGATAACTCAATGAAAATGTCGAGACAGTGTGCGACTGCAATGAAAAAGGCCAACGCTATGCTGGGGGTTATTAGGAAGAGAACTGAAAACAAATCAGCCAGTATCATAATGCCCCTGTACAAATCGATGGTGCGACCTCATTTGGAGTACTGTGTACAGTTCTGGTCGCCACACCTCAAAAAAGATATTATAGCATTGGGAGAAGTGCAGAAAAGGGCAACTAGAATGATAAAAGGGTTGGAACACTTTCCCTATGAAGAAAGGTTGAAGTGCTTGGGGCTCTTTAGCATGGAGAAACGACGGCTGAGGGGTGACATGATCGAGGTTTATAAGATTATGCGTGGGATAGAGCAGGTAGAGAGAGAAGTACTTTTCTCCCTTTCTCCATGAAATTGCTGAGCAGTCGGGTTAGAACAGATAAAAGGAAGTGCTTCTTCACCCAAAGAGTGATTAACACCTGGAATTCACTACCACAGGAGGTGGCAGCGGCTACAAGCATGGACGGCTTCAAGAGGGAATTATATAAACATATGGAACAGAGGTCCATCAGTGGCTATTAGCCACAAAGTATAGAAAGGAACTCTCACACTGAGGCAAGTGATGCTCTGTATTCTTGGTGCTTGGGGGGGGGGGGGCAACAGTGGGAGGGCTTCTAGTGTCCTGGCCCCACTGGTGGACCTCCTGAGGGCACCTGGTGTTTCTGGCCACTGTGTGACAGAGTGTTGGACTGGATGGGCCACTGGCCTGATCCAACATTGGCTTCTCTTATGTTCTTATTTTCTTATCTGGAAGAATGAATGCCTGCGCCTCATGATTATTCTATATCAGAAAATAAAAATCCTAATGGCTCAGGGCAAATTGTACAGCAATATATTAGTAGAAATGAATTATATTTTCTAAAGGCTCTCACTCTAGCCCTGTTCATGTATTACAGTGGGTACACATACATCCTGACTGTACATGCATATATCTGTTTATAAGAAGAAGCTGCCCTGAGTTAACTTTGCAAATGAAACTGAGAACTGGTAATGTATGGTTTACATCGTACATTCAGCTGTATATGCTTTGACTGTAACATGAGAATTGCTCAGTGCACATACAAAGAACAACCAAGTGTATACTGTACACAGATTGTACATATGTTCACCAATGTTTATGAACAGGGTTTTCTGTTTATGGGGGAAGCCAAGAGGAAGCATATCCAAAAACAAAAAAGTCAAACTCCTCACAGAGATATCCTTATTACTATTATACTCCACATGCAAGGCACAAGGCTAAAATCTTAAACACCTCCAAATCTGCCCTAATTTTATTCTCATTCCAGGGCACAAACAGTCTGCATTCTCATTCTCCCTCCATTACTAACAGCAGTGCTTTCCATCTCACCCATTCAGAATGAACTGAACTGGGAGAATTTAAAGCCCCTGCCCCTGACTAAGAATGGAGTACAAACCATTTTCAGCTTGGAAACAGTTCATTCAGTCACTTCTACTGTACAGGGCAAATGCTCTTCTTCCAAGTAAGAAATATTTTTTCTTCACCCCCTGCATAAGCAAAATATTTTTCACATATCTGAGATTCACAAACATTAGCTAAAAACAGATTACCAGGCTTTGTACGCCGCTCTGAGCCTGCAATTGCAGGGAGAGCGGCTTAGAAATCAAATAAATAAATAAAATAAAAATATAAAACAAGAAGGTGGCAACCAAATGTTTAGCTGACTGATTCAAATGCAAAATGGCCACAGTGCTCTATTTCCTCTGTCTTTCTTCTCAGGTTTCTTTCTCTGTTATCTACCTTTGCATCAGGTTCCTATTCTCAGGGCCAAACTACATGCTAGTGTTTTTAAAGAGTTGGGTCCGCCTTCCCTAGGCCCAATTCAAGTTCCCAGCAGCTTCACAGCCGTTGCAGGAAATGGCTTCTAAAAACATGTGCACACACAAGAAGAGCCCAGAACACCACAGTGGGGGAGGGCTCCTGCTTTCCCCGCCCCAAGCTGTTTTCCTATGCAGAAAAAGTGCTGAGAGTTAGTTCCCTTTTTTGCTGCTCCATGTGCACAGAATACTCCACATGGAGCAGCAAAAATGGGGAAATTCCCCCCAGAGCTGTTTCCACACAGGAAAATGGCTTGGGGGGGGGAAGGCAGGAGCAAGTCCGTTTGGATGCTTAAAAAAAAAAAAAAAAGAATCCATTCCCCACAGCTGCTGATCAAGTAAAGGAAACCTGGACCTGACTCTTTAAAGACTGTATGTGCAATTAGGCCCTCAGTCCCTTACTTTGTCTGCCACCCTCCTTTGGCAACTTTGCCTCTGGACACCACCTACTCTCTTGGCTTCCCTCTCTCTTTGCCGCTTTTCTCTGCCCCACAAAGTTGATTGTGCCCTCAGCAACCTGCGTAAATTTCTAATCCCAGCTAAACATATAATTTTCCCTTTCCCTTTGCCATCAGAAAAGATGAACTGCAAACATTCTGAGAGTCTATTTTGCTGCACATCTGGAATGTCTGTGAACATTCTGAATAACTGAACCCAATCAACATCAGAAGCTCACCACTATAAATGCAATATAATACAATCACAGTTTTATAGCTGTAATCAATTGTACATCCCACAAATTGCGGTACACACACTTCTCAGCAGTTATATACACCTGTCTCATGTCCAGATTCATTTGCTTGACCTCTAGTAATTTTGCAGACATCTCAGATTTTTTAATCACCTTATGCTGCAGGACAGCATTAACTTCAGAAGCATACCAGTATACACTGATCACTGAGAGCAGGAATTCCCCCTTTTTAAATTTTCTGCTTAAGCTGTTTAACTCCGCTTGACTCTAGACTTTAATGATATGCTTAATACAGCCCATCTAATACCTTTCCTAGGATCACCTGCACTGCACAGCCTCATCCCCTATAGCTCCTCTAGACCTCCTTCTATCTCCGGACTCACCTCCATCTCCCCACTGACTTCTGCCCTCCTCCTCTTGCCATCATCCATAGTAGCAACTGTGTGATACTCTCTCACTTCAGTTTTTGCAGGGCTAATATTCTTTCACAATCTGTAAAAAGGGAAAGAGCACACCTGTATAGCCACAACAGTGCTATCTGCACCTGCAGCAGCAGAGAGAGGCCACTAGGGAAAGTGTAAGATAAGAGGGTAGGGCAGAGGCACAACTCATGGAGGGGACTTTTCACACTGCTGACTGGACTCCTTCACCATTAGGTTTCCCTGTGCTTTGAAGTATCAGATAATAATGGCACTTGGTTGTCAAAATTTTTAGCTGAAATCTCCAGGTGCATACCACCCCCCGCACAGCAACATATTGTTTCTTTTCCATTCACAGTCTTCCATGCCACTAGTATCCTGTTTTTTTGTCCCTTAGAAAGTATCCTCTACAGGAGTGGAAATACTCCACTCAAGGTGCCACTCAAAGTTATTAGTGTATATTAGCAGGAAGTTTATATGACAACCTTTACAAAGCTGAGTGAGAAGCGCTCACAGCTCCACCATCATCTATCTAGAGTTCTTTTGTTGCCTCCTGCCAAGTTAGCCCTCCCATGGTTGCTCCACAATTAAATACGACCCACTTTAAACATGAGGGCTGGTGATGTAAAAGCGGTACTATGTGTGCTTTGCCTGGGATCAGGGTCTCATTGCAGCCTGCGCTGCCATACTTAACTAGCATGCCATTGACACCCTATCCACACAGGCTATGGATCCCTAGTGTAAACACTAAGCACATACAGCTGCTTTGCGTAGTTGCAGCACAGGTCGACAGCCAGCACCATGTAGTGTCTAAGGTGTCAGACCAGCCCCATAGCTAGGAATTGGGGGGCGAGTCAGGGCACCGGGGGGGGGTACTAATTAAATTAAATGTTGAAGAGGGCTGACTTCAGAGGAGCACTCAGGCTGTTGCTGGGTGTACCAGCCCGCTGGTGAGCTGCACCTGGCTGCCCCCCCCCCCAGTGTGGCATCCCTCGGTGCGCCCTGGGGAAAATGAATGGTGAAAGAGATCAACTGGGGAGAGATCACATCTGCTTTCCCCAGGCCATTTAACATTCTTCAAGGCCTGACCCAATCCTTAACCCACCGGCTCCTGCCCCTTCAAAGCTATTAACATTCAAGGTATTAAAACCAAAGCAAAACACCAATCTGTAATTAGAGTTCAAAAGGTGGAAGTTAGGGAAGGGGAAGGGGAACGGGGGTGGGGAAGGGGAACGGGGGGGGGGGAAGGGGAATACACCAGTCACATCAGCACCAGCCAGCACTTCCCGTAGAGCCTAGCAGGTGCTTCACTTCACCCTCCACAGCCTTCACCTGTGGGAAGATGGCAGAGAGCAGCACTTCAGTGTGCCTGCCCGGGTCACCCATGGCCGGCCAGACTTTGCTGACTTTGCTGAATCAGCCATCCTCGGTTGGCACCCCGTTAAAAGAGGACCTGGGTGGGTGGGCAAAGACAGCAGCAGGTGCTCAGGTGCGCAGCGGCTGGTGGAGCTGGAAGCACTGTGGCACCTTCAGACACACATCTCAGTGCCTGGAAGGTGCATCCGCCACTACTGGGGTGGTGTGCTGCAGAATTGAAAGGGGGCACTGCCCCATGTGCCCCACCACTGACTATGGCCCTGTGTCAAACTAGAATCTGGGATTTCCAAGACTGAATGTCCACATTGCTATGGAAGCTTGCTGGGTGAGCTTGAGCCAGTCACACATAGGGTTGCCAGCCTTGGGTTGGGAAATACCTGGATATTTTGGAAGAGGAACCTGGGGAGGATACAGTTTGGGAAGTGGAGGGTATAATGCCAGAGTCCACCCTCACAAGCAGCCATTTTATCCAGGAGAACTGATCTTGGTTATCTGGAGATCAACTGTAATAGCAGGAGATCTTCAGGTACCACCTGGAGGTTAGGAACCCTAGTCACACACCCTCAGCCTAACCTACCACACAGGGCTGTTGTGAGAATAAAATGGAGAAGGGGAGAATGTTGTGAGTTACTTTGGGTCCTCACTGGGGAGATAAATGAAATAGAAACATTAACAGTTTAAACAAGATCTTGAGACCATGCGAAGTCTCGTGCCTCACCCACATCACACTTAAATCACACCTTAGCCCTTGTTCCTTAAAGAGTTCACCTTAGGATAAAAGGGGATGGTGGAACTACAAATGTCCCAAACTTTATTTTTATAACTACACTGATTTACACTACTAACTTAAATTGAATATTGTTCACTCCAAGATGCCCTATAACCCTGTCAAGCTGCTACATCTGCAGTCCACATCTCCTGCTTAGGCTGCATATTTACCTAAAAGACGATAGAAAAGCGTTTTCAGAACTGCTCTGTCAACACAAGCACAAATGCTCTGTCAAGCCATAAGCATTCAACAGCTGCTACCACTGAATAATCATCTCAAATAACAATGCTTTTAAGATGGTATTTGCGAAACATTTCTTTAGGTTTCAAAAGAGATGGTTCTGCAAGCCTAGCCTCTTCCCAGATAATTAGCGCTGGGCTATTTGTTTCTTGGAACCAGGGCATCAGTTTATTATTCTTGCTTTCAACTGTTTTTAAATGATTCATTTCCCTTCTCTAGCAGCTACTGGAGGAACCAATACAGCAAACCAATATTTAAATTCAGTGGTTGGTGTCTCGTCCTTACAGAACAAGAAGTTTAACACTGCTTAAATAACAATCTTGATTATCCTTGCATTCAAGGGGGAGGGGGGACATGCAGATCTTCATTTCCTATTAGAGCACTACAGATGGTGAATCTTTCAATACTGCCTCCCACACACACAAAGAAAGGGGCAACAGCAACCGGGGAGGAGTAGTTCCACCGTTTACAGCTCCATCAATACAGCGTGGGAAGGCACAGAGGATGGGAGAGCCTCCAGCAGCAGCAATCGGGGTTTTGAGGCACCAGCTCAGCACGCTAACCCAAGTTTGAATGCAAAAGGATGCATGCTCCCCCCCCCCCCCCCCCCCCAGCTCAGGCAGAAACAAAAGGTACCAGGTGCTGATGATGTCTCCAGTCCTGATCTCTCCCCAAAGGCAGTCCCCCTCTCCAATTTGCTGCCTCTTCTACAATATCCCTCTGCCTGACCCTAGTCAAGAACTCAGCCTGCTTTCCCCTACAGTTGCCCTCCTGCAAGCCCAAGAATCTTCATTCCCCCTTGCTCTGTAAGGAGCATTTACTTCCCCCTGCAGCCTACAGGGCTTGCCCTACTTTGGCATGCTCACCTTCCCGCTCTGTCTAGGAATGTATCGCCTTGCCCGCCAGTGCTCTCTCTGCCTTGCCCGCTGCTCTCTCTCGCCTTGTCCACGGGACTGGAGAGGGTATTGTTCCCTCCAATCTGCCCCCTGCACCGGCCTGCCTCATGACAGCCAGCCTGCTCCAGCTTGGCCTCGTTCCGCCCCCCCCCCCCTCCCCCGGCTTGCCCAGGACCGACCCTGCCCGCAGTGTTCTTCTGTCGAGGAATTTTTGCGTGAAGAGCGCGCGCTGCGCCTGGACAGCCGCAACCAAGGATGGTCGCCCCCCCCCCCTCCATCCCCTCGCCCCCTCCACGGTCCGCGGCCACCCCCTAGGAATTGGCTTTCTCTCCCCCCGAAGGCACTGCTCATATTCGCTCCCGCCCCGCCCCTCTTCGCCTTGCGGGTCTTCCGGCGCGCAACCTCTTGCCTCCTTACCGTCCCAGCTCTGACTCCAGCTCGTAGTAATCGGCCAAGGTGTCTCGGTTGGAGCCGTCGATCCAGTAGTCGGCGGCAGCGGGGGGGCCAGCAGGAGCAGCACCCGGAGCCCTCCCCGAGGCAGCAGACGACGAAGACGACGAGGAGGAGGAGGGCATGGTGACTTTCAGCATGCTGCGGTGGAAGACAGCAACGGCGGCGGCGTGTCCGTCGGGCTGAGGAGAAAGGAGAGCTTGCGGCTGGCCCTCCGCCTCCGGCTCCGAGCGGGGCTCTCGGCAGCTGCCTGGGGAGCCGGAGCTGCCAGCCAAACTTCCAGCCGGGCGCAGCAGCAGCAGCAGCGGCGGCAACCGGCAGAGCCGCTCGGACTGACTGAAGGCGAGAAGAGCGGGATGTGGCAGCAGGAGGAGCGCGCGCTCCCGGCTCACGCGCGCGCGCGCACCAGAGAGTGGGGGGCGTCGCCTGGAAGGGGAGAAAAGACCCCTGCCTCAGGCAGCCTAAGGAGAGCGGGTCTGGCCAGGGCTGCAGCCGGAACGAAGGAGGCAGGGCGTGTGCGCGCGCGCGCCCGCCCGCCCGCCTATGTACCCAGAGGGACGGTGAAAAGAAGGGAAGTAACCCAACGCCTTGGCTTCAGAGGTGCCTTTCGCGCAACGAGTGGGTTGTTACTGCTGCCATCGCAACCCACCAAGGCAAGGCAGCGCCTGGCAGCAGTCCCGGCCTCAAATCAGCGCTGCCCTCCCTGCCACCCAGCCGGAGCGCGCGGGCGGTGTGTATGTGAGGCACATGCCGGAGGACCGGGACTCCGTTTGCGGCGCTCAGGCTGCTGTCCCGCGGGGTCCTAAACTGCCCTGGATTCCTCGAAGAAGGCTCACCTTCAAAGCTTACACGGTGGCTACACAGCCTTGCAAGCACACATTTGTTATAGTCTCAGTTTGCGTTTTTAGGTGTATATTTAAAACGGAAAAACATGCGAAGAGCCTGCTGCATCAGATCACTAGTCTATCTATTCCTGCATCCTGTTTCAAACGGTAGCCACCAGTGGCTCTGGAGGTCCGCTGCTGGTACCCAAAGGTTTACTTCCTCTGGATGTGGAGGTTCCCTTTAGCCATCATACCTAATAGAGACTGATGGACTTATCCCCCATGAATCTGTCTCCTGCCTAAATTCCTTTTCCTATGAAGTTTGCTTGGCAACAGTGAAGATGAGAAGAGTGTGTGTTGTGTTCTGAGATAGTATTATAAGGCCCAGCATCCCAGGATGTGTCCCAGACAAGCAGAGTCCAGGTACAGGGGCCAATTTCTGTGCCAAATGCAGATCGCAAAATGTGATTTTATTATTAACCACTGTATTAACCTACCTTTACATCAAAAGGAGCAGAATCTAGCAATACTACCAAACTCTTAATGGGAGTCTTAAAGTACACAATTTTTAAATTTATTTTTGTTATTTATGGTCTGCCTTTCTCACTGAGACTCAAGGCAGATTATATAATATAAATCAATGCAATCAACAGGACGGGGCATTCAAAAATAGGGTTAGGATTGCAGAAATGTGAAACAAGACATGAGATGTTAAACAGTGCAGAGATTACACAGTAAGATAATGCATGCAGCAATGTATAGTATGTACTATATACAATAGTATAGTCTACAGTCCCTTTCTCTTTATTAAGGCACCTTCGTGAACTATCTCATTAATATATCCCTATTACCTTTGTAAAAATGTCCTCCTAAATAATTGAGCCTTGTAGAGTTTGCAGAACACCAGGGGAGTTTCATCAGGCAGGCCGTTCCATAAGGGGGGGTGGAAATGGAAAATGCACATGTACAGGCAGCTGTTGATCTTGCCCATTTGCAGGGTGTCACCTGCAGAAAGCCCTAATCAGATGAGTGAAGTTGTCATGGCGGAGCATAGGAGGAGAGACTGCCCTGCAGGACTTTGTGTGTGATAGTCAATACCTTGAATTGAACCCAGTGGCGTGATTGCAGAATGGGAGTCATATGCACCCTTTCCCTAGGTCCTGCTAATAACTGAGCTGCTGCCTTCTGCACCAGCTGGAATCTCTAAGATGACATCAGGGGGAGACTTATGAAGAGTGCACTACAGTATTCTAGTCTCGATGTTACTGTGACAGGGATCCAGGTGGCCAGATTGGCTGAGGTAGGGGCAATATTCCAGGCTAAACAATATTGGCAGAAAACTTTTGTTGCAGCTGCATTAACCTGGTTCTCCAGCAATAATGCTAAACCTAGTATAACCCCTGAGCTCTTAACTGAGTCAGCAAGTGTCCGATGAACCTCATCAGAAGTGGGAAGCAAATGTCCTTCAAGATCTCCTCCTTCCAGCCAGCTTGGTGTAGTGGTTAAAAGCGGCAGACTCTTATTTGGAGAACCGGGTTTGATACCCCACTCCTCCACATGCAGCCAGCTGGGTGACCTTGGATCAGTCACAGTTCTCTCAGAGCTCTCTCAGCCTCACCTACCTCACAGGTTGTCTGTTGTGGGGAGAGGAAGGGAAAGGCAATTGTAAGCTGCTCTGAGTGAAGGGTGGGGTATAAATCCAACTCTCTTTTTTTTCCTAACCAGCATTACTTCTGTCTTGTTAGGATTTAGTTTCAATTTGTTCACTCTTAGCCAGTTAACCACAGAGGACAGGTTGTGATGCAGGACATCTACCGCATCACCAGGAGATTTGGATAGGAAATGCAGAGTGTCAAGCTCCACCAAGGGGGGGGGGGGTTGGAGCCTGGGATTGGCTTGCCTTCCAGCCTCCTTTCCTGGTGTCAGCCTGGGACAAGCCTCAGAAGTGTGAGAGGAAGGGGGTTCAGCTTCACAGTGCCCCAGTTGCCTTCCTCCTCTCCCCCTATGCTCTACCCTGAGAACTTCACTCAAGTCAGCAGGGAGCAACCTGTAAATGAGCAAAAGCAAAAAATGCCTGTACATGTGATTTCTCTGTTGTGGAATGGCTTGCCCAAGGAGGTCAGGAAAGCTCCCACTCTCCTGGCTTTCCATAAACAATGCAAAACAGAACTGTAGAAAAGGGCCTTTCTGCACAGGTAATAGGGTTGCACTGTGCAAAATGGCTTTACAAACTTGCTTGGATAAATGATTAAGGACTGTGGACTGTACTGCTGTGTTTACCTTAATGTAAGTAGGATCCTAGGGCCACGGTGGCTCAGAGGTTAAGATGCTGAGCTGAGCTGCAGACTGGAAGGTCGGTAGCTTGGCAGTTCAAGACCCAAGTGCTGCGTGACAGAGTGAGCTCCCATCTCTGGGCCCAGCTTCTGCCAACCGAGCAGTTCGAAAGCAAGAAATTGCAAATAGATAAATAGGTACCACTTTGGTGGGAAGGTAACAGCGTTCCATGCCCTTTGGCGTTTAGTCATGCTGGCCAAATGACCACGGAAAAGTCTTTGGACAGTGCTGCCTCTTTGGCTTGGAAATGGAGATGAGCACCACCCCCTAGAGTCGGATTCAACCGGCTTTTGAGCAAGGGAAATCTTTACCTAAGTAGGATCCTATTTATATAATTTCTGTATCACTTAATGTGTCATGTGAATACTTATGCTATGCAGGGTTTTCAAGGCAAGAGATGTTCAGAGGTGGTTTGCCATTGCCTGCCTCAGCATAGCAACCCTGGACTTCCTTGGTGGCCTCCCATCCAATTACTAACCAGGGCTGGCCCCATCTCTGGAGACATGAGTTGAAGGGATTATCACACACTGACAGATGAGCAGGAGTCCACAC
The DNA here is from genome assembly GCA_029233225.1 of Lepidodactylus listeri. NCBI lineage: Eukaryota > Metazoa > Chordata > Lepidosauria > Squamata > Gekkonidae > Lepidodactylus > Lepidodactylus listeri. The sequence continues at coordinate 68,231,675 of JARCFY010000004.1, read as the reverse complement.
CTGGCTCCCTCCTCCCTGTGGCACAAACCCAGCTGCTACCTCAGGGCAGGTTCCCACTCCTGAGGCTAGCAAGCCAGGCCCTCAAAGCATTATGCCCTATGTCATACAGTACTCTCAGGGAAGCAAACCGAGGATATCTGCCCATTATTGGGGGGGAGGGGAGCAAAGCTGGCAGCTCCCTTGACCTCAGGTGAGAGGCAGGATAGAACTGGAGTTTGGGGTGACTGGCAGCTCCTCCACTGTGCTCTATGGAACTGCTGGCCAACCAACCTTGGCACCTATTGGAGGCTCTCCTAGCAAATGGAGCCCTCCATGGAGGTAGAACTGCAGACCCTGCTGGGGTCCCACAGGCATGGCTGCAGCAGGCACCACTTCTGTGTTGTTTGCCAGCACTGGGCACGTTTCCATTTGGCATCTGTGCAGAGGGTGATGCAGCGGGGGGAGATCTGGGAGGATGAGCGGGGCAGTTCTTGTCACTCTGCACAGTCCTGGGTCTAGTTCAGCACCTGAAGCATCCTGCCTCAGGCTGCCCTCTGTCTAGCAAGTCCACCCCACTCACAGGCATGCTGTGATAGGGACAGCTCAACCTGTCTCCCCGTGTGCCTTGGGAGCAGCTCACAAAGGCAGAGGAGCCATAATGGACAGAGGGAGTTGGCAACCCCGTTCACTAGACCTCATTGCAATTTGCTGTTCAATGAAGTATGGAGCATCATACAGCTCTGTCCCTATTTGCTGCTGAGTAGATGAGACTTGCCTCACTCACACCCTGCCTCACATCTGTGACTGCCTCTTAGGAATTCCTGGGATGACCGGCCCTTCACATATCCAAAGAAGTGGGCTGTGACTCAGGGAAGCTCCTATTCACATTGTAACCCTTACCATAATTCTGTAAACTCCAGAACAATATAAGGCCTACAAGCAATGTTTCCTCTAAGCTGTGCACTTGAGTGGTCGCTCATTAACACAGGAAGCCCCACTCAGCAGCAAACTGGAGCTGTGCAGGGTCTTGCACTGCCCAATGCCCGTTTTAAGATTACAGCAGTTATATTCTGCTCAGGATGTGAATTGCTCTGCTCAGTAGGAGGAAAGAATTAGAGGGAACATTGCCTACAAGCAGAATCCAGAGCCAACTTCCACTTATCCGATTGGCAGCTTCCTCCCACTGCTTGCATTCTTCAGGACTACCAGAAGCGCACACCATGCCAAAAGGTCCAGAGGAACACAAAGACTGTTGAAGCAGATAATGCATTAATGGGTCATCCCTGAACTGATAAATTTTCTGCTAGTGCATCTCAGCGCCATAGACCAACTGGATGAAAACATGCTCAGCCTCAGTGGGCCAGTGGTTACCAACTTCCTCTCTTTATTAAAACGACTCTTACTCCACTCACCAGGATGTTCTTCCTAACAGCCTTGGATTTGGATAGTGGGTGGGTTTATTCATCCATGCCTCCTCCTTAATGTCTCATTTGCTGTTTCTTTCTGCCCCAGGCTGGATCTTTTCTTGCCTGTAGTTTTCTGTTGCTAGGTGACACATTGCCTGTTTTGTGACATGTGGTTATCTTGTGGGAGTAGAGGCACAGAAATGCCTTACTATAGCCAGTGAGCATTTAGACCCATGTAAAACAACACAAACTATTTTAAAATATCAAAAACATCATGTTGACAAATATAGTCATTATAAGCATCATTCTGAATAAATAAAGTCACAAAACTTCCTGTGTGTCTATAGTTTATAATCACAGGTACCCATATATGTTACACGCACATAAAATCCCATTATCCAGATATGTTTGATATTGTTTTGAGTCCATTTTTCAATTAATTGGTTTTCAAATTTTGAAATTGCTATATTTTTCAAATCGTAATTTAGAATATGAGTCTAGGCTCATCAGCAGGTTCTTGACTGCTCCAAGAACATTCAGGGTGTGCATTCCCTTTCCCAGATGATTCGGGAAGCCACCAGTGGCCAGATAAAATGAAACAAAACCATCAAACAAAACATGTAGCAATCACCACATTAAAAACTAGACAAAAATTAAGAATAAAAATAGCAACAGTAAAATTATAGGAATAGTTAGAGCAGGCAATAAAGTGTTAGGTTCAGTCCCCTTCAAAGGCTCTCTGGGCGGACTTTCGGTTTCAGGCGCTTTAATGATGGGCACTTCTCTCTGCAACTGCAGGAGAGGCGACCCGTTCTCAGCAGGTTGAAGGGGTTCCGGTCTGGTACCAGACCCCCAGGGAGCCTAGGGAAGGGTCCCTGCCTGGGGTGCTTGAAGGTAGCCTCTTCCTGCTGTGGCGATCGTGGGATTGAGGCTCCTTTTCACCCCTAGAGGTTCGCCTGCCGGAGGAGGCCCTCGGGCTGCTGGAAGCACTGCTGTGAAGCTGCAGAAAATGTAGAGCAGGGGGATGATGGTCTACCAGATACTCAATGGCTGAATCGTGAGTCTCCTGATCTTTTGATATGAAGCGTTAAGGGGTGGGCTAGGAGGATTGGATCCCCCCCACCCCCTCCCTTGTAACTTACTCGGAGACTTTTCCACAGTCTTGTTGCTGTTTTGGAGGCGTTATAAATGCATTGGAGAGCTGGATCGCATGGAGCAGAGGAAGAGCTTGCAAAAGGCATCGGTGTGACAAATCGAGAATGTCCCTTTTGAGATCTCTTATCTATCTGTAAACAATCGGCTACTGCAGGAAGAAATGGCGGGGAGAGCTTCTCCAAAACCTGGAAGTTCGCTTTCTATTTTAAAAAGTGGATCTGAGCTGAATGCGGTATTGACGGCGGCACTGCGACCCCTAGTGGACCAACTGGCTTCAATCAACACTAAACTGGAGACGATGCAAACTGGAATCAGAGAGTCAAACAGAAAGCAGGAAAGGCTCCAGCAGGAACTCCTAGATGTCAAAACAGCGGTTGGAAAAAATGACTCAAGACTGCAGAAAACTGAAAAAGAAATATCTTTTCAAAGTGACAATGTATTAAAGCTTCAAATGGATCGATCAAACTACTTCCTGAGATTTCAAAACGTTCCTGAGTCAAAAGGAAAGAATCTGAAGAAAATATTAAGTGATGCATTGGCACCTTTGACAGGATGGCAAGCAGCAACAATTCAAAGCGACATGGATATGACCTATAGGACATATCCAGAATATGTTAAAAAGAAGAAACTGCCAGGTGAAATTGTGGTGAGATTCTCAAAAAGATCAACCAGAGATCTGGTGTTAAAAGCCACGAATGGAACTGTTCTGAAGATACAGGAAGAAGAAATTAGAGTTCTAAAAGATATTCCATTTCAAATAAGAAAGAGAAAGAAAGCGTGTAGGAGTTTGGCTTTATGGTTGCAGTCAGAGACTATTCCTTATAGGTGGGACATTCCAGAGGGACTGTTGTTCAGCTACAAAGATAAAAAAATTAAAATTGACTCCACTGAAAAAGCAAGAATGTTTTTGGAAAAGCACAAGAGGAAGAAAACAGAGACTGAACCAGATGATTCACTGGCAGAGCAGGAGAGTATGTATGGATTTGAAAGCTCAGAGATTGAAGATGGAGAAGACTCGGACTCTAAGAAAGGGGCGGCTGCCCCTAGAAAGAAGAAAGACAAGAAGAAAGGAAGAGAATCAAAGGAGAAATAGTTTTATAACTGTTTTTTTTTTGCTGTAATAACACTCCAAGCCTTGTAATCTCAAAATTTATCATAGATTGTTTTCTCTGCTGTATGTAGTTCAGGGATCTAATGTTAAATTTTTATGTGTAAACAGCAAGAATGAATTAATAATGTATGCCAAGAAATAATTTAGCTTTTCAGTAACTAATTATGTTAGTATTATTAGCATTACGAACGCATTTTCTGTATACCTTAGGGTAGAATAGTGTGTAGCTTTTAATGTAGGTGTAGGGAATAAAATGCAATAAAAAATAAATAAATAAAAGGCTCTCTGGGCTAGGGCAGTTTTCCATCATTCTTTGGAAGATCAACAAAGCCATTTATCCAGAATAAAGCACCAACTGAAGATGAACCATGTCTTTCTACTTAGAAAAGGAAAGGAAAGAAACAGTGGCAGTACATGCTCATCCTCTGTAGGCCAAACTGGAGAAGAGGAAGTCGCCCTCCCATACACACTCAGTCCACTCTCCAAACAAATCTATACTCACTGCAATGGTCCATCTGGTCTGGGACCTTACTTTCTGCAGTGTTCACAACTAGGGCTGCAATGCTAACTGGGATTGCTGACTTCCAGGTGCAGCAGGAGACCTCCAGGAATCACAGCATCTCTAGGCTACAGAGATCAGTTCCTCTGGAGAAAATGGCTGCTTTAGAGGATGGAGTCTATGACATTATATTCAGTTGAGGTCCCACCCACCCCTCCCCAGACCTCACACTCCCCAGGCTCTAACCCCGAATCTCCAGGAATTTCCCAACCTGGACTTGATGGCCCTAATGTCAACTGTATATACGCACAGATCCCATATACACTACCAGGCAGTAGACTGAACATGCATAGATTGGGGTAGGGCTTGCAATTGTAATTGCCCCCTCCCCAACTTCAGTGTGGTCAGGGCTACACAGATTTGCCAGTGATAGTATTTTAAAGAGCCTATTTACATGGTATTTGCTAATAAACTGGATTTTGGCATATTAATGGTATTTGACTTACATACATGTTTTGTGCATCCATTAGCTTTGGCTTTATGTTACATACACACTTTCTCTCTCTCTCATGTTGCCCATTTGGCTTTAATGAAGAATTCATGTTGGTCTAAATGTTATGCCAACTTCTCTACTGTAAAAACATGAATAGAATCAGCCCTTCCAAAGGCTAAACTACTGAAAAGATGCAAGAAAGGATCAGTTAACAGGACCATAAGAATGAATAGGTTAGAGGGAATTGAAACAGTTCTAGGAAGAAATTCCATGTATGTCCCCTTTTTAATTAAATTAGTTAATTTGCCCCCCCTTTCTCTTCAGTGGTGACTCAAAGCACCATTACATCATTCTCCACTCCTCCTTTTTATCCTCACAAAACCCATGTAAGGTAGATTAGGCTGAGAGGGTGTGGCTGGCCCAAGGTCACTGTGATGGACTGTGCTATAAAAGCTAATAAGTGCTGTGTAAAAATATGAAAAACTATGAAAGATTAATGCCTCACAGAGCCAGACAGCCTTGAAGCTGCTCAAAGGAACTGATTGGTCGGCATCATTTGAGCAGAAAGATTTGGGAACTGACTGCTGAAGAGAACTCTGTTTTATCTCTGAGAACTGGAACAGTTTAGCCTTGACTGAGAAGAGTTTAGCACTGACTGAGGGCTGGGAAGGTTGGCAAGGAGGAATGGGAGGATTGGTAAAGACCCCCCCCCCCATCAGGCCAGAAAAAAGGGACAGAGCTTCTAGGTTAGAGAAGTAATTCCCTGCCCAGTTGGAAAGGGAGGTAGCTCTAAGTTTGGAGTAATTCCTGGAGTGTTCAGAAAAGAAATTGGGTACTTGGTAGTGTATCCCTGCCTTCTGAAACCTGAAGAGTCAGTTAAAGCCAAGAAAGTGAACTGGCATGTTTAAGAAACACTGAAATCAAAGCCTCTCATCTCAAAGATTCTCAGACTGTGTGGAAAGCTTTAAAACTCTCATGTGTTAGAAACATATGAACTGGAGTTTGTGATTACAATAAATGACCTCAGAGTTATATTTGATTCACCTCAGACATTTTACCCATGAATTCACCTTATCTTTCTCCCTCTACACTGAATAAAACATTTTGTTAATTTTTGAATGTTCTAAAACCTCTTGTGTGCCATTTTCAGAAGTTTAAGTTAAGAGGATAATCTTGTCACTTCCCTCAAATTCCTGGACTAAGCCAGCATCCGAATATAATACTGTGACAGGGTGGGACAACCATAAACCTTCACAAAAGAAGCAAATAGAAAAAGGGGTTGCTCAGCCAGAAAGGAAGAAAAAACTGAGGGAAAATCCTGCATCTGAGTGAGGGAACAGGGCTAGGTTGCCATAGTCACCCAGCAAGTTTCCATGGCACAAGTGGGGATTCAAACCTGAGTCTCCCAGATTCTAGTCTGACATACTTAAGCACTACACCACACTGGCTCTCCCTTAAAATCTGTTGGACATATTTCCAAATCATATTCAGTTTGCAGTGTAAGACAATGCAGAGGAATATTTACAGACTGTGAGAGATAATTGAAATATAGCCGTATATAATGACTGAAGTTTTTAAAGTCTATTTCACTTTACTGCCCCAAGTGTTTCTAGAATGAGACAAGACTGCCAAAAATGAAGATTTTAATTTCTGACACACAGTCCCTATCAGCATAAGTAAGGTAGGTTTTTTGCTAATGTGTTTGACACCTCTGCTTTATATAATTTCTAAAGAGCTGCAATATCTATTAGTTTCTGTATGCTTATATTCTAGCGTGACCTCAATGTGTCAAAACACAAACAATACCAATTCATGGCTTTTACCATTATTTCTTCGTTGCCAAATGGCTAGCTGCAACTAAAAGCACGTGTCCATTTAAGCACCAGTATAATTCTTTTTCCATATGCTTTGGGGAACATTTAATCTCTTTTAATCCCATTCGCGGGGAGGGCAGGATAAAAGTACAATAAATAAATAAATAAAATAATCACTAACTTCCTTATGTTGAAATTATTTGTTTCTATCTTTGAGACAGCTACAAGGCCTACATTTTCCCCCTAAAGAACAGGAGCACTTGTAGAAAGAATTTAACTGAAGACTACTGTAGCAATGTTGGTAAAGAGTAGGGTTGCCAGCCTCAAGGTGGGGCCCTGGAGATCTCCCAGAATGACAACTGATCTCCAGTCTACAGAGAATAGATCCTCTAGGGGGAAAATGGCTGCTTTGGAGGGAGGACTCTATAGCATTATACTAGGGCTGCCAAGTCAGCCCGGGGGGCGGGGGATCCCCCACTACAGGGGTTCCCGATCTGTCGGCCAGCATTCGGCCGGCGGGGGGAACCCCACCCCCGAAGTCGTCCTGTCAGGACGACGTCCCCGTCGTAATGACGTCACTCGGAAGTGACGTCATCACGTTGGGGACGTTGCCGGGACGATGCTGTAGCAATCACCCCAAAACTCTATAGAGTTTTGGGGCGATTGCCAGAGCATCGCCCTGGCAACGCCCCCAACGTAATGATGTCACTTCTGGTGACATTGTCATGGCGCGCATGCAAGTGCGCGCGCCGGGGAAGCTCCTGGCACCAGGAGGACTCCCCCACACTGGTAAGTTTTTAGGACATGGCAACCCTACATTATACCCAGCAGAGGGCCCTCCCCCCTCCAAAATCTGGTCTCCCCAAGCTCCATCCCCAAACATGGAGTTGGCAACTCTAATAAAAGGTGATAAGAAGTAGGCTGATTACATTGTAGTTTCTGGGAAGAACAAGGGATTAGGCCAGGACAACATCTACTTTCTGTTTGTGTTTAGTCAGGCTTGAGCAAAACAGAAACAGCCACAGACTATGAGAGATCCATAAAATTCATTATTCAAACACTGCTAGACACCTACTTAAAGACAAAGACTACTTCTGAAGTAAGTAAGAATAAGCTCTGAAGCCATCATGCCTCAGGTGGTAAATTTGTGAGGCAGTAAGGGGTGTCACATTTTGGACATTTTCCCTCTAGAATATGCTGCGCTTTGGACCCTAAGGTATCAGCTCTGACCTCTCAGAACAAGAATAGTGTTGGGTAGAAGGAGGTGTCTCCATTTTGGAGGTGTTTATCTCTACTGCTATCAAAGTAGGAGACGTGACCATAGGCGTAGACTACGGGGGGGCTCGAGGGCTCGAGCCTTCCCCGAAATTTCCCGGGGGGGACTGAGCCCCCCCGGAAAAACATAGTGCCTGCCGCCGCGCCTCCCGGGGCCCTTCCAAGGCCGGCAGCTGCTGCTGCCGGTGCCTCTCTCTCCCCCCTTCCATCCTTCCCTCTCCCTCCCTCTTTTCCTAGTGAAGGGAGAGAGAGAGGCCCTGGCAGCAGCGGCTGGCGGGCCTTGGAAGGGCCCGGGGAAGCACGGAGGTTTCCCGGCGGGGGGGTAACATCACCCCAGTGAGTGTGTGCGTGCGCTTCACGCGCGTGCTAAAGAGCCCCCCCTGGATTTTACAAAAGTCTACACCCCTGGACATGACCATAGGGTTGCCAGGTCTGGGTTGGAAAATACGTGGCGACTTTGGGGGTGGATCCGGGAGAGGGTGGGGTTTGGGGAGGGGAGGGGCCTCAGCATGATACAATACCATAGAGGCCACCCTTCAGAGCAGCCATTTTCTTCAGGGGAGCTGATCTCTGTCACCTGGGGATCAGTTGTAAAAGTGGGAATTCTCCAGGCCCCACCTAAAGGCTAGCAGCCCAATGCGACCATGTGGGAGAAGAGGGAGGGGAGATTGGTCCAGGGAGGTAGCAACTCGTGTTTTTCATTTTGGATTACAGCTAAAGTTGGTCCCTGTACAGAAATCCTTAATTTGAAATGTTTTCTTGGTCATATTTAGAACATATGGGGTAATGGCAAGTTGTTTATTCGTGGGAATGAAAAGAATTCATAGCATCTAAGAACAAGGATAGTTTCTGTGCAGTGATGCAGGATAACTTTGTCCATTGTGGAAAACACAATTCAGCTGGACATTTTTTGAAAATGTGAACGACCATATTTCAAAACAAGTTAACATAAAAAAATGCATATTGTTTCTTTAAATGATGGACATGTTAAGTGAAAGTGAAAAACACTTTCATGTCCTTATTGATTTCACTGGAAAAATTAAGCACATGTTTAATTCTCTTCTAAATGGGACTTAAGAGTGCATAATAGTGGTGGGATCATGTCCTGTGTATTTAATTAGTGTAATTACTGCACTGAGGCAAACACAAAGCAAGAGTCTGGAAAACAATTTCTGGTTTAGGACAATATTGCAAGCCTTTGGCTCCAAATATCTAGCTTGGGACTCACTGCCAAACAGGAACAACTCAGACTCATTAAACTGAAGCCATTTAACTGAAGTCTGGAGCTTTTTCAGTCTCTTTTGCTGCCCATCTTAAATCTTCCCCAGCAGCCATTCACAGGGGCTGCAAGTCGGAATTAGGAAGGGGGGGGAAATGTGGAAGTGCCTGGACTTGAGATAACGGAAGCTTTGTTATTGCTGGAATCTGAGTCCTGCCTGATTTTCTCCAGTACTTAGACTCATACTGTCTTCTCAGGCTTCCCCTATAGTTTCTCCCCAAACTCCAAACAGATTTTATTCATGTCACACAATGGTGCCTTCCAAGTTCCTTGCATGACTTTGTGTGATCACATTGTGACTGGTAACCAGGGCTGTTTTTGTAGAAAAAGCCTAGCAGGAACTCATTAGCATAATAGGCTACACCCAACAGCAGAAACTGATTAGCATATTAGACCACACCCCTGATAGTGCAGCTGTCTCCCAGGATCAGCTTTCCCAGGTGCCCCGTGGCTTGCAGGGCACCTGGGGAACCCAAGGAGGGGAGGCAATTTAAACTGCCTTCCCTCCCTGGATTGGCTCAGCTTCCCCAGGCACCCTGCAGCTTGCGAGACACCTGGGGAATGGGTAGGGCTGCCGAATCCCCTGCTAAAGGGGTCCCCAATCTGCCAGCCCAGATTCGGCTGGCAGGGGGAACCCCACCCCTGAACCGGCCCGATCCGGCTGACTGCCCCAGCATAATGATGTCACCCGGAAGTGACATCATCACGCTGGGCCGTTGCCGGGGCGACGCTCTAGCAATCACCCCCAAAACTCTATGGTACCATAGAGTTTTTTGGGCAATTGCCAGAGTGTCACCCTGGTAACGTGCCCAGTGGCACACGCGTGCTTTGCGCTTGTGCGGGAGCTCCAGGACTGGGGACAGGAGTCCCCCGCCATTCAAACCATAAGACTTGGCAACCCTAGGAATGGGGGGGAAGGCTGTAGGCGTGGCCAACTCAGAAGCCAGCCGGAACTCCATTCCTGTGCATTCCTGCCCAAAAATAGCCCTGCTGGTGATTGATGGAAGGATAGCCAGGGGTGCTATAGGAGTAGTATAAGGCCAATGTCCTTGTTCGAACAATTTTCTAACTTAACCATACCCCAGGATGATTTCATTTGGCCCTGAGACAAGTCCCCTTTGTTGCTTCTTCCTCACGCTGTTTTCATTCATTGTCAGAATCTCTGAGCTTGTTTCTCAGAAGACCTTGCCATCACTATTTCTCCATAACCTCTGTTCAGATTAGAACATGAGCTGCAGTAATGACAAAAGTCAGGAAAGCACTGAGATGTTGAGGCCTCCCCACAACTAATGCTGTAGTTAGGAAGGCCATGGCTAAGATGCACACTCCATGCCTTGTGGTGTGTTGTGGTGAAGAAAACCCAATTCTTCCCACACCCAGTATGTGTGCTGCATCATGGAGGTAACTGAGGAAGGTAACAAGGCAGAGTTCCTTATCTGCTGACCTTCACAATAACATTACTTCAGGTTTGGCCCCTACACCACACTGTAGTTTAGGAGATATCCTACCCCCACTTAGTGTGTGTGCGTCTGGGAAAGGATTGCTGTGCTCAACATGGTTTTTGATGATGGTGAAGTGGCTCTAAAACATGATCTGCCTAGAGGGCTTTAGGACTGAGTGGGTGAGATTTGTCTGAAAAATCAATATATATAAAAATCAACATTTTAGTTTGGAGTGTTTACCTCTTCGTAAATATATAGAGACTATTGTAAAGTGATCTTTAGTTTGCAGATAAACATCAATAATTTAATCAGAGGGAAGGAGATGTTCTATGGCTAAGGTTGCAGAACACATTATCAGTGAGTGGGGGTAGGACACAGCAAATCAAGCAGGTTCATGTGGAAAGGCTTATGGGGGAGCGCAAGATTGCCAAGAAGTAATGAGAGCAAATGCAATAGCTCTGTAACTAATCAGGAAGGTTTTGTAACTCCTGTTCTACATGGGAAATTTTTCTTTCTCCCTTCAGCAAGAATATGGCTATTAAATTTTGTAGCCATATCTTGTGACAACATGGCAATGTAATAACACCCATGGCATTTGTCCTCCTTGTATGTTAACACTTGCAGAGTAAGAAAAAAAAAGATGCTGATAAGGGAGTCTTTTAACTATGTATTTTCATGCAAATTATCCAGCTGTATTTTATCTCTGGAAATAAGCTAAAAATAAACAAACTTCCAATTTTTTTGAATATTTGAACTTGAGAGAGTATAAAGCACAAAGTTGCCCTTTGGAATAGCAGCTCACAGAAAGATAACTGCTGAGACATCTGATTTTTACTGTTTTAATTTGCTGTTTTAAATTGGTTTTGTTACTGTAATTTGTATTAATATTGATGGAACCCACCCTGAGCCTGCTTGCAGGGAGGGTGGGATACAAGTCCAATAAAATAAAATAAATAAAATAAAAAAGAGATCTGAATCTTGCAGATCCACTGTGTGAATGGTGGAACTTTACTCCCACCTTACCTGAAAAGTATTCTCTTGCTGTTTTGCTGTTCATTCCACATACTGTTCAGAGTCCCCTGCACTGGTGGACTGGGGCTCTTTTCTCAGGTGGAAAGCACTGCCATTAGTGGAATGGATCCTCAAGATCTAACCTGTAGAAAAGGGTAAGAGTACAGTAGCACCTTAAAGAAGAACAAAATTTGTGGTAGGGTATGAGCTTTCTTGAGTCACTGCTCACTTCTTCAGATATAGCTGTATCTGAAGAAGTGAGCAGTGACTCACAAAGGCTCATACTCTTTAAGGTATGCTACTTCAAGGTGCTACTGGATTCTTACTCTTTTCTACTGCTACAGACAGACTAACACCGCTACCCATCAAGATCTAACCTGATGAGAATGCAGGTATAACCTGAGAAACTGAACTTTCTAAGATAAGGCTACTGCTAAACCCATGGACAGCCCCACTTGGCTCTCAGCACTTATGGTCTTAGCATATACATAGTGTTTTCCAGACATATAACTTCACTTCAAATGCAGCTTACATTTCTTTGACTGAAAAAAAGAAGACTTGGTCTGCTTTCATGTAGACATTTGGCTCTGGCTTTGCTTCCAAACTGGAGTGCTTCCATTTTTAGCGTTTACACAGCTTTTCCCCTGCTTTGCTCCGATCTTACCCATAATTGCTTTGCTATGATCTATGTTGGTATGCCATCTAGGCCCATCCTGTACTGACAGCTTACTCTGGACAATCTGAGTAGTCACACCTTTAAGCTTGACTTTGGATTTGTGTGCCTGCCATATGCACCAATCTTCTTTCTCAGGTGTATTTCTGGGTATGTATTCTGCAGCTGCAAGCAAAACCCACATTTTTTTCTCCTCTTCTCCCTTTGGAGAGTTTTTGCAAGAAACGTTCCAAGAGGAATCGGCTCTTTATTGGATTCCTCCTGTCCCCCCATCCCTGGTTCATGTTCTGCAGCAAGTTCCCAGACCAAAATTGGGGAAGGGAGGACAAGGGTGTGTAGCTTAGAGTGAGCATCTTTCAATAATGCCAGCTGGCAGAGCCACTGCCAAGCCCCACGCCCACCTCTTTCTTTCCCAGGGAGGCGGAACAAGGTCCACACTGTCTGCATGCACCTCTGCCCTTCTGCCCTGCTTGGAGGCTGGGGTGTGAGTACCAGCAGCAGCATGCAAGCACCCAACCCTCCGTCGCTGTTGTTGCCGAGAAGTGACTTCTGGCTGCCTCTGAATGCAAAGTTGATCATTCTGCTTCTCAGCTTCTTCTTAGCTCTGCACCACCTCGGCTGGGGCTGGCTCTTCGGGCCATGGAGACACAGTTCCCACCACCCCACAGTTGATCCTGAGCTGGTGAAGAAGCTGGAGAAGCAGAATGAGCAGCTTTGCATTCGCATTGTTACCAGAGCTCCCAGAGGTAGCATGAGGCAGCTTCTAAGCAACAGTGGCGGAGGGTCAGGTGCTTGCCTGTACACCGATGAACAGGGGAAGATGATGAAATTTGCAGAATGGGAGGCACAACCTCGATGTGGGCAGGGGAGTGGACTCTGAGGGGTGGGAAAAGGGAGGGAGAAATTCAAGGGAATGTGTATGCTTTTGAATGACTGTGGCTTGGAAGCGAAGCAATGGGGAAAATCGCTACAAACCCACTTTCAGAAAAGCCAGGGAAACAGCAAACAGAAAGCACAGTGAGAGCTGAAGGGATAAAAATCAATGCAGAACTAAAAAAGAAACACCTAACGGACATGAAAGGTGAAAGCGGGGAAAATGCAGAATGAAAAAGATAACGCAATGGAGAGGAGCTGTGAAAGCAGGGGAAACCACCTTGCATAAAGGGCCCTAGATGAAAAGGTGCTCATTTCTGAGGGTCGTGTCCACAATGTTACCATCATCCGAAGGTCAGCTGCAGCTACTCTTTTCCCTGCTGTACCACTGGAGGGCTTTCTTGAATTGGGTAATTGCTATTGTACTGTACTGCACAATAGTCTGTTATCTGGTAGTTCCTCTAAATTCTCACAATTCATTTCTTTTTTTTAAAAAAGGAACTGTCTAGCACTTTTCATTATAGATTGATTTTGTCTATATTGCTCCAGGAAAGGACGGGGAAGTGAAAGTACAAGACAGCTGGAGTGGGGCAGGAATTCTCTGCTCTACTAACCAGGGCTATTTTGGGGCAGGAACGCACAGGAACAGAGTTCCGGCTGGCTTCTGAGTTGGCCATGCCTACAGCCTTCCCCCCCCATTCCTAGGGTTGCCAAGTCTTATGGTTTGAATGGTGGGGGACTCCTGTCCCCGGTCCTGGAGCTCCCGCATGCGCGCAAAGCACGCGCGTGCCGTGATGACATCACTGGAAGTGATGTCATCACACTGGGCATGTTGCCAGGGTGACGCTCTGGCAATTGCCCAAAAACTCTGTGGCACCATAGAGGTTTTGGGGCGATTGCTAGAACATTGCCCCGGCAACGGCCCAGCGTGATGATGTCACTTCCGGCTGACATCATTATGCTGGGGCAGTCAGCCTGATCAGGCCGGTTTGGGGGTGGGATTCCCCCCGCCGGCCGAATCTGGGCTGGCAGATTGGGGACCCCTTTAGCGGGGGATTCCCCGCCCCCCGGGGGGACTTGGCAGCCCTACCCATTCCCCAGGTGTCTCGCAAGCTGCAGGGTGCCTGGGGAAGCCGAGCCAATCCAGGGAGGGAAGGCAGTTTAAATTGCCTCCTCTCCTTGGGTTCCCCAGATGCCCTGCAAGCCACGGGGCACCTGGGAAAGCTGATCCTGGGAGACAGCTGCACTATCAGGGGTGTGGTCTAATATGCTAATCAGTTTCTGCTGTTGGGTGTAGCCTATTATGCTAATGAGTTCCTGCTAGGCTTTTTCTACAAAAACAGCCCTTCTACTAACTGTTTGGACACTCCATTCCTGAGGAATAAAAGCTGCATAGAGAATCATGGCCTTGTAGCTACAGCCTTGATCTCATGTGAAAACTGATTTGCAGCCTTCTCCTTGTAGTGTTTGTATTTATAATCATGGTCTTTCACTAATAAAAAAGATTAAGATCTCTACTTGCATATCAATTTGCAAAACAAACCTCCTACATTTATTTTCAAAACTGACTACTTTTTAATAATTTATACTGATAATGCAAATGGTGTCTCTTTAAAAACCAGACATATTAAATATTTATTATGTATCATGGCAGAGAATAGGCAAAAGTAATGCTATTCTTAATGCTGGTTTCTAATGGCTGGGTAAATGATTCTAACTATATTTGTATGATTGATTGAAAACCACTGCTAAAAGCCCCTTGAATAAATCATACAATTCAAAACAATGTTTATGTGTTCCATTTATTTCACTGTTTTCTTCACTTTTCAAGGGAATAGAATTCTGAAGGCTGCATAAACTCAGGAAATTAAGGATATGTGTGTATATTTGTAGCCTTCTACAATTTGTATTCCTTCTACTAGTCATAGAAAGTGAGAGGGGCTACGTGCGAGACTGAAACCCTTATGAAGATGCTAAATCTCTCCCCCAACTCATCACTTGTTTTACATGGTCAAATTAAGCAGTCCAGTTGATAGTTTTTTATGACACCACAGTTGCATACCTGGTGGTGTGGGCTTTTCCCTATGGAAAATCAACTCACCCTGCCACACTACTACAACAGACTGGATGTGATTGCAAGACTAGCGCACTGTTTTTGAACCACTGTGCCGCGGCACACTGGTGTGCCGCGAGATATTGTCAGGTGTGCCGTGGGAAATTATCCAATTTGTGTGCCTGTGCGGTCTCGTGCCTGGCAGAGTAATCATGTAGTACTCTTCCATACCAGTAGGTGGCAGCAGCAGCAGGTAGCTAATTGCCTTGTGCTTGGAGACAAGCGAATTAGTGACACATGGATGCAGCGACAGGTGGCGTTGACGGTGGCATTGTGGATAGCAGGACGACGGTGAAAGTGATGGATACGTTTTTGAAGAGGAAAAATGCTGACTCTGAACTGGACCCTGGACAAAATCCAGATCCAGATGAAGGCCCTAGTATGAGTGGAGGTCAAAAGAAAGCAAAGACGGTGACATCCAGCAAAGTTTCTGGCACGAGGCAATACAACGAAAGCTATCTTTCATTTGGATTTACTTTTACCGGAGATGCAATGGCACCGACTCCATTGTGCTTGGTATGTGGTGAAAAGCTCTCCAACAGTGCTATGGTCCCAAGTAAGCTTAAACGCCATCTCCAAATGAAACACCCTTCACTTCAAAACAAAAAAGTGGAGTATTTTGTTCGCCTGTGTGAACACACGGAGAAACAAGCAACTT